>OX608074.1:83617224-84970411 GCA_951509635.1 Eupeodes luniger | reverse complement strand
ACCAAAAGAAAAATATGATAATTTAATGAGAAATTAGATCATAAAAGCGTGAATGTATTTCACTTATTTATTCAACCCTAATTTGATAACATGCTTTGAAGTGTAATGAATTTAATTTTTAGTTTAAACTTAATTGAACAAGAAAATGTTTAGAAAACATATGAGTATAATGTTACAAATAAATTTAAATTAATATCAAATTGAAGGAAATACCTCGTGGTTATTTTTAAAAGTGAGATATTTTACGTGCTTTTAGAATATGCATTTTGGGGAGTATGAATTTTAAACACTACCCCAAATTTATTAGTAATAATGTCTGAGAAGTTGAAATACTTTAACATTCAGCTTTATGGTCTAGGAGATTTGACAATGATACAACTGTTAATATTCCAAAATATACTCAGAAGTTAGAATTGGTTAGGTTGAAGTGGCTGCCCGGGATGGACTAGGAAGCACTTAGGATAATTGTTGGAACATTGTGATACCACATGAATCTTGAGGCCTTCTTCTGAACTCAAGAAACCAATTGGTGTTCCAACTAATTTTATTAGTGTACTTGAGTTCGTTTAGATCGTTATAGAAGAATTAACCTAGCTAAGTCTAAAGTTTTCGAGCTAGATTAGAGGATGTTCAGAGGAGCAAAAATGCAAAAATCAATTGAGCCTAGCAGAGTGGAGTACTTTCCTATTAAATAGTGCCTGGCTATGGCACTATATGTATGAAATCTGCTTAGAAATATCAACCACCTTGAGCGCTTTATCTCTAGAGTAGTCCAGATATTTTTTGGGACCTAACAAGTTGTGATTTTATTCCACCTGATGTTAGTTTTCTTTATAACGTCTTGTGTTAGTTTAAGCTTACGCGTAGCGATTGGTATATCAGAGTTAACCAAACGTCATAGAATGGGCAGTACTGTACCACGTTTGGTGAGCTCGTCTGCTTTACAATTGTATGGAATGTTTCTATAGCCCAACACCTTACGAAGGTGAATGGATGCGGCTTTGTCATTGGAACCAGACTAAAGCAACAAGTCTTGAGCTATAGGTGCATCAACGAGCGCCTAATGACCATCCGCATCAAGGCTAAATTTAGCCTAATATGCACTCACGCCCCCACAGAAGAGAAGGATGACAACACCAAGGATATGTTCTTCGGGCTCTTAGACAAAACAGTGTCCTAGCTACGATATTAAAATTGTCCTGGGCGATTTTAATGCCAAGCTAGGAGGGGAAGACATCTTTGGTGGAATAATCGGAAAAAACAGCCTGCACGACAACACTTCCGACAACGGATTCAGGCTCATAGATTTTGCTGCGCGGCGAAACGACATGGTAGCCAGTACGCATTTTCCACACCTCAACATCCATAAAGGAACTTGGAGTTCTCCAGATCAATCTACCGTTAACCAGATTGACCATATTGCGATCGACGCCAGACACGCTTCCAGCATCATGGATGTCCGAACTTTCCGAGGAGCTAACATCGACTCGGACCACTACCTCGTTGTAGCTAAGGTAGCACTTCGGGTTTCCAGACCCAAGGCAAAACAGGGAGATGCTGGAAGAACGTACAACGTCGAACGACTACAATTGCAAGAGATCGCCAAACCCTTCTCCGACCGAGTTACAAGTAACCTCTCTCGAAGTTCTCTGCCGCCAACACAATGTATCGAGAACAAGTGGCAACATTGCCAAGATGCAATCAGAGAAGCCGCCTCTGACGTGCTGGGTTTCAAGCAGTCACCAACAAGGAACCCCTGGTTTGATGAGGAATGTCGGCAGACAAATGCAGCCAAACAGCAGGCACGCAAAGCGGCGCTGCATAAAAGGACGAGAGCTGCTCATGAGCTCTATGAGTAGAAGAGGCGAGAGGAACACCAACTTCTCAGAAAGTCAAAAAGAGAGAGCATGAGAAGGCTCAGGTCGAAGATGTTGAGAGGTTTAAAAGCAGGAATGAAGTTCGAAAGTTTTATGAAATTCACAAGAACCGAAGGCTGCAAAGACGAAAGTGGAAACATCATAGTGGAACTGCAGTAAATGCTGAGGATATGGAAGGACCACTTCTGCACACTGTACAACGGCGACGACAAACCGAATTCCGCTGTCAGGCAGGATGATCCATTCAACATGAACGACGAAAGCCAACAATCCCGTCCTCCCGACTTAGCCGAAGTAAAGATTGCCATATCTAGGCTGAAGTCTAACAAAGCCGCTAGAGCAGATGGCTTAAATGCCGAGCCCTTTAAGGCAGCTGGAGATAATTTGGTTAGCAGCATGCACCAACTTATATGTAAGATATGGTCGGAAGAAAGCATGCCCGATGAATGGAACCTTAGTATTGTTTGCCCGATTCTGAAAAAGGAGACCCTCTAAACTGCACCAACTATAGAGGCATCAGTTAGTTTTGGCATCCGTAACCATCGACAATTCACGCTGCTCCATAAAGGTTGGAAACAACTTAACAGACATTTTCGGCTTTTGACAAGGTGATGCAGTTTTTGTAACATCGCACTTGAAAGAATAGTGCGGAGCTCCAACGTCAACACTATAGAGGCACTCTCTTTCAAAAGTCTGTCCAATTACTAGCATGTGCTGATGACATTGACATAATCAGAAGAACTTAGCGTGGTGTCAATGGGGTTTTTATGAGTATTGAGGCAGAGGCGGCAAAAATGGGTTTAACGGTTAATGAGGGCAAAACAAAGTACATACATGGTGTCATCAAGAAAGGACTTACAACACCGACGTCTCGGTCAAAACGTCACCATCGACAGACGTAACGTTGAGGTAGTTAAGGACTTCGTCTACCTAGGTTCCAATATGAACGCAGAAAACAACACCAGCGCTGAGATCAAACGAACAATAACTCTTGCTACACACTGTTTCCTTGGGCTAAGAAAGTAATTGAGTAGCAAAGTCATCTCTCGAGGGACCAAAGTGTCGCTATGTAAGACCCTCATCATCCCCGTGCTGCTAAAGGGTGCAGAAGCATGGACTATGACAAAATCGGATGAAAGCACCTTGGGAAAAGTTTTTATTGTGATCTACGGTCCCGTATGCGTAGAAGGGGAGTGGAGGAGAAGATGGAACGACGAGCTGTACGGGCTGTACAGCGACGTAGACTTAGCCAGAAGGGTAAAAGTTCAACGACTAAGATGGCTGGGTCACGTAGAACGCATGGAAATCAATGCTCCGGCCCGGAAAGTCTTCGAATCCACACCCACAGGACAGCACAGTAGAGGAAGACCGCGAATCAGGTGGCGCTCACAAGTGGAAAGTGACCTCACCCAACTTGGAGCGCCGAACTGGAGTCATCTAGCTAGGGACCGAGCTAGATGGAGAAGTTTGTTAGGTGAGGCCCAAGTTCACACAGAACTGTAGTGCCACCTTAAGTAATAAGTATATATTTTAATGAAATTTAATATAACACTGCGTTTTTGCAGTGCCTGAAATTGTTTATTTAAGTTGATTTTTAGTCTTCATTGTTAGATATAAAGCTGGTGACTTCTAATCAATTAAAATAAGAATCATTGATGACATGACTACAAATTGCACAAGTAAACATGTGCATCAGTTTTATTTCATTAACCTAACAAGAAATTCCATTTTTTTAATATTAAGCCTCCATTGGCAAAAATCATCAAGTAAAAGTTGGCAAATTCTTACAGCAGGTACAAAAAAAACAACAAAAGGATTGATAACTACTTTGAGACGTTATTATTCGAAAGAATTCCTATTTTTAAGAGCCTTGAAGCATCTAGAAAACCTTCCCTTTAAAACATTATTGCCTTGAAACAAAAAAGGCAAGTAGCCATTCTTCTTCAATTTATTTTCAATATAATGTAGGTATTTTTGTAAAAGGATATATTAAAGATTATTTGAAATTCCAGAAAAGTTATTTTCATCACCATACTCTTTCACATTCAAAGTCCTTTTAAACTTATTTTCTCATAAAAAAGTTAGTTTTCAATATTTGTTATTTTGTTTGCTTTTATTTTTTCTTAAAGAACAAACCTTTTTGTGAAAATATATCACATCAACATTTTTATATTATATACACATAAAGAATATGTATTTTGTTGAGGAATTTAGTGTGATTCTTCAGGATATTCAGAGGTAAACCATATCCGAAACATTCCATAAAATTATTTCACAAAAAACACAGCAGAACAAACAAACCCAAAAAAACATATCGAAACACTAAAAATGCACATAAGTAAGGCATTTTGTTTTGATATTTGGATGGACTTTTAACCACTGACAGACATTTATAAATGTAAAATTGTTTGTATTACCGAAGGAAAACTTTAATTGTTTTGGTTTTGCATTCAGGTTAGACTTTGGTAAGCTCTTAGTGGATGGAAAATGATTAGAATAAATAATTTGAAGGCCCTACACCGAATTCTAACTCTTCATAACAAGAATTATTTTTGGAGGATTAGCCAACTTCTCACAAGCAACAGTGCCCTTGAATAAAACTCTTAGGTGGCACAGACAAAGATTGAAGCCAGACCTCTGGAATGACTGTCCTACGCAATAGCGGTGGACGAAAATGTGATCTTTAAATAAATTACATTTGTATTTACTAATAAACCTCCCCCGCCTCCTTTCAACTTATACCACACTTGATATATGTGGATATGAAGAACTTTCTATTAACTTAAGCTTAAAGTAATTTTTAAAATAAATGTACGCCTTGAAGTGACAGCCTTTAAAATTAAATGTCTTCTTCACTTTTTACTAACAATTACCATTTTGTTTGTCTTGTAGATTAAAAGTACACAACCAACACATCACAAATGTATACATTTTCATTAATATATAGTGTCTTAAAGTTAACTATAGAGCACAGTGAATCTTAGTTTACTTTATGTGCCCTTTTGTGGATAAAAGTAAACACACCCTATATATACAGACTTGGATCTATCGTGGATATAAACCATATATTTAAATGAAAACGAACACAAGAAAAAAAAATCAATTCCGATAGCTATCCACATTCTGCAAAGTAAACCCTTTTAAACGATGTATCACTTAACATTGTGGCAAATAAAAATGTATGAACGCCTTCAGCCCTTCTTTTAGGAAAAGCATAATAGCAACATAAAGTAGGTACTTTCATTTTTACACTTTTTCCATATATTTATGTATATGTGTACAATAAACTCAAACTTTTCAACATCTACATATCTTAACATATGTATGTGTATATGTATATATGTAAGTGTGTGTGTTGTGTATGCGTGTGCATTGTGTGTTCTTAAATGTTTTTTTTACTCATTTTCCATTGCATATTGTGTAATATACATATGTAGTGTACACATACGTATGTACACTGAGGGAAAAACGTATGGACTCAGTGCAGAGACTTTTATGTAAAATGGGTGTTCTGAATTTTAAATAGTATTTGAATGAAACCTCCCTTCAATGATTAAAATTGACTTGTGATGATTACATTTCAATTTATATTCCAAATGGAATTCGCGTCAAAATCTATTTTTTTCAGTCTACAGTAATTTCGTACTCTAACGGAATACAAACGGCAAACACTGAACAAATATGTATGTAATGGTTACAGAGATTTATGTATTCATTAAAAACCTTAAATCAAGATTCAACAAAACAAATATTAATGTATGTCAGAGTAATTGAAACACAAAAGCCACAAAAACAAACTGTCCAACACAGCGAATTACATATGTAATGATTACAAACAAGCATCGTGTATTGAGTACATGTTCGAATAAGTTAAAAAATATATAATGTTTCTTTACTTATTGACTTTTGGCGTGATCACACAAATATGTTGATGCAAATAATTAAAAAGAAGCTTAGATGCCTATTTGACACATATACGAAAAATATGAACTAATACAAATAATATTTATGTAATGCGTTCATAGATTTGTGGAATAAGTACATATTATTTAAAAAGTTATGTAATGAGTTAATGTGATATTATGAGTACCTAAATGTATGTAATGATAACTTAGATATTTTCAATAAAAAGAATACATAGATTTATGTAATCAATAAAAAGATATGTTTTTAGTAAATGAATAGAGAAACTTTACTAAATTTATATTGTCATGCAGATAAATAAATTATTTAAACTTATATAAAGAATTGATCAAATCTATACTTAATGAATAAACATTTACACACCACAGTTAAGAGATTTAATATTTACTTAATATTTACACAGAAGAATTATATGCATATGAATTCGTTGAGTGATTAAAATAATGCATACAAATTTTACTCATCACGAAATTATATTAGATTGAAGGGTTGGCTACAAAATTTAATGTAATGAGTACATAAAATATTTCTATTTATTTATGAAACACACAGACTTGTGAACTCAAACTTAAGTGATTAAAAACGCTTGTATTCATCACAGAAAACCTATGAAATTGTTGTGATTTTAATATTTTATTATGTCAAAAAAAATGTATTTATGCAGAAATCATTATGTAATGAATACAAAAATTGTGTGTCTCTAGAAATCATTATGTAATGAATACATCATTTTATTTGTACAGAGATCTATACGATTGGTAAATATATTTCTAAGCTAAGTCCATACATTTTCCTTCAGTGTATGTACATTCACATTGTGTAGTGTGCTACTCTCCAACCTATTCGTTTTGTTGCTAGCACGTATTTGTCAAGCATAGTGTAATCGTTTATTACTCTCAACGGTATATGTTTCCTTTTTACAATTTTTTAAAACAACATTTTTGTTGTTGTTCTTCTTCTTCTGTTGCTCTATAATATTTCTCACTTCCCTGAATGACAGCAAAGTATAGATCCTGTTGTTGTTTTGGATATGTTTACTTTTTGAGTAGGTACACTTTCAGGATAGTATAGGGTTAGGGTTCAACTATATGCTTTTTAAACACGGACGAATAAACAAGTTTTATTTGTTTAAGAAAAGAAAAATGTGAAAAAGATGTGATATAAAGGGTATCCAAGAGTGACATGGACAACAACAAAAAAAAAAAGGAAAGTTACCCTAACTAAAAAAAAAAGTTTCAAATCGATAATTTGAAATATCCCTTCTAACTATATTTAGCCCAAATGTGTTGAATAAGTAGGTTCCTTTATGGGCCTTAGGATAAGGATAAGGACCAATCTTTTTGGATAAATTTGGTTCTATTATATTTACTTTACTGCCCTTCATCTCTAACAATGTATAAGTACAAACATTATATTGTCAAATATTGTACATCATCATCATCATCAGCAATAATTGATATTGTTTATTTTCTTTGAATTTTGACATATAATCTCAACTGTCATGAAGAGAAGTATAACTTATGTAGCTGTGAGTATTGTAGTTGAATTTAATCATAGGAATGTAGGTATATGCTTTTAGTTTAATTTATATTTTTCTTTAACTGACATCTGTGTCAATTTTCTAGCTCTGTTCGAAACATAATGTAACCGCTACATAAACCTACATAGAATTAGGCTCTCAGCGTCTCAGCTCCTTTTATGCCTACAAGAGACATTTAGAAAGACAATCCAAAATTGACTGTTGAGGTTTTTCATGTTTTGGTAATGATATAATGGTAACGTTAACGTATAACACCGCACCGTCAAGGTGCCACTTAAGTAATTTATTTAATTTGAATACCAAAATGTTCATTGTCATTCAGTCAAATGTATATTTTGGGAGAGCTTTCAGTTGAGGTAACTGAAATCAGAGCTCTCGTATTGAAAAGTCTAAGTGTTAAATCGATTCACACGTTATACTGTGAACATAAATATTTGATGGTGAATTTCATATAATGCACATATGTAGCTTATTATTTATTCTAAGAAGTGTGTTTCAAAAAAAATGACTGGATGATAGTTATTAAACTTTTTGCCATTTTCATCAACCCAAGCAAGATTTATCCATCATAAGATTGATCTGTCGACGGAAAACTTTATAGCATATCGAAAGACTTCAAATTTCCTGTTAAAGAGGTTGAGTGCAAATATAAGAATCCATAAAACTGAAATATTTTTATTCTGATATAGAACCTGAAAGTAAAATCCGTGTTTTTAAGAGTGATACCTTTCAAGGTGCCACATCCGTTAGTGCGGAATGTAATGAGAATAGTCTCGAAATAGGTTTAAAATTATCTTTCAAAAAAAAATGTCCGGACTATATAGTTTGTATGGTCTTTTTCTGATTTTTTTTAAACTATAAAAAATTAATACTTTTGGAGATTTATTTCGTGGGCGAGAATTCTTTTATGTATGCATTTTTATTAACCGTAAACTAGACTTTTGTCTTCAAGAAAAATAATAATCCAGTTTCATTTTAAAAATGTTATTATTTGGCATAGTATAAAATAAAGCCAAGATAATGAGACACCATATTTGTGTACTTCTTTTGGTTTTGTGGCTGATTTTTGTTGTTGTTCTTGCTCAGGTTTTTCGACTATCAGTAAAATGACACCATTCAGTCAATGGTGTCCAAAATGTGTTGAGGCGTATATGAGACGTGACACCCTTGGGACAGACGTCAACGTGTTGACTACGTTGACTACCTTATAGTAGCTTTAGGAAAAAACTAAATTCAAAAAAAAAATATTTGCGTGTTAAGTTTGGATACGAATCCTTTTTCTTAAAATATTTAATCCTAGATCCATTTTTGTTCTGTATAGTTTAGATAGTTTTTTCAACGATTTTGTGACAAACTAGTAACAAATTCCATTGATTGTTTGTTAAGAAAAATTATAAAGTTTATAGAAAATCGCATTTAAGAAAATTGATATTTTCACAGTAACTTATAGAAAGTCAAACAAATTCCTGAAATGAGCAATGACCTAGTGACCAAGGAACTAGCAACAAAAAGAACACATACCTTTTATAGATTGTCTATACAAAATAAGGACAAAATTGAAGCCTCATCACTCAATGTTTGCAATTTCTTCCAACATTCATTCACCACTCTTCTTATTTAAGGCGTCGTCGTTTTAGCATAAAATTGGTTAAAAATCATATACAGTAAGTTAATGGTAGTCCTTATCACAACGCAAAATGTTAAATTCTGAGCAATGGCTTAACTTCAAGTTTCATTTCCTTGTTTCAGTCTTTTGGAAATTCTATCATGAAGTAGTACCCGTGGCATGATTGTTAGTGCATTGGACTGTCATGTTAGAGGTCTTGGGTTTGATCCCTGCCTATGTCATCTAAATTTTTTTTCACGGGTACTGCCTCTTGCGAGAAATTGACAAATCCTCCAAGAGTAATTCTTGTCATGAAAAGTGCTTTCTCGAATTAGCCGTTCGGATTCAGCTTAAAAAACTGTAGGTCCCCTCCATCCCTGACAACAGTACTCGCACACAGGAATGGTTGAGAGTTGTAAGTCTCTAGGCCCTAGTTCTCAACGGACTGTTGCGCCACCCAATTTATTTATTTATTTGTATCATGGAGAGACAAACAATTCAGAAACGTGCTCAGATAGCGGTAGTGTTTTATGAATATGGACGTTTTCAAATTCATTTGTTGCATTTCATAAGGTTCACCAAGTTCGTTCTGCTTAAACAATGCTATGCTGTTACCAAAAGCGTCTTAAAAAAATGTTAACCAGCTTAAAACTTCGAATTGACCTTACAAAGCCATAAGGCACACTTTTAAAGCTGTTTGAAAGCGTTATAGTTGGACCACTCTTTAGAAAGAAAAACTTTTCTTTTGTTTATAATAAGCGCACACTCAAGGGAGAATATATTACTACCCTTATTATGCAGAGACACAGAGGGGGTTTCAAAAGAGATGTCGGTGCACACTGGTTTTGAATTCCTGAACATTATAATGACTGGGAAAGACAGAGTGGGGTAAGGCATTCTATATTCGCGTAGTACGGCTAAAGAACGAATCTCTGTATTAAACAGTAAGACCAAAGTTGGTCTCAAGGGTAAACTGATGAGTAGGTGTAGAGCCTCATTGATAGAAGTACCATCAATGGATAAGGTAGAGATAGAGATACATCTCTCTTTAACGATACAAGACAGCATTGGGTTATCGAAGCATTTCATTCCATGCGGTTTTTTATTCCCCATTGTACAATGCTGTTAAGGTCGGTATTTAATGAGCTTATGATATTTTGTAGTTGCAGTTTCACATCCGAACAAGATTGATGTGAGTCTGAAAACGAATATGAAAAGCTAAGAGTTCTATCATCAGCGAAACAATTTATTGGATTAGAAGTTTCAGACAAGAGATCATTAATAAAAATGATAAAGAGTGTCGGAGTCAAAACGGAGCCCTGGGGCACACCAGCATTTGTTTTATGGACTTCAGACTTAGAACCATCTAATACTACTTGCATTTAACGGTCAGAAAGTAAGCTTCTAGTCCAACGGAGGAAGGTTTTATCTTAACAGAAGGCACGTATTTTTGGTAAGAGGGCCTAATGCCAAACCGTATCAAATGCTTTAATAATGTTACTTTTTCCAAAACGATCTAAAAATTTGCTCCACTGTTTGGTGAGATGACCCATGAGATCACCAGTGGGCATATTGCTATGAAAGCCGTACTGCTCGTCATTAAAAAGCTTAAGCTGATAATTAATCAGCATTTCTACCTTGAAAAGAAGGAACGAAGTACAATCGGTTGGTAATTAGAGAGTGAGGAAGATTCACATTTTTTCGGGATGGGCTCGACAGATGCTGTTTTCCATCCACTCAGAACGAGACCTGAGGAGTAGGACAGTTGAAAAAACTTGCGCAGTGGTTTTGCCAGCATTAAAGAACACCTCTTCAGAACTATAGCGGGGATACCGTCCGGATTTTTTAGGACTCTTGCAACAGTACGAGTGTGAAAACAAATTGGTCCTGTAGAATCACTAACGCGCTCAAGTACAAGTGGAGTTATAACACTCATTGGCAGCGTTGAATTGGCGGCAATTTGACTAACAAAGAGATAAGCTTGCTCTAAAGAGCTAACTAATGGAGTATCATTGACAACGAGCCTTAGGAACCAATGAATAGGAAGAATTCCTTATGTTTCATACAAATGACTAAAAATTTTGATTGCCTCTGGGACATTGTAGTATTTTTTGCCTTAATTGTTGGTCATGCAAAAATTCGGTCCTTCGAATATGGGCATGGTAGGCCTTCGTGGCTTCCTTGAACTTTTTCCGGCTTTCCTTAGAAGGATTGGCTTTATAGCAACGGAAACTTACTTCTTTGACCATAATAACTTCATTTTACAGCGCTCATCAAACCAATCGATTTCCTTAAGTCTGATGCTTTTAATTTTAAAAGTTTTCATTCAAAGGAGAATAAAAGTTTTAATCATATTGGCGCTGGTGTCAACGTCACTATCGAGGAAGCATAGTAACCAGTTAAAGATCCAGAAATAATTATTGAGATTTTCCCGATTATCTTTCTCTTTTTTTAACTGGAAATTTTTGACACGAGAAATTTCCAGATACATATAACACAATGGTCAATGGAAACTTAAATACCTAGGTATCAAGGGAAGAATAAACATTAGGATAGCAAGTCGAAGCATTAGTCCTCCCTCTATCCTATCGACTTATTACCAAGTACCAATTTGACATCTAAGTAGTTCACTTTCTAATAAATGTATTTTGTAAGACTGGTAGTTTTTATGACAAATCAGCTATTTGCATTCATAAATAAGAAATTTAATATTCCTTATACAGAATTTAATTCATTAAAATATGAAAGATAAATATTATTTCTTATTTTCCATCCTCAGTTAAAACGTAAATAGAAAAAAAACATCACAAGAGACACAAAATATTTCAAAATGCCCTAAAGCCAGAAAAAAATAAGAAAACAAAAAATAAATGTAAGTAGTTTGAACTTAACCACTATGACTGTGTAGATACTTATTTAATCAAGATCCTTAAAATATACTCCCCATTCTCGTTCTCAACCTTAAAAATAAGTTTAAAAAACATAAACTAGGTCAGTTATCAGTATGAAATAATAAATCGCAGTATTTGCTTGCTACTTGACCTGGAAACTACAACAACAACAACAAAAAGAGGAAAGAAGAAAATAATGTCCAATTACACATAAAAATTCAAGGGGCGGACAAACAGGGCGGGAGGCAGAAAACGTTTAAACCACCACGACACTAGAGTTTCGGAAGTCGAACCAATAAAGGAAATGAATAAAGAAAATACTCATATTTTTGATTAAAAACTTTTTGCGTAGCCACTTTAATTGCTGTTTTTAAGTGAAGCTTTTCGTTTAATATTTTTTGTTGTTGTTTTTGTTGTTATTGTTGTTGCTGCTGTTGTGTTGTGTTTCCTTAATTAAATGCTTTTAAGCAATTAAATTTAATTCGCTTGGATTTGGACATTTCACATTTTAAGTATAATAAACTGGTTGACAGTTAAACGTTTTTATGCGTGCTTCATGCAACAAGGTGCGGGGTTAAAATTGAAGCTTACATTTTTATTTTATAATTATAATTTATATACATTTACAACAAAAAAAAAACGAATAAGAAACATACTCTGTATACACTGAAGAAATTTGTCTGTTATTTTCAAAAATAGATTTTATTTTTTAAAATGGAAGGACAGTATCCCTTTTAGAATTGAAGAATTCAAGTACTGCCTTTAACGAACTTCTGATATAAATTTACTTGACATACAATAAAGAATTGCGAAGAGCACTAATACAATGCAAAACAAATACCACATAAAGGGTATTCCAATAAAAGATTCTAAAGTTTGACAGTTGATACCGACCATATGTAATTGAGGATATATCTGTCAAATTGGCTGTTACTCATTTAGTATTGTTTGCCTAGTCGCTTTTGGTGGGTAAAATGATAAACGACAAGTTCGAATGATTGAATTATTCTATTCCGGTAATGTCCTGGATGTAGTGGATAAATTCTAGTTCCCTGAATTAACCAGCACCCGCACAGTGAAGAAACGTAAGCTCTGTCAAAAAAATCATCACTTTTCGTGAGTTTGCAGAAGAATTTAAAAGATTCGATTCAGCTTAGAATAACTTAACATAGACTAGACAAAGAAACTTACATTGCTCTTCAGTATTTAGAAATTTACCCAAATTTGTATCGGAAAATCATATTAATTTATGAAGGCTATTTCTAATTAAATAGGTACATCAATGCACCTAAAATTCAAGAGCATCCAATAAATACCAACATATACTCTGCTTGTTGTGGATTTTGGACTGGTTCATACATATTTCTTTTAGAATAACACTAGCCAGGCCAGTAAATTGAAAATTCTATGCAACCAATTATTCGAAGGTATTGTCCAATTTAGTATCCTTGGAGTGATGTTTAGTGCATAGGACTGTCATGCCAGAGGTATTGGTTTCCATGCCTGCCTATTCCACCTAAAATCTTATTTACTTGTACTACCTCTTGTGAGGAATTGACAAATGTTCCAAGATTTATTCTTGTCAGGAAAAGTGCTATCCGTTCGGATTTGACATAAGAACTATAGGTCCCATCCATCTCTCTCATTACACACACCAGAATAGTTAAGAGTTGTAAAACACTAAGCCCTTGTTAGCCTCAAACTGTTGATCTTCTTCTTTATTTTTTTTTGTCCACGGAAACGGTCAAAATTGAGCCTGATTGTTCATGTGGGCAAACAAAAATAACCATGGTTTTAATTCATATTCAAGTTCACTTTCTCAAGTAATTTTTGTCAGTGTTTCAGGAAGGAAAAACACTTAATATGCTTCAGTTTTCTTTTCTATTTCAAAAAAATTTCCACTTTAACCATTTTTAAAATGTTAACTCTAGACCACTTACTTTATTTAATTTTAGCATAAACAACACGCCCTCAATAGAAAACCGCATACAAAAACCTTCCTTTTTGAACTTAGAACCATCTAACACAAACTTTTTATTTAATCCTTCTTAGATATTAAGGATATACGCATTTTCAACAACAACAAAAAAAGCTTTTCACGTGATGCTCTTGATGTATGAAATTGTCCTTCTATCCTTAACATAAATCAGAAAGACTTGTAAAACTTCAGAAACAAGAAGATTGGAATATACACAAGACAAAGTGCTCACAAAATGATCACAATACAAAACTGGCTGTCTTCAAGGAGTTTTGCAATGAATTTAACAACAATAAAGTCTTATCTCTCCATCGCAAAATTCATACACGTTCTGGCTTTTTCTTTTCGATAATATATGTAGTTGCTATAACAGCCTTTTAGGGAACTTCGCATAAACTTCTTATGATGAAATCCAATGAAAGGACTAATAATACTTTCTATCAGTAGCGTGGAATTAAGCATAAACTTCACTAAGGCAACGGCTGTTATACCAACAAGAAAGAGACTTCTGTCATGCATAAAACCAATCCCAGTTAGCTTGTGAAGTTAACAAAGAAAAGCAACAAATAAAGCGCTTAGCTAGCATACAATATGTATGTACTCGTAAGTAGTAAGCTCTTTTCAGAAAAACATGTTGAAACGCAACGTTTTGGAAAGCCACAAAGGTTGTTTTTTGATTTGCAAGAGACTTGCAGGCAATTTATGGAGGCATAAACCAATCACTTATGTATTGTATGCGTATGCCATTACCACCAAATTTATGGTTGCATGGCACAAATAAATTCAACTAAGAGCAACGTGAAAATCACTACCTAAAAAAAGGTAAGAATTGGCATAATTGATGGTTTGGGGAGCAATTAGATAATACCATAAAGTTAACTTCAAGCATGTTCAACTTTAAGACATTAACGTATAAATAGAAATCTGAGCGTCTTGTAAGAAGTGCTTTGAACTATAGAGCTGGAAATTTTGCTTCAATACAGCATTTAAAAGTAGTACCTGTGGCGTGATGGTTAGTGCGTAAGACTATCACGACGAGTAATTCTTGTCATGAAAAGTGATTTCTCGAAGTTTGTTTGGATTCGGCTTAAAACTATAGCTCTCCTACATTTCTGACAACATTACTCTCACACAAGAATGGTTGAGAGTTGTAAGTCACTAGGCCCTAGTTCTTAACTGACTTTTGCGCAAACTAATTTTTTTTTTTTTTACTAGCATTTGACCAGTCATTTGTTTTTCAAGGGCACTTACTCTTTTTCTTTGCTACCTTAAAAAGGCTTTTTCCTGTGGCATTTAATTGACAAATATCCGAAAAAAAAGCTCTTCTCATAAAAGAGCTTGATTGATGATTGTTTGCTATGCTTTTTAGGTTGGAGGAATAGTTGGTTCGTACTTCTTAAAAACTGATGCTGACTAAAACGTACCAGTCTATGGTGAACGCTATGGAGCAATAATTACTGACTTTTTCGTTAATAAATTGAACAACCACTATGGGCAGGAGCTTAGGTTTCAATGAGACAGCGCCTGGCAGCGCAACATTTCACACAGCTCGTGCCACAATTTAATTATTTGGCCTTGTTTGGTGTTCGTGCGTCGTGAACACTGCTCGACTATTTAAAGCCTATGAAACCCGAAGCTATAAACCACTTGCGGGGCAAGCTTCGCCTCGGTAAACAGTGACAATTTGTTAATTTACAACTTGACAATTGTCAAAATCTGGAATTTTTCGACAAAATTTTTAATGACAGTTTATTTATAAAATATATAAAATAAATTGAGTGGCGCAACAGTCCGTGGAGAACTAGGGCCTAGTGACTTACAACTCTCAACCATTCCTGTGTGCGAGTACTGTTGTCAGGGATGGAGGGGACCTACAGTTTATATGCCGAATCCGAAAGGCAAATTTGAGAAAGCACATTTTTAATGACAAGAATTACTCTTGGAGAATTTGTCAATTCCTCGCAAGAGGCAGTACCCGTGAAAAAAACTTTAGATGACATAGGCAGGGATCGAACCCAAGACCTCTGGCATGACAGTCCAACGCACTAACCATCATGCCACGGGTACTACTTTATATTTATAAAATGAACAAAAAAAATACAATTTACATTTTTGTCAATATTTAATTGACAATTGACAAGGTAACTTAGTAACGGTCAAGTGTTGACAGTGAAAAGATCTAAATTGATAAACGATATATTTTCAAGTGAAAGTAAATGTGATAACGATTCTCAGCTGGGCCTCCGTGTAATACGTCGCCGGTGCCTTGGGAATTTTAAAACGATGAAACTTGATGAAAATACAAGGGTTTTGTTCCATATTTCATCATTTTTTCAATCATAAAACATTGACAAATTTGTCAGTAAGTATAGCTAAGTATGACAATGACAAAATTGTCACGAAAAATTAGCGAATTTTTATTCTGACAAACTTGTCACCTGTCAATATTTTATTAAATACAAATTAATCAGTCAGACAAGTGTGACAAATTTGTAGAATTGTCACTTGTCAATTTTTCCTTCCGAGCCAGCATTGGGGGTCATAAGACCAAAGTCATACATGGGTTCGGCAAGTATGGAAAATTTAAACGGGGTGTCAAGCGAGGTGGAGAAAACGGTGTTGTTATAGGCATGGCTAGTATCGACTCGTTGTGAGATGAAATTTCAGTAACAATGGAACCTTGGTCGATTGCGCATTGTGTGTTTGTTTAAAACACGTTCATTGAAACGGGCAGTTCGGTCACTGAGATACTGAGACGATTCCGAAATCAATTTAATATTGGCTGCAACGGTCGTGTTTATAAGTTTGATACCATTATGAAGTGGCTGAATAGCTCTCACAGAATTAATTTATTTAAACCTCCATGAACAACCACTCTACGGTCCCAAGGTCACTGTTTGGTGTGGCATTAGTCAAAACTTCATTATATTGGTTCGTACTTTTTTCGTGAATCGTTTGTTACAGATGATACGTGATTTTTTGTTGTTGGAACTGAGAAGACTTGAACACTGTATGGTTTCAACAAGATGGGGCAACTTGCCATATACCAAGAGCAACAATGGGTTTTTAAAGAGAAACATTCCCTGGACGTCTGACTTCATTATGAGAAGATCTGGAATGACCCCCTTGGTCACCGGATTTTTGACCATGTGATTACTTTTTATGGGCCTATTGCAAATCACGAGTCGAGTATACATAAACAAACCGAGTACACTCGAAGCCCTAAGTGAGACAATAACCCAAGATATTCGAGCAGTTTCATGTCAAATGCTTCAGAGGAGTATGCAGACCTTCTCACAATGTTTGCAGAAGTGTTTTGACGAAAATGTTTTTTTTTTTCTGTTTTTAAATTGAAATTCTAAAGAATACATTTAATCAATAAAATTTGAGTGTTGGTGAAAAAATGAGTGTGTAACAATTTTTTAAAATCGTCCATACCTCGCTGCCGGACAATTTTAATACTAGATTAAAGTCAAATCCTCTCTGTTTTCTTCCATTTTGAAATTGTATTTAAAAAAAAAACACCCTTTACCTGACTCTACTATTCTTTGTGGCTACGACTTGTGTATCCTTACTTTCGCACACATTGTGCATACATATCTCAAGACATCTTCAAATGTCAGATCAGTTTAGAATAGGTACCCTTTAACATGGTAAATAAAAAATCAAATTTATAAGTACTTTTAAGAGTACTAGTTCACTACCTTTAACGAAGACAAATATTTCCCTTTTTTGTTGTACGTAGTTTACTTTAGTCCTTTGGTAGTATACTCGTATACCTAATAATTTATTTGGAATCAACCAACTAAATAACTGCTATCAAGAGTTTCTGAGGCCAATGTATTTTATTATGGTCCATTATAGGTTCTTATGAGTTCACCGATGAACAAGAGTGAAATTATATATCAATCTATAAGTATATAAGAGTACATAGGATATAGTCATATAATAATAAGCAACTTCAAGGACAAAATGTTTATTCACTAATTTGGTATCTTAAAGAGATACCTATACCTCTCGCTTCAATAGATACGTAAGACCACGAGGACTACGACCAAGACGAGCGACGACGTAAGGGGTACCGTATGTATTTCATTATTCCACATCAACAAATATATTGTACAGAAACTCAATATGTAGGTATGTTTCTTTTTTGCAGGATGGAAGTAAAAATCTTCCTCGTATAGGAAATGAATTGAGAGGATATTATTGAATGTGGAGCCACAGGAAAATTGGCAATTCATGGTTATTAGAGAAAAGCTTTGTGCTCGGCAGAGTGTTAATAATGAATTATTAATGAAATGACTATTACAAAAAAATTAACTAAAATTATATGAGTCACATTTTCTTCGATTCTTCTTTTTGTTTTGATTTTGTGATGGAATGATTCCATACAAAGCTGAAGGAATATCGAAAAGGATGAGGTATGATTAGGATATTTGAAACTTAACCATGATCATTTACTATTAAAATAAGACCTTATTATATGTGGATAACAATCCTGAAATGGAATTCCAGTTCAAAAACCAATAATTCAACTACAAAACCTTTGAACTTCTCAAATAATACTTATTAAATAATTCAAAAACTTTGCTTACGTAGAAACTAAATTCAAATACCATCAAAACAAAATGAAATTACTCAACAGGATAATGATGTTAACATTTACGTGTACAAAAGAAAAAATAAACAAAAAACGAAAGTCTAAAGTCGAAAAACAAAAACTAAATAATTAATTTTAATATTAATGATAAATTGTCGTCTGGGCTAGCACATCATGAGTTGCAAGTACTTACAGTAGCAGGGTCGGTCGGTACGGTATTTTTAGTATTTTAGTATTTTTAACCGCATGGCCATAAAAACAAACACGATTTTATTTTGTAACACAACACACCATCTGGTGTCAGTTGACTCACCTGCTTAAACGGCCTCATGCCACCGTTGATGCGTAATGAGTCAGCAGCAATGCCTGCGATGCCATCTGCCGTACTTTCTCGAAGTTGCTTGAGCGAGACATTGGGAGCAGTTTGTGAATGTCCACACGTACTGTGACCACTACAGCACACAATATTGCTGGCTTCGGGTTGTGAACTTTGGCGAATTATTCGCGAACCATTGGCGGGAGTGCATGTGACCAGGACTGGTGGAACTTGCTGGTGATATTGCTGCTGCTGTTGTACGGTCATTGTTGAAGCACATATTACTGCAGAACTGCTGAGGTTTCCCTGTTGAAAGGCACTTTTGACGCTGTCCCTCGAAGCGGAACGGTCCATGTTGGAGGTTGTAATTGGTGTGGCGGAAGCACGGCGACTGCAGTTGCGACACGCTCGACACCGATTTTGCGTCGTCGTTGTCGTTGAAATGTTCTGATATGAAGAAGTCTGATGCGGTTGCAATTGGTCATGATAGCTGCTGTTATTAAGATTTGTAACTGATATGGTCGGTTGTGGTTGTGGTGTTTGAGTTTGTAATTGTGATTGTGATTCTTCGTGCGGATGGACCTCGATGTCAGGAACTGTCGGCGGTCGTATTCCTTGTTCGACGTCTTCGTCCGGCCCACGTATACTCTCTTCGGAGCCAATTTGAATTTGAGCAGAGAGTTGCGGACTGGTAAGATATGTGGATGTGCGGTCTTGACGTATTAGTGTTGGCTTACTGCTCGTTGACATATTTGTTGGTCCATTCGCTGATCCCATTTTAATTTGACGCAACACTGATGGTTTGCATTTTGGCGTATTTGAAACCAATAGGGAATCAGTTTCTTCCGAGCTAACGTAACCCGAATTATTTGTTTCCAAAATATTTTGTGCAGACATCTGAAATTAACAAAAAGAAAAGTTAATTTAGATATGTATCATTCGAAATCAAATTTATTCGGAAATTTATTTTCAAAATAAAAAATAATAGTACACCTATAAACAAAACTTGGGATACTTCAAACTTCCAGCCCGATTCATGAAACAATTTACGAAAAATAACTTTAAGAGACCAAAGTTCTAATAGCAGATTTGGTTGATTTAATGTTGCATTAAGCATGATTTATCGATTCTTTTATTGATTCTTTATTTTTTTGGGGCAAAACTTTGACTGCTAGGTTTCTTTACTAAAATTTTAACGTAAGCAGGATTTGTTGTAGATAAGTGAGTTAATTTTTACTTGTGACATATGGGAACTATATGGCAAGTTTTGCATTCGTGCAAAATTTCGAACTCGAGATTTTAATCAAACATGATATTACGATGGTAAAGAAGTCAAAAAAAGTGGGTCCCGCGATTCCGTCCGGTCAATTTTGTCTGTCTGTCCACGCTCCTACAGCCTAAACCATTGGGTCGATTGAGTTCAAACTTGGAAGTTAAGGTTTTGAGCAGATTTGCGTTAGGCGTTTTTTTCATTTTTTTTTTAAGATCAAAACTAACAGTGGCCCCCATACAATTTTTTTGGTCAAAAAACGAAAATTCGAATTTTCTCAAAAACAAACCGATAGATTTTTTTTTAATTTTCTCTAAAATTTTATTTTTTAACTTGGCTTCTTTTAATAAGAAAAACATATTTTTGTATTGCTCAGGAAAGGTACCGCTCATAGAACCGTTTTTTTGTTTTTTAATTTTCTCAGCAACTTTTGAACCGATTTCAATAATTTTTTTTCTGAATAAGCTCTTATATTGCCTTAACAATATTTGATTATCAAAAGTGCAATTTTTTATTGTTTGGATTTTTAAAAAAATATTGAAATTTTTTTTTTCAAAATTCTATATCTCAAAAACGGGTGAACATTTTTTTACGAAATTGAAATATAGAGCGTATATTTACAATCACTAAATAACTGCATACCAAAAATATTTTTAGAACAAAATTGAAAAATTTTATATATAAAAAATTAATTTTAAAAAAAACCGCTCTAACGATTTTCAAAAAAAAAAATTGAAAAATCAAGGGTTTTTTGATTTATAAAATGGCATTTAAATTTTTGAAGACAAACTTATTTTTCAGGTAAAATTTTGAATCTTAAATTAGTTTTTTTAAAATTATTTTAACTGTATTAAATGTAACACCCTCCCAAAAAATTGAAAAATGGAGGTTTTTTCGACAAATCAAATGGCATATATATCTTTGAAGACAAACTTATTTTACAGGTATATTTTTAAATATTATATAGATACTTTTTTAAACAGACTCTTTGCATGCAGGAGCAAGTTCGTGCGACCCAGTCGTGCACTTTATTTAAATACGCCAATGCAACTGATGACGGAATTTATAAAATAATAACTGCTGGAACAGAATGGAAGTAAGCCCATTCTATATCAGTTTTCACAGGTGTCCAAGAGAACTTAGATTCTCTTCAATTCTCTTGCCTGTTCAAAATATAAAACTTCCAACGGAGTTGACTATCGAAATTCTTGTTTTGCTAACAGTGCTTCTAACCATCACTTTCTTTAGCCAAATTTTTGGTGGCCAAATCATCTCAAGAAAGGGGTCTTTGAATTTTCTAATAAAAAAAACATTATGAAATCGAATTTCAGAAATCTGTGCCGCAGCTTTTTGGTTTCACAATACTTCATTGTTCATATCAGCAAGTGAAGTCTCTCTACAACATTACAATGTTCTTCAATTCTAAATCAATGTGCACTTACACCTTTCAAACATTCTCTTCCTTTTCTAATACCCGCACTGTGTATTTGCTTGGAAAGGGTACCAAAATCCCCTTAAATGTGCGATCATAATAAAGACAACCAACATCTGTTACTTCTGTTCAAGCAGTATGGTATCAATAATCCTGTCTATTTCTACAACCTAATCGATGCTAAAAAACAAAACGACCTATTCTGAAGAGGTTCGTCAGCATAACCCTTACTAAAAAAGTCATCTTCCCTGTAACCTTTGATAGCAACAACTGAAAATCGCGTGTCCAATGCAAACATGCATCACGCACTTTCATTAAGTTTTAAAATCACAACAATTCACATTATAAATCAAATTTTTATTGAAGTAATTTTTTAAGTTTTAACTTTCTCTGAGACAAAGAAACTATAAAGCAAAAATCCTTTAAAACCATAGTGTAGAGTACAGGCCATGGTCATGCGTATGGAATGTATGACACATTTTGACGAAGCACGCAAAAACTGAAAAAGATATAACTTAAATGAACGCAAGTAAATACATTTCTAACAAAAAGGTTTTTAAGTTTTCTGTTGATCTAAAAATAAAATAAATTTATCGCTTGACTTACAAGGTTATAAGCAGTTAAATAAACTAGTATTTTTTAAAAGAAGTCAAAAGATGTTTTTTCTTTATTTAAGAGGTCTTGAGTTGATTGTGGAGTATTTTAACAAATAGCATACCCCTTTCCTTTCACTCAAGAAAATAAGTCAAAAGGTTAAAATTAAAGGTAAAAAAGAGGCTGAGATGCGACCCACACTGATAACTTCCCATCCCGTCTGTCGATTTGTCTTCCTTAAAAGTTTGTCTAAATGTATCAATTTTCACCAAATTTGCGTACTATTTTTTGTAGAATTTATTTTTTTATGAAAAAACGGACTGTTGGATTCTTATATCGAATGATATATGAATATCGAAAACAATATTTTCTGTGAAATAAAATAAATTTGAAGCCAATATTTGTAATTTTTGAAAAGCTTTTTGAGTCGAAAGTAAATTTTTACCAAGTTTTAGTATTGTTTTTTTTTAAGGTTTTTATTTTTTGTAAAAAACTGTCAATTCGATTTTTCTCAAAATTTCATCGAATGTTGAAAACAATATTTTTTATAAGTTAAAATTAGTTTGAAGCCATTATCTCAAATTTTTGAAAAGATATTTGAGTCGAAAATCAATTTTTACCAACTTTTGTTAAATTTTTTTTAGGTTTTTAATTTTTTGTACAAAAGCTGTCGATTCGATTTTTCTCAAAATTGTTCCTAAAGTTGAAAACAATATTTCTTATAAGTTAAAATTAGTTAGAAGCCATTATCTCAAAGTTTTAAAAAGATATTTGAGTCGAAAATCAATTTTTACCAACTTTTATTAATATTTTTTAGGTTTTTTTTTTTTTTTTTAAACTGTCAATTCGATTTTTCTCAACATTTTTCAGAATGTTGAAAACAATATTTCTTATAAGATAAAATTAGTTTAAAGCCAATATCTCACAGTTTTGAAAAGATATTTAAGTCAAAATTCAATTTTTAGCAACTTTTGTTTATTTTTTTTAGGTTTTTAATTTTTTGTAAAAAAAACTGTCAATTCTATTTTTCTCAAAATTTTACTGAATGTTGACAACAATATTTCTTATAAGATAAAATAAGTTGGAAGCCATAATCTCAAATTTTTGAAAAGATATTTAAGTCGAAATTCAATTATTACCAACTTTGAGTAATGTTTGTCTGTCAATTCGATTTTTCTCAAAATTTTACCAGCAGTCAAAAACGTTATTTTTCGGTGCACAAAAATATTGTCGAGATAAAATCATTTGTTGTTCGTAAAATTTTCGAGGTGACAACTATTTTTTTTTTTACTCTAGGGACTAATCGGACCGATTACAATAACTTTCTATGGGAAGTTAATAATCTAACGATGATATTACGATCAATAAATTTGAATGCTTTTTGTTCAATATTGTCTAAGAGACTTATATATGTAAGTGGAGGGACCAGCCCTGAGTTGGAAATTATACTCAAGCCTTGAACGTGTATAAGTCTTATAGATAACAACCAGACCGGACTACTGTTACTCAAATATTTATTTATTTTTTTTTTAAATACAATATTGCTCTCAAAATATATCAAACTACTAAAAAATAATTAAAAAGCTAGTTATGATAGAAGTCTACTAACGATTTGAATGGTTCCAACTAAAAACGAAACAAAAAAAATTGTATATGTTTATTTATTATATTAATAATAAAAAATGCACCTGTCGATGAAATATATAGATAACAAAAGCAATTTCAATTGCGATGCTCAATTCAAATAGAAAATTAAAAATAAAAATCACTTTCTAGGAAAATATCAAAAATAAATATTTCTATACTAAATTATTTCCATTCAGTTCTTAATAATCCTTTGAATTCATTAAAAAATATAGCTTCATAGTTTTGAAGTATTAATAGATATGAAGTTATAGTTATAGATGCCTCCAGATAAATTGAATTTGTTATTAAAACAATATGAAAAAGTTCTTCTCTACTCTACTATCTCTCTGTTAGATACAAATTTATATATTTTTGTTTGTTTTATTTATTAAAGATCATCTAAATAAATAACATTGATTATCTCAATCGAAAAACCACATTGCAAAAATTTCTCTCTTGACCTTTATAACTCAAAGAAGGAAGAAAAAAACAGGTTGAACAATTTCTATCCCAAAAGACCAAAAGACATTCAATTTAACCTGAAATTCATCTTGCCCTAAAGCACTTCTCTTGATTGTTTTCGTTCCATCGTTAAGCCACTCGGACATCAGGACAATGAACCACATATACCTATACCTACATATACATTCGTGAATAGTGATGCTAAAAAAATAATACATAAATAAAAATATTTTTATGGCCATTTTATCCTCACGTACATACATACAAAAATACATACTCGTATATGAACTGAACATAGAAGCAAGAGGCATACCATATACAATAATTTGTTATCCTACCTCGCCTTTTTCCTTTTCCAACTGCCTGGTTTTTGTTTTGTATCAAATTGGAAGTTGATTAATACGTTGAACCATTACATAACGTTCCATAACATCTAAGCCCATAAAAATATCAATTTTTCAATTTTATGTCACACCTTCCTTTAGCTGTGGTTTTTCTTCTTCTATTTAGTATTCCTTTTCCCTTCATAAAAACACATACCACATATACATATGCGTATGTAGATGTAGGAAGCAAGGACCTCTTTAAACGTTCGTTGGCTTAAATTCGAATAAAAATATGGCTATGCCTAACCTAGACTACTTATAACTAAAACCAAGCCGTTTATTAGATGTGAGAAATTAGAAAAAGCCTTCTTGCATTTGAAAATTCTATGTTTTTAAATTGAAAAAAAAAAAAACAAAAATGGCACGAACAATTTATGTGCTATACGATACGATTATGGCAAATAGGTAAGAAAGAGTCCACCATGACTTGGGTTTCAAGCTCCGTAATTTAGTGCTTCTAAGTTCGTTGCTGATGTATAATTAAATGCAAATGTATGCATACACGAACATACCAATGCGCTCATCTATTATGCACCCTTACTTCCAGGTTCAACACACTCGTGCAAAACTGCATATTAAATAAGTTGAATAAGCTCAATATCAACAGGGTGTTTTTTAAGGAGTTCGCTATTAGAGGGTAATTTTTACGGAATATTTATGAGTACTACAAACCATTTAAAGTTTTTTAAAACTATTCCAAAAGTTGAATAGATTCAACATGTGAACCAAAATGCAGAGTATTTGGTAAAGTTCTTTGGTCAAAAAAAATGTAAATACTAAAGCGGAACCAAAATGTCCTTTAAAAGTTTAAAATCTTGGATATTGAGCTTCTAAACACCAGATTTGGCTCTGATCAAAGTCCTACTAACATTTTAACAGCTCATTAAAATACTAATTAAAACTTACTTACTTACTTTAGTTTAAATTTAGCGAAAAGAAATATGGTCACCCCAAGTTAATATTTCCATGTTAATGCAAATGGCTTTTCTCAAAAGAGGTCAAAAACTACATATGTTAGCATAATAAGATAATAAATTATGCAAACACTCTCTCTTTTCTCTATTGAAACTTGAATTTTGTGCGAGGATTAGATAAACATTTTAAATGAGACTCGTCAGATTAATGAAACCAATAATTTTTCGTTCCATTTGGGACGTAGAATATTTTAAGAGAAATAATTTTGAAAAGCACTTAATAAATTAGAGCAAAAACTGAAAATTAATTGAAGAAAATTTGTATTCGGGTTTTCAGAAAATCATTAAAATTTTAGAAATATTTTGGGGAAAAAAAGGATGCAGTTTAATATTTCTAATATTATTGAAATCAAAATTAGTCTACACCAATCTACACTATTTTATTTTATTTTTATTTTAATTTTATTTTATATTTTATTTTATTTATTTTATTTTATATTATATAAAGAGGAAAGATTTGTATTTTTGTATGTAACGAATAAACTCAAAAAGTACTGGACCGATTTTAATAATTATCTTTTCATTAGAAAGTTACATTATCTGTACCTATTTATGCCTCCCCTTCGAAGCCGGGACGGGCCGCTAGTATTTTATATTTTCAAATTATTAATTTTGGAAAAATTAATTAATTTTATTTAAGTTATTTGTTGTAATTATTTAGTAAAGTCTTATTTAACATTATTCATCAATTGGTCGTAGAGTGTTTTCAAGTAGCGGTTTCATTTTGAATAGGCATCTGTCATTTTTTGACATTTATCAAGTATATACTACAAAATTATTAAGAATGGAACGATGTTAATATTCACTATAAAAATGAAGCACATTACAATCCCACTTCGCAAAACTAATTAATTTTGAAACTGTTGTGACAAATGTAAACTGTGCAAGAACAGATCAAGAAAATCCGAGTCTGTCGAAAATACCCCGTATTTTGTATACTAGCTTTGGTCTATAGGCTTTTAAGTTAACACAAGAACTCAAGTCAAGGTAGATACCCATCAATGTCGTATCTTCCCTAATTGGGTTATTGAAATGCATCAAAATGTCCCGAGTTTTATTGAAACATAAATTTTATTTATTAATGAGTTTGTATTTATTTACTTATTTATTACCGTTTTTATCTGCTTTCATAACACGGAACATCTTAAGAACCAAAAGCCTTACGCAAAGCAAACTTAGTAAATCTTTTATTGAATTTTTTTCTAGACGAAGGATATACTTGACTGGGTGTAAGGATTTCATACTTTACTTACTTAAGGTGGCGCTACAGTCCTGTGTGAACTAAGGCCTCACCCAACAAACTTCTCCATCTAGCTCGGTCCCTAGCTAGATGTCTCCAGTTTCGAGCTCCAAGTTGGGTGAGGTCAATTTCCACTCCTGCGCGCCACCTTATACGCTGTCTTCCTCTACTGCGGTGTATTGTGGGTGTGGATTCAAAGACTTTCCGGGCCGGAGTATTGGTTTCTATGCGCTCTACGTGACCCAGCCATCTTAGTCGTTGGACTTTTACCCTCTGGCTAAGTCTACCTCGTTGTACAGCTCGTCGTTCCATTTTCTCCTCCACTCCCCTTCTATACAAACGGGACCGTAGATCACACGAAGAACTTTTCTCTCGAAACGACCCAAAATGCTTTCATCCGCTTTTGTCATAGTCCATGCTTCTGCACCCTTAAGCAGGACGGGGATGATGAGGGTCTTACATAGCGACACTTTGGTCCCTCGAGAGAGGACTTTGCTACTCAATTGCTTTCTTAGCCAAAAGAAACAGCGGTTAGTAAGAGTTATTCTTCGTTTGATCTCAGCGCCGCGCTGGTGTTGTTTTCTGCGTTCATATCGGAACCTAGGTAGACGAAGTCCTTAACTACCTCAAAGTTACGTTTGTCGATGGTGACGTTTTGACCGAGACTTTGTCGGTGTTGAAGGTTCTTTCTTGATAACAGCATGTACTTTGTTTTGCCCTCATTAAACTTATTTTTGCCGTCTCAATTTTGACTGCATCAATACTCACAAAAGCCCCATTGACATCACGTTGAGTTCTTCCGATTATGTCAATGCCATCAGCAGTTAATTGTAATTGGACAGACTTTTGAAAGATAGTGCCTCTAGTGTTGACGTGGGAGCTTTGCACTATTATTTCAAGTACGATGTTACAAAAATCGCATAACAGCGCATCACCTTGTCTAAAGCCTTTTTTGACATCGAAAAGTTCTGGTAAGTTGTTTCCAACCTTTATGGAGCAGCGTGAATTCTCCATGGTCATCCTGCACAAACGGACGAGTTTGGCAGGAATGCCAAAACTAGACATGGCTTTATACAGCTCGTCCCTGTAGATGCTGGGATTCGTTTTGATGTTCTTGAGATTTTTTCAGGATCTACAGTAATGTGAATATTTGATCGACTGTGGACTTTCCTCGTCTAAAACCATACTGATAAGGACCAATCAGGTTGTTGACGATGGGCTTTAGAAGTTCACATTTTACGGCAGAGAAGATTTTGTAAGGATTCCATAAAAAATATATAAACTAGGTGGCGTTTAGAACTAGGGCCTAGTGACTTACAACTCTCAACCATTCCTGTGTGCGAGTACTGTTGTCAGGGATGGAGGGGACCTGCAGTTTTAAGCCGAATCCGAACGGCCAATTTGAGAAAGCACTTTTCATGACAAGAATTACTTTTGTAGGATTTGTCAATTCCTCGCAAGAGGCAGTACCCGTGAAAAATCTTTTTAGATGTCACAGGCAGGGATCGAACCCAAGACCTCTGGCATGACAATCCAACGCACTAACCATCATGCCACGGGTACCAAGGATTCCATATAACGCTTAAATACTCCAGCAACGGTAAAGAGTCGAAATATTTTGAATTTCAAACTATAAAACCGAACATCGAGTTTGCCTTAGAAATTATATGATGGATGTGCAGCAAAACATATATTTTTGGATCTGAAATCACTCCAAGATTCTTTTGGTAATCTACTTTTTGTGAAGAGTCGCTAACAAGCTTGTTTTCAAAACACAAATGATTGCATACTTAAGATAAAGTCATATCATAACACTATATTTTTTATTGTTAGAAAAGAGTTCATTGAACTAACACCTTTCAAGAATTTTATTTAGATCGAAATTATTTGCATCTGAAAAAAACCTTAAGATCATCAGCATACAAAAGGCATCTTAAAAAAGAGATTAGGTCATTAATAAAAAGAATAAACAATGTGACTTCCTTGAGGTACATCTGGAAGGTTCACTATTTCTTTACATAACTCCTCACCAATATTTACAAATATTTGTCTGTCCTCTAAATAACTTTTAATCCAATTAAGCAGCATATAGAATGAAAATTATTTTCATTTAACATTAAGCTCAACGCGATCAAAAACCCTTCGAAAAATAAGTGCCTACGAAAAATAAGTGTAGATGGTGTTAATTTGAAAATGTTTTTCCATATGATTAAGGCAATAGCTCGTAAAAAACTAGAAGTTAGTCGATTTTGACTTTCTGCTCATAAGACCGTGTTTGTGTTGAGATATGTACATATATGATTCTTAACTAAAAAATACAATTTATTTTTCTTAAGGGATAAACTGCAAAAGGTGTGTAGTTCTCAATAGTACTTTTTGAACCAGATTAATGCAGAGGACTAATAAATTAATATCTCCACATTTCCAAAAATACACATTAATTCAAAGACATATTGAATATAAAACATAATGGAACCGCAAGTTCAAATTTTCAAGCCTTTTAAAGATTTTTCGGATTCTCATTAAGATAGTATAAAACAGCTATTACATCGTCTACTGATAAAATATAGATTACCATCATCCACAACTGAAGTTGAATTTACCATATTATCACAATTTAATTTCAAGCCAATTTGACTGAAGAAATTAGGCGAAACTATTGCAAATAACATTCAAACTATCTCAAGCGAAACCTTTGTATAAAACGTGCGTTGGATGAAATCACAAGCGACTTGCGTTTAGTATTTTAAAATGACCAAAAACTCTTCAGATTTTTTAACTTGTGATTCAAGACAGCAAATTTTTAAGCCTGAAAAAAGTATTGTTAAACCAACAGGCTTCTTAGAATTCTTTAATTGTTTTAAAGGAACACAATTTGAAATAATATATTCTACAATGCTCCGAAATAAAGTAAAAGGTTTGATCTAAATTTGTGCACTTAAAAATTGGCTACCAATCAATAGTTTCTAAGTAAGTATTCATTGATACATAATCCACATTTTTAAAATCATAATTTTAAACAATATTAGAAGATTTTGATTCATTTAGAACAGAAAAGAAAAAATCAAGAGCAATTTGATTTATACTGTTTTCAAAATTACTGTCTATATAAATAGGATCTAAAATACGAAATAAGGAATCATTAACAGGAAACATTTTTTTTTTAGAACAACCATTTTATGTTAGACAAATTAAAATCACCAACGATTACAAAATACAATTTTTCATCGATATTTTTTAAAATATTTGTAATATAGGGTTTTTAAATTGGAGCTTTCAGATTTCGGCGCCCCGTGGCGGCCATTTTGTTTTGGTGACATCTGTCAAATCATTTGTTTAATATTCAGTTGTTTATGCAAAATCATCATGGTAAGTTACACGATTGAACAACACGTTCAAATGATAAAACGTAATTATCAAAATGAGTGTTCGTTAACGCAAACGTTGCGCACATTGCCCATTTTACGGTAGACGTGGTGGCCCTTCACAGTCGACTCTTAAACGTTTGGTGGCCAAATTTCAGAGGACCGGTTCAGTAAACAATCGACCAACACCCGTACGTTCAAGGAACGCAAGATCGGCCGAGAATATCGCCGCGGTCCGTTAAAGTGTACAGAAGAACCCGAGGCAGTCTATTCCCCGACGTGCACAAGAACTCGGTCTTTCAATTTGGCGAATTTTACGTCGGGACTTGGACTTCCACCCGCACAAGATCCAACTGACCCAGGAGCTCAAAGTTCATGACCATAGATAACGCCGTTTGTTCGCTGACTGGGCTTCGAATCGTTCGGAAGAGGACCCCAATTTTGGCGGAAAAAACATCTTTAGTGACGAGGTGCATTTTTGTATGAATGGGTGCCGTATATGGGACGATACCAACCCACGCGAGGTTCACCAGGTGATAATGCATCCTCAAAAAGTTACAGTTTGGTGTGGACTTTGGGCCGGCGGCGTAATTGGTCCGAACTTTTTTGAAAATGAGGTTAGGAGGCGGTGAAAGCGAGCGCTACATAACGATGATAACTAATTTCTTATGGAACAAATTGAACCATATAGACCTAGACGACATGTGGTTCCAGCAATACGGCGCGGCGGCGCTACGTGCCACACAGCAAACGCCACGACATCTACACACAACATCTATCCGCCCTTGTTGAATAAAGTACAATTGGGTCTCGGAAAATGATTGTTGAAAAGCCTCTGCATTCTTAAAGTGTCACTGTTTGGTGATATTTTTTAAGATGAAGCAGTATGTGGTTCAACCTTACTCTATCGAAAATAATCCTGGTGCAACTATTATGGCATTTAATGATTTGTATGGCCGGAATCAGAAGGTATTGATTCGCACGACTATTATTTTCAACAAGAGGGCCCCATCCAACTAACACAAACATTTCAAATATGGAAAAAAAAATGTCTAGTTATTTCTAGAAGAATTAATCAAAATTGGCACCGGGATATTTTTATTTAACACCTTGACATTTATCTTAGGGGAAAAGATAACGTAAAAGATAAAGTCCATGCATATGCTCCACCACAATCAATTCAAGATCTTAATGATAGATTTCGTGAAGTTTTCGAGGACAAACATCCGCAAATGCTCGAATCTAAGTTTTGCCAGAATAAGTTCCTTATTGGCTGCTCCTGTCGTTCACCTATAGTTTTATATACATTACACAATAGTTCTAGGCTTTAAATAAAGAAACCAATAATTTAAATTATCAAATCAAAAATTTTAGTTTGTATGAGCCCTTAAGTAGAGATAGAAGAATTATTTTGTATTTTCCAAAATTCTGACAACTTCCTTTTATTCCAAAAACAGAAGAAAAACAAAAACTATTTCATCAAAACTTGTGATTATCAAGAGATCCGGAAACACATTGAAAGAACAAAATTATTGGTCGGAAAAATTTTGTGGGCAAAATTTACTTGTTTCTTCTAATATTTGTTTAAATTAAATGATAATGGTACAATTTTAAATTCTGGCAACTTTATACCATAGCAAAGTATTTTGAGCTTAAATGGTAATTAAGTAATAAACTTTACTACTTAAAAATAATTACCGAACTTTGTTCTTTAAGCACCTTTTCAGTTATAGCTGTTAAAATTCCTAATGATGAAAACTATATCTTTGCTATATAGAGAGGGGTAATTTTAAATGTTTTGAACTATCTCTTGATTATTACTTTTGGAATAGTATTTAAATCTCTTTCAAAGTGTTTCAAGTGAAATTCGCGTTTTCGCATTTTTCCGGAAAAAAAGTATCTATAACTTCAATATTAAAGCACTCTTTTATAAGTTTGATAGCAGCTTAACTTTTCAGTTTCTTCCTTAAGGTAAACTTTCTCCTTGAAATCACACGGAGCATTGTATGTTTTGGAATTTTTTAAACCAAGTTTTGCACAAGAAAAAAAATATGCAATTTTACAAAAAAAACATGCATTTTCTGTCTAATTTTATTTTTGATTTCTAGAAAATTCCTGAAATGAAATCAACAACATCTCAACTTTACAAATTCATATTTATATATTTTCTATCATAAATAAATTCAGCATCTGAATTACAGCCAAAAAAAGAAATCTTCAAAATGTATAACGCCTCACTATAAAACGGGCTTAAACAAAAAAAAAAAAGGATAACTCAAGTCCATAACTAAAAAGGAAATCTTTATAACCTTAATGAGGGTTGTATATTTACTCCATGCCACCAACACATGCAAATAAAAAAAATATTAAGCCAACCGTGCATGAGGCTAAGTTGTTTTTATTTTGTTTGTATTCTTTTTTTGAAAATTTTAACCTCACTTTTCCCACTTCTGACGATTTGAATAACCCTTGGAGACGAAAAGGACCCATTTCAGACTTTCATTCGTTTCGTTTTTGCAATGAAGTAAGAGGTAGTAGGTAGGTAGGTATACATCTAAGGCGAGTTTAATGGCATTGTTGTCACGAAAGCTTAGACTTGTGTATATAATTATATAAAATGATCCTTATAACAGATGTGATGTACATATATAAATAAAAATGTTAAAAATGGTTGAGAAGTACTATCTTACCTACTTTTTGGCTGAAATGAAGCGATGCTCTTTTTTTCTAATTTTTTGAAATCTTTTTTAACAAGCAACACTCGCTAAGAGGAATTTAAATGAGGAGAAAAAGAAAAACTTAACTAATTAGAGGGTTATTTGGTTAGTACTTTTAATAGGGTGGAATTTTGAAAAGGGTATTTGGTACGTATATATTCTTAGAAGATTTCGAACAGTGAATGGTTAAGTATTTAAGCTAGATCTATTTGCTTTTCAACGACGACGAAAACACGATGGCAATGGCGGCAACGACGCCAATATACAAACCGCAAAGTTTGTTTTCAGAGGCTTATTATATAATTTAGTTGAGAATTTAAATTAGAGGGAATGATTTTGATATAGTATTAGACTATAATAAGGGTTAGGGTAAAAAGAAAGCAAATCAATATAACTTTCTGCCTTATCAAAAACAATCTCACCATTTTATCTATGAATCACTTATGATACTGAAATGTTTGAGAAAATGAGATTTTAATGCACATAAATACCTCGAAGTGCGTACATATGTAAAATGATGTAGCTAGATTTTTATACCTAAATTCAAGCCTAAATTTTGGAAGTTGTATTCTGACTGTAAAATGGTTTAAAGGTTAGGGAATGTGACTTTTTCACAGTACAACTGAAAATAAAAGGTAAAATTTTGTATAATACAGCTGCCTATACCGCTCTTCATAAAACGTCGCTTCAAAGAAGAAAGGACACGAACACGCGCAATGTTTGATGAGGTCCTTTTCACTGTTGGCGGACCCGGGGTTTTCTTCCAAACGGACCCAGTTTGCGAAAACGTCCGAAATGTTTTTTTTTTTTTTTCAAAATACCGTTTTTTTACGCCTTAAATCAAAAAGTTTTCGAAATTAGCGCATCGTCAATACGTACTAATTGTTTCTAAAAAACCGTACTACACCGAACGTTTGCTACTCAGCCGTCCACTCGATCGTGTTTTTTTGTTATTAGCTAAAAAATTGCTCTTTTCTTCTAAAGAACGCAAACAAGCTGGTTTCTCTACGTATCCTACAGGTGCTGCAGCTATGATTTAAAATAATTTCAGTTTTAGTGCCACACCCATACATCAAATCACATACAGGAACTTATTACAAAGTTTACTAAAGCCTGGACTATCTAGTCCTTCTTCTAACGCTAGCGAAATTGACAACAAAGTCAATGACCTCACCTCAGCTATGAATAGATCGCTAGAAAGTGCTAGTCCACTTATACTCATAAGAGGAAAGAGGAAACCACAATGGTGGGCCTCAGAGCTTGACTCAGAAGAGAATGTAGGAAACTCTTCAACGGAGCAAAGCCGCAAGACTAGCCTCTCACTCGGATTCTTACAAAGAATCCCTAAGAATTTACAAGAAGGCACTAAGGAAATCTAAACGATCTTCTTGGCGATCCTTCTGTGGCACAATAGAAGAAACTTCTGAAGCCTCAAGGTTACGAAATATTCTTTCAACTAATCCAGCGATGCCAAGCTGCCTGAAAAATGCAGACGGCTTCTGGACAAATTCAAGTAATGAATCGCTGAACTCACTACTGGATACTCACTTTCATGGTAGTTCTCTAACCGAAACTTGCAACAGTCATATTCGTTCAAGTTTCATTACAACATATCCACAAGGCCTGATCACAAGGGACAAGCTATAAAGGACTCTCAACAGCTTCGAACCATTTAAATCTGCAGGATCAGATGGAATAATACTAGCCGAGCTACAAAAGACTTCCGACATAATTGCACCAATCCTTGAGGCAATTTTTACCAGCTGTCTTTACCTGGTCCATATTCCCTCAGCATGGAGAGAAGTTAAAGTTGTTTTTATACCCAAAGCAGGTAAATGCTCGCAAGTCAATCCTAAAGATCTACGACCTATAAGTCTATCATGATTCCTTCTTAAGACCTTGGAAAGATTGATTGATATCCGTTTAAGGGCAAGTATTGATGAAAATAAGCTCCAATCTTGCCAAAAAGCGATGGAAAGATCGATTCTTAAAGTGAGATTATCCCAACGGATTAACCACGAAAACATAAGAAACCAAACGAAATTTGAAGATGTTCTTCAAAGAACAAGAAGACTTAAATGGGATTGGGCTGGACACATATTCCGAACCTCAGATGATCGATGGACCAAAATAACAACAGAGTGGACCCCGCGAGACAAGAAAAGAAATGTAGGAAGACAACTCAAAAGGTGGAGAGACGAAATACAGCATTTTTGCCCCAACTATTGGAGAGAAGCTTTAGACCGACAATTGTGGAAGACGAAAGGGGAGGCTTATACTCATCAAACTTATTGAATAAAAATGTACAAAAAAAACAAAAAAAAAACAAAAAAATTGTATACTTTTAAGAGTGAATAAAGCATGAATAATAATAGTAATAATTGATAAAAGACTTCTGTGTTCGTCTCAATATGCCTACTGTAAAGGTAAATCAGTGGAAACGGCGTTACACACCTTAGTATGCACTATCGAATACTCCCTCTATCATAGAGACTTCACTATGGTTGCTTTCCTTGACATCGAAGGTGCTTTTAACAACGTGGACACATCTGCAATCACATCTGCACTAAGATTTCTGACTAAAATAAATAAATTGAGTGGCGCAACAGTCCGTTTAGAACTAGGGCCTAGTGACTGACAACTCTCAACCATTCCTGTGTGCGAGTACGTTTGTCAGAGATGGAAGGGACCTACAGTTTTAAGCCGAGTCCGAACGGCAAATTTGAGAAAGCACTTTTCATGACAAGAATTACTCTTGGAGAATTTGGCAATTCCTCGCAAGAGGCAGTACCCGTGAAAAAAACTTTAGGTGGCATAGGCAGGGATCGAACCCAAGACCTCTGGCATGACAGTCCAACGCACTAACCATCATGCCACGGGTACTACGGAGATTTCTGACTAGTAGAATAATTAACTCAAACCTGGGCAACTCTTCTGGCAGACGATTCGTTAATAGAGGGACACCGCAAGGTGGTGTTCAATCCCATCTCCTCTAAAACCTTGTGGTGAATGAAATCCTAACTAGTCTGGATGCGGAGGGTTTCAGAGTGATTGCCTATGCGGATGACGTTGCAATAGCAGTTTCAGGAAAGCATCTTAATACCTTAAAAGAACTCTTACAAAATGCCTTAGGCCTCGGCCACGCAGTAAGCGACTGAGCGGCTAGCGGCTGAGTGGCAGCTCTAAGCGACTCATGGCCAGGCACTGAGCGACTGCTTTTGAGCGATTAGTAGTTAAAATGCCGTTGTCAAGAACAGTTCGCCATATTTTGCTGTCGGAAAATCGTTTGTATGTGTACAAATTGTATGTGTACAAATTACTTACAAAAAAGAAGACGATTTGGTGTTCATCCGATTAACCAATTAAGATCAGAGTTTGGAGAATTTAATCATTTATTTTTGAATCTACGAAAATTTCCAGATAGATTCTGGCAATATCTACGTATGTTTATCGAATCTTTTGATTTGCTGCTTGAAAAAATTAACAACTCAATGTTTACTTTGGCCATCTTTACTTCTTGCCGCTCAGTAAAATTAAAACAGGTTTGGTTGCTGAGCGGCGCCGCTTAGCCGCTCAGAATTTTGTTTTGCCGCTCGCTCATAGCATGGCCGCTTCTATTTTATATGTTTTATAATTTTTTTTTCCGCTCAGCCGCTCAGCCGCTTACTGCGTGGCCGCGGCCTTAGACAGACTAATACTTTGGGCTGATCGGTGTAGACTGGGTGTTAACCCACACAAACCCGATTTAGTCCTATTTTCGAGGAAATACAAAATTACATTTGTTTACCCTCCCTATATTAAAGGAATCCAATTAAAATTCTCAGACGAGGCTAAGTACCTGGGACTTATTTTAGATAAAAACCTAAATTGGAAACGCAATGTATAAGAAAGAGTCAACAAATCTACTGTAGCTCTCTTTTCATACAATTTTTTGTTAAAAATTGTGTCTTATTTTATTTTGAGGAAATCTTAAATATTAAAATAAAAACAATATCGGAATTTGTTATGAATTACAAATGTCACTCTCCTTAATCTTGAAAAAGTTTAATTTTTAAATTGTATATTACACTTGTCGACAAACTTACGTTTTTTTTTACACTACAACCAATAAAATACATTTTTTAAAGATTAAAGCAATTGCCTTAAAATGTTTCTGTCGTATCAGGTTTTTAAAAAATGCGTCTTAAAAAATGTTAAAACAATCAAAAACCGTGTTTTTAAGGCTTAAGTAGAACACAACACATTTCTTCAGAAACAATTTTATGAAGATTGTATAATTTTTCAGACATCAAGGGACGTGTTGATTTTGATATATTTTTTTAGTGATTTAAAACAAATTATCATGGCAAGTTACAGCGTGGAACAACACGTGTAAAGGATAAAACTTTATTATAAAAATGTGCGTTCTCTAGTAGCAACGATGTGTGACTTTTTAATGGGGTACATGATCGAAATTTCAAATCAACTATTTACAGTTTCGTGGTCAAATTTGATTCCACCGGCTTAGTGAACAATCACCTAACACCAGGAGCAGAATCTCAGGACCTGCATCTATACAAGACTTACTGATTCCCGAGTTGGAACCAAACGACCATACGCAGGGTCGTTTGTTAGCTAATCGGATTTTGGAGCAGTTGGAAGTTGGTCCCAAGTTTGGCGAAAAAATCATCTTTAGCTATGTGGCCCATTTTTGGCTGAAGGTGATGGCTATCCAGGCATTTAAGCCATATAATTTCAACAGGATGGCACTACATGCCACACAGCTAAAGACACAATCGTTATTCTGTGCAAGCGGTTTCATGGCGTATGGTTATCTTGTGCCGAGGAGTTGTGAATTAGCTACCAGGATCGTGTGATTTGACCCCTTTAGACTTTTTCTTGTGGGGCTTTCTTAAGTCAAATGTCTATGCAAAAAAAGCCGCAAACCACCTCGTCTCTCAAAAAAAAAACATAACCGATGCCATCGGTTAAATTCAGCCTGATTCATGCGCCATCGAAAACTGAACACGGTGCCACGGTGACCATTTAAACAATGTCATATTTCACACATAATGTCATTGACAAGGCTCTCAAATATAAATAAAACCTTATTGATATCTTACATACAACTTATTTTATTCAATTTTAAAATCGACCCGCTATAATAGAAAACGCTTAACATGTGTTTTTATTTTCAAATTGTAATATGTTATATCTCAAAAACATAACGTAAAAGAGTTATTTTGTAGTAAGATTTGAATATAAACAATAAATACCTATTCGAAAAGTACAATTTTATTTTGTTAACCAACGTTATTTTTATGTTTTAATTCCAAAAAATTATTTTCTAACTCTACCAAACAAATATAAACAACATACAAAATAAGTTGAAAATATTTTTTATTAAACTGGAAATTCTCATAAAAATGACTTCATTTTCAAGTATCAGTAATTATATGTATTACATTTGTCCATAAGCCTAAAACCATTTATTTTCATGTTCGTAAGAATCGATAAAATCATAATTTGTGACTTTCAAAAAATATTTTCATCGAAATATTGTAATTTTCATCTTTAAAAAATTATTTGAAAATATCCGCCTCATTATTTAATGAACTCGGTAATTATCTTCAAACATCAAAATGACACTTGTTTAATTTAAAATACTTTATTCATTGTCTACCATAAAATATTTATCGGCCTGGCTATAACAACTTACTCTAACTTGACTTACTGTCACTTTCCATTCAAAATTTCGTTTCGCGTTTATTTGTTAAAATTAAATTTCACATAAAATATTGAATAGAAAATTTACAATAAGGGTATATGTAGTAAATTACACACACTTTTACACACATTCACAAACATGTTGAAAATTCTGAAATTATATTTTGAATGATTTTTGACAGTTTTGAAATTAATTTTAGAGAGTAGGATATACTTGGATAGGAAGTACTTAATTCTAATCATAAATGACACTCCATAGAATACGATTAAGTTTTGATATTGTGTGCAGTTTATGAATTCCTATTCAATCTTACCCATATTTAAATTCGAATATTGAAATTCTTGTTCGATTTTTGAAATAATATTAAAAATGATTTAACAAAAACAACTTTCACATTCACAACAAAATGAAAATAAAAAAATTAAAACATAATTTCTTTTGTTTTCGATAAATTGTAAATTTTAGCGATGAATATTTCAACCGAAACAAACCAATTGATCAATAAGTTCAAAAAATTGCCAAAACTATAAATAAATAATAATTTTCGAGTTAAAACACCGTTTTCAATGTATGGCGATGGAAAATGGCGAATAACGACACGACCAACAGATGTTGCTAAATTCAAACTAATTGAAAAAAAAAAATTCAAAATTTCAAAACAAGAATAAGAGCATTTACGGATAGTCGAATAGGTATAGGTACTGGTACATAGCTTTATAGGGAGGTCTATATGTACTGTACATATGTATATTTACAAGTTTATTTGCATTCCATTTTTCAGATTGAGCTACTTCTCTATGGTATAGGGTATAGAATGGCGCATGGTGGCATGGCTAGTGTCCAAATAAATTTTGACAATAGCTAGACCATAGAGTCTAGGAAGAATAAATAAATAGTTTCAGCACATTTTTGACGCAATGAACGGTCGCGGTCGGTCGGCCAGCCAGAGCGAACATCAGGCAGGGCAGGTACACGTTGCGATGGCCAGTGGCCTGTGCTGTGCTGTGCTGTGCTTCACGATGCGATGGCAAAATTATTTGTGATGTCATGATTCGTACGTTTCAAGTGAACAAATAAATAAATGTTTAGTTCATGTGCAATTTTTTGAAATATATGAAATCTATTTTTAAGATATATTTGTATATTATATTATCTAGTACTTTTGAAAATTATCCCTTTTTTAAAATCTTGCCTTGCTGTATTTTCTTGTACATATACTTTTTGTAAAAATCAGAGTGTTGAAAGTCAGTTCTTGTAAATTGTGAGGTTATGCTCTTATTTTGCACTTCATGCGAGTATAAACAAAAACACAAACAATTTAATTGATTTTGATGAAATGTTTAAGATGCAAGTAATTTTGTTTGTCTTCGACTAAAGACAACAAATATATTGTTTTAATTACAATAATATTTTATTTTTGCTCGAAGGTGAATAAACTTTGATTCAAAAAAAAATACAAAAATTGATCCAAATTGGAACATTGTCAAATAAAATTGAGTTTGATGCACTAAAGGTGTTTGACCTTTTTGACAGTGATAAAACTTTAAATGGTAACGGTTTAAGGTTAAGGGAAGGTTTTTACGAATTTTAATCATATCGTAAAATAATTATTTTTATAGATTATATTTCAAGATCTATCCTCTTCTTTTCAAAAAGTTATCCAATCCAAAAACACTTAAGAGAGTAAGGGAAAGCTGCGATCAGTGAGACAGGGCAAATATTTAGACAAATCATTTTTCTCTCTTATGGAAGCATGTACAATGTACCTACATTGTACAGACATGCTAGTATGTCTGTACACTTTCACTTTCGCTTCGCACTCCAAAGGCGTGCAGCCTATATTGAATGGATTAGCAAATCCATTGGAGTGGATGAACTCAAACTGCTTTTTAAACGTCATGGAGCATTTTGTCAAATTTACATCAAGCTCAAAAGAAAATCCTACCCTCTTGTTGATGGACAATTACGAGACCCAAATCAGCCTTCCCGCTCTCAATTATGGAAAGGAGCATGGAGTCATAATGATAACTTTTCCACCGCATTCATCAAATAAGATACAACCACTAGACTTTTCTTATGCAGACTCCTGGTAAGACCTTTACAATATACGACATTCCAAAAGCTGCGTGTTACATTTTTGACAAGTCGATGACACCATCGAACATCAAGACAGGATTTCGAAAGCCTGGAATCTACCCTCCGGACAGAAATGCTTTTACCGACGTATACTTAATGAGCAGTTTGGTCACTGACAGACCTCTTATTGAAACAAATGCGGAAGCAGGCCCAAGAACAGAAGGAACTGCCCTTGAGGGAGAAACAATTTCGAATTCACCTAATCAACCCATACGTTATCAAACGCCAAACACTTTTATCAGCCCCGAACAATTCAAAGGCTTCCCTAAGGCTGGACGACAAAACAAGACAAAAAAACGCAAAAAAGGGAGAAGTAAGATGATAACGGACACGCCCGAAAAAGAGGAATTGGAGAAGAGAGAACTGTCAAAAAAGACACCAAAAAGAAAGATTAAAACTATCAAAAAAAAACGGTTTTTTATCTGAATCAGATGGCAATGACGACATAATTCTCCAGGACATTTCGGAAGACGGTTCGTTTGTTAGTATGCGGTCTACGGAGGAGTTTTTTTCGCAACAGCTAAAATGCAGGACCTATGTTTTGGTTCGATTTAATGCTGATAAGAATAAAACAATTTATTATATTGGCCAAATTATTAAGTTGTGGTACCCGTGGCATGATGGTTAGTGCGTTGGACTGTCATGCCAGAGGTCTTGGGTTCGATCCCTGCCTATGCCATCTAAAGTTTTTTTCACGGGTACTGCCTCTTGTGAGGAATTGACAAATTCTCCAAGAGTAATTCTTGTCATGAAAAGTGCTTTCTCAAATTAGCCGTTCGGATTCGGCGTAAAACTGTAGGTCCTCTCCATCCCTGACAACAGTACTCGCACACAGGAATGGTTGAGAGTTGTAAGTCACTAGGCCCTAGTTCTCAACGAACTGTTGCGCCACCCAATTTATTTTTTATTTAAATTATTAAGTTTAGCTTTTTTTACGTTACAGTGTATTGGCTCTTATGAGTTCTTTCACCGAAATTTCTTTTACATAAAGGTGAAATATGTCTTCGAATATGTTTAAAGTTTTGATTAGCTAGCTTGGATAAATTCAGAATTTAAAAAAAGTTGTCTCACTGATCGCACCTTTCCCCTACTTATTTAATTATTTTATAAAATCATCGTTGCAAAATAAGTTTGGAAAATAAATTAAAATTTAATTTTCTCTTATTATTATTATAAGCCCAACCATCACACCGGGGCGAAACGCATAAATAGACACTCTTGCTGGTTTACATTTATTTTTCATGATTTTCATGATTTAAACTATTTTTATTAAAAAAACCAGTGTTCAAGGAAAAAACCTATTGACTGTTTACAGTCAAATATTTCTTTTTCAAAGAAGCCTATAGCACGGCAATAAACATAATGCTACAATTTATCTTCTCTGAAGACTTGTAGCAACCATCAAATTCGCAGTTGTAGCTCGGATTATATGGTATCCAGCTTTGCTACAATGTTACAATTGTAACAAAAGTGTTACACTTTTCTAAAATTTTTTGTATTTGTTACTATGTTACTTTTTTTTTCTTTTTGTTATATTTTTTCTCCAAACTTTTTTGTCTTTAAAAATTTACTTTATGATTTTTTAATCAGTGTGAAGTGCGCTTAAACAACTCTTCCGCCTATTTGTACACCTATACATACGTCCTAAATTGAGTTGAAATCACCTTCATTCGACTCGATTGAACTCGTTCAGTTACAGTTTAGTCGAAATCTTGCTATCTTTCACTTCAAATTCAAACTCGATCTCTCGATCCAGCATATAAACTTATGTTCCTATTAAAAATAAAAAATTGAGTTCAAGAGCATTCTTTGATTTAAATCATTTTTTTTCAATTTGTTAAATTTTTTTCGCTTTTGTTACGTTTTTTAAAAAAATGTGTTACACTTTCGTGAAGCCCAGCGGCAACGCTGATGATATCTAGATTAATTCGAGAAATTTGCGTCAAGACAAGGTGTGATGGTCATCTTCTGATGAGCCCAACCATCACACCGGGGCGAAACGCATAAATGAACACTCTTGCTGGTTTACATTTATTTTTCATGATTTTCATGATTTAAACCATTTTTATTAAAAAAAACCAGTGTTCAAGGAAAAAACCTATTGACTGTTTACAGTCAAATATTTCTTTTTCAATTAATATAAGTTTTTAAAAAAATGTAGATTTAAACAATTATAATAATTTAACACTTATTACATAAATACAAATATTTTTTTAATTTCAAAATTATTAGCTTTCAATTGAAAATAAATTTAAAATTAATTTGAATTTAAAAATAAATAAAATAAATAATTGAAAGTTATAAATATTGGTTACTGGACCAAGCCTCCCCCAAGTCTCCCCATATGTCTCTATTTTTGGCTTCGTTGTACCATATTGTACCTATTTGTATTAGATCCTAACTCTTTCTTTTATTGAGTCGTCTTGCTGGTCTTCATTTCGTTGCCATTTTTGTCCATCTTTAGTCACAAAGTCTACATAGATGATCTGCCCAGCTCCATTTCAGCCATCTTGTCCTATTTATGACGTCAATAATTCCGTTTCTATTGCGAATATCTTCATTTCGAATTCTTTGACTTCGACGTATGTATGTTCTGAATTTTTCTTTCCATTTTGGTCTGACATATCCTTAGCTGGTGAAGTTATTTTGCTGTTAAGCTCATTATTTGTAATCCGTACGTAAGGATCGGAAGAATAGCAGATTGGAAGATGTACTTCATTGTGTCTGCGCTTTGGTCCAATTATTCCATATTTCGTTTTTCAGTTAGTTTTTTGAAAAATGTATTCCAAAACTGAACTTATTAGAGGTGGTGAAATCGGATCTTCTTGTTTAACTAATCTTTTTATCTTAAACTTGCGTCCTATATTTTCTGCTTTTATTCGTTGTCTGCTATATTTGGGTTTATGTTTTGATTTTTCAGGGAGGACCATATCATTTCGTGTTCAACGGAGTCAAAAGCTTTACTGAAGACAATAAATAGAAAATAAACTGGTATTTAAAATTCATTGCATCTTTCTAATAGCTGCAAGCTCTGCTATTCGTCTCAAAGCTTCGTCGCGGTGGATTAACAACATTTAAAATCAATTCCAAAGCACACAGACTACACCATCCCTCAACTCAAATTCGACAGAAACTTCCAGATTTCTATACCTTCCAGATCTTTCTGGGACGACAGGGCATTCCTGGAAGACGAGTCAGTCCACTTTTACACAGATGGATCAAAAACAAAAAAAGTGTTTAGTGGAGGTGTGTACTCTGAACGACTAAAATTAAGTCTCTCATTCTGCCTTCCCAATCAGCGTAGCGTGTTCCAGGCGGAACTTTTGGCAATAAAAGAAGTCTTGTCCTGCCTTAAAGAAAACGTGATATCAACATCTCATATCCGTATTTTCTCAGATAGTCATGCCGCTATCAAATCTCTGGACTCTGTCTCTACGAACTGTATAACAGTTCATAACTGTCGATCATCTCTAATGGAGATGGCACAACAGTTTAATATTTACCTTTGCTGGGTGCCGGGCCATAGAGACATTCTAGGTAACTGTAAGGCAGATGAACTCGCCAGGAACGGTACAGTGCAGCCCATCCTACCACGTTCGGCAAATACTGGCATACCAATCGCTACTTGTAAACTGTTTCTATTGCAAGACGCTATAAAGAAGGCAAACACCAGGGGGAACAACATCACCACGTGTCAGGTCACAAAAAACATCTAGCCTACACAAGATTTAAAGCGATCAAGGTGCTTGCTATCTCTAAGCAGATCGCAAATAAGCTCGATAGTAGGTGTCATAACCGGACACTGTCTAATAAGAAAGCACGCCAAGCGGATAGGCGTATTCTCAAATGAATTTTGCAGAAGCTGTATAAATGAGGAAGAGGAGGAAACAGTTCTTCACCTTCTCTGTACATACCCTGCTCTAGCTCAAAAACACAAGAATTACCTAGGAGAATTCTTCTATAACGATCTAAACGATCATAAATCATCATATAAGCATAATCAGCTTCTCCCGTTTCGTAAGGGAATCAAACCGGTTTCATTGAGCCTCAAGATTTATGTGGCAATGGGCCATTAAACTGGCCCAGGTGTGTCCTTTTTCATCATGGACAGCCACTTAAACCTAACCTAGCGTTCTATTAGCTGATTCATTGTCTGTTAGTTGTCTGTTGATGAGAATCCTTCGTTAATTTCAGCTAGTTCTCTTAGTTGATTGATATAAAGGTCTTCTTTAATGATCCTGTAAAGCGTTTTGAAGAAGAGCTTGTAAATTGTCGAAATGTTACTAGTAGAAACTGAAGTCCAACGAAGCTACTAGAGCTGATGGCACCACGCACTTCTGAATTATTCACAGAAGCAGCCGATGAGCTGGTAAGGAGCATGCGCCAACTCATCTGAAAAATATGGTCGGAAGAAAGCATACTCAATGAATGGCGTAGAGTGAGCATAGTTTGCCCAATATCAATCAAGAAAGGAGACCCTTTGAATTGCGCCAACTAAGATATTTTCTGCCGTATTATTTGGACGTCTGAAGCCGTTCGTCAGTAACCTAATAGGTCCATATCAGTGTGGTTTCAGACCAGTTAATTCCACCATTGACAAAATATTAACATTACGACTGGTCTTGGAAAAAAACTATGAACTTTAAATCTATACCAACCATCTCTTCATCGATTTCAAATCCGAGTATGACACCATCTATAAGGAAGAGCTTTACAGAGGAATGTCTATATTTTGGCATCCCTATCAAAATTATCTGTTTGTGCAGAATGACTATGGAGAATGCATTTTATGTCAAAAAAGGCTTTAGACAAGGCAATTCACTGTCATGCGACTTTTTCAACATTGTTCTGCAAAAAATTGTGCAAAACTCAATCGTCAACACTAGAGGCACAATCTTCCAAAGATCCATCCAATTACTCGGATACGCCGATCTTCTAATTATTAACATAATTGGAAGATCAAGCCTTGATGTCAGTGTTGAGTTTTTGAGCATTGCAATGGAATCAGAGAAGATGATTTTAGTGGACAATGAAGACAAGACCAAGTATATGCTGTCATCAAAAAGGGACATTGAACGACGACGTCTTTGGAAAAACGTCACCATGGACAGCTATAACTTTGAGGTATTTAAGGAATTTGTCTACCTAGACACCGCTATAAACTCAGACAACGACACCAGCGCTGAAACAGAGAGTAACACTTGAAAATCGCTCATTCCTCGAACATAGAAGGCAATTAAGTAGTAAAGTCCTCTCTCGAGCATTTAAAGTCAATATCTATAAGATCTCATCATCCCGGTTCTCATTTATGGCGCTGAGGCCTGGATCCTGTCAAAGAAAGACGAGAGTGTCTTAGGATGCTCAGCGAGAAAAATTCTTCGGGGGATTTTTGTTCCTCCCTTCCATACATGGAGAGCAGACCCATTTTTGAGATACAGAGTTTAAAAAATTAGTATTTTTTATATGCAAAAGAATACATACACATTTTTGACCAACATATATTATTAAGACAACGTAAATGCTTATTCAAATAAAGTGCACGACTGGGTCGCACGAACTTGCTCCTGTATGCAAAGAGTCTGTTTAAAAAAGTATCTATATAATATTTAAAAATATACATGTAAAATAATCAATTTTTTGGGAGGGGGTTACATTTAATACAGATAAAATAATTTAAAAAAAACTAATTTAAGATTCAAAATTTTACCTGAAAAATAAGTTTGTCTTCAAAAATTTAAATGCCATTTTATAAATCAAAAAACCCTTGATTTTTCAAATTTTTTTTTTGAAAATCGTTAGAGCGGTTTTTTTTTAAATTAATTTTTTATATATAAAATTTTTCAATTTTGTTCTAAAAATATTTTTGGTATGCAGTTGTTTAGTGATTGTAAATATACGCTCTATATTTCAATTTCGTAAGAAAATGTTCACCCGTTTTTGAGATATAGAATTTTGAAAAAAAAAATTTCAATATTTTTTTAAAAATCCAAACAATAAAAAATTGCTTTTTTGATAATCAAATATTGTTAAGGCAATATAAGAGCTCGTTCAGAAAAAAAAATTATTGAAATCGGTTCAAAAATTGCTGAGAAAATTAAAAAACAAAAAAACGGTTCTATGAGCGGTACCTTTCCTGAGCAATACAAAAATATGTTTTTCTTATTAAAAGAAGCCAAGTTAAAAAATAAAATTTTAGAGAAAATTAAAAAAAAATCTATCGGTTTGTTTTTGAGAAAATTCGAATTTTCGTTTTTTGACCAAAAAAATTGTATGGGGGCCACTGTTAGTTTTGATCTTAAAAAAAAAATGAAAAAAACGCCTAACGCAAATCTGCTCAAAACCTTAACTTCCAAGTTTGAACTCAATCGACCCAATGGTTTAGGCTGTAGGAGCGTGGACAGACAGACAAAATTGACCGGACGGAATCGCGGGACCCACTTTTTTCGACTTCTCTACCATCGTAATATCATGTTTGATTAAAATCTCGAGTTCGAAATTTTGCACGAATGCAAAACTTGCCATATAGTTCCTATATGTCGCAAGTAAAAATAAATATTCAAATTGGTTTCTTAGTTCCTCAGAAATTTAAAAAAAAAAACAAAAAAACGGTTTTATGGAAAGTCCCCTTCTAGAGTAATACAAAAACATATGTATTTGTTTATATTGAAAGAGACGTTTTTGAAATTAATTCGAATTTTCGATTTTCGGGACTAATGTTATTCTTCGAATAGCTCGAATCTGCTTTAAATCTTAATTCGGCAACTTTGGCAAGAGCAGACTTATTCAAAATAAACTAACTCAAAATTAATTTTCGACAAAAATACTTCTTACGGAGTTTTGAGTTTTTCACAATATTTATTCATAATACTTTTTGTAGATTTCAAATTCCCATTTTGAGAAAAAAACGTTTACCATATGCCGAGGAATTATCAAAGAAGAGAGAATGAAGACTTAAAAAATCACTATGGAATCGACCGAATAGCGATCTAAAATTTTAAGCATATCCTGGCTTTTCCTTGCAACTGAGGCTGGCATAAACATTTTTGCATGGGAGGATGTATTTTTTACTTGCGACATATAGGAACTATATTACTTGCGACATATAGGAACTATATGGCAAGTTTTGCATTCGTGCAGAATTTTGTCTGTCTGTCCACGCTCCTACAGCCTATACCATTGGGTCGATTGAGTTCAAACTTGGAAGTTAAGGCTTTCAGCAGATTCGCGTTAGGCGTTTTTTTCATTTTTTTTTAAAGATCAAAACTAACAGTGGCCCCCATACAATTTTTTTGGTCAAAAAACGATAATTCGAATTTTCTCAAAAACAAACCGATAGATTTTTTTTTAATTTTCTCTAAAATTTTATTTTTTAACTTGGCTTCTTTTAATAAGAAAAACATATTTTTGTATTGCTCAAGAAAGGTACCGCTCATAGAACCGTTTTTTTGTTTTTTAATTTTCTCAGCAACTTTTGAACCGATTTCAATAATTTTTTTTCTGAACGAGCTCTTATATTGCCTTAACAATATTTGATTATAAAAAGTGCAATTTTTTATTGTTTGGATTTTTAAAAAAATTTTGAAATTTTTTTTTTCAAAATTCTATATCTCAAAAACGGGTGAACATTTTTTTACGAAATTGAAATATAGAGCGTATATTTACAATCACTAAACAACTGCATACCAAAAATATTTTTAGAACAAAATTGAAAAATTTTATATATAAAAAATTAATTTTAAAAAAAAACCGCTCTAACGATTTTCAAAAAAAAAAAATTTTAAAATCAAGGGTTTTTTGATTTATAAAATGGCATTTAAATTTTTGAAGGCAAACTTATTTTTCAGGTAAAATTTTGAATCTTAAATTAGTTTTTTTTTAAATTATTTTAACTGTATTAAATGTAACCCCCTCCCAAAAAATTGAAAAATGGAGGTTTTTTCGACAAATCAAATGGCATATATATCTTTGAAGACAAACTTATTTTACAGGTATATTTTTAAATATTATATAGATACTTTTTTAAACAGACTCTTTGCATACAGGAGCAAGTTCGTGCGACCCAGTCGTGCACTTTATTTAACTTACATCAAGAATTGTTTATACACGAAAATTCCTACAATTGTAAGTACCTTCCACTTGTGTTGTTTCTTAGTATTTTAGCCTTAACTATAGACGTTGCGTAGGTTACCTTAATTTATAATTTACATTCATTTGACTTTATTCAGAATCATTTGATGGTACAATATTATTTAATACAAAAATAAATCAAAACAGATAAGCAATCCTTAAAACCTTCATTAACTCCACTATTTATATATACTTTTTAATTAGCTACATTGTACAATATAACAAAGTAAATCATATACATTTAAATGAAGGTTGAGGCTCGTTTCCCACGCAATTTTGTACATAACTATCACTAGGCAGCTATTATTCAACTTTCGTGTTAAAATAACATTTCGATTCAGAAAATAACTATAAATGATACTTTTGAATTTTTGCACGCACATCCACTATGTGTGTTATGTGAGAAGTTCAAAAGTTCCATCCTCGTGTGTAAAGGTTGAAGAACTTTTTATTTAGATTCTTATTTCTATATCTGATGGCTCACCCATGTCTGTCTAGTCTAGTCTTTGGAATTTTCTACTAATACATCATATTATTTGTAAGTTTCATTCCAATTATTTTGTGTTTTGTTTAACTTAAATAATGAACAAAAATTAAAAATTAAACAAAGTTAGGAACAGAAACCAAACAAATCATTTTCCAATTCTGAATTGATTTTTTTGTTGCTATATATTTTGAATTTAAAATATAAGCATCCTTAAACCATAAAACATCCTACTAACATCTGCTTTATATTTTATTTTTAGACCTTATAAATATTCAAAGTGTTCTATAGTAAATAAATCTTTTCCTCTTTTGAATCCAAAAGAATGTCAAATTCTTTTGAAAAATTTGCATCCAACAAACAATCTTATTTGCATTTGATATTTTAACTCCTTAAAAGTTACAATATACAAACGTTAAGAATAACAGAGTAGGTAGCTATCTTAAAACACAATCTGCATAATATAAGTCTATAGATCCGCTCCAACTCAAACCAAAATCCTTAAGCTAACATCTATACAATAAATGATTGAATAATACAATCGTAAATTGTTCCTCCCTATAATCTATATACTCGTCCTGATGTATAGCACGTGCTTAAACGATTTGAAATATGTACTTTCTTTTCTCTTTTTGAACAGCAATTGTTTGTAACATTTTTCATTTTCTTTATGCTTTAAAATATTTGCATATATTTTTTACTTTTTGTGGATTTTTTAAAACCAACCTAAAACCTTTCTTCTTCTTTTTATTTAACCAAACAGAATAATATACACAGTCAGAGTTAGAAGTCATCAAATTTCCATATTTTCCCCTTAGGCCTAGGCTGCTATTCGAGTCACGTTTTCATGAGCGGATTTACTGTTTTAAGGGTATCATATCTCAGGCGATGGATACTCGCTTTACGCGTATGATCAAAAATAAAATAATTTGATTTAGATTTAAATCAAATTAAGGACTTTTTGACACTTTTTTATCCACGTTAATTTTTGTAAACCTCAATAACTTCAATTTAGAAACGGTTTTCGAATAAGGAAAATGACAATTTTTCTTGAGAAATCAATGAAGGTTTATTTCATTGTTAAGACAAAACTATACTGTTTTTAATGGAAAACAATATCAGCCAAATGGCTGTCTAGGCTACCGTAGCGGCACCATATTTTTTTCATGAAATTTTTCATTATCAATTCGCACATTGTGTCTGTATGCCCTCGATTACGATTAAGGTAAGTACCACGTCCCACTGCCATACCAACCCAAAAACAGCAGCACACAGAAAGACCGAAAAGGCTCTTACTTTACGAACTGTCATTGCAAAAATTTATATCATTTATGTATGAAGTAAATATTAAGGCTTTATTGTCCCATTTTTGTTATGGCACAGTTTTAACTTGTCAAATGTCAAAATATGACTAATTCAAAAGTGACAGCTGTCAAAATGGGGGGTTATTTATTTATTGAAAAGCCTTTGCTTTGTCCTCTCGTTTAATCCTGAATTTTTGTCTAACCTAAATAATAGTCAATTTTAAAAAATTTCAAATTGCCAAAGTTTGACAGCATAAATGGTGTTAAAATTAAATACATTCATTTTGACATCCCCTCAATTTAATCGGGTGATCCCTAAAGCCATTTCTGGGTCAAGATTTTTACAATTTTGTATTCTGGCGTTAGGTCTTTTCGCATAAAACCATATCACTCAACCTAAAAATGTCATCGCGCCCAAAACAATTTTATTAACATTTTGTTGTTGTACGATTTGGGCAATACTACCGAACCTTTGGGCGTTAAAACTTTTAAGAGTCTTATGAAATTCCAAATAAAAGGAAGCGTTCGGTCTTAAAACTGCTTAATAAAATAACGCCAAGATATTAAAAAATGTTATATCGCTCAAAAATTACTCTTTCTTGCCCAAATGCAAAAAAAAACAAAAAAAATGTCAGATCACTTAAAAACTCAGAACGTCAAGAAAGTGCAAGAAATATGTTTGGTTTTAATTCACTTTTAGAAAGCGAAATAAGGCCAATTTTCAAAGTGAAATAAAACGAAATTGTTTACTTGCTCACAGTGCTAGCACCCAGCATTTTGGTGTATTAACAGGGGGCATGCTGCACCCCTGTAACCCCCCTGTTTGGGTCACTATTAGATTTGACGCGAGCTTGTGTGTATGCAAAGTTTCCTGAAATCCATATTCTTAAAATGCAAAGAAACTTTGTATACAGTCAACTTTGCACCTACCCCAAATCCTATAGTGAGCCTAAGCGGGGGGATTACGCGTTTTAAAGCCCAACCACCCAACATTTTGTAGGTGTTATAACATTTCTAAATGTGGGCATTACGACATTGAAAGTTGGTTTTGGTGATATAACATTTTATTTGGGCTTTATGACGTTTTCTTAGGGCCCCCGCAGACTGCAGACTTTTTATCGGCCGATAGTTTAGTCGGGTTGGGCTGAAAGTGCGCACACCGAGCCAACTAAACAGTTTGGTTGGTGAACAGGGCGCAGACTATCCAACAGCCGGCCGACTATTCTCGAACTAGTTTGTAGTTTGTAACTGACTGTTGAAGCGGTCGCACAATGAAAACATTGTCCAGAAAAATTATTGCTCTCATCATACTCCGGAGGAGGAAAATCAAGAAGAGATTCCGAGAGTATTGGGAGCATCCCATTCTCAGTGATAGATTAGTTAGTGGAAAATTATACACTATGCCATATTCAAAATACACGCACACGACGACGCCAAACCACAGAGCGAACTGAACTATCGGCCGACTAAACAATCGTCATATATGCGCAGGAGTGTATGCGCCAATACTGATTAAACAGTCGGCCGATAGTTGGCCGACAGATTAGTTTGAATGGAATCGGGTAGCCCATCAAACTTTTTTATCGGCCGATACTCAATCGCTGTAGTGTGCGCATATGCATTCCTATCCATACTGATTAAGAAGCCGACAAAACTATCGGCCGATAAAAAGTCTGCAGTCTGCGGGGGCCCTTAGTGATATTTTGTACGACGTTTTTCTTTTTGTCATTTTATGATTTGTGTTATATGTCATTGGTGATCATACGTAAGAAACAATAGAAATCATAATCGTTGTAATTCTCAAAATACATTTCACAAAGCCCAACCCCTATGTCATTAGACCCAAATTCAAAATTCTTTTGGGCAAAATGACAACTAACAATTTAGGCGTTATTTTATTTAAAATTTATTTGGACGTAACGACAATAGCTTTGGGTTTTTGGGCGATTTTTTTTAAGCTTTTTGGGTTGTGTGACCAATTTTGAGTTTTGTGAAATTTTAGGATTTGGGCGTTATAGTTTTGAACGAAAAGACCTAACGCTTCTGAGAAGACCCAAAAGGCTCCTCTTTTACGAACTGTGATTGCAAAACTTTAACCATTTTTGTATCAAATATTTATGTTTTATTGAATCGTCTATTTGTGTTTCATTTGTGTTAGGGTATAGAATTTACTGAATTTATGCAGACGAAACTAAAAGTCACCCGAATAATTATTCCCTGGAAGCATCCTAGGACGTTCTCATCTTTTTTTGACAAGGTCCAAGCCTCAACGCTATAAACAAGAACCGGGAAGCAGCGATTTGCAAAAGTTATTTTCCGTTTGATTTCAGCACTGGTGTCGTTGTCTGAATTTATAGCGGTGTTGAGGTAGATAAAGTCCTTAACTACCTCAAAGTTATATATCATTTTCGTTAGTGACGTTTTGTCCAAGATGTTATCGTTCAATGTCCCTTTTTGATGGCAGAATGTACTTGGTCTTGCCGTCATTGACCACTAAACCTGCTTCCGTTACAATGCTCAAAAACTCACCAACGACATCATGTGTTGATCTTACAATTATGTCAATATCATCGATGTATCCGAGTTATTGGACAGACCTTAGGAAGATTATACATCTAGTGTTGACGATTGAGTTTTGCACAAGTGAGTGTTTTGATTGCTGCGAAGCGCAGTCTTGGAGCTATTGCTGTTAACATTGATGTTGTTGTTGCTGATAATTTACATATTGATCAACTTTGTGTGCGTGTGGATGTTGTTGGCAGTGGTTTCCTGATATTCTTGAGTTATGTTCCACCTGAAAGCTCTTTATTTATATACGAAAAACATTTGTCAAATATTGATATGGTTTGGTTACCTCTATGCCAGAATATATGAATTATAAATTTAGTGTAATTGGTGATTTTAATTGCGGTTTAGCAAATGTAATAGTTCTAAAATGGTTTAGGTATACATTTAATTTTCATAATTTATCTTTGATGAATAATTGTTTGAATAATATTATTTGGTCAAATGAGTTTCTGGATAAAAATATACATGAAAAGTTTCATTGCTTTAAATTCTTTTTTAACAATGTTTTAAATGGTTGTATACCTATGATTAGTGGAAAAGTTGGCTCTCATCCGGTTTGGTATAATAAAAGAATATTAAATTAGAAAAATGCTAAAAATGCAGCGTTTAAAAAATATAAAGAAAAACCTTCTGATGATTCTTATACAGTTTTTTCTCGTTTCAGGAAAGAGTCTGTTTTTCTTTCAAGATTTCTTTATTCTAATTATAAAACGTGCGGTCATAGGCTTTGTATAGAAAATTATCACGAAATAAATATATCTATCTAGATATTATATTCATTCTGTTGAAAGTAATCTCAAGCAATCTCCAATATTTTTTTGGAAATTTATAAATAATAAACGAAATACTACTGGATTTCCAACAACTATGTTTTTTGGTAATAATAAAACTAGTGATCCGAAAATAATTGTAGATTTTTTTGGACAGTTTTTTGAAAGTATCTATAAATCTTCTACATCTTCAACAATAAATTATCAATATATTAATTCCTTGCCATCTATTTTTGATTGTTCTAGTATATCATTTGACTTAAACCTTATATCATGACTTATATCATAAACTTAAACCTAAAAAAAATGCAGATATGTTAGGATTTTTCCCTATTGTTTTTCGTCATTATGCAAGTTCTCTTTCGCTATTACATCTATTCAATGAACCTATTTCCAATGGTATTTTCCTGAATGAGTGCAAAGTCTCTATCATTGATCCAATTTTTGAATCTGGATCAAAAAACTTAGTAGCGAACTATATAGACCAATAACTAAACTACCTGTTGTTTCAAAGCTTTTAGATAGCCTTGTTCAAGATAAATTTAAATCTATCATAAAGCAACATGTAAGTAAACGTCAACATGGTTTTTGGAAAGGAAGGTCTACTAATTCCAATCTAGTAGAATTTACAAATTTTGTCATTAATTCTCTGGACAATCGAAAACAAGTTTATGTGATTTACACAGACTTTGTAAAAGCCTTTAGTAGGGTTAATTTACATATTCTCTTAAAAAAACGTCAAGCGTATGGCTTCCATGGATCGCTACTTCAATGGTTTTCTTCATATTTACTTGGTCGAAAACAATATGTAATGATCGGGGAATTTTTCTCAAAAGAGATTAAGGAAACTTCTGGTGTCCCAGAAGGTAGTCATATGAGTCCTTTATTATTCTTACTTTTTATTAATGATCTTCCGAATGTTCTTAAAAATTATTATTGCCTTATGTATGCGGATGACATAAAGTTCTTTTCTCAGATTTCTAATTTTAATGATTGTCTTCTGCTTCAAAATGATCTAAATTCATTCGTCGACTGGTGCAAGTCAAATGATTTGTTGTTAAATGTTGACAAGTGTGCTTGTATGGCCTACAATAGAACTTTGTTAAATATTATTCCAAACTTTTCATTAAATAATTTGCCATTACAAGTGGTCGAACAGTTCAAAGACTTGGGCGTTATATTTGATTTCAAATTGAAATTTAATTTACATATTAATTATATTGTATCCAAATCAAATTTTTTTATTTGGATTCATCAAAAGAAATTCATTGGAATTTAAGGACCCTTACACTATTAAATCTTTATACTGCAGTATTGTGCGTCCCGTTCTTTAATAAAACTGTGTTGTTTGGAGCTCTACAACCGAATTTAATAAAAAGAGAATTGAAAATGTTCAAAAAAAATTTCTCAGATTTGCCCTTCGAAATATTTTTGAAAATAATGTAGAAGGTTTCCATCATTCTTATAATTTTAAATGCCTATTACTTGGAATACAGACTCTTGAGTCGAGAAGAAAAATGTATAGTGTCATGTTTATTCGTGATATTTTGACTTCAACCATTGATTGTGAGAGTTTGCTTAACTGCGTGCATCTATATGCTCCATCAATTTCCTTAAGAGCCAGACCGCTCTTGGCAATTGATTCCCATCATACGTAATTTATTTAATATGTTTTATTCTAATTTAGATATATCAATGTCCGGAAACTTATTTAAAAGTCGATTACTCACTTTAATTAATTAATTTTTTTTAATTTTTAATTTTATATATAATAATATGTGTTTATAAATTGAATTGTATTATATACTTAATTTGAAATCTGTTGAATGTAAATTCGTAGAATGGTTACTTAAATAAACGAATAAACAAAATAAACAAATAAACAATTCTTTTCAAAACGATATTGAAAAATTCGCATGACAGTGCATATTTATTCTACTTAAATTTTATTAAAACAAGTTTGTACTATACATTTTTACATTTTGTTTTATTAATGTACAAAAAACAAAATAGGAAAAGGAAAATAAAGCGCTCCTGTGCTTGTTCTATTCCTTCCATAAAGCCTTTTGTATCAATTTTTTCAGTCTATCCCATGACAAATTTCATTAATATAACTTGTATGTTATTTGACTCCTGTCGAAGAGTGTGTTTTATCTCTGCATAGCTACGAGTCTAGAGAATAAGGTCAAAACAAAAAAAACAAAGTCTCTTATACGAACTTAGAGTCCTTTGTAGCGGGAAGAAAATCCTTCAAAATTTTTCCCCAAAAATACACCGCAGGGAATACGAGAAAAAAAATCTCTATTTTTCCTTATTTCATTTTTGTTCCCCTTTTTCCACTCATATAGACGATAAAGTTTCAGCAAAATAAAAAACAAAACAAAAAAAACAACATACAAATTGTGTATAAAAGATACAAAAAATAAACATCACTCTTGACAGAGTTCATAAAAGTCTTGCTTTTCTTTTTTCGTAAGCCTAGCAATAAATTTTTCATTCAAATTTTTACAAAATCAGCAAATGACAAAATGATTACAAAAATATCAGAGTGAAAACCTCATTGCAATGACTGAATTTTTTGAAAGACTTTACACCACGTGTACATAAATGTTATCCTCCTTTCAAGGTCGCTCAAATATACAGTAACAACAACACAAAAATCCATATATGTATAGGTACGGTACACATCCAAAATGGAAAGGAAATTCAGTATAGGCTCAATGTTTGTATAGTTTGTTGTACTCACTGGTTTACCACCATCATTGTCTTGTTAGGCGTTTGTGGTAAGTTTAAGTGTATCTAGGTATCTGTTCTTTGGAAACACTTTAAGCCACAAATGTGTCACATATCAACGTGTTTCCTTTACACCATAATATACCATATACACTATACAGTACACATATGTATAGTTCATATGGCCTATCAGTCCTCCCTCACAGAGAATGCGGTTGTTATAAATCAAGCACTTGGCGGAATTCAACCAGCAACCACCTTTACCAGCTACCGCTACCGCTGCCACTGCCGCTATGACACTATGCCACCCGCCAGTCATCATCAGCATACGAGTATATAGCACACTTGTACCTATGTATAAGTAGGTTAGAGTACAACTCTTATAATACCTATGCGCACTCTTTTGTCTTTTTCGAAAGTATTGTGTTCTTTCCAAAAATGAAAGCTTTTGTTTGCCAGCTATAACTCCTCTTGCTTGACAGTAAGAATATGTGTAACACATAACATTTTGTAAATTGGAAATTTTTGTCTCTCAACAAAAAAAAAAAAAAAAACAATAAGAAATAAAAAAGGAAAGAAATAAATCCTGCCGATTGTTTATTGATTTTTAGGCTTCACGTGACATTAAGGTTTTGTTTGTATTTTAATATGTTCTCCCTCATCCATATCACTTATAGACCTCACCTAATGATGGGGGGCTCAAAGGAATTTGGAACACGTTCTTATAGAACGAGTGTTAATAACTAACTCATGAGTCCTTGAAAATCTAATGAATTCTAATTGGGGAACTCTATTTTTAAGTACATAGAAATGTGGATTTCGTTATTGAAAAGTAATTGGTTTTACTCATAATAATCGATAACCTTAATTTTTTACAGAAAATACTAAATAAAATAGATACAGCTATATATGTAAGTTGATAGAAACGTCTATGGTTTACTCAATTGGAGAACAAATAATAAGACCTTCAAACCCCGTTTTTCTGCTTTCAAGTTTTTGGCATTGCTAGGCAGTTGGCCAACAATTTAACGCTTCCAGAGAGTGTTATGATTCCTTGATTTGAGAGCGTAAATAATTTTATGGGACAAATCTTTCTTCCGTTGGCCCTTATGGCATCACCGAAATTTTTTCTGAGAAGGGGTTCTTTAACTCTGGCAAAACCGCTTTTTTATCTATCCCACTTTTCAGGTCTCCAATCAACACCCAAAAAAGGCAACGAGATCAATGCAAGTAGTATTGGAAAGGTTGAAGTCTGAGAAACACAAAGTAAATGCTGGTGTGCCACAGGGTTCTTTTCTGTTTCCGACACTTTTTCTCATTTTTATTAATGATCTCCTGTCTGAAACTTTAAATCCATTGTCAATTCGCTGACAATAGTAGCCTAAGCTTTTCATATTGTTTTTTAGATTCACAACGCTGCTTTTCGGATGTGGATCTTCAACGGCAATGTAAAGGGTTTTTCAATATGTGCGGGTAGGTGTTGAAATGGAATAAAACAAGCTGTGTGCGAGGTATTAACAAAATTATTTTTTTTGATTTGAAAGGCGCATGTATGCCATTAAGTGTGGAATACGACATCATTTAAATGTCCTCCTAGGCTTCTTACGATGGCACGGATCCGAGTGGTCCAATTTTCAATGACTCTTCAGCATAGATCCGGCTGAATTTGAGTCGTCGACTGTGCTTTATTTGCATAGACCTGCGACTCTAAAAAACCCCACAGGAAAAAGTCTAGCGGGGTCAAATCGCATGACCTTGATGGCCAATTCACATCACCCCTGCGAGAGATAACCTTACCCTCAAATCGTTCATACCAAATGTTAATCGTGGCGTTTGCTGTGTGGCACGTAGCGCCGTCCTGCACTAACGTCGTTTTCAAAAAAGTACGGACCGATTACGCTACTGGCCCAAAATCCGCACCAAACGATAACTTTTTGAAGATACATTATCACCTGGTGAACCTCGCGTGGGTTGGTGTCGTCCCTTATACGGCACCCATTCATCCAAAAATGCGCCTCGTCACTTAAGATGATTTTTCGGCCATTGGGGTCCTCTTCCATCGATTCGAAGCCCAGTCAGCGAACAAACGGTCATGGTCATGAACTTTGAGCTCCTGCGTCAGTTGGATCTTGTACGGGTGTAGGCACAAGAAAAAATAAATAAATTGGGTGGCGCAACAGTCCGTTTGAGAACTAGGGCCTAGTGACTTTCAACTCTCAACCATTCCTTTCTGCGAGTACTGTTGTCAGGGATGAAAAGGACCTACAGTTTTAAGCCGAATCCGAACGGCAAATTTGAGAAAGCACTTTTCGTGACAAGAAATACTCTTGGAGAATTTGTCAATTCCTCGCAAGAGGCAGTACCCGTGAAAAAAACTTTAGTTGGAATAGGCAGGGATCGAACCCAAGACCACTCGCATGACAGTTTAACACACTAACCATCATGCCACGGGTGTAGGCACAAGACCCGACGCAAAATTCAACAAGTTGTAGTCTGCGAAATGCCGAGTTCTTGTGCACTGTGAGGAACAGACTGATTCATGTTCTTCTGTACACTTTCACGGACCGCGGCGATGTTCTCGGCCGATCTTGAGTTCCTTGAACGTACGGGTGTTGGCTGATTGTTTACTGAACCGGTCGTCTCAAATTTGGCCACCAAACGTTGAAGAGTGCCATGAGTGGCACTTGGATTAAGGAAACTGATCTCGAAATTCTCGGTATGTGTATCTCCAATCACCTCTTGTGAAAGGATCACATATGCGATGTCGCCAAAAATGCTGCAAGATGTTAGGATTCTCTAAGGCGATATGCAAGAAGTTTTTCTCCCTCATTGATCTGGCTTTGATCTATAAGACTTATTTATTTATCTAAAGATTGAGTATAACTCATTATTGAAGTCCGTGCTTCGTGAAGTTTCTTGTCTCACCCTGTTTCAATTTAACGACTTATATTCTAGAGGCATAGCCAGTTGCCAGTAGTCCCCTCAAGAAATTCAACCGTAATACGAATTTCGAATGCTTTAACACACTCTGTCTTTCCCAGTCATTGCAATATTCGGAAATTCAAAAGCAATGTGCACCTCCTTTCAAACTCTTTCTTTTTTAAAAGGAATTAAAAATCTCCTTGAGAATGCGCTTTGAAGCGGAGTATAATTTCATCCATAAAATCATTTCTTATGCTAGGGCCAATTTTTAGATAAAATGTAAAAATATGATAAGTTTTTCGAGCCGCACATCAAGAATGTCCGATACTTTATACAATTCATGATAATCATTGTTGGGAATGATGCATGGAACCTCAGTATTGTTTGCCCGATACTGAAAAAAGGAGATCCTCTTAGCTGCTCAAACTTTATAGAGGAATCAACGCTTTCAAAATGTTCAGTGTCGTAATATGTGAACTTCTAAAAAAAACATCGTCAACAACCTGATAGGTCCTTATCAGTGTGGTTTTAGTCCAGGAAAGTCCACAGTCGATCAAATATTTACATTACGGCAGAAAAAAATCGAAGAACATCAAATCGACAGTCACAATCTTTTCATAGATTTCAAAGCCGCAGGCAGGGATTAACTGTCCTGTTTTGGAATCAGTGCCAAACTCATTCGTTCACGCTGCTCTACAAACGTTGGAAGCAACTTAACCGAACTTTTCGATTTCGATGTCAAAAAAGACTTTAGACAAGACGATTCACTGTCATGCGATTTCTTTAAGTTTGAAAGTGACCTCACTCAACTTGGAGTGCGCAACAGTAGACATCTACCGATGGGGCTAATGATCGATTTAGATAGAGAAGTTTGTTGGGTGCGGCCCTAGTTCATACAAGACTGTAGCACTACCTTAAGCAAGTAAATAAGTATTGTTGGGAAGAGTCAACAAAAAAACTAAAGCTTATTTTGTTTAAGAACAACGTAGAGTGAGAATTAGCAAAGTAAACTACTAGCTTACTCTAATCATAAAGTTGTTTCTATAACGAGGCCGGAGATATCAAAAATCTTACTTCAAAATTTAATCTCTGAACTCTTCTCTTATATTAAAACTCCGTGTTGTATTAGCTAAGCAACCAAAAACCAATTGATTCAACAATTGTGACATTCAAACTTTAATTATTTTTGTCTTCAAATATTTTTAAATTTTACTAACCTTAAACTGACAGCTGTCAAAATTTGTTTGTGGTTTTGCAAACTGAAATCATTCGTTACTTATGGGACACCCTTTACAAATCAAATTTCCTAAAACAAAGATTTCAACTAAACTAGGTCAAAATAAATTTAAAATATTCATCCATAACTAAATTGTTTTTGAAGTGAACATATCTTAATGGTATTGAGTGTATTTTATGTGAGTGTAAGCTTAAAACGATAATCCTTGATAAGGATAAGACATTTCCTGAAAATACTCAAGTACACATACTTCTAAGTAAATACATACATATATATATACGTATGTACATGTATTATATCATTTATGTCCTAGTTCTTATATCGTTTTATTTGAAAATGCATTTGCAATAAGTGTTGTACAATACTCAACGACATCTGTGGGAATTTTTTAGTGCTTTTCCTTTCAATGGTCATAAAAATTCAACATTTATCTATCTATACTTATTTTACATCACCGTTTGGTGTATTGGATAAGGATAGGAATAGGAATAGGGATAGGATACCATGTTCAAGGATAATCTGCAGAGCAGACAAATAGTAATATCTTTCAGAATTGATGTAAGCATAAGTATCTACACATACATACATACGAGTATAAGTTCATTCTAAGGCACGTTTTTGTGTTAACATTTTCCTTTGAAGTTTACACAAAACTCCCTTGAAATAGAGATTCTTTGTTTGGTTTGGTTTTGTTTGTTTGTTTTGTTTGTTTAAATAATGAATGACATTGTAATCTTTTAGCCTTCTTTAGAAGACAAGGGCAATATAAATTTTGAGTAAGCTTACGGCAAGTAGTTTAGTTTTTGTTGAAATGTGAAAAATACAAGAAAACTTTCTTCTTAAAGGCGGATTTTTATTGGTGAAAAGTTATTTTATGGCGCAAATTGTACAACTTGGTATACCTACCCACACAACTGATAAAATAGAAAACCGATACCAAAAATAAACACAACAATGAATATCTCAAAGATGGGAAGTCTTAAAGATACTAACCCCAAAGAAATTTAAGTCATGATAACTCAAGGAATAAGACGAATCAAGGTCACAAGCATTAATTTCTTTTGTTGCTAAAAATGAGAAGAGGTAGATAAGATAATAATAATAATTAGAGAAACCTTACCCATTCGAAGAACCATCATTCACCATTCTAAAGGTTAAAGGTCAGAACAAGGGAAAGATACAAAAATAATGTTTCCGATTTCTTATGGACGTCACGTCAGTTAAAAAAAGGCAAATGACCAATCAATTCTAAATAAATATTTAATTTTCAAAACAAAATGATACAAAAATGGTTAGACAAAAATTACTTTTGGATTTGTTTTCTTCATCTTCTTAATTGGTAGGTTTTTGAAGTTCGATTAAATCCTTGACATTTCAATTTAACATGAAAGAAATATTTACCTTCAAAGTGCGAGCGAACTTAAATAAAAAGAATATTTAAAAAGAAATTCCTAATTCTAAAAAAAGGACAACTCCTTAAAAAAAAAAAGAAAAGAAGTTTTTGAAAAACAATATCCTTACGCCAAAATAAGGTCATTCCAATTAAATTTAGTTTTTTGAAACTCTAACCAAATAAATTTTACTGCTTAATTAACTCAAACTCAAAACATCTCTTTAAAAACAAGTCAACATTTTCCCACTTACAATAGTTAATAATGCGTGCAAAAAGTTCACATTATCGTTTTCAATATTCATTTTCTAGGTAATTAAATGCAATTAAAATATCGCACTATTCAGTTCTAGTTAATTAAAACTGCCCTGCAATAGTACATGTTTTTGAATAATACACCTCGTGAACTATTAAAAATATTAACGGGAACTAGGCAGAGCCAGTGGAGATAGTTTCACTTTAATTCAATTGCTTTTTTTAATTATGTTTTTGCAAGGTCTATGAGCTAAACATGCTTTTAAAAACATAAATTCTAATAAATGCATGCATGATTTTCCGATGAATAGTCACACTTATTAATATTTAATTTTTTTTTTTTATCATTTGATTTGAAAACTAAGTCAAGTTTTTTGAAAATATATCAACAGTCTTTTTGTATGCAAATTAATTTTCCGATCGATAAGGTTTAACCTTTTTTAAACGAAAAAAAATATACAGTGAAATTCATTTAATGGTTTCCTTTCAAATAAAAACAACTTTTCCAAAGTGAGAGGTTAGAAGCCCAAACAGTGTGCTTTTTGAAAAGAAGTTTAGTCTGAATTAAGAATACGGCTACAACGTTTTGGTAAACGCTCAGCGTTATAGAGCTATTTTAACCGACTTATTTGTTACTAAAATTAAAGACATTGATTTGGAAAGCGTCTATTTCACGGAATTTTTGTATAGGAAACCGTAAAGGACCGATTTTGTTATTTATTTAATACGTTAAATGCTAACGTTAAGTTTACAATATTTAGTATGGCGCCCATACACAATTCCCAAAATTGACTTAGATCTTATTGTAGCTCCTTACAATTCTTGATGGGATAATTTGAAAAATTTCAACATCATTTGCATAAATTAGCAATGTAGAATTATTTAAAACAGAAGGCAAATCATTAAAAAACAAGATAAACAGTAATGGACCAAGGTGACTCCCTTGAGGTATACCAGAATTGACTTTAAATTGAGATGAAGGGTTACTTCTGAACATGACGCTATACTATCTATCTATCAAGATATGACGAAATCCACATAAGGGAAACGGTCGTTTAAGTCCATGACTTTATTTGTCAAATGCCTTGCTGAAGTCTTTAAAGATGCAATCGACTTGAGAGTATCTTTCGGATGCATCGAACTCATCGATCCAAAATCTAGTTAAGTCACTAAATATGATTTGGCGATGAAATTCATTATCTTATTGATTTCATTTTTAAAAACCTAAGATATTGCAGTACAAACTGATTACAGAAAATATTAAATCAAATAAACTTGAAACAATAAAAACTAACATAAATATCTATTGGAGATGTGTTAATTGTGCAAATGTTTCTTTGTCCTTTTGGCAGAGGAATCTGTATGACTGTTTTGGACACTTGAAACAGGTGATTGACGAATATCATCAGATCGACTTTTTAAATATTGACAATGGTGCAAATAAAGTCAATATAGATAAAAACTCTTATTTACAAAGAGAAATGCGAAATTCAACCATGACGCAGCGAATACCTAAGGTCAATGTCCAATTACTAAAATCTCAACAGAAAAAAAGTCAAGTAGTGTTTCCTCTCCTTTGCATAACCGGGTGCCTCTTATTAAAAGTAGCTCTATCACTAAGTCTTCGCTTTCACCCTCTGCTTCTCCACTTCTTTCGTCTAAGCTAAAACCTAATAGTAAAAAACAACAAAAAGCAGCGTCTTCTACTAAATTGGACCTTTCCTTTTTTACTCTAATGCATTAAAACAACAACTAACGCAGAGTGATGTAAATTTGGGATCAAAAGATGATGGGAGCGTAAATTCTATGTCTTTATCTGCTGGCACAGATTCAAACTTAGAAATGAGCTTGCCTGCTGATGTTGATATAATTACTGCCACGAGCAATGAATCGGGGGGCGAAGTCGGTGTCAAGGGAATCATAAACGACAGTGATACCTTGGAGAAGATAAATTGTCTGTCTGGTAATGTTCCGCTTAATTGTGGTATTGGAGAAACTGATCTAATAAAAAGAGATAAATAATGGTAATGGCGTTGGAGTAGTAGTTGATTCTTTCTATGCAGAAAATCCTACTTTTAGTGGTGTTAGTGATGATACCAATAAAGCATTAAATCAACACTTGATCAACAGGGTTGCCAAGGCCGGTAATAATTCTGGGGCTGGTACTCTTGGTGGCAATGTTATTAATAAAATGCGATGGTTTCATCTAGCCAGTTTTAAAGTTAAGACAACAACTGAATACATAACCTCTTACATTTCTTCTAAGACCAATTCTGTAGCTACAATTTTTCCATGCTATAAGCTGATTAAAAAAGACCCAGTCGAAGAAGAAGTTAAGCTTAAATTTGTTAATTTTAAAATTGGAATTATAGTGGAATATGACAAAATGATTTATAGCTCCGAATTTTGGCCAAAAGGAGTGAAAATTCGCCCATTTGAGTCTAGACCAAAAAACGAAGAACAACCCCAAGAGAAAATGTCAAGAAACGACAATCGTCATCTGGCAACACCGGTATAGTTTCACCTGTTGCTACGATAAATCCTTTTGTTGCTTATATTTATGATAATAATGTTGCTGTTGATGGTGTTGTGGATATTGCTGATGAGGAAAATAAGCAGGTTGTTGCTGCTGATGTAAATGTTGCGTATGAAGTTGTTGCTTTTGACGTTGCCGTTGATGAATTAAAGCAGATTGTTGTTGCTGATGGTGTTGCCAATGGTGTTGCTGCTGATGATTATATCGGGTGATTTTTTAAGAGCTTGAGAACTTTTTTTAAAAAAAAAACGCATAAAATTTGCAAAATCTCATCGGTTCTTTATTTGAAACGTTAGATTGGTCCATGACATTTACTTTTTGAAGATAATTTCATTTAAATGTTGACCGCGGCTGCGTCTTAGGTGGTCCATTCTGAAAGTCCAATTTTGGGTAACTTTTTCGAGCATTTCGGCCGGAATAGCCCGAATTTCTTCGGAAATGTTGTCTTCCAAAGCTGGAATAGTTGCTGGCTTATTTGTGTAGACTTTAGACTTGACGTAGCCCCACAAAAAATAGCCTAAAGGCGTCAAATCGCATGATCTTGGTGGCCAACTTACCGGTCCATTCCTTGAGATGAATTGTTCTCCGAAGTTTTCCCTCAAAATGGCCATAGAATCGCGAGCTGTGTGGCATGTAGCGCCATCTTGTTGAAACCACATGTCAACCAAGTTCAGTTCTTCCATTTTTGGCAACAAAAAGTTTGTTAGCATTGAACGATAGCGATCGCCATTCACCGTAACGTTGCGTCCAACAGCATCTTTGAAAAATACGGTCCAATGATTCCACCAGCGTACAAACCACACCAAACAGTGCATTTTTCGGGATGCATGGGCAGTTCTTGAACGGCTTCTGGTTGCTTTTCACTCCAAATGCGGCAATTTTGCTTATTTACGTAGCCATTCAACCAGAAATGAGCCTCATCGCTGAACAAAATTTGTCGATAAAAAAGCGGATTTTCTGCCAACTTTTCTAGGGCCCATTCACTGAAAATTCGACGTTGTGGCAGATCGTTCGGCTTCAGTTCTTGCACGAGCTGTATTTTATACGGTTTTACACCAAGATCTTTGCGTAAAATCTTCCATGTGGTCGAATAACACAAACCCTATTGCTGCGAACGGCGACGAATCGACATTTCACGGTCTTCAGCAACACTCTCAGAAACAGACGCAATATTCTCTTCTGTACGCACTGTACGCATTCGTGTGGTTGGTTTAATGTCCAATAAAGTAAACTGAGTGCGAAACTTGGTCACAATCGCATTAATTGTTTGCTCACTTGGTCGATTATGTAGACCATAAATCGGACGTAAAGCGCGAAACACATTTCGAACCGAACACTGATTTTGGTAATAAAATTCAATGATTTGCAAGCGTTGCTCGTTAGTAAGTCTATTCATGATGAAATGTCAAAGCATACTGAGCATCTTTCTCTTTGACACCATGTCTGAAATCCCGCGTGATCTGTCAAATACTAATGCATGAAAATCCTAACCTCAAAAAAATCACCCATTATTTATGAAGCTGCTGCCAATGTTGTTGTTGTTATTGATGGTGATTTTGTTGATGTTGCTGATGATGCTAATAATGATTTCAGTACTTCTACATATTTACTATCAAAATTCTGGAGGTCTTCGATTTCTTTGGAGTTATTGGGTCATACTATTTTTCGTTGACTATAACGATCGTCACGTTACTATGAATAACCAATGTTATCGTACATTTATAACCGATTATTTTGGGCTGTGAGACGACATATGGTTTCAAGAAGATGGTGCCACAGAGACATCCACACAGCACGCCCTACAATTGATTCATTGAGGAGTAATCTTAATGAGCATTTTATCTCAAATTGTCCAGCCGTTCGTGGGATTTAACGCTTCATGACTATTTTTTTTGGGGCTACGTTAAGCAATTGATTTATGCCAACAAGCCGATTACATTAAAAAACATTAACTAACCATCATGCCACGGGTACTACGGTAATTTTTTTTAGGTTTTGTTAAAAAAACGTAGTACACGTGGCATGATGGTTAGTGCGTTGGACTATCATGGTCTTGGGTTCAATCCCTGCCTGTGCCACCTAACTTTTTTCACGGGTACTGCCTCTTGCGATTAATTGGCAAATTCTCCAAGAGTAATTCTTGTCATGAAAAGTGCTTTCTCAAATTCCGTTCGGATTTGGCTTAAAACTGTAGGTCCCCTCCATCCCTGAAAACATTACTTGCACACAGGAATGGTTGAGAGTTGTAAGTCACTAGGCCCTAGTTCTCAACGGACTGTTGCGCCACCTAATATATTTATTTATTTGTTAAGAAACCGTCAATTCGATTTTTGTCAAAATGTTGAAAACAATATTTCTTATGATACAAAATTAGTTTGAAGCCATAATCTTAAGTTTTTGAAAAGATATTTGAGTCGAAAATCAATTTTTACCAACTTTTAGTAATTTTTTTTAGGTTTTTATTTTTTATAGAAAAAAACTGTCAATTCGATTTTTCTCTAAATTTTACCATTCTTCGTTGCACAAAATTATTTTTGGAGATAAAATATTCGAGGTGACAAATATTTTCCTTCTTTTTTTTTGATTTATTAAAAAAAAAACGTTAATTGGATTTTTTTTCTAAAAATATACTAATTTGCTATCACGTTACAATATATAATTTAAAATTTAATTCAAGTCTCTAGCGTTAGCGTGGGTCGTGAGATATTTTGGGTTAACCAAAATTGTCAGCTTTTTTCAAAAATTGCTATGGCAAAAAACCCACCCGCTTAATTTTTTTGAAAGTGATTTCTGCATTATTATCGGTACAATAAAATTTATTTGAAGTCGATATCTCTACTGGTTCTTGAGCTACACGGAAAGAAGTGTAGAGCATTTATGACAATGCTAGTATGGCCTGGAGACCCATACTAAAAAAGTATCGGTGATATTCCTACATTGTCTTGCAACTCCTATAAGTATGGGATTATGTGCTATACTGTATGGTACCACAATCTTTGCTTAGCGATAATTTATGGCGTGATAATCGATACCCTTATTGGATTACTGTCAATAGTGCATGGGTATAACTACTGTATCGATACATTTCTACGTTGAATAATACTAATACTAATTGATTATTAAAAAAAATACTATAATAAATTTCTGTTGTATAGTGATTAGAATCAGAAATAAATCAAAAATATTGTTCATTATAATTACATCTCCTACTTTTTCATTGTTTTCCTTGTACACAGTAATATTTAATTACTTTGAAATTGCTTTGTTTTTACGCTCCTTAAATACAAATTTTTAAATATTATTTATCGAACATAACCTATATAATTTATTTCATTGATTTACGTAATATTGTTATTACTCCAATGTAAGCATAAGGGACATAACAATAATGGATAGACTTTTCTGCTAGGAGCGTTGTACATGTCGCCAGTCAGTATGGGCCTGACTCCCATACTGGTATTGGCGTATCGGCTATAACTATTGTCGAAGTTACTATTCTCATTATGGTCGAATTAACTATGCTTACAACTTTTTATCCAATGGAAATCTTCTAAGCCATACAGTACTGCGTTCACACCCATACTGACGTTATAATATTCGCAATGTATTACTTTCCGTGTATACACGACGAGAAAACTTCCAGAACGTACGGACGGACGAACGTACTTACACACGCACGCACAGCCATCTATCTAAAAATCGACTCTAGGAACCTTGAAACGTCGAGCAATGTCAAAATTTTCAATTCGACAAATCGGACCGATTACAATAACTTCCTATAATTGGAAGTTAAAAATGTTGAAAAAAAATCTATAGTTTATAAGTAATTTTGCGTTTTCCTTCCTATTTGAATTTTGAGGTGATTTTGTAATTGTTTAAATCGTTTAAATGATTTTTCTCGAAAAAATGCAATTTCGTAATCTAATTTTCCTGAACAAGTAGTTTTGTCTAAAACAAAATCATTAAGTGGTGTTATTTAACCCAATTTGTGTTGAATAGAATTACTTCAAAAACTTTATCCAATGATTTCGTTATTTACACTGGTTTCCATTCGGTATACCAATACCCTTAACAAAATGTACCTACATTATGTTTTTGCTGCGACCAGTACTAGTGTGATCAATTAAATTAAAATATCCAACAATTTTATACTATAATACTTTTAGGGTATTGAAAATTTAAACCTTTAGGCACGTCGGATGCGGGTGAGCCGCCCGCCCGTGCGTTGTGCCATCATTGTCCTTAGCTAAGAATTGACATTGATGGATTATTACTGCGGGATTTTCGGATAAAATTTGAATATTTAGATTAAGTTCCTATTAAAATTTTGTTTATTACTGAGAACCATTAAGTTTAATTGATTTTTTTCTGGATTAATTTAAAATCTAATGTTGTTTGAAGCTTTTTGCATAATAATAGAATAACTTGTTACAGAAAAGGAGCTATGACAGTGTAGTTATTATCAATTAATTTTTGAATATTCCTAAAGAAGTGATTTTAAATATTTACTTGCACCGTAGATACAATAACCCAAACCTGCCTCTTAAATTATTCTAAAACTCTTCCTTAATAATATATCACTATGCAATAAACCATGTTATGGTCTTGTAAAAGAAATGTATAATTTTAATTTTTTTTTAAAGCTGATAACCCTTCGTGTTTTTTAACTTTACAACCCCCCAAAAGAATACAAAACACAATGCGCTTCATTTTCGACTTAAAAAACATGCAAATCCTTTATTTTTATTCTTCTTTTATATTGTTTCGATCAGATTGGTCGATGTAAAATCAGCCAAACTAGTTTACATATTATTTGACGTTTCGGAAGTGAATCATTTTCATTTTCAACTTGATTTATACAAATCCCTTATTATAAGTTTCGGTGTACTAGAATGTTGTATACGTGAGCTAAAAAAGCTTTTCTATACTCTTTGTTTTAATCTTTTATTCGTTTTATTGATTGCCATTGCCCTATAAACTCCTGGCGAGGCGACCGACACGCTATCACATAATAGAGACGTCATAGTATTTTGTCTATTTCCGTCATGAATATGGCTAAGAGAGCTGAGTTGTTGTTGTTTGGTTTGGTTTTGTGTTGGGTTGGGTTTGTAAAGCGGAAGGTGACATAAATCGCCTTGGCTTTAGTTTTTAAAAGTTTTTTTTTGTTTTTCTTTTTTTTGTTTGTATTTTTCCAATATTATATAGAGGGCAATGTAATTTGCCTTAAATAACCCTTTAAATGGTCGGCCGGATACCACGGGATATGCGCACTCATATTGTTTGTCTCTATTTTTGATAGTACGAGTATAGCTACAAATAAATCATGTTCATGTAACGTTATTCGTTTTTATAGGTACTACGTATTACTACTGCTATGTAAGCTGCTTTCAAAGGATGTCCTTTCTTTCTCTTTGTTCTTTCAATATGATAGTTACCAGTTGGTTTGGAAATGTGTTGAGGTAAAAGCTTTTCAAAAAATAAGAATGAACAAAAAAGTTGAATGTTCATTGATTTTTGTTGTAAATATACGTAGTCGGAGGTATTCAGCTCATGCAAGAGTGCTTATAGCTTAGCCAGGCATGCCTATGTACATACGTAGCACTTAGTTATAAAGGTGTACATAGGTGTTCACGTGACTTAGCCGTTTTGTTTAATTCCTTTAGTGATGTTCAAGCAGAGTTAAACCTAGATACCTACTTTTGAACCACAACAAAAATAAAACACAACACAAAAATGGGGTCATAAAACACTTTCGTAGGTACCTACCTAGAGAATGCCCATATCGAAACTTTTTGTTCAAAACTATTTTTAAAATAGCAAAAGGTTTATAGGATGTGTACTGAATGGGTATAAGGTATAGTATATATTCCAAGAAAAAGGAATTTCTTTGGCATTATAGGCTCTTCAGTTTATTGAACTGCTTCTCAATCTCTTTTCTGTTGTTTTTGTTTTTTTGTTTGGCATCAGAAGGCTCAACCTCAAGTGAATGTGCACAAAAATAAAAAAACTGAAAATTGTATGAATTCTTGACATGACTTGCTCGAGGGTATTTTTAGTGATGTCGAAAACAATCCCATTTTACCTCTCTACAAAACCTTCGCCGCCACGCCGCCGGCCGTCGATACATAGCCAAGCCACTGTTAAGACCGCAGATGAATGCCCTTTGAATGCTAAAAATAAAAATAACAAGTATATCTCTGTGGTATATCAAATCATCTTAATGGTAATTCAAATTAAGATGGATATCTCTATCTGTAAGAAATCATCATAACGGTTCTTGTTATTATACGAAAATAGATTTTTCATTATTATAATACTCGTATAAGATTTGTTCTTATGTTCTTGTTATATATGTATTATGTACATGGTTTGATGGTTGAATGGATATAAAATCCTTGTCGATAGTCTTTAATTTAACCACTTGAAAGACGGCCTATTCTTATATATGTATATACACACGTCATTCATCGAATAATGACGACTACGAAGACGATGACGACCATGGACGGACGGACGGACGGAACGGACGAATATTACGGCATGGGGGATAAAATACTACGTAACTGAATTAAGCGATATTCCTTGAGTAGTAGGAAGAAAAGAAAATCTTCTTTGGTCGATGATGCGTAGGTTAATACACAGTGATGGTCGTCAACGACGACAACGACGACTACAACTACGATGAAGAAAATGGTTTGTGCATTGGACTGTACCTATATCTTTTATGTAAAAGTTGCGAATTTCATATTATATATGTATGTGCAGAGCTTATCTGAAAAACGTGACTTTTTTGTCAAAAGCGGAAGAAAGACAATAGTAAATTATTTTACTTAGAAACTGTGTGTTGTTCTTAAAGATTTTCACTTAAGAAACAATTAAGGATTACACAATACGCACTTAACAATGAATATACATATTTATGAAGTTGATTATCGTTTAAGATATACTTTTATGGCAAGTTTGCATATTTGTCTGACCGTTGGGCTCTTTATCCGATCTTTAAGATTTAACCTATTAAGGACATTTCCACATCATATTGATAGGTATTTATGTAAGTACTTTTTTGCATGGAACCATTGAGTTTTTCAATGATGATACTTCAATAATAAACCTTTTTTTGAATTTTGATTTCGATAAAAATCTAAAAAAAATTTAAGACTTTTAAAAAAAAAAATGTAATAATTTTAATAATAATAATTCTGAAATTTTGAACTAATTCTGTAATTTAAAAAAAATAGACAAACATTTTAAAGTGATTTCCAATAGGGGCTTAACAACTTTAAATTTAATTTGTAAAAGCACCCTTTTCACTGATTTATCCAAATTGTCATTGCCAATATATTTAGTAAATTTTACATTTTCATGATTGTCTGTAAATTGTAAAATTTTCAACTGAACTTTGGAGTCGGTGACTGTTAATCTAAGAGCTTTACGGTTGTATTCGTTGTGTGATATACTGCAGTTCAAATTATCCTAATAAGTCAATTCCAAGGAGAAAATTGGACAAGATTAAGCTGACTTAAGAATTGAAGCCGACGGACGATTTGAACTGACGTACGTTTTACGTTTAGGGTCTGCAGAAAATGCGCCAACAAGATGATTAGTTTCATCGCAAATTCATTTTCAATGAAGAAGCTCATTTTTGACTCAATGAGTTCGTTAATAATTAAAAAATGCGTTATTGAATCCCCACTTGGCCCATATGTTTTAAATGCCGGCGGCAGGCGTGGCATGGCGTTATTGGGGTGATTTTTAACTTCAAATTGGAAGTTATTGCAATTGGTCCGATTTGTCGAATTGAAAATTTTGATATTTCTTGACGTTTAAAGGTCACTATAGAGTCTTAATAAAAGATTTTTAGAGAGATGTCTGTGCGTGCGTGTGTACGTACATTCGAACGTCCGTCCGTACGTTCGCGACGTTTTTTTCGTCGTCCATAGCTCAAGAACCAGTAGAGATATCGACTTCAAATAAACAAAAAATGGTTTTATCTCCAAAACTATTTTGTGTAACGAAAAATAACGTTTTTAACATGTGATCAAATTTTGAGAAAAATCGAATTGACAGTTTTTTTTATAAAAAATAAAAACCTAAAAAAAACTAAGTAAAAGTTGGTAAAAATTGATTTTCGACTCAAATATCTTTTCAAAACTTTGAGAACTTGGCTTTAAATTAATTTTATCTCTTAAAAAATATTGTTGTTAACATTCAGTAACATTTTGAGAAAATTCGAATTGACAGTTTTTTTTTTTACCAAGAAATAAAAACCTAAAACAAAATTAACAAAAGTTGGTAAAAATTAAATTTGGACTTAAACATATTTTTAGAACTTTAAAATATTGGCATTAAACTGATTTTATCTTTTAAAAAATATTGGTTTAAACATTCAGTCAAATTTTGAGAACAATCGGATTGATGTTTTTATTTTACAAAAAATAAAAACCTAAAAAAAAGTTGGTAAACATTGATTTTCGACTCAAACATCTTTTCAAAAATTAAAAATATTGCCTTCAAACTTATTTTATCTCACAGAAAATTTTGTTTTTGACATTCAGTTAATTTTTTATAAAAATCCAACAATCAATTTTTTTCATAAAAAATTAAAATCTACAAAAAATAGTACGCAAATTTGGTAAAAATTGATGTTTGGTTCTCAAATTCTCGTGAACAATAGAAGATATTTACTTCAAATTAATTTCATTCATTCAATTTGTATTTGTTTATATAAGAAATAAAAACTTTTAAGAAATACTACTAAAATTGGTAAAAATTGGTTTTCGACTAAAAATCTCGGTAACAAAAATAGATTTTGAAATCAAACTATTTCATTATGTGCAACAATATTGGTAATTTTAAAATTTTTAAGAATAATTCAACTGACAACTTTTTTTAACAAAACACTAAAACCTACAAACTTCTTAAGCAAGACAAATCGACAGGCGGGATGGGAGGTTATCAGCGTGGGTCGCTTCCCAGCCTCTTTTTTCCAAAGTGGTAAAACAGCAGCTCCAAGACGGTCAATTGAATTCACCAAAAGAGCTGATAACACGATTCGCGAATTTGGTTTGCCAAGTCGTCTGAATCTATACCTTCTATTTTTATAAAAACAAAAGTCAGTTATCATAGCTTTATAACGACCATTAGCCGCGTTTTATTATCACCATGATCTGATCCGGATCTTGAATTTACATGCATTACAACAACAACACAAGATCCTGCTTTGTGTATGGATCTCAATTTGAGATCCAAAATGTAATTCCTTTTTTCACAACAAGGAGCGCTTTATCATTGTGATTTCTTATGTAAATGTTGGTATCATTGCAAACAAATTAAATAAAACCTGTATTGCCATATAAACATTTCCATTTGATTGAAATAAAATATTTTTTAAATAGAAAGCGAGAAGCTTTATATTTATTTATTTGGTATATAATCCATGAAATAATTAGATATTAATTATTTAACAAAACTAGATATTAATTGGCGAAATTAAAATAATTAAGTCCAAAAAAATGTATATTTGACATAATTTATGGGTATTATTTTCCCCAAAAAAAAGGAACAAAAAAAATCATTGAGCAAAATGTTCTTTGGGCAACCCTGCTTTAAATGTCAAAATATATAAATAAAATCGAGAAAGCTGCAGCACAAATGGGAGAAAAGATGTTCAAATAAATTGTAAGTAATCTCTAAATTAAATTATTTAAGTGTCACATTTATTAAAAGGTCAAAAAGAATCTGGACTACATGTGAGACCAAAGCGTTCCTGGATGCTTTGAGTTTGAGAGTGCAATGGTGATTTGTAGAAACATTTTCAAAAGTTGTGGAGCTTCCATTTTTGGTATGTGTTTGTTTTTTTTTTTTGCTTCGAAATGTCACTTTTGAAAGATCGAATTTGACACTGCTACCAAACTTTAAATAATAAAAAAAAAGATGATCCAATGCTGTTTTATTATCATGATCTGATCCGGATCAGATTCCAATCTCATTTTCTAAGAAACATGGTCCGTTGATGAAACAACTCAAAAATCCATCAAAACTGTGACTTTCAGTGCATGCATTGTTTTTTTTTTTTTTGAAAATAACAAGAGGGTTTTCTAAGCCCCAGATTAGTCATAAGTCAATTTTGTTTGTGGTTTGCTACTTAAAAGCCCAAACTACGAAGTGACATGTGGCCTCAATTGCTAAGTCAGTTATAGCTTATTAGCGAATAATCTGAGATTGCGTACAGAATTCTCCTCAGACTAGTGCGGGAAATGTTGAGCTGTTAAAAGCGTTGGCGAGTTGATGTTCGTCACACTCTTCTGTCTTCTTTAAAGCTGCTTTTGATACATGTTTTCAATATTTCCCACATATATTTTATGGAATACATTTAAGGAAAGGACGCTTCATGTATGAATAAATACGTTAAAATGTACAGCGAAAAAAATGTGGACCGAAAATATCCTGAACACTTTCTCTAAAATATCCCTTACGATTTTTTTTAACAACCGTTTTTGTAAAAAAAAATTAAATATTTATTTATCCCTTTCACCCAAGAATCAAATCAATAAATATTTTTTGTTTGTGTGTCACCCTGTGCAACAAAATACAATTCACTCAATCGATAAAGCAATTCAAATCAGATAAAATGTTGTTCATAGTTTATATCAAATGTATAGTATATGTATACGAGTAGAAAGGAATACTATTGAAGTGTGAAATTAGATTCGAATTGAGAGATTTATTGGACTGTCATAAAGATGTTGAAAGACCAAAGAAGATAGGTTGCATTAATCAAACAACTCTCATAATCCTGCCTTTTCGAATAAATATATATACAATATACGAGTATACATATTATATACATAAATGTATACAATAATAGCATACCCATCATCTTCATCTTATGATAGACTGGAAAAGGTATATAATATAGTTTGACTGAATGCTTTCAAACATTTTGTATTGAGATATTTTTTATTTTTCTTTTGGATTGAAGAAGACTTGATGCCTATAGGGAGATAACTGCTCTTGGTTATATTTAATATTAATAACGTTTGGGTTTTTTGGTTATGCAAAAGGGACTCAAAGAGTTCAATAGTTGATTTATTTTTATATAACATTGGTATAGGATAAATTGAGAAGAGACGTTATTCAAGGAGTCATAAAAACCTTTAGAAGATGTAAGAGACAAAAAGTCTCAAAAAAAAAGAGTCAATGAACTAGAAATATCTAAAAATAAAAAATACATACGGATTGTCATTGCAAATATAAGTCAAAATGACTGCAGGATATTTTTTACGAATTTTTAACATAAATTCACTTTTCTCTTATACGTTACATATATGAAGATGCATATATAGAACCTTATTAGGAATTTTGTTACGATTCGTATGTCTTTCTCACTTTGTAAAGGGTGTCCCAAAATGTAAGAACGACTTGAATTTGACCCATTTTTTGTATTTTAGATAGCTACAATTTTACATTATCAGAAATAAAGCGTTTTAGGAGAAACAGGACTCTACGAACATACTCTCAAAAGGGTTTACTCCGGATTCCATCAAATTTTTCGTTCGTTCGTAATTTGAGTATAAATTCTAAAACCCATTGAATTTAAGAACCAAGTAGAGAAAAGTGGGAGTTAATTTATTTTGATAAGAAATACATTTTTTAACCTCCCATAGGAAGTTATTGTAATCGGTCCGATTTGTCGAATTGAAATTTTTAACATTTCTCGACGCTTTAAGTTCCTAGAGTCGAAATAAAAAATTTTTAGAGAGATGTCTGTGAGTGCATGGTTACGTATGTTCGCCCGTTCGCTATGTTTTTTTCGTCGTCCATAGCTCAAGAACCAGTAGAGATATCGACTTCAAATAAATTTTGTTAGACAAATAATAATGCAGAACGATGCAGAAAGGGCTCTCAAGAAAATTGCGTTGGTTGTTTTTTTACCATCATAGCAGTTTAAAAAAGGTGAAAATTTTGATTGACCCTAAATATATCACGAACCAATAACGCTAGAGAATTGAATTCAATTTTATATTATATATTATAACGTGATACCCAACAAATATTTTTTCGGAAAAAATTCCAATTAACGGTTTTTTTATAAATCAAAAAAAAATGAAAAAAAATATTTGTCACCTCGAAAATTTTACGAACAAAAAATGATTGTATATCCAAAATAATTTTGTGCAACGAATAATCACGTTTTTAACATTCGGTAAAATTTTGAGAAAAATCGAATTGACAGTTTTTTTTACAATAAATAAAAAACTTAAAAAAAATAAAAAAAAGTTGGTACAAATTGATTTTCCACTCGAATATCTTTTCAAAACTTAAAGATATTGGCTTTAAACTAATTTTGTCTTTTAAAAAATATTGTTGTCAATATTCAGTAAAATTTTGAGAAAAATCGAATTGACAGTTTTTTTACAAAAAAATAAAAACTTAAACGAAAATTAACAAAAATTGGTAAAAATTGATTTTCGACTCGAATGTCTTTTCAAAAATTTGAGATGTTGGCTTCAAATTAATTTTATTTTATAAAAAAAATTGTTTTCAATATTGAGTTAAATTTTGAGAAAAATTAAATTGATAGTTTTTTTTACAAGAAATAAGAACCTAAACAAAACATTACTAAAAGCTCGTAAAAATTGAGGCTAAGATAATTTCCAACGCAAACTTCTTTTCAAATGTTTGAGATTATGAGTTCAAACTAATTTTATTTTATAAGAAATATTGTTTTCAATATTCGGTCAAATTTTGAGAAAAATTGAACTGACAGTTTTTTTACAAAAAATAAAAACTTAAAAAAAAAAAACAGTACTATAACTTGGTAAAAATTAACTTTCGACTCAAATATCTTTTCAAAATTTTAAAAATATTGGCTTTAAACTATTTTTATCTCTTAGAATTCGACATTCAATAAATTTTCTATGAAAATCCAATAGTCAGTTTTTTTTACAAAAAATTAAAATCTACAAAAAATAGTACCCAAAATTGGTAAACATTGATGTTCGGTTCTCGAATTCTCGTGAACAATAGAAGATATTTACTTCAAATTAGTTTCATTCATCCAATTTGTATTTGTTTATATAAGAAACAATCTTTTAAGAAATGCTACTAAAATTGGTAAAAATTGTTTTCGACTAAAAATCTCGTTTACAAAAATAGATTTTGAAATCAAACTATTTCATCAAATGCAAAATATTGTTGGTAATTTTTAAATCTATTAGAATAATTCAATTGAAAACTTTTTTAACAAAACACGAAAACCTACAAACCTTTTAAGCAAGACAAATCGACAGACGGGGTGGAAAGTTATCAGTGTAGGTCGCATCCCAGCTTCTTTTTCAAAATGATAAGCAACTAGAAGGGACCTCAAAGCAAACTAAATTATGATCCAGATAAGAGTTGAAACAAGTAAAGGACATTTTTTACTTCAGTAAATTTATTCCATGTTCATAGGGCTGAAGACGGTCATTTGGATCCCATCAAAGACAACGAACACTTTCACTACTATATCTATTGAGACATCATACATAGGATACCATATACAGCTGCAATACTTCAGAATAGGACGGACTAGGACACAGTATAGAGTGATCAACCAATTCTTCAGAAATCCGCTTGATTAATTCAAGGCGGCTAGGCTTTTTGCCTTACTTGGGATGACATCAATATGTGAGTTAAATGAGAGTTTGACATCAAATAAGACTTCCAACTTATTAAATATGTCCACGTAATCAAGTAACCATTGATCAATAAAATGCAGAAGACACAATTCGTTCTTTTCTGTGAGGGTATGACATCACCTTATACTTCTTTATATTGAGATCTATTTCATTTGAAATGTACAATTCAAAGGCTTTGTCATAACCGTATTTTAAAACCAGATATCCACTTGGATTTGAGAACCTATAGTAAAGTTCAAGATCATCTGCGAATATAAGGATTTTTGAGTGAAGTAGATCTTCACCAATGTCATTAAACTCTCTCATTAAACTCTAAAAAGAGCAGAGGTCAAATATGACTGCCTTGAGGAACTCCACACCACACGTTAATAATTTCAGAAAAACAGTTTTTAAAGTAACCATACTGTATACGACTTGATCCAAGTTATGATCCGCATTGGGAATCCGAAGCTCTCAAATCCTTAGCAAACAGTATAGAATGGTTGACCCGTTATAGTTTATTTTGCATGTTAATATTTATTTGATTCGTGAATTCCAGAACATTCGTTGATGTAGACTTTTGCGGACAAAAATCTTTTTGTTCTTTGGTACGCATGATAGTTTTCCAATACCAGAATAGTTTTCCGCATTGGTTTTATTTCCACACTTTTGAAGAGTTTAAATATACGAAAAGTTCCAAAAGTCAAGGAAAACACCAGATGAAAGCTAACAAAAGGTATCCTACAGTTAAATCAATGCCAGATTGAATTATCACAGTAAGTTGTGCTCAATGAACTTTTAAGTAGTTTTCGATAGCAAAAGAAATGATTATAAAAGTTTATACAATGATTTCTTTTTCCATTTTTTAATTTTTCATTTTTGGACAACGCAAGAACTCGCTCGACAATCCATTAATTTGATTAAAACTGGGTAATAAGACAGATTCAGCTAAATTTCTTCCAAATTGCAAATACAGGACCCTGTACAATAGCGATATACAAATGTAGGTTCGTTAATATCTTTATCTATTGTCCAGCTTAAATTAGTAGGGTTGAAATGTCAAGACGGGTCAACTACACATTTCATTTATAGCTCAAGAATATATTTCATAAACATAAACATTTCTTGTTAAATGAAAATAATAAAAATATCTGCACTAATTCTTTTTGACATCAAATAGGAGTGGGGTTAAATAATAACAAACACTAATTATTATCGTAAGCACCAAGCAAAATTGTCACGTAAGACACAGATCAAAAGATTATTACTGGCCTATGAAATTGCTTATGACTTTATTCAGTATTGGAAATTATTAATTTTACTTTAGCGAAAAAATGACAATAGCTTTGATGCCTTTGAATGAAACGAAAAAAATTTCAATAATTTATAATTTTTTTAAGGGAAAGTTATTGAAAAGATGTCAAAATGAGTTTCCTTTGCAGAGTCGATGTTAATGGACTTTAAGAAATATTGGCCTAAAATTCTATGTTTAATCTGTAAAATTTTAGAATTTAAATACTTGGGAGTATTGACCATTTTCATAATTGTTTTGGTATTTAGCCTAATACACTGGTTTAATCTATATTTTTAGCACAATCAAGAGCCAAAAAGTATGGTTCCTCTTTAAAATCGTTTAAATATAAAATTTCAACTTAATTTTAATGGATCAAAGCAGAGAGTTCTTTGTCCTTTTCCAGACAAAACCAAACAAGTTTACCCACATTTTTTTCGAATCTTTCAATATAACAAATAGAAAATATATCTTCCTTGATGGTTAAAAAAAATAAATTGGCTAGCGCTACGGTCCGTTGACAACTAGGGCCTAGTGACTTACAACTCTCAACCTTCCTGTGTGCGAATACTGTTGTCAGGGATGGAGGGGACCTACAGTTTTAAGCCGAATCCGAAAGGCTAATATGAGAATGCACTTTTCATGACAAGAATTACTTTTGGAGAATTTGTCAATTCCTCGCAAGAGGCAGTACCCGTGAAAAACTAGATGGCATAGGCAGGGATCGAACCCAAGACCTCTGGCATGACAGTCAAACGCACTAACCATCATGCCACGGGTACTACCCTTGATGGTTAAGTTAATGCTTTAAACCAATATAAAGCAAACTTACAGGATGTTGATAGTTCAAAAATTGGATACAACTTTTATACTTAGTAAGCTATCGACTGCTTTAAGTAGTTTAATTAAATGTACCCACATCGCTCACGATGCCTTCAAAAACCAACTGATGTTTACACATACGTTTAAATGATACAAACATAATTTTCTTTATAGAGATAAGCTATTTTTTAGTACTTCTACATTTAATAGACTTAGCTACTTTAAAAGTAAGGACCTACATAATATTTCTACATTCAATAGACTTAGCTACTTCAAAAGTAAAAATCATAATTATTATCTTTCAATTAATAATACCTTTCGTTTTTTTTCTCTTAAACAAGGTTAAACATTAGTCTCTATGTCTATTAAAAATTAAATTAAAAAATAAATCATCTGAATACTTATAACAAAGAGAAGTAGAGATTTCCACACCATAAAAAAATATATATATAACAACCATTTAAAGGACTATACTTTATTGATTTGTACTTATTAATTTTTTATTATTTATAAACCTTTGTTAATTTTTCAAAAGAATGATTAAAATATATATATTTTCAATTTGAAGCTTTACTATTGTATAATGTTTCTTCTTGATTTAAAACATTCCAATTAAAGGGATTTGCAAAAAGTATCACAATATCATTTCGACACCAATAATAAAAACAAAAAGAAAGTAAAATATAGATTGAAAAAAAGAGCTGCTTGTAAAATGTCATTCTGGGAATGGGTTTCTGTAATAAACAATAAAACTCCTCTAATCCGAACAACTTTTGAAATTGTGTGCTACTTCATCTAATATTTTTGAATTTATTTTCAAAACAACACAGTTTTCTGCTATAAATGACAAATGAATTGATTGTCATATATGTTATTTTATAAATCAGGCTAAGCACTTGTAAACATAATATAATAATAAGTTTAGAATTACAAAAATCTTCAATTTATGTCACTAAGCCCTCGAAATCGATTTTTAACCGCCTATCTCCTATTTTTAATAGTGTTTCAGCATAGCTTCTTACGTTAATGTCATTATAAGAAACGCCTAATGAAAGTTAATGATGATAGGTACAAAAGCCAGCAGCACCTAATGATATACTACAAATTATTGTTCTTAAATAAAGAATACATATATTTAAAATGAAATTATAAGTGGTACTGAGGAATCTGCTCGAATGACCTATGAATGAGATATTTTACAGCGGTAAAAAGTAGCTCAAAGCACTCTAAAGTCTTGAAACTACTTCCACACGAAAAATTATGTCCATAATAAAGCTCCGTTACTACGTAAAAGACGGACAAACAAACAAACAAGCAGACAAACAAACTGACTTTCACATTTTTAATATTAGTAAAGTTTTACTTTTTAGTTTTTTTAAATATGTTGATAACGGGAATTTTTGCAATTTAATTTGAAAAATATAATTTTCTTACAACGCCAGCATTTTCATTTAATTATATTTTGTAAATATTTATCTCAAGTAGAATTTACGTCCTGAAAGTGGAAAATTTGAAATCTGATTTAATGAACTTCGACTGTACCTAAAATACCTCCATGTCCATTCCCTAAATAAACCTACTAAAATAAAACGTTAAGTCTTTCGATATTAAGCACAAACACACAAACATAATACCTTCTCTGCCTCCTTTTTTCCCTTTAACAACTCTCGGAACAATCTTAACATAATATCAAGCGGGTATAAAATGTGCACTATCAACACCCATCAAGAAGGGATTTCCTTGAGTGAGGTTAAAATCTCAAAGGACATTCAGGCAAGTGGTATTTTTCAAATATGAAGAAAATTAATGAAAAAAAACAACAACAACAAAAACAACAACAATAATAAAAAAAAAAAAAAAGTGAAGCATTTACAAAATCCATTTAATAGGGGTTTGATGACCTATCAAATGGATTCACTGGACAATCAATTGCCTTTAAATATCTTTTTATACATGTATATGTTTATACGTATATTACAAGTGAACGATATAATGAACCTAGAATTCGTGATGAGACTTACAAGAACGCCTTCGCTTAAATGAAATGTCAACGCTTTTAAAGATACAATCAGTACTGTATATACTTATACACAATTTGATCCTTAGGGCGGGCGGTAATAAAGTTTTCGAAAAGTGGAAAATATAAAGGAGGTTAAAAAGACTTAAAAGATATGAAAATTAATGTTTAGAAAATTAAACTGATAGAATATAAAGCTAATATAGAGAAAACGAGAATAATTTATCAAGTGTGGCAGCATTCTGGCGTTTATACTTTATATACAATATACATACATATTTATAGAAGCTTTATTAGTGAACAAAATGGATGCGAAAAGGGAGTCTGTACGAACTTTTCCCAGAGTTTAATTTACTTATACCAATGAATAATAATGGAAAGCAAATAAATAAGCCAAACAGCAACAACAAAACAGTAACAATTTAGTTAAGGCAACAGAAATTTTGTCAAGAAAACTTTGAATACTGTCACACTTAATAAAATAACAGACTTTTGATTCATTATCCTTCTTATGTAAGCTCTTTATTTTGCTATTCAAAGAATCTTTTATTTAAATTTTTGATATCACAAACATTTGCTGTTCATAGGTCCTTGAAGTTACTTTCTTAAGTAAGATAAAATATCATATAATTAAATTAAGCCAACTATTTATATAGTAAATATATAAATAATTAATTTAAGTCTGTGATTGATTTGACCCTGTATTATCTTCTGTTAAATAGACAGCTATGATTTAATAGGTTTTGATTTCTATAAAACTTTCTTAAACCTCTAAATAAACTCAGAAGTTAGTGTTAACATTTTTATTGAAAAAAAAAACAAGTATACGCCGTAGTGAACCTTTTCAGAGTTTCTCTTTTTTTCAGCATGCTTTTGGTTCACGTGTTATATATTTCACATGAAAAAGTAAAAAGATTGTTTTATTTTCAAAATCATTCGAATAGTAATCAATACCAATTATTTTTTGAAGCATCAAGGCACATAGAAAAATTTAATTGAAATAAAATTCCAATTAATTTTATTCTTTTTTTTAAGAAAAATAAATAAACAAAACAGAGATGAAGCAAAAAGTTTAACTCACTAGTGTATGTTTTAGGTAATTTCAAATCTAACTTTTCAATGACTGTTACTGACAGAAACCACTTAAAAAATAGAATAGCTCTTTATATAGGTATATAGATCAATTGCGGTGGAAGGTACAAGTTGCAGCACCAAGGTTTCCATCAGGGTCTTAAAATAACACTCCGCGTTCTTAATTCAGAGGGAATTTTTTAACTTGTTTTTGGCGATAAGGAGTGGGGGTTGGAGGAAGTGTGTCAAATTATTCTTTAGTTAAATTAAAACATCATCAAAAAATAAATAATGATTACAACTTTACAATTTATCACTATTCGGATAGACAGTCAATAACAAAATTGAGAAGAAAAATACTATCTTCATAGTTAATTCAATTCTTTAACTATTTATTTTACTCTTATTTAACTACTCGTACACAAATTAAGAACTTTAATTAAGTTTCTGAAAGATAAATAATTCATTTGGTGTTGGAAATAGAGATTTAAGCTTTTTAATGGATTTTACTTTTCCATACAAAACTATTATACAAGGTGAGACAAATAAGATAAAGTAAACCGAAATAACTTTTTTTGTTTTCGAATATAATAATTATTTGTTTGCAAGTTTTAACTGAGCTTAGACGTCGAAGTTTAGTTAAACCTGAAAAAAAACGCGAATAAAATCGCTCAGAAAAAATCTATATACTCGTACGGAGCACTTGGTGCTCCACGAAGAATATCCAAGTGCTCCGCGGAAATATTTGAAAAAATATAAAAATTTCAAGACTGGCTAGTAACTAGTTAATTTTGGGCTTCTGATCTTGTAATTTTGATCGCAGCAGTCGAATTGAAATTCATATTTAAAACAAAAAATCAGCATAGGTAACTACAAACATATTCAAATAATTTTTTGTTTTTTCAACGGCAGCCATAGTAGGCCTGCAGGCAATCACAATCAGTCGAATACCGAGGAAAAAAGAAGTATAATTTTGTAGTTGTAAGGAACACTTTTTCATCCACTTGAAACGGTAAAACACATTCATGGACAAATTCTTACTCCTATAAATGTTCATACAATACCACGAAGACTAGTGAGATTGACGATTGAAAAAGAAACAGTTTTTGTTCAATTCATGCAAACTTTTAAACGTAGTACGGTGAAGTTAATTTGCAGTTGCTTTTAGTGCGTGAGTTTTACTTTATTTTGCTTTTATACATAACATTTTCGAATGGATCGCTGGCTTAAGTCTGGATCTTTGAAAAAATCAAGTAAATGCTCCTCAAAAACATCCGAAGCTGCCGAAGAATAACCAACTGACGGGTATGTCCAAACAAAATCATAATTTACGTAAAATAGTAATCCCCGGTTAATAATATCTGCTTTTTAAGCATGTAACCGCACAAAATGATTTCAATGATTTTATTTTGTTTATTCAATTTCGGTTTCCCATATACATATGTACTTATTTTAGTGCGAAGGATAATGACGCAATAGAGACAGCGGTGTTAGAGATTTCTGAAGGTTTTGAGTTTGATAGTTTGCCTAGTAGTACTAGTTCCACGGTGATCAATGCTGCAGAAATAAAAATCAGTCAAAAGGAAGTACCACGAATCATATTATTTGAATTTTGGATTTGCTGAGACAAGTGACAACAAACTTCAATGCGTAATTTGCGACAAAGTGTTGCCGAACAGTGCAATGTTTCCAGCAAAAATGAAACGTCACTTTGCAGGGATTCATCCAGATTTCTTCAAAAAAAATATGCTGAACTTACTAAATCTCAAACCATTATTACTTATCACTCAAAGACAGTGAACAAAAATGCGTTTATGGCGTCCTACTTGGTAAGTTTCCGAAGCCCTGAAAACTTAATAAAGCCATGAAAACTTAATAAAGCCATGTTTTAAAGACATTGTTGAATGTTTGTTGGAAGAAAAGGCCAAAAAATTAGTTGACACCGTTCCTTTGTCAAATACCACAATATCAAGATGAATCGGAGACTAAGCGGAGAATGTGAGAGCTACTTAACTTAATTTTACGAATAAAAGTCACATAATTTGCGCTGCAAATGGATGAATCAACGGATTTTGCAGGCTTGACTATTTTAATAGTATTTGTGCGCTACCAATATCTACAGTCCTCTCAAGAAGTTCTGCTCTTCTGCAAGCCATTGCCAACTACTACAACTGGTGGTGAAATTTTTAATTTGATTGACAAATTTTGTATTGTAAATGACATACCATGGGTTAACTGCGTGGAAGTATGCACGGACGGTGCCATCGCAAGAATAAAGCAAATTCTTAAAGGATGCACCAGTAGACATTGCGTTCTACACTGCCATGCCCTCGCAATGAAAAAAATGCCGGTCTCCCAGAGGTGTCGAACGAAAGCGTGAAAATAATTAACTTTATTAAATCACGGCCAAAGAATACAAGGCTTTTTAAAGTATTGTGTGATGACATGGGTAGTCTACATACGTCTTTACTTCTTCACGCAGAAGTAAGGTGGCTTTCTCGCGGAAAAACAATGACTCGGCTTTTCGAAATAAGAGCTGAAGTTAGAACTTCCAAATTGAAGACAACTTTGTTTTGGGGGACATGTTGTGTAATGAGCGTTGGTTATTGAAATTGGCATATCCGTCAGATATATGCATTTAAAAAAAATAAATGATTTGAGTGTATCACTTCAGGGAAAGGTAATAACTGTTTTCGAAACCTAGACAGCTTCCCAATGCTCAAAGAATTTAAAGAGGAAATAGATTTGGACATTCCCGATGATATTTTAAATGAGTTTCATATCCACCTAGTAGGTTTGCTGGATAGCTTTCTCCACTATTTTCCAGACGAATTCCACCTGAACATTGAGGAAAACTTATGGGTAGTAAACCCGTACTCTGCCGCGTTGGAAAAGCCACCTACCCTGACATCGCTGCAGTTTGAGTGCTTGATTGACCTGACATCAGGTTCTTCGATAAAAGAAGTTTTTGCAATAAAGAAGTCTTTATCAGAATTCTGGTGTATGTTGAAAGACGAGTTCAGTTTACTGTCAAAAAAAGCTAAAATAATTCTTCTGCCGTTTGCAACAACATACATGTGCGAATCAGGGTTCTCTGCATATGTTGGAACCGAAACAAAATATAAATCCCGTCTCGATGAAGAACCTGATATACGGTTGCAGTTGTCCCAAATTCAACCAGATATTTCAGCCTTATGCAAAAATAAGCAGGCACATTATTCCCACTTAAAAGAAACTCCATATAATTATAATGCATAATAATATAATTATTATCTAATTCCTTATTAAGTTAAGTTAACATTATTCTTGTGTTTTTCGTTGTAGAAACTGTTTCCTGAATTCAATAAAATAAACAAAATTTGAAAAAAAAGTTGTTTTATTTGCTACATGTAACTGCGAAAAATGGCATATGCGCAACGAAATGCTCCGCGTGAAAATTTCTCACGCAAAAAGTGCTCCGCGACTAAAAAAGATTGGGAACCGCTGCTCTAGTATATAGGAGCTTTCGATTTCGATATTTGGATAGATCTGTTATCCGAAGATTTGTTTAAAAACCTGAGATTTAACGTCTGTCAGGAGAATGCGGCCACTTACACGTGCGTCAGTCATGTACATATTCAAACTCAGGAAGTGTTGTAATAGTTTGGAAAGCGAAAAATTACTTAAAAGAAACGCTGAGAATATAATATAAAGTCCAGAAATCTAGTTAACGTTTACTACTTCAGAAAATTTAAAAGGACGAAGGCAAATATATCAATTCTTCATGATTTACATTTATTATAAAAATTGTAACATGAAATTTGCAGATTGGCAAGGTTGCCACTTATTATAGTACTGTTCAACATTCTTCCCACCTCGTCCAATTTTTTTTTTATAATATGCACACATATTACTACCCTTATTATGCAGACACAGTGTGAGCACTAGGAAGAGAAGAGAGGGTTTGAAAGGAGATGTCGGTGCACATTGGTTTTGAATTCCTCAATATTGCAATGGCTGAGAAAGACAGAGTGTGGCAAGGTATTCCTTATTCACGTAGTACGGCTAAGGAACGAATCTTTGTATTTGACAGCATTTGACGGACGAAGTTGGACTCGAGGGTATACTGATGAGCATTCCTAGAAGCGCGAGTATAACGGTTGAACTGTTTAAGGGAAGGAATGCAGCTGGCTATTTCACTGGAGGATAAACCGTTAAAATAACGGTGAAAAAGGGTCAGACAAGAAACCTTACGACGATGTTCAATCGAAGTATATGAATTATGATGATATTATCATCTATCAATTTAAATGCTCTACGTTCAATACTATCCAAGAGGCTTAAGTAAGTTGAAGGAGCACCAGAGCCCAGATATGGGAGTTATACTCAAGCTTTGGACGTACATATATAAGTCTTATAGATAACAGCCAGATCAGAAGGGGTGAAACATTTCTTGCATCGGCTAAGGGAAACCCAAACACCTTGCGGCATATTTGGTGACATCGCGTATGTGATCATTCCACAAGAAGTGGTTGGTGACACACATACCGAGAACATCGAGATGTTCAGTCTCCTCGATGGAAGTGCCATCCATGGATAATGGCAAGGGGGGTATATCTCGCTTTAACGATACAAGACAGCATTGGGTTTTCGAAACATTAAATTCCACGCAGTTTTTTAATCACCATTGTACAATGCTGTTTAGGTCGCAATTTAATGAGCTTATCATATTTTGTCGTTAAAGTTCCACATCTGAAGAAGAGGAACGTGAGTCAGACAACGATTATTAAAAGCTAAGAGTATTATCGTCAGCGAAACAATGCATTGGATTAGGTGTTTCAAACAGTAGATCATTAATAAAAATGAGAAAGAGTGTTGGAGATAGAACAGAGCCCTGGGGCACACCAGCATTTATTTTATGGTTTTCAGACTTGAATTCATCCAATACTACTTGTATTGAACGATCCGAAAGGTAATTACTAATCCAATGAAGCAGGGATTCATGAAAACCGAAAGCACGTTTTTTTGATAAGAGAGCCTGATGCCAAACCCTATCAAATGCTTTTGAAATATCTAGTGCAATAATCTTGCTTTCTCCAATGCAATGTAAGGATTTGCTCCACTGTTCGGTTATATGAACCATGAGATCTCCAGTGGACCTATTTTTTCTAAAGCCATACTGACGGTCATTAAGAAGCTTTCGCTCTTCAAGATATTTCTTGAGCTGATAATTAATTAGCGTTTCCAAGACCTTGGAAAGAATGGACGTAAGTGCAATCGGTCGATAATTAGAGGGTCAGGAAGATTTGCCTTTTTTGGGGATGGGCTGGACAAAAATGCAGTTTTCCATCCTCTCGGAACGAGACCTGAGGAGTAGGACAGATGAAAAAGCTTACGCAGTGGTTTTGCCAGCGTTGAAGACCACCTCTTAAGAACAATAGCAGGGATACTATCCAGACTAGCAGATTTATGTGTGTTTAGATCTCTAAAGACTCTTGCCACAGTACGAGTACGAAAAAATATTGGTCCCATAGAAGCACTAACTCTCTCAAATACAGGCGGAGTCATAACACTCACTGGCAGTGTAGAATTGGCGGTGAACTGCTTAGCAAAGAGATTATCTTTCTATAAAAATCTAATGAAAGGAGTGTCATTGCGACGAAACATCTAGCCGCCCACCGTATATGATAATTTTAACGTTGGCCTGTGATTTTTGCCACTTGCTTCTTACTTGTAGATCATATAAATATTCATAGCTCCACCTTTTTCAGAAATTCTGCTGCATCTGTTGGAACTGTTTCCAAGAGGCAGCGATGGTTCCGCCCACTAAAAAGTTCCCAGCGGTCAATCCATCTAAGTCTCTAGGATCATTTGAGAGGGCTGATATCAGCCTTGAATATTTAATATTTAACATATTTAATTTGCTTAAAGGCTGTGAAAAACTCCTCAAAAGTTAATGTTGCTTCACCGATGGTTCGCTTGACTCCAGCCTTCCAAATTTGGAGAGTAAGGTGTAATAAGTTGCTATGCTACTAAGCCGCTCATAGTCTTCCTTCAAAATTACATTGGCGTCAGCAAATGTCGTGATGTAGTCGCTGTACCCTCGTTTAGAGAAAAATCTCTGTAAGGCAGCAGGGAAAGTCTCGGCTATCATATCTCTCACAAGCTCTACATGACTTGCTCTAGTACTCAGACAGACAAAAATAGTGACCCATCCTTTGTAGCTACGATGACCGGCGTAGTCGAGTCTTAAAGAGCTCTAAGTTTAAGCTTGTTCCCAGTGGTAGGGGTCAAGGTCTTTCGACGGCTATCAATCTTAAGTTAAAACGCCGACGAAGTCTGCCCGAAAAAAGCGGCCACCTGTACGTCTGTCATTTACAGGAAGGAAGTCATGGGTGAACTGATGGGACAAATTTCAAATGGTTTCCAAAGAGTCAAAAAATGAAGAAAAAAAACACGTTTTCGCGACCTTGATGTCTATCGAAACCATATTTGAAATCAGCGAGTCGTAAGCGTCAAAATGTAATGCATTTGAAGAGATTTCCTCTCTATTTCAATTTTTGGAAAATTTGTACTTTTAATGCACTTTTTCTCGAAAACGCATTCGTTTCTGTTCTCACATTTACTAAGACTACTTGCAGCGTTAATATCAATTGGTTTCAGCTCTTAGACTATAATTGTTCTTCAAGAATTTGAACGAGTCTTAAATGAGACGATAAGCCATGTTAGCGTACCGTCCGAGCAAATCTCGATCGCTTTCATACATTTCAAAGACCTAAACAGCGAAGATACAACGTTGCTGATGATCAACCGACTTGAGCAATTGTATCAGCAGAATTTTTAAACCCTTGAGACCTTTGTCTTCAACCAAAATACGGTGTAATGTCGTTTGTCAAATGTCTAATTTGAAAGATTGATGAGGAACAGACAAACCTGGGTTTTCATCAACACTACGAGCAATACTGCAGCAATATTTGAAGTTGTTTGAAACGACGACGCACAAGGTTTTGATTCTTCAATTTACAAACTTATTCCAACTAACTTGTTTCAACTGTTTCACTTTAGCAAACCACGATAAGTGGCATAGTTTTAAAAACTGTGACTGCAAAATATTTAAGAATTTTTTTTTTAAAGTGACAACTGCAAAAAAAGTTGGCTATTCAAAATAAAACCTCTTATTGAAAAGCCTTTCCTTTTTAAAAAAAACAATCAATCTTAGCTATACTTTATGTTTTTTTTTGTTCAATAATTACAAGCTTAAATTTGAGTATTCAAATTTAAGGAAAGTATGTTACTCCATGTAAATCACTTTGAAGTTTATTAATGTCAAGTTTATAATAAATTTATCTTCTCGAACTCATCACAATCCCAAACCATACCAAATAACCAATACCTATTTAGTATCTACCTTTTTGCTCGATAAGAACAAAAATTAACTAAACAAGAACATATAAAGGGTTAAATTTAAAATTGTTTTTTTTTTTTCTTTTTGTGGTAAAAAGGGTATATGCCTACATTTTAGACTGAAAACAATTAGTTTGAGATTATGAAGGTCGCTTTATCCTTTTATCAACAACTTGAATAAATAATTTGAACCTATTTTCATATAAAATAATCCAAGGTTGAGATTTCAATCATGATGATATAAATTTCGTGTGTATGTATAAATTTGTTGGTTCTAAGGAAAAAAAGGGTCCAAAAATCTATATTACATATTTTACACCAAAAACCTTTCATATAAGTTATAGATAGGTTTAAGTGTTTACATGTCTTGATATGGAAGAATAAATATTAAATAATGTTAAATCTATGCAAACCAGAACAACGAGACAACAAAAAGAAATCAACATGCTGGATTCATAAATTGTTCTTTGTGGTTTTTGGTTTGGTTTTATTAATGTTTAAAATATTTGCCCTATACTTATGTCTATCAACATATGTTCAAAGCCTTTTTACAATCCACATTATATATTCATGATGGTCACAATTATACTGTCTTATTGTTGAAAAAGGATTCTGATTTTTTTTTTCCAAAGCTATCATTTTGAAATATTGAACAAAATTGTTGGCTTTTGAAAAATATCAACCTAATCAAGTGACATAGAATGTGTGTAGTGTATGCATCGGGTGTTTTTTAAGAGCTTGAGAACTTTTAATAATAATACAAGACAGAAGTATTAACGAAATACAATTTGTATCATGACAAACTTTTTGATAATTTGTTGCAATTTATTTTGTTAACATGTTTTTATGGCTTTTGTCCTCCGCAGCTAAGATTTTTACCACATTTAATCAGTCTAATTTTGTTTAAATGTCAATATTGAGCCTGGTGAAGCATTCCACATTCGTGAAGTGCGGCAAAAAAAAGAATCACTGTACTTAAGAGTACGTCCGAAATTCGGTTTAAGGGTAAACTGATGAGCATTTCTAGAAATACGGGTATTACGGTTAATACAATATAAGGGAGGAATACAATTGGCTATTTCACTAGAGCAATGTGTATGAAAATAGCAATGTTCAGGAGTAGTAAATGTTTCAGTAAAAAAACGATCGCATATCATTTTAAAGCTCTTTTTTCAATTCCACAAAAAAAAACTCAAGTACGTTACTAGTACACCAGCCCAAATATGAAAATTATACTCCAATTTCGGACGAATAAAAGCTTTGTGAATTATAAGCCATATTAGAAAAGACAAGAAAACTTCTTGTATCGTTGGAGAAAACGTAAACACTTGCCACCATTTTTGGTGATGTCAAATATGTGATCACTCCACAACAAGTGGATAGTGTCATTGGGGGAGGGTTATGCTTTTTCAACAGTAGACCAGAATTTAATGAGCTTATCAGACGCTGCCGTTGGTAATCCACATCCGGAGAACAAGTATAAGAATCTAAAAACAAATATAAAAAGCAGGGGTAATATCATCAGCAAAACAATTAAGTGGGTAAGGAATTTCAGACAAAAGATCATTTATAAAGATAAGGAAGAGTGTCGGAGACAAAACTGAGTCCTGGGGCATACCAGCATTTGTGGATCTCACATTTGAACCCGTCCAATACCACTTAAATTGAGCGGTCCGAAAGAAGAGATTTATCAATGCCAAGTGTACACATTTTCGATAAAGAGCTTGATGCCAAACTCTATCAAATGCCTTTGAAATTTCAAGTGCAAGAATCTTACTTTCTTCTATGAGATCACTTGTGGAGTTATTGCTACGAAAGCCATACTGCTTTAGTCATTAAGAAACTTCATGCTTCAAGATATTTCTTAAGCTGAAAAGTAATTACAGCTTCTATGACCTTCTAAAAAAGAGGCGTAAGTACAATTGGACGATAGTTAGAGGGGAAGGAGGATTCACTTTTTAAGGAAAAGATTGGAGAAATACCACTCGAAAAGAGACCTGTAGATAAAGTCAGGTGGCAAAGCTTAAACAGTGGTTTTGCCAGAGTTGAAGAACTCCAGCGGATTTGTGATTGTCGAGGTAAGTACTCAAGCGACTATAAGAGTAGGAAAGCAGATTCAGCTCATAGAACCGTTTAAGCTTTCAAGTACAGGACGAGTCATGTCACTCATTGGGTCATATGCAAAAAGATGAGTTCAAGCTTCTTACTCACTTTTCTGAGAACTTTGTTAGAGTGGTATGCAAAAAAAATAAAGTGCACGACTGGGTCGCACCAACTTGCTTCTGTATGCAAAGAGTCTGTTTAAAAAAGTATCTATATAATATTTAAAAATATACCTGTAAAATAAGTTTGTCTTCAAAGATATACATATATGCCATTTGATTTGTCGAAAAAACCTCCATTTTTCAATTTTTTGGGAAAGGGTTACATTTAATACAGTTAAAATAATTTAAAAAAAACTAATTTAAGATTCAAAATTTTACCTGAAAAATAAGTTTGTCTTCAAAAATTTAAATGCCATTTTATAAATCAAAAAACCCTTGATTTTTCAAATTTTTTTTTGAAAATCGTTAGAGCGGTTTTTTTTAAAATTAATTTTTTATATATAAAATTTTTCAATTTTGTTCTAAAAATATTTTTGGTATGCAGTTGTGTAGTGATTGTAAATATACGCTCTATATTTCAATTTCGTAAAAAAATGTTCACCCGTTTTTGAGATATAGAATTTTGAAAAAAAAAATTTCAATATTTTTTTAAAAATCCAAACAAAAACAAGCAAATTTGCTTTATCAGTCAAACTTACAAAAGGAGTGTCATTGGAAACAAGCGTAGGAACCGACGACAATGAAGCAGTGTTACGCATATTTCTTACAAATGAACTGAAATTTCTGGTCATGCAAACATTTATTGCATCAAATGTGTCCGTAACAGGTTTCTTCTAACTTGTTGAAAGCTCGAATCAAAGCATGCGTTTTTCTTAGGTTTAATAGATTTTGACCTGTTTGGGATAATATTTCAACACAGAATTCGACAAAGAGTTACTTTTTTAACTATATCCACGTCACAAGGAAGCATGGTGAACAATAAAAGTTCCTGAAGAAGTCGTAGAGACAGTCCCAGTTGGCTTTCCCATATTACCAACAATTTTTTGTAGGGATTTTTACTTTACCTAGGTTAAATATAAGAAAAGAATAATGGACATAAACTATAATCGTATAACTCCGAAAGATCGGTGGTTTCAACAAACTAAATCTCTCTTAGTGCCAAAACAATCATCAATGAACACAATTCTTCGGACGAAAAACTCTATGATTTATTTTTTCAAAGTGAATTTCCACAATTTGGAAATAAAAGCTTAATAATGAGGAATTGGCAAACCTAAGTGAAAAGAAATGTCAACACAATTTGACATTCTCAACAGTAAAACTATATTTGCTTTAAAAAAAAACACCCTATATATGCTATGTTGTTTGTTCAATGGAGACATGTGGTCCTTCAACCAAAAATGAAATTATTACAAAACCCACAATGTTGACAAGCACTTTAAAATTATGTTGGTATATAAATATGTGCATGGAATGTATAGATAAGGTAGATACATACGAGTAGTTGTAGATATTTTACTTTCTATATTTGGATGTAAAAATCATCATTAAAATTTAATCCTTAAATTAAATTCCTTGCACATGGCGATGACATGAAAACACAGGATACCTATACATATTATATACTCGTATAATAGATAAATATTATCCGAATACTTTACAATTCTCACAGCATTCAAACATAACAAACTTTCAGATTGAGTATTTTTTGAAGTACAAAACAAAAACCAAATAAAGAGGATAAATCTACTGATTATTTTGGGATGTAATGAAATTTGAAATGAAATTGGGAAAAGAGATAATTTCAAAACATTTACGTTGCGATGCGGTGCGGTGCGGTGCAGTGTGGTGTTTTGACAGCTCGGAGAAAATCAATAAACTGAAAATGTGTAAAAACATGCGGATGAAAAGCTTAGCCTAAGGGAAAAGCGATGGATTTCATTTAGATGAGAAAATACAAAATGTTGGTTTCTTTTAAAAATTAGACACAAATCTATCTTTGGTTTGCATAATATAGTTACATTTTAAGTGGGAACCTATGTTAGTAGATACAAATATTTGCTATATGCTGTTACTATTTACGTACATACCTATTATCTTCACAGCCATCAAGTTTCAACATCAGCGTTTGTAAGATAGTAAGAGAGTTGGATATTTAAATAAAATGTTATATGAAAACTGTCAAACCCATGTTCAGTTTTCAGATGCTGACAGTGAATATTGAGTTTAATTTTTTTCTTTTTGTCTATTGTATTTTGATTTGATGTTTTCCGATGAACATGTCAGATTTATGATTTTACTGGCAGTATTTTGTCTGATTTGTTTCTATTTTATTTTTTATTTTTTGTATATACCACATCCTGAGATTCCTATAAACAAATATGTATAAATGGTTTGATGTTGAATCTACCTTATTTTTTATTCTTATTTTTTGAGGAGGAGGAAGAACAAAAATTTCTCTTAATATTTTGATGAAAAGTTCAAAAATAAATATATGAATAATTTATGAATAAGAAAAAATACAAACTAAACTATTATACATACACATGTACCTGTACCTATGTATGTATGTAAATAAGTATATATCCTACCATCGTATTTTTCTGGTACTGAAGGAGAGGTTAAGAGCTAACTTCACAAAATGGCACTTCATTGAAGTGGTCATTAGAATTCATTGTTCCACATGCCTTCCCTACTCATATAGGAAGAAGTGTTAAATCCATATACACATTAGACTGATTCAAAAAATATCTTCAATTTCAATCCAAATGGTTGCAAGTTAGAGTTTGGTTGAATAATACTGCTGCCAAAGTTTCAGCATTGATGGATTGATGTTTCGAACTCGCTAATCAGTGTTTTTATATTTTCCATACAAATTGTTTGGGAGTTTTAAAACTTAATTGTCTTATAACTTAATAACATGTTATATTTAAATCATGGATGTGACCTTTCCTTAAAGGAGTTTTAAAGGCCTTAAAACAAAAGCTCTGAGAATTCCTTTCAAAAGGCTTAGTTAAAATTCATGGCTTATGTAACTTATTAGATCACTTGTTGAAATTCCCAGTTGAAATGTACTAAAAATATTTATTAAAATACAACACTAAGTGCGTTTTTTTCGTATTCCATATATAGTAAAGTGAGAAATTGCCAAAAAAACGATCCGCAGTAGTCCGGTTTTTATATTTGAAAGTTGATACAACTGAATATTTGCCAGAATAATTTATCAAAAAACTCCAAAAAAAAATAGCGAAATTCAGACCAGGGGTGAAATCGTGTAAGCTGATTTTTGATAGTTGACTATCAAAATCAAGAAAATACGTCTGTGTAATGTGAAAGTCGATTTAAAAGTTGCAACCAAACAATTTGACATAAAATAAAAACTTCAAGAAGGGAGTTTGTTCGTAGACTACTACATTAACATGTGGTGTTGAAGCGAGCTTAAAGCTCGGCTCAATTCTTTATATACCTGAATCGAGTTGAAATGAGCTTTATTTGCTCGATTCCGGTCGGGGATCGAAACTTGTGAAGAAAAACTTGTGTGGAGGAGTTGGTTTTACAGATAATGCGTTATGGTCTGTTTATTTGCATGTTTGTGTACAAAAAATAGTTTTTTTTAATCAAATTAAAAAAAAAAATTGCACATGGAGTAGGTAGCATATTCCTATATGGTGATGAAATATTCAGTTTTTCATTTCTTAACATGAATCAAACTATCTCACTTGCACTTCATAAGAAACATCGAAACACCATTTGCATTTTAGAAAGTGCTGTCAAACTTAATCATTTTTAAATCTTCTTGTGCTGTTGAAACACCAAAAGAAACTGAGATAAACCTTTGGTGGAAACATAGCAAAACATAAATATCTTTTCTATTGTTTTCTCTTGCAAAATAAGCCCAGTTAGTCCATTTTCACTAACAAAACTAAATAATATCAACAGTAATAGATTGGTTTTTTCCCCAATGAAAAACACACATGATTCCAAATGCACAACTACTCAACGAACACAGCCATCGAGATACAAATGCAATATCAATCGTACCAACATTTGAGAACGAATTCACATAAGATCCATTCGAGGCTCGTATAAATGTCAAAACCTATCCATAGTGAGATTCTACTCTAACTTTTATCGGTGGTATTCATACTATGGATATTGTTTTTGTTATTCGTGTAAAATCCTACTATACTATGGATAGATTTGCCAACAAAACACGGGTACTTTCTTATTAAATCAGTTTGAATAAAAAAAAAAGAGACTGGGATGCGACCCACACTGATAAATTCCCATCCCCTCTGTCGATTTGTCTTGGTTTTAACTTTAACAAAATATTTATTACAACACTAAAGTCAATATCATTCTTTGTTCTTCTAATACTTGAGTTGAAAACCATTTCCGTGTGTTTTTTTTTTAAAGTTGTCAGTTGTATTTTTCTAAAAGATGAACTAAATACTACCAACTATACTTTGCATATGATTAAATAGTTTGATTTCAAATTCTCTATTTTTGTTAAAAAGATTTTAAGTCGAAAACCAATTTTTACCAATTTTAGTAGCATTTTTTGAAAGCTTTTATTGCTTATATAAACAAATACAGATTGTGAACAGCAAAATTTAGCACAGAATAAAATCATTTTTAAGACAATATCTTCATTCGAGAATCGAACATCAATTTGTACCAATTTTGCGTACTATTTATTGTAGATCAAAATTTTTATGAAAAAAAACTGACTGTTGGATTAAAAAAAAAATTACTGAATGTCGAAAAAAATATTTTTTTACAAGATGAAATTAATTGAAATTAAATATTGGCTCATGTCCTAAATTTTTTAAAAAGATATTTTAGTCAAAAATCCATTTTTACCAAGTTTTAATAATGTTTTCTTAAGTTTTTAATTTTGACTGAACGTTGAAAACAGAAGAACGTTTAAAGTCAATATCTATAATAATTGAAAAGATATTTAAGTCGAAAATAAATGTTTACCAAATTTTAGTAATGTTCTTGAGATATTGAAGACGAAAAAAGATTACGGAACGCACGCACGCACGCACAGATATATACATATGTACAAATTACTTATTTGTACTCTAGGGACCTTGAAACGTCGAGAACTGTAAGAATTTTGTACTCGACAAATCGGGCCGATTACTATAATTTCTTATGGGAAGTTAATAAGGGTTGTTTCCTTTTAAATTATTGACGGAAAGAACTAAAAAATTTCCTTTGGAATTCCGTCAAGCAGTGATCTTAGTCATTTGTGATTATTTTTATCATTTTTTCATTTTTTTTTCTGAAGACGAGGTTTTTTTCAGAATAAGGTTGTTTAATATGCCTCCTGATAATATTTTCTCAATATTAAAAAAAAAACAGTGTAAATTCAATCATTTTTATATTTGTAATTTGTCTCAAAAAATGTTGCAAGATTTCATGGAAACTATAAACCTTTTGCAAAATTACAATTAATTCCAAAAGTTTTTGAATCTCTTGTTAAGAAAAAGATGTTTTTCAACATGAGTTTGTTAGTGGCAAGTCAACAGCAACTAATCTCACTTTATTTACAAACTTCTGTGTATGTAAATACTATTAAAAACTGACTTTTCGAAGGCATTTCAGGAGTTCCTCAAGGCGACCATCTTGGTCCCCTTCTGTTCTTGTTATTAACTTCCCATAGGAAGTTATTGTAATGGGTCCGATTTGTCAAATTGAAAATTTTGACATTTCTCGACGTTTCAAGGTCCCTAGAGTCGAAGTAAAAGATTTTTAGAAAGATGTCTATGCGTGTGTGTATACGTACATATATTTGTACGTTCGTACGTCCGTACGTTCGCGACGTTTTTTTCGTCGTCCATAGCTCAAGAACCAGAAGAGATATCAACTTCAAATAAATTTTGTTATACAGATAATAAGGCATCAAGATGCAGAAAGGGCTCTCAAGAAAATTGCGCAGGTGATTTTTTTACCATAGCAGTTTAAAAAAAAGGGGAAACATTTTGGTTAAACCTAAATATCTCATGAACCAACGACACTAGAGACTTGAATTAAATTTTATATTATATATTGTAACGTGATACAAAACAAGTATATTTTTGGAAAAAATCCAATTAACGTTTTTTTTTATAAATTAAAAAAACTGAAAAAAAAATTTTTCACCTCGAAAATTTTACGACTAAAATATGATTTCATCTCCAAAACAATTTTGTGCAACGAAGAATAATGTTTTTGACATCTGATAAAATTTTGAGAAAAATCTAACAAACAGTTTTTTTATAAAAAATAAAATCCTAAAAAAACTCTTAGTTGGTAAAAAGAATTTCGACTCAAATATCTTTTCAAAAACTTGAGATTAAGGCTTCAAACTTTTTTATCTTATAAGAAATATTGTTTTCAACATTCCGAAAAATGTTGAGAAAAATCGAATTGACAGTTTAAAAAAAAAATAAAAACCTAAAAAAATTAATAAAAGTTTGTAAAAATTGATTTTCGACTCAAATATCTAATCAAAACTTTGAGATAATGGCTTCTAACTAATTTTAACTTATAAGAAATATTGTTTTCAACATTAAGAAAAATTTTGAGAAAAATCGAATTGACAGTTTTTTACAAAAAATAAAAACCCAAAAAAAAAATTATAAAAGGTGGTAAAATTGATTTTCGACTCAAATATCTTTTCAAAAATTGGAGATATTGGCTTTAAACTACTTTAATCTTTCAAAAAATATTGTTGTAAACATTCAGTAAAATTTTGAAAAAAATCGAATTGACAGCTTTTGTACAAAAAATTAAAAACCTAAAAAAATTTAACAAAAGTTGGTAAAAATTGATTTTGGACTCAAATATCTTTTCAAAACTTTGAGATAATGGCTTCTAACTAATTTTAACTTAGAAGAAATATTGTTTTCAACATTCGACAAAATTTAGAGAAAAATCGAATTGACAGTTTTTTTTACAAAAAATAAAAACCTAAAAAAAACAATACTAAAACTTGGTAAAAATTTACTTTCGACTCAAATAGCTTTTCAAAAATTACAAATATTGCCTTCAAACTTATTTTATTTCACAGAAAATATTGTTTTCAATTTTCTTATATTATTCGATATAAAAATCCAACAGTCCGTTTTTTCATAAAAAAATAAAATCTACAAAAAATAGTACGCAAATATGGTAAAAATTGATACATATAGACAAACTTTTAAGCAAGACAAATCGATAGACGGGATGGGAAGTTATCAGTGTGGGTCGCATCCCAGCCTCTTTTTTATTTACAATTTAACTCTACACATTTGTTATTCATCATGGTTAATCTTTAGGAAATTTTTGAGTTCTATCATTTTCAAGATAATCTTTCCGTCAAGCAATGAGCTAGCGAGAGTTTATAATCATAAGGACTTAGAGGTTATATTTGAAGCAAAATTTGATTTGAGAATGCTTGTAGAGTACGTTATCTTTAAATGCAACTCTGTGCTTGAGTTTTTGATAAAAAGTTCTAACGACTTTAAATGTCCTTACACATTAAAATGTCTTTTTGTTAGTTTCGTTAGACAAATTTTGTTGTTTGATTCAGACTTCATACTATAAAAAGCGTCAAATAGAATATGAAGTATTGAAAAACGATTTACGAAGTTTTCGCTTCGACAATTAATATGCAACGTACCCTTGCCCTCATATAAAGATCGATGTAGTTTAATTGACTTTAAAAGTCTTGAATCTAGATAAGTTTACTTTTTGATATCTTTTGCGCGTGCTGTTGTATTGATTGTCCGCCTTTACAATTGCTAATTGCGACTTAATATGGTACCATTGAACCAGTAACAAGAGCTTGTACATTTTTCAATAAATATGCCAATGTAATCGATTTTGAATGTTCTAAAGATTTATTTCAAAATAAAGTAAATTAATGTGAATTGGAATGAATAATAATAATTATCTACTAAACTAAATAATTAATTTTCATTTTTGCCTAAGTTTTAAATTACTCAAAATTTCAATGTAGAATGTCTGATGGCTTTTCAAATCTTTAATCAATTTAATCAATATGTCCAATATTCAATTCAAATATTTACAGTATTTGATACAATTTTTCAAAAAATCTCCATAAATTGTTAGGTTTCACCTGTAATTCAGAAATCTTAAAAAAATGCTGAACTATTTATGTTAAAATAATTTTTAAATTAAGAGTCTTTAGTTTATCAATTTTTTAAACATAGCTATTCAAAAACAATATAAAAATATGTTGAAAATAGGTATTTTTTAAAATTTGAGCAGATAGATCGAATTTCGGATTCAAAATCAACAATAAAAACTTACTCCATTTTTTTTCAAAACCTTAAAACAATTAAATTCAAACAAATGAAGACTCACTAAATAAGATAGAAAAATTATTTAAATTGTATGAAGAGGACAAAGATTTGTAGTTTGCTAGACCATCACGCAATTTATTGTTAAGAACTGTGTTGTGTCTTAAGTAAGCCTTCATAACACCGTTTTTGATTGTATTTAATATTTTTAAAGATGCATATTTAAAAAACCTAATGTGATAGAAAAATTATAAGCCCAGAATCAAATTCAGGACAACTTAATCCTTAACGAAAATATTATTTTGCTTTTGGAAAAAGAAAACTAGTTTTGATGACTAGCAGTGATATCAATCATCACCAAGGTCTAGCCAAAAATCTAGTATTGAAAAGCTAGCTTTAAAAAAAATCGTTGACATTTTCGATTTTTTGAATCAGTCTAATATATACATATACTATGATTAAGGGCTTAACCGAGTTAACAGAAGCACACACTACTTTTAAACTCTATTGTGTGTCTATAAGTCTATAGAGATGTCAGAGAATTTTTTGAAGCATATGGTGCATGTTATGTTATTTTACACAATTCACAAGGCTGATCGGCAGTCAATGCCTAATGGCATGTTTTAACAACGTGTTTGAAGCTTAAGGCTTATGATTTCTATATTTTTTTTTTTGCAATCTTTTTTTGATTTTGAGTGTAAAATACAAGTAGGTATGTAGAGAAAAAAAAACTGTTTGATTACAAATACGTTTCTGAAGGTTTTTAATTTCAGAATTTGAATCAGACATTAGAATTAATCTATCCATTTCTAGAATAGGTTATTCAATAATGTGTATAGGATATATGGTCAAATTATATAGTTCAATATTTGCATCACTTTATATCTTTGTTTTAAAGTGTTCTCCGTCATTTTTCTCCTGGTATTTTAATATCGACATTATTTTTACAGTTCCATTTGTATAGAGTGGTTAAATTTTAGAGGCCAATGCTGAATGTGAATCACACCTTAACGTCAATTTTTTTTCTGCAATTTATGTGACATTTCTAAATTTTAGACTAATTCAATTTGAACCATGGAAAGAAACCCAACCGAACAATGCGTTAAAGTTGTTCAAACTTATTATGAAAATGGGCGTTCAAATCAAAATGCATATCGTGCACTTCGTGATTTGTCAGTCAATATAATCGTCGAAGTGTGCGTATAATCGGAAAAATTGTGCAAAAATTTTAGCAAACTAGGTCTGTAAGAGATGTGAAAACACCAGTCCATTTTCGTACAGCTCGTACTGCAGAAAATATTTCTGTGTGGCAGAAGAGCCGTCCACCTCAACTCGTCATCGCCGCGCCGCCGTTGAAAAGCATTATGCATAAAGACTTGCATTTACACTCTTGAAAGGTGCAATTGACTAAAGAATAAAAGAGTCGTCAATGGTCAGAATGGTGGCAAGAAATGGCAACAGTGGATGATCAATTTTTCTAAAAAACATCATCTTTAGTGATGAGTCATATTTTCACCTCCGTGAATTCGTCAATAAGAAGAATTGCCGCATCCAAGGCGAATGATAATCCAAGAGTTATTGTCGAAAAACCAATGCACCCACAAAGAGTGACTGTTTGGGGCGCTCTATGGGCTGGCGGCATCATCGGGCCGTATGTTTTCCAAAATGAAGCTGGTTAGGCAGTTACTGTGAATAGTGTTTGCTATCGTAAAATGATAACGCGAACTTTTTATGGCGACTGTTGGAAGATATGGATTTGGATGAAACGTGGTTTCAACAGTACGGACGGTACCCCTTGCCAAACAGCTAACAAAACAATGGCTCTTTTGGGCTACAAAATAAATGGCCTTGTTATCTCACGAACTACAGAATGAAATAATTCGGCACATTAACGGTATAGAACCTCAATTATGCCTCAGCGTCATCGAAAATTTGGTCCTGGACCAGCGGTTGGAAGTGTGCCGTCGAGGTCGCGGTGTTCATTTGGCCGATATTTTGTTCCATACATAATTGAACCATACCAATATTTTCATAATAAAAAGAAATAATAAATAATTTGTGTTTTATTCTAAATCAACATCCACCCTTTAAATTTAACCACCCTTTACTAACTCAGCTTGCAATTGTGAATTTGTTTATTTGACTCTCTCCATTTAATGACTTTGAAAATAAACTTTGAAGAGCAACTTTATAGAAATATGTTTTTAAGTTTCAGTGGTCAAGTCGCTGCTCCAGAGAGGCCAGTTGACATTTCTAAGACAGCTGATAACACGATTGTGTCATAAACTGTGTGGTATCCTGTATGAGCCATGATTTCTTCAATTTTGACCAGTTCACAAACAGTCCTTACCAAATTGTCACTTTCTGTAGATGCATAGGTTTCTCGATGGAAACGTGGTTGTGTTCTGATCTCCAGATGCGGAAAATTTATTTATTAACATAACCGCCAAGATGAAAGTGCACCTCGTTAAAAAATATAATTTTTGAAATAAGTAGATACATACATGCTCCCAAATTTTGAATTGACTTATGTGGAATTTCATCTTAGATATAAAAATGAATCGAAAAATGTGTTGGTTACCGCATAACTCAACAACGCCTGGACCAATTTGGCCAATTCTTTTTTTTAAATGTTCGTCGCAGTTCAAGGATGGTTTTTACGGCGAGAAAAATTAGAATAATTGCCGGAAAAACCATAAAAACAGCCCTTTTTCTTTTTCCCTATGTGTGATGATATTTTGTATCAAATACGGAATAGAATGGGAAATCCAAATATACAAATCAGAGAAGAAATTTACAATGAAGCATTGATTTCAATGGAGGACATGTGCTTGATGATGTCAAACAAACTATTGATTCAATTAGGCCTGACCGCCCCAATCGTCCAATGCATGATGCTTTTAACTAAGAGTTGCATCGAGAAAAACTGTATGATCTCAACACTTTGAAAGAATTAATTAAAAAAAATCATCCACTGTTGAATGAACAACAGAAGAATGTATTTGATACTCTAATGAAAGTAACAAATAATGAAACTGAAGGGATTTACTTCTTAGATTCACCTGGTGGTACAGGAAAAACTTTTTTGATTTCATTAATATTAGCAACAATTCGCTCACAAAATAAAATTGCACTTGCACTCGCTTCGTCAGGAATCGCAGCAACTTTGCTTGAAGGTGGTCGAAAAGCCCATTCAGCACTAAAATTGCCATTAAATATGCAAAGCAATGAAACTCCAACCTGCAACATTTCGAAGAACTCTGCAATGGAAAAGGTTTTGCAGCAATGTAAATTCATTGTTTGGAATGAATGTACGATGGCACATAAAAAATCTTTGGAGGCTTTAGAAAGAACCTTAAAAGATCTACGAAGATAATAACAGATTTGGTGGTGCAATGATTTTATTAGCAGGAGTTTTTATTCAAACATTGCCCTTGATTCCACGATCAACGTCAGCTGATGAAATCAATGCATGTCTAAAGTCCTCCAATTTGTGGATAGATGTCAAAGTACTTCATTTAAGCAAGAATATGTGTGTTGAGTTGCAAAATGACCAATCTGGAAACATATTCTCTAAACAACTCAATGACATTGGTAATGGCAAATTTCCTATACACTTATCCAGAAGGTGTTTCCAGATGTTTCTCAAAATTACAGAAACCATGATTGGTTGAGCGAACGAGCTATATTGGCTGCAAAAAACCTAGATGTAAATGAATTAAAATTCAAGAACAAATTACAGGTGAATCGAGGATATATAAATCAGTTGATTCAGCTTCTAACCAAGATGATGTAGTCAACTACCCACCGGAATTTTTAAACTCGCTGGATTTGCCAGGATTGCCACCTCACAATCTTCAATTAAAGGTTGGATCAATAGTAATAATGTTGCGAAATATCAACCAACCGCGTCTTTGCAATGGTACACGTATAGCGATAAACAAATTACTAAACAACGTGATAGAAGCAACTATACCCAAAGGAAAGTATAAAGAAGAAGATGTTCTCATACCGCACATCCCAATGATTCCGACTGATGTGCCATTTGAGTTTAAACGACTACAGTTTTCAGTGCGGCTTGCTTTTGCTATGACCATAAACAAGTCTCAGGGGCAATCATTAAGTGTTTGTGGTATTGATCTAGAAAACTCATGTTTCTCACATGGTCAATTGTATGTTGCCTGTTCCCGTGTTGGAAAACCATCAGATTTGTTTGTCTATGCGCCAAGTAATCAAACAAAAAACATCGTATATCACAAAGCACTACAATGATAATAAAACTGATTTCTGTTAATAATTATGATTTACATGATTAACAATAAAGCGATTCCTTACTCTTAAATCCTTATGTATGTTTCATTTAATTATTTTTTATTCACAACGCCCTATCACTAGGGTGACGGTTCTGTTCAGGTGAATTTTTAGCCACGACTATAAAATATGTAGGAACAAAAAACTGCCACATTACAAATCTTTATGACAGAACGAAGTCTGTCGGGTCCGCTAGTTTACATATAAATTTAAATTTAAATATAACTTTAGAGTCTATGTAGTGTAAGTGCACTTTCTCAAATAGTAAGTAAGTTAAGTACCTACTTAACTTAGAAACAAAACTACTTCAAAAAGGATTTTTTTTCGTTTACATGTATATTCAAACATAATTCCGATGGCAAACTTTTTGTTTGAATTAACTCAAAGTTTGATTAACAACCTTTTCGTTGAAGTAAACAAAAATAAATTATGAATAGTGAAAAATAGAGGAAAAATATTTTAAAAGAATAAAATGTTGTGCTTTGAGCTATGATAAATTGCTTAAAAAGTGTAAAAAATGAATACAATTCGAGTAAATTTTGTTTGTGCAATACTGCAAGAAAAACAAAAACCAGTCTAAAAACAAAATATAATTCAGCTTGTAGGGTTGGAATTTTTTAGAATTCCACTCTGGTCAATTTCAATTAATTGTATATCTCCAGAGTAAGTCCCTTTCTGTAAGTCACCCTAGGAATGCTCGCTTTTTATGATTTTATTTAAAAACCTAGCTTGGCTTTGAGAGAATTTTGTTTGAACTAATATTTTGATGAATGACAATCAGCATTATCTTAAGTAATTGTAATTATTCTTTATTTCAACTTTTTACTTCAAATTCTGCCTTTAACGAATTGCATTCATTTGTTAGAAATGCTTTGTTCAAAACTTCAAAGTCGATATTTTCAGTCAGAGGATTGAATTCTTTCAAAATAAACTTCCTTAAGTTTATACAAAGCCAATAATTTTGTGTGATTAATGAAACCCAAGCTGGCTAAGCTACTAGAATAAAATTCAAAAATTAGGTATAGTGGTTTTTGGTACTATTTTTATGCTACCAACAACAATAATGAAAAAAGAGTTATGGGTGTACAGTACATTATGTAAAGTGGTTTTGAATTCCTGAAAATTCATATTGCAGGTAAACAAGAGAGCGTGTGGTAAGGCATTCCACATTCGCGTAGTAGGGCTAAAAAACGACTATCTGTACTCAAAAGATTGGATATGGGCTCAATATTTCACTTAAGTGTAAAACAAGAGACATTACGTTGGTTTTCGACGCAAATTAATCAACGGTGTTTTATTTATTAGTAAGTAATGAAAATTGGACTTGGTAAATTAAAAACCTTAACCTCGGACCTTAACTAACTCAAACGCTATAATTTAAAAAGCATTTACAAAAAAAGCTTAAAGAATCCAAACTCTAATTGGAAAACTCTCTTCTGCGACCGAAATGTAGCTCCAAGTACAAAATACAGAATTTTTGATGCAGTCGTTAGATCAATTATATGTTACGCGGTATAAGCCTGGGGTATTCTCGAGTTTAAAGAGGCAGAAAAATTCTTACGATTTTTCTTAAAAAGAATATTCAGACAGTTTTATAACAGTTGTTTTTCTTTGAAGACTTGTGGTTTTCAATCTGGCAATACTTTTTCGAAGTTCACCTTTTTGACAGAGATGTCATTTTATTTATTTATAGTTTAGTTTGTCATTTTATAATAATCCTGTAAATCGTGCAAATTCGATTGGAACTTTTTTGCGTGTAAAACTCATGGTTTTACATTTGTCAACATTTAGAACAAGACGATTATTATTGCACCATTCCCTGAATAATATTAAGTCTTCTTGCATGGGAAGACAGTCAGATGTAGAGTTAATTTTTTTTTAAATTTTAATGTCATCAGCATATATTAGGACAGACGAATTTTGTGTGATCGAAACCAAGTCATTTATAAATAAAACAAATAGAATAGGACCAAGGTGACTACCCTGGGGGACACCAGAATTCACAACAAATGAACTTGAACACTCATTGCTAAATTTAACACTATAACGTCTATCTTGCAAATATGAGGAGATCCAGTCTATGAAACAGTCGTTAAAACCTTGCTGTGATAGTTTTAAAAGTAATGTTTTATGGCACAATTTATCAAAGGCCTTGCTGAAATCTGTAAAGATACAATCTACTTGTTCACGTTTTCAATCGCTTACTTCCATATTTCATTTAAAAATGTTCAGTATCTTACTTATTTTTCAAAAAATCTGCCATATATTAACCTTAAAAATATCTGAACCATTTATGCTAAAACGGTTCTTAACATAAAAACACTTTTTTGATTTCATTACGAATTCAAAGTCTTAAGGTTATAACTTTAAGATTCTGGAATATATTGAAAATATATAAAAATAATGTTTAAAACGGGTATTTCTGAGTTTGAGCATATACATATGTCTAAGATCGAAGTTTGAATTCGTAGTCAGCACTAAAAATTAACTCTAAAACAAATTATACAAAAACATAAAGGAATTACTTTCAAGATTTTTCAAACTTTCAGATAGCGTCAAATGAAGACCTATTAGTCATCTCATAACTAATGAGGAATTACGAAAACTAAGTGAGTTACTAAAAAGATTTAAAATGTGTCTATGTTGCATTTTAATTAAGCGTAAAAATAATGTTAAGGTTGTCTTTAGCATTTTTAGAATGGCATACTTTAAAAACCTGAAGTGGTGAGAAAGTTAAGAGGTGAGATTCGAATTCAGGACAACTTAATCATTTAAAAAAGTATTGTTTGTCTAAAAAAGCGAAATTTTGTTGGCTAGTTTTTTTTCGCAATAATTAAAAAACGAGTAGTATTTTTAGAAGAAACCAATTAATGTTTATTTCATTGTTAGGAGACAGAAAACAAAACCAGTTGGTAGTGCCAAAGAAAAATCATAAGATCTCGGTGGCCATTGTGGTCAACACTTTTCAAAATAAAAACTTTTCTTTAAAAACTGGAAATTGTGTCAGAAAAAAATTGTATAATAAATCTTAACAATTTCAGTATGGCGCGGCGTTCGTGAAGTATGTATCATTATGCAGGTTCAGACAACATAAGGGACTTCAATTACAGTCAACTGCATTCTTTGAACGTACATTTTTACCAAGGCAACTTATTAGTTTTTCAAGTGTCATAAACTTCAAACTCGGAACTTTACTTCATTAACTCCTACCTTCAATGGCTGCATTCAATCTCGTGTTGGATAGGGTATCTTGGATAGGTGGATTTTTAGATACCTTGTTGAACGAGTTGAATAGCTGTATTGAGATAGCTTTCAAAAAATAAAAACAACTTTCAGCTGTTCACAAAAAGCAGCGAAAAATTTAGACCCGTATTTATAAAGAAAACATGGTTAAAATTAATTATTTTAGATCCCGTGTTTAGGAAAAATACACAACGGAATGCAAATATTCCGGACTCAAACGGAACGGTAGGCAACTGCCTTTAGTTTGATTTCGGAAAATTCTTATTCCATGGTGTAGTTTTCCTAAACAGCGGAGCTGAAATAACTAATTTTATGTACATATATATTTTTTATAAATACGGGGGTTATGCTTCGAAGTCGAAATTGTTGTAAGATAAAACATTTAATGGATAATTGAACTGATTCGTCGGACGATGATTATTTGATAGATGCGTAACAATTTAATAATAATAATTTACTTGCTAAATGCGTAACAATTTAATAATAATACATAGCTAAATCTCCGGCTTTAAACGGTTTACGTTTAACAGAAAACTATCCTAACAGAAACGAAGACTATTATGAAGTGACAATACCTAGATATGGTTTGGAAGAAACCTTCTAAAATTCGGAGGCAAATAGCTTCTTCATCGTCTATTATGTACAGAACATCCTCAAATACAACTTCAACTAACATTTTGTATTCATTAACATTGTTTCTTGAAATTCAACCATGTGTTGAATCAGCTGTTCTGTCAGATATCTACATACTCCAGAAATTCTTGGATACCTTTGGATCCCTTTTTTTAACATCTCAGCTGTTTTTGATCAGCTGTTGTTTTACACGTAAAACATTAACGAAAAGGTACCCGGATACCCTATCTGTCTGAGATTGAACGCAACCAATTGATTTTACAAAAACTACCAAAAACATAATTGTCTACAAAATACTTCTCAGGCAAGCTACAAGTCTATCTTGACTTGTATTTTGTATTTTATAGAAACATTACTTATTTCTTTTCCAATTTGATAAGAAACTCTTTTACATAAAATCAAATCGAATTTTGCAGAAAATAAATTAGTCACAGACTAATAAAGTTCAGTTTTCAGTTGAATGAACAATTATGATTAGCCGTCATTTTGACATAAATGAAATTGACTTGATAGTTAGAGAGATTTTTCTTGAATAAGTTTCCAGTCAATTTTCCAATAAAGTTGGAAGGCAATTTTTTGACAGCTGGCCAATCAGATACAAGAAACTTGCTTCAACTTGTCGTCTGAATCTGCCCATTCCATTTTTAATAATAGCGTTGTTTTTAATTTCCAGATGTCAAAATATGACAGATTCAAAAGTGACAGCTGCCCAATCAACAGGCTGTATAATAAATAAAAGTTTTTATTGAAAAAACCTTTTATTATCCGTGAACATATTTCATCGAGTGAATATTCTTTTTGATAAGAATCCAAAATTTTTCGTGTTAATCCGATATAACCATAAATCACATCTGAACTTTGACTAGACTACAAAGCCGTCTTTGGCTATGATAAGCATCACATATATGCGATATTTTTAGACCCTCAATCAAGATACCTACACCCCTTAATCCCTAAAGTTCTTGTGTAGGTAATATTTGTTTTTATTGTGTTTTAGTTTATTGAACCACTGACTTTGTGATGCTATAGTTCTGAAACTGATGTAAATGTACGCAGCGCCTTTAGCTACGTAACGTATTCAGATGAAAACTCAAAAATAGAACCTGTGCAATTTGAAGCATGTAGGTACTCTATGGTATGGATGCCGTATGGTGTGGATATGCAATCTATTTATTTTCTCTTTCTCTCTCTCTCTCTAGCATTTTCCTATTGTTTTGTATTTTTTGAAGTGAAGGTATTTTTAGTGGAATACCAGGAGCAATTTATTGAAATTGTGAGCATGCCTGGTAATAATCCAATTTTCTAGAAAGCCGACAAAAATAATAAAAAAAGAAATATACACTTTTACCTTCAATAATAAAAAAAAAGCACCCAACAAGCACACAAATTGTATTGTTTTGTTTTGTTGGATTGGCTTCAACTTATAGCTGTATAATATTATATCCGTAACATATACCAAATGAAAGTAGTAGTATCTTTCAGACATGACAGGAAAATTATTATTATATAGCCTATATCCAAAAAGAAGAAAAACAAAAATTGAACCATATATGTACCTACCTACGACGACGAGCGACGGACGACGGAGGACGGACGTACAAGGTTTATAGGGAACTTATGACTTCATCAAAATGATTACTTTGATGATTGGTCTATGACTATGCAATACCTATACTCATGTGTAGATAGATAGAAGTAAGGGGGTATATATTGACTAGGTTATGGGTAATTATTATTAGATAGATAGAAAGATAGAGATAAGATACATGAATTCCGATGATCTTAATCGATATTATAGTGAACAATATTCTTGAGAATGTAATTTATTTTGACTTTTTGATAGAATGTTTAGTGTATTGTAAAGATATTTAACTATTGGCTCGGAATTTGCATTGAATTTTTTTTTTTTTAAATTTGTTTATTCTAAACGTAGATATTGGGAAAAGTAATTTTCATTCAGGTTTGTATGTTTGATATCTTAGATTAACTTTTTTGACATTTTTAACTTCCCATTGGAAGTTATTGTAATCGGTCCGATTTGTTGAATTGAAAATTTTCGACGTTTTAAGGTGCCTAGAATTAAAATCAAAGGTATGTATTGTCAGCAATATCTCAAGAACTGGCAGAGATATCAACTTCGAATGCATTTTTTACAGATATAATAACATTGAGAAAAACTCAGAAGGGACGTTAAAAAAATTGAGTGATCGCAAATATATCTCGAATCAATAAAGCTAGCGACTTCAATTCAATTTAATATTACGCATTGTCACGTGGTACTAAATTGGTATAGGCCCCCATTATGAATAGCGAATCGAACTTAAAACTTTGCGAATTCGCTAATTTCGTATTAGGAATAGCGATTCGCTCAGATTAAGTTCGTTTTAAATGTCAAAACTTTAGCGAATTAAGTTATCGACGAATTACAAATAGCAAGAGTTCGCTAATTTAACCGCTCAAATTTTCAAATCCTATCGAATCAAAATACTTAGTGATAACGTTAGCGAATCACATATTGGCGTGTCTGGAAAAATTTCTATCGATAATTTGTTTTGTTTGTTTTAATTAAAAATGTGTGATAAAAGAAAAAGGTAGTTTGTGAATTATTATAAAAAACGAAAAAAAAATGTTTATTTCAAAAACAAATACAAATCAGTTTGCAAAGCTTGTGGAACTGATGGAAAGGAATCCCGATATTGCTAGAGGCATAGAGGCATGCTTTGGAAATATCAAAGCTTACAAGCATTGCGTTTAAGCTGAAAAAACCCTTTCGATTTAAGAACTGATGTTGCAACTGATTTGGACAAATAATTCCGATATGTGTTCCGTCCACACATCCAACTATACCAGGCAGCCCGGACCTTCTATAAAAGTAGTTTCTCGCGTCTTGTTTTTCCCTTTGTGACAAAGTTTGGTTTCTAGCACTTGAAGAACTTCGTTCAAAACGATTGACACCGTTGGTTGGGATAGCCCGATATCGAAATCATTACCAACACAGTTTTGGTAGCTACCACTTCCAAGAAATCGCAGCGTACAAGCTAGTTTTATAAGAGGTGGAATGGAACGTGTACTGGTTGATGTGAATGTATCACTTATTTCGTTGAGCACATAGTTAAATGCATCCTTATTCAGGCGAAAATATAAAACAAACCTAACAAAACAAAGAACATTAATCATTTGTAGAAATAGATATTTTTTGAAAACTTACAAATGATCTGGGAGTTCTAAGGGATTGGATCTACATATCTCGAATGTTTCTCCTAATTCTACCCATCGTAATATTTTCTTCCCTCGTACTTTCAGAATCAGAAGAACGCAAATCACAATATGAGAAAACAAATTTCACAATAATTAAAGCAATTGACATTATTTGACATCTGACATATGTTATTTCAATGCAATTATTTTTGGCAGCACTGATTTTGAAGCGATTGCGGAAGCTTGCTAACGATAATACCGATAATACCGAAGTTCGCTAAAACATTTGCTTTTAGTCGAACGTTCGATTCGCTATTCATAATGAGGGCCATAAATTAGATAATAAAATTCGACTAACGTGTATTTTAAAAAATCAACAAAATTAAATATTTTGTCACCTGAAATATATTTTATTTTATATTGAGCGCTCGCTAAAGGGGTTATGAATACTCTTATAATGATTGAACACAGTGCGAACAGCATTTAGGAAGGAAAGAGAGGATTAGAAAAAGGATGCCGATGAATTTTATTTTTGAATATCTGTATTTAAATGAGTGGGAAATATTGAGCCTGATAAAACGTTCAACATTCGTGAAGTGCGGCTAAAGAAAGAATCCATATACTTAAAAGTACGTCCGAAATTAGGCTGAAGGGTAAGCTGATGAGTGTCACCTAAAGTTTTTTTCACTGGTACTGCCTCTTGCTATAAATTGACAAATTCTCCAAGAGTTATTCTTCTCATGAAAAGTGCTTTCTTAAATTAGCTGTTCGGATTCGGCATATAAACTGTGGGTCCGCTCCATCCCTGCAATTACTCGCACACAGGAATGGTTGAGAATTGTAAGTCACTAGGCTCTGGTTCTCTACGGACTGTTTTTTTTTTTTGTTTTTTGTAAGCTGATGATCATTCCTAGAAGTACGAGTGTAACGGTTGAATTTTTATAGGAGAGGAATTCAACTGGCTTTTCAACTAAAGCATTATCCATGAATATAGCTATAAAATAATGACAGACATGAGTCTATCATATAATGAGAGTGTTTAAAAGTAGCAAATGTCCAAGTAAGAGGACGATCTCTTACCATTTTTACAGCTCTCTTTTCCATTCTATCCATAAGACTCAGCTACGTTATTAGAACAAAACATGAAAAACCAAACATGAAAATTATACCTAAGTTTCGGAAAAGATTTATAAACCAGATGAGAAACTTATTTTTGGTGATGTCAAATATGTGATCACTGCACATGAGATGATTGGTGATTTTCAGTGTCCTCGATGCAAGTACCACCCATGGATAGTGGTATTGGGGAAGGGTTACTCTTTTGCAACAGAAGGCAGAATTGGGTTTTCGAAGCATTAAATTCTACACGGTTTTTAATTCCCCATTGGAGAATTCTGTAAAGATCAGAACTTAATGAGCTTATCAGACATTGCCGTTGGTAGTCCATATTCGAAGAACAAGGATGAGAATCTAAAAACTAATATGAAAAGCTGAGGATATTGTCATCAGCAAAAGATCATTTATAAAAATAAGGAAGAGTTTCGGAGACAAAACGGAGCCTAGGGGCACTCCAGCGATTATTTTGTGGATATCAGAATTGAACTCGTCCGTACTACTTAAATAGAACGGTCCGAAAGATAATTTCGAACTCAACGAAGAAAAGATTAATCAATACTAAATATGCGCATTTTTGATAAGAGATCAAGCTCTCCAAAACTCTCCAAACTTTATCAAATGCCTTTGAAATATCAAGTGAAATCTTAAACCATGAGATCATAAGTGGACCTATTGCTACGAAAGCCAAACTGTCGGTCATTAAGAATCTTTCGTTCTTAAAGACATTTCTTAAGCTGAAAATTGATCAGCTATCAGTTTCCATAACCTTGGCAAGAAGGAACGTAAGTGCAATTTTTGCGACGAAAATTATGTTACCTACTAAATACTTCTCTGCATCAAAAACTAGCGTTTTTGACATTTGGTAAAATTAAAAAAGTTTTACATAAAAAAATTAAACCTTTAAAAAAATTCTACTAAAAGTTGATAACAATTGATTTTTGACTCAAATATCTTCGAAAAATAGATTAGAGATATTGGCTTCAAAAAAACTAAAAATCTACAAATAAAAATACTGCAAAAAATTGGTAAAAACTAATTTCGAATCAAATATCTCGAGAATCAATTAAGGTATTGACTTCAAAATAATTCCATTCTATACAAAATATTGTTGCTAACATAATATCATTTTCTTAAAAAAATCCAATCAGTTTTTCAAAAATCCAATCACTTTCAAAAAAATGCTACTAAAAACTGGTAATAATTAGTTTTCGACTACACTTTCTTGGGGATAAAACAGATATTGAAATCAAACTTATTTTTTATCACATGCAAAATATTGTTTTTAACTTTAAGTTGCGTTTCTTAGAAAAACCTCATTGACAACTTTTTTTTACATAAACCAAAACTTTAAACTTAAACTGATAAAAATGGTTTTCGGCGCAAGTCTTTTGAGAACAAATGACTTTAACTTATTTATCTTAAATGTTGTTATTAATGTTTGGTAAAACTTTTAGAAATATTGACAGAGGGGTAAATTCTCTTTTTAAAATATCTTTGGTAAGAGTTTTTCAATCATAGTTTTGTAGCAAAATTTATGACATTTGATGTCATTTATTCAATCTATTTTGACAAATCAATATGAATTGATCGTTCAACATTATTTGCAAATTATGAAAATGGATGCTCTATTTGGACGACTTTAAGAGCGCTCCGCTGCGCCAATTTTACAATTGTCATCAACACACTCAAGAGAACTTTTCCCAGTGCGATTCGTAAGTTTAGCTGACGATGACGAAGAATCTACCGTAAAAAATTAAATAGTCGAGGCAGTCGATTTGACGTTGTAAGAACTCAACTTTTTACAGACAACAACACAACTAGGTGAATTTGACGTCGTGACATCGATCTGGTACCTGGGTAAAAAATTAAATTTATCTCCAAACTTTAGAGCGTTGCGCACAAACGTCAACAAACAAAATCGTCGACCTTGTGACAATACACTTAAATTAGATCTATGAGCACCCATTCACGCATTCCGAAAAACTCACCGTTTGGTGTGATTTTTGGGAAGGGAATAACATCAAAATTGACAGGTGACAGTTGTACAAATTTGTCACACTTGTCTGACAAATTTGTATTTCATAAAATATTGATAGTGAAGAATTTTTCAGGGAAATACAATAACAAATTTGTCATGAAAATTTTGTCAATGTCATATACTGACAAATTTGGTGTGACAATTTCTTTGTATAATCTTAAAATGTGTTATGATCGAAAAAGTTGAGATATGAAACAAAACATTTGCATTTTTTTTTAAATTTTAATCGTTTCCGGACCAATTTGTTCGATGTTAGAAGTAAATTAAGTACATTTTAAATTTTCAACAAATAACAAAATCTTGAAAAAAATGAAGGGCATAAAACGTAATAAAAAATTAGAGTTTTAAAATGAATAACATTCTCAAAATTAGTTTTACTTTAGTTGCTTTTCGAAAATAAATATAATGCATATATTTTGTTCTCAAATTTAGTGAAATTATACAAAATTTTACTTTAAATTGTAGGCCATTTAACGGTTTGAAATCATTATTTATTCTTTATTTAAAACACTTAGGGCATCGCCGACATATTACTGGGACACCCAACTGATATTCGTCATCATTTTGACTTAAAAACATATCGTTTATCATTTTAGGTCTTTTCACTGTCAGCACTTCACCATTACTGAGTTTCCTGGCGCAATTGTCAAATATGTAATTTGTAATTTTTTTCATTTCAAAAAAGAATTGTCAGTACAAATTTGTCGGAAAATTCCTGAAATTCTTTTTGAAACGAAAAGATCACAGCTGTCGGGTATTTTCTTACAATTCTACAAAATTGGCAAATTGTTTATGGAACAGATTTTGACAATTGTCAAGTAGTAAATTAAAAAATTGTCACCTGTTGCAATTGTCAATGTTTATGAAATAGGCCCTAGTGGTGTCTCGTCTTAAACATTTTCTCGGCCGTAATGGAACAATATTTTATTGCTCATAGACTCTTAATCTTGTTTTTAATAGATAATGATCAAATGATCACCAAAGGTCTTTTGCAAGATTTAATCCTGCAGTCAAAATTAAATGGTTTCAAGCACGATACAAAACATTAAGTTTAAGCTGTTAACAAAAAGATGTAAAAGATAGGGTTTAAGTTCTAAATAGTTAGATAATGAAATTTCATTACTTTAATCGACGGACGCAGCGAATTTTTATCGATAAATTGGTTTATGGGCCAGACGCCTTTAGTGGATCGTAAGTATGCAATACCAAATTTTAATGTCACTCATTTCATTCAAATGCACACAAAAATATAAGCCTTTGAAAACTGAGAAAATATCGGTTTTAAATTGGAACTAATGTGTAAGCTGTGACTGTAGAAATCTTATTTTAAAATTGCTACAAATGTAAAGTTAGAATGTCACAAATTTGCATTAAAGTTTGTTTTTCGTTTCAATCATTTCGTGTTAATAAATTTGACATCTAATTAACATAAAATGGATAAGGGTTAATCGATTCAACCTCAAAATACCATTCTATAGAAAATATTTAGGGGAAGCGAATGGCAAATTTTGGGTTTAACATTTAAAAATTTAACACACAAACTTAACCATACTCGATTATTTTGAGAATTAATGGAAGGAGATGAAAATAAAATTGCAGAAAAAATGGCCTTCTATTTCCATAAATAATTTATCATTCTAAAACTACAACTATTGTACAACAAGGACTATACCTACCATATCTTAAAAGATAGACACCAGAATTTTCTGCCAAATTTGCATAACCCACAAAACTATTAGACATCTATACCAACTTCTTTGTTGAAATTTTCTATAACAAATAAGGGTTACCTGATGATGAGAAAATCTGTAAATATTTTTCTAACCCTTTTCAACCACCACAAAAAAAATAAACAAAAAGGTTAACAAAAACTAAAACCAAATTGAATTCTATTAGGTAGAAGAGGGAGGGAAAACACCCATCTTCAAACCTTATATCGTTAGATGTGAAAATAAAAATGTATATTGTCCCAAAATTTACTCTCAAACCACACCCTACTCTGATTATTATGTGCATAATAGCTTAGCAACCAATAAGTTACCCAAGGGTTAGGCAAACACCTCTCGTCCCAAATTTCGCGTGCAAAGGAGGAAAGTTCAAAAGTAATTTGAGCACATAGCAGACATGCAGAGACAGTTCCTTGGCTGTTTGATTCTTTTTTTCTTTTATTGAAATTTTTGCTAAAAATAGCTTCTTAACAAAATGTCTTCCGTGGGACACGAATTATACTTCTGTGCAGATTCTATTTCAACTTTGTTTTATTGAAGCTATGGAAACATTCGTATAACTTTACGTAACTTTATTTTTACACTTCAACAATAACTTTTTTTCTGAGTGTATGAGGAGTATGCGAGGTATAGAAAAGTATATAATACATAAACTCAATCAAATTCCAGAAAAGATACTTACAATAAATCAATAGAAATGTTCAGGAAAAAATAAAACCATTTTGAAGCTGTATAAAGTTGAATTTCTGAATTTTATCACGTCAACTTAATGCTGCTGCAATTGAAGTTAAGATGCTTTTATTTTCCTCCAGAAATTACAGTGAAATGTAAAATTGCGCTACTATAAGAAGGTATTTAAGTGCTTTTATGATTTTCTATTTTTTTTTCTGTTTTCTAAAATACATTTCAACACTTTTCGACTTGTGTCTTTGGTAAAGGGTGATTGAATTTGAGTTGTGCTGTCATTTGGCTGTTTGCCAGAAAACATTTACCAAAAGGAATGCTAAGCTTCTCCAGGAATACTTCTGTCTTGATAAATTTAGAATATAGAAGTTTATGTTTTTTTTTTATTCCGGTAACGTTTTTAAATGGTTTAATTTTTATTAAAAAATGCAAAATTAAATTACAACTAAAAATACACATTTCTGGAAATTTTGTGCATATATTGGGGGACATTTTGTGATTTACAAGCGTAGAGTAAAGTGGCTGAGAGTTATTTATTGGAGTTAGAAGATTTTGTCTGTTATTTGGGTGCACCAAACTTTTTGTAATGTCTCTAGATAAGAAAAAATGTATTACTTTTGAGCTTGTGGCGGCAGGAAATCTTAAATGAGACATCCATATATTTTTAGCATGCTGAACTTTTGATTATACTATGTCCCATATTCCTACAAACCTACATACATCCATTTGGGTTTCAAAGGGTTTTCCAATTTAAATAGCGCCCTTTTTAAACATCAGTTACTTTTGAAGCTATCATCGTTGGACATTTGAAAAGTAAAAACACATTGTTGTTAAGATTTTAAAATGGTTAGGTTAGGTTAAAGTGGCTATCCACTTAGGACACACTTAGGCAAGTTTAATGACCTATTCTGACACCACATGAATCTCGAGGCTTTCTTCTAAGCTCAATGAAACCAGTTTGAGTCCTTTACGAAACGTGAAAGACTGATTATATTAATATGATTGAGATCGTTTAGATCGTTATAGAAGAATTCTCCTAGAACTGTTTCCTCGTCTTCTCCATCCTTACAGCTTCTTCAAAAGCCATTTGAGAATACGCCTAGCTAGCTACGTGGTTTGCTTTTCTATTAGATAGTGCCCGGTTATGACACTGATTATCGAGCTTTTATGTGATCCTCTAAATAGCAAACATCTTGAGCGCTTTGAATCTAGTGCAGGCCACATGTTTTTTGTGACCTGAAACGTGGTGATGTTATTCCACCTAATATTTGCCTTTTTCATAGCGTCTTGCATTAGCAATAATATACATTGGTAGGGATTGGTATGCCAGCATTAGCCAAACATGGTAGAATAGGTTGTACTGTACCATTTCTCTCGAGTGTATCTCCCTTACAATTTCCTGGAATAGCTCCATGGCCCGGCAACCAGTAAAGGTGAATATTTACCTGTTGTGCCACCTCCATTAGAGATGGCCGAGACATATGGACTGTTATAAAGTTCGTAGAAACAGAGTCCAGAGATTTGATATCGGCCTGGCTATCTGAGAAAATACGGATATTAGATGTTGATATAACGTTTTCTTTAAGCCAGGACAAGACTTCTTTTATCGCCAAAAGTTCCGCCTTGAACAGTGAACACGCTACAACAATTGGGAAGGCGGAATGAGAGACTTAATTTCAGTCGTTTAGAGTACACACCTCCACCAACCCCTTCATTTGTTTTTGATCCATCTGTGTAAAAGTGGACTGACTCGTCTTTCAGTAATGCCCTATCCTCCCAGAAAGATCTAAAAGGTGTAGAAATCTGGAAGTTTTTGTCGAATTACAGTTGGGGGATGGTGTAAACTGTGTGTTTTGGAATTGAATCAAATACCTTAGAATTACGGAGTGGCCAATGTTGTTGTTAATCCAATGAGACGAAGCTTTGAGGCGAATAGCAGAGCTTGCAGCTATTTGTTTGGTAAATATATCAAGAGGTGTTAGGTAGAGTAGGGTGTCCAGTGCCGCAGATGGGGTCATGCAAAGCGATCCGCTTAAACATAGGCAAGCTGAACGTTGGACTTTATTTAATTTGTCACGGTTTATAGCTTTCTCTAAAGCAGTCCAACATACTGTCACACCGTACAATAAAATCGGTCTGATTACCGATGTGTATAGCCAATGCGTGATTCTGGGTTGTAAGCCCCATTTATTACCAATAGCTTTTTTGCAAGAAAAGAGAACTTTTTTGCGTTATCAATTTAGTTTTCTTATCTAAAATAAGACCCATTTTGTAAGAGTTCTTTTAAGGTGTTAAGATGCTTTCCTGAAACCGCTATAGCAACGTCATCCCCATAGGCAATCACTCTGAAATCCTCCGCATCCAGACCAGTAAGGATTTCATTTACCACTAGGTTCCAGAGGAGAGGGGATATAAGATCACCTTGCGGTGTCCCTCTACTAACGAATCGTCTGCCAGAAGAATTGCCCAATTTTGACGTTCAGAGATGTTAGTGCAGATGTGATTGCAGATGTGTCCACGTTGTTAAAAGCGCCTTCGATTTTACCACAAAAATGTTGAAAATTTCGCAGTCACAGTCTTCTAAGAAAAGGTTTTTGAGGTTATTCCTAGATCTTTTGATTTAACACCTGAGTTCTTTTTTCTTTGGGACCACTTAAAAGAAAAGGTCTATGCTTATTGTCCAAATCGATTCAAGACCTTAACAATACAATTCGTGGAGTTATCGAAGACTAACAGCCAAAAATGATGCTCCAACGATACCCATGGCAGCCATTTGGTTGATATTGTTTTCCATTGTTAGTTGCATACCTTTTATTTTACGGCATTGTGATTTAGATCGATTCGTAAAGATGAATTCTCAACCGTCTTTTTTAAGTTATTCAAAATAGGGCCTAGTGACTTACAACTCTCAACCATCTCTGTGTGCGAGTAATGTTATCATGGATGGAGGGGACCTACAGTTTTAAGCTAAATCCAAACGGCTAACTTGATAAAGTACCTTTCATGACAAGAAATAGTCTTGAAGGATTTGTAAATTCTTCGCAAGTGACAGTACCCTTGAAAAAACTTTAGATGGCACAAGCAGGGATTGAACCCAAGATTTTGAAGATAACGCTTTAGAGATGTAATAATCTAAGTGAAGATATGCATCCACGCATCTTCTGTTTAATCTAAACTCAACTTGGTTGGGTGATATTATTTTTAACTTCCCATAGGAAGTTTTTGTAATGGGTCCGATTCGTCAAATTGAAAATTTTGATATTTCTCGACGTTTCAAGGTCCCTAGAATCGAAAACAAAGATTTTTAGAAAGATGTCTGTGCGTGCGTGTGTTTTTTTCGTCATCCATAGCTCAATAACGAGAAGAGATACCGACTTCAAATAAATTTTGTTATACAGACAATAAGGCAGAAAGATGCAGAAAGGGCTCTCAAGAAAATTGCGTCGGTGGTTTTTTTACTATAGCAGTTTAAAAAAAGGTGAACATTTTGTTTAACCCTTAATATCTCATGAACCATTGACGCTAGAGGCTTTAATTAAATTTTATATTATATATTGTAACGTTATACAAAACATGTATATTTTTAGAAAAAAATCCAATTAACGGTTTTTATAAATCAAAAAAACTGAACAAAAAAATTTTTCACCTCGAAAATTTTACGACTAAAATATGATTTTATCTCTAAAACAATTTTGTGCAACGAAGAATAATGTTTTTGACATCTGATCAAATTTTGAGAAAAATCTAATTGAAAGTTTTTTTACAAAAAATAAAAACCTAAAAAAAATTAATAAAAGTTGGTAGAAATTGATTTTTGACTTAAATATCTTTTCAAAACTTGGAGATAATGGCTTCTAACTAATTTTAACTTATAAAAAATATTGTTTTTAACATAAGAAAACATTTTGAGAAAAATCGAATTTACAGTTTTTTTTACAAAAAATAAAAACCCAAACAAAAATGTATAAAAGTTGGTAAAAATTGATTTTTGACTCAAATATGTTTTCAAAACTTGGAGATAATGGCTTCTAACTAATTTTAACTTATAAAAAAAATTGTTTTTAACATTAGAAAAAATTTTGAAAAAAATCGAATAAACAGTTTTTTTTTCAAAAAATTAAAAACCAAAAAAAAAAATTAACAAAAGTTGGTGAAAATTGATTTTCGACTCAAATATCTTTTCAAAAATTTGAGGTAACGGCTTCTAACTAATTTAAACTTATAAGAAATATTGTTTTTAACATTAGGAAACATTTTGAAAAAAATCGAATAGACAGTTTTTTTACAAAAAATTAAAAACCAAAAAAAAAAATTAACAAAAGTTGGTAAAAATTGATTTTCGACTCAAATATCTTTTCAAAACTTGGAGATAATGGCTTTTAACTAATTTTAACTTATAAAAAATATTGTTTTTAACATTCGATAAAATTTTGAGAAAATCGAATTGCTAGTTTTTTTTTCCAAAAAATAAAACCCTAAAAAAACAATACTTAAACTTGGTAAAAATTTACTTTCGACCCAAATAGCTTTTCAAAAATTACAAATATTGGCTTCAAACTTATTTTATTTCACAGAAAATATTGTTTTCGATATTCAGTAATTTTTTATAAAAATCCAACTGTTCGTTTTTTCATAAAAAAATAAAATCTACAAAAAATAGTACTCAAATTTGGTAAAAATTGATACATATAGACAAACTTTTAAGCAAGACAAATCGACAGACGGGATGGCAAGTTATCAGTATGGGTCGCATCCCAGCCTCTTTTTTTGTTTTTTTCTTCAATGGGCCACATAAGATGTTTTGCAAGAATATTTTTTAAAACCTTTGAGATACAGGATATTAGGGAAGTCGGGCTATAGCCATCGATTGAAAATTTATCTTAATTGGGCTTATGTACATATATGGGAAGTAGAATAGCAGTTTTCCAAATTTGTGGTATTACTGAGGTTTTGAGAATATTGTTGTAGAGTAAGACGATTTTTCGATAAAGCAGCAAACTCACCAAACAAGATCTTAAAACTCGGATTAATAAAAACTTAATAACTTTGCAAGAAACTGAAGGGCGAGTCCTTATTACCATCATTATAAAAAAGTAAACCGAACTAAATCTCAACCTAAATACAATGCGAACCTACCACAACACAAAATCACAAACTTTGTTTACCTCAGACTCGGTCACACTTCAACAACCCACAAACACCTACCCACCAGAAACAACCACTCGATATGAGCAGCATCTAACCCAACCTGAAATATTACACACATTTTTGAAAATTGCCAGATCTCAAAATTAATTCTAGACTATGGTTTTAAAAAATTTTATGAAATATTAAAAAATCAAAATTCTAATAACATTGAAAATGTAAATAAAAATATTTTATTTATATTATATTATATTTTAAAATTAACTTTAAAAATGTTATTAAAACAAAGTGCCAATAGTCTCCGCAGCTAGGCTCTAACTTTTTGTATTCGCTTGCAATTTAAATTACGCGTTAATAAATGATATTTATAATAATTAATTCCTTTTTACAATAAAACAATAATAAATTGATTTAACTTAAAAAAAAATACCCGTTGTTTTAATATCAAAATGAAAGTATGGGTTTAAGTAAAAAATTTAAACTGGACCTTAGCACCAGCTCAATATACGAATTTGATTTGTTTTCTCTGACTGAAGTAAAGGATTGCTTTGATATTATATTCTGAGTCTTACTAGTTTTCCGACACAAACATAAATATACTGGAGTATGAAGATATATTTAGTTTTTCATTAATTTTATGTTCTCTACATATTTATTGAAATATTTTCAAACCACTGAATTGTTTAAAATACGTTTAAAATTAAAAAATCAGGTCTTACAATTAGTGGTAAAAAAGGTAAACCTGTAATGAACATTATACTGAAATTATACTTTTCTTAATTTTGTCCATCCAAACGGAGGCAATATAAACTTTATTTTAAGTCAAACCACATAAGTATACCGCATATTGCCATCTGGCACACTCAGGCGTATACGTACTTTTTTTTATTATTATTAAATAGCTCAAGTCATTTTAAATTTAAAAAAAATTATATATAATTAAAAATAGGTTTGCATGCAACTATTTACCCTACAATCATAGTTTAATCTATCTACTTCTACAAATCTTACAATTTTCTCCAACTTGGTTTTAAATAATTTAGAAAAAGGATATCAAGTCGATGTCATATATACGGATTTTGCCAAAGCATTTGACAGAGTTCACCATCAAATTTTAATTCATAAACTAGAAATACTAGGTATACATTCTAACTTGTTAAATTGGTTGCGTTCATATCTTACAGGACGCATTCAATATGTCCGTATTGATTCGATCGTCTCAAGTCCAATAGATGTTTCCTCGGGTGTTCCCCAAGGTAGCCATCTTGGACCACTTTTGTTTCTAATAATCATAAATGATCTACCTGATTTTCTCTTAAATTCCTTTTCCTTGATGTTTGCCGATGATCTTAAATTTCTGAGATGCATTAAGGATCCAGTTGATTGTGTGCTTCTTCAAGAAGATCTTCAAAGCTTATCAACTTGGTGTAAAATCAACAAATTAAACCTCAACATCTCTAAATGTCAATGTTTTTCATTTTCCCGCCGCTCGTCTCCTTTTGTATATGATTATCATATTGAGAACAAAGTTCTCGATAGAGTCTCAACCAAAAAAGATCTAGGAGTCATTTTTGACTCTAAATTCAACTTCGCTAATCATTTAGAATTCATAGTTAATAAGGCCAACTCTATGCTTGAATTTGTTTTCCGCAACTCTAAAGGTCTAACTGATCCCTATACCTTAAAAACGCTTTACATTGCTTATGTTAGGTCAGTTCTCGAGTACTGCTGTGTGGTATGGAATCCGTTTTACAAAACTCATTCTGTTAGAATTGAAAAAATTCAAAGAAAATTTACAAGAATAGTTATTTATAAACTTAGATGGAACGCTGATGTTATGCCACCTTATAATACTCGACGTCAACTTCTTGGCATTCAGACCTTAGAAAACCGCCGCAAAATATATTCTATAATGTTTATTAAAGATATTTTATCCTATCATATTGACTGTCCGTTCTTATTGTCTCTTATAAATTTGCATGCTCCAACTCGAGTGCTTAGAAATCGTTATTTATTCCATGAGGTACTTCATAGAGTAAATTATGCTGTTAACGAGCCAATATCTCGCTGTGTCAGAGAAATTAACCAAATATCTGAATTTATTGATTTTAATTTTCATTTGAGTAGGGATACATTTAAAAATATGCTCAGCCTATTCTTTCTGGTTAATTAACTAAAATTTATGTTAAGACAAATTTTGTATTTCGATAGTCTGTAAGAGTTATTATAATCTCTAATTGATGAATGAATGAATAAATAAATAAATAAATAAATAATTTAAGCTTTAAACACTAAATGAAGTAAATATTTATCCATGATGTACATATTAATATTAATTTCTAACACTTGCGAAGAGAATACTTTTTAAACGTAGGTATCCTTTAAATTATTTTGTTTTTCGTAGGTATTTCCAGTACCTACACTCATACAAAAAGTACGTAAATTGGTGACACGCTGCTGTTTATTAAAAATACAAAATAGACAAGATAGACAGGTGACAAGTAACAATTTGTAAAGTGAAAAGTTGACAATTACCAAGTTTTTGTCGCACACAAATAATTCAATATCTTTTTATTTTTTTCTTTGGAAAATATTTACAAACATGTGTAACATGTAAAGCAATATGGATCTTGAAAAATGATAATGAATTTCTAAGAATTTGTCAAGGATTGTTATAAATAGTCTTGCGTAATGTATTTGTATTAACAATATTGTGTATAAAGCACTTTTAACAATGTTTATGGAAGGCGATTTAGTTTAGTTTAAATATTGATATTCAAATGACAAATCCACATAAAATTCAAAAATATTAAGTGATATTTTTGCCATTGAAAAATGTTGTTATCTTTAGAACTTTTTCAAAAGTAATTCAAAGAAGGGAAAATATATTTAAAAAAAAAAACCTTTGATGTTTCAAACATTAAAAATCAATATTTTGTCAGACGTTTCCGCACTTAGAAATTTTAAAATTCATTAAATTTTGGAAAATAAAATGTACATACGTCTCATCGAAAGTGTATCTAGTCTGATAGTTAACAATTCATTAACCTTTAGAAAATATAAGCTAATGCCCAGAAAGTAATCTTACAGATATGTATGTAATTGGGGGCATTCATAAAGCTAGTGACTACGTAGTCAAAATTCAACTAGCTTTGTGAATGCAAAATTGCACTATAAAGCTAGTCAACCCGGAGCTGTCACTGTCACTGTTAGTGACAAATACAAATATATAAAATAAGAAAGATTTCTGTTTGCAGAACTTTAAATAGTTTTTTTTTTCTTTTTAAATTTAATAAAACCAAATAGAAGAGATAATATGATTGATTTATATTTGTATTTAAAAACCGAAAGATTAATTTCAATTTGAATTCTTGTGTCCTTACCGAGCAGCTGATTGTGAAACGTCAAAACCAGTGTGCATTAACTTTGTAGCCAAAATTTTTACACTACGTGTCGTCGCGTCGGAGGGGAAATTTCAACTACTTTTGTAGTTAGATTTAGCCATTCAGAATCCCTTGACTACGTAGCCACTAGCTTTGTGAATGCGACCATTGACTTTAAATTTTCCCTTGGTGCTGTTTTCTTTCGAAATTGTATTTTTTGGGAAACAAATCTGTCAATTGTTTTGAACTTCAGCACTAATTCACTTCAATCTCATAGACAGAAATCAAAAGAGAGTTGTCTTCCTTAAATATTTGCAAACTCTACACATTTTGATGATATAGGTTTATTCATTTCGTGGTTTTAAGTTAGAAGACATTTGGCATTTGACACCTGTCAAAGTCATCTGTCATTTAAAGTTCACAATATTGGATGAGTGTTTCTCTCAACGACATTCGCTAAACAATCGATATAAATGTAAATACTTTTCATGCATTGTGTGAATAATATCGTAAACGGCGTTAGTGATGCCGTAAGGCCTGTGCATCTTTGTAACTTCATAGTGTGTTGGTGTTGATCCGAATGTATCGATGTCCCCGCGTTTGCAGCTATTTAAATTGTCGTACAGCGATTGAAGACTTTTACTTGGACGGTATATGGTCCTAACAACTATGGATTTATTGCATGAGAAGTGTCCTGGTCGCCTAATTTTACGTTATGAAGACGTCAATTTGCCACCAATACGATGCGATTTAACACCTTTAGATTTGTTGATGTGGGACTATACAAAAGACGGTGTTTAATAACCAAAATCTAGAAGCATTAAAACCAAACATTATTCAAGTTGTGCTGAGATACCGCCTGAATTATTCAAAATTGCCTACAATTAATCGCATACTGGTTTTCAAATTTAATGGAAAAGTTTAAACTTTATTTTCATCCAAAAATGTTCACTTAGTGTTTTTTTGTTAAAGTTCCCAAATGAAGTTATTGCAATCGGTCCGATTTGTCGAATGGAAAATGTTGACATTTAACGACGTTTCAAGGTCCTTAGAATCGTCTGTACGTTCGGGATACCTTTTTTCGACTTAAAATACATTTTGTTCCACAGATAATAACATCAAAAGATGCATAAAGAACTTTCAAAAAATAAAGTTGGTGCTTTTTCTACTATAGCATTTTTATACTAAGCCCCAATAACGCTAGCGAATCTAATTTTATTTTATATTATACATTTTTGCATGATACCAAATTGGTATAAATTCGAAAACAATGCAACTACCGTTTTAACTTGATACATATAGAAACTATAAGGCAAGTTTCACATTCGTAAAAAAATTCGAACTCGAAATTTAAATCAAACATGTCATCACGATGGTAGAGAAGTCGAAAAAAGTAGTCCGCACGATTTCGTCCGTTTGTCTGTCTGTCCTGGCCCCTACAGCCCAAAGTAATAGGTCGATTGACTTCAAACTTGGAAATTAAGGTTTTGAGCCTATTCGCTGCAGGTGTTTTTTTTTCTCTTTTTTTAAGACTTAAAAAAGATGCAGTCCCCATGCAAATTTTTTGGTCAAAAATCGAAAATTCGAATTTTCTTAAAAACAAACTAAGATTTTGTTTAAATTTGCTTTAAATTTTTTTTTTCCTAATTTGGCTACTTTCAATAAAAAAAAAATGTTTGTATTGCCCCAGACGGGTACCCTCCAGCATTACCACTTTACTTTAATTAAAGTAGATTCACTTCTTTTTTTCAAAAAAAAATCAAATCTACTTCCTACTTCACATCATCACCAAAATATTGAAATATACTTCATTTTTAAGGTCTGTGTTTCTAATTACTTCAATTTTAATAAAAAAAAACTGAATCTACTTCTTTTTTCTCTTTATCACTCTTGTATGTAGTCTCAAAATGTTCATACAAAATACAAGAGAATTTAAAATCGCTTGAGTCTTTGCATTTGTAGTGAAATTCTTTTTCATCTATTGTATTCTAGTTTAAACCTTTTGTCATTTTTACTTGCGCCATAAAGTAACTATATGGCAAGTTTTGCATACGTAAACAAATTTTGAACCTGAGATTTTAATCAAACATGACATTATGATGGCAAAGTAGTCTGGTTCCTGATTTTTTTTAAAACTAAAAATAACAGTAGTCCCAGTACAAATGTGTACGGTCAAAAACCGATAATTCGAATTTTCCAAAAACAAACCGATAGATTTATTTTTAAATTTTCGCTAAAATTTTTGTTCTAAGTTTGGCTTCTTTCAATATAAGAAAATATTTTTGTATTGCTCAGAAGGGTTCCCCCCATAGAACCTTTATTTTGTTTTGAAGTTTTCTCAAGAACTTTATTAATTTTTTTTTCTGCAAAAACTCTTATACTGTCTCAATAATATTTGATGACCAAAAATTCAACTGTCTTTGTTTTTAAATTTTTAAAAAATATTGGTTCTTTTTCGAAATTCGATATCTTGAAAATGGGTCATCTTTGTTTTACAACATTGAAATGCAAGACGTCTAATAACAAGTTCTATAAAACTACATACCAAAAATATTTTAAAACTAAAATCAAAAAAATTTTCAAAACATTTTTTGCAGGTACATTTTAAATTTTAAAACACAGGAAATAGTTTTGAATAGACTTTTTATATATGTACATGAGCGAGTTCATGCGACCAAATCCTGCATTTTATTTCTTTTCTATTTGTTATGTTATATGCATTGAGTTGTGCTCTAGTGATATTTTGGATTTCATTTTTTATTTTCAATATGAAGTTTTTTATATTCAAGTTGTCAAAAAAAAAAGGTAAAAGGAGTGTTTGTGTACTAAAATTGTACCTATTATGAATTCAATAACTATTTTTTTTAGAACTCGTCCTTTGGAATCAAAACATCCTAAAGTCATTTCATCTGTACAGCACGAGCCCAATCTTAGCGATTTCGATTAATTTAAGAAATGTTACATTAACATATTGAATTATATGATATGAAATATGTATAATAATATGAAAAAGTTCATTTTTGATTTTTGACATCTACTTCCATTTTTCTCAATCTACTTCGCTTTTTTCCTCAAATCTACTTCCACTTTTTTTTGAAAAGTGGTAACGCTGGTACCTTCCATAGAACAGTTATTTTGTTTTTAAGTTTTCTCAAAAATTATTCAACCAATAATTGTTTGTCTGATCTAAAATGGAATTGTTTTTATTTTTGATTTTTAAGAAAATATTAACATTTTTTTTCCAAATTCGATATCTTAAGAATGGGTCATCATTTTTTTTACGAAACTCATATATGTATACGTATATTATTAAGTTCTAAGTAACTGCACACCAAAAATATTTTTTTAAACTAAAATTAAAACATTTTATACATACAAAAATAATTTAAAAAAAAAGCGCTCTAACGATTTTCAAATAATAATTTTGAAAAACTAAGGGTTTTTTGAGAAATCAAATGGCATTTAAATTTTTTTTAAAGCAAACTTTTTTTGCAGGTACATGTTGTTTTAAGAGACTATTTGGATACATAAGCAAGTTCGTGTGACCCAGTCGTGCATTTTATTTCATAAATCTTCCTTAAAACTAATTTTAACTAATAAGAAATTTTATTTTTAGCATTTAATAAAATTTAAAATAACAATTTAAGTCTCAGTCTCTATCAAAAAATGCTATTAAAATTGTCAACAATTGGCTTTCAACTAAAAATGCGGGAAATAAAAAAGATATTGAAATAAAACTTATTTTATCATATGCAAAATATTGTTATTGATTTTTAGTTATTTTTTTTTTTTTTTTTTTTTTTTGAGAAAAATCCAACTGACGACTTAGTTTACAAAACATGAAAACCTACAAAAACAACAAACAAAATGATTAGAAATTGATTTCGAAATTTTTATCTTACACAAAATTTAGTTATTAATAGTATGTTAAACTTTTAAAAAAACCGACAGACGGACATGAGTGAAAAATAATAAGTCCGGGTTACATACCAAGCCTCTTTTTAAGCTTTACATTCAAAAACGAAAAATAGAAGACCCTATATTAAAATATGTTTTTTGTTGATACAGAAGACAACAAATCTATCTCGAACGTACAAACAAATAGAATCTTAAAATGAATCTAGAAACTTTGAAAGTTCAAGAAATGCCAAAAGAAATGTCAAGTCCCTTTTCACAACAATCCTTCGCACTAACCATCATGCTAAGGGTACTACATCTTCTAACGAGAAGTTAAAAATCTGTTTGCATATAAAAGTGTGACTTAAGTAACCGGAATGTTACACTTCCTGAGTTTAGGGTTAGACATATTTTTCCTTGGTTTGTATAGAATGACCTTTGCTATTATAATCATACAAATATTCTAATTTTATTTGAAATTCGTTATGTGCCTATATAACCTCATTATACTTTATAATGACTCCCTAATATAACCCCTCAGAAGTTGAATAAAATCTTATAACTCCTTAAAATCTACCCATATAAATTTTTGTATTTACTCAAAACTATATCTATTTAAGATTTTAAAACAAAGAAATACACATGACCCAATAGATATCCAAAATAAACACTTTTATTTATGTACATTGTACATACATACATATATGTAAATACTAACAAAAATACCTAAATAAGTAACTATACAATAATGTAAAGAGTGCACAGTAAGACAGTAGTCACTGCACATGCCAACATGTGCATTGACCATATAATAAAATCGGGCGTGTCCGTTTTAAGTAAATTTTAAAATAAAATCAACAAGACAAGAAAATATTACTACTTACATATTTTTATAGTAAAAAAGAAATTAACTTATAAAATATATATAAAATTAACAATTAAAAATTATTTGTACTATAAAATTACACTTTTCATCTATGTCTATAAAACATGCATACATATATGTATGTAGATACTTTTCTACATGCATACATATGTACACGAAATAAGCAATAAAATGAAAAACGATTAATCTATAATGAAATTTACCCCAAAGACACTTATTTGGCTTAATTTTTTTTATTTTTGCAAAATAAAATAAAATCTAACATATATTTTTACACATTCCTATACACCTCCTATATATCTCAAAGGACTGTAAAAACGTCCCCCGATCACCACAACAACGAAACGTGAATTCTAATAAAATAAAATAAAATAAAAAAAAATGATAAGTCACAAAAACACTCTAGAAATTCCAAAATACCACACACTCATCATAAAAGAAGGTACTATCTTTTCTTTTACTAAAAACCCAGAAGGCAAAAATGACAGACATAAAAATAAATTAAATTAATTTTTGTCTTTCTTCTGTATAAAATAAAATTGTTTCTTCTTATACATACATATATACATACATATATCTAATACATGAATGTATAAAAATGAATTATAGCCAAAATTATTATGATGATGATCCATATTGTATTGATATGTCTGTAATTTATTAGATCAATTTATTATGCTTATATCAAATGAATAATAAACTTATGCACTTTCTTCCACATATATATATATATATATACACACACATCCGAGTACATTCACATAGATACAGAATACCTACTATATAAAGAAAGATACACATTTCTTCCAAAACAAATAAATTCCACTGACATTTCGTCAATATCAAATTAAAAACAAAACCATACGGAATTCTTGTATTTTCTTCTATACAAAACTTAATGTAAACTGAGAAAGATACAAAGATACAATCAAAAAAAAAAAAAAAAAAAAACAACAACAAAATGGAATAAGTGTATCTGCGTAGTAAAAGATGTCCTTCGTGGCAAACTCAATAAAAAACGTCTACCATATGGTTTGATAAGAAAAATATTGCCGGTATGTATTAAGTACCTACATATATATACTACCTATCTAATGTACATAGATACAACATAGATACTTAATTATTCATCTTTAAATTCATCTCAACTATGAAGATACAAAAATGTGTAATTCATAGATTTTTTTTTTAAAGTTTGTTTTGTATTTTCTATTGCAATTTTTCTTGGCCCAAATGTACAAAAATAGATTTGAAACCAGGAAATATTTTTGTTTTTGGGAATACATTATGTACACGAATATACGAAATTTTAAGGAAGCACATCGATTTTAAATGAAAATTCCTACATTTTCCTCTTCAACCCACCAACAAAAAAAAAAAAAAAGAAAAACAAAGAAGAAGGAAACAGAACAGAAAACAGAGAAACAGATAAAATAAAAAACACCCAAGAACGTACCTTTTTGTAGTTTTTGAATGTATGTATAGGTATGAAGTTGTCTTAAATTGACTAAGGTCCTTATCCAAGGAGTTGTTTGCTTTGTTATCCAAGTACTACCATGATTTTGTAGTTTTTGTTTTTGTGGTTTTTTTTTTTCTTTTTCTTGTTTTTATTTTGAGTTTTTATTTTTTTTTTATTTGTAATTATTTAAATTTATTTGCACAGTTGATGCACTTGCACTTTCAATTAGATACATATTATGTTTAATTGCACTAAAACACACTATATACTCATATTATTATGTATATGTACTACATACATACATTTTCTCTTCGTTTTACATATTTATAGATAGATTTAATAATTATAATTAGTATTTATACATTTGAACTTACATTGGCTAATTACTTTTTGTAACATTAATAATTTAAGTAGAAAATTTGTCTCTTGGAAAGAATTGTGTTTTTTTTTTTTGTTATTTTACGAGAATGATGATTATGAAGGCGGTAGCGGTGGCGGTAAAGGTGGCGGTGATGGTGACTATAGTGTTGCAGCTTATATAGTTTAGTTATACGACGACGTTACACATAATATTTTTTATATTTATATTTTTATTTTTTATTTTAAATTCTTTGATATGCATATGAAAATTATATTAACTAATAACAAATACACAACACAACAACACATACAAAATGTGCATAGTTCAACAAAATTTAAAAAATATAATTACTTTAAGAGAATAAACAAAACCGAAGAGAGCATTTTCTGCAAGCTAAACAACACTATTATTTTATTTAAAAACGACATAGTTCGATTTGTTGTTTTTTTTTTTTTGTTTTTGAAAAACACCGTTTTTAACCTATCCAGAAGGTAGATATCGAGTCATATTGTAAAGGATTTTAAAATATGTATATTTTCTGTTTGTATTCGAAGCGCATGTTTGATATTTTTGTTTTTTTATTAAATTTTATTTATTTTTTTTTTTAAATATTTTTATATGTTTATTTAAGTTTAAAAAATAAAAGAAAACTATAAAATCAAAACAAAAAAAAAATTACGATTCCGAAATAGATTTATGTATAGAAAGTTATAGATATAAGATATTTAGACAAAATTTAATGCAAGACGTTACAGTAAATACACTTTTCAGTACACGCGTCCAAATATAAACTGCTCCTCGGTATACATAATATATTATCCAGTACCTTTCGTGGCAGTGCCAGTGCCACCTGAAAAGAACACAAAAACTTAATGCAGTAGGAACACGTACAATAAGCCAGCAGACGACTACGGCTACGACTACGACTACGACTATGACTACGACACGACGACGTCGATGTCGATGTCGATGATGATGACGATGACGACGAGCAAGACCACGAGCACGAGCATGAGATTGAGATACAACACAACCAGGAACGAACTGGTCAGGAGGAGAACACCAAACTTGGATGGTTTCATTTTCACTTTGACTATTGTTTATGGTGGCACCACGGTGAGTTGGTCGTGTGCTCTGCTCGTGGCACTGTTGTGGCACTCTGTGGGAGTTAATCGACGATGGAAAGCAAGTACACACAAATTCTCATCCACTAAAATAATATGAATACAAAATGGGAGGAAAGTGAAAAACTATGTTTCTGGTATGTTTTCCCATGAAAAAGTCTGAGAATGTGCTTTTCTTTAATCCTATCGTGTCGGGATGGTTCTTTATGGCCATAATGTTTTATGGTTATGGGCTAAATTTTTATGATGTTAAGAAAGGTTTTTGATTTTGAAAGAAAAGTTTTTCAAAACATTTTCTTCATTGTGTTTTGGAAATGGAGTGACAATGGCAACTTTGGTTCAATACTTTGTGGATTTTGGGATGAGTGCGCATGTTCCAGGAAAAAAAACAAAAATAAACCCCCCCGAAAGAGTTCGTTATTTTGGAGTTTTATTTCAAACAAATATAATAAAAAGGAGTAAGGACAAACACGAAACATGGACAGAAAAAATTCGAAGGTAGAAAAAACAACATTTACTTTTTTTACCGACATACCGACAGTATACAACAACACCAACAAAAAGAAAAAATCCTGTGCTTGTTTATATTGTAACTATGGGTATTTGGCTAGTAAATAATTTATTACCCAAATTGTATAGGATGTGAAACAACTGGGGCTTAAAAAATACGAAATTTGATTGGAAGCAGTCCGACTAAACTTGGGCACTTGTGTGGAATACTAAATGTGTGTGTTTGTGGGTATATTTTTTTTTTTTTTTAAATCCTTAAGGAGGATAGGTAAAAGTACAGGTAGAAGGTATACCTTTCCAGAGTTAAAATTCGACATAATTTTTTTTTTTTTGAGGCTTTTTATTTTTATTTTTGTTTTAAGGAAGGAAGGAAGGTATGAAAATGCATCGCTGTGAAAACATTCAGCGCGGTAAGGGTGTTAAATAATTTGTAAGAGTTAGATTTATTTTTGTTGTTTTTTTTTTTTTTTTTATTTTTTGAAGCAGTGATTTGAGCTTTAGGGGGCAATTACATTAGAAAATTACGAACTGCGCAAATATAAGCCGTGTTTTTTGGGGATTGCATGTATAGTACAGTGAGAAGTTGCCAAAAAAAACTATCCACAGTAGTCAGATACATGAATTATGCTTATGAATAAGTGTTGCAAAAAAAACAACTTAACATCTAATTTGTATCTAAACTGTTATAAAACATTGTTTTGAATTTAAAATTCTTAATATTGTCATTTGGTGAACTTACAAGAAAATAAAACTTATTGAATATTTCAATTAATTGATTAAGAAGGCTTTGCTCACCATAGTTCAATCTGCTAAAAATTGTATTAAGTCATCGTATGCTAGCGATCTACTAAGACTAAAGGTAAAACGAATAAGAACGAATAATATTAAAAAGAGTGAGCCTTCGTGAATAATGGGGCAGAATATTTCTACTACACAAAGGAAGATAACGGAGACAAAAACGCCAACATTTTTCTTTGAATCGCTTTAATTCTCTTTTTTGTGTATAGAATATAAAGGTGCATTTAAAACTCATGGTTTCCGTTTTGTCAGCATTTAAAACGAGACGATTTTTATTGCACGAATCCCTAAGTAATAAAAAGAGGCTGGGATGCGACCCACACTAATAACTTCCTATACCGTCTCTCGATTTGTCTTGCTTAAAAGGTTTGAAGGTTTTCGTGTTTTGTTAAAAAAGGTGCCAGTTGAATTATTTAAAAAAAAAAATTGAATTACCAACAATATTTTGCATATTTTAATTAACAAGACTTTTAGTCGAAAACCAATTTTTACCAATTTTAGCAGCATTTCTAAAAGTTTTTATTTCTTATATAAACAAATACAAATTGGTGGTAAAAATAAATTGAAGTTAATGTTTTCTATTATTGACGAGATATCGAAAACAGAACATCAATTTTTACCAATTTTGCGTACTATTTTTTGTAGATTTTAATTTTTTATGAAAAAACTGACGGTTTGATTTTTATAAAAAATGTACTGAATGTCGAAAACAATATTTTCTGCGAGATAAAACTAGTTAAAAGCTAATATTTTTAAATTTTGAAAAGATAATTGAATCGAAAGCAAATTTTTTCCAAGTTTTTTTTAAGGTTTATAATGGGTGATTTGTTTGAGGTTAGGATTTTCATGCATTAGTATTTGACAGATCACGCGGGATTTCAGACATGGTGTCAAAGAGAAAGATGCTCAGTATGCTTTGACATTTCATCATGAATAGACTTACTAACGAGCAACGTCGAATTTTCAGTGAATGGGCCCTAGAAAAGTTGGCAGAAAATCCGCTTTTTTATCGACAAATTTTGTTCAGCGATGAGGCTCATTTCTGGTTGAATGGCTACGTAAATAAGCAAAATTGCCGCATTTGGAGTGAAGAGCAACCAGAAGCCGTTCAAGAACTGCCCATGCATCCCGAAAAATGCACTGTTTGGTGTGGTTTGTACGCTGGTGGAATCATTGGACCGTATTTTTTCAAAGATGCTGTTGGACGCAACGTTACGGTGAATGGCGATCGCTATCGTTCAATGCTAACAAACTTTTTGTTGCCAAAAATGGAACAACTGAACTTGGTTGACATGTGGTTTCAACAAGATGGCGCTACATGCCACACAGCTCGCGATTCTATGGCCATTTTGAGGGAAAACTTCGGAGAACAATTCATCTCAAGGAATGGACCGGTAAGTTGGCCACCAAGATCATGCGATTTGACGATTTTAGACTATTTTTTGTGGGGCTACGTCAAGTCTAAAGTCTACACAAATAAGCCAGCAACTATTCCAGCTTTGGAAGACAACATTTCCGAAGAAATTCGGGCTATTCCGGCCGAAATGCTCGAAAAAGTTACCCAAAATTGGACTTTCCGAATGGACCACCTAAGACGCAGCCGCGGTCATTATTTAAATGAAATTATCTTCAAAAAGTAAATGTCATGGACCAATCTAACGTTTCAAATAAAGAATCGATGAGATTTTGCGAATTTTATGCGTTTTTTTTTTTTTAAAAAGCTCTTAAAAAATCACCCGTTATTTTTTGATTCCGACCTTATGAAATAAATAACCATTCTGTTCTGGCCCTACTTTTATGAAATTCAAATTTCCAAAACTTGTTCCCAATTGTTCCGGGGCTCTTCTAAATTGTTCCAGAGATTCGTTTCTTAAAATTGATTTTTAGTATGAAAAATTTACAACAAAATGCTCCCCGCCCCCCTTGGAATCTTAAAGACCTTATGGTCTTTGCTAAAATAATAAAGCTTTAGCTTAAAATTTTAAATTCTTTCAAAGGGGGGCACTAATGAGGGGAAATATTATTTTTTTCGTTTGTGTGCACCTTTAGCTATATTTGATTACTGTTTTGGATAAAATTTGGACACGAACTGGAGGAAATATGGTTTGCCTTGGAACATTTTTTTTTTAATTTTTGATTTTTGAAAAAGGGGATCTAAAATAATGTTTACAAAATTAAAAGATATTGAGATTTTTTTGAAAGTTCAACCATCAGCGTAAATAATAGTTTATAAGCCAAGTTTTGGTTGATGTACATGTGTTTATTCACGATTTATTATGTTGTAAGGTTAAAAAAAAAATTGGGGAGACGTATTTTGCATTATATTTTAAAATATAAATTTCACGACTCTTAGTTTTCGGAACAATGGTTAGAAAACTTTTTAGAATCTAAAAAAAAAATATAAAAAGTTGGAATTTCGAAAAAAGAGGGGGCTAGAATTTTTGAAATTTTGATTATAGAAGTCCAAAAATTTAGATCAATGTTTAGACCAACTAGAACAACCTGGAATAATTTTCAAAAAATCGATTTTCGAAAAAGTTTGGGATAGGTCAAAAACAGTTTTTTCTTGTTTTGTGCCTGGACTCACGGCGGCGGCGGTGTCAAGTTAGCACTACATACTCCCTTTTTTAAATAAAGGAAAGTACAAACATTTTTGGAATTTTTTTCTTTCCACAACTAATTTTAAACAAAAAAGCTACAGTTAATTGCATCGTTACATTTTCGAATATCCTTGTTTTATGCGTGGACTCACGGTGTCAAGTTAGCACTACATACCCCCCTTTTTAAAAAAAAAATCAAATTAAAAAAGATTTTTGGAATTTTTTTCTTTCCACAACTAATTTACAACAAATAATTGTCAACTAATTGCGTACTTATTTTTAATAAAATCAAAAAGTGTAGTGCTAACTTGATATCAACCTAGCACTACATTACATACCACTTTTTTGTAAAATCGTCGAGCTACAAATTTTTGGTTTCCACAACTAATTTACAAAAAAAAAGGTTCAATTAACTGCATACTCAGTTGTTTAAATTTCGAAAAATGTAGTACTAACTTGACAGTCGTAAATTCATCAACTTTTGACCAATGGACGATCAAAGGGGGGGTCACATGAGCCATAAGGCTCAGTTAAGTTGTATAAGAAAAGATTTGTTAGTAATTTAACGACATTCACCAAAAAGTCGTTTGCCGTCAAAAACAACTAAAATTTTACTTTTCACGCAATTTAGAATTTGGAAAAACTTTTATGAAAATAATTTAAAGTTTTATAAAATTTGTTTCTTAGAAAAAGACCAAATACTCAGGTTCTTAGAAGGAAACCTTGAATAAGAGATCGTCAATTTTATATTAAGTTGCCTTTAAAATATTTTTAAACAGACTTTTTGGGAGAAATTAGCAAACTCTAGCGACCCAGTCGTGAATTTTATTTCTTCCAAAATTGATTTTATGTTGAATACAAAAACTTAAATTAAAGGAATCTACTTTTTGAAGTGCTTTAGATGTTCTAGAACTGAGATTTAAACACTAATTTCAAGAATATAAATGTCCCAAAAACAGCAAAAGTGACACTAATGTTAAAATAATGGCTAATTGATAACCCAATGAACGTTTTATATCTATTAGTATAAAAGCTTTGAATCTCTTGAGAACTGAAGTGAAAATAGATTCTGACACGTGTAATTTGTGAGTTCCACACAAAAGTTTCTTCCCAACTTTTTACCTTACCGTTTTACCTTTTACCTTAAATTGTTTTTATTTAATTTTTACACAAATTATGTACTTAAATGAACCTATTTCCTTAAATTCAAGAACCAAACATTTTTCTTTCTAAAATTTTTAAATTTTGTGGACTCCTTTAATATCAATATATTTTCTAGCATCAGCTCCAATCTACGAGTAAGCAGACTGATAACGATAGTAATAATAGACTACTAAAAATTGAGTTCGAAAAAAACCACGTCAAAAAAGCTAGAAAATTCTTAATATCAGATTCCTTCTCATTTTCTGGGTTTTTAAATTTTTGTAGCGTTTTTCGAATTAATTTTTGGAAAAAAGCTAATTTTCAAAACAATTTCACACATTTCTGCGTAAAAGCAACAAAAACCCTCTAAACTATTGCGTTTTGCTCTTAAATATGGCATATTTAGAAAACTGTTGGAATCTTGGAATGCTGTCATATGTAGAGAGTCGACAAAATTAAATTGTTAGACTATACCTTGCTATACAAAAGCGTTCTAAAATAATTTAATAACTAAAGTTGTCACTTTAGCCCTTGAAATGTGTAAATTTAATTTTAATATATATACATTATGTTATTTAAATTTTGTTAACCTCCTTTACAAAACATTAAAGAATATTTTTAAGCGGTAAGTAAAGACTCGTCACATTGGACTTAAAGTCACAAGCTCCCATTGCATTGAACTCAGACGATTTCCGAGATTCGTTAAAAGGAACAACTAAGTGGGACGAAGTGTAAGACAATCCTTTTTAACATAAATGAAGGTACACCATCCGAACCAGGACTAAAGCATTGAACTAGTTTTAAACGTTATCATATATAAACAGAAATCGACATAGAAAAGTTAATTGAATTAAAATGAGTATATTATTGTGTGTTAGGGGAGCTTTTGATATGATATTATGCTACTATAAAATAACATAGTTCTACAAAGGTGTGGTTTTTATATTGATCAGTGAATATTTTCCAATTAAAAAATACTTTAGAAAAACTTATTTAATAGCTGAGAGAATTGAAAACTTTAATTAAGAACAAATTCCAACTTCCCCATTTTCATCTGAGTTTGTTACCTCTACTTAAATTAACAATTCAATTCAACTTCAAATTGAATAAATTTTAAACTAATTGAGATACAACTTAAGTATGTTCATTGTTGTTTGTAACAAAAAAAAAATCCTTGAAAAAGAATACAATTTTTATTAAGAACTACCAACAACATTTATCTGGATTTAACAGCTTCTGTTCTACAGTAAAATGTCCTTTAAGGTATTTCACAGAACAGTGAAATTGTAAAGATTATTCTTTGACCTTTCTTCGATGGTAAGACAGCAAGGCATGTACTTTAATTTAAGTGAGTAATCCTAAATTGTGTTTTCGAATTGCAAAAACTAAGGTTTTTATAACTGCTCAAAAATCATATTTTAATTATGAACAAAATTCCTTACATATGCAAAGAAAACTATAAAAATCTTTGACTATTTTACAGCTCGAATCGCAAAAATCAGTTTAAGAACCTTCGTTTGGTTTCTGTCAACGGAGTATTTAATAAATTAAACAACGTGTTAAATCGATAATCATACCATTAATTCGTAGAATTTTATTCAACTCCATCTACACATATATCTTACCATAAAATATTCCCCTAATTAAACTTAAATTTGATTTCGTGCCTCAAATATTACGGGTGGCAAAAGAAATGAAATTTATCATGGTATCGTGATATGCTCTATTTCGTATTCGGAGAAATCTCTTTCAATTAAATACTATACATCATTTCCGCACCATAAGAATCGCATTTTACCACCACCCTGCCTCGCTCATCCTTAATCTTTATCCTGTTCCTGATGGTGATGCTTTTAAAGGTAAGTACGATAGAAGTAGTACATTTCGTTGTTGAGTTGGTACTTGATGAAGTTTTCGTTTTTTTTTTTTTTGTTTGATGCACTCTTTCAATGAGACTTTTTCCAGAATTTTTCCAATTTGCAATAAAGACAAACATCTCTTTTAATGTGATTAGAAGAATATGAAATTGGACTTTTATCTATGAGATACATTTTTATAGATCCTGGAAATAACTAACCAGTTTTAAAGTTAAGTTTCAAAGATATAATGTATGTATATCTACAACGGTTAATTTAGTAAATATATCATTAAGTGCAGTTTCTTTTTATCATAATTAATGAGACTAATAGATTAAAAAAAAAGACTCAATAGTCTAAGATACGTAGAAGGAATATCTTTACCCTCATCTGTTATTTGATATTGACCAATATTTTATAAAATATATTAATTGGATTAACATTTTGCGCTTGGGTTGCCTAGCTATAACCTGGCCTTAAGATGCAAAATATTGCAAAATAAGAGTGCATTTTTGAATTCAATTACCCTCATCTGTTATTCATAAAAATCGGATATACAATAGCAATGTTTTTTTGGGATTCCATATATAGTACAGTGAGAAATTGCCAAAAAAACGATCCGTAGTAGTCCGGTTTTTATATTTGAAAGTTGATACAACTGAATATTTGCCAGAATAATTTATCAAAAAATTACAAAAAAAAAAATAGCGAAATTCAGACCAACTGTGAAATCGTGTAAGCTGATTATTGATAGTTGACTATCAAAATCAAGAAAATACGTCTGTGTAATGTAATAGTCGATTTCAAAGTTTTAACCAGACAATTTGACATAAAATAAAAACTGCAAGAATTGGGTTTGTTCGTAGACTACTTCATTAACATGTGTATGAAGCGAGCTTTAAACTCGCCTCAATTCTTTATTTACCTGAACCGAGTTGAAATGAGCTTGATTCGACTCGTTTCCGGTCGGGGATCGGAGTCGAGTCAAAATTTGTGAAGAAAAACCTGTGTGGAGGAGTTGGTTTTACAGATAATGCATAATGGTCTGTTTATTTGCATGTTTGTGTACAAAAAATACAGTTTTGTTTAAATCAAATTTAAAAAAAAAATTTAAATGGAGTAGGTAGCATATTCAGTTCTTCATTGTTTAACACAAATCAAACTATCTCACTTGCACTTCATAAGAAACATTGAAACACTATTTCCATTTTAGAAAGTGCTGTCAAACTTAATCATTTTTAAATCTATTTGTGCTGTGAAAACACCAAAAATATTTATTTAATCTAAACTGAGATAAACCTCTGGTAGAAACATAGCAAAACTTAATTATCTATTGTTTTCTCTTGCAAAATAAGCCCAGTTAGTCCATTTTCACTAACAAAACTAAATAATATCAACAGTAATAGATTGATTTTTTCCCCAATGGAAAACACATGATTCCAAATGCATAACTGCTCAACGAACACAGCCATCGAGATACAAATGCAATATCAATCGTTCCAACATTTGAGAACGAAATCACATAAGATCCATTCGAGACTCGTATAAATGTCAAAAACCCATCCGTAGTAAGATTCTACTTTCACTTTTATCGGTAGTATTCATACTGCGGATATTGTTTTTGTTATTCATGTAAAATCCTACTATACTATTGATAGATTTTCCAACAAAACACTGGTAATGAAAGACAATGATATAAGCATAAAAGCAAACTAGGGTTGCCTACTTATGTGTATCCTGGCCCTATTGGAAGATTGCCTGGCTTTAAGTGGTATGTCTGTGGAGTAAATATAACCTAATCTGTTATTTAATTGATTTTGATGCCAAATGAAAGGTAATTTAGGTTAGGTTAGGTTGGAGTGGCTGTCTAGATGTCATTGACTCACTTAGACCTCAAGGGTCCATTGTGATACCACTAATAGGGTTACTCATGGGAGAGCAATGAAAATTAAACAAACCATTTTGTGCTTTTAATAAAGTTAGAGAGACACTTTGTGTCAGTCATTGCCAGTTCACAAGGTAATTTAACGCGCGTTCGATTAACAAAGGATTGCTTAAACAAAACCTGGTATTTGTAGCATTGAAGTGTTAAGTCTTCGGTAAGCGTAGAAAATTGATCCCATGTGTTATTGAGTGTGTTTTTGTTTTCAATGAAAGCACATTATAATATCCGTCTAGTTGTATAAGAATGCTTAACCGAAAGCTGGCCCAAACCAGGGTTTCTTGGATTAGGGATGTTAAGTTTTTGGTTAGTTCAATTCAGAGAGTGAGCTTATAAAAATGCTAAAAATTAATATGTAGATATATACAAATGTGCATAATAGCGTATTTGTTAAAAAGAAATATACATAGGAACATTTTCCCAAACACAATTTAATTAGATGTTTGAGGAATGTTCAATCGTTCACCATGGTGTGCATTTTTATTGAAAATGTATTTTAACCAGAAACGCTTAGCAAAGAATGTGTTTCAGACAGATCAATGTGATTGAAAGTGATTAAAAATCAAGATATAATGAATTTTCTACACTTGCAGAACATTTAAAATTTCCAAAGTTTAGGCAACTTTAAGTTGTGCTAACTTTTCGCCTTTCCCTATAAAGTTGGAAAGGGAATTAAATACCCTTTTTATGATACCATAACAAACTAAAAAAGAGGCTGAGATGCGACCCACACTGATAACTTCCCATCCCACTGATAACTTCCCATCCACGTCTGACCATTTGTCTTGCTTAAATGGTTTGCAGGTTTTCGTGTTTTGTTAAAAAAGTTATCAGTTAAATTATTGTAAAAAATTTAAAAGTCACCAACAACATTTTGCATATGATGAAATAGGTATGTAGTTTGATTTCAAAATCTATTTTTGTTAACGAGATTTTTAGTTCAAAACCAGTTTTTACCAATTTTAGTAACATTTCTTAAAGTTTTTATTTCTCAAATAAACAAATACAAATTGGATGAATGAAATGAATTTGAAGTCAATACCTTCTATTTTTCACGAGATATCGAGAACCGAACGTCAATTTTTACCAAATTTGCGTACTATTTTTTGAAGATTTTAATTTTTATGAAAAAATGGATTCTTATAAAAAAATGATTGAATATCGAAAACAATATTTTTTGTGAGATAAAATAAGTTTGAAGCCTATATTTTTAATTTTTGAAAAGTCCAAAGTAAATTTTTACCAAGTTTTAGTATTGTTTTTTGTTTAGGTTTTTATTTTATGTAAAAAAACTGTCAATTCGATTTTTCTCAAAATTTTTCCAAATGTTGAAAACAATATTTCTTATAATTTAAAATTAGTTTGAAACCATAAACTCAAATTTTTGAAAAGATATTTGAGTCGAAAATCAATTTTTGCCAACTTTTGTTAATTTTTTTTAGGTTTTTATTTTTTGTAAGAAAAACTGTCAATTCGATTTTTCTCAAAATTTTTCCGAATGTTGACAACAATATTTTTTAAAAGATAAAATTAGTTTAAAGCCAATATCTCAGAGTTTTGAAAAGATATTTGAGTCGAAAATCAATTTTTACCAAATTTTGTTAATTTTTTTTAGGTTTTTATTTTTTTGGGAAAAAAAACTGTCAATTCGATTTTTCTCAAAATTTCATCAGATGTTGAAAACGTTATATTTCGTTGCACGAAATTGGTTTGGAGATAAAAACATTTTTTTTTTCGTAAAACTTTCGAGGTGACATATATTTTTTTATTTTTATCTGTATAACAAAATTTATTTGAAGTCGATATCTCTACTGGTTCTTGATCTATGGACGACGAAAAAAACGTCGCGAACGTACGGACGTACAGAGGTACGGACGTACTAACGTACGTAATGTCAAAATTTCCAATTCGACAAATCGGACCCATTACAACAACTTCCTATGGGAAGTTAAAAATAAAAATAATATTAGTAAGGGCTATTTCCAAGTTTGAGCACACATAGCTGAAATCAGAGTTCGGATTCGGAATCAACAATACAAATTAACTCTAAAACGAACTATTAAAAACCATACAAGGCTTGTCAAACCTTCAGATAAGTAGAGTCAAATGAAGTCCCTTACTAATGAAGTTCCACCTTAACTTTAAAGGTTTGTACATACTTTGTGATAACATCGTACAATATTTTTTTTTTTTCAGAACTACGTTACATTTAACATTAGCCTAAAAAATAGCGTTTACGTTTTTTTTTTTGCATTTTTAGAGAGGTATATTTAAAAAACGTGAATATTATAAATTAAGATTAAAATTCAGGGCAACAAATTCTTTTGAAAAAGTATTGTGTAAACCACAATACAATGAAAAAACACTTAATTTTGTTGGCCAGTATTATAAGACAGAAAAGTATTCAATAGGCGTATTTTATTGGTAAATTATTAGCTAGTGCAGTAATGGAAAGTAAGTGCAGTAATGGAAAGTGTGAATAAAACATATGTTCACTATTATATGCACTTTTATTTTAAATCTTCAAGTTGGTATCTGTGCAATCATACTTATGTCAAGATCAGCTGTTGAAAATACGTACTCAAGGGATGTGTTGAAAAACTATTATTGTTTTTATGTAAAGTTGAATAAGAGTTCAAGTTAATGTGTACATGCAGGTCCAGTCAGAATAGAGTTGAGTATGAATTGAAAGATTGAAATAACATAAGAGTGCCTGTCCACATTTAATTTTTAATGTTAGGTGCAAGCAGTGAGACAGGTAGATTATGTGAGTGAAAAAGAGAGAGATGGGTAGATTACAGCCCAAATGCAAACAATATTCTTGGATTCAACATGAAAGATTTTGTATTGTATGAGTGAAAGATAGATAGATTTCAAGGGTGTGCGATAGGGATGTGCAGATTGATTTTCTCTTCATCGTATGTACACAACGAACATAATAAAACCCAGCATTAAAAATCCAATGTAGACAGGCACTAAAAGCCAAAAGAAGGGTGTGAGGCGAGATTTTGTCCTTCCCCGTAAGCCCGTCTTGCCTACAAGCTCCCAGTTGCTGGCAACTCAGTTTTCCTGGGTGAAAGGGGACAAATCAACGCGAAACATTGAGCGCCAAAATTAAACTTTCTCTTCTCAAAATAAACTTACACTGCGATAACTGACGCGAAGCGAATCAAAGCGAATCATTCACAATGATAACAAAAATGACAAATAAACAATGCCGCGTCGGCGAATGTGCCACTTTCGCGTTGGTTTGGGAGAGCCTTTAAACCCGACCAATGACGAAAGTTTTGTTTTCGCATCAAATGTTTCGCTTTGGTTTTGGGCGAGTCCTAACACACATCACACGTCAATAAATTTAGAGCTAGCACTGTGATTATTGATGATTTTTGGGTGATGTCAAGTAGTCAACGCATTGAATATTTACGTTGACAGTCTAATCGTAGATTAATATTTCAAACCAATTTATTTGTATTCTAGTGAAAACAGAGCACAAGAAAAATACGAACGCATCCCCAAATAATAAAATTCTGCCAACCTTTAAGTAAAAAATATTTCTGGAACTGGATGAAGTGTCATTCTATTCCAACATTCCAAAACTTTATCTGAACTATTTATATGCACTATTTTTGCTGCCTTATTTATCCGCACTATTTCTTTGTTGTTGTTTAGTGTGTAAGATTTTGCTGCGCTGCGTATAAATTTACCAATAAAAAACGGCTAATATAATACTTTAAATACGTTTTTTAGAAGGTGATTTGCTTATATTAACATCAACTTACACCTTTATCGTTAAATCATCTTTAGCGATAAGATTAATGCCTGTCTTAACAGGTGGAGTGAGCACAATCTTCATTCGACTCTTGAAATTTCTTTACATCCTAAAATATTAATGTTTTCGTTGTTTTTTGCATACCTGAGGTGTCAAGAGGGCACGGCACAACATGCCATACAAGCTGTGCCATTATCACTTTGCTGATCTAAATTCAAACGTTGTTGGGTAACCGAATCATCTCAAAAAATCAACTTCTTAATCATTCACCTCAGTCATGTGATTTCATACCCTTGGACTACATTTTTTGATGGTACGTCAAAATCAAAATGATTACCTTCAGTTATGGGGCTCATTTTAATCTCACATTTCCTGTCCTGCAATGCAGTCATTACCTTTTCGAAGCGTGTGTCCAATCAACTGCCATTTGCAACTTCTCAGAATAGTGTCAATGATTTTCTTGCACGTGTACAAGTTTTAACATACATTTTTGTCGTTTCATGACGTAATAATTCCAATTAACAATTTATTCTGTGTTCTAATTATCATTTTGGATATTTGATACATTGATTGATAAGTTTTTTTTTTAGTCATTGATTGGATTACGTGGCAAACACACTTTACCAACTAATAAATCGTAAAACGTGCTTAAGGATTAATAAATGCGTGGAAAAAGATTTGTTCAAGGCGTTAAAAATACAATCCTATAACTACTGCTATCACTATACTTAATACGAAAACATTTTTCCTTCTAAAATATTTAATATAAACGTATAAGAATCTTATGTAATACAATATGCTTTGCAGCTCATAAACATATCGAACTTCTATTATAATTCCAATAAGTTAGGGGGAATACGAGTATCAAGGACAGTAAGTAATAATTAATCATATTTTCAGCACCATCCGAAATCTTAATTAGACATAACAAAACAACAAAAATCCATAACCCCAACTGCCCCCTACCACTAGCCATAAAATATATATATATGCACGTAGATACTCTTTGTTTTCCATCGATTGGTTTTGTTATCCTTATTTGAATTGCGGCTCGGCGGCGGCGGCGTCGACGGCGCGGCATTGACGGCGTTTTATTCCTCTGATTAATGCTTGATGTCTGTCTATTAGTAAGATATATTGAAACTTAACGTCACGTTTCTTATGGAAATAAAAAATGAAGTGGGTGAGGAGATTTATGATCATTGGGCGGATTCAATCAATTCCTCTCCGCCCAAATCTTCCGATTGTTATGTCATGAGATTTTCATTTTCTCATTTATTTCAAACAAGTAATTTAAGCCAGGGCAAAAATTTAACACATCGGGCAGTTTTCGTACAATGAATTTATTTGACCTAAAACTGAATTCAACGGAAAATATTGACCAATATTATATGACTTAATTAGATGTTTCCTTTGAAAGTCTTTGATCCGCAGGGAAGCAAACGTTTAACAGGATTCATAATTAAAGTATGTCCAACTAACCATCATTGTAATTTTTAGTAAAAGAATGTAAGAAATTTTACAAGAAACGAAATAAAATTATAAACAAAAGCAAATAGATATAATTATCCTTCTTTAAGAAATCATGAGCAAAGGAAAATCAGCAAATACATATTTCTTTTAGTTCGACTCAGGATAAACGTTTGAGTTTTGACAAATAATAATGCATTGGAAAGGATCACCATTCAAATACAAATTCAATAATAATGTGTGGATTCACAAACATCATTTTCAAAAACCATATCCATCAAAGTCTTTGCGATTTGGAAATGGACGAATAGACCCAATATATTAATTTATTTATTTTGTATAAAGCAAAACGTTTCGTGCGACTTTCTATTCAATTTAACATGAAACCTTTTTACAGAATTAATTTAAAAAAAAAACACACACACAGTTTTGCTATAAAAAATATAAACTATGCATATATTTTCTTTAAAAAAATAAATGTAGATTTACAGTTATCGAATTTGGACTAAAACTACTTGTACAAAATAAAAAATAAAGAGACACATGTACATAATAAAAGGAATAGGGGAATACAAAGGAATGGTTACGATTTTATAACAGTTTACATTATTTTTGATGATATACCGTTTCTAATAATAATTATTGTTTCATATTTTATTGTTTACTAAAAGCAGTCCTTCAAAAAGAAATTCTTTTGGATCTCTTTTTGTTTTATTTTTTTTTTAAGTAAGTAATACTGCCGCTTTAAAAATAAGCGTTATTTTTTCTGCACAATGCAATCTGTTGTTTTTTTTATAATCTTTGTTTTTTGTCTTGTGACGTTTTTTTCTTAAATTTAAAAAAATACTAAACTAGAGTGTAAAAAACAAACAAAAAAAAAACTATTTTTTAAAATTACATAAATTATTTGTGAATTATTTAAAGAGCTCAAAGTTTTTTAGTTCCATCAATATCGATATTGAGCTCTTGCAGAGATCCACGTGGCTGTAGAAGGCTTCGTTTTTCGGGATCTTTGGATTTCTTAGGCTTAGGTCGATTAGTTTTCGAATAGCGATTTACTACTCCATCTGGTTCGTCCATCATTCGAAGAATTTGCGTTTGATCCGATGAGTCTATGGGTGCAATAGATATATCACGAACGGCACGGAATTTACCACAATTATTCAAGTGTTCGTTCTCCAATCGGAAGAAGTTCCATACAAAACGTCTAAAAGAAAAGTAAACACAATTAAAATATGTCAAAATCAATGATATACACTGCATTAAAAAAAACTAACTCATACAGGAACTAAAATCATACCATATTAAAGAAAAACAGGGTATAATTTCAGTTGCTGAAGGAATCATTTTTTGATGCAAAGTATATGAATATTATACTTTACCGAAAAACTTCTAGAATTGCTGTTATTGAAGTCATAATTTCACTAGGAACATATTTCATCTGTGTTAAGTACAAGGCTAGAGCCCAGCTAAACCGCAACAATAAATCTTCTACAATAGCAAAGTAGTAGAAGTACTACGAATAAAAATAAAGTAGGTATGAATTATATTAATACATATTTTGCAATATTTTTATCAACAAAAAAAAATTGTTAAAGGAATCATTAAGAATCGTATGAAAACGGAATATTAAATTTGTATTGTCTTAACTTGACAAGTTTTGATATTTAAAAGTATTAAAAGGTCAGATTCATTCTTTTAAGATAATTAATTTAAATGCAAAACATGAGAAATGGTTAAAATTATAACTTTTAAACTAGGAGACTTCCGAATAATCATAATGGACATCTTTTAAGAGCTTTAAATTCTCTACATACTTATATGAACAGTTTGTGGGTGCAATTGATTATTAGCTAGAAATACGACTGAGGAGCAAAGAATAATTTTAACATATAAAAATTGTTATTTCAATTTTCTTCACATTAATTTTAAACTCAATTTTGAACTGAAAAACAAAATAAATTAGCATAGTGAATACCTAGTGTCCGTGGTAATGGTAAGTGCGTAGGACATACATACACACAGAGGTCTTGGGTTCAATCGCAACCTGTGCCACCTAAAAAGTTTTTTTTCGCGTGTACTGCTTCTGCGAGAAATTGACAAAGCCTCCAAGAGTAATTCTTGTCATGAAAAGTGCTTTCGCAAATTAAAAAAACTTAAATAAATTAGGTAGCACAACAGTCAATTGGGAACTAGGGCTTAGTGACTTACAACTCTCAACCATTCCTATGTGTGAGTAATGTTGTCGGGGTTGGAGGGGACCTACTGTTTTAAGCCGATTTCGAACGGCTAATTTAAGAAAGTACTTTTCATGACTAGAATTACTCTTGGAGAATTTGTCAATTTCTCGCAAGAGGTAGTACCCGTGAAAAAAACTTTAGATGGCACAGGCAGGGTTTGAACCCAAGACCTCTGGTATGACAGTCCTACACACTAACCATCACGCCACGGGTACCACTTTCGCAAATTAGTGCTTTTCAAATTCGATATAAAAACTCCATACATGGTTAAGAGTTGTAATCCACTAGGCCCTAGTTCTCAAAGGACTATTGCGCCAACTCATTTATTTTTTAATGAATAAGCACAATTATTTGTCAATTTGTATCACTAGCCAGCAAGATTTTTGGGTTTTCTACCCCTTTCACCTGACTATTACCTATAAAACTTATATAAATTCGAAGGTTAAATATAATTGAGGTTTGGGATTAGTGAGTCACTTAAGCCTATTGACAGTATTCAAAGAAGAGATAGAGGGCAAAGAGAGTTCAACACTCAACACTTTTTTAAATTGAATTGTTGGTGTTGTTTCTTGAAAATGTTTAAGCTTTTAACTAGTTGTCTAATCTTCCATCGAATAGTATAACATCAAAAACAACAATGGTAAGGAAAATTAATTCCTCAATGTCTTATGTCCATTTTAGAAAATTGTAAGCTTGACAATTTTGGTAAAGGTGTAAACACCATTGGACCCATAGAAACGGAGATAATCACGAAAGAGCGGTTTTCGCGACTTTAAACAGTCCATAAATTGCAACTCGGCGACGAGACTTTATGAGACTCCTTAAGCAATTTTTAGAACGATAAAAGGAAGGTGTAAACAAATTTCCATCGTTGCTTTGCTCACTATTTTCTACCGCTATTTCAACAAAATTATGCTTTAGTGAATTAGCTGATAGCATTCTTCTCCTTAAGTAATTTAGCCTTTATATTCACGCTTAGAGGAATGCCCATCACAATACCCTTGAGTCCAACTTCGATTGCATTATCATTATCCTGTCGTTGCAATATTTATGAATTCTAAGCGAATGTAGACGGAAAACTTTTTCCAAACACCTTTTATTCCTTTCCTAAAGCTTGCATTGTGACTTGGAATAAAAAGGGCATTAAAATTCTCTTTAGTTCGAGTGGATTTTTTAAAATTAGTCTTTTGCTTAAGCATTAAGCGATCTGACAGTTGTCTGTGTTTAATCCAAATCCATTTCCCAACCAAAATGTTGTTCATTAGAAATTTTTCACAAGTACAATTTATTTTGTTATCCTTTCAATAAGTTTTCCAATGTCAGAACAGAATATAAACTTAAACGTAAAATTAAATAATATGGTTCATATTTTTAGGCTAATGAGGTTGAAATTAAACCTAATGTAAGGGCTTCTACATTTCTTTTCCTCTCATGCTTCAGATAATGCATGAAGTCTTAAATTTGTATCCCCAAATAAAATAAATAACTATCATTTTATCGTAGCCAGATTGTAAAATTTGCTTTCGCTGAAATTATCATCAAAATATTCCTATCCCTTTGATCTATCAAGATTCTTTCCAGTTTGTGTGCTAAATTAATTTATATAATTGTAGTTTTTTTGAAGAATATGTGTATTATGTCATTTTCTTTTTCTTCAAAAAGAATTGTATTTGATTAAAGTTGATTAAAGAGGTGTTAGTAAGAAGGCATGGTGTAGCCAACCCCGCAACAAGACGGACTATTTTATTTATATAAAATGTATTCACGAAAATCAAACATACTGTGTTGAAAAATATTAAATTACGTCTAACCCTTTATATGAGAAAACTGCTTTTCATTTAACTGCCATAAAAATAGTAATCATTTTAAAAATAGATTTTTTAGGGGTTGTACCAATTTGAGTAACAGTCCATTACAAAATTATAATAAAAAAGATTAAAATTGCAATATAATATACTACTTACCGTTGATGAATAAACAATTTCTTCTCGTAAAAATTTATTCTCGCCAGCATTCTTATCGAACAAGCCCCAATCCATTTTGATGTCCCAAGTGTACGAATAGAGTGATGACACAATTGAACTTATCATCCACATCCATGTGTAAGGATTATCAAATGTATTCGGATAATTAACTTTATTCGAATTTAATAAAAAACATTTTATTAAATTACTGAAATAATAATAATGAAAGTTTTACTAACCTGCATAGAAGGAGCGCAGTGTTGCAAATATCACAACTAAAAATGTAGTTGAATATTTCCCAGCATTCACTAAATGTGGAAAAGCTTCTTTGGAATCTCGATAACGACGCAAACATTGAGCAAATCGAAACCAAGCTGGCAGACAATTAAATATGGGTCGTATAATGAAATCCTTTTCCAGGCAGATAGATGTATTATTTGCTTGTGCCCAATCACCATTGGTTATATAGAAACAAACTAGATACTCAAAATCAAGCAAAGCAGTTACAAGAGAGTTCAATTGATCACCCAGCCAGAAATCAGCAAAGCCAACATGGAAAAAAGGTGCTGCTATCATACGGCCCTGAAATTACTGATTTTTAATCAACTGAAGTGAGAATTTTAAAATGAGACTTACAGAAATCCTCAACAACCAGAATCTTGCATCATGATGAAGGACATGGAATGGGTTTAGTAGAAATACCAACATTATTACAGTCAGGGTTAGAGGATTCACATAGGCAGGTATACTCAAACTAGAGCTATACACAAAACTCAACATGCTAAGGGTCCAAATGACACCAAAAATTGCCGCCAGTTCCATCAAATGTTGCTCCGAGAGATGATTTCTAGGATCCAATTCGAAAATAAGTACATGATTTACACCAGACGATCGCCATCCATAAATATTAACTCCAATTAGGAAAATAAATTCGATAATAAGTAACGGGGCTCGATACAGTCTAAACGTTACTTTTAAGTTTTCTCCGCTGATGTCGTGAAAAATTACTACAAGAAAAGAAAAAGTTGACGAATTTTACTCCTCAAATCATTTTGGATATGTTAAATGTCTTATACCTGATAGGAAAACCACAATTCCAAGGACAATAAAACTACCAGAAAACAATCCCACTTTAAATGTGGTCCAAGGACTCTGCTGCTCGCCTAATGGTGGGACACGCAGACGTTTCATGGCACGCTGACGGTCACCAGACTCCAGTTCACTTGTGACCAGCGTTTCTGTGTCATTGATTATATTGTCAATGTCTTTGTTGGTGAAGAAGTGCGACGCCTCAACATAGTCCTGACGCCATTTAGCTCCAGCATCAACACGAAGTAGCTAGAAATTAATATTTAAAAATATATATGTATATTCATGAGCGATCGTTTTTATGCAGATTAAAAAGATCTATAGGTACTTACTTTATCGTGTTTTTTCAATATTTTCCGAAAACCAGTGTGATTTAAATTCTGGTAGTTTTGTAACAAAATCAAACTTAAATAAAATTCACTGAATGCCAGTTTCAGTTCTTGGGCTTTTCTATGAGGCATTCCGGCTTTTTTAAGTGATTTTGATTTCTTTGCCAAACGTTCGGCATCATCCATGCATGTTTTTAGCTCAGCTTTGAGAGTGGCAAATTTTCTCGTCGCTTCGGCCAGTTTTTCCGAATAGAATGTATTGATCTTTTTAAGTTCTTTATCACAGTAATGAAAGAAGCTTTCATCGAAATTTACAAAATGTCTTTTAAGTACATCATCTTCAACGCTGTCAGCGGCTGGTGCTTCTTCCACCGCCATATACAGCATTGCTTTCATTTCCTGTTTTAAAATAAAAAAAAAATATCCATTAATATCAAAATATTTAAGAAAGTTCAGAGATTTTTGTTTAACTCACTTCATAGTTTATGTATTGCTTTCGCCATTCGGGTGTTATGTGCGCAGAGAGATGTTCCGCGAACTTCATGTTGACGGATTAGATTCTGTTGAGGAATAAATTGTATAGAACAAAATTAATTTATTTGGAATACTTTACTTTTTTGTTTTTTGGCTTATTAGAGTAGAGGGTATCTACTGATTTGAAGAAGTTTTATTGATAATAATGTGTAGGTTCTTATCACATCAAGCTGACTGACTTATCATTGGGCTATGAATCATTGTTGAATACAATAAATCAACTCTAAGCATGTCGTGAGACGCAACATTTGGAGGTGCTTTATGCTTTTGTATTTAACAGATATGTAATTATAAATTTTACGATTTTTTTAGATAAGAATTTAATTAGAAAATTCGTATTTAGTTCGTTTATTGAGAAGAAGCAGTAAATAAAATCCATTGTACCGCTGCGCTACAGCAAGTTTCTATGTTGGAAAACCTGTTGAAAATCCTTCAAACGTTGATGCAAACAAATACAATAAGGGTACTTATTAAAAAAGTTCTAAGCAAAGTAATTTATAACCTCGTCAGAGGACGATTCTACGTTGCATTAAATATTTTATGCAATATTCACACAAATTGACAGACTGTAACTGGGAAGGAAATTGTCGTAATGAAAAAAAAGCCAAATTGTAACTTTGCGCGTGTAGTACCGTAAAAAAAACTCAATCGTAAAGAAGAAATAATTTTTTAAATTTACGCTTTTCTTTAAAAAGGTTTACAGGCTTAAGTTATTGGGCGGGTTTAGACTAAACAAGAGACTTCATTTGCAGTCAACTGCATTGTTTGAATAAGACCAAGATAGCTAAGCTAGTTAATGGGCAGGTTCCGACGACATAAGGTACTTAAAAAGGCAACTTTCTAGTATCTGATTGGCCAGCTGCCGACAAGTTAAGTTGTCTGAACCGGCATAATTTTTCAGATGTTTAAGGGAAATTACTTTGTTTGCGTGTGCACATACGAACGTTCGTACGCGTGTACGTTGGGAATACCTTTTTTCGTCCTTCTTATCTCAAGAACCAGTAGACATGCTGAATGGACTATCTGTTTAGTGGTTTTCTTATAACAACTGGTGTTTTTTCTAACGTGAGGTTTTCAATATGGCACTACTTTTTTCGAAGTTGCTCGTTTTGACAGCTGTCACTTGATTTGCGATTTAATGATAAAAAGACAAACTTCTGAACAACGTTTGCAAATTATGCAAGTATTATTATTTTACAAAAAATAATGGTTCGTTTCACTCTACGCATCAATTTATTGAAGGAAACTTTTGGTGAGCGCATTATCTTGCGTCGTGGGTCTGTGGCTTGGCCTTCCAGATTGTGTGATTCAACGCCACTGTGGGGTTATGTGAAGTCACATGTCTATTGATGACTTGGTAGAGATTATTCGGGGTGTTATTTCTGATAAAATAGTTCATATTGCAAAAAGTGATCCCAAATTGGACCTCCCGGCTAGCCACCGCGGGCTCTTCCCCGAAATCATTTTTAAAACATAATGGCAAACCCTTATCTTTGTAATATTCTTAAATTCGACATCAAGAATAAGAAATTGGATTCCTTTTAATTTTCCATTTGGTCTGTACAAAAAATATTTGTCAAACAAAGCAAAAGAATCCATTTTTGCTTCTATAAGTAAATCTACTCTGCTCTGTTTTATCTTATGGCACACGATATCTTGTAGTCCTCTTCTCTCTCAAAGAAAACATGTCAAGCAGCCTTTAAACCTTATGGCCATAAAGCTTAATACTTGATTTAAGCACATAAGCTTTGTTCCAGGTGTCTTAACTGCATAGAGAACTAGAAGACAGTTTCTGACCATATATTTTCAAATCCTGCCTTATCACAAAGTCGATGACTCCACTTTAAGGGCTTCTTTTTTAATATTCCCTAAACAAATTAATAATAAGCTCCAAAGGCCTTATCTAGTTAAATACAGAAATTCTTTCTCAAAGAATCAGGAGTTCCCCAGGGCAGTCATTTAGGACCTCTACTATTTTTCTTAGCTATCAATAATGTTCACCTTTGTGTTCAATATAGTAACATTTTAATCTACGCATGCGGATGATATAAAAATCTTTAAAACAATAAAATATCTCAACGATCGTTAACTTCTCCAAGAGGAGTCCAACGCTTCCAAAGTAACAATGTATTCACAGCTTTACCGATTGCTTGCATAAACGGTTGGTTATGACGATCATAATAATCACGTACTGCGTGAAAAGTAGCTTCACTTAAATCACGACTTTTGTAAGAAGTCTTAACAATTTTAAAGCGTTGTTTAATTTCTAATCTCAGATAGATAGCGTATACCCTATAACTTTTTATTCGTTTATTACGTGTAAAATATTAGCTGGGGTATTAAGATAGAAATTCAAAGCTGTCTAAGAATTGAACCAGTTCAAGGAACCTGAAATTTATTTAAAATTTGTATATTTCGGTGAATTATTAATTATTAAATTATAAATTGAAAATTTACAATAATTTTTGAACTCGAAATTTAAATATTTGTCTCCTGAAATTTGAAAATTTGAGCTGAAATATGTTTTTGTTTTTTGACAGTTATCTCAATTAAGAGATCCTACTCGGTCAACAAGGTATCATTGCACCTACTCAGAATACCCTACACAAGGTTGAACGCAGCCATTTTCGTAAATGGCAAACATTTAAAGAATATTTTGACACTTCAAATGACAGCTAAGTTTGACATGTGTCAAATGCCAACGCTACCAACTTGAAAGAACCTAATCTAAAGATGGGCAAAGGGCTAAAAGAAACTCTAAACTTTCTTTTAAATGTCCCCAATGGCATAGATTCAATTTAAAAAAATAATCCAAGTCATCTGAGAAGTACACATTTTATTTTTTTCTATAGGTGACTTATCATTTGACAAAATGCTTCATTTATAAAAGGGTCTGAGTGCCAATTTAACAACATAACTCTATACGAAACAAGGTGAGCAGATGTTACAATTTAGAATTTATAAGATAATAATAATAATTTGGGTTCTACATTTTATCTATAAACCAGCCTACATATAGTTTTCCATCAAATCGTGTTATGATTAATTATATGTACGTATGAATACTAGGGATAACCTTGTTGTCACATATCATATTTTTTAAAGATACCTATAAACTTTTATAGATACAGATGGGTATATATCAGTTATTGATTAAATCGCAGACCAATAATGCATATTTGATGGATGGACTGTTAACTGCAAAAAAAAAACCGTTAATTTGTAATTGATTGTTAAATTGAGATGGATATAATTTTCCATTGGACACAATTTTGTAGATATTTCGATTAAATCTAACTTATTAAATCGATAAATGACAGTACACCATTTTGTAACCCTAATAAATGGTCGCATTCGGAAAGCTAGTGGCTACGTAGTCAAGGGATTCTGATTGGCTAAATCTAACTACAAAAGTAGTTGAAATTTCCCCTCCGACGTAGTGTAAAATTTTCGGCTACAAAGTTAGTGCACACTGGTTTTGACGTTTCACAATCAGCTGCTCGGTAAGGACACAAGAATTCAAAATAAAATTAATCGTTTAGTATTTAAATACATATAAAAATCACTCATATTATATCTTATATTCGGTTTTATTGAATTTGAAAACAAAACAAACTATTTAAAGTACTGAAAACACAAATGTTTCCTATATTATATATTTGCATTTGTCATTTATATGACAGTTCCGGATTGACTAGCTTTGTAGTGAAGTTTTGCATTCACAAATCTAGTTGAATTTCGACTACGTAGCCACTAGCTTTCCGAATGCGACCAATACAAACTTATATGGAAAAATATGATGCACCTTAAGCTTAGTACAGACCATTGACAGATTTTACAATTGGCAGATTTAGATGACATAAGGGGTTTGAAGGTAATGGTCGCATTCACAAAACTAGTGGCTACGTAGTCAAGGGATTCTGATTGGCTAAATCTAACTACAAAAGTAGTTGAAATTTCCCCTCCGACATAGTGTAAAAAATTCGGCTACAAAGTTAGTGGAGAATGATTTTGACGTTTCACAATCAGCTGCTCGGTAAAGTAACACGCATTCAAAATGAAATAAATCGTTCAATATTTAAATACAATAATAGAAATCATTTAAATTGTGTCTTATATTTGATTTTATTGAATTTAAAAACACAAAAGATAAGTTAAAGTTATCAAATCAAAAATGTTTCTTATTTTATATATGTATTTGCATTTGTCAATAATATGACAGCTCCAGATTGACTAGCTTTGTAGTGTAGTTTTGCATTCACAAAGCTAGTTGAATTTTTACAACGTAGCCACTAGCTTTGTGAATGCGACCAATGAAAGTTTCTATTATCTGATTTGCCAGCTGTCAAAAAATTTCCTTCCAGTTAGTGCAACTTTATTGGAAATTTGACAGGAAAGTTAGTCAAGAAAAATCTACCTAACTATCAAATAAAGTGTACTTATATCAAAATGACATCTGATCATGTTTTTGAACTTTTTTACTGTGTGATTTATTTATTGTTTGCACAATTCGATTTTATGTTTTATGTAAAAGGTTTGCTTATCAAATTGTTAAAGGAATAAGTAATATTTATTTAAAATACAAGCCCAAATGAACTTGTAGCCTGGCTGAGAATTTTTTGTAGACAATTATGTTTTCCGTTGCTTTTGTACGATCAACTGAAAGTAGAAGTAAGTGAAGTAAAGTTCCAAGTTTGAATTTTATGACACTTTACCAACTAACAAGTTCCCTTGGTCAAAATTTACGTTTAAAGAAAGCAGTTGACTCCAAATGAAATCCCTTATGTTGTCTGAACCTGCCCAATGGCTGCCACAGATAGGGACATGTTCCTAGGTTTTGACGCTGATAAGTCAGAGTAGTTTTCATACCTAAAGCTGGTAAACACAGCCACTCTACTGCTAAGGACTATTGACCAATTAGTCTTACATCGTTTACTCTTAAAACGTAAGAGAGACTTCTTGATATCCATTTTTGCTGTAACCTTGGGCCTGAAGTTTTATCTTCTTCTTCACAACACGCCTATTCTAAAGGCAAAAGTGTTTAGAAATAGAACAATCTTTTATAAACTGGATCATGTGTATGCTAAAGCATAGACAGATCAATAGCGAACTTGGTGGTCCAGAAATCAAAGCATCAACATCCGAGGAACATCTCAAGGAGATGTATTCTCACCACTTCTCTGGATTCTGGTCATGGACGAAACGTAGCTCAACTAGCGACAAGGAAATTCCTAACCACTTTAAGTGAACTACTGAACCAAGTGAACAATTTATCCAGAATTTATACATGTACAAAAAACTGTGGTTTGTCGATTAACCCCCTCGAAACATATTTAGTTATTTTTAAGAGAAAAATACTAGATTATGCAATTCGTACCTAAATACCTCGGAGTAATCCTAGATAAAAAGCTGAATTGGGGTCCAAATACATTGGAGATGCAAATACTCATGCAATGGAAACTTCAGTAGAAACTGGGGACCAAATCCTAAAATTATACTGTGAATGTACATGGCAATCGTCAGACCATTACACACTTATGGTAACATGAAATGATGTAATGCTAAAAACCCTCACAAGAATACAGAGAATGCCATGCATAGGCAATCAGGAGCGATGAGAACCACTTTCACTGAAGGAATGGAAGCAATACTCAATCTTCTAAACCTGGACCTTTATGTAAAGGAAACTGCTGCAAACAGCGCCTTACGACTAAGCCAGACCAGCTGCTGGAAAACCAGCCACATCGGGCACGCTCAGATTATGCATGAATATAAAGGTAAGAATGTAAGCACAGACTACCTGACTCCATTTCTGAATTTAAATAAACCCTTTAGTGCTATCTTCCCTGATAGAAACGAATGGGTGAACAATAAGTGAGTCGACAATATCCATATACATTATGTATACTGACGGATCGAATGACTGATGCGGGAGTAGGTGCAGGTTTATTTTCTGAAACACTATATCTTGCCAACTCTTTCAGACTCCCCGAATATTGGTAGTAACAAACGCTGCAAAACAGGACTTTATGATGGCGTAGGCGTTATCACGAGCTGATATCACCATTGTCATTGATAGCCGAGCAGCAATAAAATCGATTTCTTTAACGGTTCTTAACTTAAAGCATAACATTAGACTCTGCTGGGTACCAGGTCACAGTGATGTGCCTCGAAACGAGAGAGCTGATAAGCTGGCGAGGACAGGTACAACTCTGGACCACTTTCATATAGACTCACGTATAGACACCCCGACTTGTGTACTTAAACATAGCTCATTGGCAAAAAGATACTTAAACAAAACAATGAAAAATGGGAATGCCTCGAAACCTGTGCTACAGCTAAGAAGCTATTACCTCGACCCGTTCGATTATGCATCTAGACAAACAATCTCTACAATTACTTGTGAGCATATTAACAAGTTGTTGGGTTACCATAAAAAAGAAAATACAACGAGGAAGAGCACTTCTTATGTCACTGCCCATCACTATTCCACACTAGAAACAAATTCCTAGGCAGACACTTCTTCAATAATCTTAAAAAGCTGGCAGGCATTTCATGAAACCGCCTATTGGGCTTTATATAATCCTCTAAATGGCTAGAACAAGGTAATCTATTAACATCATAGGTTTTTATATTTTACTAGCAGACCCGGCCACGCGTTGCTGTATCTAACGTTTTTCGACATATTACATTATTTAAGGGGAACGTTTGGAGAACATCAGACATGGGCAACAGCATCCTTTTATATACATATATATGCCATTTGAAAACCCATAGCGAAATTCATGACGGATTTTCTACTACCTTTGCCCTTTATTACAATGAAATTATTACCTACGAACGAAGACGGAAACGTTAAAGCTTTTATATAAATTTATTGGTTTGAAATTTGATAGGCAAAGATTTTGAACACAATTGATCAAAATTTTCGTACAATCAAAAATCAATACAAAAGAATTAAATTTAAAATGTATTATAACTTATATTCAAGTTTGTAACAAATGAAAATATACATTTTATATTACAAAGTTTTTAGTAAATAAAATGTGACAGTTAAACTATAAATGGGGTAAGAAGGCGGATAGTTTAAAATCTTCTAACAATAATATTTATTATTTTGAATTATAAATACTTTTAATTTCAATTTAATTAAGCACTAATCGGTGCATAATATTTTTGGTTTAGCTGTCTTTCGCTAACACAAATAGGTTCGCCGGTATTCCTACACGTCAACATGCAACATATAGCTGTTCATGAGAAAAACATGGATTTTTCAAATCTAAACCACAAATAGACATTATTTGGCCTTGAGGCAAAAGCTAAACGAATTAAAAACTGTAACCTTCTAAAGGGTTTGGTAGACGGTATCATTGGAATACGTGGCAGCAGGACCACTTTTCCTTTGAACTTTTCAATTAAAATGGTTGCTTCAGGAATATTTCCGGTGATATTTTTGATGACCAACGGTGAACCGTTGCATAATTAAGGTGGATTCAAATTAAACAGGAGAATAATAGGTGAACTAGTCTTTAATTGAAAATTATGTGGTGGCATTCCAGGTATATCTAGTGATCTTAAAAATTTAATTGGAAAATGTACACTATCATTTACATTAACAACAATATCGATTGATTTAAAAGACATCAGCTCGCCTGGTAAAAACTGTTGTATCTGGAAGTTAATTTCGTCAACATTTTTGGCTGTCAATATAGCCCGATGACTGCGCCAGTTATGATTCAAGTAATTAATTTGTATATCCGGAAAAATACTCTCAATCAATTCATTATTTTTTTCCAGAAGAACAGTGCAGAAATACAGTGGCGTCTTTAGGCATGGGCCCGGTGGGCCACCTTTCCTTTTTTCGTTCCCTTCGTTATTCCTCTTTTTGACGTTTGTGACCGAATTGTTTTTATTTTACTTTTTATATCCGAAATTGTAACACCCGGTTTGATTTTTGAAAGCTCTTTTCGAATAATTTCAAGTGCCTCAATTCTTTTATTTCTATTTTTATAATTTTTGTTCAGCTTGTTATACAAATTGGGCCAACTTTGAAACAGCGTTAATAATACTTCCGTTTGAGTTTTTGTCCACATTTCTTAAATCGTTTAAATAAATAATTAAATTTACATTATTTCACGTTTATATTTGCCTTTACTACACCGTACTCTGGAAAACTGAACTTATAGCTGTAAATTATGCATTTTGTTTTTTTTTTATTGGTTGTCAAAGCATAAACGTCAAAGATCAACCAAAAAAAGTCCATAAATTTTCAGGACTCTTTTCACGACTTCTTTTCCCCTACGTTTCTACACCCCTCACCCGATCTGTCAAAAAGACGAAAGAGGAAACAACCGAAAAAACATCTCGTGTAATCGGGCACATTCAAGAACATAAATCTGAATACTTGGGTGACACAATCTTGACATTTCTGAAAAATCATGATATTTCAATAGAGGATTGTAGAGGACAAAGCTATGATTATGCGTCTAATATGTCGGAAAAATATTCTGGTTTGCAAGCAAGATTAAAGGAGAAGTGCTACCTTTGTACCTTGTGCAGCACATTCTCTTAACTTAGTAGGCCTTCATGCGGCTGGTTGTGTGCAGGAGGCAACAAGTTTCTTTCCATTGGTTCAAAAAATATACAACTTTTTTTCTGCTTCTACCCATCGCTGGAATAAATTAATGTATGTTTAGGTTCACATAGAGCTCTTAAAAAGCCTTTCTGAAACAAGATGGTCTGCACGAGCTGATGCAGTTAACGCGTTCCATCATGGTTATAAGCAAATTACTGAAGCCTTGACATCTATCTCTAGAGATCCAGAGCAAGCTCCAGACATAAAAAGCGAAGCGTTAAGCCTGTCTAAGAATATGTCAAAACTGGAGTTCCTCATTTCAACAGAAATTTGGAGCACAATATTATAAAGAATTCATAAAACCAGCAAGAGCCTTAAAAAAGAAACAATAACGATTGACGTTGCTGCCAATTTGCGTTGTTCTTTCATAAATGAATTTGGAGAATTTTAATAATAATTTGAATTCTGGATTCTGCCAAAATTCAGAATCCGGATGCTAATTATAAAGACTTATTGCAACAAAAAATAGTACGAAGTTCGCGTGCCACATATTTTGATGGTCCTGCATCATCCGTCCAGCTAATTGGGAAAGAAAAGTCTAAAATATTTGTCCAATTATTGACACTATTACTTTGCAATTAAAAATACGATCCAATTGCTATCAAGAAATTAATGCATTGTTTGGCTTTTTTGTCGATTGCAATATTTGACTTCAGGGGAGTTGCAAAATTATGCGAACAGTTTTCAAAAAACCATATAGATGTTAATGCAGAAGAACTTGAGGTAGAATGCTTGCACCTCGAACAGTATTTAAAAGAATTCAATAAAGACGTAAATGAAGATCTTATTACAATATCAAAATTGTAAAGTCTAATTACAGTGGATGAAATTGGGAACACATTTCAAGTATTGAAGGTGAATTAAAAAAAATTATAAAAGTATAAAAAAAATGCCTGTTTTATGTTTTTTTTTAGTTCTTTTTACAAAGTAAAAATATGTAAAAAAAAACACAAATTAATTTTAAAATGATTTTTTTAACCTAAAGAATTTAAAAAAATATATAGTCTGGCAGTATTATTGCATTGTGTATTTGGTTGTATTATATTCACTATAATGAACTTCAGTCTTAGTAATGGCCGACTATGCTAACACCAAAAATTGAAAAAGTAAAATTCACTGTATTTCGTTTACTACAAAATAAATTTAACATATGTAACATGTGGTGGTTATGCTATTAAATTGTAGCTTATATTAAACGTTTGGAAGTTTGACATAGCGCCATCTATTGAATACTTACTCAATTAAGTCAACATACGGGAAGGCTGTCGAACGAGATAAATAGTATCCTATGTCCGTCTCCTGGCTTTAAGCTACCTACCACCAATTGTAAGCCATATCGGTACAGGCGTTCTTGAGTTATAAATAGTGTAACTAACACGACTTTCTTTTATATACATATATAGAGATTTTCCAGGAAAGTTTAATACTTCGGGGTGTAAATGGATCTACATGAATCTAAGTGTGCGATAACGTCATCAATCACCCGCTCATTTACCTAACCAAAGCTAATAAATAAATCTATTTTATACTTTGACAGCTGACAACTGTATTGGGCAGGTTCTGACGACATAAGGGACTGGAAAGTAAGAGCAAGTTTCTAGTATCTAATTGATCAGCTGTCAAAAACTGCTCTGCAATTGAGGCAAATTTATTGGAAAGTAGACGGGAAAATCTCCCTAACTACCAAGTTAAGTATACTTTTTTCAAAATGACAGCTGATCATGTTTTTTTTTTCATTTAACTGAAAGCTGAACTTTATTACTCTGTGCTTTATTTATTTTCTACACAATTCTATTTAATGTTTTGTGTAAAAGGGTTCCTTGTCATCTCTGTTGTTGAATTTATGAAAAAAAAATAAAAGAAAATAATCAAAACAAAAATTAAGTAACCTTTTATTAACGCCCGAAGTTACAAGCTACATCACGTTTTGCAAATTCTTAGGTCACGCTTTATGACACATGATATCGTAAAGTCGGTAAAAAACCGACCTAATGGTTTAACCATTCATCATTTCTTCGCTGTTAATCACACTCCAAATTTACCTCGTTTAAGAAGAAAGTGACCTCTATTAACTTTATCTGAGGCAGGTGACCTTCCAAGAACCAGATTGACAATGAGCTTATTGTTTGTTCTTATGATGTTCGCCCCGATGCTTTTAAGATATTTTAATTACTTTTAAGGAAAGAATGAAACATTTTTTTTTCATTCACAACAGTTTTCAAAAATATCGATGTTAATTAATCAAAATAAAAAATTATTCCGTTGAATGATTCAATTTTTAGACACTTAATAAATCTCTTGCCATAAGAGCGCAGCAATCATCTTTGAGGTGCAGTCAGAACCACTTGTATGCATTTTATTTTAAATTTTAAATGCAGTTTCTTTTTATGGAATTTTTATACAAAACTGTTTTCGTATCCAAACTGAAACGATCTATTTTTGTAGAAATACTTTTATTTAAGTAAGTACGAGGTGCCTATACATACTCGTATTTGTGCACTTTATTTTATTTATAAGAGAAATGATCGTCAGTGAGTGCAATTAGCCATTTAAATGTCAATTTTTGAAATTGATAACTTTAAAAGTATATTTTATTTACATACACTTTTTTTTTGTTTTTAAAAATATCTTGAAGAAATTAAATGCACACAAAAAGTCAAGAAAGAATCAAGATAAAAATAATTTTAAGTAAATAAACATAATTATAAAGTATAGGTATAATAAAATTTAAGGACAAAATATTAACACTTTGACATTTAAGTTCATAAAAGATTAATGAGAATATTTTGAGAATTCATATAGGTATGTGAAAGTCATCTTAACGGTTTAAATTTATGTATATAAATTAAAACAAACTGAAATGTTAGATTCGTTTAAATAATTTCTTATGATGTTTACACTTTTAAGTAGGTATTTAAAGACTTTTTGTGATATAAGAAATGACAAAAATAAATTTTTTCATTTCATTAAATGAACAATTTTTGTCTTAATTGTTTTCGAATTAAGGTCTGTTTACATAAGCTGTTTAAGTATTTAAATAAAAATAAATTTTTTAATAAAGCAAAGAAATTTTATTTTTTTTTTAAATTAGACGAAAACTAACCATTTGATACAGGGCAGGTTCAGACAACATAAGGGACTTCATTTGCAGTCAACTTCATTCTTTGAACGTACATTTTGACCAAGGCAACTAGTTAATTTTTCAAGTGTCATGAATTTCAAATTCAGAACTTTACTTCACAAACCTCTAATTTCAAGTTCATAGTACAAACATTACCAAAATCATGTTTGTCTACAAAACACTCCTCAGGCAAGCTTAAAGTCAATCACGATTTGTATTTTGTATTGTAAAGAAATATTACTTATTTCTTTTCCAAATTTTTAACAGAAAGTATTAAATGAAGTTGTGCAGAAAATAAATAAATCATTGAATAATAAAGTTCAGTTTTTAGTTAAATGAAAAAACATGATCAATTGTCATTTTGACATAAGTTGACTTGGCTTGATAGTTAGGGAGATTTTTCTTGACTAACTTTCCAGTCAACTTTCCAATAAAGTTGCCTTAATTGGAAGGCAATTTTTTGGCAGCTGCCCAATCAGATGCTAGAAACTTGCCTTACACTTAAGTCACTTATGTCGCCTGAACCTGCCCACATTTTCACCTGGTTAAATTTATGAAACGATGGTGGATGACGCAACAACAATTAAGAACCATTAAGCACGCAGACTACATAGGAACTTCCAGATTTCTATACCTTCCAGATTTTTCTTGGAGGATAAGGCATTTCTAGATGATAAGTCAATCCACTTTTATACATATGAATCAAAAGCTAATGACGGAGTTTGAGGTGGCGACTTAAATTAAGTTTTTCATTTTGTCTTCCCAAAAAGTGCAGCAGCGAGTTCACACAGAACTTTTGGCGATAAAAGAAGTATGGGTCAGGCTTAAAGAAAATGTGATATCAACATTTGATATTCGGATTTCTTCAGATAATCAGACTCTGTCTCTACAAACTCTATAACAGTCCATAACTATCGAATGGAGATGGTACAATAGTTTAGCATTCACCTTTGCTGGTTGCCAGGCCATATTCATACAATATATGCTACAATAAAAACTGCCAAGAGGGTTCTGTTTGAAATCTGTGGTAATCTTTACCATGAAAACTGCTTTGGATCAAAAAATGCATTCATTGAAAGAATTGCCGATTCGAAATTTGCTTACTGGTACTGCCACGACTTTTAAAATGTCTTCTTTTAAGGCTGACATGACATTTTAAAACTTTTTAAAGATTTTTCCTACAACTTTCTCTTCTGCAGATGAAGATATTCTCGTGCAATCAGGTTTTAGTGTTAACGCAGAAACAAACAAAAAAAAAGTCTAAGAGAAGAAAAGACGAGAAAACTCCGTGCTTGCTAAAAATTCTACCCCTGCACCCCCCTCAAAACGAACAAATTTCAATATCAACCCAATAAATTAAAGATCCCACCCAAACTTCTCATATATCTCCAATATTGGACTCAAACTAAGCTTCCAATAGCAACTCGAAGCTGTCTCTAAACCAAAAATAATTTTTATATCTCATCTGAACCCAGTTATAACCCCAGTTTGTCAGTATCTACCAAGAGCATACCTTGTCTATTAGGTGTACTAAGATCAGTAAGCCAAATAGCTTTGTTTCCTTTTTTTAATTTTAAAATGGCCCACAGAGACTTTAGCCTAAGAACAAAAATAAGGTGTTTCTTTTGAAACCCAGTCAAAAAACTTAACAGGCTTGCTCTCTTCTAGCAAACGTAAGGGGACTTCGTAGTAAGACTATTGACACTTTTCTAAACTTTAACAGAAACTTGGCTTAATTCAACCTTTTCCGTCACAGATAGGGTCAGATTGGGGGAGGGCAACCGGGCGAAAGCCCCGGGGCCTCCACAAACGGGGGGCCCCCACAATAGAGACTTCGGAAAATTTTTGTTTCAGAACATATCTTCCAATAAAGAGTAAAAAGACATCGTGAGGAATGAAGCAACGCACCTTCTACAGAAGATAAGTGGTCTCGAAACCGCTTTGTTAGCACCATTTTGGAACGATATCTTGGAGCGATTCAACGCTACAAACAAGATGTTGCAAGACCCGAAAATGATTCTTGAATCGGCAATGCTTGCACTAGAATCATTGAAATCATTCGTGGAATCCAAACGAAATGATTTTGATAAATACGAGGAAGCATCCAAAAAAATATCCCATACTGACGAATATAAACAATCACGCACCCGCACCAGAACGAGAAATGTGAGGTTGAATCCGCTCGATTACGGGAAAGCACAAGACACAAATCTGTCACCCAAGGAAAAATACAAAGTATTTGCCTTCATACCAGTGATTGACCAGCTATTGAGATTTGGATTCCTGAATCACATCGAGAAGATGGATGCTGAAAATTTGCACGCTGCAGCAGAGGCATTGCTGAAAAAGTATCCGGATGATTTAGAGCCTAGTCTTGGTAATGAGTTGGTTCAATTTGTGTCTTTGATTGACTCATACAAAAAGGAAAAGGACTATGGAACAGAGCAATCGCCGGAACTATTTAACTACCAAATTCTCGAAAATCAAAATTTCAGAGCTACATTCCCAAACCTCGAAATTGCATTGAGAATGTATTTGGTTTTAATGGTAACAAATTGCACTGGAGAGCGCTCATTTTCAAAAATGAAAATTATAAAAAATAGACTTCGAACCAGGATGGGACAAAACCGTCTATCGAAGCTTTCTCTCCTGAGCATTGAAAGCGATTTACTCCGAGAACTGGATTTCAACGAAATCATCAACGATTTTTCGGCGAAAAAAGCTCGAAAAGTTCCGTTCGTTAACCCTAGAATTGAATTTCAGATAATTCTTTTTTTTGTTTATATTTATATGTGTTTGTTCAATACTTAAGGAATCTACTTGGTTTCACAATAAATTATTTATTGAAAAACTCGAGTGAAAAAAAATGGTTTACTTATTTTGAAAATATTTTGGGCCCCGAGGCCTCTGGACCTCTAAGTCCGGCCCTGGTCACAGAACTTTTAAGTCAAGTTTACAGAAATGATCGTCATGTTGATAACTCAAAGGATTTAGGCGGAGGTGTTCTCATAGCGGTAAATAATTTCTCTTCGTCTGTATCTTTTCCATTTCATTTATTAATTGAACTGGTCCGTGTAAAGATAATGGTACCCATTAAGACTATTTTTATTCTAAACGTTTACATTTCTCCAAAATGTTTAGAGTCTATTTACATCGAACTCTCACTGACATTAAACTTTGTTATCATTAAATCATAAATCTACATTAATTATTTTCTTCTGACACTATTACTACCCTTGTTCTAGAATCTAGATCAGGAATAACTAATATTGATAAATATCACCAGCTTTTGGACATTTTTCTTGGCTTAAGTGATCACCTTACTTAACACAGTAATTCCTTTGATGGCTCAGAAGAGCTAATTTCAAGTTGTTGTCCAAAGATTTAACCATTTCTAAAATTGCTGATACATTAGCATTTTATAATCTTGACGAAGCATTTTCAAATTTCTATAAAATCCTTTGGAAAAAAGTCTATCTTTAAAGAAATCAAGAAATACAAACCTTCACTACCCTTGGTATTCAGTTGTTTATGCCAAACTACCATGGCAAGTTACACGATTGAACAGAACGTTCAAATTTGTCAAAATGAGTGTTCGTTAACGCTGGCTGACGTGCTGGCTCTTCACAGTCGACTCTTTAACGTTTGGTGGCCAAATTTGAGACGACCGGTTCAGTAAACAATCAGTCAACACCCGTACGTTCAAGGAACGTAAGATCGGCCAAGAACATCGCCGAGGACTTCGAAGACTTCAACTTGGCGAATTTTGCGTTCGGGACTTGGACCTACACCCGTACAAGATCCAAAGGACCTAGTAGCTCAAAGTTCATGACCATAATCAACGCCGTTTGTTCGCTGACTGAGCTTCGAATCGTTTGGAAGAGGACCCCAATTTTGTCCGAAAAATCATCTTTAGTGACGAGGTGCATTTTTGGATAAATGGCTGTGTTAACAAGCAAAATTGCCGTATATGGGACTACACCAACCCACGCGAGGTTCACCAGCTGAAAATGCATCCTCAAAAAGTTACCGTTTGGTGTGGATTTTGGGCAGGCGGCGTAATTGGTCCGTACTTTTTTGAAAACGACGTTAGTGAGGCGGTCACCGTCAACAGCGAGCGCTACATAACGATAATAACTAATTTTTTATGGCCCAAATTGATCTATGCGGAAGAGTCATTGAAAATTAGACCACTCGGATCCGTGCCACCGTAAGAAGCCGATGTCATATTCCACACTTAATGGCATACAAGCGCCTTTCAAATTAAAACAATTATTTTGTTAATACCTCGCACACAGTTTGTTTTATTCCATTTCAACATCTACCCGCCCTTATTGAAAAACCCTTTACAACAAACACACATAACATACACGGCAACAATTGAAGCAAGAAAAATGTAAACAATATGATGAACATGGTACATTGCGTTTCAGTGCTCAAGTATTCAGCTAGTCAATGTTCACCTGTCGAGTAAAATTTAAAAGAAGGGTATAAAATCCTTCTTTTGAATTTTACTCGAAATATGAATGTCATACATATGATCAGTCTTCTCTTCTCGATGCAAGTACCACTGGAGGAGGGTTTGAGTTTGAGTTTGCGAAGCAATAAATTCTACACGAATTTTGATTTTTCATTGGACAATGCTATCAAGAACGTAATTATATGAACTTAACATACGCTGCCGCTGCCGTTTTAAGACAAAAATCTAAAAAAGCAACTATTACATTTTATTGTTATTGAGAATTTAGAGAATAATAATTACAAGTTTCAGAAAAAAGAACATTTATGAAGGTAAAGACAAGTGTCGGAGACAAAACGGACCTTTATCAATCAATGAAGAATCGATGTATCGATAGCAAATTTAAACATTTTCGATAAAACAACTTGATGCAAAACTCTATCAAATGTCTTTGAAGTATCAAATGCAATAATAATCTTCGGTCAGATAAAACAAGAGATCAAATAAAATAAATAATTCAGTAGATCAGAAGTCAATGTGGAGAACTATTATACAATTTGTGTTAAAACAAAAACAAGCTGAAATAACCTAAGTTGTTTTCGAAAATATAACTTATAGTGAAAATACCCTTTTAGCAAACAAGTTTAACAAGTATTTCGTAGACAGCATAGCTGAAATAAGTGCCTCGATCCCATTTGTCCCTTTTAATAACCAGATCCTAAGAAATCCTGTTTCCTTACGTTTTCAAGAAATTGAGTGTGCTGATTTAAAGAAAGTGTTTGATAATATAAAAAATAAACGTGATCCGAACTACCTTAATATACAAATTTTCAAAGATGTGTTTAATGTCAAAATAATAAAAAAATATTTTTGTGACGGTATTTTCCCCAGCTCATGGAAAGTGTTTCAAATTACTCCGATCCCCAAAGTTAAAAAATGAATTAAGTGTGAAGATTTTAGACCAATTAATGCCCTCCCTTTCTATGAGAAGGTACTTGAAAAGTTGTTCACTTCCAACTGGAATCTTTTTTCGATTGTCATAAGTTGATAATTGATAACCAGTCGGGATTTAGAAAGCAGCATTCTTGTGAAGGTGCACTTAATATGGTCATTGCAAATTGGAAACAACAACTCGACGCAAAAACAAAAATAATATGTGTTTTTCTTGATTTTAAGCGGGCTTTTGAGACAGTACACAGATCAATATTATTTGAAAAGCTTGAAAGTTATGGAGTGCGTGATAAATCACTATCTTGGATGATTTCGTATCTATCAGGTCGAACGCAAAAGACTAAAGTGAAGAACATTTTATCGGATGAAATCTTAAATGATATTGGTGTACCACAGGGGTCCATCCTTGACACTTTTCTGTTTAACGTTTATATCAATGACATCGGCAGTATAATACAAAACAGTGAAAATGCTTTATTTGCGGATGATGGGTTGTTGTATGTTAGTTGTGATAATTTAAAAGAAGGTGTCGCTAAAATGCAGGAAGATTTGGATAATCTAAGTGTTTGGCTTAAATCAAACAAGCTTAAATTAAATGTATCGAAAACAAAATTGATGATTATTGGTAATAATACAAGTGAAAGTGTGACAAACATTAAAGTTGATAATGAAAACTTAGAAATAATAACAGAAGTGAAGTACCTTGGTGTTGTTATAGACTACTTTCATTTAATAAACACATAGACTATGCAGTGAAAAAATATCAAAAAAGACTAACTTATTGAGAAGAATTCGAAAAAATATTTCAACCGTTAGTGCAATAAATATCTTCAATGCGATAATAAAACCACACTTTGAATACTGACCATCAATTCTGTTTTTGTACAATCAAGAAATGATTAATAAGCTTCAACTTCTCCAAAATAGAAAAGTGCAATATTTATACTCCAATCGCTTGTATGTTAGATATGTTAATGTGGCTTAACGTTGAACAAAGAATTTTAATGAATGTTTTACTGTTTGTCTTTAAAATAAAACATAATTTAATGCCTGCTTATCTTTCTCGTTTCCTCAACTACATATGTAGGTAATGTTCAACCATTCTCTCTGAGAAATAACCAAGAATTCCGCCTTCCATTTGCAAGAACAAGTGCAGCCCAGAATAGTGTTTTCTTTAAAGGACTTCGAATTTTCAACAGTTTGCCAAACGATTTAAAATCCGAAATCAATTACAACAGATTTAAAAGGAACATTATAAATTTTGTTAAACTCCAAAATTAGTAATAGCATATCTTAGTTATTGTTTAAATTATTAAATTGTTATTAAATTATTAACTTGTTGTTAGATTATTTACATCTTGCTCTTTTTAAACACGCAAACAAAAGAATGTATTTTATAAAATTTGTAAATTAATAGTTGGAAAAACAAAATAAACAAACATACATACATAAATACTAAGGGACCTAACGCTGCGAAGCTATTCTGTAAGACAGTGGAAATCCATTATGAGGAGAAAAGATATCAAGCTTATCTCACTTATATATCACGGTATGAGGATGAGAGATAGAATAGGGTTTTCTTTTCTATTAAAACTTAGAACCTCAGTCGGGAGGTAAATTAAATTTTGACTCTAAAAATTAATTTTAAAACTTTTAGTTCTCAAGCCTTTATTCAGCACTTGTATTACTTTGATTGAATTCAATTTCAACAACTTAAATATCGATGGGAATAAGATATGCTTAGTCATGTAAAAATTCTGTTGAACCTTAACAGGTTTTTAGTTTTTTTGGTGATTCATTGGAAAAATTATTTAAACTTAAATCAACAACAAATTATTTATACACGTGTATTGATTTTTGTATTGATATCGCATTAATAGATCATTTGAAATTTAAATTAATACAACTTGAAAATCATCAAACTACCCAAAGTGTACCTTTTTGAAATTCTATGTTTAACCTACATAATAATACACGTAATATTTTTGTGTATCGTGTAGCATATTAGAGTAAATTGTTTTTTTTTTGTTTTGTGCTACTTATAATTTGATTAGCGCGAAAAAAACGTCATATTTTGTTTGTTTGCTCTAAAACTGTAACAATTTTATTTACTTATTAGATTTTCGATGTATGTTCATTGTAATGATGATATACTCGTATGTTCATATGAATATAGACTGGGAACAATTTAAAATATATTTTTAGTTTAAGTTTAATCATTAAAGTATACTTTCTTCCCATAAGCATGGTAAGCACTTGGATAAAATCAAAAACATCTTATCAAATAAAAATATTAATTTATTTATGTCATTGACAAAAGTAATGAATGCACAAAACAAAATACTAAAAATAATTCATATGTAAATAAATACAATAATTCTTTGCTATCTCATAATGATACTTCAAGTGACTTAAACTTGCATAGGTATTAAATTGCGTAATTTTCAAACTATTCAAGTGCTTATTTTTTGTTTCGATTTTTTTTTCTACGAAAACTAAGCAATACAGTAATAAACTAAAAAAAAGGAAATGGGAGGAAACATTTTTTGTCAAAGTACCCAAGAAATTAAACCTCCGCAATAGAAAATTGATTTTAAGTGAATCAAAAGCAGTATTTTTCATCTAATATTTAAAATGAAATTATGAATTCAAATTTGGATGGAGGCTTTTCATCAGAAAATAAAATTAGTCAAATGTGAACTCCGCCCTTAGTCTGATTTAAATAGCCTCTTTAACACATAGCATACGTATCGGTATGAATTCCACTTTCAAACTTATTTAAGTGATTGAAATTAGACAACTTATAACAAAAACTTGCATCAAGCAAACAGAACATATCGAAATGTTCGGGTGTTTCATAAACCACCTCTTGTGGTAAGATCACTATGCCAGCCGCCAAAAAAAAAACTACATGGTGTCTCCATTTTTTGAGGCAATACAAGGTATTTCCACCCTTCTAATCTATTACTTATTAAACTAATATTCGTCTAATGCTTGAGTATAATGCCCATCTCTGTGTTGATGCTCCACTAACTTATTCAAGTTTCTTGGTCAATATTCAATGGAGCGTGTATTTATGAACTTTGCCAGAACACAGTCGTTCCCGTGGCTTGATGGTTAGTGCATAGAACTGTCATGCCAGAGGTCTTGGCTTCAATCCTTACCTGCGCCATCTAAAGTTTTTTTTTCACGGGTACTGCCTCCTGCGGAGAATTGACAAATATTGCAAAAGTAATTCTTGCCATGAAAAGTGATTATTCAAATTAGTCGTTCAGACTCGTCTTAAAACTGTAGGTCACCTCCATACCTGACAACATCTCTCGCACACATTATTGGTTGTAAGTCACTAGACCCTATTTCTCAACGGACTGTTGCACCACCCAATTTATTTATTTTTAGAACACCGTCGAAAAGCCTTACCTCAACATTTTTTTATAAATATTTTAACAAATGATGCTCTGGTGAAAAATTAAGCTCTTAAATAATACAACGGAAATACTCATTATAACCTCGATCTTAATTTCGGTCGTATTGTCAAATGCAGAGATTCGTTTCCTAACCTAACGACACGAATGCTAATTACCACACTCTGTCTTTTCATGCCATTGCAATAGTAAGTAAGTAATTCATTCATTTATTGTTTCGTTTTGCTTTTGGTACATTGTTTATAATTTGTATGAATTTTGCAGCTATGGCATTGCCGTCAGCTCGGTTAGCAGATCAAAATAAATAATTTTCTAGTTATGAATGATAAACAAAAATTAAAAATTAAAATTAAACAAATTTAAACAAATTCGGTTATAATTAACATCTTATATGTATAAATGGTTTTCAAAAAGGAATAGAGTGCTTTCCATTCAAAATTGTTTAACACTTCTACTGTTTCTTGCAGCGTCAGAGATTTTTTACTTGCGACATATAGGAACTATGTACATACAGCTGCGGTCAAAAAAATAGCACTGCAACTCATCAAAAAGTTTATGATGCAGAAAAACTTAATTAATAGATGTTATTTAATAATATACTGTTAAATTAATAACCTTATTCAGTGCTTTAAATAATTATACAAAAAATGGAATTAAAATGCAGTCCGTTTCTTCAGATTTCTTAACTTTCTAAAGCATTTTTAAATTTTGCCAGTCAAAAAAATAGCACCGCATCATAAAAACATCGTTTAAAATAAAAAAAATGTTTATTTTTTATAATATTTAATATTTATTTTTTAATCTGTTTTAAAATTAGTCATAATTAATATTTTGTTGCGTTTCCTTTATTTGCAATGACTGCAGTACAACGCCTTTGCATCGAGTTCACGAGGCGTTGGCATCTTTCAACAGGAATCGATTTCCAGAAAGTGTTGACTACTGCCCAAAGTTCATTATTATTGCTTGGCCTGCACCGAGACACTTCCGTCTTTACGTCAGCCCAAAGATTTTCAATTGGGTTTAAGTCTGGTGACTGTGCAGGCCACTCCATAACTTCCACACAATTATCCCGAAACCAATTTTTGGCCAATTTGCTGGTGTGTTTTGGGTCGTTGTCCTGTTGAAAGACCCAATTCAGCGGCATATCTTCAGACGCATACGGCAACATCTCTTCCTGCAATATTTTTACATACAGGTGCTGATCCATTATACCTTTTATCCAGTATAAAGGACCAACACCGTAGTAAGAGAAACAGCCCCATATCATAATGCTAGATCCGCCATGTTTGATTGTTTTTGTAGTATATTTTGGGTTGAATTCAGCATGTTGGGGCCTTCTAACGTATGACCGTGATCCTTTTCCACCAAACAAAACAATTTTGGTCTCATCTGTCCAAAGAACATTCCTCCACTTCGTTATGGGCCATTCTACATGAGCTTGCGCGAATTGCATCCGTTTGGCCACATGTTTTTTTGTCATAAAAGGTACCTTTCTTGGACTGCGGGCATATAAACCGTTATCCCTTAATCGCCTACGCACTGTTTCTACACTTGCTGTCACATTCAACGCGACTTTCAGCTCCGTAGCTGGTAAAAACGGTTCCTTTTTGCTCTGTCGAATCAATCGCTTCACCATCAGAGGGGACATTGCTCGCTTCCGCCCACGCGTTTCGGATTTTACAGTAAATGTTAAGGCATTTCGGATCTTTTTATTTGAACAACCGAGGATTTGCCTGATTTCCGAATAGGTTTTCCCATTAGATATCATGTTTTTAATGGTTTTTCTATCTTCGGGCGTACAATGTTTTCCACGGCCCATTGTTGCTAGATATTTTTAAGATTTTTATAAATTACATTAAAAATAAGGTAAATAGTACAAACCTATTTAAAAAAAATTTGTTTGATAGAAAATATTTCAAAAATAACAGGAGTACTCTCATCGGTGCTATTATTTTGACTGCTTTAATTTGACAAAAAAAAAACTACTCAAATCAAATCTGCAGCTATTTTGTTTGTTAATTGAAAATTCTCGCAGAGAGAATATTTGCAAACAACCATAGAACGGTAATATATAGTAATGGTGATTAAAAGTATACCACATTTATATTAACCGTTGAAAATGTAACAAATTACATCGTAGTGCTATTTTTTTGACCGCAACTGTATATGGCAAGTTTTGCATTCGTGCAAAATTTCGAACTCGAGATTTTAATCAAACATGATATTACGATGGTAGAGAAGTCGAAAAAAGTGGGTCCCGCGATTCCGTCCGGTCTGTTTTGTCTGTCTGTCCACGCTCCTACAGCCTAAACCATTGGGTCGATTGAGTTCAAACTTCGAAGTTAAGGTTTTGAGCAGATTCGCGTTAGGCGTTTTTTTCATTTTTTTTTTAAGATCAAAACTAACAGTGGTCCCCATACAATTTTTTTGGTCAAAAAACGATAATTCGAATTTTCTCAATAACAAACCGATAGATTTTTTTTTAATTTTCTCCAAAATTTTATTTTTTAACTTAGCTTCTTTTAATAAGAAAAACATATTTTTGTATTGCTCAGGAAAGGTACCCCAGCAACTTATGAACTGATTTCAATAATTTTTTTTTCTGAATAAGCTCTTATATTACCTTAACAATATTTGATTATCAAAAGTGCAATTTTTTATTGTTTGGATTTTTAAAAATATTTTGAATTCTTTTTTTTTAATTTTATATCTCAAAAACGGGTCAACATTTTTTTACGAAATTTAAATGTAGAGCGTATATTTACAATCACTAAACAACTGCATACCAAAAATATTTTTAGAACAAAATTAAAAAATTTTATATATAAAAAATTAATTTAAAAAAAAAACCGCTCTAACGATTTTCAAAAAAAAAATTTGAAAAATCAAGGATTTTTTGATTTATAAAATGGCATTTAAATTTTTAAAGACAAACTTATTTTCCAGGTAAAATTTTGAATCTTAAAATTTTGTTTTAATTATTTTAATTATTTTATTTTATTTTTAATTATTTTAATTTTTTATTTTTTTAATAATTTTAAATATTTTTAACTAGTTGAATACACAAACAATTATTGTTTTCGTTAGGTATGCTTACAAGTATTTTTCATTTTCGGGATAGGTTGTCCTAGGATGAGTTGTGTCTTGGGATGAATCACAAGTTTTTTGCAAAATCAAATGGCATTTATATCTTTGAAGACGAACTTATTTTACAGGTATATTTTTAAATCTTTTATAGGTACATTTTTAAACAGACTCTTTGCATACAGGAGCAAGTTCGTGCGACCCAGTCGTGCATTTTATTTCCAAAGGTTGCATTTCTGTAGGCACCACAAAAAACGGGACATATACTCATGAAGTGGAAGCAATCTTCTTTTGCTTTCAAATCACATAGCGTGCAAAACTGATTAAAACTGCCGTTGTATGGTGATCCGTTTAAGCTAAGGACTTCACATCTTGTTTTAAATATTAAGGATATTTGACTGTAATTCAGTGAATCATGAAAGTAGTTTGATTCCATAAGATTCAGAGTCAGTTGTGAGTAAAGAATCCTGCTTTGTGATTTTCGAGCTTCCTCCATAAGAGCATCGCGTTCCAAATTTTCATAGCTTTGTATGATTTTGTAGAAAACCTCTTTAGCATGATTCAAATTTGATGGATTCAGCGATATTGTTTCTCCACACGCGTTTCCCAGAACTTTCCATATCGACATCCACCAGTCCTCGTTTCTTAACCATTTGTTTCGTCAGTCGGTCATCATGATAGGATAAAACCTTTAAAATGTAGTCTGCTTGTAATTTAAGCGTGCTAGTAAATATTTTCGGAAGCCCTGTTTCCAGATACAAGGCATAGTTAGGTGTTTTTAGGGGTAAATTAAAAAGTTTCTTCAAAAAACATCTGTGAAACTTTTCGATCTCCTCGTATTCGTAAATTCCCCATACCTGGGCAGCATAACAAAGCGAACTTTTTACAACAGCATCAAATATCTTGTATTTCGCAGATAGTACTATTCGCTGGTTTGAAAATATGTTCCTCCAGGCTAAATTTAACAAGCTTTGTGAGGTCTTGGCTTTGACATTAACGTGATTTTTAAAATCTATTGTTTTATTAAAAATCACTCCCAGGTACTTGTATTCATTAGTAATCTGTAGAGGGTTTCCATTAAAGTGCCAATTGTATGCAGTGTGGTTACGTGCAGATCTCGAAAACACCATTATTTTTGATTTATCTACATTAATGACAAGTCCCCATTTAGCGCAATAATCAGCTAGGCGATTTATCATAAGTTGGAGATTTTCAGGAGACTCAGAAAGTAACACCAGGTCATCAGCATATAAAAGAAAATTTACTTTAAAGACAGCAATGCGGAGACCTCCAGGTAGATGAGCTTCTACATCATTAATAAAAAGTGCAAATAGAAGAGCACTTAAAAGGCATCCTTGTTTTACACCAGAGTCCGTTTCAAACCATTCCGAGTACGTTGAACCATCCCAGACAGCTGCTTTTGATTCGGAATACATTTCCTTTACAATTCGGATGAACTGCGTAGATATACCTAGCTGGGAAAGTTTGTAGAAAAGTGCATTCCGATTCACCAGGTCAAAAGCTGACTTAAAGTCAACGAAAAACGGATAAACTTTCTTATTCCGTGCTTGAAATGCTCTAACGATGGAAGTCAGCACAAATATATGGTCGACGTTGGAAAATATTTTTCTGCAATAGTCAGGAATTCAGAACCAATGGGCACCGACAATTCAAACCTTTCAAAGACTCTTTTCTAATACTTTTCTAATACTCTCACTGTTTGTTTGGAATACAAAATGTACCAAAACCGAAAGGTTTGCTTTTGATCAACTTGAAAGAGACTCTTTCAGAGGGTCTACCAGTTGGGATTCTAGATAGTCACAGTTTAGTGATAGAGTTCTGATAAAAAAGGTTTTGTATCATACTCTTTTATATTATGATTAAAGTAAAAAACCTGTCAATTACAAAAACCAAATCCATTTTAATTTTAAATGCAATCAGTTCAACGGCCTCATTAGTTCTTCAAATTTAAGAAGTGTGTATATATTTTCAGAGATTCGAACAGGTTTTTGCTATCAACAAACTAACTGTTTTATTAATTTTTTTTTAAATGTATGTATTTTATCGCAGTATGATTATATTGGTGAGAACATTGTACACAATAATGTGTAATCTAAAAAATAAATAGTGAGATTTCATTAAACTCATTTCCTCAGAGTTCTCGTCTTTCCTACAACTTATACGGTTTAATTTTTAAACTTTTAATTTGTCTTTCCTAATTTCTGACAATGCAGATTTTAGATTTATATGATAAACCGTTAAATATCATACTTACTTCCGTGTCAGAAATTAAGTTATGAAACTCGTTGCTAAATATACAAATAATAATTATTATTATCATGTATAAAGTATAATTATTAATCAACTTCTACATGCAAACGAGAAAATATTGTAAATAAGACGTTACGCTAGCAACATTGATAAAATACTCTTTCTCAAACCGAAATTGTGTCAATAAACTGAAATCAGAGCAGATCAACAAATAAATTATAATTTTCCATAAACATTAAGATAAGACAAGGGCAATGTCAAATCATTGTTAATTTGCTAGATGCTGCAGACAGACTTTGAGAAGAAGCGTATGTCGTCTTCTACTCTATACATGCATTTGTGTTATGCCGCATTGGCTTTGTGAATTTGGCAATTACCCAAGAACAATGTTTGGAATCTTTAATTAAATAATACAAAAAAATGTTAATGCAAATACAAACATTGCAAGTGATTTTCTTTTTACCTCGAGTATTATTTTCTAAGGGTTTAAGAGTTAGAGTTTTGTGTGTACAAACAAAAGTACATACATACATATTCTATTTTAGCTGCTGCTGTGAAGAAAAATTAAAAATATCTTTATCAGCACTATTTACAACTAAAACATTACTAATTTTCGTGCTTCTCGAGCAGATAACAACCAAGGTTGTGAATATCTGTCTTCAAGTTCATTTTATAAAATGATAATGATATAGGCAAGTCTAGGTACCTAAGCAGAATCGTGAATCGTATTCTCAGCCAGACCCAGACATCAAATTTCATTAGAATCAGAATCAGATGATTCCATTTAATTGGGATAACTAATTTTTGTCGTTCGATAAGAAAAGTCACGAGAAAACACTTAAATTTAATTTAATGCAGAGAAAACATAGCATAACATAATAATAAACACAAAGCAAACGGATTTGCTTGTACACACAGCACACAGCATAACTTAAACGTCACAGAAACAAAAATTGTGTTTTATAATCGCGTTCGTACTAACCTCGTTTGTTTTTACCAGAAAATATCATTTGCATCCGGTAAAGTTGGGTTTTTGTTTTTTAAATTTAGTCGTGCACTTTTTCAATATCGATTGAGTTTCGAACTGAGATTTTAAAATTACACTGTCTGTCTCGGAAGAGAAAAACAAAACATACAAAATAACACAATTTTTAAAGGGGGCCGTCGAAGAAGAAATACCCTCACCTTCTCAAGATTTCCATTCAACTAAACAAAGAACAGCTGACAGAATGTCAAATCAGAGGCCAACGTCAATTTTGACGTTTGACGATATTTGTCTATCAGAGATGTCTGGAGTGAAAAATAAAAGAACACTCTTGTTTAGGGTGTGACCACAATAGAAACGCTATCAACAATGATTTAAAAATCAATAAATTGGGTGGCGCAACAGTCCGTTGAGTTAGTTACTATTGTACTGAATTCAGTACTATTTCATTTTCTCAGTACGTAAGTACATCTTTGCCATTTTCAGTACTATTTTGAATTGTTTGTACAAAATGGATTAATTTCTTTACTAAATTTTCTTTTATCTTCAGAACTTCACTTACAAAAAATTATGTGCGATGCGAACATACCCAAATCACAATTACATAATAAGGGTATTCATGAAACGTCGGAAACTTTTCGACGTCGTAAAATCGTAAAGATTCCGACAAAAGTTTCATGAACGCCACTTTATATAATAATTATAAAATTGCATTAATTGTTATAAATGAAATGGTGAACAATTTCGGTGGATTTAATGAAGCAATTGAAAAAAATAAATAAAAATGTTGTGTATTATTGAAATATTTGTTGATGTCAAATTTTGATATATAAAATCTCATAATATACCTTTATAAAAAATTTTTCACGCTTACTATATTTTCATTTACGACGTGATCGTAAACTTTCACACGAATTTGTGTCGGAAAGTTTACGATTTATTTATTTTTGTAACAGCTCTAGCAGAAGGTTAGAATTCCAAGAGTTTCGAGAACATTTTGGAACTAATTTACACACAATTTTAAAATATTGTGCTACGCGATGGCTTTCTCGTCAGGTACTTAAAGAATGCATTTCAAAATTGCGCTTATGCTAATTTTTGTGTGTTAATAGGCAGCACTTGACCGCATCTCAGAGCAATGGGACCCTTTGTGTTATTACTTTGGACTTGGTGAATTTGAATCCAATTATGAGAAAAAAAACCTCAACTTCATATCTTCCAGCCTTAAGGACTTAAATGTTAAGTTATATTTCACTTTTTATCTTATATCTTAAACTAATTAATGATGTTAACTTGGAAATTTTATGAAAAGGGAAGCATTTGATGATAAACCGATAAACTCCATTAATCTTTTAGAAAACCACTTACCTATTATAGAAATATATTTCGGAACCGAATCTGAAATCCTATGCAATTCAAACAAATTAAGGGAAATAGATATTCAAAGCTTTAAAAATCATACTAAATTGTTTTACATTACATTTCTGCAAGACATTAGAAAAAGATTTGATTTCGATGACGTTTTCTTAAACGGAATTCAAAATTTTTCCCAAAGTGCAGTGTTGGATGGTCGAGTTAACTCTATCGTTCAATTTATTTTAAAGTTTTTTTCCAATGAACACAGAAATATTGAACTGATAAACAAAGAATATAGAGCTCTAGCTGACTGCGAATATTTAAAAAAAAATTACAAATGTTTCCATATCAGAGTTTGGGGCAAAAATTGGTCTTCTTAAAAATGAATGCAATGAGTTAATGTTTGAAAATATTCATCGCATTGTTCAGGGTGCCTTTTGTGTTCCTCACTCTTCGACAAATGTCGAAAAAATATTTTCATACCAAAACATAATTAAAACTAAATTAAGAAATCGTTTGCAAGTGCAAACGTGCTCTGCACTGATAGAAATGAAAAATCTGATAAAAAATTACTGTTGTCACAGCTTCATAATTAATAAAAATCTTGTGAGTAAAAATGTTACAAACAAACCACTTCAAAAAGAAGAACTTTTAAAGTAAAAAATTATCTACATACATACGTAAGTCATCAGTTATAAAAATCATTGAAACTCACAAAATACAAATATTCAATTATGAGTTTCAATGAAAACTCCTAACTGTGATATGGAGATCCGTCCGATATTTATCTAGCTATTAATAATGAAGTTCCTTTTTTTCTTTTTTATGTTCATTTAATATTAAATATTATGTAATAACAAATGAATTCTTTTTGTTTTTGTTCTCGTTAATAAATACCTACATTTTGTTCAAAAACACTCTAGTAAAGATATAAATCCTCGGTAGCTATATTGGTTTGCCTACAAACTAAACCGGAAACGGACCTCATAAAGTAATTCATAGTGTGCGTGAAAACACGCACACTAAGACACAATTAATGAGGTCCGGTGCGTGGAAATTTAGTTTATCAGTTATTTGAATTTCACATTTATTCATGGACATAATGTCAAAATTACAAATACAACAATGTAAACAAATGGGTTTTGGAGGGTGATACGTACGAAGGATTTATATCTTCATTAGAGTGTTTTTGATTTTGTTTTTGAATTTGAGTGTTCGTTTACTTTAATCCATTAAAAGAGCTCAGTAATATTTGGTCTTTTTCAGTACTTTTTTGTTTCAGCTTTCAGTACAATCGAAAAAAGTCGATTTCCATCACTGGCGAGTGCTGTTGTCAGGGATGGAGGGGACCTACAGTTTTAAGCCGAATCCGAAAGGCTTAATTGAGAAAGCACTTTCCATGACAAGAATTACTCTTGGAGAATTTGTCAATTCCTAGCAAGAGGCAGTACCCGTGGAAAAAAAACTTTAAATGGCATAGGCAGGGATCGTTTTTTTTAAATTATTTTTCAGTTGTTGGTATTCTAGTGGACATTTTTCCCTTTTTAGATTATTTCTGGGAATTTCCATTGATGCTCAAGAAAGATGCTTTTAAATAGTAATAAAAAACACAAAAGTTACATTATATGTTTTCTGGCATGAAATAAATACATACAAGTAAAAGTAGAACCGAGCTCTCAAACTGCATTTAAACATCTCTTGGGTAATACATAAATTAGGTGTCAAAACGCAACAGTCCGTAGACAACTGGGGCTTTGTTACTTCCATCTATAACCATTTCTTTGTGCGAGTCATCTCAGGGATGAAGGAGAACTACAGTTTTATGCCGAATCCGAATGACAAATGACTGATTCGCAAATACTTCAATAAAAATTCCCTATCACATACCCCAATATTAATTTGGTATTGTACTAGTATCGTGGTCTTTTATGGGGGCGGCATCTAGTGGCTACGCTACGTCTACTCTTAACAATAAATCATTTATGGTTTGAAAATAAAAAATTGGATTTTAAATTTATGGTTTATTATTTGTGATCCTTACAATATATGGTGATTATTAACAAATTTTAAAGTCCACTCTAATTTTGATTATTGCTAGGGCCCAATGAATATTTGTTAAGAGAAATCAATTGGTGTTTATTTCATTGTAAAGAGATATACCTTTCAATAACAATGGAACACGATAGGAGCTAAATGGCTACTATGATGACCCAAAAAAAACAATTTGTTCAAAAAGGAATCTATAGTTTGGGTGTTATAACTAACAGATTGAGCTTATCAACTGATTTTAGTTGATTCGTTTTAATAAAACCTCTGAAAGTTTTGTTCAAAAATTAACGTACTAGTGAACAAACTCGACATTTAGGGCATGTATGCCCGCCTCCGCTTCTGAAGGTGGCACGGACCCGAGTGGTCCAATTTTCAATGACTCTTCCGCATAGATCCGGCTGAATTTAAGCGATGGACTGTGTTATGTTCATTTTTAGGGCATTGGTCGATTGTGGTTTATTTGCATAGACCTGCGACTTCAAGAAACCCCACAGGAAAAAGTCTAGCGGTTCATGCAAATTGTCAATCGTGGCGTTTGCTGTGTGGCACGTAGCGCCGTCCTGCTGGAACCACATACCGTCTTCGTCCATGTGGTTCAATTTGGGCCATAAGAAATTAGTTATCATCGTTATGTAGCGCTCGCTGTTGACAGTGACAAATCCGAACCGAACGAAGTTGCTTCATCTCTCTCAGCCCTTATTATACATTTTTTAATAAATAGAATTTGCTATTAAAATAAGAATGTGGTCTAAAACTTTCACCAGTTTGTTCACAGGCTTGAAATATTTTAAGTTGTTCATTCAAAAATAAAGTAGCACAAAAGTCCCTAAGGACTTTGATCAAGGACTATTGATCAAACATTTCATGAATTAATCTATAGTCTCAGAAGCTCTCACAGTTTAGTCATAAACTAAAAACTAAAAAATAATTAAACTAGCCCTAAAGCTAAGTATATACGATTGTAAGATCTTCCAATATTGCCACTTTTTTCTCAAAACATTTTAACCATTTTTCTATCAACCAGGTAAACACCCAATTTAATCTGTCAAAACTGTTTTCCAAAGTCTTCCAAGCGTGTAAACTGACAATTATTAATTGAAAGATATAAAAATGTCAGCTGGATTTCTACCAACAAATTGTTAGTTTTTGGATAAAATCGAACTGTATAAACGGACAATTTTCAGTTGATAGAAAATTGGCAATTGTTACCTAATTCGGTGCCATTGGAAGACTTTTGGCAGTTCGGCCAATATTGGAAGATCTTCCAATCGTATATACTTATATTAAGTATGGGACTTCATTTGCAGTCAACTTCATTGGGCAGGTTCAGACGACATAAAGGACTTGAAAGTAAGACAAATTTCTAGTATCTAATTGGCCAGCTGCCAAATTGGAAAAGTGACTGAAAAGTTACGTCGTTTTCAATTGGCAATCTGGAAGTGAAAAAAAGCATTCTGAATGCGTTCAATTGGGCAAAAGTGACAGTTCTGATTCTGAAAAGAAGAGAATTTCCCTTCTGGTTTTAAAAACAGAATCAGAAGCAGAATCACTCACACATTCATAAATTTTAAATGTCACTTCCTCCATGTTTGCAGCACAAAAACAAAATGAAATTTAGCGCGAATACACATATATGTGACACATGTCATACTCAACCAATACATTCTCACCAAACTTCAGATTCTTCGGAATAAAAAAAAACTGTTCAATTGGGATTCCGAATCGAAGAACAATTCCAGATTGCCAATTGAAAACGACGTTAGTCAAGAAAAATGTCCCTAACTATCAAGCAAGGCAAGTCTACTTATGTCAAAATGACATTAAATCATAGAGTAATAAAGTTCAGCTTTCAGTTGAATGAAAAAACATGACCAACTATCATTTTGATAGAAGTAGACTTGACTTAAAGGTTAGGGAGATTTTTCTTGACTTTCCAGTCAACTTTTTTATTAAAGTTGCCTTATTTGTAAGGTTATTTTTTGGCAGCTGGCAAATCAGATACTAGAAACTTGCCTAACTTTCAAGTCCCTTGTGTCGTCTGAACCTGCCCTATGTCTTTCGTTGTTCATTTAAAACAAAATTTGTATTTATGTACATTCTCAGGAAGAGCACGACTGGAATTCACATTTTATTTCGTTAAAACTATCACTTTGGTAAACTATTATTTCAATATCAAAACAAAAACAATTCAGAGTAAGCTTACCGAACAACCGAACGTGCAACCACTTTAGTAATTAAACTCTTATAAACGCTAATAAATTTGATACAATAAAACTGTGGGTCTTATATGATTTCTTTATCTTCGATAGCGGTTGAATATTATTATGTTGAAAATATATGTACATATGTTAGTAATTGGAATCAATATTTGAATAAAGAAGGAGATAAGCGATGAGGTTGGTGGGAGGCTTTTTAAATTGTATTGTTTTATAAAGTACAAACATTATGTACATTCTACTCTATTGCAATTATGACTACACTTCTAAGAACGATAGAACAGGGAAGTTTAATCTGATAGTTTTTTTTAACTTAAACGGATACGTTATTTGACCTTGACATCATAATCTCAAAATATCTTTTTGATTTCATGTAACATGCGAAATAAGGAATTTACTTACTCATACAACGTGTATAAGGGTGGATCATTTTTTGAATTGACGGAAAATCTTCATCTTCTTTGGAAGGATCAGCTTAAAAAAAATACCACAAACTTTTACGATCGGTCAATCGCAAGACAATTCTTTAGTTAAAAAGATCTAAAGTCAAAAAATTGAATTTTAGGTTTTTGATTTGATGTAACGGCCTTTTTGTCGCTTTCGTAAAATACTAAACACATGAGTCTAGAACAACGTATTTATTTAGTCCTTAGACAATAAGTATTTGTTTTGATATTAACGTCCTAAGTTCATTTAGTCTGTGTGATCAATTACTTACTTAAGTGGACGTTATCACTACAGAGACAGACTTTAGTAAAGCCTTTGATAAAATTAGACACCAAATTATTTATCTTTAACTTAAAGCCCTTGATTTACCCTCCGATATACATAGTTGTTTTCAGGTTCTCAATCTCCGATCTCAGAAGTTCTGAAGGCAACCACTTTTGTCCTTTAATAATTATAAGGTTATTTCTACTCCATCTGATTCTGTCTTACACCAAAATGATCTTTGCTCATTTCAGATTTGGTACGACACAAATTTCTCAATGTTGTTAAATGCCAATGCATAACATTCACCCGTAAGCGATCACATCTTTCGAGCCCATTTTGATTATATTATTAATAAGCCCAACACATCCGTTGGTTTCATCAAAAGTTTGTTTAAGGAATTCTCGAACCCTTATGTTACCAAATCCCTATACACCACCTTTGTTAGACCTCTTGAATACGCTAGTCAGCGTCAGGTATGGTCTCCCCATCAGTACTCTCACTCTCAAAAAATTAAATTAAGAATTAATTCCGTACAACGCAAATTTCTTCGATTTGCACTCCGCGGTCTTCCTTGGGTGATAATCTATTCTTACCAAATTATGAAGATCGTTTTTAACTTATTAATCTGCAAACCTTCCACAAAAGCCGCGAAGTCGCTTATATTCTGTTTCTGCACCAGCTTTAAGCTGGATCCAAGGATAGTCAGACAGGGCCCTCTCTTTGGACTTCATCATCATGATACAAATTATTGCCTTTTTGAACTTATCACAAGAAACTTCATAACCTCGTAAGTCGAAAAATGCGGGAAATTTGTTGGCACTTATAATTTTTTAATCTGAAGAATTTTTGTGAAACACTTTAGTGGGTGTCTCGGGGGAGAAAGCTAAAATTGAGACGTCTGACATTTATGGCATTCCGCACTTTTGTTTATGAGAAACCTCCAAAATTGTTAAAATGCCTATTTTTAACACCTCACCCCACCAAACGCCGAAAAAAAAACTGGCAGACTTTAATACTCCATAGAAAGCGTTTTTCTCTACAATCCTACGTACACCGATTCTGGTAACGAAAATAATGTACTCTAAAAATTTGCTGTCAACTCTTGTACTAAAAATATATGTAAATCGGCATGGAAAAAAGTTTGGAAAGAAGGTTTTCGAAGCTTATTTCCCATAGTTAGTCTATGTATTTATCTTCCTTGCATGTTGATAACTTTAAACCAATAATGTGTAAGTATGAACCGAGAACATGTGACACATGCCCAAGTTCTGCACGCTGTAATAATTTAAAACTCCTAAGAACTAAAACCTGATACGTAAAAAGAAAACATTTATTTAATTTTTTTTTTCGTCAGTTTATTTTATATGCAAATATCTGAATGTGATTAATTTTAATTAAACATAAATTGAATTGAACAAAACCACAATGAAGTACTTTTTAACATTTTTCAAATTATATGTTTATAATATCATAGTTAACATCATAATGATCAACCGGACCTAAAATTCTCCATTTATTTGTTAAAGGGTTGTATTCTTGAATTAAGTTCAGCAAAGTATTTGTGTCGTCATACCCTCCGCAAACAATAAGTTTATTACGCCATGATGTACATTTAGGACTTGAAAGGCCAATTCTCATAACTATTCTATTTAAAGTTTTCGATGAAGTATCAAATATAAAGACAGAATTGAAACCAATCTCTTCTTTTTTCCCTCCGACAATAAACAATTTTGTATCAATACCAGTCAAGCCAAACCTTGACATATTGTTGCGGGGAAACTCTATCGAAGTCCATTCATTAGTAGTAGGATTAAAGCATTCGATTATATTTTCATTACCCTTTACGTATAGAAGTCCACCAACAATAGCAACTTGTGGTTCGGTTAATGGCCTGCTCATAGGGGCAACAGATTGCCATTTGTTTAAAGCGAAATTAAATTTATCAACAACCCTCTGCCATAGCATCGCATTATTATGGGGATGACCACCAACAACATATAACTCATTTTTCAATACAATTAATCCAAATCGAATCCTTTCATTATAATATAAAAAAGGAATATTTTTCATTTTGTTGGTCTCGAGATCGAAACACTTCAAATTACAACCAATTTTAATAATAATCTTGTTATCATTGGTTTCAACTGCATTCTCAAAATTTATTAGGAAACCATCAAGACTTTGACATGACCATATATTTTGCTCCGGATTGTATGTTTGTTTTTTACCTTTTCCCAAGAAAACCAGTTTTTCATTTGAGATTGTTGTCTTGGTAGTTTCATTTAAATGCAGTTTAGAGGTATCCGGTGATAAGTGCCATTCAAGCCATTTGAAAATCATTTCTACACATTCAACATCTTTTGGGAGTTTATTTCGATGTTTCATTATAAATTCAGAGCTTAAGAACCAATATCGAATATGCGAACAAAGTTTGAAGGCTGACTTTTCGCGATTAATTTTGTCGTAATCAATCCATTTGATTAAGCTTAAAAAGACACTCTCTTCTGTTCCTGCATAAAGATTTTCTCTACAAATGATTTTGCTCACTTGGTCTTCTGTAAGTTCGAGAAATTCCTCTTCATTGGAAAGGAGTTCAAAATTTGAACATATAAACTTAGATGTCTTTTCGTAGAGCTCTTTTAAGTCGTGTTGCTCTGCAAAATGGGCTATGCCCAAACAGTTTTTCTTATCTAATTTATCCCCCATGAAATTGTAACATTCCACAATTAATGGTTTAATTTGAAAGAAATTAGCTGCTCGTAAAATATCTTCTACTATTTCGTTGTTTAGTACGATAGTTGCAATATACATGTATGTTAGGATGGGTTCTAAAGTTTTACCATTTACTTCTCCGACTACGACCTCTTTATCTTCTGACTCCTTAGTTCCGCCAAACATTGCCATAAAAAAATCACTTCCAATGGATAAAACATTTTTATGAGCATGAAATTTGACGCCATCGGAAGCGATAACACAAATATCCGAAACCTCTTGTTTTTTGAACAGAGAAAATAATTTTTCGCTTAAAATGTTTGCATGTGTAACCCACTTGCTTCTTTTAGTAGCTTGGTTAAAGCCTGGTATTCCTGGTAATGATTCTTGATATTGGCTATGCATCGTAAGAAATCTGTTAAAAAATAAAGATATTATGTACATATGTTAGTTTCTTTGAACTTTTCTTTCTTTTGTGTTTCTATTTATTTTCACACCTTTATGCGATTATAATTTTCAATTTAATAATATTAGAAAATATGGTAAAACTTTTTGCGCTGCTCAATTTTAATTTAAACTTTTGCTTGCTGTGATCTGCGATTTCGGAGCGAATGCCATACCGACTGTGACAGTGTGACTGTACCTGTATGGAATGATGTGGAAATTTCCGGCTCGGCTACTAGATTTAAGCAGACAACGGTTTTTGTTTAATTCAAATTTAAATGTTGTAGGCAAAAGCACTCTGGTTTTTGGTTGAACCTTGGTATATAAAAAAATCTAAATCTATAGTACCGCTATGTGGATGTGGCGTTGAATCGTTGTGGATATTAGAATGGCTGTGTTCAGCTTCAGACTTCATTGGCGATAAATTCATCGCAATCCAATCGTAATAGCAAACGCAGAAAGCGAACAGCAGAAGAACTGTCAAATTTTCTAGGATGGGCATTTCATCGTATATTTTTTAGTTTGGTGACGAATGTCAATGTGCATTATTGCACTTAGGAATTTAAACCAGTTGGCGAAAAAGAAACAAAAAAGGAAACATGGATATTGGCAAAAACGCTCTTTATATTAGATTTATTTTGGATATCTAGTTAATCCTTTTTTGGAAAAAGAACGTTTCACTACGTTGAAGCGCTCTTATTGAAAGATTTGATATGAGAGATATAGTGAAATGAGCATATGATTGACATGAAAATAGAGACTGTACCGTATTCAGACCACTTTCCAATGATCATAACGTTCGGACTGATTTCCAGAGAAGCTCAAGAGTCCAAGGTTATAAATTCCCTACCGAAACTGAAATGGAAACCGACAAACGAGATGAAATATCAAGCAAGGCTTGATATCTCACTGCTGAGTCAAAGAAATTGTGATCTTTCCAAGCTGGATAAAATAATCAAGGAGTCGTATCCAACTGTAGCTGCCAACAGCAAAGCCCGGGAGAACTTCATAGAGCCATGGTTTGATGTAGACTGTAAAAAGGCACGAGAATTATCGTTTAGCTGGCTTAGAGCATACAGATGTTCGAATGATGGCTGCTTTAAAAATCAATATTTGTTGGCTAATAGATCTTTTAAGGCAATGTGTAAGCTAAAGAAGGCAGCATTCTTCGAAGCTGAATCCAAGAGATTAGCGTCTTGTAAAAGTGGAAAGGAGTTTTGGAACCTGGCAAAGCAGCTGAACGGAAAAAAGTTTTCAATCCATTTTAGTATAGGTTCTGATCAGCTGGCAGATCACTTTCAGAGTTTGTTGAACCCATCAGAAGGGAAAATTGTCTTCCAATACGCTACTCCGGGTTTTAAAAATGAAACTCTTGATGCTGCAATAAGACATCAAGAAGTGATTTCAGCTGTAATGGAACTTAAAGATGGGAAAGCATGTGGACCGAATGGCATACCAGCAGAATTTTATAAGTATGGCACAGCAGAGCTAATCAACCGACTGACAACTATATTTAACAATGTCATGGAAACAGGGGTGATACCACTAGAATTCAAGGAGTCCATCATTTTCCCGATTCATTAGAAAGGGAGCTTGGCCGAGGTGTCTAATTATAGAGGAATATCCTTTCTAAATGCTTCGTATAAAATATTCACGCTGGTTTTGCAAAAACGATTTAATAAATGGATAGAAGACAACAAGCTCTTAAAGGAGTTTCAAGCAGGCTTTAGGACAGGTTATTCGACGGTTGACCACATTTTTACCCTTAAAAGTATCGCAGAAACGTTCCTGAATAAGGACAAGAAGCTATATACGTTTTTCGTTGATTTTAAATCTGCATTTGATATGATCGATAGACATGCGCTTATCTACAAGCTGTATAGTAACGGAATGTCATGGAAGTTCGGAAGAGTTATTCAAAATCTTTATGCAGATACAATTGCTAAGGTTTGGAATGGAGAAGAGTTGTCGAGAGGGTTTAAAACACAATCGGGAGTCAGACAAGGCTGTACATTGAGTCCGAGTCTGTTCGCCTTGTTTATTGAAGATCTTACAGACCTCTTACCAGGTGGCATAGACTTTGCTGGACAAATAATAAAAGCATTGCTGTTTGCGGACGACATTGTTCTTTTGGCAGCATCACCTGAATCATTACAGTTAATGATAAACCGCCTGTATCAATATTGTCAGCTTTGGAGTTTGATGGTGAATATTAATAAGTCCAAAATTTTGATTTTTAAAAGAGGAGGAGGCCGCAATTCAGCGAAAGAAAAATGGTTCTATAATGGAGAGGTCATTGAAGTTGTCACGGAATTCAAATACCTTGGAGTTCACTTAACGAAAAATTTGAGCATGGAAATGCATCTAAGAGAGAAACTAGTTAAGGCTAAAAGTGCAATAAGTGCAACTTGGAAAAGATGTTTTTCTAACAAAAGTATAGCACATAGCAGCAAGTTCAAGATATTTGAAGCGGTATCTGAGTCTGTCATGTTTTACGCGGCACAAACTTGGGGAACGAAACAATACGAAACAGTTGAGAAACTTCTCCGATACTTTATTAAACGAATTTTTAGACTGCCATCAAATACACCCAACTATGTTATTATGTTGGAATCAGGATTATCACCTATGTTCATACGAACCCTAAAAATGCAAGTCGATTACATCTTGAGAGTTATGAAGATGAGCAATAATAGGCTTCCGAAGATAGCAGCGCTTCAAGCAATACGAACCAACACAAGTTGGTGTGATGATTGGATAAATTTGGCAAGAGAATGTGGAATGGAACTTAACCTTTTGTGTAATAATCAGGATGATTTAAAAGAATCTTTATACCAGCTCATTTCTGCAGTGGACATAAAACAACGAGAGAAATACATGACTGACGCCACAGGATCTATATACAGGCAGCTCTACTGTCAGCTAAATCACAACTTGGAAGAGAGGAATTATTTTAGGGATGATAATAGCGTTGACGAAATTTCAATGATGGTTAAATTGAGAGGTGAAGTTATGCAGCTGAATTTTATACCTCATAGAGATGACTTACCAATTATATGCGCATTGTGCAATTTAAAGGAAAGGGAGGATGTTTTACATTTTGTTGGAATATGTCCAGTTCTTAAAGAAATAAGAAGGAATACTTTTGGTAGCGAAATACTGACGCAAAATCAAGTTATACGCTTGCTTAACAATATGGAAGTTAAAAAATTATATAAATTCTGCAGGCTAGCTCTTCTCTATAGAAGTAGAATTATAAATGAAAGTTTTTAAATATATTATTGAGCTATGTTATCTTTTTTATGATTTGTCAACTAGGCAGACGGCAATAAAGCCATGCTTTTTGTTTTTGTTTGTAAACTTTATAAAAAAAAATGTTAATCAACGTTATCAAAATAAAAACCAATCTAATCTAATCTAGTGAAATTTAATAAATTTTGTTGAATGACTATTCATCCTTTCTCAAAAATATTATAAATTCTTCCCTTCTGAAATTCTACAGGCTTTCGAACAATTTCGCGTACATTTCTTTACCTCAAACAAATGAAATTCACAAACGTCGTATCGTTACCAAATGACAGTCCTAATTGCGATAAAGCAATCAAAGAATATTATGCGATGAAAGTATACTCCTTGTCCATTGACGTAACGTACTACATATGGACTATGGATTGCTAGTTGATACTTATTCTCATACAAGGCACCCCTAAAAAGTGATTCCACCTCTTTAGCTATGTATGTTTGCCCTTTTGAAGGTTTGGCGAAAAAAAATATTCTTATTTTTTAACACCATCTGTTGTTTCTTTGTTTCAAAAAGCTTTTTCGTTAAAGAAACTAAGGACATCTATTATTATAAAGTTTGAAGTTTGGATGTCAGGAATGAGGTTCGTAAATTTTATAATAGGTAAAAAACCTCCCAAGGGTACTAGCCACGATCGGGGGAATATCGTAGTAGAACCGCAGTCTATGATGAGAATATGGAAAGACCACTTCTTTAAGTTACACAGTCCAGTCCGCTCAGGACTGTAGCGCCAGCTTAAGTAAGTATGTACATAGAAATGAATGTAAGGTATGCTGTTATGGAAGTTGCTTATTTGTTTTGTAAAATAGGAAAATAAATAAACTTACTTCTATTTATTATTTAATTCTTGAAAAAAAAATAACACAATACTACTTTTAACAGTAAGGTGTATTCAACTTTAATTTACTAGTAACCTTCTTTATAACTATAAAACAGTATTAACATAAATAAATATTGACATATGAAAGGGGAATGATAAATACATGTATGTTTTTAGCACTCGATAGTAATTTTTAACGAAAATGTTAGTCCTTTCTTTTTGAAATTCAAAAGCCCAGCTGATTTTCTTATTCGGCTTGAAAAACAAAGCCATAGCAGACTACGAAATTTTTTTGTACATATTGACAACAAGATATTTGGCTTTAGTAACCAATTTCTCGAAATTTCATAATTGACTTTCATGTTTCGATATCAGATCACTTTTAGTCGATACCAAAATATCACTGCACATAGCCTTGTTTCTCAAATTAATATCCTCAGTTAGGAGCATAACATTTTCGATGTGTTTTTTGACTTGCAAACAACAATTCAAAATGCTATCATCTGGTGATGTTACTTTAATCAAATGTTTATTTTCATCAGAAGAACTTTGAGCTGAAAAGATTGCATAATTTTTGAGTGGTTTTAAAAAAACGAAAAGCTGACTTTCTTACCTTGAATGTGTTGTGTTCTTTTTTCAAAAGCTTTATTTATATAATGAATGGCTCTGGTGGCACGAGTTTTAATACTTTCACTCGGTGAACGGATTTTCAATTTATCCAACTCCTGTAGTACACAATAGGGTATGTAAATAAGAGTTCCCACAGTATCTAAAAAAATGTATGAAATCAACTTGAATTAAAGCAAAACAGTTAGAAGATATAAGTAATAAAAAAAAACTAACCACAAAGTTTCATTGTTGTCAGTTCGTCGACAAACGTAACATTTTCGAGAAAAACATTCGTGTCGACAACAAAGTAAAAATAATCGGTTTTCCACTCTTGCTTCTGTTGCTTTTTATCTGCTGCCAATCGAAGAAGATTTTCGTTGATAGTATCTCGATGCTCACTTTGCGTGGACACATTGGATAAGCTTAGGTTGGACGCAGAGGGCGACGTTGTCTATACAAAAGAAGATAAACTTTCAAAAACTATTACTTGTTTAGAAAAGGCGTCAGAATTCTTACGTTGCCGTTAATCAGAGGAAAATCTTCACAAATTGGTTGCCAGTCCATTGACTCACACTCAAAACGAGAGGAAGATGAAGAGCACACACTATCGTTAGGTGGGCTAGAAGCTAGACTACAGGACAGGGGAGACAATATCGGCTGTGGTCGATCAGGAATAGTATTTTGATGCTGCAAAGATTGTCTTAACCGTTGCAGTCTATCATTAGCTAAAATGAAAATTTATCTTTTAAATAAAGAAGCAAAATTAAAAAAAAAAACTTAGGTACTTACCAATTCCTGTTGAGGAGGAACTAGGTAGGCTGGAATTGGTACTAAATTGAGGTTTCGGTAGCAGGTTTTCAGAATGGCTATTTTGTGAGGAAGTTTTTGATATAGACTGTTTGCTCTTGAACGAAGTCCTGGACTTGTGTGAGAGATTAGAACGCCTTTTCGATTCTCCCACTTTCTCCACAGGAGCTGCCTTTTTAAACAAACTCGAACAGAAGTCCTTAATCGCTGACATGATGCTTGACGTCTGCTCATTGGATGGCTCTGTGTTGTCATTTAGGTCACATTTGGGCTTCTCTTCAGTGACTAGCGATATCTTTTCTTCGAACTGGCTTGAAGTTCGAATTTTTTTTGGACTACTAACGTTTGTATTGTCTCTTTTAAGACTTAACGATAAACTGGAAGATGGGTTATTGGGGTGCTTTTCGGTTGGATTTGCAACCGACGACGAAGAGGTACATATTGAATTGACATCATTGTGTTTTCGTTTTGCTGCCTTCTTTTTGGAAGCTTTACGTTCGTTTGGGTCGGTAGGTGGCTTTTTGGGACTACGGAACTTATTCTTATCCGATTGGGAATTGGTTTTCTTTTTCTCAGTGGCAACAGGTGTATCTTTTTCTTTGTTCTTTTGTGGTTTATCGGTGGTTTGCTCTGAAACGATCGTCTCTTTAGGGATTTTGCTGCTTTTCGAGGAAAAATCCAATCTTTTATTCTTTGAACCATCTTTTGCCTTTACCACTGAAGAATCTTTGTGCTTTGCTTTCTCTAAATTCTTTTGAAGGCGCTTAAGACGATCTTGTGCTGGAGTTTTCATGTTGCTTTGAACTAAAATAAAAAATGTTTTATTTTATGTAAATCGATGCAAGTATATTCACTTCTTTTAACCTAAAATATTTTGCTGCGTTTTGTGTAATGATGATGCAGATGTGGTGCACCAGCGAGTTTCTCCTGATTTCTTATTGAACATATAAAATTGGCCAGGGCGGCTCTTTGATTGACATCGTATCCAATTATTGTTATTATTGGACGCGGACGCGTTTGGTTCATCCATGGTTTATTTTTATCAATTTATAACTGTTAAAAAAACAATGTTGTATTTATTAAAAATTTTTAGAAAACAAATATAATTTCCCCTTAAATGTCAAATCTATTTGGAAAGTGCTGCCAGTATTATTGTTTTTAATTGATAGAAAATCTTTTTACAGTAACGGCCATTAAAACTACAGTTATTGCGAATATAAAAAAATTAAGTTTGTTCGATAACATGAAATTTTTTTCTGAAATTAAATTTGTGAGATTTGGTTGCGGTACTATATAATTAAATATAAGTCAATCAAACCAAACCCCATTGACTTACTAGATATAAGGCAGCTAGTCGCTTCATATTCATGTAGAAAAAAATAATTTCACCTATTTAGCCATGCCTCCCGTTTTGTAGGTTTGGTCTTTTTTTTTTAAAGAAGCAAAGTTTGATAAAATAAACATATTACAAAAAATCAAGTTCCAAATTGAAGGCTCAGTTAGCCTGCCATTTAATATCACCTTACTTATTCACAAATGAGACTGATGCAGCTGTTACGAAAAAAAGATTGCGCTACCGAGTTGTAACTAATGACTTTCCCATAAAAAGTTATGGTGATCGATACGATTTGTCAAACTGAAAATTTTGACATTTTTCGACTTTTTAAGGTCCATATAACCAAAATCAATAATTCTACGTTGGTACCTCGTAAAGAGGCAATAACATTATGATGTATAGAATTAACTTTCAACAAAATCCAGTGGGTGGTTATTTTAGTACAGCAATTTAAAAAAAAAGTGAAAAGTTTGGTTGACCCAAAATATCTCACGAACCAATTGGTAGTGAGTTAAAACAAATTTAACAAACATTTTTTTGTATAAACTGAAAAATAATATTTGTCACCCTGAATATTCAAAAAATTAATATGCAACGCATAATAATGTTTTTGACATTTAGTTTAATTTTAAGAAAAATCGAATTGAAGGTTTTATTCAAAAATGAAAACCTATAAAATACATTACGTAACATTTTTTAGAATTGAAAACAAATAAACTTAATTTATATCATACAAAATATTGATGTTCAATTTCATTGAAATTATAGAAAAGAAAATAATTGACAGTTATTTTATATATAAAGGTTTTCCAAATAACATTACTTTCCCATAATTTCCAAATCTTTTTCAACACACCTTTATCCTGTGGTCCAAATTTCGATGACGCTCAAGCATAAGTGAGGTTCTTACCGTTAATTATCTCATCTTTTTGCTCTTGAATTGTTGGTTGCTTATCGACGTGCACCTTTTCTTTCAAATAACCACAAATAAAGAAGTCAAACGGTGACAAATCACATGATCTTGGCGGCCAATTGACATCGTTACCAAGTGAGATAACTTGGACATTGAATTTTTCGCGCAGAAGAGATCTTTTTGGAAAAAAAATCGGCCCGATGATGCCACCAGTCCAAGAACCACTTGTACCACCTCCGATTATCCGCACATTTTGACGATTAAATTGACCGACAAAATCACGAAGTGCACGATAATGCATTTTGATTTGAATGCCCATTTCATAATAAGCCTGAATAACTTTAACGATATGTATCTGTTCATGGTTCAAATAGAGTTAGTCTGAAATTGAGAAATGTCAAATGAAATGTAGGTGTATTTCACATTTCACAACGGCTTTTAAAATTTAACCACCCTCTACAAAGATGACATCGAAAAACAATTCCTCACATAGTTGTTATCTGATGTGTATGGGGTTTAAATTGTTCCTTAGCAATATTTTGACAACACAAAACAACAGAAATCTGAACTGGCCTATCGGTTGTCAATTTTTTGTACAGTTCGATAACTTCACCTGATAAGATAACCGAAACCGATAACACATTTGAGACTTGTAGGTTGAGGTTCGGGAATTTTTTCAAGAATTCAAGTCTTCCATTGGCCGGCTACAAAAGAACTAACAATTTGGTTTTCTGTTTAAATAATTTTAATTAGATTTAGTTGAACTCAATTCAATTAACAGTAAAACAAACTTAATTAAAAGTAACTTAAAACCACCAATTTGTTGTTCTTTCTCTCTATAGTTGGTTTTTTAAAACATAATTTAAAATGATTAAGGTAAGCAAGCCTGTGACATCTTAAATTTGCATTCATTCTTATTTCGGCAAAAGATCAAACATTAAAAGTATAAAAGAACAACAGTTTAGTTCCATTTTAATCCTTTAGATGTTTTCATTTCCTTGCATTTGTTCATTTCATAACATTGAACTTTAATACTAAACACTTTTGTATGTAAGAAAATTTTAAGTCCAAAGTCCATTTAATCATTGCATTCGTGCTTAACCTGTTGAGTTTTTTTTTTTTTTAATAATGTATTTTTCCTTCAGAACGCAGTATCACTTGTGACTGGAGGAGCTTCAGGTTTGGGTCGTGCTACTGCCGAGCGTTTAGCACGCAATGGAGCCAAAGTAGTTCTTGCTGATTTGGCAACCTCCAAGGGTAACGAGGTTGCCAAGGAACTGGGTGACAACGTTGTGTTTGTCCCAGTCGATGTAAGTTCTGAGAAGGATGTCCAAAACGCTGTGCAGGTCGCCAAAGATCAGTTCGGACGTCTGGATTTGGCTGTTAATTGTGCAGGAACTGCTGTTGCCTTTAGGACATACAATTTCAATAAGAGCCTCCCTCATAAGTTGGAAGACTTCGCCAGGGTGTTGACCATCAACACTGTGGGAACTTTCAATGTTATTCGTTTGTCTGCCGGGCTCATGGGAACCAACGAACCCAACCAAGACGGTCAGCGTGGTGTCATCATTAACACGGCTTCGGTCGCCGCTTACGATGGTCAAATCGGTCAAGCAGCTTACGCCGCCTCTAAGGCAGCCGTTGTTGGTATGACTCTCCCAATTGCTCGTGACTTAAGTACCCAGGGAATTCGTGTGTGCACCATTGCTCCTGGTCTCTTCAACACCCCCATGTTGGCTTCATTACCTGAAAAGGTTCGTACTTTCTTGGCCAAGAGCATCCCATTCCCCCAGCGTTTGGGTGAACCTTCAGAATATGCCCATTTGGTTCAAGCTATCTACGAAAATCCCCTCATGAACGGCGAGACTATTCGTATCGATGGTGCCCTTCGCATGCAACCTTAAGATAAGTAAAATGTTTTCAAAACCGAAAGTGCATTTAATTTGGGGTAAATGTTCCCATTTTGTTTTTTTATTTTTAAATTTTGAATAAATCGTTCTTTGATTATGGAAAGAATTTAATTTGTTTTTGTTGGTTCAGCATTTAATGGATTGAAGTTATCTGGAGTAATGGATTTTATTTTTGAATTCTTATCAGTTCAAGTAGGTATATGAACATTGGACTTAAGAGTGCAAGGTGGGGACGAATAGTATTGCAAAGATTACGGCTAGAAATACCATTGTTTGTTTTTTATTTATATATTACAGAATGGGATAAAATAAAACAGTAGAGTTTTTTGATCAAGTTGCAAGTTTATGTAGACTTTTTTCATAAAGTAAAACAAAACTGTTGAAGGTTAAAACCAAAAAAAATTTAATAACATATGAAAACAAAATAACGGGTTATCCATTTTGTGGTTTCAAAAGTATAGGTCTGGAATTCGACATGTGTCAAACTAAGTTCTTAAACCTATTGTTCTTTTTTCAGTTGAAAGTCTGACATTTACAAAAATGGTTCGCTTATCTATCGCACAACGCATACAAACTGTTAAAACCTACTATAAAAATGTTGATTCTGCCACAGCCACATCATGCTTTAAGATGAGATTATGGTTTACATAATCGTCCAACTTCGCAAGCAATTGGCAAAATTGTGAAGAAATTTGAAGAGAATGGATTGGTTACATATATTTTAAGGCCGCTGCTGTAAGTGAAAGTGTTGCCGAAGACCCGAATGTGTCGTCGTTCTCAGGAATTAGGACTGTCTTACGGCATATTATGGCGTATTTTGCATTTGGATCTATACCTATGTATATCCATATAAAGTCCAGCTCACAACAACTGAAGCCAGCTGACCCATCACAACGTCGTCGTAGATATGTCGAATGGGTGCTTGAACAACAGGCGGTGGGCGGCGATTTTTCAAAAAAAAATTTCTTCAGCTAATATATCGTCGCCCGAGAATTGGTTTGTTGTATACGCCAAAATGCACTTTTTTATGGTGGGTATGCAGTACTATGTTTTCGAAGGTCCTCTTTCTATTTCTGCAATCGGAATTGACCTATCATTTACCGTTGCTGAGATAATTAGTGTGCATTTTGTCGTATATCCACAAAAATAGCATACTCTTAATATTGGTTTGTCGTACACGCCAGTTTTTGGCATATACGACAAAAATTCCATGTATTTTGAGCAATTTTTTTCTTATAAATTGTTTTGTCGTATGTCTATAGGCTTAAAACATACGACCAAAAATTTAAAATAAAATCTGAAAATTGTTTTGTCGTACGTGTATGAGATCCACAATGAAAGTAAGAATGATCATATACACATACAACACAAATGAAAAAAAAATATTTCGGTTTGGTTTGTCGTACGTGTATACAGATTTCAACTTTTTTTCAATTTTGAAACAAATATTATCTGATAACCCGTTCATCACATCTCTGACTCTTTGGAGTGACTCCTGTGTCCCCCAAAATAAAAATAAGGTGATGTCAACTGCTTTGCTTTTCATACTAAATAACACTTCTTCCTTAAAAGTTATTGAACAAAAATTTTCGGAGCCTGGACATTCGTTGATTCAGGAAGTTGACTGCGTCCATAGCTCCATCGATAGGTACCTTCGAAATCTGGAAGTATTTAGTCAGCTTTCGCTTTTGCGACATCTTAAAGCTATGCATTTTAGAAATGTAACTTTAAAAATAATTCAAATGCCGCCAATTGACTTTAAAGCGTTTTCGGCTAGAGCAAGCCAGTTAAATTTCTCTGTCATTCCTTTCACTAAAGTAAAATTTCTTAAATTTAACCAAAATGATCTCTTTAATTTACTTTACAAAACAAGTGCTAGGGAATTGGAATATCGAAGTGCCTCAATAGTAAAGAAAGCAAGCAAAAAACTGTGCAAACTCCAGAAAATTTGTTCAGTCTATCCCTTCGAGTCGCAAGCGCAAGCTTCTCTAAGCCTTTATCAAAAGAGAAAATAAACGACCTTTTAAAAGTCTCTTTATTTTTATGCCTAAGGCAGACCAGGCCTATTATGAAGCCTTATTCAAAATGAAACAATAAATAAACCTGAAGTATTCTTAAATTATTTGTAGTTATTTTTAAGCAAATGGTCATAGAATGACTGCATTTTTTATTGAACAAAATGTTATTTAATTTTTATACTTTTATTGTTGTGGTCATAGGATGACTTTTTTTATGTAATTGTGATCTCATATTCACTAACTTGTATACTTTGTTTTTATAATAATTTTTTTGTAAGACTGCCTTAATAACAAAAGACTGTTTTTTATGTTAACGTTATTCATTAAATAAATAAAAAGACTGTTAAAAATTGAAAGTTGCCTTTTTTTAGATTGTTTTCATACCTATTCGTATGTGATTATACTTTATGCTTGAATATTGGAATATCGTACGTGCGTTCACTTTGTCGTACGTGTATGGGATGGAGAAAAAAGTTGAATTTGGTGGCGTATACGACAAACTCATTTTGGCTAAAAACCTTTATAATTCCAAAACTAAAAGAGGTGGGGCAGTTTTGAATACAGTAATCAAAAGAATATATTCCACACAATATTATATGGAAAATAGAAAAAATTCTATCGGTTTATTTTTTTTTTATATGAACGCAAACCTTTAAATGCGATTTCCCAAATTCCTAAAAATGGCGTATACAACAAACCAATTCTCGGGCGACGATATGTTAATAAACAAAATTGTCGTATTTTGGGTTCTGAGAATCCCAAAGTAATTGAATAGAGGCCATTACATCCACAAAAAGTCACTGTTTGGTGCGTTCATTGGTCCGGAGGTGTGATTGGACCTTACTTCTTCGAAAACGACGATGGAACGACTGTCACCGTGATCTCGGAGCGTTAAAGTCATTATGATAACTGACTTTTCTTTTCCTGCTATTGAAGAATACGACTTGGAGAATATGTATGTATATGTACGTAGTCGTGCCATAAATTCTGTTACAAAACTTAAAGACCTTGTTGGCCAAAACATTCATTTGATATAAATTGGTTATCTAATTTTTTTAAATATTTACATTAGTAGGCAAAGAATAAATGTTAATTTGGTTTCAGTTTCGCTATTGTTACCATAAAGTAAGGCTCTAAAGAAAATAGAATCGTAGTTATTGCCTACCATAGGTAAGGATTGAGTTCTGGTGAAATTCTCTCGTTTTGAAAACCACTGGGAACAGCAATATTTAACGGGACTTGGGTTCTTCTCCAGTTTCCTATAACTTCAAAAAAAGATGACTAGCCCAAAAAGTAGTTGTCTTCGCGTTGCCCACATTTGAACGCTTATGAAAGCAGTTCGAGAACGAATACCACTAAAACCACTTAGGAAGAGAAAGATAATGTCCACAGAATTGGATAAATTCACCAGATCCATTTCAATACCGATTAGAGATCATCTACACATAAAGAACTATCGACGCTTTACAAATCATATTTCAACACCTCGACTCCAAGAAGTTATCGAGGGAAGTGTAAAAGGGCTTTTACTGTGGCACGCGAGAAATGAGCATGACATAATTCTTTTTACGAATGAAAAGATTTTTTAATGTTGAAGGAGTTTAAAACAAAGAAAACGGTATTATTTATGCGACATCATCATATAAAACTAAAACTATTATTCTAAGGTTCAAAATGAACCATCATCACCTTTCTGTAATGATTTGATTGAAAGTCTCACTAAAAAGTATCACATAACGCAAGTTTTGGGAACAAATGTGAAAACGGTTAACAAGTTATGCTATATAGAACTGGTAGAGGGTTTGGTAATTTGTTTAACAAATACTCTTTTCAATGGGGATAGATGAATTCTTCTACAAGAATCTGGTGAGACAAACAAAGCCAAGACAGCACAAAATTGCCTCAAGGTCAAAATAGTAGGTTTTAAAGAAGCTTAAGATTGGCTCTTGTGAAGTCCATATTTTAATCCCTAAGTTTATTTTTTGTGGTCAGTATTTGAGAGCGTGCCACGCAGATTTCTTACAGGAATTTTTAAACTCTTAAGATAGAGTTAACGAAAGTAGTGTCAAAAATATCAACAGAAACAGAGCGTGCCACTATAGTTTGATGGCCACAACGTTTAAAGGCTTCCATTAAAGATAAGGTCAGTCATTTCGAGTAAAATTTTTTTCTTAATTGAACTTATATTATGACCAAATAAATGAAACAGCAATGAATAGAAAATATTATATAATTCTTATCTTATGGTATTTTATACTTGTAACAGAACTTATGGCACGACTACGTCTGTGGCCGCGTAATTTCTCGTCGTGGCGGTATCAACTGTAAGGGAGTAAGCCAAAATGACAACAAAATTTCCTTCAATCTATTTGATTCCATCTTTGTATATGTCTTCATATACAGATCCTCCATACGAAGGTCGATGAATTTTGTTTTTTATATCTATCCACTTTTATATGAACACCTAACGTAAAAGTGAAACAAAAATGGTTTGATATTGTGACTTATAAGGAGATGAAAGAAATACTTTTAAGCTTACATCAGCTGTTAAGGATCTTTTACCGATTTTTGTTTTTATTTACATTCCTAACTCTGCTTCTATACTTGTGTACGGTCTTGGTATATGAGAAATGGGACTTTTGTCGTGCAGATCTTTGTGAAAAAGAAAAATATCTCGGGGACAAAAACAGATTTCGAAATCAAACTTATTGTATCATATGCAAACTATTGTTACTAACTTTTGGTTAACTTTTAAAATGAAAATTAAGTCAACAACTTTTTTTTTTTACAAAACACAACACGAAAACCTACAAAAACAAAAAACTGATAAGAAATGGTTTTTGAAGAAAGATATTATTGAATTAAATTTTTGTATTTCACAGAAATGTCGTTATTAATATTTTGTTGAACTTTTAGACAAATCGACAGACGGGCACGAATGGGAAGTTATCAGTGTGAGTAGCATCGCGATCTTTTTTTTAAACGTTTAACTCGATTATCTCGTTCGATCGATTACTAAACTTCCTAGAGTATTGAAATGAAAACCAGACGAAACCCAGATCACAATACTGAAATGGTCTATGTTAAAAAATATTCGAGTTCAAATTTTGCCAACTTTGGTAGTCCTTGGGTATTTAACGAGATACAGCCGTTTTAAGTTTGAACATGGATGTGTGTTTATAACTTTGTATAATGTAAAGATGGTTACATCAATGGAAACTAGATTAACCCCTTTCAGCCTTCCAGGTGGTATAGGTAAAAAAAATTGAGTTCAGTCTTCGCTAAATTTGGAAACCCTGGGACCCGTATTTACCGACATGTGGGCATTTAAAGTTTGAACCTCGATTTTTCTCCATTACTTGGTTTAAAATTAATCGTAAACAAAAATTGTTTCATTAAGGTATCTTTGGTTTATGGACAGGACATGGCACGCCACAGTCACAAGCCCGCCACATTAAATCTTTCCGCAAATTGAGGTATCAGCCGTCATAAAGATGTCAATGAGCTGCCTGGGAGCTTCGATTTGATCCCTTTTAACTTATTTTTGTGGAAAGCTGTAAGGAATCTTACGTCTGATTTGACGCCCTCCAGGTTGAGGGGTTGTGCCTGGCCACGAAAAATATTTATTTGCAAAGCACCGACAAGCCTCGGATACGGACGGATTTACTGATAAAGAACCACGAAAACGAAATAAGGACAACGAACTTCGGATTTGTACGTGACATGTTAGGTCCCTTAGTAGACCACGTGCAGCCGAACAGTTAGCGGAAGCTGTTAAAGGCAGATATTACCTCCATCCAAGAAGTGCTATGGGATGGACAGGATAAACGTAAATTAAAAGACTATGATGATGGGAGAACAAAGGCAGCGACTATTTGGGTGGTGTATTTTGTTGTTGGAACTAGACAGTGTGACCGAACATGGCGACAATCAGCATCAAGCCTTATATGCGCGAAGCACATACCTTACCTAACACCAGCCTTGGCCCATTAACACCAGCAACTTCCCGTAGAAACATTATTGCATTGTCATTAAAGTATATATTTATATTTTCATCGGACCATGTTATTTTGTTACTATTGTATTTTTTTACTATTTGCTTCCCCATACGATTTAATTGCTTAAGGGGGTCATGCCATGTGACGGCCTGTATTTTAAGGAATTTTTAGGATTTTTTTTACGACCAGTAAATAGATAGAACTTTATTAGGTTTATTATCATTTATTAACATAGTTCGACAGATCCTCCTTACGAAGGTCGATGAATTTTGTTTTTTATATCTATCCACTTTTATATGAACACCTAACGTAAAAGTGAAACAAAAATGGTTTGATATTGTGACTTATAAGGAGATGAAAGAAATACTTTTAAGCTTACATCAGCTGTTAAGGATCTTTTACCGATTTTTGTTTTTATTTACATTCCTAACTCTGCTTCTACTTGTGTACGGTCTTGGTATATGAGAAATGGGACTTTTGTCGTGCAGATCTTAGTGAAGAAGAAAAATATCTCGGGGACAAAAAAACAGATTTCGAAATCAAACTTATTGTATCATATGCAAACTATTGTTACTAACTTTTGGTTAACTTTTAAAATGAAAATTAAGTCAACAACTTTTTTTTTTCAAAACACAACACGAAAACCTACAAAAACAAAAAACTGATAAGAAATGGTTTTTGAAGAAAGATATTATTGAATTAAATTTTTGTATTTCACAGAAATGTCGTTATTAATATTTTGTTGAACTTTTAGACAAATCGACAGACGGGCACGAATGGGAAGTTATCAGTGTGAGTAGCATCGCGATCTTTTTTTTAAACGTTTAACTCGATTATCTCGTTCGATCGATTACTAAACTTCCTAGAGTATTGAAATGAAAACCAGACGAAACCCAGATCACAATACTGAAATGGTCTATGTTAAAAAATATTCGAGTTCAAATTTTGCCAACTTTGGTAGTCCTTGGGTATTTAACGAGATACAGCCGTTTTAAGTTTGAACATGGATGTGTGTTTATAACTTTGTATAATGTAAAGATGGTTACATCAATGGAAACTAGATTAACCCTTTTCAGCCTTCCAGGTGGTATAGGTAAAAAAAATTGAGTTCAGTCTTCGCTGAATTTGGAAACCCTGGGACCCGTATTTACCGACATGTGGGCATTTAAAGTTTGAACCTCGATTTTTCTCCCTAACTTGGTGTAAAATTAATCGTAAACAAAAATTGTTTCATTAAGGTATCTTTGGTTTATGGACAGGACATGGCACGCCGCGCCATGTCACTAGCCCGCTATATTAAATCTTTTCACAAATTGTGGTATTAGCCGTCATAAAAATGTGAATGAGCTAGCTGGGACCTTCGATTTGATCCCTTTTAACTCATTTTTGTGGAGAGCTGTAAAGAATCTTATGTCTGATTTGACGCCCTCCAGGTTGAGGGGTTGTGCCTGGCCACGTAAAATATTTAGTTGCAAAGCACCGACAAGCCTCGGATACGGACGGATTTACTGATAACGGACCAAGAAAACGAAATAAGGACAATGAACTTCGGATTTGTACGTGACATGTTAGGTCCCTTAGTAGACCACGTGCAGCCGAACAGTTAGCGGAAGCTGTTAAAGGCAGATATTACCTCCATCCAAGAAGTGCTATGGGATGGACAGGATAAACGTAAATTAAAAGACTATGATGGGAGAACAAAGGCAGCGACTATTTGGGTGTGTATTTTGTTGTTGGAACTAGACAGTGTGACCGAACATGGCGACAATCAGCATCAAGCCTTATATGCGCGAAGCAAATACCTTACCTAACACCAGCCTTGGCCCATTAACACCAGCAACTTCCCGTAGAAACATTATTGCATTGTCATTAAAGTATATATTTATATTTTCATCGGACCATATTATTGCATTCATTGTATTTTGTTACTATTTGCTTCCCCATACGATTTAATTGCTTAAGGGGGTCATCCCATGTGACGGCCTGTATTTTAAAGAATTTTTAGGATTTTTTTTACGACCAGTAAATAGATAGAACTTTATTAAGTTTATTATCATTTATTTACATAGTTCGACAGTATAAATATAAAATTTGAATTTAAAATATTGTAAAGAACGCGAGTTACACCGGTGTGAACAACTCCACCTCGAAAAAATGGGCTCGCACTTCCTCCATTATTCCGGCTGATTGGCTTATCTAAAACAAAAAAGTAAACGGCGTTTTAATCTGTGAGCCTAAATGCATGGAATGAACTATCATCAAATGAATATACCAAAAATTGGACTTTTGGGAGACATTTGAAAAAAAAAAGTCGCGAATTTTGCGTTTTTTTGCTATACAAAATCGAATTTTTTGGAATTTTTGCTTGTCGATAGTTCATTCCATGCGTTTATATGTGCTGAATCCAACCCATCAAATTTCAAGTCATTCGGTCAAGCCGTTTTTGAGATACGATGGAGGAAAGTTTGAAAAACACAGTTTTGAGAAAAACTTGTTTAAAGTTTCAAGTCCTCTTAACTATGAAAATATCAACTTACCTTTCAATCGGCGATGCTTGGTCCATAGAGTATTCCCTCCTCTTTTTTTTTGAAACTCTTTCAAAGCAGATTGTTCAGCTCTTGAATCAATTCTGGCTTGTTTAACGGCATAACTTACGCGCCGCTCAGAACGTGAGATTCGCTTTTCATCACGTTTCTCAACATGGGCTTCGCGGCCTATAGGGCATCCCATATTTTTTATTACTACAGTATCTCCATACGGTTTAGCATCTAGGATCCCTTTGTAAGTTTTACTGTCACCATCGCCGATGTATGTATACGATATTTTAACCCATATTTTTCCATGGACCTGCTGTAACTTTAAAATGACTTCGAATTTTGAAAAATCCCTTTACTACCGTATTCTAGACATATTAAACTAGCAATTTATGAAAACAAAAATCGATTTTTTGAACCCATCACATGGGATGAACCCCTTAATAATCATATTTATTGTACTTATAAACGATTTTATCAATAAGTAAGTTCAGTTGAAGAAAAAACTCAACAGTGAGCTGTTAAAGAAAAGTATTTTTTTTTTAACGGTAGAGTCGCTACCTTAACTTGCGCATACACCCACAGTGGAAAAAGATGAAGATACCAAAGACTTATTCAGCGAGCTTCCGGACAAAACATATGAGCAGTGCCCTGGAAGCTAGAAAGAGAATACATCTTTTGGTGGCACCTTCTGCAACGGATTCAGGCTGATTGATTTCGCTGCGATTGCACATCTCGATATCCACAAGGGGACATCTCCTGATCAATCAACAGACAACCAGATTGTCTAAACCTTCCAAGGTGCCAACTTTAACACGGACCACTTCCTCGTTGTAGCCAAGCAACGATCCAAGGAAATACTGTGAAAAAATTCGAGGGCAGCTACAATCGCAAGAAATTGCCAAGTACTTTTCCGATCAAGTCTCTAACAAACACTTAAGAAGTCCTGTTCTGCATGCATCAAGCAGTGAAAACCAGTGGCAACATTGCCTAGCAGCCATCGAATTCCTCTGCAAGCGAGATAACGCCATTCAACTTAGGCGATGCAGAACAACGATTTCGCTTACCCGACCTCGACAAAGTGAAGATAGCTATATCGAATCTAAAGACCAACAAAGCTGCAACATGTCCGATAAGTGGAATCTCAGCCTATTGTGCACAATCGTCAAAAAGTCTCCTCCAGTCTCCTAAACATTGTTTGTAAGATCCTCTCTGTCGCATTATGTGAACGTCTGAAGCCATTCGTCAGCAACCGGAAAGCCACACGGTCAAAATGCAACTCAATTTTTTGCATTAATCAAATATATCATTTTATAACTTATAACTAATCAAAATGCTTAATCAATAGAGTAGCGGATATACAAAATATGATTTAAGCAAATTGGTGTTGAGTTATCAATTAATGCAAATATACATATTCTTTTCCATGATAGTGGCATAGATTGTGCAGAATGATGATGGAGAATGCACGCTGCTCTATCAAGGTCGAACAAGATCTCGCCGATGCTTTTGAAGTCAAAACAATTTCAAACAAGGCGATGTACTATCATTCGACTTCTTCAACATCCTTCTGAAAAGAATTGTGTATAACTCAATCGTCAACACTAAAGGCACAATTTTCCAAAAGTTGTCCAATGACTCCAATACGCAAATGGTATTGACATAATTGGAAGCTCAAAGATATCAGTGGCTTGTTTTTGAACATTGCAACGGAAGCAGAGAAGATGGTGGTCAATGAGGGCCAGATGTATGCTGTCATCAAAAAAAGGACATTGAATGACAACGTCACCATGGACACTTATAACTTTGAAGACTTTGTCTACTTAGACACTGCTATAAATTCAGACGACACCAGCGTTGAAATCAAACGGAGAATAACTCTTACACATCCTTAAGACTTAAAATGCAATTGAGTAGTAAAGTTTTCTCTCCAAGAAATAAAGTCACAGTATATAAGACACTCATTTGAGTGAGCGCTGAGGCTTTGACCATGTCAAGGCAAGATAAGATTGTCTTAGGATGCTTCGAGGGGAAAAAAAAATTCTCCGGGTGGGTTTTGGTCCCGTCTACAAAGATGGAGAGTAGAGGAGAAAACATGTACAATAAAGACCCATACGGGCTGTACAGCGACACTGGTCTAATCACAAGAACTTAGTTCAACAACTCAGAAGGGTGGGTGCGAATGAACATCAATATCAACGCTCCAGAACGTCTTCGAATCCAATCAGAGGGATGGCGCAGTATAGGAAGACCGTAACACACATGTACCTACCTGCCTAGCAAATCAATTTTCATTAAATTTGCAACTTATGAAGACATGTCTCATAGAAAAGAATGATTTAATGTTTAAAAGTATGTCCTTTGGTGATGTGCAATTCAATTTAAATCAATGCCTTTAAAATCCAACTTACTTAACTTCGATCCAACAAAGGAATAAGCAAGGCATCAGTGTGAATTTTACATATTTTCGTATTTTTTTATTTCTTTTAGTGGTAAAAAATTTATGGAAACAAATAGCAAACGTCCAAGTTAGATAAGTGTTCTAATCTAAACTGTTCAATTTTGTTTCCGTATTGTATTATGCAGTTAGCTTTCTATTTCTTTTTCCTATCAAATATGTATGTAGATCAAATTTAGCATTTCCTTTCTCTTTAAAACAAAATACACTTTGAATATTAAGAAACACCATTAATCTCCAAAATGCTATGCTAGCTAACAACTCAAAATAAAATAAAAAAACTAGAAAAGAAAACAATTAAATAAAGAAATCACACTTGTTATGTGCATGTGAATTAATTTAATTCACTCCACATTTCATCAATTAAAAAAAAAAAGAATTTAAATAAGAATCCAGGAGCCAAATTCCGCAAGCGTGCGATTTCTCTATCTACATAAGAGTCCGTGATAAACACTAGTGTTTCACAAGTTTGAGATGCATTTTTTTTTTCTCAAGATGTGTAAATTTATTCACCGATATTTTTGAGGACGAGAAGAAAGTTTGCTTCATGGAAAAAGTCATTTACGCTTGTGGAATTGGGCACCATAGAAGCAAATTGTACTTGTACCTAATCAACCATCTTTGTTGTTTAATGTTATGTTTGATAAGGAAAGAAATTAGAAATAATAAATCAAATAGTGTTTTCTTTTCTGTTTTTTTATTACAATTTTCTCATCAAAAAATGTCTTTTTTGTTTTCATTCTGAACGTGTAAGTCTTTTCATTTATGGGGTTTTTAAGTATTTTTAGGTTTGTTGAAAAACAAAAATAAAAGAAATGAAAAACAATTGTACATACAATACATAAAAAGGAATGCAAATCATCTTCATAATAAATGTAAATAATTATTATATTATAATAAGACTATAAATAATGAAAAAGAATGTATTTTGTGTCGCGTATGGTGTTTTTGTTTTTTTTTTTTATAGTGTGAATGGTAGTTTTTTGTTTTTGTTTTATATTTAATAATTAAGAAGAGGAAATGCCTTTGTATTTCTAGTTTAATAAAAAAAAGAACATGTTTTTTCTTTGTTTATGCAAAATTTCTCTTCATTTCTCTTTTTCTTTTTAATTTTGTTTATAAATTTAGCGGTAAGCGGTTATGAGGATGTTGTTTGCCGCTTTGCTGGCTGTTGTTGTTGCTGTTGTTGATACTTAGGGGTAGAGAAATTTACAATACAAGATGTTGTCTATTGTTATCTCTCTCCCTCTTCTCTCTCGCTTTCTTGTTTTTCATATATAATTATATAATAATAATAATTAAAAAATAAAAATTAGCAATACATAATACGGTTTTGCGAGAACTACTACGCTTAGAAGCACTTCCTGTGGACAATTGATGGGCCAGACTCGTCGTATTCCTGTTTCGAGATCCACATCTGTTGGAAAGTAGAGAGTGATGCCAAGATAGATCCACCGATCCATACGGAGTATTTCCTCTCTGGTGGTGCAATGATCTTAATTTTCATTGTGGATGGAGCCAATGCGGTGATTTCCTTTTGCATACGGTCAGCAATACCTGGGTACATGGTGGTACCACCTGACAATACTGTGTTTGCGTACAAGTCCTTACGGATATCGACATCGCACTTCATGATGGAATTGTATGTGGTTTCATGGATACCGCATGCTTCCATACCCAAGAATGAGGGCTGGAATAGGGCTTCAGGACAACGGAAACGTTCATTACCAATAGTAATAACTTGACCATCGGGCAATTCGTAGCTCTTTTCCAATGAGCTAGATGATGCGGCTGTTGCCATTTCTTGCTCAAAATCTAGAGCAACATAGCAGAGCTTCTCCTTGATGTCACGGACAATTTCACGTTCAGCTGTTGTGGTGAATGAGTAACCACGTTCAGTCAAGATTTTCATCAAGTAATCTGTCAAATCACGACCGGCCAAATCCAAACGAAGAATGGCATGGGGCAAAGCATAACCTTCATAGATTGGCACAGTGTGTGAAACACCATCACCAGAATCTAACACAATACCGGTGGTACGACCAGAGGCATACAGTGAAAGTACAGCCTGGATGGCAACATACATAGCGGGAGTGTTGAATGTCTCAAACATAATTTGAGTCATCTTCTCTCGGTTGGCCTTTGGATTTAGTGGAGCTTCAGTCAAGAGGACAGGGTGTTCCTCGGGTGCGACACGCAATTCATTGTAGAAGGTGTGATGCCAGATTTTTTCCATATCATCCCAGTTTGTGACAATACCGTGCTCAATTGGGTATTTCAAAGTAAGGATACCTAAAAAGAATAGAAGCAAATTTTAAATGAATATTGTTTTTAGGTTTTATTTTAAAGATTTAAGTATTATATATTAAAACTTGTCTGTGAAGCTGGTTTCAAATAAGAACTACTTAGAACAGGTAAACTTTGTCTTCCTTTTGAAAATGAAAAAAATGCTTGACAAAAATATAGATCAATTGGAAGAAAATCAAATTACTTAAAATTCGTGGTGCCTTGAATTCAAGCTGCATTAAAGTAGGTAGTTAACTTATGCATACTTAAATGAAGATCAACAAATGACTAGTTTTTTTTTTCTTGTTAGAATTAAAATATTGCTGATTATTAAGTAGGTATGTATCTGAAGTTCATTTATAAGTAGGTATTCTTTTAAAAAAGTAAATCGTTATCAGATAGGTACCTAAGTAGGTACACAAAGGTTTGTAGGTATACTTCTAACATTTTTCTAATGTTCAATAAGAAAGCTATAACGTACAAATTTATAGCATTTAAATACCTATGATGAGAGATTAGAATATATGTACATACTTATATTTTGTAATTTTGATTCATTTAACTTGGGAGTTCAAGACACTCCCTTGTTATAATATCTATATTGTAAGTATCTATTCCTAGATGGATGTAAGACACACCCTATTTTGAACAAAAGAATAAATTCTCAAATCATTTAAAACACAAGTAGTTCTCATCTCTAAATTTTTAAATGTATCTAGGTAAGTATGTGTACAATTTTAAGAATTTTAATTTTGGAAAACCAACTTACCTCTCTTGCTTTGTGCCTCATCTCCAACATATGAGTCTTTTTGTCCCATACCGACCATGACACCTTGATGTCTTGGACGACCGACAATGGATGGGAATACAGCTCGTGGAGCATCATCTCCAGCGAAACCGGCTTTGCACATACCGGATCCATTGTCGACAACCAATGCAGCTACTTCTTCGTCGCACATGTTGATTTCTATAAAATGAAAAGAAAAACTTATTAGATACACAAAATCTTCCAAAAAATTTAGTTTTCTTTTGTTCTTCAAATTTCTAAATGTATTCGATCGGATTTCGGATTTTCGTTAAAGTGAATCACGGTCTTATAAGCAAGAAACAAGAAGCGAAAAAATACATTAAAGGAAAAGGACACTAAAAGGGCAACGCCCTTGGTAGCAGCAGTTATCTGCTGGTGCTGCGTATACAAAAAAAATAAAAAAAGAAGTAAGGTGGTTGATTTTCTCTCTATCCGCTTTTGAAAAGAAAATACACCACCAACAAGCTACCCACACTCCAAAACCCGGTTAAAGTTTTATAAGAGCGAAGAATATTCAAATTCAACGAAAATTACCTTTTTTTTTTGTTTTATTAAACGCACAAAATTTCAATGAAAATTTATTTTCTTAAATTTTTGACTTTAAAATCAAAAACTTGAATTCACAAAATTTATTACAAATTTGAAAAAAGCAAATCTTGCAGAAGGAGAGCAGCAAAGTAGGATTTTATATGTATTCACAGAGCCCGAAAGTGCGACGCAACCACTTCGACAATTAAATGACAAGTGACGCTACGGTTAAAAAAATTCAAAAATCCACCGTTCAGTTCAACTGCTATTTTACCCCAGGCTGATGATGCCCATGTCCGCTCCCACTCTGCCCTGCCCCTACACATAACACAAACCCATACCGTCTTTAGTCATCATTATTATTATCGTTAACTAACACTACTATATTCTAACAACACTATCTTTTGGGTGCGGTGCGGTGTGTAGCTGCGGCGACGACCATAAGGGGAAATCGCAATTTCTACAATGCCATTGCGCAGAAGCTGAGCCGAGCGAGAACCAGATAAAACCCATACACAACCAACCACACCCATCGATATCATCATTCATCGTGTATAAAAGCCGATAGCTTTTTATACTATAGTTTGGTTGTTTGTGTGTGTGTTTATAACACCCGGCCGGTAAATCTACACGGGAAAGGCAAAGGGGAATACAAAACGACACAAAATCGTGAATCGAACGTTTCTCTGACCATATATGGTAATGTTTTGTGCTGTTTGAAAATTTCCCCTCAAAATGACGATGACGACTTCCCGTCGTTCAACGTTGGCTTGTTTGTCACACAAAATACACCCAAAACCGAACTTGGATTGAAACAAAAATTACAAAAGAAAACGAAGAATTAAAAAGGCAAAAAAGAAAAAAAAATAAGTCAAGTTCACGTGCCATTTCCTTCTTTGTTGGTGCTTTTAAGTATGAAATAAAATGTGTGAAGCCTGAAGATAGAGGGCGGTGGTGGAGATGGAGAAGAGGGAATTGTGTTTGAATTTGAGTTTGCGTGTAGGTATATGTGTGTATATCGAGGCGAAATGTATCTGATTTACTTTGCCGGCTTAAAATGAGCATTTACCAGAAAAATCAACTTTCTAGAAGAAACTTAGGCGGTATGTTAGTTGATTTTAATTTTCTCTTCTCAAGTGGAAAGTTGAATAAAATAAATAAAGAAAGAAGAGTTGGATTAATAAGTGTACCATCTGTGTTTTCTTAAGCAGTTATGAATTACGATACCGTAAATGGGATACCTAGTAACCGGTACTTTTCATGAGCTAAATGCATTAAATTTTTGAAATTAGTAGATAAATATGCAAGCAAGTATGTAGGTAGAAATAACTGGAAAGGTCATTTGAAATTCTCAAAAAAAAGATGTGACGGTAGATAAACCTATAAACCTTCTAGGTACCTACATACATAGGTATAAATTTAGCTTAAGTAACAGTTGAGTAAACTTTGAAACAAAAGAATTTAATATCTATACTTAGGTGCCTTGGTATGCAAATCTGAGGAAAATAATTAGAAGATGGGGGTTGTATTAGAATAGGTTAGTAATTCGACCTAATATAGGTTTTTTAAATTTATAACTTCACCTAGTTAAGGTTGGAAGATGTATTTTACGTTTGTTTTTTCGTAATTGTAACATCTGACAGGCTACGTACTTAAGCACAAACAACATTGAGTTGCTAGTGTTTTTATAAAACCAAGTTTAATCTGACGCTTGGCAGTTATATTCGAATTTACTTTTCGATGTCGAAAATCTGACAGATGATAACTATTAAATTGACTAGGTATACAATGAAAAAATCAGTCGACAGCATTGAATTTAGAAAAAATTGCTCTTTATCTACCCTTTTTAATATAAATTTTGAGATAAGTGAACAAAATTGAAAATAATAGTGTAAGCATTCAGGTAGGTCAAAAGTTAAGAATTGAAAATTGACAAAAAATTAGATGAATTTTAAAAAATCTTCATGTATTTCTCACGTCATTATGTAGAAAATGTTTGCACAAGGTGGTCTGCTTCAACACCACATTCTGAACTTTAGAGATAAGGTCTGAAGTACTTAGAAGTTAGTTAATTTCAATCGAATACTTGAAATCTTTATACCTATTTGAAGTGACTATACAAGAAAAACATGGATTTGCCTTTTTTAGCACTTCTATACGCTATAACTCTTATCAACGTTTTCTACGTTAAGCTTTCCAAGAGTAACTTCATCCATTAAGGCAAAGAATTTGAACTCAAGTCCTCAATTATAAAAGTGGAAGTTATTTAAATTTGAATCAAATTGAAGTTAATTAAGGTAATTTTGACACAAATGCTAGTAAAATACGTATGTAGGTAGGTATGATCACATATATTTTAAACCTAGAAAAACATTCTATGAATAATATTATTTAATTTAGAAACAGGTAGGTATACGCTATGCACACGTCATCTTTTTTATACATATTACATAATGAATAGAACAATAGAATGTCAAAAACCAGGCTAAGAACAATTCTTATCAAGATATTTCAAGGTATTTCTTGATTGTAGATATTATACTATCTTTCAAGGGGAGAGTGTAGATATTTTTTACTGTTTCTAAGTGTCACTATTATAAAAGACCACGTCTACATCACTTTGCACACACAATTTAACACCACTTTTAGTCCCATGTATCGTTATATCCATTTTTTTAAAAATATTTTATTAATCCATTTCGATTCACTTTGAACTTAATATCCGGTAGATTGCGTAAAACCGTTAGAAATTTGAATTTCTTTTTATTTTGTATGTAGGTAGGTATGCAATTGAAGTTACATATGAATGTTACTTACATTTGGTTTGTTTTAATGTGTTTAAATTAAATAAATACTAAAATTTTAATCCTAATTTAAGGAATATGCTTTGATTGACTTTTATGTTGAAAATGTGACGTTCCTCACAGCACAACAACGTGAAATGTTATGATTTCAAACTGGTCACTGTTGGTGTTTATAAAGGCATCCCCTCTTATCAAACAATTTGGTTTCCATTTCTGACATTTTACCATATATGGGAATGGATGCACAATCAGCCATGTTGCCGCATTTGCCTTCGAAAATTCGTTTCCCCTTTGGGATTTTGAATTGTATAAAAGTAACCACCGTACCGTTGCCTTTGCTGTTGCTGTTGCCTTGCCTTGCCTTGCCTCGTGTTGTTTGCTTTTTGCTTATTTGTTTGATTGTGTGTGTGTGTGTGGCGAATAATTTTTTTTTTTCTTCTTTACATTTTTATTTTCATTTTTCATTTTAGTTCTTTTATCGTCTTTTTTCATCGTCTGCCACTGCTTTTCGTTCGTTTCGTTGAGTTGCTGATTTGAATCCAGCAGTTCAACTCAACTCTCTAATACATATACACGTTACACCATGTCAGTAAACATGGATACCTTCTTAGAAAAGGGGGGAAAGGTTTTATTTTGCTTGTTGTACTAAACTGACTGACTATGGCTAATGGCTGGGAGCTGGGTGCTGGGGTTTATGCTAGCTATTGACACATACAGTACTAACAATATTCTGTACAGTAGTATCATGGTTTTGGATAACTGTGAGAAATGAGTCACTGCGCTGATTATGGAGAATCTGAACACACACACTTTTTCAGATACACATGTGACTAAAATGGTGTGGAATGTCAGTTTGCAAGTTTTTGAAAAGATTTTTTTAATATTTTTTTTTCTTTTGTATCATGGATGTATGAGTGCATACACACACATATAGAAATATTCGAGCTGATACTGTTTAAAGACTTCACTTCAATGAAAAGTCTAGCATAAAAAATAGAAGTCTAGCTTTAAAATAAATGTTGGTTTTAGCTGATTTTGTTGTTGTTTATTCTACCTACTGCATAAAAAGAAGTCTTTCCATTCAGGTAGGGTTTGAATTTAAAAAAAAAACAACGGCTGTCACTGTCAATAATTTGTAAGTTGGGGCACTTGGGGCACTTGGGGTGATGGGTAGGGTAAGCTTCCTAAATCGAAAACTAGCCGGGCTTAATAAGGCCTTAATTAAAACCTAGATAGACTTTTTGAAATTCTTACAAAGATATTATCAATACCTAGTTACATACCTACAATGCATATATGTATGTATGTACATATGTATGTAAAAAACAACGTAATTATAGGTACGTAGGTATACTTTTACCCACATTGGCTACTGCCTAACTATAAATCGATATCTATATCTATGTTCATATAGTGTAGGTAGGTATATGTTCTTTTTAGAGCAATAAATGGGAATTTGTTTGTTGTTATTGTTTTTTGTTTGTAGTGGCATAATCTCTTACAAATTATACGAGCCATTTTACTTAGTCAGATAGCTACCTAGGTAAGTAGGTATTCACGGCTTAATTAGATTTATTTCGTTATCATCTTTTGGTTTACCAACCTGAAAAATGGACATTTACCAAACTCAAAAGTGCAGCGTAAAATACGAATATTGGAACCAACTTAAGCTAAACTAGTTATACCTAGTATATTAGTACATAGATTCGTAATATCTATGGCTTTTATCTTCTAGATTCCCAAGACGCATGATATATGTACATATGTATTATCCGGTATCTACATGCAACGGAACGGAAAAGTATATTTAAAATGCATTAAATTAAATACAAAAGTGCGAATACGCCCTGGTGTACTATTAATCTACCTACTATAATTTTTATAGGAAATACGATTACAGTATATTAATCATAAAATGTTTCCCTAAGTAGTTAATTCTGTTCATTTACTTTACACACTTAAAAGTCCTACATAATGTACATGCTTTTACCAAAAATCTAAAATTATTTCGCAATAAACGATATTTCGTTATAACCGATAACCAATTTTTAGAGTGGGTACCTACCCAGCTATAAAACTTCGTTCTATTAATTCATAATCTAAAATAAGTAACATTACTTTTCTGTTAAAACTTTTATGTAATGTAGGTACAATTGTTTAATATTTCAGTTTTATCACGAATTAACTTAGTTATTGGTTTCTGCTTGCGTAAAGGGTTTTTTTTTCGAATCGTTAATGATTCTTCGAAAATAAATATCTAATCTTATCGTTTTAAAATCATAATCTATGTAGGTACGTTTCAAATATCTATTAATTTTTTTCATTCGTCATGGTTACCTTGTCATATAATACATATGTACATACAGTACATAATTTGTTTGGAAAAATTTAAGGTTTTTTATAAAGGTGGGAATAGAAATTTGATTTTGTTTTGAAATGCGATGTTTTCATTCAGTCTAACTTTTTTGCAAAATATTCAAAATTTGAGTTGATATATTGAAATTATATTTATTTTTCAAAGAAATTTGATTTTCCTATAATGGTGGTAATTTTTCTATCGCAACTTTATGTAGTTTTGTTTTAGAATTCTATTTTGTAGAATCTGTATAAGGACAAAATAGAACAAATATTTTAACAGTTTAAAAAAGAAAATGGTACTGTTATGATTATTAGACTTCACACTATAAGTCATTCGATTTTCTGTAATAGGCTGAGAAATAATTTTGGCCTTAACGGTAGACAACAATTTGTAATGGCAAATGAACAGTATTTAAACTTTCTGCTGAAGTGCCTCAGGGGTCTATCCTCGGACCTATTCATTTTTCACTATATGAAAATAAAGCTGCCATATATTGTTAAAAACTTTATGATTTATATAAAGTGCATCTCAGTCGACTCTTTGCTGCAAAAAATTATGCTGTAACTTTATTGTATGAAGATTTACACCTTATTCTGCTTTGGTCAAAACATTGGATTCTTTGATTCTAGGGCGTTTAAAGCTGGGAGGCGAAATAATTGATTATGTCAGCACATCTATAGGTATCTAGGGCTGGAATATGGTAGTCCTCGCAGCCTTCATGTAACTAGATGTTTTCACCCCAACAAAGTCTTAATTGCTAAACTAATTGTTGCGTATAACAATATTACAGCTTCGTTTTTAATCTGCGACGGTATGACCACGTATTTGATTTTTTGGCACGTGTTTTTGACTGTAGTCTAGACAACGTACTTAAATTCCGATCGGTAAGTTATCTGCATGTAATCATTCAAACCCAACAACCGGATTATCTACATTGTAGGCTGAACTTCCCCAGTTCAACAAGACCTATGCTCATAAAACCTCGTTTCAACTTTCTTTATACTCAAGTTTTTGTCCATGTTACACGCCTTTGGAACTTCCTTTCCATTCCGACGTGTAAGTATCAAGAAAAAGTACACCAGTTAAAATGTCAGCTTTTATTGTTTATTAATTGAATCGGTCTAATGAAGAGGAATTTCCAATAAGAAAATTTCATGTTTGGTATTAAAAAACGAAATTTTTGCAAGCAAAAGAAGATGTCAAAATCATCGCAATGGCTACTTTTGAAGAAGCATATCCAATTAAAAATTATAGCTGCCCAAATAACGGGCTATTTAAAATAAAACCGTTTATTATGGAAGTCCCCAAAACTTGAAATTTGTCTCTAATTTTAAAAGTGATTTTAAACTAGGTGTTTGTTCAATTAAATTGACGGTTTTGCAAAAGTAAGTTTCTGTAGTTTTATTTTGTAAAAAAAAATTGTCACTTTGATTTTTTTAAACAATCAACTAGAAGTTGACAAAGTAAGTTTGATTTCATTTACGGTTTTTGTTCCCGAAATTTTTAGTGGAAAACCACTTTTTACCAATTTCAGTAGTATTTTTTGAAATTTTTTATATCTTATAAGAAAAAGTAAGAATTAGGTTTTTATTAAAAAAATAACTTAATGTTAACAACATTATTACCTATGTAAACAATGAAATAATTCTGAAATCGATAACATTTTGCCAATATATTCGAGTAAAAAATCAATTTTTACCAACTTAAAGTAGTATTTTGTAGGTTTTTATTTTTTGTAAGAAACTTCCACATCAATTTTTCGAAAAAAAAAACGACCAGATGTTAAGAACGTTATTTTTTGATGATCCAAAAAATTTAGAGGTACTATCGTTTTTTGTTCGCAAAGTATTTGAAATGAAAAACCTTTAATTGAATTCTTTCTGAATTTATACCAATTTTCTATCATGTCGCAAAGCTATTGGTTCGAGAGATATTTGGGATCAGCCAAATTTGTCACTTTTTTTTTAATTACTATAATACAAAAAAACACCATCTAATTTTTTTAAAAGTCCTTTCTGCACATTTTGTTATTATTATCTGTAAAATAAAATGTATATGTAGTCGATATCTCTGCCGGTTTTTAAGATATGGCCGACGAAAAAAAATACCTACTACCCAAGCACACACATACATCTCTCTAAAACCCTTTGATTTTGATTCTAGGGACCTTAGAACGTCGAGAAATATCAAAATTTTAAATTCGAAATTCGAAAGTCGGAACGATTACAACATCTTCCTATGGGAAGTTAAAAACTATATTATTATTGGCTCCTCCAAATTGATAGACTTATAGGAAAATTATAACAGTTATTATTGTACGACTTGTTTCAAATAAAACGTAATGGACATAATATACCTAAATTTGTAAATAATTTGTGAAATGTATGTATAGGTGCCTTTAGCCTAGCTACAGTATGGTAGCTACTCATAATATTGAATAATACCGCATAAAAAAGTTTGTGTGACATAATTTAAGTTCATTTCAAGCATGTTTTACTGCTATAAGTACCTTGTTAAACATACTACATATGTATAAAGATACTTCATATGTTGGTAAAGGCTCATCAGTGTAAACGATTCGTACGTTATACTTACCTTGCAAAGAATACGGCATAGCTGTAGTTAAATAATGAAACTCAATCCAAATAAAAATATAAACAAAATGTAAACTGGGCTACCATCCCTATATAGTTATACTATATACATATGTACATACCTACATACATATATTTATACAATAATTTAAAAGAGTAGTGAGAAAATAAGGTAAATGCTAAGCTCTAGTGACGGTGACAGAGCACACAGTAAACCAGACAACAGCCAATGTTCCAACATCCCAACCCAACCAAGCCAAGAGTAAAGCTTGTTGGAAATTAACATCAGGCTTGCCAGATTGGACAATTCTTGAGCTGTTTTTTAACAAAGCCAATGAATAGGTTAACCACAGCATCGTTCCATACAACTATCCCCTGGGTGTTGATCTTAATTTTTTATTCAAAAGTTATAACCCATATTTAAAACGATAATTTAGCCAAACAATATACTAACGTGATTATCATAAAGAGAGTGCTTTTTAATATCTAAAAACGTAAACTCTGGTAAAACTGATACCTCATCTATCACCTACATATGTACCTAAAAAAAATTATAACAGAGAATGCTTGTGCGCCCCCACAAAGTAAAGAAAATAATTTAGACTTCAAATTCAATCGCAAATAATACGATCGAATATGAATAGGGATTGCTTGTGCATCCATAAATAATACGATCAAATTACACACAGATATGAAAAGACAAAGAACTGTAAATCTGCTGTGTAATCATTAAATTATTATAAAAGAGTTTGCTTGACAAAAGAAACTCTTAGTTTTTAGACAACTACGTATAGCTGATGATTTCCCCCGACCAACGGTAAGGGATCTGATGCTTCAATAAAGATACATTATTTCTAAAATAAAAACGGATATTTTATTTAAAGTCTGTTCGAAAGAACAGCAAGTGTATTTTTTTACGTTAAATCTAATACTCAATTAAAAATGGCGCAGTCGGTAGGATTGCCAAAAAATTAGATGCTCAAATTGGCGATCCGAAAAACAGAACCAACACTATAAATTAATCACTAGCGACTCGTAACCCGTGATCGTGAACAAGTGAAAATAAAAAGTGCAACCGGAGCAAATATAAAAGTGCTTTAAGTGAACTAAGATCAATTAAAGTGCGAAAATATTCAACAGTTCAAGTCAACGCAAATGACCCATACTGTGAAATTCCATAGAGGAGAATATTTTCAAAAATTAAAATAAGTGCATAATTCAAGTGAACCCACACAAAATAGAAGAAAAAAAAAATATATTCAAACTACAAAATAAATCAAAGAAATATAAAAAGAAACAAGAAAAAAAAACAAGAAAAAAAAAACAACATCAAACAAAATCAAAAGTGCAGAAAAATTATAAAATAATTGAATAAAAAAGTGAAAAAAAAAAAATTATTATTAAATAAAAAAAAAAAAAAAAGAAAAAACGAATTAAGTGACATAAATCCAACGAGACAAATAAAGTGACAAAAGACTTGTGCGATTAATGAAGGGTATAAGAAATACCATTAGAACAATAAAAGGAAAGCAAAGAAAAGCCGAAGAAAGACTTCAAGAACATCAACCCTACTATACAATACATCCAAGCCAAAAGAAGAATCAGACTCAGAAGACATGGCGCTGAATCAACAAACAACAGCTGCAGCGGCAGTAGGTAATATTAATCATGGTAATAATATTAACCTTAATGTACCAAGAGTTTTAGAACTCAACCCCCTTAAATATATTGAACGTCTAACGACATTTGATGGTAGAACAGAAGATCTACCAATATTTATCAGTAACGTTGATGATATTATTCCGACTTTACTTACTTATAATGAGCAAGGTCAAAAAATGTGCGTAAACATACTCAAGTCGAAATTTATAGGTCGTGCCAGACAGGCAATTGAAATTCACACCCATTTAACCAAATGGAGTGACATAAAAGCTATGCTACTAGAAAATTTTGGCGGTTTCAAAAACAGTTTTCAATTATACGACGATCTTAGAAACTCGCAATTTAGAGGAGATGTCCTCAAATATTATAATTACATACAAAAAACACTATCTTTACTCAACCAAAAGTGCCTACAAGAAGGAAATCAATTAGATATTCCTAGGAATAATGATACAGCGTTAAAAATTTTCAAAGAAAAGTTACCTGTTAATATGAGAACTATTCTGTACTCATTAAGACCCTCTACCATGGAGTCAGCACTCCACGAGTTATCACAAGCAGGTTTTGTAACTCGCAGTTCTGAATTAAATAATTCAAAATCAAATGAGAAAAACGAAACGAAATATAGAAATAATAATTTTAAACTAAATCAAAACAATAGAGACAATTTTAATACTAGAAACAACAACCAGAACCAATTTAGAAATAACTGGCAACCAAAGCCATACCATCCCCAAAATAACTATAATTCTAATTTTTCAAACCACAGACAATACAACCCAGATTACCAAAGACCTAATAGACAACAATATAAACAATACCCCCAACAATTTGAACCAATGGATATAGATCCTAGCTCGTCTCAAATAAGACGAAATAATCCTCCTAAAAACAATTATATTAAACAAGAACCTAGAACAAATGACATAAATTTTCAATATGCAGCCTCGGAGACACAAAACAAGGTTTACCCTATATTAAACTAACAAAAGGAAATGCATCTATTAGATTGTTAATCGATACTGGTGCAACAAACAGTATAATTAATGAAGAAGATACTCCACCACAATATTTAAAAACTAGAATTAGCCCGCTAACAATTAAAACCGCAGGTAGTCCCATAACTATTTTTAAAGACGCTATTTTTCCCAAAGACAAATTTGCTGTACGTGTATTACACAACGCCGAGTTTCAAATTTATAAATTTTCCAATGAATACAATGGTTTGATAGGTAATAACAAATTAATCCCAAACAACGCAAAAATACTTTACAAAGAAAAATTACTAATTTTAAACGAACAACCATTTCCCCTTTTCTTTGACAAAAATGAAGAAATTGAATACGAAAATACGATTAATCATATGCATAACATCGAAGATGACTTAAATATACCAGATTTCACTAATGAATTACGAACAGATCATTTAAACGACGAAGAAAAATCTGAATTACTCAAAATTGTCAACCAATTGAATCAAGCTTTTTATAATAAAGGCGATGATTTGACATTTACTAATTATGTCAAACATAAAATACCAACTGATGATAATTCACCCATCTATACCAGAATTTATAGATACCCCGAGGTTCACAAACAAGAAGGCAATCGTCAAATTGAAGAAATGTTGGAACAAAAAATTATTGAACCTTCAACATCCCCTTACAATGCTCCTATCTGGGTAGTTCCTAAAAAAGAAGATCACACCGGAAACAAGGAATGGAGAATTGTCATAGATTACCGTAAATTAAATTTAAAAACCAAAGAGGATAAATTTCCAATCCCAAACATTGAAGCAATACTCGACAAACTTGGTCATTGCAATTACTTCACTACTTTAGACTTGACAAAAGGCTTCTATCAAATCGAAATAGAAGAAAACGACCGTGAAAAGACAGCATTTAGTACACTTTCTGGACATTATCAATTTTTACGAATGCCATTCGGACTTAAAAATGCCCCCGCGACATTCCAGCGACTAATGAACGAAGTCTTAAAAGACTACATTAGCAAAATATGTTACGTATACTTAGATGATATAATTATTTTCTCCACAAATTTACAAGAACATAGTCAACATATTAAATTAATATTAAACGTTTTAAGAAAAGCTAATCTTAAAGTATCTCTCAATAAATCAGAATTTATGAGACATGAAACCGAATTCCTTGGTCATATTATAACCCCTAATGGTATTAAACCAAATCCCAAAAAAATACAAACAATTCAAAATTTTCCAATACCCACTACAGTGAAAGAAATTCAATCTTTCCTTGGCCTTACAGGATATTATCGAAAATTTATCCAGGATTACGCTAAGATTATAAAACCCTTTACACTCTGTTTAAAGAAAAATGCTAAAATAAATATAAATGAAGAAAGTTATAAGGAAGCGTTTTTAAAATTAAAAACTATGATGACCGACAACATTATAAACAGACACCCTGACTTTTCAAAAGATTTTATCTTGACTACTGATGCATCAAATTTTGCCATAGGTGCAGTCCTTAGCCAAACACACGGACCACTATGTTTTGCATCAAGAACATTAAATAAACATGAACAAGGCTACTCCACAATTGAAAAGGAGCTATTAGCTATTGTGTGGGCAACATCCCAATTCCGACATTATCTGTACGGAAGAAAATTCGTAATTAAAACCGACCACAGGCCATTAGTATGGCTTAGTACTTTAAAAGAACCCAATTCGAAACTACAACGTTGGAAAATTAAACTTGAAGAATATGACTTCACAATCGAGTACATTCAGGGCAAAGAGAATAAAGTGGCAGATGCCCTCTCTAGAATTAAAATTAATGAAGCAAAAATAAATATATTAGAAGAAGAAGATTTAAGAACCAATCATAGTGCAGAAGAAGATAATTCTCTTTTTATACCTATTAGCGAAAAACCTCTAAATTATTTTAAGAGACAAATTGTTCTTGATTCCAACGTAAATGGAGATCAAACAATTGTATTCCCGCATGTTGGTAAAAGACGAATAACATTTAATTGCTCAAACCCAAAAGAAGAATTATATTTACAAATAATAAGCGAAGTTGACACAAATATCACAAATGCTATATACATTGAAAACGATGAACAGTTTAATGAATTTCAGAAAGTATGGATCCAAGAAAATAAAATGAAAAAGAATATATTATTTAGAAGTACAAAGTTATTAAAAGACTTAAATATAAAAGATGCGTATGAAACTATACTTAAAACACATAAAAACTTTAATCATGTAGGAATTGATAAACTCTATTTAGAACTTATCAGAGAATATTATATCCCAAACTTTAAAGAACTAATTAATAAAATAATAAACCAATGCAATTTTTGTATGACAAAAATAGAAAGACATCCAATAAAACTTCCTTACGAAAAAACGGTAACACCTACTAGTCCACATGAACACTACCACCTAGATATATGGTATCGAGATAAGAATAGAAAATACCTTACGTGTATTGATAAATTTTCAAAATATGCAGCAATGGAACGAATTAAAAATAAAACCTACATTGATATTATTAATGCCATGACTAAAATATTCTCGTATATGACTAAACCAAAGATAGTAACATTAGATAACGAAAACGCCTTTGTAGCAGAGACGTTAAAAAACTTTTTGTCTAACAATAACATAGAAGTACATTACAGTACAGCCAATAGACATACCGGTAATTCGGATATAGAGAGATTTCATAGCACCTTAAACGAAAATCTCAGAATTTTATCTCAAGTAGAAAAAGCAGATGATCCTTTCTCATTAGTAGATCAAGTTATAAAAACTCTTTCAATCTATAATACTACAATACACTTAACCACGAAAGAAAGACCCATTGACATTCATTTAAATAAATTAAATAACGAAGTCATCTACAAACAAATAGAAAAAACTAAAGAAAAAGTACTGAATAAAATAAACCAAAATAGGAAAGATGCAGAGATAAATGAAGAATTTATTAAAACAACTTCACAAGATAGAATAAAAAATAAAATTACCCCTAAATATAAAAAAGCAAAAGTAATTAATAAATGTAACAAAAAATATACGATAGAAGAAGGGAACCCTTTTAAAAAACAAGCTAATCGTATACTCCATAAAGATCAGTTTCATAAAGAAAAGAAATTCAAGAACGAAACCATTGATTTCAGGTCTCAATCAACAACCGAAACAAATGTCTCAAACCAAGCAACTATGGGAACAACAAATGAAGACACTAATTAAAATAATAATTCTTGCAACTTTTATTACAACAATAAAATCACAAAAATTACAAATAACAAATTTAAACCACGGTAATGGTTTTATTATACTACAATTAGGAGAACAGAATATTATAGAAAATTATACCAAAATTTTACATGTAATAAACCTCACAAATTATGAACAAAATATAAAATTATTAGAAGATAGCGAAAGAGAACTTCCAGTACTAGAAAATGATATTAACAATTTTTCAGAGCATAATCAAGAAATTATAAATATGATGATTCACTGTAGGAAAGAATTTGAAACTATAATCCCCCATCAAAGACAGAAAAGAGGACTTATAAATATAATAGGATCAGGAATGAAATTCTTGTACGGAACAATGGACGACGACGATCGTCTAGAAATTGAAAAACAAATTAAAGTCATTGAAACAAATACCCATCACTCAATTACAAACTTAAATCAACAGATAAAAATTAACGACCATTTTAACAATCAAATTAGAACATTTACAGAAACATTTAATTTCAAAACCAAACAAATAACTGAAACCATTAAGAATTTTAACAAAGCTCACGAAGATCTAGAAAGAAACTTTCATAAATTTAAACTCGAAATGGAAATGAAAGAAAATATTAGATACATTTTAAACGACATAGAAAAAATAAAAGAAATTATATTAACCTCAAAATTAGGAGTCTTAAGTAGAGATATATTAACGGAAAAAGAAATAATCGAAAACAACATCAATTTAGAAACCCTTGAAAAAATAAAATTGAGTCTTGCTCTTTATAATAAAAACATAATTTTTGTAATAGAAATTCCAAACTTTTCAGATGAAGTTTACGAACAAATATATGTTCAACCAATACCAAACGTTGATAAAAATTTTCAACTAAAAATAAATCAAAATTTGTATTTAACAAAAGGAAAAGAAATTTATAATAATACATACCTTAAAAAATATTTGAAATCAATAATAGATCATTGTATAAAACATATTTATGAAAACAAAATGAATTGTAATCTAGTTGAAAATAATAATGAAATTGTATTAGAAATTGGAAATAATAATATTGTAATCATTAATTCTAAGATTGAAAAAATTAATCACAACTGTAATAGTCAAGAAATAATAATTGAAGGAAATTATCTGATATCTTTAGAAAATTGTTATGTAGAAATTAAAAATAAAACATATAAAAGAAAAGAGTATAAAAATGAAATACTTCTACCAAATACTATATTAAATATTAATTATACAAAAATAAATGACATAACTTTTGAAAAAATCCATTTCCAAAATATAGAAAACATAAAAGAAATTAAAGAATTAAAACTATCTCATAAAGAAACTAAAACTACTTTATACCTTATAATTACAATAATAATTTTATTGATCATTATATACACAATTTTGAAATACAAAAAGAACAAAACTAAAATTAATGTAAATCTTCCAAGTGTCGCTTTCCGACCCATAGAAGGATCTTTGGGGGGAGGAATTATAACAGAGAATGCTTGTGCGCCCCCACAAAGTAAAGAAAATAATTTAGACTTCAAATTCAATCGCAAATAATACGATCGAATATGAATAGGGATTGCTTGTGCATCCATAAATAATACGATCAAATTACACACAGATATGAAAAGACAAAGAACTGTAAATCTGCTGTGTAATCATTAAATTATTATAAAAGAGTTTGCTTGACAAAAGAAACTCTTAGTTTTTAGACAACTACGTATAGCTGATGATTTCCCCCGACCAACGGTAAGGGATCTGATGCTTCAATAAAGATACATTATTTCTAAAATAAAAACGGATATTTTATTTAAAGTCTGTTCGAAAGAACAGCAAGTGTATTTTTTTACGTTAAATCTAATACTCAATTAAAAATAAAATATATATTTTATTTTCTGTTAATTTTTAAAATGTTTGAAAATCAATTAAAAAAAAAGCTTTAAAATATTTGATTGAAATTGGGCTATTATTTGAGCTAATTTTTGGCTAAGTGTTGGGCTACAAATATTTTTAAACGGAGCTATCGAGCTAGTTCAGGATATGGCAACCCTGATTAAGATATCCCACACTCTCACCCTTTAGTGTTGATGTTATGCTGCAGAAGCGAAATTGTTAAATTTATTTTTGTGATCTTATAGCTATAGCAAAATTATTGCAAGCACAATGACATTGAGTAGGTGTCATCGAATTCGAAAAAAAAACATCATCACTATACACTGAAAGTTTTCTAAACAGGTGGTGGTGGTTGTGGTGAATGATTGTAATAATTGTAAGTCTCAAAGTGAAAACGAATGCTAGCCAACAATAAATGTCTCATGCCAACATCAAGGCGCCCGCCATCATTATGCCAGCAGCGCATAGACTTTGTATCGAACGCGCTAAACACATTCAAGTCAATTGTCTTATTCCTTTGTATTAGTAGAGTTATATATTTATTCTTGTCATTGTATGCGAGTGTAACTTGGAGAAATAGGTTCACTCATTTTTACTTTGTAGAGTTAGTTGCCTCTTAACTCTCGTACCGTACAGGCCGGCCTCGGATAAAATATAATTGTTGTAAAGAAATTAATATTGTATAGTGAAACTGACAGTACAAAGAAACCATTATTAATAAAGATAATCAATAGTCGGGTTTTTTAACCACTTTTCCCGACTCTAAAGTGCCGTGTTTTATTTTTCCTATAATTTTACAGTCCGCTTTATACATTTTGGTCCACGTCGAGACCGGATAGCGCCAGTAGAGTAAAAATATACCGGTAAAAGTGCTCCCTATTGTCAGTCACAATACGCCTTATAATAATGTGTTGTGTCCGTAAACCCTTTTTTGGTGCGGTGCCGTGTAGTGCTGTACAGAAAAAGTACAGAAAACAAAAAAAAAGAAAAGGAACATACTCAAACAAACTTGTCGCCTCGCCAAGCGCGCCGCCGCCGCCGTCGTGACGGGGTCTTATACATACCCATGCTAAAATAAGAGCAAAATAAAAAACACACAGCAACACGGCATATACTAAATCAGCAGCAAGCCAGTGAAACAGTTACGCAGCTGCGATGTGCCTATGTACACGTAAATACATAACAGCAACAAACTCAAATGAAAAGGAGAGAGAATTCTCCGCGCAATGCGATAGCGTCACCTTTAGTTTCAACCACCAAATAGTTGTTGTTGTATAGAAGTGAGTAAAAAAATTTAAGCGAAATCGCAAAGAAGAATCATATTTAGAAGAAAGATAAGTAAAGAAATAATAATAATAAGTTTTAAAGAATAAAATAGAAAAAATATAGAAAAGTACAGAGATTTAAAAGTGCAAAGTAAATAAAAGAAGATACAGAATAAAAACGAAAAGAAGAATTTGTACAGGTGAGTCGCTAAAATATAAAATAACCAAAATTTAAAAGTGCTCAGGGTAGTGATAGCTATGTGCAGTGCCGGGTGGTAAGACGTGCTGTTGTTCCTTTGCTACGGTTCTTTTTGTGTGGATGTTCTGTTGGCAGAAACAAGCCAAAACACAAATAAGACGAGCAAATACAAAGCCCGCGTCGCGTGCCATCGCATGTGTTGCAACGTTTTATTATTATTTATTTATTCGTCTCAACGACGACGCGCGCCGCTGAGACGGCAGCAAAAGATATAATTCTGGAAGTTTCCATGTGCATACGCGCAGAAAAATATAAATATACATAAGTAAATTCCCTTCTCTAGTATAGGTTTCGTTGGCGTATATTTTATATACCTCAACTTGAACAAACCGTCTCAGGCTTTGTATGCATACATGCATACGCAGACGGCAGCAAAAGATATAGTTCTGGAAGTTTCCATGTGCATACGCGCAGAAAAATATAAATATAAATATACATACACAAATAAATTCCCTTCTCTAGATTAGGTTTCGTTGGCGTATATCATATACCTCAACTTGAGCAAACCGTCTCAGGCTTTGTATGCATACATGCATACTCACTCGGCAGCAAATTTATTCGTAGCCAGATGACCAGCTGCAAAGAAATTGTTGGCAGGATAAAAAAGAAGGGGAGGAGAATGCTATTCCTCGATGCCGATGAGGGCATACAACCAGCGTCGGCATTGAGATGGGTATACTCTTTCTCATGTGTCCATGTGTGTGACTTACAACCACCGCTGGCACATGCACGCATGCGAAGACAAATGGCAAGTAGATAACTCCGCCCATGATGCGCAGTATAGTTATATAAAGTAGGGGATGTATTAAATGATTCTCTTATGTATGAAAAGAATATAGACAGCGCATCTGGGTGAGCGACGCGAGGCATTTAAACGAGAGCCCTGTTAAATAGGAGAAGAATCCTTATTGTACTGTGCCGTCAATTTAGTAGTATAAATAGAATTTGGTAGGACAGAGTTTTAGATACAAAGTACAGATAGGTTATTGCCAAACTTTAAAGCATCTGTTATTAATGCGTATATAAAGGGTAGTGCAGCTTAGAACATTTTTTACAATGCGATTGGCTATGGGCAGTGTTTAGTTTGAGCGCATTGAGTTACTCATGTGAACGCAAACACTTGCTTAAACCACTTGCAGATTAAGCTATCATATTCTCTTGGGTTCGTACTGGTCTTTGAACATTAGTTGCAAGTTACATGGCACCAGTTCTAAATTCAAGTGTGCGTTCGCAACGAGGATATGAAGCGATACAGTTAGCACGATATAGAGTAGCATAGCTTAGAGAAAGTTGTGATTGACAGGGTATAGATTAGAGTATGGATGAGTAAATTAATAAAAAATATATAAGTGCAGAATGTTAACATGTTTTGAAGTACAGAGGTAACATAATAGGTACAGGAATTTAACAGGGGCTCTAGTATATAATACAAAATAAAATGAAAATGTAAAGAGTAGAGCATAAAGTATACAGTAAAGACAAAAGAAATGAAAAGATTACAGAAAATAGAATATAGAGTAAAGACAAATAGAATATAGAGTAAAGACAAATAGAGGTACAGGCTGGATCCAGATACAGATATAGATATGCAAAACAAAATTTAAAAAAAAAAAAAATGTTAAGGCGCCACTTCGACGGGAGTAGGTAGCTAACGCCTATATGCTGGAACAGCAATAGGAGCTGTAAGTCGTATTGGAATATTAAGCGCTTTATAAGTTCTTTTTTGGCGATCAAGCAAAAAAAAAAAAAAAAAAACAAATAATAGATATTCATACGCAAGCAAGTGAACAACCAGGTCTAAGTTCCCGTTGGTGTCTTATTTCTATCTCTTATTTCCTATCTTATATTGAAGTAGAAGAACGTCCGTTCGGGGATAGAGCGGATCAGAATGTAGGCCCTCGGTCCCTGTCGTCCGCAGCTGCAGATGCGTATTGGAGCTGTTTGGTTACACGTTAAGTGCGTACAGCGAATACAATACAGAGGCGAGCAAACCGGGAGAGCCTCTTCGTGTTTTGTTCTCCTTAGGATGGGCAGTTCACTACGATACTTTTATTTTTTATTTTTTTCAGGTTTCTGACACTAGCGGGGGAGTTGACCTGAAAAATAGCACGCACACTAGATAAAATAGGCACTGAAAAAGCACATATAGGCAGGCCCAAGATTCGAATAAAATACAAAGCCACTACTTATAACCCGAGCACTTACTGATATATATATGAATTGTGATATTTTTGTACAGATGCCTAGGATAAATACCTACAGGCTAAGATATAAATTTTGATATTTCTGGTAAAGATGCCTAGGACAAATTCCTACAGCCTTAGATATAGAGTACAGATGCCTAGGATAAATACCTACAGGCTAAGATATAAATTTTGATATTTCTGGTAAAGATGCCTAGGATAAATACCTACAGGCTAAGATATAAATTTTGATATTTCTGGTACAGATGCCTAGGATAAATACCTACAGGCTAAGATATAAATTTTGATATTTTTGGTACAGATGCCTAGGATAAATACGTACAGGCTAAGATATAAATTTTGATATTTCTGGTAAAGACGCCTAGGACAGATTCCTACGGGCTTAGATATAAATTTTGATATTTCTGTACAGATGATAGAGTACATAGATTAAAATAAATTCGTACAGACGCCTAAGTATGTATGCTTACAGGCTAGTTAAGAAATAAATAGACTAATACAAGCAAAAAGGTAGACATGCCTCCGCCAAAGGTTTGTTCTATTAAATGAACACAAATGAAATTATTTTGCTTATCTCGAGGGTTTCATGCGCAGACATGATGCGAAATCGTCTCTATGACGACGGGATGTGCCGTTATTTGCCGTCTGGCTTATTTCCATGCTTTCGGGCAAATTAAATAAGTATAATAAGTATGCGCACATATACGCGCAAATGCAAAACGAGAGAAGAATGCTATTCCTTTATACTGATGGGGGCATACAACCAACATCGGTATATACTCAGTGACCTGTGTGTGACTTACAAGTTACAACCACCGCTGGCACATGCATGCGAATACAAACAAAGTATAGAGTGCCACCCATAGCGCGCAATATAGAATACACATGAAAGATAAAATTTCAAATTAAAGCCTCAATGAGAAACAATATTTCCCCTCACACATAGTGGTAGTATAGGTAGCACAGCTGCACAGCAAGCAAGCTGAGCGAGAAGACGTATAAAAGGAATTTGAAAAAGGAGGAAATATTCTCACTGTACAGAGCCGTCAAGCAAGTATCGAAAGTACGAAAGTAATACAGAAATTTAACAGATGCTTAACAGAATTTAAAGAACAGAAATTTAACAGATGCTTAACAGAATTTAAAGAACAGAAATTTAACAGATGCTTAACAGAATTTAAAGAACAAATATTTAACAGATGTTTAACAGAATTTAAACTACAGAAATTTAGCAGAAGAGATTACGTTGAAAGGCGCGCAATCTGTGCAAACTGCCTAAAGCACGGGCGCAAAGAGAACAACTGCCTTGTTTGCCGCTGCGTCAGATGTGTCCAAGACGAGAAGTCAACAAGCCGGCGCTCACGGTGGTGGCAGATTACATTGCCTCCGGATCGGTAGCCAGGCGACACGCACCAAGAACAATGCCGATTAACTAGCAACTAGAGGCAAACGTCTCAAACCCTCACGTACATGTCGTACAGCGTACAGGCGTAAAGTAACAAATAGAAATCGAATAAACCATAGTACAAAAATCAGTTCAAAAACGCAGTCAAAATTCAACGTACAGATCATTCAAACCATGAAGTCCAGCAGAAAGACAACAACACAACCAGTAAAGAACTAGCTCCCGCAAGGGTAAGAAAAACATCAGGTAACACCTCATTTTCCAGCAAGTTGGATCTTATTAGCAGCAAAATAGACCTGCTGTCAAAGAGGGAAGAGAGTCCATAGCCACAGCTTTCGCCGTACAATAAGAGGAAATGGTCTATGGCAAAAGATGTATTTCCAAACAAAATTTCGAAAATAAATCAAGAAAAACATGTACAGACTATTAATTATGTAGAGAGTATTACAGATTTAATACCGATTGCTATGATAAAGATATCGAGCAATGCTTGACACAGGCTCCCATCTTAATTTAATGATGGACAAACTGAGAAAGAAACTTAGAATTCAAACCAGGCAAGTATCAGATAGTCTGGTTGGTATTGATGGAGTACCATTACTAGTCAAAAGGCAAGCTATGCTAAAGATTTTGCCATGGTATGCTACCGAGGCAAGTAAGCATAATGTAGCAGAATCATTCTGGTCTTTACCAGAGAATTGCCAGTGGCAGCCGAGGTTGCCACTCAGGCTTGTCAATACCCAAAGGTATTCAGACTCATACAGGTATGCCGATCCTGAGTCTTACAAACCGGGGGAGGTGGAAATACTATTAGGCATAAGCATCTTTGCAAAATCAATCAAATCAGTGATTGGCAAAACACTGTCTGGCACGACACTACTTGAATCCTCGTTGGGTGTATTAGTGATGGGATCGAATCGTACGATTGACCCAGAGACAAGCAATGATCGTCCAGCGATAGTCTATACTGCTGGAGAGCAATTAGACAAGCTTCTTAGTAGGCTTTGGCAGATGGACCAGATCGGTTCATGCTCAAAGAGGTCAGAGAAAGAAGAACTTGTGGAGCAGCATTTTGTGTCCTCCCACTATCGTGACAATGACGGCGTTTTTGTTGTCAAAATGCCGCTAAAGCCAAATTATACAAATATAGGTAGCTCGCGTGAAACAGCGTTGCGACGTTTTTTGTGCCTAGAGAAGAAGCTAGAAAAGAATGAACAGATGAGAATGGCCTACGTAGAAAAGATGCGTGAGAGCATTGAACTAGGGCATATACAGATAGTAAAAAGAAATCCTAGTACAGAGAAGCTAGTATATTACATACCTCATCATTGTATAGAAAAGAAATTTCGCATCGTATACGATGCAAGCTGTTGTACAGACATGGGTATTTCGTTGAACGACATCCAAATGCTAGGCGAAAAGCTCCAGAGAGACCTGCATGAGACGGTAATGCGATTTAAAAGACATCGCATAGCGATATGCGCCGATATTAAGAAAATGTTTAATCAGGTCCGTCTAAATGAAGAGCAATGGGACCTTCAGCATACTCTGGAGAGAGAACAGAAGCGATCCGCTTTGCGAGTATTGGCTCACAGTCGTTACCTTTGGGCTAACGTCATCAGCTCATTTAGCGGTGAGGTCAGTAATGCAAGCCGCAATAGAAGCACAAGATAGTCTGCCAAGAGCAGCAACGGCAATCAGAAATGACTTCTATATGGACGACTGTGTAACAGGCGAAAACAATGAAACGAAAGCCATCGAATTAGCCAAAGACATGTACAGAATATTAAAATGCGCCGGTTTCGAATTATGCCAATGGAAATCAAACTCCAACAAGTTCATGAAAGCAATGAATCCTAGTTCAGTGGATGCCTCCTTGGTGTTTTCGGGGGAGGAGAAATCATCCATTCTAGGTCTGAAATGGCTGATAGCGACAGATCAGTTTACATACGAAGTAAAAACACCAAAGTTAGCTGGCACACTGACTAAGAGGAGAGTTGTAAGCTGTATAGCACAGCTATATGACCCAAATGGTTACATATCTCCAGTCATGGTCATAGGCAAAATAACGATCCAAGACATTTGGAGGCTAAGTACAGATTGGGATGAGAAAATTCCTGCAGAAGTAGAAGAAAGATGGCGAGTTTATTGGGGTGACATTACATCTCTTGAAAAATTTCGTATAGACAGATGGATAGGCACCATCGGTTCAGCAAATGTACAGATCCATGGGTTCTCAGATGCATCCAGCGCAGCATATGGTGCAGTAATATATGTTCGTATAGAAAACTCAGATGGTACAGGCACATGCAAGTAATTGATGTCAAAGTCACGGGTGGCTCCGTTGAAGACAATAACGATTCCGAGGCTAGAGCTAGCTGCAGCCGAATAACTGGCGAGGCTGCTCGTAGAAGCAAAGAACTCCATGGAATATCTCGACACGCCCTACTTCTTGTGGTCAGACTCCACAGTAGTACTTCACTGGCTAAATAAGCTGCCATACAACCTAAAAACATATGTGGCGAATCGTGTTTCATCCATCCAGACGAACACAGAGATAAAATGCTGGCACTACGTCAACACTAAAGACAACCCTTCTGACTTATTGAGCAGGGGCGTGCAGGCGTCCGCATTAGTAGACAACAGGATATGGTTAGAAGGCCCAGCAGGGTTGCAACGACCACGTACATGTTGGCCGGAATCCGGTCTTGGTACAGACGATTTGGTACAGGTACAAGATGAACTAAAAATAGTTGCGCTTACACAAGTAAAGCCAGCGTTATGTATAGGTTTAAAGAGAAAAGGGGATAATGTTCTTCTATTAGAGTATTCTAATAAAATTGAAAGATTAATTAATATTTTAAGCCATACAATGCGTTTCATAGAAAGATGGTCAGCCAATCCGACTTTCAAAATAAGAGCCAAAAGGCGTAAGCCTGAAATTCAGCAGCCAACTATAGAAGAGAGAGCCAGAGCAATGGCCTACCTCTTACGAGATTCGCAAAGACATTACTATGGTACAGAATTGAAAGCAATACAAAAGCACAGTAACCTTCCCGAGAAAAGCAAATTAGAGCCGCTCAAGCCAATCCTAGATGCCAAGGGACTTCTGAGAGTAGGAGGCAGACTGGACAGAAGCAGTAATTCGTATGAGATGAATCATCCCGTGATAATACCGAATGGTTCTAGATTGGCGTGGCTAGTGATAGATCATGCACATCGTAGCACCAAACATGGTGCCGTGCAGATTATGATGCAGTTCATCAGGCAAAAATATTGGATCCCGAAGCTGCGTAGTGAGCTGAGAGGCTACCTGCACAAATGTGTAATATGTGCCAGATACAGCGCAAAGTTGGAACACCAACTAATGTCAGAGTTACCAGCAGATAGAGTACAGATCGGGAAACCGTTCCTGCACTGCGGAGTAGATTATGCGGGTCCATTACAAGTAAAGATGATAGACAAGCAAGGCGATCAAATAACCAGAAGCAAATGTTGGGTGGCAACATTTGTATGCCTGAAGACACGAGCCGTACACATTGACTTGGTCACAGATTTGACCTCCGTGGCGTTCATCGCATGTTATGAGCGTTTTATAGCCCGAAGAGGGCGATGCGAGCGAATGTACAGTGACAACGGCACGACTTTCGTCGGCACAGATAAAGAGTTAAAGAGAGCCATACAAAAATGGTCAGAAGAGCAGACTATATCTCAACAACATCTCAACAACAAGAGTACAGAATGGCAGTTCATGATACCGGCCGCACCACATCAGGGTGGCATTTACGAAGCAGCCGTGAAATCGATGAAGTATCATCTAAAGAGGATAGTTGGTATGAAAGTGCTACCATATGAACAACTCCTAACGCTTCTAGCACAAACAGAAGCCATCCTCAATTCAAGGCCAATCCATCCGCTAAGTGACGGACGATCCGTCCGATGTACAGGCATTGACTCCAGCACATTTCCTAGTGGGCGAGCCAGCCATACTTCCAGTCCCATTAGATATCGGCAGCCAACCGAGCACAGTGGGGGTTAAACTTTGGAAAGAGAGACAGCAGATGCTGACACATTTCTGGAACAGATGGAGTACTGAATACTTGTCCACTTTGCAACAACGTAAGAAGTGGCGTAGAAAGAGAAGCTCCGAAGAGGACAGCTAGTTACGATTGCGAGCGAAAACTTCCCTCCAGCATCCTGGGCGTTGGGCAGAATATGCGAACTCATCACCAGCAAAGATGGCATCGTCAGATCCGTAATTGTGCAGACAGAGACAGGAAGATTGAAGCGACCAGTGCAGAAGATTTGTATTATACCCGTAGAGGTCGAAAAATTGCATGAATAGATTCAAGTGAATAAGATACGGCTATGTTGAGCCCAATTGAATATATATATTTAAAAATTGTTAATTTTTGCTGGCACTGTATCGAACGCGCTAAACACATTCAAGTCAATTGTCTTATTCCTTTGTATTAGTAGAGTTATATATTTATTCTTGTCATTGTATGCGAGTGTAACTTGGAGAAATAGGTTCACTCATTTTTACTTTGTAGAGTTAGTTGCCTCTTAACTCTCGTACCGTACAGGCCGGCCTCGGATAAAATATAATTGTTGTAAAGAAATTAATATTGTATAGTGAAACTGACAGTACAAAGAAACCATTATTAATAAAGATAATCAATAGTCGGGTTTTTTAACCACTTTTCCCGACTCTAAAGTGCCGTGTTTTATTTTTCCTATAATTTTACAGTCCGCTTTATACAGACTTCATTCATCAATAATACACGACTGAAATATTTATTTATTTTTTGTATTGTTGGTATTAGAATGAGTGAATTAAAATCGAAGTCGAATAAAATAATTATAAAACTGCGAAGAGTTGTGGGTGTTGAGCAGGTTATGACAAAAAAAAATTAAAGTATAAGGTATATAGTTGTATGTACATATGTAGTTTGAATTAACTATTTTCACTGTCTCAGATTCAACAACATCAAAATTATAAATCAACTTTAAGAGTTAGAAAAAAAAGAAGCAAAAAAGCTGTGGTATTGTAACTTTTTGAAAATTATTGAATAACTAATTTATTATGTGTACTAGATGTTTATTTCACGTTACACGTTGACTGTGGCGTATACGTATTTTTTTGCGTGAAGGTAATGGGTGCCACTGTAACTTCTACCCGTGTTGATGTTTAAGGTTTTGAAGCATGAATACGAAAGCGGTTTAGTGACAGATTCCCGAAATTCAAAACCTCTAAACCGGAATCTCCAAAGGCGATAAATACCCGTTTTGAAAATCTTCGAACCAAAATCTCCAAAGCAAATATTTATGATCGCTTGTAGATCATGAGTTTATATCGTGTATAAATATGAATTTTCAAACAAAAAATGAGAAACTGAAAATATTTGAAAAGTATTGAATAAAGAGTCTTGGGTACAATCCCTGCCTGTGCTTCTTGTGAGGAACTGACAAATCCTCGAGGAGCAATTCTTGTCAATGAAATTTTTTTCTCAAATTAGCTGTTTGGATCCATCCCTGACACATACGAATTTTTGAGAGTTGTATTGTAAGCCACTATATGCCCTGGTTCTCTACGAGCTGTTGCATCACCTAATTTATTTAATTATTTACTGAAGAAAGGGACTAAATATTTACAAAATTATCACATTTTAATAAACTTCTTTATAAATTTGTATAGTTTCAAAAAGCCTTACATCATATTTTTTAATTATAGAAACCTGACGTAAAAGAGTAATTTTGTATTCGGATTCAAACTAAATCAATAGAACCTTCGAAAAAGTGTAATTTAACTGCCAATTACAAAACCTTGTTGTTCAGAGTAATCGTTATCATGTTATCACGGGAAAAGAATGTCTTCCATATGCTAAAAGAAAAATTATGTTAGTACATAGACCATATGGATTTCCAAATATAATGGAAATTTTGGCATTGAAAATTGGGTCTTTAAAGATTACTTCCATGGGGATTTTCTCTTCGAAATTAATGGCAATTTGGATTATTTTGTTGAGATTTTGTTCAATGGTGACTTTTTGTGTTGGCACTTCGTACAGCTCCCAATTTTCGATATTACACATTTTCTTTGTTGTATTTGTTCCAATTTACTGTAAGTATTTGAATTTGGAGGGAAACATAAGTTTTAAAATTGTATGGATTGAACTGCTGTTGACTTATTCGAAGGTTTAAATTTATGTTGTGAAATCAAAATACATTACATACGGATTTTCGTTTTGTAAATTTTGTTTAATACATTTTTGAAGAAAAATTAGTAAGCAATCTTTGTCCCTATGTCCCTATTTTCAAACAAGCGAAAAATTCTTTTTGGCATACTGTTTGACAAGGTTTTTTTTAATATGAAATCGTCTACAGAGTTCCATTATTCCACATTGAATCTCGTAGCTCAGCAGCACTGAAAAATTCCCTGTTATGGGCATAAATGTTGCGTGTCGAAATTTCCCAAGAATTTTAATAGGGTTACAATCATGAGAACTTAACGGCTTTTCAAGGCTAAACTTACCTATGTTTTTCACTGAAAATAATCAAAACAAAAAAAAACGTTCAATAGATAATGCCATTTGGAATTAATTACAAGAGTTAAGTGTAAATTATTGGAATGTTACTTACGGTTTTCCAATTCCGGTACATGTTTTTGTCATATTTGGAGCTAACACCATTTTGCCTCGAAAAATAACTCCACTGCTTTTTAAGGAACGAAAAACCTTTCAAATCGAAGTCAGCTTTTGCGGACGCCCGGGTCTTTTTTTGTCCAACAAGATTCTGGGTCTTGCGGACGACAAGATCTAATCGTGAATTTTTCTGAATGAAGCTTCAGGGAGGTTTGCGTTGTGCGGTTATACTTTTGCAAAGTCTAAATATCAGTTTTTAAGTTTTAAAAACCAGAAGAGAAAATAACGGAAATATTTTTTCAAATAATAGTAAGGTAAAGGTATCAATCCCATTTCAAGTTTAATATAAAATGCATTTTAACAGATGCAGTTATACTTAAGGAAAACACCGCAATTTGCTTTCTGTTAAGCAAATTATTCCCCAATCATGATGTTATTCCCTATTAAAAATATTAATATAAAAACTCATTTCTTTTATAATTTCAATGGAACAATATATCATATAATTTTTGCTCTAATTTTGTTGCCATATACTCCCTCTTCCCCAAGGATTACATAGCTTTCTCATCCTTACAAAAAAATGATGTTAAACCAAAATACCCATTCTTATTTATCCCATCATCATTTTATGATAATTTTTAGCTTCATCTATTTCTTTAAAGAATTTTTTTTATTGGAAAAAAAAACCAAGAGCGATAGTTATTATTTTTGATTGTTTAATAAAAAAAGTTTATTGTAGTAACTTTTGCTTCATATTGCAAATAAAAAAATTATTCAAAATATTTAACTTTACTTATTCTTAATATACAATTATTTCAAGCTTTTAAGTTTTTTTTTTTTTAATTTTTAAGTCTTAAAAAATATTCACAGACTCCATTTTATTGTAGTGTTTATTTTATATGTCTCGAGTTAATTGTTTACTTTTCTCGACAAACCTAACCTACCAACCTAAACCATCTGTCATTATTATTCAATGTATCCATGATCTTCAATATCAGACACACTCATCCTCAAATTACTATCAAGGTCATTCCACCAAGTCACAAACAAGTGCTCTGTCGTCATCGTCATCTCTCATATATAATTTAATCATAATCGAATCAGCAATCTTAAGGCAGATAAAATTATAACTTCTTAACAGAAAAATAAAAATGGGTGTCATAAATTCCAGTGAAATATGATAAATTTACTAGCTATTACATATATTTTTGATAGAAGCGCATCATTTTTGTTGTTGTTTCTTTTGTTTGTTTATTTGCTTTAGTAAGTGTGTCTGAGCTATTACTGCTGGTGGAAATTTAATATTGTTTGTTAAAAGTACTTACATAAAAATAAATGTCAACAAGTTGTCTATACTAAACATTATAGCACACGTATATATAAATCTATGTCTATAAGAAAAATACGACGTCAATGACCTGACCTGACGAACATCATCAGTATGTCTGGAATTTTGAAGCTTTCACTGTCACGGATTTTTCTCTGCCTACTTTCCTAATGTAAATAAAGTATCAAAATCGTATCGTAACCACCTCATCATTATCATCCAAAAATGTGTCAAGTATGAAGAAAATAGTCCAAAGGAATTGTGCTACTCAATAGATACTTTATTCAAAAAAGATGATACAGATACTGAAAAATAATTCTCTTTTTGTATGAGATATAACCAAATTTATGTATATTTAGTTTGATGGAACACAAAACAAATCTGTAAGTCATAAATATATTCCATTAATTATAAGCAATTTAAGTTTATTTATGATTTCTGACAACACACAAAATATAGTATTTGAATTGAGTCATCATCACATTCTTAATTTTTAAATAAATTTGATGTGTTTTTCTGCTTCTTTTGGTTAAGTTCTCTTTTTAATAAAATAAATACTTATCAATTGAAAAATCTATTAATATTTAATAAGCAAACAACATTCTTAAAATGACTCACTAGACATTAAACAATTTTAAAATTTAAATAGGTACTTTGCATCACACAGCTACATAATATTAACTCTTATTTTTTGAAATTGAATTGGTATGTACTGATAAATTAGTCATATCTGAAAAATAAAAAGAACTCAAATTAGTCACCACACATAAGTTAAATTAATAAACGGTTTAAATGTTCAACAAAATTGAAAGACGTTTAGAGGAGCTGAATACAGAATTGTAATACCTGATAACGATAATTTGAAATGACTAGGCTTTTAGTTGGAAAAACGTGTATAGTTGTAGTTGAATCTAAAGTCCATTCAATAGTTTAATATTACAATGAAAATGATGATGCCATATGACTGTATCAAATTATCAAAACATAAGACATGAGGTGCAAATATCCCGCACAATATGCGATGTGAAATTATTACATTGTCGTTATATTGTGGCTATTAATTTTCTACTTTCTTTCGTGTTTTCTGCATTTGATTGCAAGTTAAGTTAAACAACAATCAAATATGAAATTAAATTTTCTTCTTAAGAAATGCTATTGCTTATAGCAGCAAATATCAACATAAAATGGTTAAAAGAAGAAAAAAAAAAAAACAACACGCTCATCAAGTTTAAACAATTTGTTGTTGTTGTTGTTACTCGTAAGTAGCCTTGCATTTGAAATACAAAAACAATAGTAAAAGTATGTACATATTTTTTTTCTTTTCGAAAATATTCTATCATATCATGATCATGACTTTGGGGTCAAAGTATCAAAAAGCTTACTTTTAGCGATATGGTTGTTTAAGTTAAAGTCATTAAACGATTACATACATAACATTTACCAATTTAATTGGAAGGAATTGTTTTTGATTGGTATTGAAAGCTTGAAAATGAAGTGTTAGAGTTTGCTAAAGCTAAAACTAAAAATATTCTAAAAACGTTGCACTATTGTGTATAATTGAATAGAATATAAGTTTGAAACTTATCATTCATTGTGATTATAGAATTCGCAAAACTAAATTGTTAGTGCAGCGCTTTCTTTCATTTATGTATATTGACTAACAATGAAAAGAAAAGAGACAATTTAACTAAGGACCTAAGAATTTATTTCCATAACCGACACCATAATGTATCTTACTATAGGCGTTTTTCTTTTTTAGCTTAGAGCGGAGTCTGAACTGTCAAAAAAAAGAGCTTCAAATTTGTGTTTGTTTTTTTTCGTTTTGAACGTTTTCTGAGCTTGTTTAGAGCACACTCTATACATAATCCGAATCTTATACATTCTCAATTTCTCCAAAAAATAAATTGATTGCTTATTTGATTATAATTATTTTTTCTATTTGAATTGAAGTTTTGAATCTTATTTCATATTTCCTTAGTTGAAAATGACAAGTAAATTGATAAATGTCAAACAATGACAGCTAAGTGTTCAGTTGAGTTTCATTTAATAATTCTGATCGCTCAGAACAAACTTTGTTCAAAGAATGTTTAGAGCATGTTCGCTATGATCGGATTATGTTCAGACATCTTTTCTAAGGTAAAAAAGAACAGCTCCTTATATAGAATCATGGATAATACCAGGCGTTTTTCTTATTAACGTCAGAGCAGGGAACTGAGCTGTACAAAAAATATCTGTTTCTTTTTTAGCTCAGGCATATCAGAGCGCTCGATTTGTGTTTCTTTTAGCTAGCTATAGTAGTAAAAAGCTGTGATAAGAAAGAGACAGAAGGCAAATACTAAAATGATTGACAGATAATAATGTATGCAATGAGTAACATTAGGCGTTTTCCTTTTAAGGCTTTAGAGCAGAGAACTGAGCTGTCAAAAAATCTGTGTTTCTTTTTTTGCTCAGAGCGCTCGGTTTGTGTTTCTTTTTTCAATCAGAGCTAATTTGGAGCGTGCTCTATAAGCTCTACCGAGCTAAGGGAGTAAAAGAAGAGCATATCTGACTACACGTTTGTTTTGTGTGGTATGAAAGAGACAGATGGATAATTCTTAAGATTTTGACAATTTATGTCTCTAGTGTGTTTCATAAATAAGTCGGATAGCTCTGATCAGTGCTCTGATATTCAAGTAGCATTCTCAGATAATTACTAAAGGTTACTCACGTGAAGGCCATGATTATTGATCCCTAAGGTCTCAGTGACAATTTTTTTTGGAAAAGACAATTTTTGCAGGATAGTTAGATAAAGCAAACGCGGTGGCCTATCAAAATCGCCATTTTTGGATATCAAAAGGAACACTGACTTAAATGACTCTACACACAGTGGTGGCTGTAGTATGTCATACTTTTGTATTAGTTATCATTGCTCGATTGTAAGTTGGTAATTGTAGTGGACTTCATTTCGCCCGCTCTTCCTGAAAAAAGTACGATCCACATTCAATCACACATTTCTCGGTAAAACAACTATGCCTGTGGTATGATTTTAGTAGATTTGACAGCGTATGTCAAAGTTATTATAAGTTTACATGCGCTACAAGTGGTTGACTTTTTCTGTATATTGTCTAGAACAAAAAATTTCGATAAACAAAATCATTTATAAATTAATATTAAGCATATTTAACGGTCTTTCTACCATAAGTCTCAATATAATACTTTTAGATAAAACTCACCAGATTGAAGATTGATTAAACCAATAAAATAAATGATTCGCTTTACCAATGTGATAATAACGCTAGCAAACATTATTTTATTATTTTTTTTTTGTAAGTATGATTTATTTAAACGAAAACGTTTTAATATGTTTATCGTGTATTTTATGCCTAGTCGTGTGCATCTGTTAAGTTAATTAGTAAAATAATAGTAATAATTTTCAGTAATGGGAATGTTTGAATTTAAAAAAAAATATTCGCTCTGGTTGGTCTGAGTTTCATTTATTATGTTTATTTATATATAGTATATTTTCTTTAATAGCAAATATTAAATGGCATTGAAAAGCATGGCAATTATTTCTTTAATTGTATTATAAGATGTGAATTGAAATGTATCTTCGGTCTAATTAATAACGCATCGTTTGTTATTATGTGACAATATATGAAAATGAAAAGTGTTAGTTGGTATTAGAGATTTTCTTTCTATAAATAGATTAATCATAAACTATAAGTAATAAATATAAACCAATTGATAATGTTCTGTGTTTTTTTTTCTAATTTTTGAATAATGAAATATTTTGCATAACACTTAAAAAGTTGTATGAAATTTGTTTATTTTGTTTGTATATTTCCCATTTTTAAAAACAACCAGCTATCCAATTCCTCCAAGAATTTCAGAATTTCGTTTATCCGTTGCAACAATTTTGTGTATGTAGCAGATAAGTACGTATATTTTTGCCTTCCTTTTAAACATGAAATAGATTTTGATAAGAAACATATTAAAATGTCTTTCATCCCAAAGAAATTGGTTTTAAATACATTGTTTGGCATTTGGTTTGGAGATTCCCACATCCTTTAAAGATAACATTCATCATTAAAGATAAAATAATATTTTTGGGTTTCTTGCGGTTTTTATATTTAAAAAAAAAGGATAAAACTATGTTATCAGGATTATTTTAAACTTAAAAATGTTTGTACAATCTCATAAACAACACATTTTCAAAGAAATGACTAAAGGTGAACTAAGAAGAGTTTAAGTTATTCTTCAAAACTTATAATTTCGTAAACTAGAAAATTCAGACAAAAGGCTTTTATATTCACTGAACATTGTTTTCTTTTTTTATACCTAATAAATATCTGTTGCCTGTTGAGGACCTATCCTATGGTTGACCTTATCACGTGAAAAACTGTAAACTGTAACATATAATCAATTACATTTTTTGATTACGCATTTTGTTTGGTCACTCCCAACCCAATAAGTCGTCATTCGACCAACGCCCATGTTAATGTTCATGGATATATCAATAACAAATAAGTTATTCTAATGAATCAAACTATCTCCATATTTTTTTCGCTGACCGCAAACGTAATTATTGCGTTTTAAGTTTATTTGTAATTTTTAAAATTAGTCAAATCTTTTTCGATGTATATCTGTATCTATATATATGCAACTGTTTTGAAGCTTACACATGGTTATTGGTCAGTAAATCGATAAATAAGTAAATAACTACTGGGTTTTGTCACATGTAAAATATCTACTTTAATTACCAAATATGGTATGGCATTTGTCAGTTATAGATACTTAACATTCTTATCGAGAATTCTATACAAGCAATAAGCATACTCATTTAAATTATAACATGACATCATTTTTGAGGAGGGGAATTTTTCTTATACGCATTGGAAAAATAACATATATGAAAACCATATCACTAGAATGGTTTTTGTTGGTGTAAACTGTTGATTCAAAACAAGAATTTAAAACTGTTTACAAATGATTAAGCATATATCACAGTCATAGATAAACAAAAAACTAAAGAATAGAACTGGTTTCAAAGATTAATAATATTTTTCAAATTATTAGGTAAGGGGGAAGAGCTTGATGATCAAATATTATTTATTGTTTTTAATATTTTGTACATACATATGTACATACATATCTAAAATTGAAGCTAGGAAAGTTTATAGATAAACAGTCGTATTTATAAACGATATATAGAGGCTGCTGTAGTACCCAAGGCATGATGGTTAGTGCGTTGGACTGTCATGCCAAAGGTCTTGGGTTCAATCCCTGCCTGTGCCATCTAAAGTTTTTTTCACGGGTACTGCCTCTTGCGAGGAATTGACAAATTCTCCAAGAGTTATTCTTGTCATGAAAAGTGTTTTCGGATTTTTTCACACACATGAATGGTTGAGAGTTGTAAGTCACTAGGCCCTAGTTCTCAACGTAGTAGGCTGCGTAGTTTAAGAAATACATATAAACTTGAGAAGGTTATATAACGTTTGAAAAGAAGGTTTGAGGACCTTGCATTAAAAAGGGAGTAAGTCCATTTATATTGACTTTGGGGTCACATCCATAGACTTTCGTAAATCACTATAATTACTAATATTATTTTTATTCTTAAACATCATTTAAAAAATGTGTTAACTTGTGAATTAATTGAAACAATATCATTTAATATATTCCTGAAATATTACATTTTTCCAAGACTTTTCTTTTGATTTTCGACAAAAAGTTTAGTTTAGACTTGTCCCCTTTTGATTCAAGTTCCTCAATTGTATGTTAACTGTGCTTAGAGGTAGAGAGGTTAAGAACCAACATACAAAGTTCATTATCATAAAATATTAATTTGTATGTATTATTATAATTATTCTATTTCTGTCCATTTCGTTATCATTGAATTCTTAAGAATTTTTTTTCCAATAATTTAAATAAAAATCACTTAATGGCTACTTTAACTTTAAATTCCTGATCTCAGAACGTGTTCAGCTAAAAGGGTTCTATTGACCCAGTTCTAAAAGTAATTATTTTTTTTCTTTGCTTTTGTAATTTACTGTGACAAAAAATAACTCAGCAAGCGAATTAAAAAAATTCCAGTATCCTTTTTAAAAAGCAAAAGACAGCATTTTTTGTGAAGAATGTAAGCAAAAGATATGAAGCCATATTTCTCCTTTAACTTGTATCAAAATATTTTTCAAATTTATAAAAGTAAAACTTACTTCTAGATTTTCCTAATAAGAATAACCTAAGAGGATAAGTATGCATTACAGAAATAAATGTTTGTTTTCTTTTTCTTCCTGTTTTGACGTTTGACCGTCGCGTTCTTTAAATCTACAATCAAAAACCCTCTAATAAAGATATATGTATGTATGTATGTATGTACATTCTCGGTAGCTATCTTGGTTTGCCTACATCTTCGATTTGACCTTCCATTTTTAGCCGTTGGCCTTGATAGCGTTATGTTTGAACAACAACGTATAATTCTATAGAAGACAGGAAACGTGACGAGCGAAATTGTTTCTCGTCCTGAACCACGTTCTGTTTGACCAGACCCTTAGTAATTTAATAAATATCCATACATATGTCATCTGTCAATTCATCCTATAAGAGCACTGAATATCTGCGTTCAATCTCAGACAGATAGGGTATCCGGATACCTTTTGTATCTGACAGAACAGCTGATTCAACACATGGTTGAATTTCAAGAAACTTGAAAATTGATTTCAGCTTTTTGTACTTGTTGGTAAACAAAGAGATACAAAATGTTAGTTGAAGTTGTATTTGAGGATGTTCTGTACATAATAGACGATGAAGAAGCTATTTGCCTCCGAATTTTAGATGGTAATTATGATCTATTAAATGTTTTATCTTACAAAAATTTTGACTTCGAAGCTAAAATGTTTCTCTGTTTTTTGTGAACAGCTGAAAGTTGTTTTTATTTTTTGACAGCTATCTCAATACAGCTATCCAACTCGTTCAACAAGGTATCTTAAAATCCACCTATCCAAGATACCCTATCCAACACGAGATTGAACGCAGCCAATGGAATGGTCCAGTCTACAGTTTTAAATTACAATTAATAGGTCCGTTTCATTTTGTTGGCTTTGTTTATTTTCACGAACTGTCACTGTTTAGACATGTTTGGATGCCTGCTAATTAACTATTTACTATTTAGCGAAACGAAAAGAAGGGTTTAAATTTTTGGGGTGTAGAGTAATGTAGTGCATTGCAGGTTTATGATAATATTCAGAGAAAATTTAAGCAAAACCGCATACGTCAGAAGAAAAAAAATTCAATTCGGCGCAAGAAAAATTGAATGAATAATTAAAAATGCAATTTAAGAAAAGTTAATACATACATTACTGGATTAAAATTTCTTTAAAACTTTTCTACTTCCCTTTTTTTAATTTAATTTTGAGTTTGGAGAACACTTTATCACCAGAAATTCCTCTTCAGTTAAAGTCAGCATTTATATTTTTAAGCTAAGATAAAATACGGAGTTCTCTGTGATTTAAGAAATAAAAATTGACCCAAACAAAATCAAAAAGATCGATTTGATTGTCCGATGGAAAATTACAATTATAACTACTCCATAAACATCAGTCTTCAATGTAACTAACATCTAAGAACAAAAGTAGCAAAATTGAATTCAAGACAATAAACGTCAAAAATTAATTCACCGTGGGATTCTACTTTAACTTTTATCGACCGTTATCCTACTGTCGATGTTGTATTTGTAATGCATTTAAAATCTTACTATATAACAAAAAGCTTTTCCAAAAAAACACAATAGGGAATGCTCTTTTTTAAGTCTTTGCCAAACCACCTTTTTGTAAATGTATCTTTCTATCTGGTAGTAGATTTATTTTATTTGGTTTATAAAAATATACATTTTTTTCAAGATCACATTTAAATTTATTTGGTTTAGCATTTCAATTTCTTATCAATCCTTTTTTTAAAATATATATTATAGTTAGAGTAATTTTTCTATAGATATTCAAAAAATAACAAATGGTTTAAATCTGCTTTTTTCGGAATACTTATGTACATACATACATATGTATGTGCATTACGTAAGTTTTAGATGATGAATTTGTCTGGGTACTGGTCTACAGATCTTTTTTTAATTTTACGGTCTTAAGTGGTTTAAATAAATTACTTAAACTAAATGAAACAGTTAACAAAAATAACTTAAATACCATTAATTGGATCGTTGTGCACATATAGACAAAGACACCGATTAAATTCAAAGAAATATTACCTACCTATCTAACATAAAGTTGCTTTTATCATAGGTAGTTTTTTTTTGATATTGTTTCAATTGTTCTGCATTTTTAAAACTGGTAGAGTAATTTATACAACAGTAACAGTCCAATACAATACTGTTGCATGAATTGTTATAAGTTCAACCAACTACTTTCCCTTATTAAAACACAAAACAAAAAATAAAATATTCAAATGGAAATGCAATGTTATCTTTTCTCAAGCCATCATAGATATGTTATATTTCTCTTGATGTTGATTGATAGATGTGCTTGAAAAACCATAGCACCATGTCATAGAGCCAGTGTACCTGTCCTATACCAATATTTTTGAACTGCTTTTGCATTGAGCGGATAGCGAAGACTGAAGAACGGAACGAGCATCGGGCATCTTCATCTTCATTTCGATAGTCATTAAATAAAATCACTTTTTAGTCTCAAATAAATATTCCACATGCTAGATGATAACTGTATAGTGTATAATAATTCAAATACCACTAACAATACTAACAGCTGGGTTTATACATGCACATAAATATATGTACACATACATATATAATGTATCTATAGATGGTTTTTGAATTCGAATAAATATTATACGACCGCATTGTCTAGCCACCCACGTGAGAAAATTGTTGTTTTATTTTGCGAACTGACTTGAGTTCTATGTACAGTTCATACATACTATGAATATGTTTGTTGTCAATCTTGCGTTAATTTCTCGATTCTGTTGTCTGCGTGTCTGTAGTTGAACAACCTTCGCATATAACCATAAGAAAAAAGAACCATACATACGTTCATTAACATTCTATAGAAATAGGTATTTTTAACGTTTCGTTTCGTATAGTTTTGTACTTACTTCCCATTCATTTTATCGCCCATGGTGGAAGTGTAAAATGTTGGAAGTAGATATGGTCATTCCACTTTTAACATAGTCAGCAGTAATCGCCCCAATAACAAGAAATTATAAGGCGTAAAGTGCAGACTGGAGGTTGCTGGGCAAAAGAATGTGCAAAGCATACACATCTTGTTATTTCTGACTCTCGATGGAAAGTAACACTGAGTCATTTTTCTATTTAAATTTTTTTAGTACACATCAAAATTCAAAGTGAACACGAAAGTTAGTACCTATGCTCATTTATTCAAAAGTTTTTGTTTTTAAAGCTAAAAATACAAACGGAATTGTCTGATTCCATATCATCCTCAATCTTGAAGATACAATGATACAAGTTAGGTAATCATTAAATAATAAATATTTTTTGCGATATTTTTCAGGGTTTTTGCCATTGAAAGTGACTTCCCGAAAGTATTGATCCTTATCGATTTAAAGAGTTGCCAAGGTTACAAAATCAATAATTGTCTGAATTGTATATGTGCAGTGTAAACATTTTTCTTATTTTTTATCAATTGATTTTATTCACCCAATGGCAGTTTTAGGGTGGATGTACAGTTGATGAATGAAAGGAGATTCAATGCAATTTTGTCAAGCTCTTTAAGAATTGCAATATGCACAGAAAACAAAATATAAAAAAGTAAAAGTGTGTATTTTTCTTAACAACTAAGAAATGTTTACACGTCATTTGCATTTTTACCCAAGTCGGAGATTATTTTACCAACAATGTGAATTATGCTAAAGAATTTCAATTAAATGAACAAAATAGGGCCTAAACGAATTGGTATCAAAATATTGAACGACTTTTTGTATAACACATTCTTACTTGACTTGTGACATATTGGAACTAAATGGCAAGTTTTATATTCGTAAAGAATTTCGAACTCGAGATTTGAAAAAAATTGGGTCAAGTCATTCGGTCTGCCCTCACCCCTGCAGCCTTAACCATTTGGTTGATTGAGTTAAAACTTGAAAGATAAAGTTTTAAGCACGTTATTCTTTTTTTTAAAGATCTAAAATAACAGCAGTCCCTAAAGTTTTTGGTCAAAAATTGAGCATTCGAAACAAACAAAAAAAAAAACGATAGATTCTTATAAAATTTTCTCTAACATTTTTTTCTTAACTTAGCTTATTTCGATTAAAAAAAATTATTTTTATATTGCTCCAAAAGGGTACCCTTCTTAGAACCTTTATTTTGTTACTAAATTTTTTCAGAAACTTATGAAGCTATTATAAAGTCTAAATATTGTTTGATTTTTTTGGATTGAAAGGTTGAAAGTTAAATTGTTATTTGTCCAAATTTGATATCTCAAAAATGGGTCAACATTTTTTTACTTAAACCAAATGTAAAATGTATATTAATATGTTCTAAATAAATGCATACTTAAAATATTTTTAACTAAAAACTGAACAATTTTATAACGATTTTCAAAAAAAAAAATCAAAATTTTGGGAAATGCAATACACTGCCGCTCATCTGAATAGGTTCACAAATATTTTCACCTCACTGTTGGCCTCCCTTCATATGTATTGCAATGACACATCTTTTTTATATATGTAATGAAAGAGCATCATTTTGTGCTTGTTTTGGGAGAAAAAAATTTGTCTTAAAGCTTACCGTTATTCTCCCACGGTAGCTAGACTAAATGTATTCATAAAAACAAGTATTTTTTTTGGCTCACCTGAATAGGTTCAACGGATGAAATGGAATATAACAATAAAAATCATTTGAATTCAAAGATTTATTTTACCTTTTTGTATTGTATGATTATTTAACAGAAGTTAATAATGAGTGTTGCCACCTCTTTTTAATATAGTCTCAATTTGGAATGGAACTATACAATTTTTCCAGGTATTGAAGCGAAATTTCTGACCAGGCTTTTTTAATGGCTGCGATTACTGCCTTTTTGTCTTTGAATTGCCTCCATGACTCGTATACTTTACGTGGGAGAAGTCCCCACACATTCTCTATTATGTTAAGGTCAGGGGAGTATGGGGGCCACACCAGCATCTCCACGTTTTGACTCTCAATCCACTGCCTTACTGTCCTCGCTGTATGGATAGGGGCATTATCATGTTGGAATGTCCACGATATTGGTCCAAACAGGTCAGAAATCTGTGGGAAGTCCTTTTCGAGCACACCTTTAAAAGAATTTGCATCCATTCTCGATGTAACAAATTGGAGCTCCAAGGCTCCGTAGAAGGAAATAGCTCCCCACACCATAACACTGCCTTCACAGCTATGCAGCCGACTTAAATAATGCTCCTCTTTTCGAAGGTCATGAAAGTAATAAATTATAGCCGTCAGGGCCCTCTAAATTGAACTTTTTCTCATCTGAAAAAATCACTTTGCCACTCTGACTTCCACGACATGTATTCGTTACAGAATTGGAGACGAATTTCTTTCCTAGATTCGTTAAGTGGTGGTTTTCTCCGATTTTTTTTTCTTTTCAAATGAGAAGCACTTTTAATAACGCGTTTTACCGTAGCTAAACTGCAATTGACACCGGTTTTTATTTTTATTTTTGACTCGGAATCATGAAAATTAGAAGCTGCTCTGATGATAGCACGTCTATCAGCCATTGATGTGGCCGTATAAGTTCCTCCTTTCATGTTTTTTCCATAATTTTGGATATTTCGCAAGTAACTGTCTACCAAATTTTGACTTCTTTTAATTTTCTTCGGTATAAGTCGTTGGCTTAGGCCTGATTCCCGAAATGCTTTTATTTTGCCTTTTTCTTCCTCGCTTAAAGATTTTTCGCGACAAATTTTCACCGTTAATAGGAAAAACACACTAACTTTATTGACAGATAAAATTTCGATTACAGTTAACACGCAACTTAACGCAAACTGCCATTTTTTGCTGTTGAACCTATTCAGATGAGCCAAAAAAAATGCTTGTTTTTTTGAATACATTTAGTCTAACTACCGTGGAAGAATAACGGTAAGCTTTAAGACAATTTTTTTTCTTCCAAAACAAGCACAAAATGATGCTCTTTCATTACATATATAAAAAAGATGTGTCATTGCAATACATATGAAGGGAGGCCAACAGTGAGGTGAAAATATTTGTGAACCTATTCAGATGAGCGGCAGTGTAGCATCTAAATTTTTGAAGACAAACTTATTTTGTTGGTATATTTTTAAATCTTAAATTATATGTAGGTGCTGTTCTTAAACAGACTTTTTGGATACCATAGCAAGTTATATTTATATGGTTATATAGTCAATATTTTGAAAACCTTGATAACTTTTTGTAAGAATGTAATGTAATTTTTCCTGTCACAATTAAAAAAGTTGCAAAGTTTGAAATACATTTTTTTTTTCATTTATTATTTATTTTTTTCAAATTTGTGTATAGCTTTCCTTAAATGCCTCTTTCGAAAATGATAAGAGCTAATTACGGAGGTTTTTTTCATATCGTAATATGCCTAAGACAGAGTTTGAGCATTAGAAAAAAGGATGTGGTTTTTCTTGAAGGAAGAGGAATTCTTGAACATTGAAATGACAGTTAAGCCATTCTTCATGCGCGTAGTACGGCTAAAAACGAATTTCTTTACCTCACAGTGGCTCCAAGGGTAAACTGTTGGGTAGTCTTAGTGCGAATTTTCTGGATGCGACAAAGAGGCTTTACGAACTCATTATCAATTGAAGTAGAAGTATACATATACTAATAGAACCAACTATTAAGACCAAAACAAAACCTTTGAAAAAAACCTTGTTTCGCTCCATTTCATTAGCTTTGTTTTCAGTTTTCATTTGATGCAAAAAAAAACTATATTTTATATAGTATATGTATGTAGTACAATCTAGTGGATACTTTTCGACTTATTATTGGTTTGCTTTCTTAACATCATCAAATGAATGACAAAGTTAGCAAATAATGGACAGATCAGGAGAAGAGAAATATTTCTTGCATCATCTCAGAGAACCTAAAGATCTTGCGTCATTATTGGCGACACACTTTGTAAAATTTGTACAAAAATTTCGAATATCTATTTGGAGTTCCATCGAGTTAGTATCTGTGGAATCGATAAATTAATATTGAAACAAATGTTCCTATTATTTTTTGTTCAAAAAGTTTTATTAGTGTTGGGAATCCAGTTTTAATAAAAAACAAGTATTTTTTGTGTGTTGTATCATATCACTAATAATAATATTATTAAAAACACATACTTCAACTTTTGTTTGTTTCCCAATTTAAGAGTTTTTTTCAATTCGTTGTATTTGCCCTTTTAACCCAAAAAAGTAACGTATATATTCTTGATTCAAATAATTCTAGCGACGACAACAATTTTCGACTATTGCAAATAAAAGAGACAGAGATATGATTTAATCTACACTATATCTACATCTACACTAATATTATAAAGAGGAAAGATTTGTATTTTTGTATGTAACGAATAAACTCAAAAAGTACTGGACCGATTTTAATAATTCTTTTTTCATTAGAAAGCTACATTATCACTGAGTAACATAGGCTATATTTAGTACTAGATTACTATAGAAATCCTTAGAAATTCCTATTAATACCAACCGAAGGTGTAAAAAAATTAGCCATAAAATGTCTTTCATCGCATAGGCTGCGAAGAGTATTAATGATAGGACAAAAAAATGTTTTCTAATTTAGTGATTCATGGTCGTTTTAATTAGCATGCTTATAACTTAAATATCTGTACCTATTTATGTCTACCCGTGCGAAGCCGGGACGGGCCGCTAGTAATATTATAAAGAGGAAAGATTTGTATTTTTGTATGTAACGAATAAACTCAAAAAGTACTGGACCGATTTTAATAATTCTTTTTTCATTAGAAAGCTACATTATCACTGAGTAACATAGCCCATATTTAGTACTAGATTAATATAGAAATCTTTAGAAATTCCTATTAAAACCAACCGAAGGTGTACAAAAATTAGCCATAAAATGTCTTTCAGCAAACGCTGCGAAGAGTATTAATGATAGGGCAAACAAATGTTCGACAATATTATTAGAATATAAAATTAAAAATATTGATCAAAGAATTAAGAGATAATGTGATTGTAGCAACTATCATTACGGGTCCCGCGGCCGGTCAGCTTGCACATGTTCCGCGGATCCCGATGATACCAATAACTGATTTGCCCATATCTTTTAAAAGGTTACAGTTCCCTTTAAAAATATCCTCTGCCCTAACAACAAATAAATCGCAGGGACAAACTTTTTCCATAGTTGGTATCGACTTAAGGAAAGAGTGATTTTGCCACGGGCAATTGTATGTGGCACTTTCTCGAGTAGGATGTCCTGAAAATCAATACGTTTTGTTGCCAACTACAAATACCATAGCCAACGGAGTATACAGGGACGCTTTTAGATAAGCATACAATTTGTTTCTAATTTAGTGATTCATGGTCGTTTAAATGCTTATAACTTAAATACCTGTAGCTATTTATGTCTACCCGTGCGAAGCCGGGACGGGCCGCTAGTATATTTATATACAGATAAAGTTAGTAGTTATAAGATTCATTCGATTTTTTCGAAAAATTTCAAATACTTATAATTTTTAAAAATTGTAATTTTACACACAAATGTAAGTACGTACAAATTACAATATCAGCGCTTATCAAGGGTGTACGTAGAGGTGCAGTGGGGTGGGGACAACCACCCCTAGAAATCGATTGAAAAAAAATAATGATAACCTAGATAATAACTTTAATGCAGTGTTTTTCTCAAAATCCATAATAATTAGAAAGAAAATATTTTATTACTACTATTATTATTTTATTATTGGTCTTTTCTAACGATAGATAGTTCATCAGCCCAGCAATTGTAAGGCTTGTTTCACACAATACGGTTTTGACCGTACGGCAAAAAAACCGGACGGCGACATTTTGTTAGAGGCGCGAAGAAGGGCATTATACGCTTTCATACGGTCACGGTCTCTAGCAAAATGTCGCCGTTCGGTTTTTTGCCGTACGGTCAAAACCGTATATAAATTTGTGTCGAGTTTTATGCCGAATTACAATATTTTGTTAGGGAGGCTCTTTGGAAATAAAAAAATTTGTTTTCCAAAGATCTCCAAAAACTCAACTTATGATATATCGTACATACGATTTTTTCCCGACAATGAAACTTGCTCTTCATATTGTCCTTTTTTACCGTGTTCCACCAACTCGGTTAAAAGAGCTTTAAGCACGTTGAGGAGAGTCAAAACGTGGCTAAGATCAACCATGGTTGAAGATCGTTTGAATGTTTTAATTAACAGGATCATTTATGCTGAGTTTACACTGAACAATGGTTTAAATAATATAAATTGTTAATCTGTATAGGTATACATATATGGGCATATCCACAGTATTTTTAACTTTCATGTTACCACAGTATATTAAGCCTTAGAAATGAAATTGGCACTTTCTAAGTGGATAGATTTTCGTATCATGACTTATTTCAATTATGTAACCTACTTGTGACTTGATTGCATTAAAATTTTTAATTAAAATTAATAAAAAATGGGCTTAAATATTGCAAATTTCAAGCGTACCAGATGCAAATTTATTAAGTTTTATAAACAAAAAACATTTCAACGACCTTTGAAACAACTTAACATCATTAACATATAATTATTTATAATATACACTGATAGAAAAACCTCGAAAGAAAGGTGTGCTACTATTTAAAAAGTAGTACAAAGCAATTAAATTAGAGTACCTCCGTTTTTACAAATATTAAAATCTGATCTTTTTCTCTATATAACTTTCTCAACGATCGATTCTGGTAGTATTTTATAGGCTTAAATTATTCTCTATCAATCAATAAATCAATTAAAATTTAATTGGATCATGTGCCTCTATTTAAAAATAAATAATGCTATTTTAAAGTTAAAAATTGAAAACGTGATTGGTATAAAATACGTGATTTTTTTAGCGGCACACCTATCGATAAGATCTTACAGCAAAATAAATGATTGTGAATGATAATTTTACGAATAATCGATAGTAAAAAAAGCTGTTGATCTAAATTTTGAAATTTCAAAGTTTGTACGACAGTACAAAATCAAAATTTATTATGAAATGAGGGTTTTTCATTGAATGCTTTTCATTGATCTAACGTACCGGATATTACGTGACGTATATTAACGATGTTTCAAAATGAATCACGCAAGTATTTTCTTGTTATTTAGATGATAAACAATCAAGAAAATGTTTGTTTATAGGTGTACCTCAAAATAAAAAAAAAATGTTTTCAATTGTTGAAAATGAAAGATTCTGTGGATATGCCTATATACATATACAAACAATGAACAACAATTAAAAATACAAATTCAACAGCGTCTTTGGCCCTTATTAAAAAGTTTAGACAACAACATTTTATTGCTTAAAAATAAACTGACTAACATTTCCATTCAATCTAAATCAGAGGATATTTTGAGCACTGCCCCGATACATTTTGTTTGCCAATTGAAAAGGAGCCCCAAAATATTCGATTAGAAGTGATAATGATAAAAAGTGAATCTAAGAAGGTACATAATAAAAATAATTAACAAACAATTAGAAATAATATAAATAATCTTAACAAAACTTAGAAAAGATAACAAAATTTATTAAAGCTAAGAAACTATCAAAAATACAAATATTCATATAACTATATGCAAATGTATGTACTTTGTTCCTTACTCTTATTTATTTGAAGCACATAAGCATACAATGATATTTTTATTAAATGGATTTCTACTTTTCGAAATGCATGGATAGCCATGTGTAGATGTCTCATTTGACCACCTACGATACTTTTCCTTCATCAGACAATTGAAGATTGAAATAACGCCCTTACAAAAATGCTTATGTTTTTGGTATTCTTATGCAGACAAAATATCTATTCTAGTTATGTACCTACATATGTACATACATATGTACATGTATGTCCATTAGACTATATATTTAGCTATATAGAAGAACCACCCTGACATTGAACCCGAAAAAAAAAGAATATTTAGCATGAGGGTGTTGTCTCAAAAAGAAGGAAATAATATCTTCAAAGACCCCAGCTGATTCATTCTGTCTACCAATATATGAGTCAACCATTTCGGTACGAAAACGAAAAGTGATTGACACAGAATGCACAGAAAGAAATTTTAATGAAACAGGGAAAGTGATATTCACATAATATGATTCACATTTTCAAGCCGTTGCGCGTGCCAGGGGTGTATTTTTGATATAGGGCTACACCTAAAAGGCTAAACTAAGGCGCTTTACTTTAGGTCTACATAGAAAACCTAATTGTACATCTAAGCTTAGAATGTTCCTATACATATGAAAAGATACATTTAAATGTTTTCATTTTCATATTTTTACGGTTTTTACTTGTAAACAACATTTTTTAGAATGAATTGGTATATAATTCTGTTAATTTTAATAATTTGAAAACGACACGCAAGCAAATAGATTTAAAAGTTTCCAATTACGAATTTATCTTACAATGAATTTTCATTTCATTGTAAGATAAATAAGTCTTTGGGGATTTTAAGAAATGTATCATTTCGCCTTGGGAGTTCCATCAAGTCAATTCCGGTCGAAAAAGTAAAGTGCTTATGTACCCAAGCACCAACATAAATATTCACCACAGCAAACCAATTTGCCTAATCGATATAAATGTGTGATCAAATAACGCTGCTAAACCTAGGTCGCAAGTCGCAACCCCTTTTTAATAGCAAACTCAATAGTTACGAGTATATCCACAAAGTAGGGAAAATAATCGAAAAACAAAGGTCATTCGCCTGTTTATCGTCGTTGAACAAAAACAAATACAATTTTGACTGAATCACCACCCCCCTGTTTGTGTACATCCTCAATATTGCAAGCAAACCACCACCAAATAAGGGTAGTTCTGGTTTATGATAGTTCGCAAAATATTCGCAACATTTTCGATGGGGGATTGAGGAAACTATTATATATGTATGTATATAGAAATATGTAGCATCACGTGCTATGAGCATGACAAAACAAAATAGAAGAAACTAACACTGCATTAATTTAAGTTTTGTCTGCTTCCCCTATTGTCTATGTTCAAGTCAATGAAAGAGATTCAAGAACTGCATCAGTTTTTCTGAAAAGAAACTGATTTTTTTTCCTCTTTAAAGATAAAGAATCTTACAAATTCACCCTCGGCCCTTTTGTCCAAATTATTAAATTTCAAATGCAATACAAGTACCTACAACTACAATGGCTAGGGGTGAGGGCAGTATCTCTGTTCATTATGAATTCTGGGGGCACTTGCGGCGACGACGACGACGAACGGTGAGTCATTGATTTTATGCTTCACTTCCGACTCCGATTTATCGGCCCTATCGAGGTAACCGTCGGAGCGGAATTCTCTCCGATTTCCTCCGAATCGGAGACATTTTGCTTCATCGGACAACTACCTTGAAGCAAAATGTCTCCGATTTCCTCCGAATCCGCTCCGACGGTTACCTCGATAGGGCCGTATGTGTTTTTCCTTTTTTAGTTATTTTTAGTTTAAATTATTTTCTTTTGTTTTGTTTGATTCAGCGGCAGTTTGTCACTGTCACTGCATTCTGAAGAAAATACAAATATTTATAAAAATTATTTATCATATGTGTGTACAAGAACAATGTTTGTACAGTACATACATGAATAATTGTACACTGTACAGTGTAAATGTACACTTTACATTATACACTCGAAGAAGGGATTTACATTTTAATATTTGAATTTATTGTGAGAGCATAAGTTGTTGTCGTCGTCGTCGTTTAAACTCACTGCTCAGTCATTACAACAGGCGCGACAAGTTCAAGAGTAGATATCAAGTCTTTCATTAATGGAGGTTTAAAAATAAATATTATCATTAGCTTGTGTTCAACTATATGGAAACACAATATGAATGCATAAATATACAAAATAATAATAAAAATTCAAACTCTCCCGTCGTCGTCGTCGGACGCAATGCCTTGAGCTTGAGAAAGAAACAAAACAAAACACTTGGACTTATTGGCACTTGCACTTGCACATTGAATGAGATTGATTGAACGTGACTTTTTGTGGCGTCATAAAGGATGTTACTGCAGCATAGTAAAATCATAGGCATTGTGTATTTTTTGTTTTATTGTTGACAGGTATTTTGTTTCATAAAAGCTGATAGAGCCGGTGTGTTTTCTTTTGGCGAATGAACCTTCATTGTTTAAGTGATTGATTGATAAATCTCCTAACGAAGTTATTTTTAGACTTAAAACTGTTAACTATATTTTGTTGAGACTGAGAACTCTATTGGAATTATTTTTTTTTTTTGATATTAAAAGTTAGTTCGTATTTATTTTTTAACACTGATTTATCAACAAGAATTAAAAGTGCGTTTAGACTAAAGAAGCATTTTTGAAACATTTCATAAAAATTCCAGAAACATTTAAAAAACGCCTCAGAAACATTACTGAAATGGTATATAAAAGATTTTCCAAAATGGTATCGACGTCTTACCCAATCGTAGAACGTATGACGTTTCAAAGAGTATGAACATTTGCCACAACTCTTGAGTTATGTAGCTTAATCTTGTGTAAGCCAAGTTTCTTGCCCAAAATGAATGATGCCCATTTCTTGAGAACGCCATGAAATTAACTAATTTTGATCGTCTGCTTCGGACATTTAAGCCTAGTACGCTGCTGAAGCCTAGTACGCTGCTGATGCGAAACGAAATTTCCCATACAAAAATGACATGACGAAATCATAAACGAAAAATTTCGCTGTGCTTTTCGTTTTTCAGTACGCTGCTGAACGACGAAATGTGACATTTTAGTGGAGAGCTGTACTAGATTTCTTAGTACAATTCTCCACTCTTTTCGTTCTCAATTTAATTGCCCAGCACATTAATTGCTTGCGAAATTTTGACGTTTAATTTTTTTATTGGAAAAAAAAATTGTTTACTCGTGACTTTCGGTGTTTTGACTTTGATTTATATTTGATTTAAAATTTAAAATGAAATGGATTTGTCTAATGTGTTCCAACATTGCATTTCTGAATCGGAAACTCAGGATGTTATTGGTGATGTGCTACAAGTGATGAAGACAAGCAGTGAAATTCAACTTTCAGACAGAACTCTCCACAAATATTTTTCCGCTGTGGTTTTCGTTTTCATTTCGCTCTGCACTTGGAGACCACCGAAAAATTTCGTTTCGCATCAGCAGCGTACTAGGCTTGATGCGAAACGAAATTTCCCATACAAAAATGACATGACGAAATCATAAACGAAAAATTTCGCTGTGCTTTTCGTTTTTCAGTACGCTGCTGAACGACGAAATGTGACATTTTAGTGGAGAGCTGTACTAGATTTCTTAATACAATTCTCCACTCTTTTCGTTCTCAATTTAATTGCCCAGCACATTAATTGCTTGCGAAATTTTGACGTTTAATTTTTTTATTGAAAAAAAAAAATTTTTTACTCGTGACTTTCGGTGTTTTGACTTTGATTTATATTTGATTTAAAATTTAAAATAAAATGGATTTGTCTAATGTGTTCCAACATTGCATTTCTGAATCGGAAACTCAGGATGCTATTGGTGATGTGCAACAAGTGATGAAGGCAAGCAATGAAATTCAACTTCCCGACAGAGCTCTCCACAAATATTTTTCCGCTGTGGTTTTCGTTTTCATTTCGCTCTGCACTTGGAGACCACCGACAAATTTCGTTTCGCATCAGCAGCGTACTAGGCGGTAGCGATTTTTTGACACATATCACTCACAAGCACAACGAATATGTGGAATTGTAGACTCAAATTTTGTGTACTAAACGTGTTATTGCTTGTCTATATTACGGTGAGAATTACTGCTGAAAATTGGAGTGAACGCTCGACTCCGAATTTTTGTACAATATTTTTTTAGACGTTGCTCGTTCGTGTACTTTACTATATTAAAATGTTCAGTTTACTGAATAATTTGACAATGACAGTTTGATGTTTAGTAAGAGGTTGAGTTCATAGTTGTGAAGTCAACATTAGAAAATCCTTTAGATAGGTTTGTGGAAAACATCCCTATTTAGTCTTATATCATTTCACAGATCGTCTAGGATAGTATACAAATTAAGTTTTCCTATAGAGGATATTATAAAATATCCATTTTTAAACGAAAATCATGACTTTGAAAAACCAAACAATTAGCGTACTAAGGGCATCTTCACAGTGGGCTAAGTTTTTAATCTGAAAGAGAGTTGTATCTACAGTACTTGTCAAAACATTTGCAACTGTCACCGCCTTTCAAAAAAAACGACCATTCGTATGTATAAACGTTGTTCCAATGAAATTATTTGTATTGCTTTAGACTTTTGTATGTATCACCTTATTGTTCATAATCTTAAAGCACTGATTCACAGGCAAATTCTACAAATGCACTGCTTTTACAAAAATAATAATGATTTCTGCTGTGCAAAACATTTGCAACTAGTGGCCATTTCTCTTTTCGTCTCATTTTGATAACGATTAATTTGATTTATTTTGAGGTTGGTAAGTTTATACGTGTAGCTTGATTTGTTTAGTTAGTTTTTGCCGGGACTTTGATCGATAAAACGGTTTTTTTTAAATAAATTCTTTTTAAATTAAAAAAAAAAGATTTTGTTTTAAAAATGGCGGGAAATAAATATTCTCGGATGTAAAATTCAGAATTTTGAGTGATTTCAAAAAAGTAGCATCACAAGAAGAAATTTCAAAGAAATATTCCATTCACAAATCAACTATTTGTAGAATCATCAAAAGTGGAAAGGTATTATGACATCATAGAGGAGGAAGGTCTCGAAGCACCTCAGAAAAAGATGATTGAAAAATAACAAATTTCTTCCGAAGAAACCCCAAGGCATCATCCAGGGAAGCAAAGATTGAACTTAGGTTACCAATTGACCCATCAACTATCAGACGCCACGCACTGCAGGCCGGATTGCGAGGTTTTCAGATAGCAAAAGAGCCATTTATTTAAAAAAAAAAGTGAAAGCTCATTTGGCTTTTGCAAAAACTCATCTCAATTGGAGTCCCCAAAAATGGGAAACGGTCTTGTTTTCTGACGAATCAAAGTTCAATATGCACGGATCGGGTGGAAAACAACATGTCAGGAGGCCAAGAGGTGAAAGAATAAATCAAAAAAACACTAAAGGGATGGTCAAACATGGAGGTGGTTCAATTTTGGTCTTGGGCTGCTTCTCTGGCTCAGGAATCGGGCAAATTCGACAAGTGTAGGGCATAATAAAGTCTAAAGACTATGTAGACATCTTTGTAACACCATGCTGCCTCATGTCCATTGGGAAATGGACGTTCGAACACGACAATGATGACAAAAACAAGTCGAAGTTGGCCACAAAGTGGATTACAGAAAAAAAGATTGAGGTTTTACCATGGCCAGCCCAATCCCCAGACCTAAACCCAATAGAGAACCTGTGGGAAATTGTGAAGAGAAGAATTGGCAGCAACATTTTTAAGTACAAAAGTGACCTTTTCGCTGAAATTCAGAGGCAGTGGAATGACATTCCAAAAACGGTTATAATTGACTTTATAGCTTCGATGCCCAGAAGATATACAGCCGTTATAAAAAATAAAGGATACGCAATTAAATATTAACATTTCCTTGCCTTAAAGTAAGAAAATAGTTTGAAATTTAGGTGTGAGGCCTAAGTTGCAAATGTTTTGCACAGCAATTTTCCAACTATTAAAGTATTTAGTGATTTATTTTTTGTTTAAGTGAAGAGTGTTAATTTTTGTTTCCAACAATTATAACGTAATATCAAAACAGTTTAGAAAACTAAAGAAAGAATTTGCCTGTTTGATTTTCTAAACAATTTTTTTTAATGAAAAATGTTGGAGATTCTAGTTGCAAATGTTTTGCACAGCACTGTATAATGAAAGTCTTAAATTATGAATTGTATCATACAAATGTTGGCTAACAAGTACACTTGAGGATAAACGAGCTGAAATAATCATAATTTCAAACGAGAACAAAATAAGAGACAGGTTTTCAGGCGTTGAAGATTTAATAAAATTATGGGACTTATGTCCCATATTCGTGAATGGTAACACTTAGCTCATATTTGATTTGACAGATAATTAGTTTTATCCTTCCACTGAACGAATATGGTTGTGTATACGCTTGAACAACGCTGGGAATAACGCTTAGAGGAGATGCCGATTTTGCCAAAAAAAAATCATATTTTCAGATGAAGCTCATTTTGATCTTGGTGGGTATGTGAACAAGCAAAATTGTCGCATTTGGGGCACAGAAAACCCGCACGCATGCATTGAAAAGCCGATACACTCAAAACGAGTCACTGTTTGGTGCGGATTTTGGTCAAGAAACATAATTGGGCAATTTTTCTTCGAAAATGAGCTAGTGGCCGTTACAGTCAATAGCGATCGTTATCGGGCCATGTTGAGCGAATTTTTGTTCACAAAAGGAGGAGGAGGATATTGGCAACATTTGGTTTCAGCAGGACGAACGCTACGTGTCACACAACCTTAGCTACAATCGATGTTTTTATAGCATTTTCAAACAAAAAAAAGTTATTGGGCGGACCCAATATTTGATTCGTTTTTCTTAAAATGTTTATGACAACTTTTCAACTAATCGGACGACGAAGAACAATTAGGTAATTAATTTAAAAACAAAAAAAATAAGTACTACATGTGTATGTAAATATTTGCGTTACGTTTATAAAAAAAATAGGGTTTTCAAATAACAGTTTCATTTTAAATATCCCGCTATATTTGAGCAGCTGGCACTTTTAAAGCTGTGATCTTCTGACATTTGGCAATTATTGAAAACTACTAAATAATAAAACGATACACGTTTCATTAACACATTGAAACTGGTAAAATTAATTTCAAAAAAGGTGAACATTTTCCAGTCACATTTCGCAGTTTTGCAAGAAAAGTTTTCTGTCCATGATTTAGAATATTTTCTTCAAAGCTAAGTGAAATATAAGGCATATGCCGATACTTCAAAATAGATTCAAGACATTAGAGATGAAATTCTTGAAGTTATCAATACATATTGCCACCAAGCACAAATTGATCATTGGAAATGTTATGAATTGCAATGGTTTAATGGCAACCATTGATTTCTCTTAAAATATATGTAACTACTCGTTATTTTTTTAATATCGGAAATGAATCATCTAATTTTAAAACCCTGTATCTATTTTTTTTTCATCAGCAACTCATTTATTAGTCAAATAAAAGTTACGAATACATCAGCTGAACATACATATTTTTATTTGGTTTTCTGGCATTCGTTTTTATTTTTATATTTTGTATTTTTTATTATAGTAACATTTATGCTGATCGATAAAAAGACTTTAAATTATAACACTTTGACTATAATTATGTGAAACATACAACCCCTATTTTAAGCCCCGCATAATAAGTATTCGTATGTTACCTACATATAAGTTTTTAAAACATATTTTTTTCATACAGTTAAAACACAATCGTAAATAAAATGATTGACAGATCCATCGAATAAGGGCCACAAAATTGTACGTTAAAAAATCGAATAAGTTGTCTTAATTCAATTTATTTTATGTCCTAATTTATTATTATCTACATAAGTTTATATAATTTGTAGGGCTGGTATATGCCTCAAATTAGTCTTTATCTTTATTTAAAAATTGAGTTTATGTGCTTAGCTATATATTTCCCATAAGTACACCACATGTTCGGCTCAACTTCCCTGGTGAAACAATAACTTGTATAATCGGTTCCAAATACAGTCAAAATTATAGAATTTTCCTATAATATGTATCTATAAGTACTATTTTTCTATCTTGTGCCTTTTAAGTAAATAATCAAAATACGAACCAAAAAATTAAAAAAAAAGAACCCCTATTCTTAAATAATAATATTTATGTATGTACGTCTCAATAACTTTGATTGTCTACACACAACTCAGCCGACACTTTTATAGCTCGTGACCTAGGGCTTATCTGTTTTTTTTTTTTTTTTGTATTTTTGTATTTCTAATTTAGAAAACATTTTACCGGCTATAAATTTTTCCAAATAAGGCAGGGTGTTCAGAGCGCATGAACGTACACATCCCTTATTTGACGAATGTTGCCATATTTCATATAAAACTCGTGTCTTTGTAGTTGTGCTGAGTTGCTATCCAAAAAATAATTCTCCTCTTTTCGCTTTAGTGCTCTTATAGTAAGTGCTCGTCGTAAATTTAATGCTAAATCTGTCTTGGCTCAACACTACACACCCATTTTTGTTTGCTTCATCAGAACATTTATGAAGAAAAAATAAATCCATAATTTCGGTGTATCGCAGCGCAGCTCAGATACTTAGCCAAGAAGAGCCCGGCATAGGCTATAGCTCAGCTCAGTTATAGGCGAGATATAGTAAAAAAAAAAACAAAACCAAAACCGGACGTGAGCGTGCCCCATGCATTTAAGACATATCAATCTCGTGTAAAGAGTTTTAATTTATTCAAATTGTAATTTGAAATTAAATAATATTATTGAACTTGAACTTAGTGTGACTCTTTAGTAATGGCTAGCTCATGGCATGGGCCTTGGCGTTTTCAGCTGGATTAAATGCAATAGTGAGACGAAAATAAAAATATTAAATGCATGTATGAATTCATATAGCCTAAATAGTGCTAATGTGGAAATGATGATAGATTGTCTTTTTAGTGAATTTTGTTTGTATTATGAACGTCAATTTCTATAGATGTTTGGGCCTAGTGCGTATACACCAGTTATATTAGTACTAAATGAAAGCTGATGTTTTGCTTAATATACATTATTTATATTTCCAAAATCGGTTTGGAAGATTTCGAGACATTTGAGCTTGAAGTTGAAATAGTAAAAATCAAAAAATTCGTTATTTTTTTTGCCATATCTGCTTATAACATTCGACTAACAGAATATATTAAGACGATATTGGACCAAACGAAACATCAAACAAATATTTTTCAGATGGTATTAATATTTTTGATATATATATACTCAGTAGGTATATGTTCAGTTTATATAATTAGCTCACACTTTGCTGGCAAACATATATTTCAATTTATTTTTACATGCTGATATCTTAAAATAATCAGTGACGACATATGTACATATGCTTCTTTGGACGCAATGATTAGCTTAAACTGTAACCTTTCAATTGTTATATAATTTTATATCATTCCACATATAGAAAGTGGCCATTCTTTTTTAATGTCTTAAGAGAAGAGTTAGGCCCTTTTCACACCAAACGAATCCGAATCAATCAGAATCACTCCGAATCAAGTTGAATCTGATTGACCAAGATTCGACTTCGAGCGCTCCGTTTAAATGTGAAGGGATTCTTTTCCCGCCTTCAGACCGGACGAATCTGGTTCAATCAGGTTTGATTCGAGGTCGCACTTGATTCAACCTGTCAGATTCCTCGTCCGGTCAGTTTTGAATCAACAACCATACTAGAGAGAGAGCAACTAAAAGAAGGAAAACAAAAAGAAGATGAAAGGATTTTTATAGATTCAAGTTGATTCAGCTGGTGTGAATGAGTGGAGATGACGAATCAGATTCAACTTGATTCGGAGTGATTCTGATTGATTCGGATTCGTTTGGTGTGAAAGGGGCCTAAGGAAAAAATGATTACAACAAACTTTAAATGTAATGGAAGAATTTTAATTACTAGTTACATGTATGTATTTAAAAATCGTCAATTACTTGAAATTGAATTCCATACATGTAATTGAAAACAATAAAGTAATGACCTTGACTGTAATTGAAAAGTGCTTCCCCTCATGAACTTAAAAAAGTCCCATTCTAATTTTCAATTACATGTAATTAGTAAGTGCATGTTTGCAATTACAATTACAAGTAATTGAATTAAAATTTATATTTTTTCAATTTCAATCGTGCGTAATTTTATCGGGAAAAAGTCAAAAACTAATTATCTGTAATTGAAATGAAAGTTGAAATTAATTAGGAAAAGTAATCATTACTTCCCAACTCTGTTAAAGACAAAACTTATGCTTTGAAATTAGGCACCATAAGTATCAAATTTTCAAAGATGCACTTTGTTAGTTATTTTGATTATAAGAGCCAATTTATACTATACAACACTTTGAAATATATAATAACATCGCTGGACGGAGTCTAAAAGTCTTTTGAAGATAAATCTGAGATTTAAATAGAAGGTCATTCATTTTGTGGTTTCTAGGTGGTAGCGTTTTCATTTGTCATAATCGTGGTTAGGATTTTGTTGACCTAAAAAATTAAAAAAAAAGGCAAAACAAAACACTCAAAAAGGCAAAGAAAAGGCATTTATTAAAAAATACTAGGAAAATAAACAAAAATGAATTTAATTATAGTACCATTGGACTACCAAGAGTTTTTTAAAGTTCTCAGGTAGCAATCTTCTTCGGTTGTCTTTTAGAAGGGTTGTGAAGGAGCTAAATGATCTCTCAAAAGCTAAAACGAGTGGAGCCCATCTAAAACTTTCAACATTATTCACTTCAATGTTTCCTGGAAGTTTGGAATCCACGTCGCAGTTTATTACAGAATTTATTTGCTCAATCGTTTTAAGCCCTTTGTTTCCACTGAAAACGGCAGTAAACTTCTTCAAGACTTCCTCTGCAATGGGCCCTTTTACTTTTTTTAAATTTTCTTCAATGTCTTTCAAAACAGGCAGCACTTCGCAAATTGATGTTCCTTGATGAGAATATTGTTAGCTTAAATTATAAGTAGGTACAAACTCTCAAATAAACATACCTGTTTTTTGTAGGTCTTTGAAAATATATGTTTTTTCGGATCGACTAAAAACCCAAAAACGCAATCTGCGCTTGCAGTTCTTCATCTTCAATCAATTTTTTTGCAAATGCAACACAGCTTGCATCATCTTCGAGACCGCTGAAGATTTTTTTGATCCGATCAAAATAGTCCGCATAATATGCTGCTGCCTCTAACCAAGTACCCCAGGGAGTTAAAACCTAGTTTAAATGGAAATTAAAAAATACGACTTCAAATTCAGTTTCAAACAAACCTACAGGCAATTCAGGTTCCATTATCCTTAAAAATAGCAATCCGAGATGGAGTCTTTAGAAATACTTGTTTCAAGTTCTACACGTAGGCGTCAACTTTTGAGTATAGTGACTGCTTTCACGAACTCTGTTTACACCGAGAGCGACGCGACGCAAGTTACGTAAACCATTTTCGAGTACAACCCTTCCAGAGTTTTGCCACTCTTCTTCATATATTTACGGTGCAGCGTCTGTTACGAACAACAAAACCTTTTCTCTCTTAAGCTCATCGGGCCACAACAATCGCATCGAATCTTCAAAAAGCTGGGTTTTTAACTAAAGATTCTCAACGGTATGCGAAAATGTTCGCATTCCTTTTGATGCTTAACCAATTATTAGATATTTCTTAACAAAATTTAATAAAAAAGCAACAAAGGCAGAAAAAGTCAACAATGGCGAAGAAAGGCAAAAAAAGGCAAAAAAGGCAAAGTAAAATACATACATATATTTGCAAACACCAGGGCTTGAAACATGTTTGTGGAAAGTCGATTTCATCTTCCGTTTAACCAAAAAAAAAAGTCAAAGTTAGTAAAATCCTATCTGGTAATAATACTAGTTGAATGTTTGTCAATTTTGATAATTGATCGCTTAAAAATCGAACTAACGCCTTGAAATTAATGTACACTGTCTTTAAAAAAATAGGATTCAAACTTAGCCAATTTTTAGAAATTACATACAAGTGTTGCTAATAATCCGAATATATCAATTTCCAGCGTTCGCAGTAATAGAAAGTATCGTAAGACCCCGTTTTGACCGGCTAATGAAGATTAAAACTTGGACTATATTTGGTTAAGTTGGACAATAAGCCACACAATACGACCAATTATGACTTTATTGCGTGAGAAGTGTCACGGTCGATTAATCTAGAACTATAGTCTATGGCTTAATAATGGCTTAGTAATGGCTTAAATACCCTCAGAAATGTACGAAAAATAGATTACAAATTACCTCAGAAGAAACGCATGTAGCGAATCTTACTGAGAAACAATTTCAAATGATATTATTTTTCACACTTGATGGCGAATTCATAGCTTTCAAAATACAACAAAATATTTATCACTTCGAAATCAAAATATGCATGATCCTATATTTTCGGATTTGAATAAAGAGGATTAACCTTAAATTCTTTCACCTTATGCTTCGTCTTCAAAGACGCAAGACTCATCTACTAACTAATAATAACTTCAAAAGCTTATTAATGAAATTGATTAAAGCAAACATTTTAAAAATTAAAGGTCGCATTTTCAAGATGTTAAGTTATGCATAAATCATTTAATATTTGCATCAATAAAAAAAATATAATCTTATTTCATTAAACATTTTTGTCTGCATCATACCTGTTGACTTTGACAGCAAAAATGATCTTTATAGAAACAACACGTTTGGGCGTTTACTAGATCACACGAGTTTCCTAATTTTAAGTATAATTTGTTGCTAACTATAAAATGCATCCCTACTAAATGCTAACCCTATATACCAAAACCGGATAGGTCAGCTAGTAAGGTAAAATTTGGTTAAAAATACAATCAACATAGCATCGATAGATATGAAAGCGTCTAAATATAAAAGCCAGCATTTTGTCTAATCGAATGAACATATAGACCATCAACGTTGGATTTTTGTTTGCTGAATAAAAGAAATGAAATGAATAATTATTGTATTGCCCGATATGGAATTTAAAACGGGTGAAATGTGAGAATAGCTCCATTTAACGCACTTGCACGCAAGATAATTCATTAAACCCGTTTGATATAGTTTGGAAGCGCTGTGGTGTAACGACGACGGAGAAGTCTTCATTTATATAGCATTTCATTCGGACAGAAATTGTGTTTTTTTCTTTCTTTAAATAGTGACCGGTATTTATTGGAATCTTTTGAAAGAAAGGTTTGAATAATAATAATAAGAAGCTGAAAAACTTAAACTATGACGCACATACTAATGGCTATTTAATTAATTTTAGAAAAAGGGAAATTGAGTTCAACTTTATAATTAGTTATTTTTAAGTTAATTTGTTTATTAAATTTGCTGAAATGAATAAACAATAAAGAACATAATCTGGGTATATATTTGTGTATATTCAAATTGTCTAACCTAGTTTTTTTTTGTAAAATGAAAATTATTTAAAATAAAATAAACTGTTTTTATGAATACCCTTACAATTATTTAACAGAGTCCGGGGAATTAAGAACCACATTAGCTTTGAAAATATGCACACTGCACATTTCAATGTGCATTCATTCGACATTCGTAAAGTGCGGCTAAGAAAAGACTCTCCGTTGTTAACAGTATTGCCGAAAAAAAGTAAATTGATGAGTATTCATAGAAGTACGCGGGTATTGCGGTTCGTTTGTTTCAGCCAAAGAATGCAGTTGGAAATGTTTATGAAAATAGCGAAACAATATTTACAGGCATGAAACTACTGCGGCAGTGTTCAAAAGTTGTAAATGTTACCCATCGGTCACCTACCACTCTTAGAGATCCTGCCCAAGAGGCCTAAGTGGGTTATTGGAGCAACTATGGGAGTTTCGGACTGTGAAAAAGTCTTATAGATTAGAGACAGATCAAAAAGGAGTAAACATGAGCATTCGACAGCAAATGTGAATTCTGATATTCGTTTACAATGTGCATATTTAGCTAGGAAAGATTTTAATTTTGAGGATAAATGTAAACAGTTTTCATGATATTATAATTGCATTATATTTATGAACTTTAAGGACATAAAGTTATATTCAGACCCTAAGATGTTGCATTTTTACTAGCAGTTTTTTATTAACTCCATATTTATGAAGCAAAATGTTAGAAATTGACACTGAAGAAATCGGAAATATCCCCTGTACAATTTAATTTCTTTTAAAAATTAGACTATGACGAAACAGTTCCACTATTGGGCGAATACGCGATCTTTGGTTTATTGAATGTTGAGCAAACTTTTCTTATTTGTTTGTCCCTGGTGATATGCAAAGTGCTCTTCATAAACCCCAAGATTTATCAAAGTATATTATCATTGGATTTATTTGTCTATAATAAGTAGGTACATCATCTATTGATAAAAGAATCTGACTATTGATTGAAACTACCTTATATGATCACATCGTAAGATAAATTTCATCAAAAATACTATAATAATGCTAAACGTGCATAAAAGGGTATAAAACAGCTCTCGCTGTTCAAACAATATTTGTAAAATCATTTACCTATCCAAAAACCAGCTGCTGCTGTTTTGCCTTAAGCTCTTACATAAATAACAACAAGTCGCTCCAAAAATGTATCTACGTTTAAAAACTTAATGAAGAAGTTATTACCATTTAATCGCGCGCTTCAATGTGTGATGCTGTGACCATAATCCATGTGCAATGTACGTACGAAGTGCATTGAAGCTGAGACAAAACAAAATAAACATTTATCAATCCCAGACTGGTATTTTGAAGCCCGTATCTACTCTCGTACATACATACATTTAGTATATCAAACCACCAAAAAGAGTAATTTTTCTTTATGAAACTCGAGACAATCTGACGCCATTTATGTCGTTGGATGCAAGTTGATTTTTTTATACCAAATATGGCAATGGTAATGAAATATTGAAGCAAAAGTAAATATGTACATTTAAAGTTGAATTGACAGAGACTAGGAAAAAATATATCTACTGTATCTGCTATGCTCGTGTATAGGCAAACATGATTATGCATTTTTCATAACCACCTTGATCTGTCTGAATAGAAGAAATAAACCTAAAGCTATCAATAAGATATGTGTGTTATAACGGTTTATTTTTATTAAACGGTTGGATATTGTGGAAGTGTTGTAGGCACTTTAATGAAAGTTAAAAAGTGAAATTTAGTTTTATGTGAAATTGAGATACACGTAGGTGCAATTAGACGCCAGTCCTTATAAGGAATCTTTTCTCTCAGTGTAAACAATTCTCAAAGAATTAATTTTAACTGAAACACGTAAAATAAAACATAAATGGTCTTATATCTAAATCCAGTTTATGTAAAAAAAAACAACTTAATTTGTTTGTAAACCAGATCAGTGTGTTTTATCTTTAATAATTAATTATAAACTTGTTGGTACTTGAGATTTGATTTATTTATATAATTGAGTTGAATCCGAATCTAAGATGCTCTCACACTGAAAAACTCATTATGGGAAGTTTTTATAGCATGTATCTGCTTAAATTTGTCAAATCCCATTTATTAAATATTATACTACGTTTCCACCGGGCACTAAACCGAGATTTAGCTAGATTTGTCACAAATCTCCTTGAAATCTCGAAGATTTACCATACAAATTTTAATCTCCTCAAATGAAGATTTCAAATAAAACTCATTGAAATCTACTTGGAAACATTAGTTTGTCAAATCAAACAAACTTTTTTTTCGGAGAATAATTGTTGAACCGACCCATTTAAATGCCAATTTCGTTTATTGACAGATGGAAATGTCAACAAAACCTATCTGTCTCACTTCCATATGACTCAAATTCAAAACAATAAACAACTTTCAAGAAATCACAGACGAAATAAAATGTAAGTATACAAAAATAATAAATATGTACAAGAATATAATAAAACTAATTACTTACAGATGATGAGTGAACAAATACATACATATTTTTTTTCTTTTCGAAAGGAGAATAATTTGAAGTTTGGTTGTTATGCCATTAACCAAACGTCAAATTAATCTCCTTTTCTTTGGTGGAAACACCTCAAGATTTATTTTAAATCACTTGCCTTAAAGCTCGGATTATTTTTTGGTGGAAACGTACTATTATAGCGAAAGCTACATAATTTCTATCACTTGTCTGATTATGGTATCACCATAAAAAATCTTTTCTTCCAGCTTAAAATTACTTGTGTAAAAAAAGCCAGTGGCAGATAATGAAGGCAACCTTCAAATTACCGGCATTACACTTCACCCGATTTCTTACTGACAAAATTGAACAGTGTAGAAATCGACGAAAAACGATGTGAACTTCCTATTAATAGTGAAGAAAGAGCCATTGTGAATTTGCCTTATTTTGCTGCATTTGAATGTCAACGCAAATGTCATATTGACATCTGTATTCCATCGTTTAACCTATGAATTTTGTAATCGTGAAAAAATGTCTTGCGGGAATTTAATATTAAAAAATAGTCTAAACTATTACTTAAAATCATCATGTCCACTATTATTAACATCCAGATATGGCCATACACTTCGTGGTAAACCACCAGGTGTTGCCAGAACTCTCGAACAAAGATTACAAGGTATTCAAATGTGACAAAAATATTCGCTATTTAATTTCAATCACATCCTTTTCAGATGAGAATCCAATTGATGCAGAAATTGTAGAACAAATTAACATCGGCTTCCCAAAACTGAAACGATCACGTTCAATTGAAATGAAAGAACGTCTTGCACACTTAAAGAGCCAAAGAACCAGTCCACAGTTGGAGAAAACAGCTCGAAGGAACAATTGTAAGTCGACTTACAAAAAGTACAAATCGCAAATTTATATAATTTATAATAAACGATCACTTTTTTAGTGACTATCGATCTGGACAAGGTCTATGATGAATACAAAAACACAACAGGTCAACACGATCTAAGGAGGATAGCAGATCACTACAATATATTTAAGGATCTATTTGGTGATGCTTATTTTGTTCCAAGAGTGGCTTTGGATATCAAGGTATCAAGAGTTTCTGTATTGTTTGTTGGATTGTTGTGCAAATTGTATGTTTTTAGTATGAAGCTGATGGTGATAAATTTGTCCCAGTTTACAATGGCAACATTGTAAAGCCTTTAGAAGCTGCAAAACAGCCTCTTGTGAGCTTTGATGGATTATCTGATCCCATAACAGGAGAGGTTTGTAATTAGTTTTTCATGTTAAGGCAAATAAACTACAGTATCAGTTTTCTGTTTAGAAATCCAATAAAGATTCTTACTGGACCTTAATTGCCACAAATCCTGATGGTCATTTTACTAAGAGTGACTCCGAGTATGTTCATTGGTTTGTGTAAGTACTCTCGTCGATCTTTTCATACTTATAAAGTTTATAACTGAAAAACTTTGTTTAGTTCTAACATTCCCAATGGAGATATAACTAAGGGTGAAACTTTAGTCGAATATATGCAACCGATTCCACCAAAAGGAATCGGGTTCCAACGCTACATATTTGTTCTATATAAACAGAATTCAAAATTAGACTTCAGTGGATATAAAGTCAATAAAAGCGATGATCTAGAGCTACGTACATTCAAAACATTTGACTTCTACAAGAAGTATCAAGATGACATAACACCAGCTGGACTTGCTTTCTTCCAAAGTGATTGGGACGAGGGAATAACTGATTTCTATCACAATGTTCTTAGTAAGTTTTATCAGTGTTGTTTTGTTCTGAATTATTTAATTTACTGTTTTATCCCTCCCTGCATAGACTTAAAAGAACCAATTTTCGAATATGAGTTCCCGAAGCCATATCTGCAAGACCAGAAATGGTTCCCATTGAAACAACCTTTCAACTTGTACATGGATAAACACCGAGACATCAAACAGGTGAACAAAGAGTATTTGGAGAAGAAACTTGCAAAAACACATCCGTTCGAGGGCAAAGAAGCACCATTGAAATTCCCCAATGCCCATCCAATAAGGAATGTACCATCGTGGCTGAGAACAGAAATAAGGAAGGAACGATTGAGCTTGGGTAGAATAAATGATTACAAATAAATTTTGTTCGACTGTTAACTGAAGTGAATAAACTTGTTTAAAAAATCAATCTATTCGAATTATTCAGGCAGATGTTGAAAATATATGAATTAACTTTTTACCCTTAACCATAGAGGAAATATATTATCTAGAGTCCCGACTTAATGGGTTTGCTCTCTTTCGGCCTACAAACTAAATTGAGCGAATTTTGCCCATTAGCATAAGCATGTGTTAGTTGTCCCGTGCATTTCTTATGGGAAAATGTAGATTCTATGTAGTTGTTACGGGCTTTTAAGAGAGTTACCTCAAATAAAATTTGAGGGTGTTTCAGCCAAGACGGGTACCATTCGGGACTCTAGATAATATATTTCCTCTATGCCCTTAACTTTGATGAATTTGAAATGTGAATATTTGGCCAGTCATTTCAAGTTCAAGTAAATATAAAATTTAGACCTTATACTTGAATTTCAAGGATAAACTTCATTGAAAAGGAAAAAAACAAGAATTCAAAGTTTCATTTCATTTTGTTTTTACATTAATCTTTACACTCGTTTAAATAAAATTAAATTCTACGTAGTAAATTTAGGGTTGCAATGTCTACATTGGTTTTAGTCTCTCATTTCACCTTCTTCATCGTCGTCGTCCATACCCTTTATGTACAAAACATTATTGCACCGGATTAGGACTTCTCCCAAATTACCTACAAACAAAAATTAACCAGTTAAACTTAAAAATTAAATTTAAAACAATGAAAAAACATACCTGTAACTTGTCCATCGATGTGCTCTTCTGTATTTGCAAGCTGCATATTCATGTAGCCATCAACGGAGACAAGATATCCTTTGTACTCGTGTCCCCACTTTAGTTTTATAAGGACCGCTTTTCCTGTTAAACCATTTAGGAATGGTTTTGGATTAATGGGCATAGCAGCAGACATGATTGGATTTAGTTTGTTCTTACTTTTCAACGAGTGGAATAGAAATTATTATAAATGAAACAAGTGTTTCTATTTTTCTAAAGCGAATACAAATTATTGTAATAAAATTAAAGAAAACTCTGATTGTAGAGCTTAAACGTTTTTATTTTCATTCGTTTTGCTTTTGATTACAATATTTGTGAACATTTCTTAATTTGAGGTTAGTTTTCGCTCAGTTTCGCTATTATTTTTAGCGGCCATTTAAATGATTGCATTCAGAGAGTATAATATTGAAATAGTGCTCAGTCAAAAATAATTGGTGCGTTCAATGAATATAATATTCCATTTCGATTTCGTGTGACAAGTTTATCTACTCTTCAGGAAAAAGTTCCCTTACAAATGTTGACAATTTTTAAATTGTTCCCTTTAAAATAATTAATTTATTTAATTTAATTAATTTTCTTATTGAAGTGGATTTACATGTATCAGCATCTGTACAATGCAGAACAGTAGAGAGAGCAGATATATGTCTAATCTCGAAAGTGGGAGATAATGTAGCAATGGTAATTCGTTTTTACTTCCTATAAAATGCTATAACTTTTTGATAGTATAAAGTTGCTGCAAGCTTTCAGGAAAGTGTAATAAAATAAATTTAAAACCAAAAGCTGAAAAATAGTAACATACAAAAAAATATGTCTTTAAAAGAAACAAAGGTGTCTTCAATAAGGCACACAATTTTTTCCATAATTTTAAAATGATAGGAAAATGGTATTTAAAGGTATCTCACTAATGTAAGAAAAATATTGCAATTATTTGCATGAACCTTACAGTTGATAGGTAATTTTAATGAAATTCTTGAATTAAAGTGTTACAAAATGTAACATAGTAATAAAATTAAAAAAATAAAGAAAATATAATGTTTTGTTACACTTGTTACATTGTGGCAGCAACACTGATGCAGACGAAGATGCTATAATAAAGTTGGAAATGTTTGTCTTGTACTATAATCTTGACTTCTGCAATTATTGAATTTCCTTTAAAGCAGAAGTGAATATCTTTCTACCGAATATCTGCATTTTGGTTTTTTCTCTCTATTTTACAATATTAATTTTATATGTAGCATTCCTTTTTGCAGAAATCAAATGCAGATACATAAATGTAAATCAACCATAAGACAACCATTTTATTCCTCTGAACCCGCTCAATAGTTTAAAAATGTATTACGTTACGTTATTTGAAAGACCGGGAACATTTTTTAATTTCTGTTTACAATTTGTTGTTGTCTTTACCGGATTTTGACGTTTCTTTTTTGCCGTTCAATTTTGAATGGATTTTGTTTTTTGGTATTTATTGTTTAATTTTTGCGCTTATCAATTTGTTTAAAGAGTATACAAAATATCATTAAAACAATAAATCTTAGTTACTAGTCTAATTATCCATCGATAAAAACATGACCACATCTTATTTGCTGCACGAGCTCGGTCAAATATGTGCAGAACTTCGTTCGGAAAAGGTTACCAACCGCAACAAGTCATTGGACAAATTGGACAATTTACTTGCAAACTCCAAGGACGATGTAATGCAGCTATATGCAGGAAGCACTGCAAAGCTTGACCCTTCTTGGAAACGTATATTTAATTGTTCCATTGATGCTGCCATCGATGTAAATTAATTTTAGTTTTTCAAAGAAAATGAAATCATTGCAATGTATGAATTTATATGTATTTGTCTACTAGCATGCAAAAAAGGTCCAAGAAACTGAAGGAAGCAAGACTTTTCAGACCCAACGCAACAAAAACCACATTTACAACTCAATCATCAATAGACTGATTGATTATAGTCTTGAAGGTAAAAGCAACAGTTTTATTTAGGAGTAAGCTTGAAAAACAAAAATGATTCCAGATAACAGCTATCTATTGGATCAATCTACAATTTTGACTGCTTTCAAAGACGGATATGGCAATATTACTGTCCGTAAAAACTTTGGTAGACTCTTTTTACAAATCTTAGAAAGAGGAATTTATGATTCAGTGGAAAACATTCGAGGAATAAAAGCCTCTGAGTTGAGCTGTAAGTTAGTTATTTCATTCGCATATACAATTCTATTTTTATGTTTTCATCGGTTTTTTAGCAATCCTATCTTACCTCTTTGAAATGAACAATCCAGACGATGATAATTTGAAGTTGGCAGTGATACGTTGTATCAACAAAACGGTTGAGCTATGCAAGCAATATGTTCAACTAGGACTTGATTTGAGGGACTACTTTCCGGATGCAATATCTTTGGCTGGTGAAGCCCGAGATGAGCAACAAAAAGCAGAAGCTATTAAATTGTTTTACTTATTAACATCAGAGGTAAGAATAAAATGTAACACTAAAAGAGGAAGACGTTTAATTTATTTATTTAAATTCTTTGTGCTTCTTTAAAGCTCTTAGTAGATTATCACATCACTGTTTGTGGTCATATTCAAGAAGTTTTACCCACACTTTGTGAATATTATAATTCCCAAATGAGAATCGAAACAAAGGTTTGTAAAGAAAAACACCAATTATGACATGTTTCTTTTTATAAGATTCCTCATTTTGTATATAGACTTTCTTTTTTCTTGGTGTGTATTCATCTTTGAAAGCAATTTATCCAAACCTCAATAGTGGCGATTATAATCCGATTGGTGTAACTCTAAATGAAAACTGGATAAAAACTGTTGTTCGAAGGCTAAATGCAATTGTAGAGGTTGAATCGAAAGAACAATCGATTCAACTGCAACGATCTTCAAACTATAAAACCGATGAACTTTTTAAAATTTTCCTTAAAACATCAGCAATGATAGTTTATCTAGTAAGAATTTTAAAAGACATTGGTGGTTCAATATCATAAAATTGCTTTCGTATAACTTTAAGATGAACTGGGCGGATTGTAGAAATACACACGAAGAAGAGGAAGAACAGCCAAGAGCCAAAATTCAACGAACACCTGATAAACTTGAGACCATTATGGATAAAATCACCTTAAAGGACAAAACTGCTATTAATCAAATTTCGTATGTTTGTTTTTCTTTCATTGACAATACTAATAACATTATAATACGATTTCAGATTGCAAATTTTCACCCAACTAATTGTTACACAGCCACATCTTATAAATTCAATAAATTTTATCCCAATTTTGGCCTCACATCAGCATTGTTTGTCGATGTTTAATTGCTGGCAAAATTTAAAATGCCTTCGACTGGGTTTCGCTACACTCCTTCAATTGGAACCAAAACTTTTCCCAAACATGCAAATAGCGTCAGAAAATTGGAAAAAAATTGTTGAGTTCTTGATTGCAGATACATGTAGCAATACTGATGTTTTGAGAGAAAAGCATTTACTTTTGCAAGAACTAATCCGAGCAAATAAAATTAAGCTTGAAGATTGCACAACGCTTTTGAATTTCTTACTCATTAATACAACAATGCGTCGCAACGAATGCGTATCTACTATTCGAGAAATGCTGCTTTATAATGAAAACTGCAACCTTGACAAAACATCTGATATAATTGGTAAACTTCTGAGCTGGCTTTACCAGTCAAATAATAAAATTGATGGCAAAAGTTTACTTTTGAATGTTGAACCCTTGAATGAGAAACTTGTTGCTGATACCGCTGCTTTGATGGTAATAAATTTTCTTGATTCCATGCCAAAAGCTGAGAGTCATCAAGTTGACCTATCTGATGGTGATGAGGACGAAACAAAACTCATTAATTACAAATATTGCCGTAAATATATTTGCATTGAAGAGCATGGTAAAGATGTTAGGAGAGCTAATGGCTTAAAAGCGAAAGAAAAGCCTGCTAGATGTTTTATTCAAAGTAACTACGAACTTTTGATGCGATTACTTAATTTTGAAACATCCAAGGAAAAAACTCTACATAATATCAACATGGATTTATCTCGTTTGCTCAAAATGGTTCTGGTATTGAGGCAATTTTTCTTCTATGATATTTTTGATACAAACACATATTTGACTTGTCCTCTAATAAAGAGAATTGGGTTTTTTATTGATAATTTAGATGTGAGTGTCTGTTTTCAGGATAATTTGAATACCTACAAGTCTATAGTGTAAAACAATTCAATTTATTTTAGTTTCAACTCAAGAGTATCAATGTTCAAAAAATTTCAAAATCTGAGCTACTGGACGTTATTGAAATACTTTTGGAAATATTCAATAACATATGCGATTATAATTCATTCTTTACTTTCTTAGACAAACAAAATATTGAAGGTTTGATTAATTTTTGTGGAGGTCTTCTTAAAGTAACAGGTAAGTAAAATTCACTTGTATGGGATTTCTTAAAACATAACAATGATTTTTATTTTTTAGAAAATAATAAATCAGAAGATTCCAAAAAGTTGTCCCTTAATACTATGAAATTACTTGCTACACTATGTTTCAGTAAAATTCATTCAAAAAGAGCATTTGCGTGTATTAAACAACAACGAATGCTTCTAAAGGATAATTTATATGGAATTTTATCTCTAATAAAAGTAACGATGGAAAAATATATAATTTAGGTCATATTAAAAATTAAAATAATTCGCTCCATTTACAGATATTTTGCAAACAACAACAAAATGAAGAAATTGCAGTATGGTTTGGTGGGAAACTTAAGACAATGTGTCAACTTTATTACTCGGATATTGAGTTATGCGATAAAATTGTTCAAATTATGCCAGGTATATGTTCATCTATTTTCATTTATTAAGAATGTATTGCTTAGAAATTCCCTTTGAGGTCTAAATTAATTTGTTAGCACTAAGCGGAGCACAGTGGTTCTGTTTGTATAAAGAGTCGGTCATAAATCTATTAAATCTGAAAAAAAATTAAATGAAATGTTAGAGAAAATTTTCACCCACTGACATGCCCACTTAAACAAGTCTTCTAACTGTTATAGTTAATATAAATAAGGGGTGTGTTATTTGAAAAAATTGTAGATAAAGTACTTTCGTAAAAATATGCAAAAAAAATAATAATGCGAAATATTTACCACGCCCAACTTTGAAGGCGTTCTTCACAAAAATCTTATTTATTAAATCTTTTCTTAAAGAAAATTAAAAAAAAAGAAAGTGTAGCAAATATTTTTGTCAACAAGCAGCCCTACAAAGTTTTTGCAACAACCACTTATTAGGGGTGTATCGGAAAGAATCGTTGACCAGTTGGTATTTTTGAAGTGTTAGATGTATAACTTTAGTTGATTTGAAAATAATGGCGCAAAAATTAAACAGTTCTCATTTATGCCATAAAGCCGGTTCTATTTAAAGCAGTTCTTTATTTAAAAGGTCTTTTTTAATTTTAAACACTTAAAAGGTTTTGTAAGGTTTTAAACGTGACCTAACGCATTTGTATGGTTTTTTATGGGCTGTAATAGAGCATTCCATTGCAGATCGAGAGGTCCCTGGTGCAAGTCCGGGTTATATTTTTTTTTGTAATTGTTTTTAGACTTTTTTCCTTTTTTTAAACTCACCTTTAGCTAATTCACCTTTCTAGGTAAGATGGCCGGCGATTTTGTGAGAAAATGATTTGCCGCGTCATGGTAGTCCAACGCTATTTACCAAATACTTTGTTGTTTTTGTTCGGGCGGTCGACCAAATCCAAGTTTGTCCAAATATTATATATTGTTTGGTATAGTAGTCTATTGAATTGGGAGGTGGAAATAGTGCTGTTTTGTTGTGGTAATAGTAACTTGGTACATGCACCACAAATTCAAGCCAAGACAGCTTTCGTGATTGTTGCTTTACAAGCTCTTCAAGAAACATTTTTCTTTGAATTTTTGTTATAAAATTACAAACGTTAAATGGATGAAGCATACTTTAAAAAAACGTAAAGAAGCAGTTTGCTGCTTTTAAAGTTAGACTAGTGCTTTAGCGTTAAAGTATTCTTAATATCGTTTAAAATTATCAAAAAGTCAACCTTCATTCTAAAACTCATTTTTAGAGTCGACTTCGAATTTAAAATGATTTAGAGTAGGTTTTAAATGTTTAAAATTTTGCGCCAATTTAAATAAACAACTAAATAAGAATTTGCTAAATTTTGTTGACGAAGGCATTGTGTTCTCTCAATGCACCGCGAGTTGGCTCTTTTTTGATGAAACTTGATAATATCTTCTTCGACGAATGTCGGCTTATGCTGTGGCAAAAGAACCGCCAATTCATCTATTGTTTGGGAAAAGACTCTGTAGATCAACTCTCTCTGAATTCTGATGTTGGATATTGTGTGTTTCTTAGCGGCATTTTCAATAAGTTGCTTATCTTCAGGTTTACAGAAACTTCTCACTTTTTTCCTTTTATTTCGCTTACAAAACTTGTCAATTTATTAACGACCAATGATTAGATGTTTCGAGTTGATGGCTTCAGGTTGATCACTGTTGAAGTTGACGGTCTCAAAGCGACTTCGATTTCGCAAACAGTAATGTGGCTGATCGATGGTATGTTGCAGCCATACATTGGTTGCCCATTTTCTCAGCTTTAAACTTGAGAAGATATGTTTTTGTAAATATTTTGATAGGTTCGCAACTTTTAATTTACTTATTTTTGGATACATTTATTTTAATTGTTGGCCTTCCTTGCGATTGCAGGACAATGTAATGTTCAATAATTCAGCGTTTGATGTGGTTAAATTTTCTAAATATTAAAAAGTCGATACAATTATTTTTTATCAGCCCCTAAACTACTGTGCGGCAGCGGCGTTTCAACTTATGATTTAAACTGTGATCAAAACCTATTAATGTTTAATTTAGAATGTTAATTTGAAGATATTGATTTGTTTTAACATACATTTTTTTTTTCAGAAATCGTTCGATATGTGGAACCGTTTCAAGCTGAACTCGATATTTGTCTTATAATTATATCTTCTTTCTTAAAAGTCACATCTAAAAAATATTATTCCACAAAATTAGCTGCAAAACTTATTAATTCAGTTCGCCAAATAGCCAATTATTGTCCGAATTTGATTGACCAAGACAATTTCCAAGTTATATGTTTAATGCCATCCAAATTTATATCATCTCAAAGTATAATTATTTCATTTGCTGCTGTTAATACAATTACTGCTTTATTGGATTCAAAGTGGATTTCAATCAAAACCACACATATGGAAAAATATTTTACGTTTGCTTCTCAACTTTATTCAAAATTGGATTGGAATAATTTACCAGTACGGACACAGTTTTTTACTTTTAACTTTTTTTACTTAATTTTTTGAATTTTTAATTCAGATGGAAAAAGATGATATTAAAACAAATAGCACAGCCGTAGCAGTTCAATTATTAACTTCTTTATTTACATTTAGTTCTTTCCATAAAGAAGTTGCTTTTCAAGAACTAGGCAATTACTTAGGATCCCAGAGTCTGAATGAAAGTAAGATTTATTTTGTACCAGAAATGCAGACTTGTGTTATATGAATAATATTCTTTTTTAGGCTATTTCTATAATTTTAGAGATATTGCGGCATTTTTCAATTGCTCACTTTCAGCATTAACTAAACCTTACATCGATGCATTGCTCCATGTCTGGGCTCAGAAGAAACAACCTATTTCAAAGTACGTAGAACAAACAATACTGTTGGTGTTGGTCTTAAATGCTTATCACACTTAACATAAATGTTTGCAGGTTTCCCTACTTTTTGTGTGAAGATAGCCAAGAAAAATGCTTCACTACTCATCTTTCCAGTATATGCTATTATCAACTTAGATTTTCTTCGACTCAAGGATTAGAAGAACTACAACGTCTGAAATACGGAACAGCTAGACAACTTCTTGCTGTAAGTGGTTCCTTGCTTTTTTACTTATCGATGACGTTTGTATTTTGTTTTGTTTCTTTAAATAGAAAGCATTCCCACTCTGCTATGCATATTTACTAAGTGAACTTTCCAAAAATTCTCATAGCCCCGAAATTAATTATGTCTCACAAGCTAAGTACCTATTAGATAATTTAAATGATATTGGCGTTGACTTGGTGAGCTCAAACACCAAAGTTCACTGGGGCACCATTTATAGTGCCACAAAGCAGCTCTGGGATGAATATCACTATGCAACCTTATTTGGATTCACTCTCTACGCTAATACTCCATCTATGTTAATGAACTTTACAAGCCTGAAGCACATTTTAAGATATTATCTTGTAAGTTCATAACTTGATTTTTTATAAATTGCTAAATATATTATTTTTGAATTATTTTCAGCAAAAATGTTATGCTCTACCATCAACCAAAACTCTAGGTGATTGTTTTGTAATGCTCATCAAAAACGATCCAATGGCTTTACTTAGGGTTTTTGCTGCCTTCAAATTGGAATTTAGTGATTTTATTTTCCTTAGCGATAGACTCAAATCATTTTATTGGCTCTGTTCACTGGCTGAGATAATGATAGAATCTATATCGGAACAAAATTCGAAGTCTGGTTTAAATAGCACGCAAACATTTTTCCTCCGTGATATTCTGTTTTTTATTCTGAAATCTCTGCAAAAGGGTACTATCTTCGATAATTATGCAATTTTTAGTGTTTTTAATTAATGTTTGTAATTATAGGTGAAAAAGAAATATATAAAGCTGGTCTACACTTCCTCCATCAAGTTCTCGATAAGAACATTTCATCATTTTCCGAAATAATAAATAAGCATTTAAATGATATTGCCTGTATTCTAGTTTCTATAACTCAAAACAGTGGTCCATCTGTTGACCAAGATATGGCCATACATTTGTTAGAAATGCTCATATGCCAACACACGGCAAAATTTATTGATTCCATTAAGCTGTTGGATAAATTTCCTGACTTGGATAGATATCAACATTTAAGGAGTGCTGTTGAAAGTATTAGCAATAATCAAGATAAAGAACTTCGATGGGCGGTGAAGGACTTTCTTAATACAACCAATAAAGGTGTCGAAGGGATAAGATCTCTTAAAATATGTGTAAATAATTTTATCTACTTATATACATAATTTTGTTTTAACTTTATTCAAGAGACATTTTTAAATAGATTGCAGGCGAAAAATTAAAATTTGATAATATTTCAAAGTCTTCGAATTTGTTGTATGATCTTTTAAAAAGATTGATAGACATGGTTCGGAGTTCAGAAACGGATATAGCCATGGAGTCAGCAAAATGCTTAGGAGAAATAGGATCTGTTAAAATTCCTGATATATCCTTCTATTTTGAATGTGAATCAACTTTTTATAGCACCGTAAGTAGAGTTTTTATTTATTATAGTTGGATCACATTGTGATTTCGTTTGTGGTTTCGTTTTTGATAGGAATTTGCGTGCCAAGATGAAATGACGTTCCTTGTTGAAAGTTTATATCGAATACTGGATGAATTATTATTGCTCTATGATTCTGTTTCTATTGTGGATATGTATGCAGTATGTAAGGATTTGGCAAGTTCTAGAATTGGTTCGAAAGTTTTGGGTAAGATTTTTGTGATTGTGCATATTTTGTAGTTCAAAAATTCTCGTTTTTTTTTAAATTTCAGTTTCATTTCCAACGTTTGGTTTGTTTTTAAAACAAGGTTACGTTAGTGTTTTGGATAACTATAAATCAATTGATGGATTTAATTTTATCGATATACTAAAGAAATATGAGGATTTATCGTATGAAGAATTTTCAAAAGCATTTTCATCGAATGTCTTTGAAAAATGTCAATGGGATTCATTTGCTAAACTTTGTAAAAACAGCGTGAGTATAAATTTGTTGTATACTTTTGAAGTTTTAAATCAACAAAAACTAATTTTATATTATATTTTATTGCTTATTAAAGTAAATAAAGGCTATTGATTTAAGTTAAACTTTAAACTTACAACTCCAACCCATTCAAAATAGTCATAAAATTCATCAAACCTCGGAAAAATTCGCTTTTCAATGAAAATTGGCACAGATACTAAGGACATCATTATTAACAAATGAAAAAAAGTCTCCGAAAATCCCATAAAAAGTTATTACGGTTTTTGTCGAAAATTTCACTTTTAGGATGTAACTTTTGAACAATAAATGCTAAAAAAAAAGTTTTGCGGCTAGATTTTGTTGTAATACAAAATACCTTAAATAACTTTTTTTTTATTTATTTATTTACTAGCGGCCCGTCCCGGCTTCTCACGGATAGACAAAATTAGGTACAGATATTTAAGTTATAAGCATGCTAATTAAAACGACCACGAATCACTAAATTAGAAAAAATTGTATGCTTATCTTAAAGCCTCCCTGTACCCTACGTTAGCTGTGGTATTTCTAGGTGGCAACAAAATGTATTAATTTTCAGGAGATCCTACTCGAGAAAGTGCCACATACAATTTCCCGTAGGAAAAGCACTCTTTCCTGAAGTCGATACCAACTATGGAAAAAGTTTGTCCCTGGGATTTATTTATTGTTAGGGCAAAGGATATTTTTAAAGTGATCTGTAACCTTTTAAAAGATATGGGCAAATCAGTTGGTATCATTGGAATCCACAGAACATGTGCGAGCTGACCAGCCACGGGACCTGTAATGATAGTTGCTACAATCACATTATCTCTTAATTCTTTGATCAATAGTCTTGTACCATTACACATATTGGGAGGGCTTAAATTTCTTAAAAGCATAACAGGTGTACCTAGCGGACAAAATTGTGAATCTAAACCATTCTCAGATCCCCTTGAACATACACAAAAAATTTCATCAAAATCGGTCCAGTCGTTTAAGAGAAGTTCAGTGACATACACACTCACAGAAGAATTATATATATTAAGAATTCAGGTAACAAAAACGTAGTTTTATTGTTACTCTTTTAGAAAACGTAAATTTTTATCTAGGGTTATTTTTGTATATATTTTATAGTTTAAGGTATATATTTTTATAAATTCTTTTGGTCAGAAATATGTATATATGTATGTATTAACATATTCCCCAATTGATTAAATCAAGAAACCATAAATATACTTTTTTAAGGATTTAATTAAACTTTTAATGGTGAGCATGGTAACTTAATATAAGGAAAATATTAAGTTTGGCATACTAAGGCGTATACGTAATTATTTTCATGTAAGCTCATTTATGTTTTAGACTTAGAATGGATTTAAGAACAAATTAATTAATATCAGAAATTAAAACGAAGTTTAACAATAACAAAAAGTACGATTCATTTTTTAATAAGTTTAAAAAAAAGAAAACAATTTTGAAATTTAGCTCAAGAAAAATTCCAATATTTATGACAATTGGTACAAATGCTAAGAACACCATTGTTTAAAATCTAAATATAAAAAGGCCCCAAAAATCCTAGTGATCACATTTATTCAAGTGTTTTTAGTTTATTTTATTATTTTGGCCTCCTTGCCTCCATGCCTCAAAAATTTAACATCTAAATTTTAAATTTTGAGGCTTTAGAATTCTATTATTTTTATTTGGATATACTCGAACTACGAACTAAAGGTCAAATATTGGAGGTATGGAAAATGCAAAACAACGCATTTTTTGAATGATCATATTTTTTTCGTGTGATTTGAAATAAGAATTGTTGTTTCTAAAAGAAAATTATTTGAACTAAAATTCACATATTAATTTCAAGTCGAAAAAATCGCCATTTAAAAAATAAATAACAAAAAGCCTTTTTTAGGATTTTTAACACATTTCATAAACACGAATATTTTTCGAATCAGTACCACTAAATAAAAGCAGAGAACGTACATACATAGGTTTGTTAAAATAAGTATGGGAAAAAAAACGAAATTTTGGGAACAATTTCTTATCGCAAAATTTTGTTGTGTTGCTTGTTTGGAATAAATTCTAACCCTCGTCTATAAAGAGTTAAGATGATGTATTTTGAAACCTCTGTTTTTTGTACAAAGTCTAGCTGAAGGTTCAAAAGAAACAGCCTAAAAAGATATTTTCGACAAAAAAAAACTTAATAGCTTTGTATGTCCACGTTGAATTTTTGGGCTTTGTTTTGTCACTTGTTAATAACGATTATCGACATGCGAATTATTCTGAAGTGGAATGTTTTTTTTGATGAAATGAACAATTTGCGATACTTCTTCCATTCTTAAATTTTGTGTTCTCTTGTTGTTTTTAAATCTTGAAAGGAGAAGGGATTTGGTTTACCTTAACTCAAAAATCCTAATAGTACAAATTACGAGTGATTTTTTAAGAACTATCAGAGATAAAAAAAAAAACACTTACAAAATCGTGCAAGTCAAGCTCTTAAATTTTGCTCAGTTTGTTATCATATCACGATTGCATCTTCTTTGAAGAATTAATAATTCCGCCAGTCTTCACTCCAAATACGGTCGTTTTGCTTATTCACGTATCCATTGAACTAGAAAATAACATCTTCGCTGAACACAATTTTTCGGGAAAAAGGGGATTTTTTGCCAACTTTTAAAGCTCCTATTCACCAAAACTTCGGCGTTCGTTCGGTTGTTCAAAAACATTGTGGCATAACAAAAATACCAACAAATATCACCCATTCTGTTCCCAAAAGTATGAAGAAAATCCATAAAACAATTTAAAATGATCAAATGAAAATGAGGTTAAATCATCTATTTTTGCTAAAATTTTGTAAATTGAAATAATGTGGGCTTTTGAAATTGAATCTTATTCCCAATTAAATATACATTACATTATATAAAAATTACGCTTTAATTAATTAAAATATTTAAATGATATTTTTATTTTTAGGTTTCTTTTAGTGAATCAGCAATACTACCGTTCTTCAATTTACTCTTAGCAAATAGAGAAAGTCATTTTGAAAACATTTTAGCTTTGGTAATATACAAAATATATTAAAAAAAAAAAAGATTTTTCTTAAAATTGCTATTTATTTTTAGTTGGAATATTTTTTCTCTCAAACGTTTGAATTCATACAAAATGTAAGAATAAATCTAAATGATTTCAAAAGTTTTTAAAATTTTGTTTTAAAACAAATTTTATATTATTTTAGGAAGAATGGAAAAAATCTCAAAATGTTTATAGTGACAAGCGAGTGATTAAGTACTTCCTAAATATTTGTGAATGCATACGAATTCATAATAATTGGTAAGAATTGTTTTCTTTTTTTAATAAGTGTCCAATATTTTAAACATTATTTATTTTCGAATGAAGGAACGTTCCAATAAATCTATTGTATGTTGCCAAAGCATGTATATTTTGTCAGGCATATTTCATGGGAATTTTATATTTGGAAATGTGGGCATTAGTAGAAAAGGATAAAGAAATATCAAAAAATGGTGAAATAATAATAAATCCTATATTTCAAGAAGTTGCTACAATGGTAAGTGCATCATACAATTTAACTATATACCAACATAGATTAACCATTATGAGTAGGCCTTTAAATCTATAGATTGTCCGGATGCAATTTCTGGTTTCTTAGATCCACTAAATTCAAGACTCGAGTATCTTAATTTGGAAGGTGATTGGTCACAAGTACTAATGGAAATAGACGCATCAAAAGATTTGAACCAAGATCTTTACAGTCAGAGTCTAAAAAAGTGAGAGTAGCATATACATAATACAATAACCTTTTTAAATTTGTATTTTCTTGTCTAGAAATGGTTTGCTCTTATTATCAAGCTCAGATAAATTTACTAATAAACTTGATTATGAATGTTGCTGGAGACTTGGTAAATGGGATACAGCTGTAGACACTAATTCCAAAATCGTTAACTTACACGACTTAGAGTTTGAATTTGAAAAAAATCATTTCAATGCTCTGAAGTCAATATTCAACCGAGAAGAAGTTAATTGTATGTCTGCAATTGATAAAGCCCGACAAGCAATAGTTTCGATTTTAAAAGAAATCAGTATTGAATGTTTGCAGAATATTTACAAATATCTCACATATCTACAAATGTTACAACAAGCTGAAGACTTTTGTCAGGTAAAAGAATTATTTTTTCTCAAGTAAAATATCCATTCAAAAAATTTCTCTTTTTTTTAGATTCAGTTTTCAAATGGTGCTCAAGCCGAGCCAATACTAAATAAATGGATTATTGAGCAAGAATTAACGTATGGTAACTTTAACTGCAAGGAACTTGTACTATCTCATCACATGGCTCTCTATAAAATAGCTGGTATTCGAGCTGGCAGAAGAATCAATGAATTCTTCAAGGTAGTAGATACAAAAGTATAAAATTCGTTTATATAAAGAAATACTAAATATCTTTTCATAGGATAAAAGTCCCATTGGAGAATGTATTTTGAAATGCATCAATGAGTGCAAAAATGCTGGGAACATAAATTTGGCTATAAGAAATCTAACACTTTTAAGAAGCATTGACACATCAGAACAACTTAGGGTTAAACAATTAATTAATTATTTATTTCCACAATACTCGTATTAACAATATCTCATCATACATAGGCTAAAGCATTAATAGAAGATGCAGATATCTGTTGGAAAACTGGTAAATCAAGAATGGCGAAGGCAATACTTCACAATGTTATGTCAAACAAGGATTTTGTTTATTGCCTTGAAAGAATTCAAGCCCATAGGTATCCTTAGAAATATATGGTAAATACAATCTTCTTAAACATAACGGTTTTCTAAAAATAGGATGTATGGCGAATTATTGCTTGAGACAAACAACGAAACGTTTGAAGTTGTTCATAAAGAATTCTTTATTCGCTGTATAGAGCTTCTCAACAAATACTCTGAACATAGAGAAAAAGTTTTAAAAGTAGCATCGTTTGATGCTAAAGAGTTTGAGGCTTTCAACATAGAAAGTCGTAAATTAGCTTTTGCCACTATTGCCAAATATGCAGATAAGGAGTACATGCAGGTAAAATGATTTGTGGTTTAAATTAAATTCTAGCCAGGATACAAAAAGTAAGTTTATTTTCATCTAGTTGGATACTTATTTGAACTCTGAAACATTCCGTACTAAAGTACAAATTATGATGAAAAATAAAGAAGAAGCACAAAGTCTTGCCCGTCAATCGAAAGAACGTGATAAATCAATTGGAATCAGTCTTATGCTAAGAAATTGTGGTATCGATGATAAAGAAATCAAAATGATGGAATTAAAGAGATCAGAAAACTTGTGTATTGCAGTAGAGTAAGTAATTTATATTACATATGTATATTAACTACATGCATATAACCGATACCTGCTTTAAACTCAGAATTAACTCTTTTTCAGAAATTACATTCAGTTTTGTAAACTGGATAAAGATATAACTAGTCCTGCTGTATATCGAATAATAGCCCTATGGTTTGCAAATAAGCATGATCCAAAGTTACACTCAAAAATCAAGGAAAATATTAATGAAATACCCAGCTATAAATTCCTTTGCGTTCTTAATCAAATGTCTGCAAGGTTAAGTTCTAAAAATCCATCATTTCTACAACTTCTTGAAGAAATTTTGAGTAAATAAATTATTATATATGTAATTGTTTATTTTAAATATAATTATTATTTTCTTCATTAGTTAAATGCATTCAAGATCATCCGCATCATACATTACATAAAATATTTGCTTTAGTCTTTGCATATGCTGACGACCCAAAGTAAGTTGTTTGCTGTATATGAAATATATGAGAGTTATTTTTAATTTTTGTTGTAAATTCTTTCTCTCAAGGAACACTTCATCGTCAGATCGTGTTGACATAGCAAAAAATATGATTAACAAAGTCAAGAACAAAATGCATACATCTTGTATAAAACAAATGGAATCTATGTTTATAGGTAAGACTCATTCAATCAGAAATAAAATATTAATACAATTATTTTTATAATGCAAAGCTCTTATCGACTTTGCGAACAAGGAAAGTGGAAAAAGCTCATCATTGTCACTAAGTGATAAAGTAAAAAGACTCAAAAACCTCGAAAATGTACAATGTCCAACACTGGATTTGCCAATTTCTGTAAACAAATCGTACTCACTCACTTGTAAGTAAACATTACTCCACATTTGTGGCCATATTCAGTATGAAATTATTTATTATTATATTTCATCCTATTCCAAAAAAAATTGAACAGACATTAGAAAATGGGAAGATAATGTTGGTTTAGTTGGGGGAATAAATGCTCCCAAAAAACTAATGTGTGTTTGTTCTGATGGTGTTTCTCGACCACAGCTTTTAAAAGGCAAAGATGATCTTCGGCAAGATGCAGTTATGCAACAAGTTCTTTCAATGGTAAATGAACTGTTGAAAAGTGATCCTGAAACAAATGATCAAAAACTAATATTGCGTACTTATCGAATTGTGCCTCTTTCTATGGTAATTGTGATTCAAAATAATATATTAACATATTTATTCTTTTTGATAAAAGTCTAAAAAGAGACATATATTCAATTTCATTAAAGCGAAGTGGTATATTAGAATGGTGTGATAATACGGTTCCTATTGGGCTTTATCTTTGCGGTGATAAGAAAAATGACGGTGCTCACAAAAAGTATAGACCAAACGATTATACTGTTGCCAAATGCCGGTCTTTGTCAATGGTAAGTGCAGTTCTTCTATAACGCTTTTTAAAAAAACACTCTGTTAGTCATTTGTATTTTTTGTTTACAAAATTCTGCTATTTTACTAAAAGAAGAACCTTACTCAACATCGAAAAGATGCATTAACTCACATGTTAAAACTAAGTCTAAGTCTAAAAGTTTAACTAAATATTTTAATTATTGTCACTCACAGGATGCATTAAAAAAACAAGATTTCAACCAACGCCTACAAGTCTATCAGCATATTTGTGAAAAAATAAAACCAGTGTTCCATTACTTTTTCTTCGAGAAATTTTTAATTCCGGGTATTTGGTTTGAACGTCGGCTTGCTTACACAAAAAGGTACATTACATATTTAGCCTATTTTATGTTATGTTTCTTAATTATATTTAATGATTTAACTTATGTTTTTAGTATTGCAACAACTTCTATTGTTGGATTTATTCTTGGCCTAGGTGATCGACATGTTCAAAATATTTTAATAGACGAACTTACTGCTGAAGTTATCCACATAGACTTTGGTAAGTTTGAATAATCTTTTGAGGAAAGAAAATATTTAAATTGTTGATTTTGTCTAGGAATCGCTTTTGAGCAAGGCAAAATTATGCCGACTCCGGAAACAGTACCATTTCGTTTAACCCGTGATATTGTTGCCCCAATGGGAATATCCGAAGCGGATGGAGTATTTCGAAGAGCTTGTGAGAAAACAATGAAAATATTAAGAAAAAATCAAGTTTTTCTAACTACAATATTAGAAGTTTTACTGTACGATCCATTGTATGTATGGAAATGGTCTTCCCAAAAAAATCTGGACACCGATAAGGATGGAGATAGTATATGAAAAATTAATTTAATTTGTAAATTTTTACTGATTTTCAAAGTTTCTCAAACAGGTGAAGGGAAAAATCTCACTGCACAACGTGCTTTGCTAAGAGTTCAAGATAAGCTGGAAGGCAAAGAGGAGGGGAAAATGGGTACTCCTAATGTGGAAGTACAAATTCAAAGGCTCATTAATGAAGCAATGAATGTTCATAATTTATGTCGTTTGTACCCAGGCTGGGATCCATATTTATAATTGTTTTTCTATTTAAAAAAATAAATATTTTTGTTACATTTCATATAACATTTTGCCTTTGCCAATTTTAGTTTTCAAAGCGATATACATACATACATATGTAGATATTTTTTTTCATAATTGTTTATTTGTGTTTTAAGCTTATAATGATTTAGAACATTTGTGTTGTATGATTAAATTTAACATAGTTAGGTTTATTATAAAAAAGTAGCTTAGTCTAAAATCTAAATTTTCAGTCTCGTAACTTATTTGTATAGAACCTAACCCAATAGGTTATTTATTTTTTGCCAAAAGAAACTGATCTTGTTGTTATCATTTGTTTTTCTTCTACTCTCAGCCAATTCATATTTAAAAAGAATCCAACTTGTTCTTACTTCTGGATCAAGTGGTCCCCAATCATCAGTAGGTTTCATTATCGTTCTTAATGTCTAAATCAAACAAAGAAATTTGTGAGTGAAATTAATATTAGAAAAAAAGTTAAATAATTACCAGCCACGGATTACTAGCTCTGTGTCGAGATGCAACCCAAATGAACCATAAGGGAAATTGTGCAAAACCAATAGCTAATATAGTCCATCCAGCAACTGAAAACGAAATAAATTAATATTGAACATAAGAACGAAGAAAATAAGAGTGTTTGTCTCACTTGTCGCAGACTCGGGATATTCTAAACCACTGTATTTTAATGGTTGTAATGTAGCCATAGAATAAATAAATATGATGATCATAAGTCCGGGTGTAAAAACTGTCCAACATAACCGCCAATAAGTGGAAACCTTCTTGTCCATCATAAATTCAACGTCATCACAGAAATTTTGCAAACCTACAACAAATATGTACATGTTTTTTAATAAAGCTACAAACATAGAAACAAATATTTTCTACCATAAATCCATGCAATTCCAACCATTTCAAAAATTGCTAAAGCGAACACCACAAACGTTCCACCAAAGAAATCCACCAAATTAAGAATCCATTGTCCTCCCTTAAAAAGTAAAATTATTCGTTATTTGTTTAAAATGTGAATAGTTTTGAATAAAGTACTTACGGGCGTTACATAAACAATGCTGCAGAGGAATCCCAGAAGACAAGTTACAAAGGCCACATATGAAAATTTTAACGAAGTAAATCGATCACAAATTATTGTAACTATTGTGCTTTGCAGTGCAACAATCGATCCCACTCCTAAGACGAACAACATGAAGAAAAACAGTACTGCAAATAACTATGGGAAAAAAAACATAAAAATTAGAGAAAATATAAAAATTAAGGTAAGAAACAGGATAAATTGAAATCAAATAGGAAGGGAAATACATAATAAATTATTTTGGAAGACGAAACGTACAATTTAAGCATTAACAAGTTATTATAAAACCACATTATAAACATAAAATAATGGATTTCAAAGATCACTTTTAGAGTATTTTTGTAATTTTTTAAAAAGGGTACACTAAAAAAATGTAATGGGTGATTTTTTTGAGGTTAGGATTTTCATGCATTAGTATTTGACAGATCACGCGGGATTTCAGACATGGTGTCAAAGAGAAAGATGCTCAGTATGCTTTGACATTTCATCATGAATAGACTTACTACGCATTTACGCATTTGGAGTGAAGAGCAACCAGAAGCCGTTCAAGAACTGCCCATGCATCCCGAAAAATGCACTGTTTGGTGTGGTTTGTACGCTGGTGGAATCATTGGACCGTATTTTTTCAAAGATGCTGTTGGAAGCAACGTTACGGTGAATGGCGATCGCTATCGTTCAATGCTAACAAACTTTTTGTTGCCAAAAATGGAAGAACTGAACTTGGTTGACATGTGGTTTCAACAAGATGGCGCTACATGCCACACAGCTCGCGATTCTATGGCCATTTTGAGGGAAAACTTCGGAGAACAATTCATCTCAAGGAATGGACCGGTAAGTTGGCCACCAAGATCATGCGATTTGACGCCTTTAGACTATTTTTTGTGGGGCTACGTCAAGTCTAAAGTCTACACAAATAAGCCAGCAACTATTCCAGCTTTGGAAGACAACATTTCCGAAGAAATTCGGGCTATTCCGGCCGAAATGCTCGAAAAAGTTACCCAAAATTGGACTTTCCGAATGGACCACCTAAGACGCAGCCGCGGTCAACATTTAAATGAAATTATCTTCAAAAAGTAAATGTCATGGACCAATCTAACGTTTCAAATAAAGAATCGATGAGATTTTGCAAATTTTATGCGTTTTTTTTTTAAAAAAGTTCTCAAGCTCTTAAAAAATCACCCGTTATATGATATGATAGAACAGGAGCCGTTCTTGACGGGTCATTCATATTGCCTTGAGGAGAAACAACACTGCTCAAAGTAAGATATACTCGTAAGTGCCATATGAATATTAGAAACCCGCTTAATCAAGTAACATGCATTTTAAATGAAGCAACAAGACAGGTTTTTATAAACCAACAAAAATGGTAAAAACAAAGTAGTTTTCTTTTGCTGCATCAGAACTACATATTTAGATTTGCAAACTTGTAAAACTATCAATGACATTGAATAATTTCAAACACCAAAATGTTGGGCACACATTTTTCCAGAAGCGATGTCTTTTTTGAAATTGTGTGCCGTTATATTTTTTTAATGAGTTCTAAACTTTTAACATTACGTTTTTTTAGGAATGCAGATAGCCCAACCTTACGGTTTAAAAAAAAAAATGAAATGGCCCTGTTAAGAGTTATCCTTCTCTAGGGGCTATGTTCCTTAGTTTTTTTTTTAATTTTCTTATAAATGTTTTATACTTAGGACAAAACATAAAAAAAACTTTAGACCCTCAAAAACATCGGGTTGATAAACCGATATTTTAGGTTATCTGCATTCCTAAACAAATGATAATTTTAAAAAACTAAGGTGCATATTGAGCCCTTCCCGCCATTTCATCGTAAGAGACATTTTCAATAAAAAATGAAATAAATAAATTAGGTGGCGCAACAGTCCATTGAGAAGTAGGGCCTAGTGACTTACAACTCTCAACCATTCCTTTCTGTGAGTAATTGTGTCAGGGATGAAAGGGACCTTCAGTTTAAAGCCAAATCCGAACGGCTAATTTGAGAAAGCACTTTTCATGACAAGAATTACTTTTGGAGAATTGTCAATTCCTCGCAAGAGGGAGTACCCGTGAAAAAACTTAAGATGGCACAAGCAGGGATTATTAATTAATTATTTAAATTTGCTAGTAACACATAGAACCTTGAAGGCTATTGTCATGTCTTAACTTAAGCATAATTAATAATTTCCAACTATGGGTACAAGTTGTTTCAAGGACCAGCAGTATGCTTTTGATTTGTCGTTTACTATAATATTTATTTTGGCGCTATAAATTGGTGGGAAGGGCTCAATATATAGCCCTGGACAAAAATTATGCCCAACTTATGTATGAAATTTTCAAATATCATTTATAGTTTTAATGGCTGGAACTTAAAAAAAAAAAAAAGAAAACAAAAAATTCACCGAACTTTAGCTTCTCATTCGTAAAACGACTTAGTCAGCAGATATAAATTGGATAGCTTTAATTTTTCAGGACTTTGTAAGGTTATTGTTTTTTATAATCCAAAAGACTTACCTGTGGTATAAATTGGAACTTCGCAATAGCATCTGGATATGATATAAACGCTAACCCAGTTCCACCTCGAACTACATCCGATATATTCTCAGTATTAAGATTATGTGCCAGATTCCCCAAGATTCCAAATATTGTTATACCTGCTAACATACTCGTAAATGTATCCAATGTTGTTACAATCATAGCATCTCTTTATTAAAAATAAATAAATATGTAATATAAATTAAGAGAATGTTTTAAGTTTTTGTTCTATACACACTTCATACCTATAAATTCCATAGTTAAATTTATTATAAGACGAAAACATTACAATTGGTCCAAGTCCAACAGCTAACGAGAAGAAACACTGAACAACAGCTTCCTTCCAAACCTTAAGAAAACAAAAAAAAAATCAATTTTCTTAGTAACAATAGGAAATTCATAAGAGAAATGCATTAATAAACCTTTGGATTGGCCAATTCGGACCAATTTGGCTTCAAGAAAAATATTATTCCATCTACTGCACCATCTAAAGTTACAGCTCTAATAAGCAAGGCAATGAGAACAACATATGGAAACAGAGCTAAGAAGTAAGCCGCTTTCCCAGAACTTTTTACACCTTTTGCAATGACTAAGAAAATTACAATCCATGATACAAAGAGTGTACCTGTTAGATCTAAATTGGGATAACCAACTCCATCAGTGATGTCATTTTTCTCGTTTAATACATTCTTTCTGCAAAAATGTAAAAAGAAATTCATAAATAAAAGTACTCTTCATTGAAAATGTGGTTTTTCTTATAAAAATGTAAAATACAAATAGTATTGTATCTAAAATGACTCACAAAAAGTACATTTCTGAACTGGTCTGTAATTGTTCGGTGACATCAGAATAGTTGTTATTGCTTCCATTTGACGGAACACATTGTGGACCCCATTCATCTCTGCAATAAGTCCATGGGAGAACAGCTTGAAAAGATACCACGAAATAGTAAAGCGTCAATGATAGCAAAGATGAGTAATAAGTTATAATGGCTATTGTAGCATACGCTTGTCCTATTCCAACACCTATGTAAAATAAAATTCAATTTAATTAAGAATATTAAAAATATCATTTATCTTATATCATTTTTCTTACCCACAAAAGCCGGGCAAACTGACCAAACTTTTACTGAACTTCTGCTTGTAAATTGACCCAAAATCATTTCCAAATAATACATCGGTTTTCCTACAAATATAGAAAAAATAAATTAAAAATGTAAGAAACTTCTGTGAGATGTTTCGTTAAAAATTCTTATTACCAATCAATATTAAAACAACAATGTAGGGAATCAGAAACGCTCCTCCGCCGTTTTCGTAAGCAGTGAAGGGAAATCGCCATACATTTCCCAAGCCAACCGACATTGATATACAGGACATAAGAAACTCCAGGCCATTGGACCAATTTGGTCTATCCGATTCATCGGATTCGGTCTTCTTCTTGTTGCCTTTATCTGCGGTCTGTTATAAAAACAAATAGAAAGTTAATGTAAAATAAAGCAAGGAGTTGGTGGCGCCCGGTTCGAACCCGGTTCTTAAGTAAAAATATTTATTTAAATCACTTATAGTCTTCATAAAATCTTGAACATTATTAAAAACCTTTTCATTATATCCAGTATCAGCGTTAAAATTATAAAGAAATTTAACTTAAATTAATAAAAGTCATGCATTAATTTAAAAAAAAGAAAACTTTATTCAATAGCTCCACACGATACGAGGGTTGCTTTTTATATTTCCGGGCCAACAATAAAATAATGATATCAGAATAATAAATATTATTAAATGGGTTTATTGTTTTTGAAAATATGTTGAAAGCTCAGCAATACATTTTTTCAAGCGTTTCCTCGAATTTCGGAGACATATCACTCCGAGAGAGAGACATCTAAAACTTGATTTTTTATTATTCTTGTCTGAAAGTAGTTGTCCAAGAATTTTAGTTTGGATGTTTGGTAAAAAGAAAATGTCGTAAGATGTCAAATCAAGGCTCAACGTTGGATGATCCATCAGTTCAATTAGTTAAGTCTTTAAAAATGAAGTTGTTTGCATTGATGAAGAATAATTGAACGTCTTTCATAGGTTTTTCGCATTTTACCACAGACTTTAGCGTTTAGGCCACATTCGAAAAATTATTTTTCTTTATATCTTAAACTTTTCATTAGGATTTCAAAAATGTTTAGCACTCGGTTTTTGAATATTTGTATTAAAGGTATTGCAAAGCTACTCATGAATTCCTACTATTCAAAACTTCAAACACGTTTACAAATTATGTATATCAATACTGATACTTTTTTTTTAAGTTTTCCGGCCTATAACTCGAACAATTTTTCATCGATTGAATTGAAATTTTTTGTTTGTAGTACCCGTGGCATGATGGTTAGTGCGTAGGACTGTCATGCTAGAGGTATTGGGTTCAATTCCTGCCTATGCAACCTAAAGATTTTTGTAATCTTGAGATAAATTGACAAATCCTCCAAGAGTAATTCTTGTCATTAGCCGTTTGGATGCGACATATAAACTGTAGGTCCCCTCAATTTCTGAGATGACTCGCACAGAGGAATAGTTGAGAGTTGTAAGTCACTAGGCAATTTAGTTCGAAGTACTTAGGATACTTTTTTACATTCCGCAGTTGATTTGTTATTAACAATTATGTGAAGTGCATTATTTAACCAAAAACCAAATATATCGCAAAAATCCTACGTACTTTTGATATGTACAATTAAAAAAAATCATTAACTCATTCAAATTTAAAAATTACAAAAGCTGTTATTCCGGCTGTGGACCCTTTAAAAAAATGATGTCATCGCGAAAACGCTGCACAGACGCCATTTTGAAATTAATCATTTACTTTAATTATTATTTGTAGCAGTCAATGAAATGTTTATTCCAATATATTTTGCAGTTTTTCTGAAAAAAAAATTCACAAAAAGCAAAAAGTTTTTTCGGTCTCTAGGGTGGACTAACCCCTTAAGGCTAAGAAATACTTGTATAGTATTCAGAATTGATCTTTACGTTATTCAAGTGGTATATGGTGGCTACAAGTTATGAAAAATTAATTAATTTTGGAAGAGCGTCGACCGGAAACAACTTTTGTTGTGGATTGATCTTTAGTTTCAAACTCATTGGCATCAATCTAAAGAAGGGCTAAGCTAAATGCATCAAGAATTGAATTATCTTATCATTACATCATGATTAAACAATGCTGATGGAGCTTAGTTCCACGTTGGAAGGCGTAAAAAATAACAAGTTCAGACGACACGTAAGTATCTTGAAAGTAAGACAAGTTTCTAGTATCTGATTGGCCAGATACCACAAAATGGCCTACCAATTAAGGCACTTTTATTGAAAAGTTGATTGGAAAGTTAGTCGAGAATAACCTCTTTAACTACCAAGTCAATGGGCAGGTTCAGAAAACATAAGGGATTTCATTTGCAGTCAGCTGCATTTTTTGAACGTAGGTACATTTTGACCAAGGCTGCTAGTTAGTTTTTCAAGTGTCATAAATTTCAAACTTGGAACTTTCCTTCATTATCCCCTACTTCAGTTCATTTAAAAAAAAACTATCAAAAACATTATTGTCTACAAAACACTCCTCAGACTCCAAATATTACTTATTTCTTTTCCAATTTCACAAGGGAAGCCTTTTACACAAAACATTAAATGGAACTGTACAGAAAATAAAAAAATCATAGAGTAATAAAGTTCAGCTTTCAGTTGAATGAAAAAACGTGATCAATTGTCGTTTTGACATAAGTAGACTTGACTTGATAGTTAGGGAAACAGTTGGGCAATCAGATACTAGAAACTTGCCTTACTTTCAAGCCTCTTATGTCGTCTGAACCTGCCCAGTTCCACTTACATACATATGTAGGTAAAAATAACAGCTAATCATGATTTTTCAATTAACTGAAAGCTGAACTTTATTGCTCTGTGATTTATTTATTTTCTGCATAATTCCATTTATTGCTTTTTGTAAAAGGGTTCTTTTTCAAATTGGAAAAGTAAGTAATAATTTATTAAGTAATATTTATTTAAAACACAAAATTCAAGTCGAGATGGACTTGTAGCTTGCCTGAGAAGTTTTTTGTAGACAATTATGTCTTTGATAGTATTTACAAGATTAACCAACTGAAAGTAAAGGTTAATGACGTAAAGGTCCGGGTTTGAAGTTTATGTCACTTGACCAACTAACTAGTTGCCTTACGTTCAATGAATGCAGTTGACTGTAAATGAAGTCCTTTATGTTGCCTGAAAATGCCCAATCATTTCACGAAAATGAACTGTGCTCAATTCTATTTTTGCATGAAAACAACTTTTAACTGGCCAAAGCGATCGGAGGATAGTACCTACTCCTCGAAAATGACAAACTTTTCAGCGCCGATGTTAAAAGTACGTAATTTTAACAGCCTTGAAAATAAAAAGACATTTCCTTATAATATCAAAAACAGAATGAATAATTATCACTTACTACTTTTGGATGAAGTTTACAATTGAAATCAAATCTATTGACCATTTGCTTAAGCTTGTATGTAACGCTAAACTATATTCAAGCTCAACATAACAACTTATGTATGTGGCAGTTATTTATGTATGTAGGGTAAACTTAAATATTTAAGTTCACAAGCCTTACTCAAGCCCTCAGTGAAAAGAAAACTGTCTAATTGTAAATCAGTTTAGTTAAGGAATTCTGCTGCATTTAATAATCAAAACAAATAACTGGTTAAACAAGACTACTTTTCTTACAAAATATTAAAGTTAAAGCATTACTTTTTCTATCAAGTTATAATTTTAAATCTAGTGACGTTATTATGTCAACTTTATTTTGCTTTTCAAACAAAAACAAAAATTATAAACCATATACTGTATAATATAAACATTTCAATAATTATCATAAGAACATTTTAATGTTATAGTAACGATTTCATATTCAAGTATACAATGCACGATAAACACCTACACTACATACATAATATGAACTTAAATAAAAATTATAGATAAAATTATACAATCGGGGGTTGTCATCATTTTATTTCTAAACTAACATGTGCGATTTTTACACAAAAAGGTTTCAACTATGTACATTCCCACGATTGAAATTATAACCGTCATTTATTTATTTTAATAATAGTTATATTTCTATAGCTGTAATTTTATTCATTTACCTACGTTTTTATAAGATTTTTTTTGCATTCAACTTTTGCAATAAATCAATTTCAGAGAAAATGTAATTTACAAAATACAAGCAGCAAAATAAACAGGTTTGATAAACTGTCTACATGTTGTCTGTTTTTTCCATCGAGATGAATGTCATTGGTTTGAGATTTTCCCACTTTAAAAAGAAAAAATCGGTAAGTACAAGGGGGTATTATTGCCGGAAAATCTTTATGTTGACACTAATTAGAGAGTGAGACAGTGCTACATTATTCATAGTGGAAATTCTTGGAAGATACATAATTTTGGCGGGATTTTATAATGATGATCAAATACATTTAAATAAGTATTTGGTTTTCACTACAACATTTACTTGCAAATGAGCAAATCAAGGTAATTATTGTAGAAGTTATTACAGAGAAATGTGTCGATCATTTAATCGCTAGAGGAGATTATTTTTGTTAACTTTAATATGCTAGGTAGTAAGAAGAATAAGTAATTTATACGCTATATATTTTTTTTAATTAAAATATCCATCGGACAATAGTGTTTTATTTTGTAAAGAAGGTTCATATATTTTCTCCCCCTATTTTATATAGTTTCATCGAAATTGTCACTTGTTCTTTTGATTAGGGACAAGCTAAAATTAATTGATTTGGTAAAAATTAAACAGTCTAGGATTAAAACCACTCTTTGGAGAGGTTCAGACAACATAAGGGACTTCAAACGCAGCCAACTGAATTCTTTGAAATATTTCATATTTCTTTTCCAATTTGACTAGGAACCCTTTAACACAAAACTTTAAATAAAATTCTTAACTTAATAAATAAATCACAGAGTTATGAAGTTCAGCTTTTGGTTGAATATGCAAAAACATGATCAGCTGACATTTTGACATATGTATGTAAGTAGACTTGGCTTGGTAGTAAGGGCGATTTTTCTTGGCTTGCTTTCTATTCAATTTCCGAATTAAGTTGTTTTAATTGGAAGGCAATCCGATCACATACTAGAGACCTGCTTTACCTTCAAGCACCTTATGTTGGACAGGTTCAAACAACATAAGGGACTTCATTTGTAGTCAACTGCATTCTTTGAACGTACATTTTGACCAAAACAACTAGTTACTTTTTCAAGTAGTGTGATAAATTTGAAACTCGGAACTTTACTTCACAAACATCTACCTTCTGTCGAACGTTCAAAAACTTCCAAAAAACATTATTATCTACAAAACACTCGGCAAGCAAACTTTCAAGTCCATCACGACTTGTATTTTGTTTTGTAAAGCAATATTACTTATTCCTTCTCAGATTTGCCAAGGAACCCTTCTACACAATAATGTATTAAATAGATTTGCGCAGAATATAAAACAAATACACAGTAATAAAGTTCAGCTTTCAGTTAAATGAAAAAAAATGATCACCTGTCATTTTGACATCAGTATATGTACTTGACTTGATAGTTAGGGAGATTTTTTCTGACTAACTTTCCAATAAATTTGCCTTAATTGGAAGTCAATTAAGCTGGCCAATCAGACTAAAAACTTACTTTAACTTCGCCTGAACCTGCAAATTGTCTGAATCTGATCTTTCTTTTTGTTATTCGCTTACAAATTCTAAAAATAATGAGATTATATTTGCACCACTAACTCTAAGATTAGAAAGTGATTTTTGATATCTTTTAAGAAGCATTCAGTGGGGTGTGGCATAGTTTAAACTTCTTTTTGTAACCAGGATTTTCTGTGTTTTTTAATATGTACTTTGTATGCTAATATGCATTTGCTTCTGGTGCAAAAACGTTTGTATTTCGTATTTTTGTATATATTGTTCACCCGGCTATAGCCTCCTAATCAAAAACTGATTTTTTTTGACAAGAACGGAAACAACAGTCAACAACGCTACGTCTAGACGCATCTGTTACAAAAAAATCATAATTAAAAAAACTAATAACTAAAAAAAAATAAAAAAAATAATTAAAACAACTAATCCACAAACAAAATAAACCTACCAGGCAATTTAATTTGGATTTTCAGTCATATCATTCCAATACTACAAAGACTTGACACCCTTAAATATTGGACTCCGTTTTGTTAGGAACTGTTAAAATGTTAATTGCTTGTTTGATTGCTTTTTGGTATGAAGAAAAAGCAAATGTAAAAATAAATAATAGGTTGCGCACCAGTCCGTAGAGAACCAGGGCCTACTGACTTTCAACTCGCATTAGCCGAACTAATTTGAGAAAGCACTTTTCATGACAAGAGGAGGACTTGTCAACTCCTCGCAATAGTTAGTATCCATGAAAAAAAACTTTAGGTGGCACAGGCAGGTATTGAACCCAAAACCTCTGGCTTGCCGTTCCTACGAACTACGTAGCCCTATGCAAAGAAAATGGAGAAAAAGAAAATATTTGTTTTCGTATACAAACCCCTACAACTCATTATCTTAATTCTGATACCAAACTTAACTCTCTTAATAACTTTTATATCTCGAAACAAAATGTTCAATGATGAAAATCCATGGTAGCTATAACTGGCATGAGGAAATCTTCACGCTACTAAAATTCGCTTAAAACTACTCGTATCTAACTTTTTTATAAGATTCTTTAAATTTAAAAATCTCAATAAGAACCTTCTAAGTATTATTGGAATGCTTTGAATTCAAAAAATGATTCATTGAATTAAATTTCAAATGCAAAAAAAGAAAACAAGTTGGTTGAATAAATGGTTAACTTAATTTATGTAACAATATATCAGGAATAAATTTTTCTTGAATGTATGTAACTAGTTGTCACAAAATGAATTACTCTCTCGGAATTATTGAAATTTAACTATCTACAAAAATCGAATTGATATCAATTATTATATTGAACATTTTTTTTTATTTGGTATTTTAGAATAATTTTTCAATAAAGTTTAAATTAAATATAGTGAATAAAACGATTTATTGATTAATTAAATTGTGTTTTAAATATGAAATAACAACGATATTTACATAATAGGGATATTAATATGTAAACATATTAAATTATATAGAATTATATCTCCAGAAACAAATCGTAAAAATGTACAATGGAAATATATTCCTTTTTATGAATAACAAACACTTTTGTATAGACACCAGAACTATGAAGGTAATGAGTTTTTAAAATTATGCAATTTAATCTATAACAATAAATGTGCAGTATGGTTTATGTCGTTAAATTCTCTAGACGCACTTAAGTTGAAAACGCAAAGTTATTTATTTTACTCATATCAACGCCCGGTGAATTGTAAACGTATCATTTCACTATTCACAATTATTTTTGATTCAAAATAAAAGAACTAATTTCCAACCGTCAACAGGAAATTGAATTTTTGAACCAAAACTTACTTCGAGGTTAGGTGGTGCAGCAGTTTGAAGCTCCATCATAACAAGTTTTACTCTGTTTTTTTTTCCAATTATTTTACTAACTACGTTATCAAAATACAATTTCAATTAATATTTTTTTTTATTTATACGTTATTAAAAACCATATCAATCAAATTTAGTAAATTTTATTTTTTACCGCACTAAGCTAACGTTACTCTCCGGTGTTAGAATATTACTAAACTATCATTGCCCAGCTTACGGATCAATATAGCGAAGGTTAAGGTGAAACTAACATTTCCATAACCACTTTTGAAAAAAAAGAATACTTTCAATGCTCTCATTGGGCACTTTTTCCCACTAACTTCAGCATCAGAGCCAGGTTGTAATTGCTTTTTTATAAATGTACATCATGTTCATATGTGCATTTTTTATATCTTCTGAATCTTTCTTTTTTAATTTATAATTTTACAATTAAATGCAATGCACTTTTCATTGAATACAATTTTTATTTACTCATCACTGTCCGCAATAAAATTTTCATACTGTCAAATAATGTAGTTGTACTATTATTATTTATTGTAAACAAAAAATTGAAAGTAAAACACTAATTAGTTGTTTTTGAAATTATGTAACAATTTGCAATTATAATTTGTATTTAATGATTGTTATTACCCTAAAGAAAAGGTAAATAAAAGCATTTAACGCTTTTGATAATTATTAAAATAATACTGTTCCATAATGTAAATGAAAATACATAGATATTAATAAGTGCTGTGTTGCATTTAGTTCCTTAATATCCAAAGTCAATTTATTGTAAAACAATTTTAACGGTATTTCAACGGCTCAGTGATTGAAGAGTAGGTTGTATTTGTAGTAAAAGATGATTTCAAAGTTTTAAAACAGACTTCTTTATTGTTTAATAAATATGTTAAGAGAATTAATGACAAATTCTGAACAAATTATTGTATTAAAATATAAGTATCAATATAAAAACTTTATAACTGAAACATGGAATATGGTCACTTTGGCGTATATGTACGTTTTATATTATCAAATTTAATAGCTCGTTCTAGTCTTTCAACCTAGTTTTTCAACAAAACCTTAATTTTTTTTTTAATAAGAAGATGTCAGAGATAAAACAGAGAATGAGAGATAAAATTTAAAAAGGGCTCATTAAAGAATATTATTGAAAAGCTTTTCGGAATTCGTATTCAGGTTTTAGAGGGCAATTTTACACCAATTTTATGGTAATTAAAAAAAATATTGCATTTTTTTTATAGTTGACGGGCACTCAAGAGGTTATTAATACCCTTAACATGTTTAAAGTTTAAACACCATGCGAGCTTTAGGGAAATAGGAAGGATGAAAGAGGAGATACCAATGCACATTGGTCTTAAAGTTTTGACTGTTAAAATGTTAGTTAAAAACATAGTTGGGTAAAGCATTCCACATTCTCGATGTGCGGTTAAAAAAAGAATCTCTATACTTGACAGTACATCCGAAACTGAGCTCAAGGGTTAACCTAGAAGTACGAGTATTACGGCTGAATTGTTTTAGGGGGGGGAATGCAACTGGCTAATTCGACAGAACACTGTTTATAAAAATATCGGTACAACAACGAAAGGCATGAAACGTTGCGGCGGTGTTTGAGTGACGTAATTGTTTCGGTTATAGTTCTATGGCCTATCATTTTCAAAGCCCTTTTTTGGATTGCCCAAATATGGGAGTTATATTCGAGTTTTGGACGAATGAAGGCTTTGTAAATTACAGCCAGATCAGAAGGGGTACAAAATTTCTTGCACCGTCGGAGAAATCCTAAGCATCTAGCAGCATTTTTGGCAATATCGAATATATGATCATTCCATAAGAGGTGATCTGTGATACACATACCGAGTACTGAAAGTTGGTTAGTTTCCTGGATGCAAGTACCACTCATGGATAGCGGCATCGGGGGTGGGTTACGAATACGCTTTAACGACAGGAGACAGCATTGAGTTTTTGAAGCATTAAATTCTACACGGTTTATAATCCCCCATTGGACAATGCTGTCGAGATCAGAATTTAATGAGCTTGAAGTTCCACATCCGAAAAACAAGGATGTGAATCTAGAAACGAATATGAAAAGCTGAGAGTAGGTACTGTCGTCAGCGAAACATTTTAATGGATTAGAAGTGACAGACAAAAGATCGTTTATGAAGATAAGGAAGAGAGTCGGAGACAAAACGGAGCCCTATGAAACACCAGCATTTATTTTATGAATTTCAGACTTGAAACCATCCAATACAACTTGTATTGAACGGTTAGAAAGGTAATTTCTAATCCAACGAAGAAGAGATTCATCAATACCAAAAGCACGCATTTTCGATAAGAGAGTTTGGTGCCAAACTCTATCAAATGCCTTTGAAATATCAAGTGCAATAATCTTACTTTCTCCTAAACGATGTAAAGATTTGTTCCACTGTTCGGTGAGCTAACCAAGAGATCACCAGTGGACCTATTGCTACGAAGGCCATACTGCCGTTCATTAAGAAGCTTCCGTTGTTCAAGATATTTCTTATGCTAATAATTAATCAGCGCAGCTATTCCATGACCTTAGAAAGAAGGGACGTGAGTGCTATTGGACGATAGTTAGAGGGGGAGGAGGATTCGCCTTTTTTAGGGACAGGCTGTACAAATGCTGTTTTCCATCCGCTCGGAAAGAGACCTGTAGAGTAGGAAAAATGGAAAAGCTTACGCAGTGGTTTTGCCAGCGTTGAAGAACACCTCTTCTGAACAATTGGGGAGATACTATTCGTGCCAGCAGATTTGTGTATGTCAAGGTCTTTCAGTACTCTTGCAACTGCACGAGTGCGAAAGAAGATTCGTCCCATAGAATCATTTACGCTCTCAAGAACAGGAGGACTCATGACACTTTCCGGTAGCGTCGAATTAACAGCAAACTGTTCTGCAAGCAAATTGGCTTTATCGATCGAGCTCACATAGGGAGTGTCATTGTGGACGAGCGTTGGAACCGAGGATGACGTGGTGTTTCGTACGTTTTTTTACAAATGACCAGAAATTTTTACTACTTTTGGGACATTGTAGTATTTTTTGCCTTAATTTCTGATCATGCAAAAATTTGATTCGTCGAATATGACCATTACAGGTCTTTCTAGCTTGTTTCAACTTATTCCGGTTTTCATCAGTGGGGTTGGCCTTATAAATCTGGAAACTTACATCTCTAAATTCTAAATAATAATAAATCAAAAATATTTGCACCACTTCCAAAACCGAATGTGAAAGTCTTAAAAGTCATATTGCTACATAATTTTGAAATTTAAAATATTTTCCTTGTAGCGCAAAACTGCCAACTGTGAAAATCTGTATTCGCCAAATTTTAGAAACTTCTCAATAATAATATAAATATTCGATTAAATCAGATAAGAAAATAAAAACCTTAAACAATGTTTCTTTTGATGAAATATTGTAACATATGTATGTACATATGTTACTAAATAAGCTAGTCGGATTTTACAAAACAAAAAATGTTTCCTGCTTTTGAAATTTCTTGATGTTCACAGGGTTCGCTAGTTTGTTTACTTAAATTTAAAACTTCAATGAAAACTACCTAATGAAAAAGAGTGGTTGATTTTTCTGAAATGTTTCACTTGTTAGCTTGAATCGCCAAAACAAAAAATCCTTGCCGCAAAATTCTTTTTAGTTTTTCAAAATGTTATAGATTTTTTGCTACCTAAAGATTAATGTAGCAAGATACATCCTAATTTCAAGCATTTTTTTTTAAAAGAAACAATGCATTTGAAGTTAAATTTGTTTCGTAAATCCATTTTACAAAATTTAATGATGAAATTTAATTTTTACTAAACGGCTGAAAAAATGCAAAAAAATGCACTGTTAGCGTTCGGCAAAAACAAAACATTTCTGTCTGAGGCGCAAAGCTTGTTGTATGCTCGAAAAAACAACAACTTCTACTAACAAAATAGATAATAAATTAAAAAAAAAATAGTTAAAATTAACTCAAGAAACGAATTTGAAACCCGACAGATACTGGAAGTAAAAAATCATGGACGTCTTTATGCCAAAGACGACCATAATTATGCAGACAGAACGAAAAGAGAAAATGTTTGGGGGGATATATCCCTTGTTTGTCTTGGGAAGGCCTGGTAAGTTTATGATAATGGAAGGATTAAACCCAAATTACTGACAGCAAAAAGATCCAATACTCTTTTCGGTCTTATTTTCTCGCCGAAAATAGTGTGCCGAGTGGTTCCGGAGCTACAACCCCAATTCGATGTATTCACTTTGAATCCCTTAGGTTTTTAATAACTTACGCGAGGATTCCAGATGAGTAATTAACATCGGAATCTGATAAAATAGGGAAGATGTTTTTTTAGTTTTAGTGATTGCGGTAACTACAGCCAAGAAACCCTACCCATCGAACTCGGAAGTCGTTGACGTAGGAACTTAACCTCATATTTTCAAGAAAAAAAGCTCAATAGAGGCATATTGAAGAGCCTCTCGACAGAGTATTAAAGGCTATTAAAATAAAGGAGGTGAAGAGCCCGATGGAGCTGTTGGAGAACGTTGCTCTTCAAGTATTAAAATTTAGCCTTTAAAGAACAATAAGGTTATCCAATTCAAGATACTGGCCATTTTAAGAGAAAAAATGAGCGACCACTTGGCTGGTGCGCAAACATGAGTTTGTGTTTACTTTATTTATGTTTTACTGAATCAATGTGATATTTTTTGCTTTGAAGCAATGTTTTTTTATGATTTATATATGTTATTTAGTGATTTCAAAAGGTTTTATCAGAACTCTCCAAGTATGGACTAAAATACCAAATGTGCTTTCCACAATTCGCCTTGCTCTCGAGAGTCTAAGAAATCAAAACATTGATGAATTGGTAGTGTACATATGTATATGTAATATGAATTACATATATCTTTTTCATACCTTTAGTTAAAAACCCTTTGCTTGGTGGTCAAATGAGAACCTGGCAAGGTGGTCTTTAAATTATATCGAACGAAGAATAAACAAGAACGAAGGATAAACAATTTTCTGTGCTTGGCAATTTATTGTCAGCAGGGTTGTTTAGCCAAGCTTTACCAAAGTTTGATGAAGCAAAAGCAGTCGAGTCTGCGTTAGATCCGTGGGCTCCAATGCTAACCATAATATTTTTTTTTAAATATCACCAACAACTGCCATCAGAACTGTTGAGAAGCATTGTTTATTATTGAAATTAAAACTGCCGCACTTTCTTGGGGCAAACATTTTCACATGCTTTCCATCAACAGCTCCAATACAGTTGGGAAAATTCCAGTTTGTTGAAAAATCCAGAGAAACTTCTTTCCAAAAACTAGAGCTTTGAGGGGCTGGCATAACCAAATCTGTAAAACTCTTGTTGATTGCCTGAATCGTCTGCATGATACACCATCTGGTAGTTGTTTTTCTCCCGTGCTCCCGTGCGTCGTCGCTAGGAATCTAAAACCATCAATGTTATGAAGATCTCCAATTAATATTGAATTTTGTACCTAAAAGTCAAAAAAAGTTACTCCTTGGCACCTATGGTATAATTTTGAAATAGATTTAATTTAGGCTGGATATCACTATGTATTTGTAAAAGGATACATTGAAACTACTCAAAAAACTTATTTGGCAACGCCTCGAGTCTCTCAATCAGTGAAAAATATCCGCCATGTATCTTCCGAAAATAATAAAGCGGATGCACTTGAAAGCGTCGTATTCCTTGAGAAGCTCTTTTATTTATTAGACTTGAGGCTGCTGCAATCAATAAAATCCTTTTAATTTTTGCACGAGCCATGGTAGAATCAACTTAATTTCACAGGAAGCAGAAAGGATAATCTAGTTTTACAGGCTGTATGGCATGTAGCACCGTCTTTTTGAAACCACATATTGGTCATATCAATATCATCCTAATTCGGCAAAAAGGAATGTGTTATCATGTCAAGATATCGATCACCACTAACAGTGACTGCTTGACCTGCCTCATTATTAAAAAAGTATGGTCCAATTATACTTCAAGCCAATAATTCACATCAAACAGTGACACGTTGTGGATGAATTTGTTTTTTGACAATAACATATGGGTTCTCAGAACCCCAAAAAATTGGCAATCCTAAACTATCAGCTCTCGATTTGTTCCTTTTTCTTAAATGGCGGCAATTTAATTCCTGTGTTCATTTAGGGACACCCTTTATTTCACAATCATAGTTACAATATTTAATAATCACAGTTTAGAGGTTCAAGTCGGTTGAACTTAAAAAATTAAAAATTCAAAAAATATATAAAACTTCAAGAATTCTGAAAATCCCAAAAGTTTTATTCAGCAGATCTACTGCGAGCGTTTTCGTCACTGGGCTTACTTTATTATAGAAGCATTTCAATTATTGCCAGAACGCAAAACTGTTTTTTTTTTGTATTGAATTAAATTTTATTTTAAATAAATTATATTTACATATATGTAAATGCAGCAAAGCATCACAACTTTTGAATATTAGAAAAAATAAATAATTTTGGAGCTATCAGTCTTGCATCTCATTTAGTTTTTCCTATTAAATTATATATTTTCTGCCAAAAATAACTTATTTTATTTGTTTCATTTGTTTTTCTTCTCTTTTCAGCTAGTTCAAATTTAAAAAGTTTCCAACTTTCTCTTATTTCCGGATCAGCTGGTCCCCAATCTTCACTATGTCGTAGAATATTTTGTATTGTCTAAGTATTAAATTAATATAAATTTATATAAACCAAATATTATATCATCATCATTTTACCGAACAACAATTTTTGTCATAATTATTTGAAGCTTCCCATAAAAACCATAAAGGAAATTGAGCAAATCCTATGCTTAATAGTACCCATCCAATAACTGTAAAATAAAAAAATAGTTAGTTTTTTTTATGAAAATGAAAAAAAAAAATTAATAATAATATTTTCTCACTGTTTGCAGAAGCGGGATATTCCATGCCACTGTATTTGAGCGAATCAAAAGTAACCATGGAATAAATAAAAATTATTAACATAATTCCTGGTGTAATAATTGTCCAACACAAACGCCAATAAAGTGTTACTTTTCTATTGGTCATAAACTCAACATCATCGCAGAAATTTTGTAATCCTTGGGGTAGATAAATAATTTGACTGTTAAAATTTAAATTTTAAAAGGAAAAAAGTATTCCTTACCATAAATCCAAGTTATTCCAATCAGTTCAAAAATAGCCAAGACAAAAACTATAAACGTCCCGCCAAAGAAATCGATTAAATTCAAAATCCACTGTCCTCCCTGCAAAATATATTTCTTTCAGTTATTTTTGTACATAATTTTGAAATAATCAAACACTAACGGGTGTTGCATAAATCAAGCTACTAAAAAATCCGAGTGTGCATGTTATAATTGCAACGTAAATAAATTTAAAGGAAGTAAAACGATCACAAATAATTGTAACAATTGAGCTTTGTAGCGCTACAATGGAACCAACTCCAAGGACGAACATCATGAAGAAAAATGCAACTGCAAAACCCTAGAAAAAGAGAAAGATATTTGACTATGGTGATTTAAGATGAAAATCAATGAACATTATTCTGGAAGCTGGCTTTGGACTTCAAGCCCATATGAGTTATTCTCACCTGGGGAAAAAATTGAAATTTGGAAATAGCATCTGGGTATGATATAAAGGCAAGTCCAGTTCCACCTCGAACAACTTCGGAAATATTGTCGATGTTAAGATTATGTGCCAAGTTTCCAAGAATCCCAAACATTGTCACACCAGCTAGTATGCTCGTAAATGTATCTAGCGTAGTAACTATCATAGCATCTCTGAAATAATAAAACAAACAAATTAATAAATTACTCAGCAATTATACCACTTTTTACCTATAAATACTATGATTGAATTTATTGTATGATGAAAACATAATAATTGATCCAAGTCCAACTGCTAATGAAAAAAAGCACTGAACAACAGCTTCCTTCCAAACCTAAAATTAAGATTTTTTCCAAGTTAATTTCTGCAGATAAGTATTTAGTTTGTTATTAATTAAAACCTTAATATTAGTTAGCTCTGACCAGTTTGGTTTCAAAAAGAATATAATACCGTTGATGGCGCCTTCTAAGGTAACAGCCCTTATAAGCAAGGCAAACAGTGCTACGTATGGAAAGAGCGCTAGGAAATATGCTGCTTTTCCGGAACTTTTAACTCCCTTTGCTATGACTAAAAATATGACAATCCATGATATCAAAAGTGTTCCAGTAAGATGCAAGCTTGGATATCCAATTCCATCTTCTATATTATCCTTTTCATTTATGACGCTCTTTCTAAAAAAGAAAGCAGATTTTGGAAAATTAGTCAGTGGCCCTTATTTAGGTTTTCGGGATTTATTGATTCACTATTTTTGTTTGAACTTCCTAACGTCTTGACTTTACTTACAGATAATACATTTCTGAGCTGGTTTGCAAGTGTTCTGCTTCATGTGTAGTTCTATTACCGCTTCCATTAGATGGCACACAAGTTGGACCCCATTCTTCTCTACAATATGTCCAAGGAAGCACAGCTTGAAATGACACTCCAAAATAATACAGTGACAAAGCCAAAAGGGATGAGTAATATGTTATGATCAACAAAACTGCATACGCCTGACCGATTCCAACACCTGGTAATGAATAAAAATGTAATGCCAGGATTAATGTATCCATAAGCCCATATTAGAGTTTGGTTGTACCAATGAATCCTGGGCAAATAGCCCAAATTTTGATGGAACTTCTGCTTGAAAATTGTCCTAAAATCATCTCAATGTAGTACATCGGTTTACCTGTTAATTTGTATATTTATTAAAGTTAATTTATAATATTTTGTGTATTAATTTATATTTATACATACCAATAAGTATTAAAACAATAATATATGGAATTAGGAATGCTCCGCCACCATTTTCGTACGCTGTAAAGGGAAAACGCCATACATTTCCCAATCCAACAGACACAGATATGCAGGACATAAGAAATTCAAGGCTGTTAGACCAATTCGGTCTTTTAGGATCATCTTTTTCATCTGACTAGAGAAGTTATTTAGAACATTTAAATAATTTTAAATTTTAAAACAACATTTTAACCGCCATTTTCTAAAAACAATTAATATACTTAAAAACTATGTGTACTTCAGACCGATCGATGATTTTAGACAAAATGAAATTCAAAACTTTTTTTAAATCTTAACTCTTCATTAAAAAAAATTAATTAAAATTAAATTTGAACACCAACCTAACATTGTTATATTTAAGTCTTTTTAAATATTAGACATTTTGAAAAAAATACCCTAAATACACGATAGCTTTATTATATAAAATTTTAAACATTTAAAACCATTACGTTTTGTGAACAATCTTCCATGTGGATAGGCCTTAAATGCTATTTCCCCGGCTTCTATTTAAGTATAATATACAATTTATTTTTAAGATTTACATGCTTTGCGAACAGGGTCTAGAAACTTTTTTTGCAAAACTCCGAAATGTTCACCGTTTTTTGTAGTGAACTTTAACAATTTCAATGCTTTGTTGAGTGCGTATCGTACGATTTTAAGTAATGACGTAGTTTTTACTTGTTAAAAGTCAAAAGATGAAAGTTGCAAAAGTGATAGCTGCTCAAATAGCTGGCTTTTCAAAATGAAAGCCCTGTATTTCCTTAATATTTTTATCAAGATTTTCACACATTAAAAAACAAATCATAAGCCACATTTGTCAAAGTAATAGATTTTGGGATAATTAATTTGCAATGAGAGAAAAATCTCAACACAGGACGTGTTCAAAAAAAAGCATTCAGATTTCCGTCAAAAATGTAATCAAATAAAAATAAATTGATTGTTTTTCGTGGCGCATGGAACACTATTGGAAATGTTTTTTTTTTAACATCCCATAGGAAGTTAATCGGCTCGATTTGTTGAATTGAAAATTTTGACATTTCTCGACGTTTCAAGGCCGCTAGAGTCTAAATAAAAGATTTTTAGAAAGATGTCTGTGCTTGCGAGTGTACGTACGTTCGTACGTCCGTATGTTCGGGAAGTATTTTTCGTCTTCCATAGCTCAAGAACCAGTAGAGATATCGACTTCAAATAAATTTTGTTATACAGATAATAATGCAAAAAGATGTAGAAAGGACTCTCAAGAAAATTGAGTGGGTGTTTTTTTTACTATAGCAATTAGAAAAAAGGTGAACATTTTGGTTAACCCAAAATATTTCACAAACCAATAACGCTAGTGACTTGAAATAAATTTTATATTATATATTGTAACGCGATACCAAACAAATATGTTTTTGGAAAAAATTCCAATCAAGAGTTTTTTTATAAATCAAAAAAAACTGAAAAAAAAATATTTGTCACCTCAAAAAATTTACGAACAAAAAATGATTTTATCTCCAAAACAATTTTGTGCAACGAGTTATTCTTCGTTTTTAACATCTGGAAAAATTTTGAGAAAAATCGAATCATTCTTCAAACTTATTTTGTCTTATAAAAAATACTGTCTTCAATGGTAAAATTTAAAGAAAAATCGGATTGACAGTTTAAAAAAAAAATTACTAAAAGTTCGTAAAAATTGATTTTCGACAGAAGTATCTTTTCAAAAATTTTAAATTATGGCTTCAGACTAAGTTTGTCTTATAAGAAATATTGTTTTTAAAACTCGGTAAAATTTTGAGAAAAATCGAATTTACAATTTTCTTTCAAAAAATAAAAACCTAAAAAAAAACAATACTAAAACTAGGTAAAAATTTACTTTCGACTCAAATATCTTTTCAAAAATTAAAAATACTGGCTTTATCTCACAGAAAATATTGTTTATGACATTCAGTAATTTTTTTATAAAAATCCAACAGTCCGTTTCTTCGTAAAAAAATAAAACCTACAAAAAATAGTATGCACATTTGGTAAAAATTGATGTTCGGTTCTCGATATCTCGTGAACAATAGAAGATATTGACTTTAAATTAATTCCATTAATTTAATTTGGATTTGTTTATATAAGAAATAAAGACTTTTAAGAAATGCTGCTTAAATTGATAAAAATTGGTTTTCGACTAAAACTCTCGTTAACAAAAATAGATTTTCAAATCAAACTATTTCATTATATGCAAAACATTGTTGGTTATTTTAAATTTTGTAAGAGTAATTCAAAAAAGTAATAACTTTTTTAACAAAACACGAAAACCTACAAACTTTTAAGCAAGAAAAATAGGCAGACGGGATGGGAAGTTATCCAGCCTCTTTTTTTGTTAATGTATTAATTTAACTTCGTGTACGTGTAAACGAGTGCAGTATAGCTGTCAAATTTAGTGCTAAACATTTTTTATAATTCTGTTAAGCTATAAGTATACACGATTGGAAGATCTTCCATTATTCGCATATATTTCGCAAAACATTTTAACCAATTTTCTTGCAACCATGCAAACACACAATTTTATCTGTCAAAAGTGACAAATTGGCATAAATAGTCGACAAATTTTCTATACAAAAGTTGGCCAACATCTTGCAATCGTTTGGGACGATTGTCTACTAATTGGATATTGGATGATGTTCTTTCAAAACAACATTATTCAATTTTTAATTATCAGACATTTTTTGTGCAGAACATTACAACAAAAGTGTACAGGATTTTGAAAAAAAAACTAAAAACTACGAAAATCAAAAGAAATAAATAGTCACCGTTTGGCAAAATAACGAAAAAGTAGTTATTCTAAAAGAAAAAAAAATAATTTTTAAGGTTTTCGTTATTGCCTGCTTCATTATTGTTTCCTTTTTTTATTTTATATTTTGAAAAGTTTTTGCACGACCTGTTGTTTTCACTTTTTAAACAAATTTTCTTATTCTCTGTCATCTGTTAAGAAAATTGTTTACCAATTTTTTTGTTTTCTAAAATCTTAAAACCGTGTAAACAGACAATTATTAATTGGAAGATACAAAATTGTCGGCAATTGACAGTCGATTTTATACCAAAAAACTGTCTTGTATTTGAATAAAACCAATCAACATAAACGGATAATTTTCAAATAATAGAAAATTGGCTATTATCAACTCATTAAATGATATTAGAAGATTTTTTACAGTTCAACCAATGTTCAAAGATCTTCAAATCTGGTATATTTAGTTTTATCTATCCAAATATTTAGAATCTTCACATTTGAACTTATTAAAATAAATCAATTTATTTTGCCCCTGGAATGCAAAAGCAAAGGCAAATTTGTGTTTTGACAGATTTAGATCAAAAGCGAATTGTTTGATTTTACCCATGGAAAACCCCAAAAGAAACAATTAAAAAAGGACTTGTAGAGAAAAAAATCTCTCAAATAAAGACAAATTATTGCGTTGAATTTAAATTTAGAGTATCTTGGAAACCCTAAGGCGTGATTCAACAATATCCCGCATCCAAATTTGAAGACTAAGCGCTTCAAAAATCTTTTTAAAAAAAATGAATTTATTTCTTTTGTTAAGGTTTTTTGTTCAGCTTCTTTGATTTTAAACGAAAAAGGAAAAATCGGCATCGGATTAAAACAAGAATTTATGTATATTTACGTGACAATTTTCATTGATGTTTATACATAGGTATTTTTTAATTACACTGCACAAAATTTACGATCGAAAAATATTTCTTTAAATCACAAACCTCCTATTTTTTCTTGCAAATAATTTTTAAAAATAAAGAAAACTTATTAAGAAATTTAAACTAATTCCGTATTCGGTATGGAAAGATCAGAAGGCCACAATACTTTTAACAAATATTTCCCATGCTTACTTCTATTGAAATTTTCTTATCACGATTCGCCATAGTTTGAACCTTTTTTTTATGAAGTTAATTTTGAGCTTGAATTTTTATTTATTTATTTGTTTCAAATTATAACGAACATTTTCTTCCCGGATACAAAAAAAAAACAACTCGGGCCACCCAATGCTAAAACTCGAATGTCTTAGCAAAGTCATTTACTGTCTCCACGAAACTTTATGTACATATATGTATTAAGACCTAGTAAGTATATGGCAGCAAAAAAGTATACTCGTGTGTGTACGCCTTTATCGTCTTACAAAAATAACGATATTTTCCTCTATCTCCTCAATCTATTTTATCTTTAATGTAGGCAATATTATGTTCATTAATTACTTGCGTTTTAATTGCTGATGTATCTCATACCACGAAACAGATTGCACGTTTGTCTTAAGAAACAAAACACCTGTTTCTGTATATCTGTAAAATTTTAGAGCATATACATTGTTTCAAAAAAAGTAACTGTTTAAATAATTGTTTATAATACTGGGGCAATATAGTGTTTTTTAAACTGTTGCTAAGTTAAATTTAAGTTTGATTGAATAATTTTTTGACATAGAATTTGTTAAAAAGTAAGTATAACATCATAAGTGTAGTTATCTTTAAACATTAGCACAGAGATTAAGTTCAAAATACTTAGGGTACTGCGATCGGATGAGTTTAAAAATGTAGACAAATTTTAGTGAGATCCAGATTATTCAAGCAGCAGCTTCAGTTATTTTCAACAAAATTAATTAATTTAGCAGTAATACATTTACTTTCACTTATATTAAGACAACGACATCAAAGATCAGTCATATAGAAAATATTTAAAAAAAATAAATGTCAAATGACAGAAATCTAATACCGTTATCTCGTTAAATTTTGTTGAAATCGGTGGTTTTAACATTGAATTCGTTTTTGACGTGCATTTGTTCTTATATAGTTAATAGTTTTTTTTAAGTTTTCATTCGAACTACAAGCTTAGAAAAGTTTAAATTTAAAAAAAGTTCTTTTATTTAAAAATATAATAACTACTACTACAACAAAATACTTGTACAATTATGTTTAAACAACCATGTTGAAAAATGGAAAAATCGGGTTGGGTACTTTTGCCGAATTTTAAAATCTCGTTTTAAAAATCTCGTGTATAAAAATCTCGCATTACGAGATCTCTTATATCAAAATCTTGCAAATCCAAAATATTGCAGAACGTTAGTCCGCAACATTAAAATTTCGTAAACTAAAATTTTTAATCTCGATCTGACTTATATTGCTTATGCGTAATCTGTTGTAATATTTTGATTTGCGAGATTTTGATACAGCGAGAATTTAATGCACTAGCAAGATTTTTTTCTGAAAAATTATGCTATATTTAAAAAAAAAGATATTTCGTTACAAGAGATTTTAGTTTTTTCTAATCGTACCGCTCCCGGAAAACTCTTTTTATGGTCCTGAAATTTAATAAAACTATTAACGAAGAGAGTTATTAAATTGTTATCGATAGTATTAAAGATATTTTACATCACTCTTTTTATATAACACTATATTTTAAGCTCAGAAAAATGTACAGGGTTTTCCATGGGTATATTCAGATTTCTTCAAAAACTGATTTTTTTCGGGGCGTATGGAACACGATTTGAATTGTTTTTTTTTTTTTTATTTTATAAGTGTAATTTCTTGTACCTTACTATATGTTATCGAGTGAGGTAAAGATGTCAATACCCAGCTAAACATTTAAAAATTTTATTAGTATTGGTGATAGAATGGTAAAACAAAAATAAATCAATTTATTTTGCCCCATGGAATGTAAATACAGGGTAAATATTTGATTTGACAGATCTAGACCAAGATTTAATTGATTTATTTTACCTATGAAAAACTCCATTAATTTCCGTGGTCATCGAGAAGACCTTTTATCAGAAAGCAAAGGCAGTTTTTTTTAGAATTGGTTCAACTAATGGCAAGACATGATCCAGTGTTAAAGAAACATTGTTTAAAACCACTTTCGAGTCAAAAAGTTACGTTTTTGACAGGTTGTATATTTGGATATTAAAACAAAAACTTTCCTCTACTGCATTTACAGTTGTGTTCAAAAAAATAGGAGTGCCTGTTCTTTTTAGATTAAATCATGACTCAAAATGTGTGTAATTTTTTAAAATTTATTTTTTCTTTTGTACAAAATAGGAAATCCGGTCTTTTATTAATTATGCTTAAAACTTCTTTGTTTAATACAAATAAGGTAGTAAAAACATAAATTTTATCAAAATAAATCAAAAACGAATTGTTCAAAATAATAGGAGTACACAAAATAAAGTATAAAAAACTAAAGAAAATATTCAATATTAAGATTTTTTTCTCAGTATTTTGTGGAAAACCCTTTGTTTTTTATAATTGCTGCACATCTGCGTGGCATAGAGTTCACAAGTGCCTGACAACGCTCAACTGGAATTTGGTTCCATGTTTCCTCGACTGCGTCCCACAACTGCCTCGAATTCAGGGGTCTTCGTCGAGAAACACCCTTTTTTACATCTGCCCATAAATTTTCTATGGGATTGAGGTCAGGCGACTGAGCTGGCCAGTCCATGACTTCAACCCCATTGACCCGAAACCATTCCTTGGCAGACTTACTGGTGTGTTTCGGGTCGTTGTCTTGTTGAAATACCCATTTAACCGGCATATTCCAACTCGCATAAGGCAGCATCACACTGGACATTATATCCACATAAACGCGCTGGTCCATCGTGCCAATGATTTGATGTATGGGGCCAACACCAGCATATGAGAAACTGCCCCATGCTATCACTTTAGCACCTCCATGCTTTACCGTTTTGATAGTGTACCGGGGCTTAAACTCGGAATTTTCTGGACGTCGGACGTATTGCCTAGAGCCAGTTCCACCGAATAAAACAATTTTGGACTCGTCAGTCCACAAAATGTTTCGCCATTTCTCTGCAGGCCAGTTAACATGGCTTCTTGAAAATTTCAAACGAGCGGTTACATGTTTTTTTGTAAGCATCGGCACTTTTCGTGGACTGCGAGCGGAAAGATTGTGTTCCAACAATCGCTTTCTTATTGTTACGCTACTTACTGCCAGTCCTAGATCTTCCTGGATCATCTTAGAGGACGCAAAAGGATGCTTTCGGCTGTAGCGAACAATACGACGATCGTCATTTTCACTCGTTTCTCGTTTCCGTCTCCGGGTTTCGACTTTTTTTTCATATCTTTCAGCATTGGCGATCATTTGGTCAGAGCACCCCAACATCAACTTTATATCCTTGTACCTTTTTCCTTCATTTCGCATCTTTTTTATGATTTCACGTTTTTCGTCGGTGCAGTGCTTTCCTCGGCCCACTAAATAACCAAACTTGTTTAGATATTTGATATTCCAACTATTTTATATTCCTAATTTCATTTAGATACTTACTGTTTATTTTTTTTAAGTTTTTGATTTTTTTTTTTTTTTTACGTACAATATAACTCACACTCCTATTATTTTGAATAGCCTGATTGAGAGTGAAGATCATTTGACCTCTGGTTACAAATGTAAACGGTTATTAATTGCAAACCAGTTCATTGTTTTATCATCTTTAATGTCCCGTTATACTTACCGGTAGAGAAATGGACTGATTACCAGTTTACACATGGTAAAAAAAACACTTGAGCAAATTTTGGAAAAGCACTCCTATTATTTTGAACACAGCTGTATGTACATAACATCATAATAAAGCCATAAGTTTGATGCTTATCATAGGTATCACATTGTGTCTTCATGGTATTCGCTTAACTTCTTGAAGCTCCTTATAAAGCATCACGAAGTCCGATGATCAAAAAGATGTACATATGTGAGCCAACTAAACTTGCTTATCGAACGGTTAAGTGCAGGTTTTCGTAAAATACATATATATTTTTTACTTTTAAACTTCCTATAGGAAGTAATTGTAATCGGTCCTGATTTTTCGAACTGAAAACTTTGCTATTTCTCGACATTTCAAGATGCCTAGAATCTAAATCAAAGGTTTTTAGAGAGAGTTTGGGTGCGTGTTTACGTACGGGATAACTTTTTTCGTCGGCCATATTTCAAGAACCGGCAAAGAAATCGACCTTTTAATATTTGTTAAAACAAAACACCATTTGTTTTCAATATTTAGTAAAATTTAAAAAAAATGGACATATTATTTATACAAAACAAAAACCTACAATAAATTGGTAAAAATTGATACAAATAAGGTGTTGACCTCAAATTATTTCATTCTATACAAAATATTGTTCTTAACATAAAGTAATTTTCTTAAAATCCAATTGGCATTTTTCTATAAGAAATAAAAACAACTTAAAATTGGTAAAAAGTGGTTTTCGACTAAAATATCTCGGGATCACAAACAGATATTGAAATTAAACTTATTTTATCATATGCAATATTCTTGTTAATTTTTAGTAATTTTTTTTTAATCCAATTGAAAACTTTTTTCCAAAAAAACGAAAGCGTACAATAATAATAAAAAATGATTATTTACTCCGTGTGGATTTCATCCCAGCCTCCTTTTAGTTTTTTAATTATACCTTCTTTGTAAAATACTAAGAACAAATGCTACAGAAAATGCTAAAAATGATTTGTACGACTTTTTCGAATCTTTTGTATAGAACAGTCTTTTTTAACGTGTAGTTTATATTTTTTTTCAATAGAAATTATAAGTGCTAATAAGTTCAATTGATTTCAGATTGTAAATATGTTTTTACTGTAAAATTTTCTATTCATTATCAATTTGGAGAATTTAAGAACACTGCTATAGACCAAATTAATATAGCACCAAATTTCGAAAAATCTACAACCGGTTCATAACCCTGTAGACCTAATCTATGGCCCTTAAAAGCGGACATAAAAATCAACTTGCAAAGTGTAGGAACGTCTGCTTCCAAGTTCTTGTTGACCTAAATATCAAATTCAGCAGCTTTAAAGCGAGTATAAGATCATTAACCATCTGTTCTTATTCAGCTGTATCCACAACCAATGACAACAAACGACAATCATAGACAATAATAATTTATTTTTTGGTGTATTTCAAACTAGTTTAACTAAATAAATAAATCTGTTAGAATAAGAGGTTTCAGAGAGCACATGCTTCAGTTTAAATTATTTTTTAATTCTTACTAACTCGTTAGCCTATACGAAATTGTATTGTACAAACAATATAACGCAAAATGTCTTTGCAGCCATGTGAAATGTTTTCGAATAATAAAGAAATTAAATAAGGTTTTTTTTTAAGAGTAACAGATAATAAGTTGTAAACAATCAAGGCTGTATACTTGAAAATAGAAAAGCTAGTAAATCTTTATTCGACAATCAAAAATTATATTGTTGCGGCACAATAATGAAAAACAAACAAATTGCCTTTGTTTGAAGAACGAATAATTTCTTGAGAAAGTAATAAACCCGCCACATGAGTAAATAAGTTTGAATTATATTTGCAAAAGTAAATATTTCTATCGGCTAACAAAATGTACATTTTACAAATATACATGTGTTTCAGGGTTTCCGTTATTTTCTAAAATAGCTTTTTTTTTAAACACAACCCTTAGATCAAAATTCTATGTTTTAACAAAAATATACTCCCAAGGATTCAGATGATCATGCTCTTTTAGTCCACTTTAGTCATATCTTTGAAAGTATAGATAAAAAGCAGTTTACTACTGCTCTTTATATTAATAATAAGAATACTTTTAACCCGATCATGCCATTTTATAAAGAAAATTAGGAAAGCTGGTCTTAGAGGTTTTATGCTAGATTGGTTTTCATCCTACATACATGAAGAACAGATACCAGAGTAAAAATAAATGGTTAATTCAGCGAAATTGCAAAAATTAATATAGGAGTTCCTCAAGGTTCAGTTTTGGGTGCAATTTTGTTTCTGGAAAAGTGACTGGCTCTGCTGATGGTATAGCCTGTTTATACTCTAGTCTAGTTAATTCTGATTTTGAATTATTCAGGCATTCGTTCGGAATTCATAAGCTCGTTATCAGTCAAAAAACAAGGGTTATTGAAGAACATTGAGCACTTTAAATTTGAATTCTTCACCTCTCATATACATATCTGCATAGCTCTGACTGTAATAAATTCTCGTTTAGTAGCTTTTCTTGCTGTGCTACTAATAGTATTGTCCTTCTAAATATTTTTGAATTGAACAAGTCTCTAAACATGAATATCTTGGCTTGATAAACGACAATAAAATAAATTGGAAAGATCACCACACTTCAGAATTGAACAAATGTTTACTTTTCCTTACTTATGTGATGTTCCACTTAGTAACGATAGAAATTTTGCTGTCATTCCTGCAAACAACACTAACAGCTTTCTTAATTTGTATACATCAGCAGCACCTAGACCCTTCAATACCTTATCCTCTGAAATTCATAACATCATCCGTTCAGCTCATTTCTTCAATAAACAAACTAAAAAATAACTTTATTGATATTATGATTTCGATGCAATCAATAATTTCATAAAGATTTATAATTTAGTTTACATCTTTTTCCAAAATATTACAAAAATTACTTACTAACTCCACAACAATTGTTAAAATATATCATTGTTTGTTTTATGTCTTTTCCATGGGTAAAACAAATTAACTTATTTTTGATCTAGATAAATTGATTTTTTTTTTTTTTTAGATCAAATCTGTAAATCTGAATTTTTCGACAGATTTACCCCTCTTTGTAGTACCCGTGGCGTGATGGTTAGTGCGTTGGACTGTCATACCAGAGATCTTGGATTCAAACCCTGCCTGTGCCATCTAAAGTTTTTTTTCACGAGTAGGTACTGCCTCTTGCGAGGAATTGACAAATTATCCAAAGAGTAATTCTTGTCATGAAAAGTGCTTTCTCAAATTAGCCGTTCGGGTTCGGCTTAAAATTGTAGGTCCACTACATTCCTGACAACATTACTCGCACACAGGAATGGTTGAGAGTGTTAAGTCACTAGGCCCTATTTCACAACGGACTGTTGTGCCACCCAATTTATTTATTTTTTTACCTCTCTTTCCACTAATACTAAAATAATGACAGCTCTAAACGCACTGGTTAACACACAAAATTACACTAATACAACGACAAACAAATCATTTGTGTTCCATGTGCCACGAAAAAAAAAAACAATTTTTGAAGAAAATCTGAAAAATGGAAAACCCCATTACATTTTGTTCTTTTGGTACCTTCGATACTTGCATTAGACAACAGATGGTGCCTTTTCTAGTCTTTGCATTGTAACATTATTACATTATTATGTTAAAGAAGAAAATAGGTACATATATAAAATACTTGAATTGAATTTAAAAATTAAATACTAAAATTTAAAATAACCCATGTTTTTGTGCGGTTTTCTAAACGTAGGGATTTCTTGAAAAGAAAAAAGTTCAGTTTGTTTATGGAACTTAAGACCATCTAACGATCACTCTCGCCTAATAACACAAATCGTTTAATACCCAATGAAACTTTTCAGGGTTCGGTTTACTTATAAGACCCAGCAAACTTTATCGCTTACAAATTAAAATATCGATAAATACAAATACCACTCTTAGTAAAATATTGAACCTACTTGGACTTTTAGCGTGTTCCGTTGTATTGATTCAGATGAGTTATTGCATCGAACTTTCAATGGGGTTAAAAAAAAATCGAAAATGTGTCAATTAAATAAACGGACATTTGTTTGGCTTTTCTAATTACACGTCCACGTATATTTTTTCCATGTATCCTTGTTTTTCAAATACACGTACACAATCGTGAGTAGTTCTAACCGATATGAAATTAATATTTGAATAGTTTTACAAAAAAATAACTTTTTATTTCAGAACTTGATCCTCTTAAATATGTTAAATACCGTTTAATAATGAATTACTTTACAACTTATCACATTAAAATCTCCGGCTGGAAGCGACTCGAATTTTAATTCAACATGGCATGGCCAAAACACTGATCCGACTGTGACCAAACGTAGAACCCACTTTACTCATAGTCGAATGTGTATGCAATATAAAACCAATACGTTCTTTAAATAAACTTGCGTTCTTTAAATAAACTTGCGATGTCAGCTTACTCGCGCAACTTCACTTTTCGATCATTCACATTCGATTTTGTGGATTTTTTGTTTTGTTTTATGGTGTTTAACCAAAGTCTTATTGTTATTTCTGATGGAGCGGAATCACCTTAACACTTTTCAAGGATTTTTTAGCTTGAACGGTACTGTTCCCATCAAGAAGCAGTGTTAAATTAAAACATGTTCTTTTTTCAATTCAGTGTTTTGAAAATAACGAAATTAGGAGTCACTCTTAGCACAATATTTTAACAGCCGGGGCCTGATTATGAGGTTCGCGGTGGATCGTTTTCAATTCGACCTTTCAAATTCGACTAGCGTCGTGTTTCCTTATTAACGAATTCGCGGCGAAGCGAAAATAGTTCTTCCAATATTCCAGTGATTTGACACTTTTGACTTGACTTTTTCTTTCTATATTCCAGTGATTTGACACTTTTGGTTTGACAGCTTTCCACAAATTTTGTTTTGTTGTGATTGAATTTGTGAAATTTGCGGTGATTTATTCAATAAACAATAATTTAAAATGGATTTTTTTATTGTGGATCGTGGATAAATTAAAAGAAAATTAAAATAAAGCTAACTCACATTTTTATAATTGCAATCAAGACAGAATCCACGAAATCGAACAGTGAATAATAACAAACACTCTTTCGCCTGTGAATCCGTCAAAAAAAAACCTGTCGGATATCAACTCGCAAACAAACATTATGACATTTCAAATTCGCCTTCGAATTCATTAATTGGTCGAATTCAAAACGAAGAAGGCGAAAGCGAAAGCAATAATTGGAAAATGGCAAACTCTATAGCAAAACGATTCGCCGCGAATCCTATAATCAGGCCCCTGTCTTTTTTAAAACGATAACTAGCGCCATCTACGTGTTACCCCCGGGACTATTCAGCTTATGTGTTATATGTTACATTGAATAAAAAAAACTGATTTCTTCATAGTAAAACACATTCTTTTTTTTTAATTTAATTTTTCTTTTTAGTTTTTGTGGGGGCAAAACTCCCATTTCTTATGCTTAATTCAAGCTATAAACTTATTCTAACTTAAGAACTAAGTAACTTATAGCTAAGGATAATGCTGGTGTAAGGAACAGTTTTAGAGACGATATATTAGGCAAGAAGTGCTTACATTCAAATCAAAAAAGGTTTTATTTGAATTGACATTCCGTAGCATGCGAGTAATGGGTTGATTTGAGCCATAAGAGGTTTGGTGGGTGGTAAATTAAAAGTATTTCTCAAATTACGGGGCTTATGGTTAAAAAAAGAAAGAGTTTATAGATAAAGACAGTTAATAGACCCAAAAAGCAGACGATGTGTTCTTCCAGAGTTTTGAGATTAATAATTTTAAAGCGGTCTTTACAAGGAAGGATAAGGGGATCATCTCAAATCGAAGGAAACGTCTTTGAACGCTTTCAATTCTTGAAATATGTACGCCTTGGTAAAAGGCGTATTCGAGAAGGCAATGGCGGACTAAGAGGCAGTGACACCCGGGGCGGTAAAGCAAGCTTACACCCCATGAAAAATTTAAGAACAAAACACGAACAAAGATTTTATTTAAAGGGGCTTACGAGCTTTTATTGTACTGAATGTTTCGATTATATCATTCAAATCTATATTTTTTGTGTGATCCGTTTCGATTGAAAGTATAGCCAAATTAGTCAACCTATTTTGGCTCATCGTTGATCTTAGATAAGTCTTTATTAATTTTAATTTGGAAAAGCTTCGTTCACACGATGCCACTTAGACGCAAATTGTTAAATAAATTCTCATCGCCAATGACAGACTCGGTAAAGAGTCTAACAATGAAGCTTAAAAATTCAAAGGCTGTCCAAATTTCTGCATCTTTTAAATTTACCTTTGAAGCTACCATTTGACGCCGAATTCGCTGGATTTCCAATATGATACTGTTGTCTGTAAGTTCTATAAATGTCGAGGTAAGCATTGGAACCACAGCCCGCAGTTCTTCTTCCGTTCCATACAGCAATATTTTCGGTTGAAGAGCTGAGAAAACTGACAATATCTTCCATGGCCTTAGATCGATGCACAAGTTCAGTATAAAATGTATCCTGACATTCTAACATGGCTCTTCTACGTCAAACCAGCATCTTGAGCCTTTTCGCCTGGCATAATTTTCTTCTTTTTTCTTCTTGCCCGCCTTTCAATTGAAATTTCTAGCTCGGTGCATTGTTCTCTTGCGTATATTACGGCCTTTTTCACGGGTTCATCACGGTGTTCACCATAGAGGAAATATATTATATATATTATAATATATATTAATATATTATTATATATATAATATATATATATGTATATTATAATATATTATATTATATTTATAATATACTCTTTCGCCTGTGAATCCGTCAAAAAAAAACCTGTCGGATATCAACTCGCAAACAAACATTATGACATTTCAAATTCGCCTTCGAATTCATTAATTGGTCGAATTCAAAACGAAGAAGGCGAAAGCGAAAGCAATAATTGAAAAATGGCAAACTCTATAGCAAAACGATTCGCCGCGAATCCTATAATCAGGCCCCTGTCTTTTTTAAAACGATAACTAGCGCCATCTACGTGTTACCCCCGGGACTATTCAGCTTATGTGTTATATGTTACATTGAATAAAAAAAACTGATTTCTTCATAGTAAAACACATTCTTTTTTTTTAATTTAATTTTTCTTTTTAGTTTTTGTGGGGGCAAAACTCCCATTTCTTATGCTTAATTCAAGCTATAAACTTATTCTAACGGCCTTTTTCACGGGTTCATCACGGTGTTCACCATAGAGGAAATATATTATATATATTATAATATATATTAATATATTATTATATATATAATATATATATATGTATATTATAATATATTATAATATATTTCCTCTATGGTTCACGAAGAAAACTCGCTAGTGCCTTAAGTTTTATTACACTTTTTTCTAGAGTGAGCCCGGATTTTTGCAAGTATTTCTGTGCTGAATCAACTTCTTCCAAAATATCGAACCAGAATGAAAGATAACATAAAAACGTAAAGTCGCATACAGCAGATAAGAGTATGGTTACAGCACCTCTTGAATCTAAATTTACCTTTTCAGGATCACAAAGGAATTCAAGAGTTGAAACTATCTTCACAAAATGTTCCTTCAATGGCTTAACAGCCTCGTGATGAGCGCTCCATCTAGTGTCTACAAGTCGCTTGACTGACACACCAACATTTTTTATGAGAATATCCCAACGATGCGTAGATGCTGAAAAAAATGTGTAGTCTTTCCACTGTCCCAAAAAACGTTGTACTTGAAGGAGTGCTTCCCAAAGAGTGAACTCCACAAAGGTTTAAAGAATGGTTTGCACATGGCGTAAACAAAGCTTTTGGATTAATTTGCCGAATTAATTTTGGAACTCCTCCTGTTACTGATGGCACCCCCTATTAGTCTGCCACCCAGGGCGGACCGCCCCCACCGCCCCCCTTAGTCCGCCACTGCGAGAAGGGCGGACCGCCCCCACCGCCCCCCCTTAGTCCGCCACTGCGAGAAGGGGACCTATACAAAGGTTATTAAGAGAGATCGGGTAACGGAGGGTTTGGAAAATTAATTTGACCAACGTTTTACAAAATCGAACGTTTAGTTGGCTTTTAATGTTATACTATCTATATGAGCACGGAAATTCAGTTATCGGTTAAATAAGATCCCAAGGTCGCAAATAACACCATTAGATATAATGGTTTGGTTATGGAGAAAATATTGAAAGTGTTAAGTTTTTACTCGCTTTCGTGAAAAAGTTATTAACTGACATTTATTTATATTTAGGTTTAAGCTGTTTATTTTTTACACTAGACTGGGAAACTGTCGAGATCCAGTTGAATAAGGTCAGAATCATGCATCGACGTAATGGACTTGAAAAATTTTGTGTCATCAGCGTAAAGTGATATATGGGAATACATATTTAGAAATCAACTCCATATCTTTAATACTCACCAACAAACTTCAGTTATTCAGCAAACACAACTTAATTCTTTTGCCCCAAGCAGTAGGTTATATCAATTGCGTCAATTTTTTTTAAGAACATAATTTTAACTTTTGGCAATATTTTGGAAAAAATAATTTTACTCCGTTTTTGAGATGCTAAAAGAAAAAACTTCCTATAATTTCGAATTTTTTGAAGGTGCTAAAACAGCGGGCAAAAAGTGAACCAACAAGTAGATAAGATCGATTTGTCAAATGTATCATAGACTAAGCTCAAGATGCCAATACTTACTTACATGACTTATGTGTTTTCAGACCTCACTTTAAATCTGCTTTTTTGAATAATAAAAGTGGTAAATAAAAAAAAAACAAAATAACATTTTTCTTTACATAATTTATTTAATGATAAAGTTATAATTATTATTATAATTTATTAAGCCATTCAAGTGCTGATATTTGGGTTTATAAGAATGATGATATTACTAGCAAGCTTCTAGCGTCCAATTAATTCTAGTTCCTAGAGTGTCGCTGTTTCGTTCTACGTTGTATAAAACATTGCTGCAAAGCAAGTTGTTTTTGTTTGTAATTCACTGCCAGAAGCGCGATCCGAATCCGCAACAACGCATATTAAATGGTGATAACTTCCTTAAATCTTTTAAACTTTCTTGTTTTTCTTTTTTGTTTTAATTTTATAACTCTATTCATTAATTTTTATTTAGTAAAATATTTTTTTTTATTTTAATTTTAACTATTTCTATATCAAAAGCAAATAATAACTAAACGAAAATAATAATAATAAAAATAATTAAAGATCAAATTGAGTAGTTTTTGTTTGTTGTAGGTCTGTCGTGTTCCATTTTGTAATAAATAGTGTAGAGTTCAAATTGTCTTACACAAACAAAAAAAAAAGGTGTAGATAAAGAAAAAAGAAAACTGTACGTAAAATTATAAGTGACATCATCATAACAAATTAAGAATAAATTGACTTACAAAACAAAGAAAAGGCATTTTGATGTTAGGTCTTAATATCCTATGAATTCGATAGTTACAAAATAATTAAGAAAATTTAATGATCATATATATATGTATGTATATGTATGCATATATCAACTATAACATTAATTGGGCAAAACGAACAACCAAATAATTCTATACTACGAATAACTTAGTAGCTACATTTTAACATTTGAGTTTTTAGAGAAAAAAACAAAAACTAAACAAATAAATAAAAATAAAAAATTATATAAAACGTAGCCGCTCGGTATTTTGCTTATGTGTTTTTTTTATCAATTATGTACTTTTATTTTTCTCTTAAAAAATCAGACAATTTGATCTCACTGCCTGACTTTCCACTGACTCCAATTTTGTTGCTGTAATCATGTTTGTGCATCAATATTCGCAGAATAATTTTCTTTGTTCCATAGCGCGTCAACACTTCGTTCGATTGTAAACAATAACTATTTTAATAAAAATATTCTTAGATTATTTTGTTTACAAATAAGAAAGGCAACAGCATTGCTTTTTTGTCGGCTGTCGTATTTAAACATATTTGAACTCGTAATTTATTAATGAAGTATGTAAACTTACTAAACTAATTCTATTTGTTTCAGTTCAGCATGTAAAATATCAAAATGCCTTTTTATAGTAGTAATATAATAATTTATATATAATTATCTTTTTTCTGTTTTTTTTTTGTTTTTTGTTTTAATTTTTGTTTTTATTTAATTTATTTAAAATAATACGTAACTAAATCGCGCAGTGAAGTTTCTTCTTTCCTTTTATCGTAATTTTATGTACATTTTAATTTTAATAAATTCTCCTTTTTCAATATAATTCTCGTCTTCATTTCATACTCATTTACTGGTTGTTTTCTTTTCTTTTGTTTTTTTTTTGTTTTTGTTTTTTTTTGTTTTCTATTTCAAGCATTAAACGTTCTTAACTATATACAAAATGCTTAAAATTTGCTTTGAAGAAGCAAAACATTGCTGCCTCACAATTGGTAGTCATGAACCGACCATGAGTACATTATCTTATTGGTAAAACTTTAAGAATACATAAATATTTTGTAATTTGTTTTTTTCTTCTAAATGTATGGCTTCAACAATGTTTTCGTGCATTAGGTTTTTGTTTTTTGTTTTGTTTATGGTGATAAGATGTAGGTTTTAATAAAATCAGTCGTGTATTTCCACCCACTTTGCAAGATTTCTAGCCACTAATTCCTTATTGATAAATATAACATTCTGAAAGTAAAAGCAAAAGAGTGATTTTAGAAATTAAGTTTTATGTTATTTGTAATTGAAAACAATCACATTTCATTGCGAACAAGTTCAAACTTTTTAAAATAACGTTTATTTATTTTTTTTTTACTGATTTAATATTGTTATTACATGTTTTATCTTCTGTAATAATGTTACAATTGAATTCTAAATAAATTCATAGATTTCAATATAATTTTTTCTGTGTCAAGAGGTGATTTAAATACGATTTAATTTAGGGCAAACAATTTTAACGAAGTCTTTAAAGGTTAGAACTTGACAATGAAATGTATTTGTTGTTTTTTGAAGTATTGTAACATTTTTGTTGTTGTTAAGCTAGGTTCATACATCCAAAACCACAACAGTAACTAAACATCATGGACCTTATCTGGAGGAATGTCGTGTCCCTCGGAATATTTTGCCCGTTAAATTTTCGTGAATTTTATCGAAAATCGACATTCACCCCGAACAAACAATCCAATGCAATGACAAGCAAATTTTTCTGAAACATTTTTCTACGGACCTTGAGCTTATATAAACGAGATGGCTGTTAAATAATAACATACGTTTAGTTTATTTTATCAAACAAAGTTCCAATTCTTCAGTGATTACTTGATAATAGTAATCTATACTATTATATAAAAGTGAAACCATTTTAAAGTTTGTAACGCACGATCTCAGAAAGTAGTCAACCGATATTGTTGGGCAAATTTTAAGCCTACAATCACTTCTAAGTTAAACATACTACCTGAGAAATAAATAAAAACAAATTATAAAATTATAAACTTTTTGAATTTATTTTATCCAGGAAATTAGATTCCATCACAATCGCGAGGTCGCTGCTTTGTTTCATTTCATTATCATTCTAACATTTTTAATTTTCTTTTCTTCCCATGCTCTTTCTCTCTTAATATGTGTTCCATTTAATAGTTACGTTTTTTCTCTTACCTACCTACCTACATATTCAATTTGTCTGTATTGTTGTTTGTATAGTTTATCAACTAACCTACACACACACATTATTTTTTTGTTTCTCTAATTCTATCGTCACATCGCTGAGCAGTGTGGGCTCTTTTTTTTAAGTTACTATGGACATTTAATTAACTACAGTGCAGTGCCGTGCACATGAAATGCCGATTTATCTAAAGAAAAATTAGATCTTTTTTATTTTTCTGGTTCGAGGAAGTGAATAGATTATAATTCTTCCAACTTAAAAATAAAAAAAGTTCTATTATAATAGCTTGAATTACCAATTTTGTATCACTTCCTCGAACAATAAAACTGAAATTAAGTTAAAATTTTCTTTACAAATAACTCGAAGAAGGTACTTACAATGACGTCGATAAAAAGAGCACACAAATGTGGGTAGGTTAAGTCAGTTGCACTGCACTGAACATGAGCAGATGAATAAAAAAATGTGTCTATGGATATTTGCACACGCATACCTATAGATGTATGAGAACATTAAAAACAAAAATTTGTTTTTTTTTACGACAAACTATATTTTGGAAGAAAATCCATAAGCACAAAAAGAATGTGTTGGTTACAATTTGCGAAGCAACGCGAGCACGGGTCGGCTAGTATAATATAAAAATGAAATTACATTATATTAATCATTGCCACCACAAAAAGGTTACTTAAAATTAAAACAAAATTATTTTAAATAATTTGATTGAACTTTCTTCGAATGTTGAAAGGTGATTCCAAATAATTTACATCTTGTTCCATAGGAAAGCATATCTTTATTCCAATGAAGCCTTTTCTCCAGTAAATCATTTTTTGAATATTTTCAATTCTAAAAGAGTGAACATCATACGAGGTGCACCAAATAGTATTACAATACTCAAGATTAGATCAAACAAATGCAAGAGACATTTCAAAGTGTATGGATCACAGGCTTTTTTAATTGATATTATATATAAATAATAAAATGCAATAAGTTTGGTTAATTAGGCTAGTTTTATGAATTTTTTGTCTAGCTTTAAGATAGTATGTAATAAAATGCTATCCTATTCTGTTTTTATACAGCGAAAGGCTTTAGAATTATCCGCATACATGAGGCGCTTTAATTTTAAAATACGTTGGGAATGTCATTGATAAATAATAAGAAAAAAGAGGACTGAGATGGCTTCCTTGAGGCACTCCCGAGGTAACGGTGATAGGTAAAGAGTGAATGTTATTCATATGAACATACGGAATACGATCCTTTACCTAAGGCTTGTTCAATTTCCGAAGTTGAAGTGTTTTAACTTCCAATATAAAAATAGCTATCAGAGTAAATAAATAGATCATCAAGAAGTATATTCGGAGTAGTAACTAAGTAAACAGTTCACACAGGACTGTAGCGCCACCTTAAGTAAGTAACTAAGTAAACAGATTGAAAATAACTAGAAAAAAGGTTAGATACATCAGAGAGATCAGATGATAATGTGCCATTGTGACACATTCTATTAAAAATGCCATTTGTTTGATCTGCTAAATTGCTTATAAACTTTATTTAGCTATACTTTAGACTGAGCTAAACATATTTGCCAAATGTTTTTAAAAACTTTTTCGTAGATTTCGATGTATTTACTAATTAGATAGTAACCTTTCAGCATATAGCATTTAGAAAAACTATTTTGGTATCAAATGAAAGCCTATAAAAATATCGTTTTACAATAGTTTGAATAAAATCATCATGTCCTCGTTTATTGGTAGTTTCTTATGGCTGATATCTTTAAAATATTAGTGATGACAAATTCTTTTTTTTTTGGTACTATTGTTTAGCTTAATTTATTGCCTTTAATTTGATAGATAATCCGAAGTCATTCCTTGTCTAAATATCAGGTTTTATTAAAAACTTCGCAAAAATATATAAAGTTACTCTAAAACACATATAATTTATGGCTGGCTTTTTTAAATATACAGATATGGACATTAAAATAGAAACACCAAACAGAGTTTTAAAAATTCAATTTTTTATTGAATTAAAAAGATTTTTTTTTCAAGTTTGGTCTTCATTTTCATATTTTTTTTTCTTTCAAACTAAAATTACCCATTATTTGTAGTAAAATTATAATCTAAAATATTTTAAATTCATAAATGTAAAAAAAGGAACAAATTTCGTGGACATTAAAATAGATACAAAGATTTAAAAAAATTAAATTAAATGCAAAGCTATTCTGGATTTAAAAATTATTTTAATATCTAGTAGCCTGGCCCTTAGCTTTAATTACATGGTGACATCTGTTGGACATTGAGTCAAATAATCGGCGGCATCTGTCAATTGAAATATTGTACCATCCTCCACAGTTCGGTTTCATTTTTTGTTAAATGTTTCCCAACCGCACATTTTAAATCTGCCCCAAAATGTTCTATGGGATTTAAGTCAGGCAATTAGGATGGCACTCCAATACGCTGATTTTTTGGTCCTGAAAATACTTTTGAGCAGATTTGGGTGCGTGCTAATGGTCGTTGTACTCCTGTAGAAACATTTGAGAGGCAGGTTCTCGTCCGCATAAGGCAGCATCGTATCCTTCATGATATTTACCTTCAAATTTTGATCTATTTTACCCTCAATCAAATGTATTGGTCAAACGCCATACCAAGAAAATTAACCCCATGCCGCCACCATTCTTGACCGTTTTCTGGATGTGTTTGGGATTTATTTATTTCAAAGAAAGCCTTCTAACGGTTTGTCTGCCATCACTTCCGAACAAATGTATCTTTGTTTCGTCCATCCACAAAAAATTCCTCCACTTTTTGCCTCCTTTTGGCCCACTCCAATCAAAATGATCGTGGGCGAATTCAAACCGCGTTGTTATATTTTGTTTTCCTTAGAAAGGGCACCATTCTTGCGATCCTTCTGAGCCAGTTAGCTTCAACAAGTCTTCCACGAACAGTTCTGGAAGTTATTCGAAGCTTTAATTTGTATTTTATTTCCCTTGAAGGATCTTTTTTGAGGCGCAAATTATCTTTCAGTCTTCTCTTGGGGTTGTTTTGCTTGGTTTTCCCCTCTGTTTTTTAGCTCTCAGCGGTCAAATTGCTTTTGCAATTAACTTGAGTAGTCTACTCATTATTCTGGCTATTTTCCTCAAAGATTTTCCCTCATTTCGCAGAACTAAAATTATAGCTTTCTCTTCTAGGGAACAATTATTACCACGACCCATGCTTTCCTTAGAATTTATTGTAATATTATGGAAATAGTTTGAATTTACTTCCTAAAGGGAACTTATTGTTTTATAAAAGTAAAAAAAAAATATTAAAAACTAATATTTTTGATACTAGTTAAATATTAAGGTCTGTATTACAATGTGTTTCTATTTTAATGTCCACCAAAAACACAATCTTCCCTAAGGAACGGTTCACCTCCAAACAAACAACAAGCAAAAATAAAATAAAACCCATGTTATTTTGCATAAGTTTTTTGATAACGGTTAAAACAACTTCTAATGCATGTTGTTGTTTTAATTTGGTTTAACTCTTAGAAACTGTCTCTGTGTCTATTTTAATGTCCATGTCTGTACGTTTGCTAACTAATAATGATACAAAATAAAAGTGGAAGCTTGCCAAATCTAGATTTGTATTATTTTATGGATTAAAGCTAAGGATACGGAACATGATTTCAAATGAATTTTTCATTTAAAATCCAATGAGACCAAAATCATTACGATTCGACTTTCCTACGGTTGTCATCAAAAAACATTTTGATTTTAGATTTAATTAAATTAAGAGAGTTAAATTTGTTATGTAGGTTTAAGAATTTTTTTTACAAAAAAAAAATGTATCCCAAATCTTTTATTTTTAGGGACAGTCATAGCTATCATTGAAATCAATCCAGACAAATATTTTGAAAGGATATTTTACTGTGTTTTCTTTTGATTAGAAATGCAAAATGTGTATTGATCGATCGGAAATCACTCAAATAATTTTTTAATAAATAAAATTTAACTTGCGCTAAAAATGCATTTTCCTACTTTCTGGACGGAAATTCATTTGCTTGAACGGCTGAATCTTTTATGTCCAAAATTGAAACGAATCGTTCCACTGAAATGAGTTTCAATTTCACACAAATCCATCGATAAATTTCTGTATTTATGGTGGATTTGAATCATGAAATTATTTTCAATAACACGACATTTTAAATGAAAGATTGGTTTCAATGATGAATACCAATGATGACTATAACTGGCCCCTTAGTTAATTTTTACTTTTTTTCAATGAACTGACGTTTTTGATTTTATAATTCGGAGTAAAATCATCAAAAAAAAAAAACAGCATAAGCTTTGTTCTTTGGGGCAGTTTTTATTTTTTGAAATATGTCTTTATTAACTGAACGTCGTTCTAAAGGATTTCATATTCAAAAACATTTTCCTTCTTCTTCGGTTTTATAATTTATCTCTGCCAATTTTTGTCCATCATATAATCTCTTAGATACTTAGAGCTTAACTTTTAAGTAGTTTAAGACGTGAATAAGAGATTATGTGGACAAGAAAATAGAGTAAACTCTTCTCTTTGAAGAAACTGAAGTGTTTCTCTATTGTAGTGCATCTATTTCATATTCAATTTAATTTCTATTCAGCGAAAATAACTTTAAATCATATTGGTTTCTCAATAAGATTAATAGATTTGATATAGCACTACTCCATCACTTAAATATATAAAACTTAAAATGATTTCATACTCACATTAGGTCCTAAGCAAGCGAATAAATATATTTCCGGTATATTATGACTATTATAGCCAGCGACTTGTGCTTGCAAAACTATACCTTTAGTTAGTTTACATAAGATATCTGCTGCTTCTGGCGACCAGCAAGTATCTGTTAGAGGAAAAAAGAGAAAAAACAAACATAAATACATATTATTTATATATATTAAAAATAAATATTTTACCAATTGGTTGAACATTGGACAGTATACATTCAGTTGCTTGGAATGGTGTTCCCATAAAATCTGCCCTAATTTGTCTAAGATCATTTAAATGGACATTCATATAGCCTCCAAAGTCCAAAAACTTAACAATACAACGCTGATCATCTTCAGCGTCATTTTCAACGATTTGTACTCGATACCATACGCTGTTGACGCAAATCACACAAACTGCGTTCAGTTCAATTCCAGGAAGCATTGGTGCCTCGCATGAATTATAGCTATCATATAGGCACCTTTGTAAGACCGCCAATGATGGATGTGAGGGATGTAGTGGTTGTTGTACGAAGAAATGACCTCCCGATATAACTACACTCACAACAACATCATTATTAATGCCTTCAATAAGACTCAACTGAAAATATTCATACTTTTTTTAGCTAAAAGAACTTAACATAAATCAAAAGCATTTCAACAATATAATTACCTGTAAATTTAACCTAGTTTCTGTAGCCAGAGGAACAATAGTTTGTGGTAAAGCAAAGTGTATTCTTTGCATTGTAAAATTGGGATAGTGCTTCAATGGCAAACGATTGCGAATGAGTACCAAAGCAGCATTAATTTCCTTCTCTGTCCCTTCGATGACACAAATTTTGACCTTAGATGAGAACGGGTGTTTTTGCAACACAATATCCGCTGAGGTTTTAGCCTTTATTTGGTTTATGAAATTACGCTTGCGTCCGTACAATTGGCCAACCAGGCCGCACGGAAAGAAGAACTCATAAGTGGTTTTTTTGCGATTCGCCTCGGAACGTGGCAGACTGGAACCTTTTCCTGAATCACCCGATTGCAGACTGCTCAAGCTCAACGATGGGCTAGACACATCTTCAGTGCGCTTCTTATCACTCTGTAATTCGGTCTTATCATCGTCCAGCTTTGTCTCTTCAACTAAGGGTTCATTAATTCCTGAATCAGTTTTATTTTCACTTTGGCAGCTATGATTACTCTTGATACTTTTGGGCGATTGGTTGTTATTGTTTTCTTCACAACCGGAAGTGACAGTGTATTTGCTTTCAAGGAATGAGTTTTCGGGTGAAATTTTTGGACTTGCCGAAGCCTTTATGACAACAGGTTCCTCCTTTGTTCTAGAATTGCCTCTCACATAAAATGGTACACGTCTGTGAACTGAATCGGGTAGATCCACTGGCGATGATAGATTTTCATAGTCTTCGTCAATGGAACGTAGGATTTGGTTCTCGGCAACTTGGATCTTTGTGCTCAATACTTCTGAATCAATTGGCAATTGCTTACTGGGAGAGGGTCTATTGTTGTTTTGCTTTATTTTAATGGGAGCCGATTTACCAAACATTTTGGTTGCAGGATTGTCATCGTCTTCAGAGGTATTAATGGTGCCGTTTATATTCATAGATGCTGATTTTTTTGGTACATTGTTTTTAACAATGCACTGGGGTTCTTCTATTTTGGATTCAATTTTCTTCTCATCCTTGCCAATGTCCCCACCACTACTATTTTTATTTCGGTGTCTAAACCAAAAGTAACCAGTGAGGAGTATTGCAATGGGCGGCAGATATAGTAGGGGATGATTCGATACCATTTTGTAAGAATTTTGAATAGATGCTTCTGAAATTTAAAAAAAAAGTTTACATTAAAAATAAATGGAATAGATTTTTAGAAGAAAGAAGATATACCTTAGACGTAAAGATAGATAAGTTGAGAGTGTTGTTACGATAGCTTTAGTATGTATGTAAATCAGAATAAGTTATTTCGTTTTATTATTATTTATTTATTAGATCGTTTACTTTTACTTTTAAAAGCTTCGAGTGTTGTGATTTAAATATTTTGCTCTTTATTTATCAACAAAATGCTTTCAAATATTTTCTAAGTGCAATGTTTACAAATAATTTACTTTAAAATGATTAACAAAAATAAAACCTAACCCAGAGGGAACAAACATTTGAACGATTCAAACCGTAATATCATTCAAGAGAAATAATATTTAAACAATTAATTTCACATATTGAACAACAACTTGCAACAGTAAAAACAAGAAGCCTTTTCTTACAGGTCTACAAATGGTACATTGCACCGAATCGATAAGAGATTGCTCACGCTCAGGTTATCACCGTGTTTGTGAACCGTTTGTGAACCGCACGAAAAAAACCTTGTTTAAGTGAAATTGTTACTATGTTAAATAAATAATTATAATCACCAAAAGTGAACTCGTATATGGTATTTGAATGTATCGATTGCAACCCTGACCACCTACTGAATTTTATTTTCTTTTCTTTTTATGTTCATCATACACCTGAAGGAATGGATTAATCTATTTTTCTTTAAAAAATATTTTTTAGTCATTGAGTAGTCCAATGAGAATGTTTCGTTTTTTGTTGATGAATTTACAATAAAAATTGTTCCAAATTGAAATTATTTTTGGAAACTTTCTTTTGTTATATTTAATTTGGTAGGCAAACATTTATGGTTAGCCTAAAGCTATTTTAAAGTTTTTATACTCGCAAAAAGGATAAGATATCTTACAGAATAAAATGTTTAGAATGGCTTTAAAGGCCCTTCTCTCTCTCTCCTATTCTATTTAACGTTTATATGAAATTTAACCAAGTCCAATAAATTGATCAGCAGAGAAAAAGGCAGTTCACAGAAACAAACAATATACCGCAATGATTCCAGTCCTTAGTGGATATTTACCAATTGATCATTTATGAATTAATGTCACAATAGGAATTCTGCTCGGGTTTTGTGAGAGCCTTATTTCTGCCGTCCTCTTCGACCTCTTTGGAACTTTCTTGTTACGTGTGGTCAGTGCTGATAAATCGTAAACGACCGTTGCGCTTTACATATTAATCATACTTTGTATTTAGATTGATCTTTGCGTCATTTTTCGAACATTAAGCCATTAGGAAACCCAGTAACCAGCAAACAATGTCATAGGGGCCAGTTATAGCTATAATTGAAATCGATCCGAAAAAATTTTTGAATCGATATTTGACGGTTTCCCTTTGATTAGAAATGAAAATTATATACTGATCGATCGGAAATCACACAAAGAATTTTTTTTTGGGAAAAAAAGTGTAATTCCGCATTTATTTTTGTCTAAAAATGTATTTTTCTATTTTCCGGAACAGCACGTTTGTTTTCATTGATGAAAACCAATGATAGCTATAACTGGCGCCATATTTCGAGTACATACTTGTTTTATTCAATTTCAACATCTAATCGTTCCTAACAGAAATATAAATAGGCATCTACTAATGAGTTGCTTAACCTCATCATCATAAAGATTAATATAGTTCATTATTCTATTGCGAAAATAATATACATATTTTCCTTATGAAAAAGTGAATCATAGGAAAATTTTTTGATAAAGATTTTTTTAAAGATATTGTAAATTTTCCTGTTTTTTGACCTCGAAAGAAAAAATAATAATAATTTAACAAATTTATCGAGTTCTGTGGCAAAATGCATCTCTCCTGCATCGTGTCGACTAACAGCACAACACACCAACTCACAATTGAAAATTGAAACTTCTAAGTCATTAGACACTGATTTTATATTACCGTCGTACCCAAAATGTATTTTATTAATAAATAGCGTAGTCTTTATTTTAGAAAAATATCGGAAATATGATTCACAGTTAAGCAATGTAATGTTTTTTTTTTTTTTTTTTTTGTCCAGACTAAACTGTCTCAAATCGTCGCACCAGTGCAGAAGTAACATACGTTTACACCAGTAAAATATTGGGTGGCAGAGCGAGGTCGCACAAGTTGCCAAGACGAACATCGCAGTGGTCGACCAAATGAGATAACCACACCAGAAATGGTGAAGAAAATCCACAAAAGAAATGGTTAGCAATTCAAAAAGTGCTGAACATCGCATATTGACTGATTTGGACATGATCTTGATGTGCGCAAGATGGGTGCCGCGATTACGCACAATGGAACAAAAACAACGTCGTGAGGATGTTTCAATCGAGTGTTTGGAGAAGTTTCACAGCAATAAAGCAGAATTCATAATCATGGATAAATATGGGTCCATCACTTCACACCTGAGACGAAGAAACAGTCAAAACAATGGACTGAAAAGGAAGAATCGGCTCCAGAGAAGGCGAAGACGGTTCCATCTGCAGGCAAGGTCATGGCGTCAGTTTTTTGGTATGCGGGTGATATTATTTTCGTTGATTATCTTCAGGAAGGAAAAACAACCAACGGCGAGTATTATGGGAACTTATTGCAGCATTAGAGTGACGACATAAAAAAAAAACGCCGCATTTGGCGAAAAGGATAGTTTTGATTCATCAATGACAATGCACCAGTTTACAAATCCGTTATCGCGATGGCCAAAATCAATGAGTTAAAATTCGAATTGCTTCCTCACGCACCCTATTCGCCAGACTTAGCTATCACGGATTATTCTTTGTTTCCAAACTTGAAAAAAAAAAAATGGCTCGGTGGTAAAAGATTTGCCAACAATGAAGAGGTAGTCTAAGGTTGATGGCTATTTTGAGGAGCTCAAGGGTTCTCACTATAAACAGGGTATCAAAACTATTGAACATCGCTGGGAAAAGTATATCGAGCTAAAAGGAGACTATGTAGAGAAATAAAGATATTTTTCTCCCAAATTGTTTGTGTTTTCTTTGTTAGGTCGGATACTTCTGGGATTACCCTCGTAAGTCTTAAAATTTGGAATTTGCATTTTTATTTTATGAGATGAAATCCAGTGCCTGTGTGACGATCGTGTTTTTATGTGCAATTTATTGCTTTCGACTTTAATTGTACGATATTAATAAGCATAGCTTAGAAGTGAACACATTTTCAAGTTTTAAATTCGAAAAAATTGATATTGTGACTTAATCAAATTCAGTATTGATCCGACGAAATGATTTGATAAATGAGAAATGATTTAAACAAACAATCAAACAGATTTAAAAATAACAAACAACATTGTTTATATGCAGACAAAAATGTCAAATTTGGTACAAATATTTTAAATTATGAGTCAGGTATTGGAATGATAACCCTTCATATACCACTAGGAGTCGAACACAAAATAAATCTGTATAACGTTGAAATCTCAACAACGAAAAAATATCTAATCAATTGATCGCAAACAATTCTTCGAATACATAGGAATGTTATAAAATGTTACAAAATATCTCGTTTCAAATTTTGCATTTTAAAAAACCAAAATTAAAATAAACTATGGACATCCTAGAATATGGAGAAAAAGTACACTTAAAAAGTCTGTCGCCTCATTGGTTTTATTGTTCACCTTCAAACAAAAATTTAAAAAATAAAAAAAAGAAAGAAGTACAATCACGTGTTTACAAACATTTTTGGCAGAGGTACACCAAGTACGCATCCGATATACTATTCGTTTGGGTTATTTTTTTTTTCTTTTTTGATCTCGTAATTATTCTATTTCGCGCAGAGTAAAATATTTTTAGAACAGCGGCGTTGAATTCGATTATGAAATCCGTTTTTCTTCTTATTTAATATAATGTGTTTTCTCAGACAATTATGCTCCGATATTTTCATTTAAAGTAAATTGTCAAATTTATACGAAAACATTTATAGGTAGTTGGATTTGATGTAAGGAAAAATTAGTCGTTATCAGCGTTCGTAGGTTTATTTAATATATATTTTTTTTTAAATTTTTTAGTTTCGAAAAAGAAAACGATAGTACTTTGATATTCAGAATGCTCACAGCTATACGAGTGCTTATCTACTAAATTGTCGAATTGCAAAGAAAACATTTTTGGGGGTTGGTTTGCAATTGCACCGTGTTTCACTTCACTTCACAGTTCAGCGCTCAGTTGATGCTTGCTACCTTACTGTAAAATGTATTTTCATTTGTGTCAGCTGAGCGATCAAATGATTCTCTTTCTTTTTTATCGATAAAAATACACGAATAGAGATCTTTCGTGTATTTTGTTTGTAAAGTTACTTCCCTCCACCCACAACCAAAACAAAAAAGAAATGCATATGATTTTATAATATAAAATTGATGTTTCTACTTTCGAAACATTTTCGAATTTTGATTTTGGTGTATTGCAATTTTACTGGATATCATAACGATGTTAAGACTTCTTCACTTGCGTTAGCAATATTCTGCACAGCAAAAAATGAAGATGTTTTCATTGAAACAATCTTGAGCATGACATGTCACGCTGAATTTACATCCATTTGATTTTAAATTATGAATTGTTAAGCTAAAATGTTGGAATCTGAATTGTTTTAAATGTAGAAAACTTGGTGTCTAAATTGTTCACAGTGTGTTAAGTTTTTAATAAAACTTTAAGAGGTCCTGCCGCTAATCACTTGAGCTCCACTAATTGGCTTAATCCAAAATTAATATCTCAAACTATTCATTCCTTTATAAGAAAACTTGGTTTAAAAGTGATTTTAAGGATATGCGATGTGTGGATAGTCCTAGATTAAAGATGAACAATTAAGGATAAACGAGCTGTTGATCAAAGCCACAGCAGTTTAAAAAAAAAATACTTTTACAATGGAATTCGGTACCTCTTTTCTTAATTTTATAAGAAACATATGTACTTTATTTGGATAAATATTCCTCCACTCAAACAATTTAACCGTTATACCCATACTTCAAGGAATGCTCATTAGTTTAACCTTTAGCCAAATTTTGGACGCACAGATATTCTTTCTTTAGCTGCAATACATGAATATGGAATGCTTTACCAGGCTCAATATATTCCACTCATTTCATTGTGCACACACTTAAAAATTGATGAGCATCGGTATCCCCATTCTAATCCTATCCTCCTTTCCTGAATGCTCGCACTATGTTTAATCAGTATAAAGGTATTCATAACCCCATGAGTGCGCGCACAATATTAATTAAGAAAACAAAACAATCAGGATTCACAGTTAGTTACTTTTTTTTAAAGAATGCATAAAATGACGCATGGCACCTTTACAAAAAAAGCTGTACTGACAAACAATCGTCTAATTAAAAAGTGTGAACAAAATTTGAAAATTTATCGAAGCTCTCAAGAAGCCGCTCAAGGACAAATTTCTATGAAAACAAATAAGTTTTTCATAAATGAGCAAGGTGTAATAATAATTTGTTCTTATTTTAAACGATGCTTCAGTACAGAAAACAAATAACACAGTATGTTAATAGCATTTTTTTATTTTCATTGCTCAATGGTTTAAACACTAGAAATGTGGGAAAAGAAAACAAGAGATTAATTAGTTGAAAACACACTTCAGAGTCTTAATATATGCCTATCTAAATCATGTAAAAGTATATATCGAAAAGCTTGAAAACTGAAAACATCATTTTGACGGTAAATTAAAGCTTATCACCTGATAAATATATAATTTATAAATTATAAATAAGTACTAATTTGGTATCCTTAAATTAACAACTGAAATGATGAGTTCCAATAATAAAATAAAAAAAAATGATTTTTGGGGCAAACTTCAACATGTGTTAAATCATGATCTTTCACAAAAAATTATTTTATCAATGAAAAGATAAGATTTGGCAGTTAAATAATTTAAATACCTAGTAGCGGCTACGATTAACCCACAAAAAAATATAACCTACACAAAAATCTTAATCCGATAAAACATTTAAAGGGTGGTCCAATTTCAACGCACTGTGTTAATTGTGAGTTATAAAATTGGTCAATTCTAAGATCTCAGAGATTTCCGTATTCTCAGAAATTTAAAAAAATTTGTCACTTTTGCTTTAAGAATCTCTTGCTCTTTCAATCCGTCTGAGAAAATTCTCCGAAACATAAATTAGCCAAATGCAGTCAAGATTTTGACATTTCCTTTTGTTTCAATCTTGGACAAATACAATCATGAATAGGTACACACAATTAAGCAGCGCGTTAAGATTGTTGTAGCGTTTTCTGATAATGGGAATTCGAATCAAAATGCATTTTGTTAGGTTAGGTTAAGGTGACTTGACGGGAAAAACCAACCCATTTAGACCAATAGTTGGTCCGTTTTGATACCATGCATTTTGTGCACTTTGTGAATATTTTTGTCAGCAATAGTTTGTCCGTTTTGATACCATGCATTTTGTGCACTTTGTGAATATTTTTGTCAGCATAAACGACACACTTCCAGCTCAAAGGAATCGTTAACAAGAAGAATTGCCGCATTTGGGAAAATGAGAATCCACGAGTGATTGTTTAAAAGTCGATACATCTACAAAGAGTAAATTTTTGGTGCGGTTTATGCACTGGCGCCGTACTTCTCGGAAAATTAAAAAGGAAATGGAGTAATGGACCTATTTGAAGCCGGAAAATAAGGATAAAAAAATTTGTCAAAATATTTTATAACAAAATTTGAGCGAGTTTTAGACAAGAATTAATTTTAACTTATTAAAATGGGAAATTTTAAAGAGGTGATGTTAAGAAAATGTCAGGAATAAATTATATTTAATTTGTTTTCATGTTTTTCATTTTGGAAATTGAAGCTGAATGAAAAAAAAAAACAACTGAAAGAAAGGGGCTCGTTCGTAGATTATGGTCTATGTATTTCTGGAACTTCGAGTGCAACAGATGGCGCTACATTTATTGACACTAACTTTATGCTAAATAACAAACAATAATTAAATAAATTAGTCGAGTCAACTTACAAAAAAAAAACTATTATTTTGTTTAGTTTTAAAATTACATTATAAAAAAGATTACAACTAAGCGAAGATCGATTTTATGCAAGTGAACGTTGTTCTTATCTTTATCTTTTTTAGAAGACTTGCCAAGACCCTTTTTAGGATATATTCTGAAGTAATTTAATTTTAGCAAACATCAGTTGAAACAAATTTAAAAGAAATTCTGTTCAGTTTATGTATTATAATCACGACAGTGTTTTGTATTTTGAACACTACGTTACGAACACCTCCATCGAGTCTCAAGGACGTGCCACAGTCTTGAAATGAAAAACTCGAAAATTGTTCTGATACTCGAATAAAAGTAAAATCTCTATCCGCATCAGGATTTCAATTTACCCGCAGTGATTCTTCTGACGATGTTGTATTTTGTATTTATATACATTTCTACTTTACTACAGATCGTTTTTCCAAAAAAAAAAAAAGAATGTAAAAAAGGTGCATCAATAAGTCAAGAACAGTTCAACAGATAAGGGAATATCTCATCATTCGGCACAATAACGAAATTGATATGCCTCAGCGCTATTAAAAATATGGACAATCGCATAGAGGTATTCCACCAAGGTCGTATTTTGTTAGATTTCTGTCATAACAAAAACAAGATAATTCTCTAAAAACTTTTTCTTTTTGGTTGGACCACTTACAAAAAAAAACCTGCCTTATCGGAAACTTTTTATAATGCAACTTGAAAATTTAAATAAAAGTTTCTTGTAAAAAATATAGCAATTATCAAAAGAGTACCTAACTGCTTTAAAAGTTAATTTAAATCTTTTGTTAAAACATTTTTTCAAAAACTTTCAAAATTGTCTCTGGACCTTGGAATTCACTTTTTGATTCTGAATCGAAAATGTTGGTACTTTTGAACTGACGAAATTTTGTGCTCAAGAACTCGTTGAGTAGGTTCCACTAAGAGAATACAGAAAAGCCTATATGGACAGTTTAAATGAGGTTCGATTTGTTTTTCAAAAATTGTAAACATTTGTTTTTTCTTTTCTCAGTAGTTATTCTAAGGTACCTGCAATATTTATAAATTATCTTCTTTTTTAATCTAGAGCCTTTTTTATTTTATTATTTATTTATTTTATTTTATTGGCATTTGTTCTTGCTTTGCAAGTAATAAGTTTCCGCTTTATGTTTTTAGTTACAACAAAACTGCAGCAGGTAGGTGGCTATTTCGATTTTCCACACAATGCCAAATGCGTAGAGCACATGTTTTTTTTTTCTTTTCATTTGTTGTGCAACTTAAAACGATCGAAAGGCAATCGCAGACAGTCGGGCGGAATTTTACTACTTCAGTAAATTACACCAAATTCAGCAAATTTAACGCCAACAAAAATAAAAATTCGTCTGTCTGCATTTCACACTTTCAGATCATTTAGATTCTCTATCAAAGAATGATGGGTAGGTATATTGTGAAATTTTGGTGTTTCAGAATATAGCTACATAAATATTTGCACTTAATCAAGTTGTTGGTGGTATAAACACTTTTTTATTTTGTTTTTCAAAACACAAATCGCTTTTAGTTGTTGTTTATTATAATTAACACACGTATCTAGTATAAACAAGTCCGCAGCTAGATTGTAGTTTGAAGTTTAAATAAAAGGACAGACAGACACCAAGAGAGTATAATAATTAAAAGCCGTTTTTACGCTATTCACAAAGAGTTACTATTTTTCATTCATAAGCTAAATCCACTGTTCATACAATTTTTGGTGCAAAGTCGATTATCTCACTTTGAGAGACGTAATACTTATGTTATAACAAGTATTCTTTTTGGTATGTCAAATCCACGCCCGATATAACCGACAACGACGACGACAACGGACCACGACTTTGATTACATTCGAATGAAATTCTGTGGAAATTCTTCGAGGTCAAAAATCGACAATATACAAGTTGATTAGTAAATTAACAAATTCATGTTTTGCCACGAGATTCTTTTAGGAATTTTATCATTTTCTACGCAATGCGGTCATATGTTGGCAATTTCACTGGGCGGTGGGTGGTACCCACTGCCACTATACACCGTACACTATACTACACCGTCGAGTTGGTAGATAGTTGCGCTGAGATGAGTTGGTTCTGTTCTGTCTACCTTTTTATTAATTATAATTTTTTCCTTCTAAATTTTGCGGCTACCACTTTAAGTTTTCATTGCATATCAATTAAAATATTCCAAACATTATGACTCAAAAATTTTCCATGAAAATTATCAAAAAAAAAATTGTTTTATTTTTAGAAAAATGAATTTCAAACATCATCGAAGATTAGGTAGGTTATGTTGTCTTAAGTGATCAAAATAAAAACTTACCTGTGCAAATAAATCAATTAAAATGGCTAGCAATTGTTGAATTGCTTATGTTTTGGATATTTGTTTATTTTTTAAAGTTTGTTTTGGGGTTTTTGTTGGTTTTTTAAAGATTTGTATTTAGTTTTTCACTGTGGAATTGCTGAGTTAAACACGTGTCTATCTCTATAAATTTGCTGCTTTATGATTTCTTCACATTAGGCAACACAATAACAACATGGCCGGCGAGCGACGAGGTATGCGCTGTGCTGTGTGATGTGCGAACGAAAATATCTAAATTTTCGAAAATGTAATTTCGAATAAAAAACAACAAATGTAGCTGCTAGCCAAAGGGTGTTCTGGAACGAGCTGTCGATATTGCAGTTTAGATGAGAATGAATTTGTTGGTCCCCGTTTGCACTTGTTAATTTCTTAGAATTAAGGTGTAACTACATTTATGACTTCTTTATAAATTAATACAAGCACATTTTGAATGAGCTAAAATCTTTGGCATTTGTAAACGCTTTTCATGTTCAAAATAAACTCAAACCTTTCATATATTTTGTAAATATGTTAAGTTAATTAATACTTATTACTTTATTTATCCCTAACCAAGATTTGTTGTGTTCTTGCTAACCAAATCCAAGAATAGATATTTCCAAAGTGCTCTTGCTACCCAAGAAAATTGGGGACAAAATTTTGAATACATAACGTCAATTTTCACATGAAATATTATACCCACTGTTGCCCTTATTTACATTTGACGTCATGAATTCCATGAGTTTGACATTTTCAAAGTACATACAAAATTGTTTCGGAGACATTTTCGTTTTGTGTATATGGACGGTTCTTATGAAACAAAATTAGTATCCGATTGGTCACCTAGAAAGGGGTGATTATGGCCGCAGCGCTTAATATGGAATTTATCTTATCTGTGCTCTTGAAATTCAAAAAGTTTTATATGTATTCTCAATAATTTTTCTATTTCTAGAAACATTTTCCGAATTAGGAGAAGCTTAGGTTTTGAAGTATTGACAAGAAAGAACTTGACCAGTACAACAAATGATCTTTAATTGTTAATAACTTTTTATTTGTGCCTCATCGAAGTCTTAAACTTAAACCTATTCCGAAATTCGGACAATATTTTCAGAATTTGGAGATAAATTATAAAATCAGTCAATGTTTTCCAAATTATTTGCATCAAAAAATGAAATTCCCGACTAATGGCAGTGATTACATAAATTGGCTTTTTTTTTCAATGAAAAACTACCAAGTTTATAACACATTACGGTATTGGATGTACTTAGGATAGAATCAATTAACATAATCACCAATATTTTTTTTTGTATTTTCTCCAAATTGAGACATGCGTTTTATTATCGAGAAAGATCCATATGGGTTATCTTTTAACACGTAATACAATAACAATTCGGAATCCTGATAGATGGCTACTTTGTGTTGTAAATGGTAAGGTAGTGTGATATTTTGTTAACACACATAAGGAAAAAGGAGACAGTTGTATGAAAGTTTTATATTTTGGGTTTGCATCGTTTTATTTAAGCAAGATAAACTCATTCATCGGATTCCGAAATCGGTTTTGTTATAGTAAGAATTGGTAAGGTATCTTATTAATAAAATAACGAGTCATTTTACAATAAAAATATAGTCAAACTGATTTTGTTGGTCAATTTTAATATGTATGCAGTGAGCATTCATTTTGGGATGGATTCTGAGTGAATTTTTGACAGTTTTACTATGGTTGAGATGTCAAATTTGACTAATTTAATTATAGTTATAACTGGCATATTTGGTCTGTTGGATATGGGCTGCTGGTTGCCAACTTCTGGTTGATGTCATTTTTGTATATAAAACCTATTACTATCATCGTGGGTTTTTACGGGGGCGGCACCTAGTGGCTACGGTGGCATTAGCTATGTCATGTCATTGAACAAAACTAACAATCGAACAGAACTAAACAAGAAAGATCTCATGTAAAACTTTAGAATAAAAAAAGACATTAATTCAGACGACACGTGGCTAACGAAGAACTAAGAACTTAAAGAGCTTAAACAATTCGTAAAACTAATATTCGTATTATTTTAATAAATGTAAAATTAAATTAAATAAGTAATACAATTTGTTTTACTATGTATTCAAGTACATAACAAGCTATAGCGGGTTATTTTACCTAACTTTGCTACCTTGAGCTATGGCGAACGTAAAACAAAAACAGATCCATGATAATACTAAAGATTCAAGATTGTATATGTTTACAAAGAGGGCACTAGACATTCCGTAGATTAAGAGTAAAATGTAGTGAAACTTTTGACATTTATTTTTTTGTAATTTTACAAATTTATAACAATATGGTTTTTCCTATATTTTATCATGTGTTTTTTGTAAAAGGGTGTATTTTTTAAACAAGTAGTTTTCAACAAGGAATGAAACACATACAATTTATAATACTATAGACAAAATTTTCTAATAAATTCTTATTTATTAAAATACTAAATATGGAATGCTGGTCTCATACAAAACTTCCCTTAAAAGAAGTGATTCCACCTATTCAGCTATTCTTTCCCTCTTGTAGGTTTGGCGTCCAAATTTATAACTAATTTTCAAACGCCATCTGTAGTTTCTTTATCATAGAAACCAAGGAATCTTTTATTACAAAGTTTGACAAAACAAACAAAATACAAAAATCAAGTTCAAAATTTTGTTTTTATATTTCCGCAAAATCTACAGAGGAACTAGTAGCGTTAAGCGAAAAGATGCCACCAACGCGAATTTTACTATTAGCAATCCATATCTAGCAGGTCAATTGTCTATGCATTATGAAATTGCAAATCGAAGTGAGCAAAAATCAAGTGACAGGTGTCAAAAAGTATTGCCATATTGAAAACCGCACTTGTAAACAAAAATACGTTATTTATGCCAATTACAGAATCTGACGAATATGAAGTTGGAGTAATTTTTTGGCACTAACTATGAAAAAATTGTCATTTGATTTCGTCCGCATTATACGGATTGATTTTGCTGTTGCCAAGAGGAAAGTCGATTATATCTATAAGAAGTTGGTACTTGTATGTGGGAATAAGAGTCGACTGATAGTCCATACCTATTATGCGAATGTCTGGCGCCTAGTTACACCAACAGTCCCTGGCCATATTATTAGACGCACTTTAGATTTTATGCAAAATCTCAATTTTAAGCTATTTTAATCAGGTTTTCGAATATTGTAATGCATTTAAATTATTTTGTATGCAGCTTATAAACTTTTCCTACTTTTTATAAAAATAAAACAACAGATTTATAGAATTTTTTTTCATATAATATTTAAAAATATGGCCAGGGACTGTATCATTGAACATTTTCGGGTCTCAATTTCAAGAAATGAATACAAAATAACCTAAAAGCTATTCAGCCCTATAGAGAATTCCATCGTTATTGGAAATTTTTACGAATCCCGAACGGATTTCGTGATACGGTTTTTCGGTAGAGTTAAGTTTTCGATTACGATGGAATTCATGATAAGCGCTTGAATTTTTGTAAAAAACGTATTTTTCTTCATTCAAATTTATAAGACACTAGCTGGTTTACCGAGCTTCATCCGGGAGGTATTCAACTATTTTATATAAAAAAAATGAGGATGAAAAAACTACTATTTTCTTATATTGTACCTTTTTTATTTATTAATTTATATATTATCTCTGTACATATTTCTATTACGGTTATAATACTTCTTTGTAAACAATATTTTTTGTTCTTTGGTGAGGCGCATACACATATAGATTTTTTGCCGAGCTGAAACGTCGATGATGTCAAGGCCTGCAACCTTCAGTGTCTGTCCCTGTGCCTTATTCATAGACATAGCAAAACAAAGCTTTATAGGAAATTGTACTCGTTTAAATTCGAACGGGTATTCGTTAGTAATCATCGGTATCCTGGGAATGAAAGCTACTTGACCTTGGGCTGAGCCGGAAAGAATTTTAGCTTCAATCACGTTCCTCTGCATAGTTACTATCCGTAATCTAGTACCATTGCATAATTTCGGTGCATTTAAATTTCTCATAAGTATTATTGGAGCCCCAATTTTCAAGTCCAGTTTATGCGGAGGAAGTCCTGATGTATTCAAAGAATTCAATAATTCAATTGGAATATCAATAGCATTATCTTGATCAGTCAAATAATCAATAGAAAAATAAGTTTGTTGATGGGCCTGAAACATTGAAAGAAATTTATTATTTATACTTGTAACAGAATCGTTTTTAGGTGTAAAAATCGCTTGTTCGCGTAACCAATCATCCGTTTTCTATGAAATTTGGGCGACTTGCGAGTAAACATTAGCTATTAATTCGTCTTGTCCAGTGACGCTAGTTGTAAATGTTGGTTCTATTAGTTCTTATATAGTAGTAGTATAATTTATTTAGTATGTTTTTACTATTTACAATTACATAATAATAACTTATTTTTAAGAATAAATAATTTAAATATATTGCCTGTTTACATATATACATTATAAAATTGTCAAGTTACGGTTCTACGAATGTGTTTAATTAACTCATTTTTATATCTTTTTAAATTCGTTTCAATTTTTATGTTAATTGGAAGTTCATTAAACATTTTTAAACCTTTATGAAATATCATATTTTGTGTTCTGGAGTCTCTATACATTTTCAGTCTTATTTAAAAATGCTGTATAGAGCCTACATAAAGTTATGTAATCTCTATAATGCCTCTAAACACAAAAATGCTATTTATAAAACTTATACAAGGTTGCATAGTCCCATAATAAGCTAAACGCGTTTTGAGGTTGAATAGAGCCTACATAAGGAAATTATTGTTATTATTATTTCGTAAATGTCATTTTGATTTCTCTCCTCTCTTTTTGAAATTAAAATAAAAAAAATAATGCCTCTCCAGTTTAGCTCGTGAGCCGAAGAAACGAAGAATTTAAAAAAAATATAGATTTTCGAAAGAGAATATCATAAAAATAATTGGAATTATTTTTTTATATTTTAGTTGTTATGACAACAAGCTGATTTTATAGACATTTTGGTACTTTTTTGATATAAGCATTGTATAACTAAAATTTATAGCGGAATTTTTTATAAATAGGAATTTTCGCAACGTTACATAGAGCCTACATAAATCCTTATTCACTGTATAACTATTCATCTGTTTAGCGAATTCTATTAAATAAGACTGTTTGAATCTAAAGTTAAAATTATTTCTCAAAGAATAAGGCTGGACATCTTGTACATATTGTAAGTTAGATGTAAGATACTTTGGCATCATATTATATTTCATTTTAAAAACAAACATCAGAACATTCAGAATAATGCACTGCTTCACAGATAGCCATTTTAGGCAGGACAGCATCCAGACTGTAGGTGTTCGAAAACTGCTTCTTGTTATAGTTCTCATCGCTTTATTTTGCAGAATCTGAAGACGTTTAATTTCATCATTGGTTCCTAGGAATGAAATAGTTGAACAGAAGTCAAAATGAGGTTTAACTATTGTATTATAAATATTGACGGCACATATTGTTGTTATATTTTTCCTAATTCTTTTAAGAAAACCAATTTTTTTTCGATATTTTACCAATCGTGTATTGAATATGACTTTTAAAGTTAAATTTACTGTATAATTTAATACCCAAGTATTTTATTTCGTCAACTTGTTCTAGTTTGGAGTTATCAATTTCAAGGTTAATTCGATAATCACTGTTAATGACCATACACTTAGTTTTGGTCACATTAGTCTTTAACTTGTTAGCACTTAACCATTCGCATAGATTAGCCAAATCCCTCTTTATCATTTCTTCGTTTAAATCGATATATTTACCACTCACATACATTAGGGCGTCATCAGCAAAAAGTGAATTTTACAATAATTTAATGAGTTGGGAATATCATTTACTATATATATAAGAAATAATAAAGGACCCAAAATTGTTCCTTGTGGTACACCAAAGTTTGTAAATTTTGCACTGGATAGTTTTTCTTCACCATCATTTTTTAAAATATTTCCATTTCCTTCATCCAAGAGTTCTTGAAAATTGTGCTGCATTATTATCACCACCCAAATGTATGTACGCGCAATTTGTGGTCAATCTTAAAAGTTTGACAGAAGCCCACAGAAACGACAATTTTAGGCAAGCATTTATTTCATCACTTTTTGTACCTTTTGGCACAACTGGCAATATTTGCCGAAAATCACCAGCGAACAGTATCACAACACTTCCCATCGGACGTTCATCAGCTCTAAAATCTCTAAGTGTACGATCCAGAGCTTCAGGCCCACCTTTATTTACCATAGTCGATTGGTCACACACAATAAACGTCGTTTCTTTAAGCACTTTAGCTAGTGAGCTTTGTATCGAGATACTACAAAATGGACGCTCTTGTATGTATAGATAACTAATTATTGACTAACATTATCGGACTTTATTTATGCCTAAAACCTGCTCCGTGATATCCTCTTTCATTTAAAAAAAACTGCATGAAAATTGGATAAGAAGTTTCGATGCCAAACCGTAACAAAGATTTCCTCTTTTGCTCGATTTCAGTTTTATATATAAGAAAGACATTTGTATTGGAAGTACACATTTCTAACAAATGATTGAACTTTGACTTCAATAAGTTATAATAAATACATTTTTTGTTTGGCTAATAAACTCAATATATAAATAATAAGCGTTAGTACGACTCCAAAAGGATAACATTCAATTAACGATTAAAGTTTAAAATGATACCTTAGATACGATTTTTCCATTTTAGAAAATAACGTACATAACTCGTTTAATTTTAAGCGAAACACATTGTGTATTTATTTTCGAGCATTTAACATTATGTCGATCGTTTATTATAAAAAAAATACTATTAAAAACATATTAATTAAATTAGAACAAAAAGAAAATCTTTTCATTATTGGATTAAGGAAATCAAAAAAAAAAAAAATAATAAAGAAGGAAAATAAATTTTTCTTTAGAAACTTTCACAATTGTGTACTTTTATCTGTTGCAACTTTTGATGTACTAGGTTCGTCTGATTCCGATTCAGTGTTATTGTGGTCCTCCAAATCATGTTCGATTTCTTTTTCCGCTTCATTTTCATTTAGCATTTCTGTGAGAACTTCGACAAGATTTTTTGTTTCTTCCAGCATTTTTCGAGATGTATTCAGTTCACTTTCCAGTCCTTCGATGCGCTCATGCAAATGTTGATTTTCAACTAATGTAGCTTCGAGTGCTTCTCGTCGTTTTTCGGCTAGTAATTCCCAATATGTACTTGATGGTGCATCAGTTTCGGTCAAGTCTTCAACGGTTACCGATTTTTTTCCTGGTGATGTTTGTGTTGCTCGAGTATCGATTTTCTTTCTTTTTGCCGTTTCTGCCGTACTGTTTATTAATTCAGAAGCTCTAAAATAAAATAAATAAATTAGATTTATGTATATTGATTGTTACGATTGTATCATTTTGTAAGAAATATCCTAAATAAACCTTAAAAATATATAAATTAGGTGCCGCAACAGTCCATTGAGAACTAGGGCCTAGTGTCTTACGATTCTCAATTCCTGTGTGCGAATAATGTTGTCAGGAATGGAGGGGACCTACAGTCTTAAGTCGAACGGCTAATTTGAGAAAACACTTTTCGTGACAAGAATTACTCTTGGAGAATTTGTCAATTCCTCGCAAAAGGCAGTACCCCTGAAAAAAACTTTAGATGGCACAGGAAGGGATTGAACCCAAAACCTCTAGCATAACAGTCCAATGCACTAACCATCATGCCACGGGCACTACCTATTTATTTCCCTACAGTTGCACCATGAATAAATCAAAAATGGGGATCTTTATAACTCAACATTTCATTCACTATTTAAATGAAGTCCTTTTCAAGAATAAAAATCTAAAAGAATTTAATTTCGGTCTTTTTTTTTTAAATTATAGAATCCACTAACCGTAGATCTAAGTGCTTCGAAATAGATGCTTCAACCTTGACTTCTACCGTCAGCAAGAATTGCATAGATAGGAAAGACATTATTTTTGAAAGCCATCTTTTTCGGTTTCCATAATAATAATAGACATACGGAACGTCTGAAGAAACATTGGGCAGGTTCAGGCAACATAAGGGACTTCATTTGCAGTCAACTTCATTCTATGAACGTAAATTTTGACCAAGGCAACTAGTTAGTTTTTAAATTGTCATGAATTTCAAATTCAGAACTTTACTTCACAAACCTCTACTTTAAGTTCACAATACACAAATTACCAAAAACATTATTGGCTACAAAACTCTACTCAGGCAAGCTACAAGTCCATCACGATTTGTATATTGTATTGTAAGGAAATATTACTTATTTCTTTTACAAATTGACAACGAACCCTTTTACAGAAAGCATTGAGTGAAGTTGTGCAGAAAATAAATAAACCATAGAGTAATAAAGTTCAGCTTTCACTTGAATAAAAAAAACATTATTAATTGTCATTTTGACAGAAGTAGACTTGACTTGATAGTTAGGGAGATTTTTCTTGTCTAACTTTCCAGTCAACTTTCCATTAAAGTTGCCTTAATTGGAAGGTCATTTTTTGGCAGCTGGCCAATCAGATAATAGAAACTTCCCTAACTTTTTAGTCCCTTACGTCGGCTGAACCTGCCCATTATAACTTATAAATCGAGCTCGCTTAAGGAAAAGGGTCTTACAAATGGTTTCTTTTTCAAATAAGAAGTACCCGTACAGAAAAAAACTGAACCTGTTAAGAACTGTTGACAATAAACTGACCAATGAGTTGAAGTAAACATTTATTAAAATCTTAAATCTAAAATTCTTCACAATATCCATACAAGATAAATACAGTTTTCAGTTACTTGAAAATACTACTTTTTTTCGGCAAGGTTTTAGTCCACGATTTTCTCGAAAACCTGAGATTTATGCATCAATTGATAGATATTCGATGCTCTGTATTATGACATTTTGTTTGTAGGTTTGGTTGAGGAAATATACCAATCGAAAGATAATGTGTGATGGGGTGGGTCGAAATTCTGTAATTTTAGTTTTTGACGAATTTTTTCCGAAACGAGAGCTCGCAGAACCCTTCCGCTTAAATGAGCGTCAGCAAGGTATGTACCAGGTGTATTTTTAGACGTGTGATTTTCAATTTGGCAATACTTTATTCGGAGTTGATCTTTTTGACAGCTGTCACTTGATTTATGATCAGTTTGTTTTGGCATTTTATAATGAATTATGAAACTCCTGAACAAAGTTTGCAAATTGTTGCAAATTTATTACCAAAATAATGGTTCAGTTCGCGGGACGGACACAACGAAAAAGTAAATTTATTGAAGAAAACTTTTGGTGAGCGTATTATATTGCATCATCGGCCTGTGGCCTCCAAGATCGTGCTATTTAATATCACTCATTGGGCAACCACTTGAACAGAATGGGTATCAGCTCATCCGATTTATGTAGTGGATGGACGAGGAGGCGGAGGAAGATACTTTACACTTCCTATGCAAATGCTCAAGCCTAGCCAAAAGAATAATTAAAATGTTAGGAAATTATTTTTTCGAGGACTTATGCGACGTCTCATCCTTACCAGGGATGCTACCTCAACGTTAATCTTTACCAACCTTCTCATACCCTACCCAATCCTTGCCTTTCCCTGGGGAGCACAATGAATCCAAAGAGATTCAAGTGACATGTTTTCTCCTTCTTTACAGATGCATTATCCCATACAACCTAACCTTAACCCTGGACTTTTTTTGAGGGTTTGCTGGCAGATAAGCCTGAGACGATTGCCATCTTGGAAGAGAATATTCGGCGCAATGGTACTGATATACGGTTTAATGCTGCAAAAAGTGGTAGAACATTGGAAGAGAAGGTGGAATGACGAGCTGTACAGCGACGTAGACTTATCTAGAAGGGTAATAGTCCAACAAATAAGATAGCTGGGTCACGTAGAGCGCATGGAAACCAATGCTCCGGCCCGGAAAGTCTTCGAATCCACACCCACAGGACAGCGCAGTAGAGGAAGACCGCGAATCAGGTGGCGCGCACAAGTGGAAGGTGACCTCACCCAACAGGGAGCGCGAAACTGGAGACATCTAGCTGGGGACCGAGCTAGATGGAGAAGTTTGTTGGGTGAGGCCCTAGTTCACACAGGACTGTAGTGCGCGTCACCTTAAGTAAGTACCTTGAATGGTGTGTGTTATTGGGTCTCTTGGCTGGAATTTATTCGACCAGACGGGCGCGGCGAGTTCAATTCCTGCCTGTGCCACCTAAAACAAAAATGTTTACGGGTACTGCCTTTTGCGAAGAATTCACAAATCATCCAAGAGTTATTCTTATCATGAAAAGTGCATTCTTAAATTAGCCGCCCGGATTCGGCATATAAACTGCCAGTTCTCTCCATCCCTGACATGACTCGCGCACAGGAATATTTGAGAGTTGATAGACAAGTTTTGTTAAGTTTGAACGAATTCAAAAACGTCAAGAAAAACGTGTTATGTGGGTTCCAGATCATATTGGCATTAAGGAGAGTGAAAGACTCACTCTTAGCCTTATGAAAGATATAATTCTATGGATTTTTCTTTTAGAATCCAATTTCAGGTGGATTAGTTATTTATACAAATCACAGTCCGTAACATTTGAATAGCCTCACACTTTAAACTTTCTTGCAGTTAAATATTTGTGATACTTCTTTGATTTGTACATAAGGAAACACATATATATTTAAATGCAAGGTAAGGGAACGTCCTCTGAGATTAAGAGAACTTTGAAGAATTTCTCAAAGTCAACGAACTTTGTAAAGCCAATTTCGTAAAAGGAAGTTACAATGATGGATGATTTAAGAAAAAAAAGTTGTTCTTAGATCGCCATAGTAGCCGGGAGGGAAGACTTATGGTATGAGGTGCCATATCATTATTTTATGGCACAATTGATTTGGATTTTTTAAACTGTAAAATGACAGTAAAAAACTATTTTGGAGACAACTTTATCTCAGTTCCAGAATATTTTTGGACCTCTGCCGATTATTTTTCTGGAGGAGCTAATTGAATTATTGTTCTATTAAATTCGGTGAGGCTATTCAAATGTTCCAAATAAAAATTCAAATTTTAGTGACTCCATACAAAATAAGCTCATAGCATTCTGTCAGTTGTAATTTCTCATAGTCTCAGAAATTGAGCTCTAGATTACAACTCAATACCTATTTTTATCTGTTCACATAAAAAAAAGATCAAACAAATTTAAATTTAAGATAAAGTTTGTGTGAGGCTATTCTTATGTTACGGAATGTAAAATACGCTCCGTTTTATATATATTGTATGCAGACAACATGGAACAAACAAGTCCCCCAGATAGTGAATTCTTGATATAAACAAATTCCAAATGATAATTTTGACATTATTCACGTTTTCAATTTTCGAAGATGGCAAAATTTCCGTAGACAATTCACAATTGCCGTATTTGAGAAAATGACAATGGTTTGGATTGGACTATGGGCTGGCGGTGATATCGGCACATACTTCTTCTAAAATAAAACCGGTCGTACCTTGAATTGCGCTTACAAAATCTTCTCTTCTCTTCTCTGCCGTAATATGTGAACGTCTAAAGCACATCGTCAACAACCTGATAGGTCCTTATCAGTGTGGTTTTAGACCAGGAAAGTCCACAGTCGATCAAATATTCACATTACGGCAGATCCTGAAAAAAACCCAAGAACACCAAATCGACACCCACCATCTTTTCATCGATTTCAAGGCGGCATATGACAGCATCTACAGGGACGAGCTGTGTAGAGCCATGTCTAGTTTTGGCATCCCTGCCAAACTTGTCAGTTTGTACAGGATGACCATGGAGAATTCACGCTGGTCCATAAAGGTTGGAAACAATTTAACAGAACCTTTCGATGTCAAAAAAGGTTTTAGACAAGGTGATGCGCTGTCATGTGATTTTTTTAACATCGTACTTGAAAGAATAGTGCAAAGCTCACACGTCAACGCTAGAGGCACTATCTTTCAAAAGTCTGTCCAATTACTAGCATATGCTGATGACATTGACATAATCGGAAGAACTCAGCGCGATGTCAATGGGGCTTTTGTGAGTAATGAGGCAGAGGCGGTAAAAATTGGTTTAACGGTTAATGAGGGCAAAACAAAGTACATGCTGTCGTCAAGAAAGGACCTACAACACCGACGTCTTGGTCAAAACGTCACCATCGATAGACGTAACTTTAAGGTAGTCAAGGACTTCGTCTACCTAGACTCCGCTGTAAACGCAGAAAACAACACCAGCGCTGAGATCAAACGAAGAATAACTCTTGCTAACCGTTGTTTCTTTGGGCTAAGAAAGCAATTGAGTGGAAAAGTCCTCTCTCGAAGGACCAAAGTGTCGGTATATAAGACCCTTATCATCCCCGTCCTGCTATACGGTGCAGAAGCATGGACTATGACAAAAGCGGATGAAAGCACCCTGGGTCGTTTCTAGAGAAAAGTTCTTCGTGTGATCTACGGTCCCGTATGCATCGAAGGGGAGTGGAGGAGAAGATGGAACGACTAGCTGTACGGGCTGTACAGCGACGTAGACTTAGCCAGAAGGGTAAAAGTCCAACGACTAAGATGGCTGGGTCACGTAGAGCGCATGGAAACCAATGCTTCGGCCCGGAAAGTCTTCGAATCCACGCCAACAGGATAGCGCAGTAGAGGAAGACCGCGAATCAGGTGACGCGCAGTGGAAAGTTACCTCACCTAACTTGGAACGCGAAACTGGAGACATCTAGCTGGGGACCGAGCTAGATGGAGAAGTTTGTTGGGTGAGGCCCTAGTTCACACAGGACTGTAGTGCGTGTCACCTTAAGTAAGTACCTTGAATGGTGTGTGCTATCACATGGAGCTGAACAATATGACGGTGCCACTTGCCACACAGCCAACAAAACAATAGTTCTTTTGCGAGATATTCAAATGGTCCCTTAGATAATGTGATTTGATACCATTAGCACTCAATCTCTTTGGGATTTTTAAAAGAATTTTAAACCAAGATTAAATCAAGAGCAAAAAGAAGAAATAATTGTTTGAAGAACGATTATTAATTTCTCATAGAAAGTTGTTGTAATCGTTCCGATTTGTCGAATTGAAAATCTTGACATTTCTCGATGTTTTACGATCCCTACAACATAAATAAAATGAGATATTTGTGCGTGAGTGTGTATGTAAGTTCGTATATCCGTACGTGCGGGAACCTTATTTCGTCGGCCATATCTAAAGGACCAACAGAGATATCGACTTCAAATAAATTTTTTTTTATTGTTAATAACGTTAAAAGATGCAGAAAGCACTATTAAAAAAATTGAGGGGGTATTTTGTTTTACTAAAGCAAAAGGGAAAAATTTGACTGACCCTAAATATCTCTGGAACCAATAACGCTAGCGGCTTGACGTGATACAAAATTGGTATACAAAACTAGTTTTCATTCCATACAAATACTAAAGGTAATTTTCTTAGAAAAATCCTATCGGTATAAGAAATTAAAATTTGTTACTAAAACTTTTACGAATTAGTTTTCGACTAAAGACCTAGGGTCTACTTCAAGCATCTATCTAATTGGAATAAAAGACATTAAAGTATAAGATAAGGTTAAGTTCTGAAGGCTATTAGCAAGATAGCCACTGAGTACTCAAATCTTTCTACTTGCATCTTCAATTATTAGCAAAGGGGACTTTATTCCTGTTTATCTTTTTATCCGAAGAAATTTACGAACATATTTCTTTATATTGTTAAATTTTAGGCTTGTGCACGCATCCGTGTCTCCGTCTTACATAACCTTGGTATAGAAATTAAACCGAAAGATGGTTACTTAAAAAGTATTAAGATTATCAGTTTTACAAGTTTTTTCTTTTAGAACAAATTTGCTTTTTGAATTATAAAGAAAACCACAAATTAGATTTTTAGGACCATAAATTTATAATTTCGTTAGCACTTTAATGCAGTTAGATAGGTAAAAATAAAAAAACTTACGCTTTTAATCGACTTATTTTGTCCAATATAGGCCGACCGGCCAAATTTTCTTTATCTGTAGAAACGTTTTGTAATACTTTCAAGGTTTTTCTTGTGTTCTTAAGATTTTCCTGTAAAATAAAATGATTAAGTCCAATTGTATACAAATTCTCTATTATAAATACATAAAATTATATATTATATATATGTATGTATAAATTTAAAACAAAAGGCACCTTTTCATCAAAACATAAATCGAGCGACGCAATTGCTGATCTTACCTGCTGTTCTTGAGCGGATTCTATTTTAATGAAAACTTTTTTAGCTGAGATATTAGACATTTTACAATTAAATTTTTATAATAATAAGCTTAAGAAGCTATTTGGAATATTTATTTTCTTTAGAAAACCCGTGGTTTTTCGCCCAAAACAATTCTTTTAAATGAAAAATTGAATTCAAGACGCCTGCATGTGATTTAGGCGGGAAATAAATAAATAAATGAAGGAAAAATGAAGCGAAGTTGGATGGAGTTTAAAATGAACGCGTTCAACAATGTGTGAAGTTTGGATTTTGCACGATTATCCTTTTTTTGGATGTATTTGATTTAAATAAAATAGTCATATTGTGCTTTTTAGATTTGTTGTAATTTTCTGTGGTAAAATTTTGACTTAGTGTAATTTAACTGGTCGTATTAAAGTTACCAAGAATTGCTCCAATTTACCAAACATTTCCCAATAAAACTCCAACCCACTTATTAGAAATATTAAATTGATTTGAGTTAAATTACACGAAAGTATTTTTCAATTGAAAAATTTATTTACTTTATAGTTATACGCTTTTTTAATAAATTACGCCAGTAAAGTACGATTTTTCCTTTGGTCATGGCAAAAGGAGTTTAATTTATTTCACGACAGAACCCTGGTAGAAATGAAAATACACCTAAGCTGGACACATACGAACGAGCCACGTTGCTCAGAGCCATTTTGATCTGGTCCAATTGGACACGTTCCAAATTGTCCCGGCATACACGACCAAGCCAAAAATGGATTTCAATAGAATCAATAAAACATCTTTAGCTATTTGTTCAAAAAAAACTATCTTAAATTTACGAAACATGAAAGAAGAAAAACATGGCCGAAAATGGTAAAAAAGTTGGCAACTAACCCAGAAAAAATAAAAAGAGGGAGGGAAAGAGTGTATGAGATAGAGAGATAAGATTGTGTAAGCAGGCAGAACTCCTATTAAAGTTTGTTTAATTGCTTTTAGCAAATTTATATGCATTTGTATTTATATTCTCAGGAGAATCAGTTTTGGCTAAAAACTCCAATGATCTGTCAAAATGTAGCTCAGTCCTCCTAAATTTTCGAAACAAAAATATCACAAACGTCAAAAAAAACTTAATTCTTTATTAATTTTTGACAAAAAAACTAACAGATAAACTGGAAAGTGGAACGATTAGTGGAAAAGCTATGATTTTCTTAAACAAGCAATCTTTGATTATGGATCAAGAGGAATCAGTGATAATCAAATTATGATTTTAACTCACTGTGGGCAAACTGACCCTAAGTTTTTGAAAGAATTTCAGGAGGAAGCTTAATTTTAACATGATATGAGTACCATGCTCAAAAGTACGGCAGGATACAAATTTACTGAAACAAGACTTCGTGAAGTGAACATTTTCCTCTTCAAATCTGCAAATTAAACTGGATTTAAACAAAATTAGAATTTTGTATGTTCTCTTTATTTTGCCGCTATGAATTTCAAGTACAAGTAAGTAAAGCTTGAAAAAGATTTGTTCCTCCCATTTGGTCTACACTATCTGCTTAAATTTCGCTTTCCTTTTATTTAAAAAAAAAATGCGAATTCTTATGTTTTCAAATGCCAAATTTCAATTTAAAGGTTTGTTAAATAAATATACGATCTCCGAAAATGTAAAGGTGTATTTGGAAGTGAACGTTGAATTCTGGTGGGTAAGGCATGTTTCAAAACTGACAATTAAAACATCTCGTGGCTACCCACTAGTTTGTGGAGGCATTTATAAATTAGCCTTTAAAAATAAACTCTCTAACGCCTCTTTGCAACTACGGCAAACGTAAAAAAACTCCATGATATATACAAATAAATCATCACTAACAATAAATAAAATAAATCCCTACGCCTCTGCTCTGACGATAATGTAGTTTGCTCGTTAAAAAAAAAAAAACAATTTTGTGCTTGATTATAGATGTCGCTATATGAGAAATCCATCATTTGACAGGTCATAAGACATTTGTCAGCTGACCTACCAAAAATTTTCTTTCACTGAAAACGAAGTTGGAAAGCCAAATCTGTGAAAATAAAATTCAATAAAAAGAAAGAAAACTTTTCTGCAAAATGTCCGGTAAAGATAGACTTGCAATTTTCCCATCTCGTGGGTAAGTTTTAAGGATTCTTAACAATGTTATAAATAATAAAATAAATTCGTTTCGCTTCTGTAAACCACCTCCACCCCATTCCATTGATTAAATTATTTTCTTCTTTTTTCCCAAAAATAAAATGTTTTACTTGTTTTATATTTGCAAAGTGCTCAGATGTTGATGAAATCACGTTTGGCTGGTGCACAGAAAGGTCATGGACTTCTTAAGAAAAAAGCTGATGCCCTCCAGATGCGTTTTCGTATGATTTTGGGCAAAATCATTGAAGTAGGTTGTCATTGTTCCCTCGAGTACAACTCGTGACTTACATTCTAACGTCATTTTTGCAGACCAAAACTCTGATGGGTGAAGTCATGAAAGAAGCTGCATTTTCTCTAGCAGAAGCCAAATTTACCACTGGTGACTTCAATCAAGTCGTTCTGCAAAATGTCACCAAGGCACAAATCAAGATCCGCACAAAGAAGGACAACGTTGCTGGTGTTACGTTGCCCGTATTCGAGTCCTACACGGATGGTGTGGATACCTATGAGTTGGCCGGTTTGGCTCGTGGTGGACAGCAGTTGGCCAGACTAAAGAAGAACTACCAGAGCGCTGTGAAACTCCTGGTAGAGCTTGCGTCTCTGCAGACATCATTCGTAACCTTGGACGAGGTTATCAAAATCACCAACAGGAGAGTCAATGCTATCGAGCACGGTAAGAGTCTTCCATTTTAGATTTTACCCCTGGAAGATTATTAATTGTTTATTTTTATGTCGCAGTTATTATTCCTCGAATTGAACGTACATTGGCGTACATCATCTCCGAATTAGATGAATTGGAGCGTGAGGAATTCTATCGTTTGAAGAAAATCCAGGACAAGAAGAGGATTTCTCGCAAAAAGGCCGACGAGAGAAAAGCAGCTCTGCTGGAGGCTGGCGTCGATGTTCGCCATCAAGTCAACATACTCGACGAAGGTGATGACGATGTCCTCTTCTAGGCTGGTTAGCGTCTTTCTCGTTGTCAGATCGTCCTTTCTTTGCTGTAAAAAACAAACGATACAATAAATAAACAAATTACCCATATATAAAATATACTACGATAGCATTGTAAATAATTAAGAACAGCAGCAACCAACAACAGCAACAACTTTAAAGCAGTATTTAACCTCTAACTTTTGATCGTCGGTCGCAGTTTTTGTGTTCATGTTTGATTCAAAAGTTTTCTTTTATTTTTTTTTTATATTGTTGTCCTTTGCGGTTTATAATTGTTGTTTTATTTTTAATTGATTGTTATTAATTTTTCTTCTTAAAACAAAATATAATGCTGCACTACATATTTAGAAATTTATAAAATGTGTGTTTTTTTATTTTGAATTTTGATTAAATCTCTGAATTGAATTACAATGAAATTAATGTAATATTGTTAAATATACATATTCCATAGTTGTTAGTGAATGTTTATCAACAATTTAATGAAAAGAAAAAACAGTAAATAAAATTTATCTATAATTCGTTCTTAAAAGCAATAATCGAAATTATTTAAAAGTTTCACCAATTCATTAATTCTTTCCCAATCCATTTTTAACTTTATAATTCGGTTATAACTCCAAAATGGTTAGAGAGTTCAGCTGAAGCCAGGTATCCAGCATCTTGGAAAAACAGTCTTTGCGATTGGCGAATCACCAATGTAGTCAGAATTCAAATGTTTGACGGCAGTTCCACACAAACAGAGTGGCCTGGTCTAACCTTAACCCAACAGTAACACCGGAGGCACTTAAATAAAATAAACTATGTTTTGTAACCTTAGAGAACCAGGGCCTAGAGACAATTCTCAACCATTCCTGTGTGCGAGAAATACCAAAAATATAGTGGACCTAAAGTTTTTATGCCGAATCCGAACGGCTAAATTGAGAAAGCGCTTTTTGATGACAAGAATTACTCTTGGAGGATTTGTCAATTCCTAGCAAGAGGCAGTACCTGTAAAAAACTAAGTGCCCGAAAATTAAAGTGACCATATCTTAGCAGAGGTTCGTACGGGGTGTAGCTGAATGATAACTCATTCAAAACATAAGCTTGTTGATTTGCCAAAACCGACCAGACAAGGTGAATGCCTCGAAAGTCAATTCTCAATAGCTTATACATATTTAGAACCTATACAAAATTCTTGATAGAGAGTGAAAGAAATGTTTTGATAAATTGTGTTTATTTTGTTATATTCTGGGCGAACTTAAGGGGTTATGATACCTTTATAATGATTAAACACAGTGCGAGCAATTAGCAAAGGAGGATAGGATTAGAAAGGAGATAATTACACAATATTGAGCCTGGTAATCATTCCACATTCGCGAAGTACGACTAAAGAATGAGTCTCTGTACCTAACAGTACGTTCGAAATTGGGCTCAAGGGTAAACTGATGAGCATTGCTAGCAGTAGCGGTATTACGGTTAAATTGTTTGATGGGAGGAATGCAACAGGCTATTTCGCTAGAGCATTGTTTATGAAAGTAGCGATAATACAATGTTAGGCATGAGTTTAAGAGTAGCAATGTCTCAGTAAGAGTGCATTCGTCTATCATTTTTTAAGCTCTCTTTTCAATTCTATCAAAATTAGGCGTCAGTTATAGCTATCATTGGTTTTCATTATTGAAAACAAACATTGGAATTTTTCTGGCAGGTCGTTTATAGCTATCATTATAAATTTCTGTCATTGAAAAAAATTTCCTGATTGAAATCATCCGAAAAATGTTTACTGACAGAAATCTGTCATTGGAATTGTGTGAAATTGGAACACAAATCAGTGGAACGGAACATAAAAGTATCAGCTGTTCAGGAAAATGAATTTTCGTCCGGAAAATAGAAAAATACATTTGTAGAGAAAAATAAATGCGTAATTACACTTTTTTTCTGAAAAAAAATTCTCTGTGGGATTTCCGATCGATCAGTATATAATTTTCATTTCTAATCAAAGGGAAACACCGTCAAATATCGATTCAAAAAATTTTCCGGATTGATTTCAATGATAGCTATAACTGGCGCCTTATAGCCAAATCAGAAGGGGTTACAAACTTCTTGCATCGTCGGAGAAAACCTAAAAACTTAGCAACATTGTTTTGTTGGCGATGTAAAATATGTGATCACTCCATAAGAGATGGATATTAGCATTAGGGGGAGGTTACGCTTTTGGGTCAGTAGACAGCATTGAGATTTCGAAGCATTAAGTTCTACACGGCTTTTGATTCCCCATTGGACAATTCTATTAAGGTCAGAATGTTATGAGCTTATCATACGCTGCTGTTGGAAGTCCACATCCGAAGAATAAGGATGAGAATCTTAAAACGAATACGAAAAGCTAAGGGTTCTGTGATTAGCAAAATAATTTAGTGGGTTAAAAGTTACAGACAAAAGATCATTCATAAAAATAAGGAAGAGTGTCGAAAACAAGAGTGAGTCCTGGGGCACACCAGCGTTTATTTTGTGGGTATCGGATTTGAACCCATCCAATAGTACTTGAAATGAACGGTCTGAAAGGTAATTTCCAACCCAACAAAAAAGAGATTCATCAATACCAAAAGCACTCATTTTCAATAAGAGAGCTTGATGCTTAACTCAAATATAAAGTGCAATAATCTTATGGGGTTTTCCATGGGTAAGATAAATCAATTTATTCTTGATCTAAATCTGTCAAAACACAAATTGCCCCTGTTTTTGGCAGATTTACCCCTCTTTGCACTTAATATTGAAGCAGAAATCATGACCCCATTAAACTAGTATTTGTACTATTTCCATTTTTACTTTATTTAAATTTGTTTGGAAACTAACAGGTTTCCTTAGCAAAACTAAAGTTATTAAAAGTTCTCAATCGTTGCCTTAACCTTCAGAAGGTTTGTAATTTCCTTTCATAAAAAGAAAATATATTAACACCAATTTTTCTCAGAAACACCCCTGTATTTTGATTTTGTTACTAATTTCAATTTTATTAATAGAGTTTGATTAATCAAATCCTACTAATTTAACACCCACCCCCAACTAGGATACGGACGGCAGCACTGTATTTAGCTGTCAGTACTCAGTTGTGAAAATGTTCGACCTTGACTGAAATTTGTAGTTTGGCATAACTTAATTTTCGTTGTATGGTTACGGTATTCGTTTCGCGGCGCGCGCCGGTAATATTTTGTTCGGTTATTTATTTTATAATTAATTAATTATGTGTGTTGTGCCATCCTAATCCTATTTTAATGTAATCCTAAATATCGCGTTCAAAAGATGTGTTTAGAAAATATAGTCATTGTGCGGAAATAAATAGTGAAAATGTGAAAAAAATGAAAATCCAAGGAACCCTTGAAATAGTTCATTTATGAAATTTTCTAACGGAATCAGCTCATAGCTTAACCAAGCTTTTTGTCCAGAAGCTTTTAAACAAAAAAATGGAAGAGGTGTAAGTTTATAACCTACATATTATTATATTGAAATACTTCACTACAAATGAAGAACATAAAATGAATTTAAGGTAATTTTTAGAATATCATCTGTTGAAATTGAAACGGCTTTAGCTATGTCAAAGTTATAGGAATGAAGAACATTTTACTTATGTGATTGTATCTTATTATAAAGGGTGATATTTTATGTATTCAGAATTTTACAAGAGTTGATTTAGAAAATATTTTATAAAAAGACAAGAATGCAAGTAAAAGAGAAGTAGATATTATTTACTGTTCAAGAATAGAAAATGCGATTTCATGACGTTATTTTAAGCCAAAAAACTGAAGTGGTATTTTTTTTGTTTTCATTTTCATTTCCGTTTCCTTTTCGATTTATATTACGTTTTTATGATTTTTAAATAAACTCGTTTTAAAGTTTTGTAGGTAGCTGTGCCAAGTTAGAACCAATTTTTTAGTTATTTTTTGATTCGAACAAAGATTTCATAATCCAATCAAACTTGAATTTTTAACTTCCCAAAGGAAAGTATTGGGCAGGTTTTGACGGCATAAGAGACTTAAAAGTTAGGCTGAAATTTATTGCTAATGATTTATTTATTTTCTACACAACTTTATTAATACTTTCTGTAAAAGTGTTCATTGTCAATTTGAAAAAGATATACCTAAGTAATATTTCTTCACAAAACAAAATAAAAATCGTCATGCTTGCCGGAGGAGTGTCTTGTAGTCAATAATTTTTTTGGTAGTTTTTTTTTACTATGAACTTAAAGGAGAGGTTTGTGAAGTAAAGTTTTGAATTTGAAATTCATGACACTTGAAAAACTAACTAGTTGCCTTGGTCAAAATGTACGTTCAAAGAATTAAGTTGACTGCAAATGAAGTCCCTTATGTTGCCTGAACCTGCCCATTATTGTATTGGATCCGATTTGTCGAATTGAAAATGTTGACATTTCTCGACATTTCAAGATCCCTAGAATCTAAATCAAAGATTTTTAGAGAGATGTCTGCGTGTCGTTTGTACGTACGTTCGTGCGTCCGTACGTTCGGGAATCTTTTCCCGAATTTTGTTATACAGATACTAACGCAGAAAGATGCATAAAGGACATTCAAAAAAATAAATTGGGTGTTTTTTGTTATAGCAATTTAGAAAAACACAACAAATTTTGGTTGACTCAAAACATCTCACGAACCAATAACACTAGCGACTTCAATTACATTTTATATTGTATAATGTGCATGTTACCAACCTAGTAGTATAATTTTCAAAAAACATCAATTTTTTTATAAATCAAAAAAACTAAACAAATTAGAACAAAAAATGATTTTGCCTCCAACATAATTGTATTCAACGAAGAATAACGTTTTTGAAATTTGTTAAACATTTTACAAAAATTAAAAAAAAAAGAAAAAAACATTATACCTACTTAAAGTTGGTCAAAATCGATTTTCGACTCAAAAATCTTTTTAAAATTTAAAGATATTGGCTTCAGACTAATATCAAGAAAAATTCAATTCACAACTTAAAAAAAAAAATAAAAAAACATAAAAAACTGATAAGAAATGGTTTTCAACCTAAGTATTATGAGAACAAAGAAATATATTGACTTCAAATTTTCACATATCACACACAATAAAATAAATATAATAAATTAGGTGGCGCAACAGTCCATGAAGAACAAGGGCCTAGTGACTTACAACTCTCAACCATTCCTGTGTGCGAGTAATGTTGTCAGAGATGGAATCACACACAATATTGTTATTTATACTTTGTTAAAGTTTTAAACAAAGTCGATAGACGGCTACGGATTTGAAATTATCAGTGTGGGTCGCATCAAAGCCCCTTTTTATAATACGTTTTCTTGACCAATTCATTTTCTTAACAAAATAATTTATTTTAGAAAAAAAACATTTTTAAAGTTTATAAAAATAAGATATAAACAAATGTATGGTTATTTTAAAAAAATACTATACCATAACTTGAAACATTTTTAAAACAGTTCCATATAACGCAATCTAAATTTGTTTACTTCTCTAGTTTACAAGCTTGGAAAGTGTTTTGTTTGTTGTAAAAAAATCTCTCATGTTTTTTTAAGTAAACGAAAAATTAGCTTCTATAAAAATAATAAAAAAAACTCAATGACGTTGTTTGCATTATAGTTATTCGCATTAAAAAAAATGTGAGCCAAGTTTGAAGCATCAAAAATTCTTAGGTCAGATTATGAAACAATTCCAACATAGAGTTATAGGCAGTTTAAGATGAGTTATAATTTAAAAAAAAAATTGCCAACGACTTAAAATTACAACATGAACTCATGATACCTCCTGTGGAAAGGTGTGTGGGACACACTGTGTAATCGAAGTTGTGGCATTGCCTTTATTGAAGTAATAATTGTTTTTAACGTAGATTACAAGTTAAACACTTTTAAAACCTTTTCAATATAATGAAGCTTGGAAGGTTTAAAAGGACAATAAGAAATATCGTTGTAAATTGAATTCAACAGAAAAACTTAGAAAAATTAAAAGAAACCAAATTATGGCAAACTTAACTGTAAGTTTAACTCGCACTTAATTTATTTTAGTATGTATTTGGAAAAAAATGAGCTTAGGAATGTAAGTTTTAACAAAAATTACACCTGTACGTCTCCATGGTTTAACTTGGTGTGGACTGGGCTTCTTTACTATTTCTTTCATATAGAAGCTCTTACATAAAATAATGTAAAACTGTAAAATGTTTGGGTTGTCTTTTTGTCGAAATGTTAACCATGTTTTAAGGTAAACATGAATTTTGTATATATGACATATGTTTGTTTCACTTCTTTGTTTTCTATTTGAAAACACTGAATCATTCTATGTGCATAGGTATTTTTACTTGTGACATAGTTTTGCATTTGTAAAAAAAATCGGATTTAATCAAACATGACATTACGGTGGTGGAAAAGTCGAAAAAGAGGGTTGATTGTGATTTTATCCGTCTGTCTGTCTTTTCACGCCCCTACAGCCCTAACCATTGGGTCGATTGAGTTCAAACTTGGAAATTAAATCTTTAAGCTGATTCGCGTTAGGTGTTTTTTTTGCATTTTAATTAAAGATCATACACATTTTTAGACCAAAATCGAAAATTCGAATTTTCTCAAAAACGCTCTAACGATTTTAAAATACAATTCCAATAAATAAGGTTTGTTTTGAGAAATCAAATATTATTTTTAATAATAAGTTGAAGACAAACTTATTTTGCAGGTATATTTTTAAATCTTAAACGATAGGGACTATTTTATAACAGTCTTGCATTTTATGAAGTTAACTTCAGGATATCTTTCAGTGACAAAGACAACACGTAGCAAACCTATGTAGGTCCTATCAGTGTTGTTTTTCTTCTTTTAGCTAGTCTTGGGCTTTAACTTTGAATATCTTCCTGAAGTATTTTCTTTTTTTCAATGACCTATGCTTTTTGAAGCCATGTTGATTTGAAAAGTAGTTTTTTGTTCTAATTTTTTTTTTGACAATTTTTTAAAATTTATAATCTTTATCTTGAAAATTCAGTCTAAATATATCAAGTATCTCAGTTTTAGTTAACTTATAAAAACAAATTATAATCATTCTGATAAATTATAAAGTCCAAAAAGTTCACTTTTTTAAGTTATTATACGTTCAGTCATGAACGGTGAAATTACAATAATGAAAGAATAGAGGTGGTTAAAGAATATAAATATCTTGGCATCAATATAAACAATAAAAACAGCATTGGAAAACATCTTGCCGATAAATTGCAAAAAGCGAAAACAACTACGAATATTGCATGGAAAAACACATCTTCAGTAATAAGCATATAGCTCACAGCAGTAAATACAAAGTATTTGAATCGTTAGCGGAGTCAACATTAATGTATGCAGCTCAAGTGTGGGGTAGTAAAATATATGAAACTGTTGAAAAATTGCTCCGATTTTATATAAAAAGGATATTTCGATTACCACCGAATGCACCGAACTACATGTTAATACTGGAAACAGGAATCTCTCCATTGTTTATTAAAACACTGAAATCGAATGTGGACTACATTATGTAAGATCCTTCTGATGTCAGATGAGCGTCTCCCGAAAATAGCAGCACTGCAGGTGATACAGAGAAAATCAGGTTGGTTCAGAGAGTGGCTAGAGCTAGCTGAAGTAGAAGGTATAAATCTAGCACCGGAAGACTATCTTAGGTGGAAACCCCTTCTGTACCACTTAATTGCTGCAGTAGACGATCGATATAGACTGAGGTACACATCCGAAGCAAAAAAATCCATCTACAGAATGTCTTACAGCAAGCTGGACTACAATCTTAATCAAAAGAATTACTTCCGAGATGACCTAACAACGGATCAAATATCTATGATATTTAGACTTAGAGGAGAACTGCTCAATCTAAATTTCATTCCCCATAGATATGATTTACCTTTGATGTGCGAATTATGCAATATGGGTGAGAGAGAAAACATTTTTCATTCCATGGGTAGATGTCCAGTGTTACGAGAAACAAGAAGACATGTCTTTGGAAGCAATGTTTTATCGGAAGAGCTGATCACTCATCATCTAAATGAAGTAGATGCTCCCTTGTTATATAAATATTGTAAAATCGCATTAGAATATAGAAACAGTATTATTAACGAAAATTTTTAAAGATTGTTAAAAGACATATACATATGTTTATAGAATAAAAAGTTGTCAATCAGGCTTTCAAGTTTGTTTTCCTTGAAACTATTCAAATTTAAAATTCTTGTAAGTACAACAGCATTCCCTTCAGCTAAAACACATTTTATAGTCGATTTTCTAGGTAGCTAAGGAAACATTAGAATTATGTAGAAACAAATCTACAAAATTAATGACTGAAACAGATCCTAGAAAACCTGCACCGAAAATTATGTACCATATTTGTATGTATGTTCATAGTTAAGTTAGAAGTATAGACCAATTTCTTTAATGTAATATTAATTTCTAGATCAACTCTTTCCATTTTCGTCCTTTATTCTCAACCTTAAGGGCTGGGTTTTTGAGTGTTGCAGTTTAACGCACAAGTCAATAGGAGTTACTCTGAGAAGAGAAAGTTTATTTTGTATGTACTACATAGATTTATTTTTGCTACTAGCAACTAAGCAGAGTTGTACTTTTAAGGCTCTACGCCTCCCTGCAAAGCTTAGACATCCACAGGATACTCTTAGCGAGCGATGTATAAAATCAAAGATTTACCTGAATGATCTCAAACCTGATTGCACATAATACAGATACATAATTAATTTCGAAATTCTTGACGCTACTTTTATCTACATTACTTTAAAACTTAAAACTTACCTATACAAGTTCCTCCTTGGCTCTTTAACAAATAGGAGGACTTTGTTAAACTTCGTTCTAAACTCTTGATAAAATTTGTGAGAGTTGTCCTTTTTATTCTCTAGAGTGGTAGTTATCACTTTTCTTGAACAGATTCAAGTTGAATTTCCTTTCCCGAATTTTTGGATTGACTGCGAAATCTATCAAATGATTTTAATGATTTAGTGTGTCCTTCCGCTCTTTTAATATTTGTGCCCCAAACACTATATGGCTCTTATAAAAGGACCTAATTACACCTCTGCACGTAGTAACTACCTATCCACATTTCACTATGTGCTACGTAGCACATGGTGTAGTTTTAATAGCTTATTTTCTAGTTTTCTACTCCTTTCCTTATGAAGCTTAAGTGGAGTATGTGTCCTTAAAGTTTACGCCATTATTATTGTGTTGAAATGAAATGGATTTATAGTGTGCTGAGTAATGTGGGAATTTTATTGTGGTGTTAAATGTGCTTGAGCTATAAAATCGCATAGCTTTATGGTTATACTAAAGGAATCTTTAAGAAGTCAAGCCAAGGAAAGCAAAGTGACGACGTTGCCCTGCCGTTTTGTTGTTTAGATGTGAAATGCGATGTGAGAGTATATCTGTGGTAGGTACGTTATATATTATGTATGGCATTATAATGACCATCTAAGTGGCAATGTTATTTGCAGATTGTTTAGATTTAGCTTTCAAACGCTTAGGTTAATCGTTTGGAAAATTATATTAACTTGTGTGTTAAGTTGTTAAATGCTTGAATGAAACTAAATAAAATACTATGGCCTATATATACAATATTACATGATAGAGTTCGTAAATGATATTTAGAGTCCTTACCATCATTTTAGATACTATAGAGATTTAAATGGATTTTACTAAATAAAGAACTAAAGAGAACCAAATAATATGTCATTTTATAATTAAGTAATTTTAAAACTTTACAATAAGTCTGAATTATAAGCTTAATAGGACATATCTTGATATTTATATACATGTATTTACATCATAAAAGCCAGAGGTACCTACACAGAAGTTTGTTTTCGTTCAAATTAACACTAATTTATTGCAGATTATTTAAAATGTACTAATAGTAGGATTTTTTATGATAAAAATAAAAACTTAATATATGTATTTATTATGGGTGTCTTTCTGAAAGTATTGGGTCCTCTATATAGACGAGAAAATGTTTAAAATGAAGAAAATTCAGATAGCTATAAATAGTAAAGTGTAAAATAATAATAAATAAAATAGTAAATAGTAAGGTATACCAAAACCTGAGAGAAACTAACAATTTTCGCGGTTCGAAAGCGTGGATAAGACCAATGTCAGGAACACCTAGAAACAAACAGGATTTAAGGAAAAGGCTCTTTATGTTCAGAGACAAGACTTCCTGACTAAAGAATAGTAAAGTAGATTTAATTGTCTCCAATTTTGTGATGTGATTTTAGATTTAACTTTTTGAGTTAATTCAATAATTGTATTTTTTCTTATGTTTTTAACTTTTTAATTTAAAACTATATTTTTTGGGACTATGAAAAAAAGTAACTTTTTTTTAAAAATAACTTCTTTTTTTTTTGTAAATTCATTTTTAATAATTCAATCTTAAACCTATCTTAAAGCTAGACAAAAATTCATAAAACTAGCCTAATTAACCATAACTTACAACTAACTTACTAGTCCCATACGGACACTCTTAGTTAAACAATAATACTTAATGCTAATGCCTTTCGGCCCTAAGATCTATTTAACTTCAATTCCATTTATTTATTTTTGTATTCATTAGAAAATTTCAAAAAAACTAATATCAATATCATTTTTTATTTTTACTTAAAAACTACTTAAAATAAGGTCCTTAATATAAAACTTAAAGCTAACTAAAACTACCTATTCTACCTATACACTACTTAAAACTAGAACAACCACAGCAGCAAATCTAACTATCTAACGTTTTTTGTTTTTCATATATTGTTTTTTTTTTTTGTATTTTTTTTGTATTTTTGTTTTTGTATTTTTTTTTGTGCCACCATACCTATTCTACTTAAAACTAAACCCTAAAACTATAAAACAAGTATGTAAGTCGGCCAAGGCTTTAAACCCCATCCCGACTACCCACTATCAAGTGCCGATTGAAGCCACCAAAACTGGCTCTCCTGCTTCACCCTATCAGTTCGGTCCCGTTCGGACACAGCCCTACTGAACCGAAGGAGCTCTGCTCCGCCTTGTGCCATGACGTCCCGATTGTACAGGAGTCGCCTATCCACGGTTCGTCGTCTGACGTGGTAGATTAGCGGAACTGCCAATCTATCCTGTATCAGACCGCATCTATCTAAAAAGAGGAATGGCTCTGGTGGAATGAAGCCGCTCAAGCGTGCACTTTCAAAATATTCGTCGTTCGGGTAGAACGCCCCGAAAATTAAATTGTTGGTCGAAGACATAGCTCTTGCAATGTGACCTCGAACGAGTTTTATCACGAAATTGTCAATTCTGTTGATTCGAGCCCCGTTGTATAGGACCTCGTTGGAATAGTAGTGCACGTAAGAAGATTCGGCTGTTCGATATAAGCCGGTACAGCGTCGTAAACACTGCCGCTCGAACACCCGAAACTTTTCCATCTGGGAAGGGGCAACGTTGAACCACACAGGACAACCATAAACGATCATCGGCCGTATGAGGGCCATGTAGCAAATTACCTTCACTCTGGGGTCAAGCCGACTGCTAAAAAACAGCCGTTTCGTCAGAGCGAAGGCTCCTCTGGCCCTGGTCAGAGCAGCATTTATATGTCTGTCGAAATATAAATAATGATCTAACCAGATACCGAGGTACTTCACTACACTTTTGTTCGCTAATGGCTGCCCGTGAAGATCAACGATGACCATCTTGCGCCAATTCTTGCACGTATCCCTCGTGGCCGTAGCCAACGGAGTCCGGAACAGAATTGTCTCCGACTTCTGGACATTTATTTTCAGTTTCCAGTCGTCGAAATATCGCTGAATCTTGTCGAAATCACGCTGCAAGAGAATTCTAATAACCTCAACCTTTCGGGCCGTTTTGTACGCAATTAGATCGTCGTACAATGTACACAATATAATTTTGTCGTTGTTTTCTAATCTTTGATGCCCGATCTCTGTGTGGCAACTCATTTTTAACCTCATCCCGTATCTTTGTCTCCTTTTTCTTGGTCCATTCAAATCACTCTAGAGTTATGGGATACCTTGTGGCAAATAGTCTAAAATAAATTAGATGGCTCAACAGTCCGTTTAGAACTAGGGCCTAGTGCCATACAACTCTCAACCATTCCTGTCTGCGAGTAATTGCAGGGATGGAGGGGACCTACAGTTTATATGCCGAATCCGAACGGCTAATTTGAGGAAGTACTTTTTCATGACAAGAATTACTCTTGGAGAATTTGTCTATTCCTCGCAAGAGGCAGTACCCGTGAACAAAAACTTTAGGTGGTACAGGCAGAAAACAAATTTCCAGCTCCAGCAAATCCTTGTTTTACTGAAATTTACATATTAAAAAAGCCTTTGCCCAGCCCGAACCTATTAATGAAACTTTAAAGTATAATATTTTATGTTAATTGTGTTCAAAAATCCTTTTTTTTGTAATATTTAGGCAAAATATAATGGTAGAGGATTGCTTTTGTCCATCAAGCATTTTAGCTCAATAGCTTGGCAAACCTCTGATAACTCTAATTAAATACACACAACTTAATTTTCGATATTATTATTTTTTGAATGGATAAACCAAATTATCTATTATTTTGCAAGAAATAAATAAATCGAATACAAAAAATCTCTTCTCTCAACAAATAAAGTCACGATAAAGAGACTCGAAGTAGAAGAATATAATTATGTACTTCAATGTCAAAAAGTGAGACGATACCGAAGGAGTCGCTCGTTCATTTGGTCACTAATGGGACTCACTCACTCGGTTACTGATACGGTTATTCGGCCCCAGGTTTCTGTAGAAATTGAAACAATTATTAAACAAGGCAGCAGAGGCTAATGTAAACTTGATAAAGTAGATTTTCTTTTGATAAAAGGAGGATGAGCATTTAGTCTATTACACACAAAAATATGTTGTTCAAAAAGCTTTAGGCCTAGTACGTCAAGTTTTCTATGGGCACAAAGCTTTAAATTGCCGGGTTTTGGCGGTACATGGTATCATGGATTGCAATTATATCAAACATTTGTTGATAACTTTCGATGAACTGAATAGACCCCAAATCCCATACTTTTATGCCCATTCTTCTTTCTAATAATTCAACTTGAAATTTGTAGCTCTTGTTTTTAAGAACTATATATGTACTGTACCTAAAATATTTCCAGTATCTTATTTACATTCAGAGAAAAAAAGCAGACACAAAGTTAACAAAGTTAGCAGAACACTTTTTAGTTTTTGGTAACAAATTATTTTTAAATACGCAAAGAATTTCCGTTTTTTATCCGTGACAACCAAATTCCACAATTGCAAAACCACTGCGTAAGCTTTTTGATTTATCCTACTCTTCAGATATTGTTTCGAATAGGTGGAAAACAGGATTTGTCCAGCCCATCCCCAAAAATGGCGAATCCTCCTTACCCTCTAATTATCGCCCGATTGCATTTATGTCCCTTCTTTTCAAAGCCATGGAACAGCTGATTAATTATCAGCTCAAAAAAATCTTGAAGATCGAAAGTTTCTTAATGACTGCAAGTACGTCTTTCTTTTTTTATTACACTTCAGAGTTTTCAGAGTTTTCGCAGCAATAGGTCCACTGGTGGTCTTATAGTTCATCTCACCGAACAGTGAAGCAAATATTTACATCGTTTTGGAGAAATTAAGAATTGATATTTCAAAAGCATTTGATAGGGTTTGACATCAGGCTCTTTTATCGAAAATGCGTGCTTTCGATTTTCAGGAATACCTCCTTCATTGGATTAGTAATTACCTTTCGGATCGTTCATTAAAAGTAGTATTGAATGGGTTCAAGTCTGAAAAGCACATAATAAATGCTGGTGTGCCCCAGGGGTCTTGTTTTGCCTCCCATACTATTTCTTATTTTTATCTTCATATATTTTACTCTTCAATTAATTGTTTCGCTGACAATAACACCCTTAGCTTTTGATATTCGTGTTCAGATTCATAACTCTATTGTTGGAATGTGGAACTTCAAGGATAAAATATAATAAGCTCATTAAATTCTGACCTAAACAGCATTGTACAATGGAAAATGAGAAACCGCTTGGAATGTATTCCTTTCGAAAACCCAATGATGTTTTGTATCGTTAAATCGAGATATACCCCCCTTACCATTATCCATTGATATTCTCGGCATGTGTGTCACCAACCACCTCTTGTAAAACGATCACATCCGTGAGGGTTTCCTAAGATGATACAAGAAATTTGACTCCCCTTCTGATCTGGTTGTTATCTACAAGACTTATAATGGGTGATTTTTTTGAGGTTAGGATTTTCATGCATTAGTATTTGACAGATCACGCGGGATTTCAGACATGGTGTCAAAGAGAAAGATGCTCAGTATGCTTTGACATTTCATCATGAATAGACTTACTAACGAGCAACGCTTGCAAATCATTGAATTTTATTACCAAAATCAGTGTTCGGTTCGAAATGTGTTTCGCGCTTTACGTCCGATTTATGGATGAGGCTCATTTCTGGTTGAATGGCTACGTAAATAAGCAAAATTGCCGCATTTGGAGTGAAGAGCAACCAGAAGCCGTTCAAGAACTGCCCATGCATCCCGAAAAATGCACTGTTTGGTGTGGTTTGTACGCTGGTGGAATCATTGGACCGTATTTTTCAAAGATGCTGTTCGACGCAACGTTACGGTGAATGGCGATCGCTATCGTTCAATGCTAACAAACTTTTTGTTGCCAAAAATGGAAGAACTGAACTTGGTTGACATGTGGTTTCAACAAGATGGCGCTACATGCCACACAGCTCGCGATTCTATGGCCATTTTGAGGGAAAACTTCGGAGAACAATTCATCTCAAGGAATGGACCGGTAAGTTGGCCACCAAGATCATGCGATTTGACGCCTTTAGACTATTTTTTGTGGGGCTACGTCAAGTCTAAAGTCTACACAAATAAGCCAGCAACTATTCCAGCTTTGGAAGACAACATTTCCGAAGAAATTCGGGCTATTCCGGCCGAAATGCTCGAAAAAGTTACCCAAAATTGGACTTTCCGAATGGACCACCTAAGACGCAGCCGCGGTTAACATTTAAATGAAATTATCTTCAAAAAGTAAATGTCATGGACCAATCTAACGTTTCAAATAAAGAATTGATGAGATTTTGCAAATTTTATGCGTTTTTTAAAAAAAAAAAGTTCTCAAGCTCTTAAAAAATCACCCGATATATGTACGTCCAAAGCTTGAGTATAACTCCCATCTCTGGGCTGGTGCCCCTGCAACTTTTTTAAGCCTCTTGGATAGTATTGAACCTAAAGCATTTAAATTGATTGGTGATATTATCATTGTTTCATTTACGTCGCTTGGAAATCGTCGTAAAGTTTCTTGTCTCCCCATTTTTTACCGTTATTTTAAAGGTTTATGCTCTAAAGAAAATAGCCAGTTAACTTCCTCCCCTTGAACAGTTCAACCCGTAAAACTCGCCCTTCTAGGAATGATCATTAGTATACCCTCGATCCCAACTCCGGTCGTACTGTCAAGTACAGAGATTCGTTCTTTAGTCGTACTACGCGAATGAGGAATGCCTTACCATGCCTTACCAATATTCTGGGATTCATAACGAATGTACAAATTACTGCCATATTCAAAATTCATAATTTCAAAAGTTATCATGCTAACTTTAAGATGCTGTTTTTAGTCTTTGCCCGTCAAAAAGTTCAATACAAACAACTCTAGTGACAAAAAATATCATTCTTTTTTGGTACTGTTTTGCATATACCATCCCACTCCTCGAGTTTAAAACTTTAAATATTAGCCCGGCATGGTTTGATTCGCATTTAAAAACCTAAACAAATAAATGAAATAAGACCTGGCGGAAGTTCAATCTTTCGAAGAGTGATGAGACGCTAAGAGTTTACAAAGAACTGCAATACAATTTTGTGACTTATTCAAAACTTTCGTACTTTTAATTAATTTCGAATACTGAGTGTGATCTAAAATTGAAGCCCCATATATTTAGTAGATACGTTGATAGTAAACGCAATTTTGACGCATATCAAGCAATTATGACCTTTTAAAATTCTTAAAGCCATTTTCCAGAGTCAATTTCGAACATATTCGTAGATTATTTTAAGGCTGCCTTTAAAGATTTGTATACCTACTTATTTTTTCTAACACACAACTCTAGTGTTTTGCAGCGTACAAAACTCATTTAACTATTCCTAAACTGGTCTACAATAAAAGCTATCGTGTTTCAATCAATCATAAAAGATAATGTGTATATTAAGTAGATTCACCTCACCTCTATCATTCTTTAATCCCTATCTATTCTATCCCAAATACAATTCTCGGTTATTATAACTATACCATGTTGCTCGACACTTAAGTAAACAACCTATTGTCTTATATAGAAATTATAATTTATATTTGCTTTTGTTTGGTTCTTATGCCCCTTACCAATCAAAATATTCTGTCTGGAATTAATGTACAAGTATTATCCCTTTGTAGAAGATTTTCCTCCTTCTCCTAAACGATTGTGGGTTCGTTCTGCGTCTGTATGAAATTATAATAACACACCAAACTCTTTAAGAGAAAGTTACCCACAAATTGTTAATAAAGCTCTTATGTACAATAGAATACTAGAAATATACCAACCTACTTACAAACATACATAGTGTGTTTGAATGAATCCTGATATCCGTTTGGGTCCTTTGTGTGTCATCTTCATCTTCATCTCGGAAAGTTTTGCTTTTGTTTTCTAACGTTCTATTCGCACATTTATTCTTCAAGGGATATTTAAGAAAAGTAAGTTGGAGGTTTTGAGACAAGAATTTTATTGGTTTATGTACATAGGTGTTTTGGGAGTAATTTTTTAAAGTATTTTATTGGTTTTTTGCGAAGATAAAAGTTGAGGAATGGATAAAGTGTGTTTAGTTGTTCGTATAGTTTAGGCAAAATATTCAAAACACTCAATTGATAAAGTTGCTAAAATTGAAAGTTCTAACAATTAAGGTTGAGTTTTATTGTTCTGCATAGTAATATAAGTTGAGGGATAGGGATAGAGAAGACGTATGCAACAAGTTTTCGGAAGGATATGTGAGTTAGATTGATAGCATAGTATATGCGCCTGTGTATTGAGAGGATGAGAGTTAAATTTGGATTCGCCGCTTTTGGAGAAAGGTTTTAGTACTCCGAATTATCATTATTTATCTCTTTATTGAAAAATTCTAAATATCAGAGATTAAGAAAGAGACAAAGGTATGTTTAACATATTCAATGCGTCCATACGGAATTATTATCCACCAACAAAAAGAGCAATGTTTGGTCTTGCATTAGTTATGTTAGCATCATTTTGAGAGTCGTTGAACTCTCAACACTGGGTCAACTAACTTCAAGGAATTAACAGACAAAAAGTTGATATCCCTTTAGATTACTGCGTTAAGAATGTTCACAACAACAGATTGACACAATAATCTGAAACGAGTACTTACTTATGAATTGGGTACTAAATGGTTTTTATGAAAAAAATTTTGAGGGTTTAACGTTTGTAATAATCTAATATAATTTTTGTATTTATTAAATGTTAACTGCGAGGATAGTTAAAACAAGTTCAAATCTAAGACAAAGATAGTTTAAAATTGTGGTAATATTTTTAAGGGGATAATTATTAATTTTCCATAGGCAGTTATTGCAATTGGTCCGATTTGTCGAATTGAAAATTTTGACATTTCTTGACGTTTTAAGGTCCCTAGAGTCGAAATAAAAGATTTTAGAGAGATCTGTGCGTGCGTGTGTACGTACGTTCGGGAAGTTTTTTTCGTCGTCCATATCTCAAGAACCAGTAGAGATATCGACTTCAAATAAATTTTGTTATACAGATAATGATGCAGAAAGGACTCTCAAAAATACATTTTGGTTAACCCTAAATATCTCAAGAACCAATAACGCTAGAGACTTGAATTAAATTTTATATTATATATTGTACCGTGATACCGAACAAATATATTTTTGGAAAAAATCCAATAAACGTTTTTTTTATAAATCAAAAAAACTGAAAAAAAAATATTTGTCACCTCGAAAATTTTACGAACAAAAAATGAATTTAGGTATCTCCAAATTAATTTTATCTTATAAGAAATATTGTTTTCAACATTCGGTATAATTTTGAGAAAAATCAAATTGACAGTTTTTTTTACAAAAAAAAATTAATAAAAGTTGGTAAAAATTGAAAAAAATTTAGGATTATGGCTGAAACTAATTTTGTCTTATAAGAAATACTGTTTTCAACATTCGTTTAAAGCTAAAAAATAAAAAGCTTAAAAAAAAACAATATTAAAATTAAAAAATTACTTTCGACTCAAATATCTTTTCAAAAGTTGAAAATATTGGCTTCAAACTTATTTTATCTCACAGAAAATATTGTTTTCGACATTCAGTACATTTTTTTTGAATCCAACAGTCCGTTTTTTCATAAAAAAAATAAAATCTACAAAAAATAGTACGCCAAATTTTTAAAAATTGATGTTCGGTTCTGGATATCTCTTGAACAATAGAATATATTGACTTCAAATTAATTTTATTCATTCAATTTGTATTTGTTTATATATGAAATATAAACTTATAAGAAACTAGCTTTTACCCGCGACTTCGTCCGCATAAGATAGTTTTTTTTTTGGGTTAGTATGAAAAAACCTGAGCTGTACTTTTTTGTACGTATGTTTGAATTGTGCTGAGATGGGATGAGGCCGTACTAAGTATGATTGTCATAGGTTAGGTTAGGTTAGGGTTAATAAATTTTAAGAAGAAGATAGTTTACTGCAAAACATTTTTTTGGTCGACGTTTTTTGTTTATCCTTCCTTGGCCAGAACGTAAAGATTTTGTGGGTTTGAGACTTGTGAGCACGCTACATATAATTATCCCTTGGAAAAACAGTTTTTTTTGTCCAAATTTACACCTGCAACTTTCAGCGTTTGCCCCCGCGCTTTATTTATTGTTATTGCAAATACTGCTTTCAGAGGAAACTGTACTCTTTTAAACTGAAACGGCAAATCGGTTGGAATTATCGGAATGCGGGGAACTAAAACATTTTTCCTTTTGCTATACAGTCATGATTTTAGCTTTTATACTATTTCGTCCTAGGTGAGTAATCTGTAGTCGTGTACCATTACATAACTTTCATGCGTCAAGATTTCTCATTAACAGGACTGAAACACCAACCTTCAATCTCAACTTATGAGAAGGGTTGGGAATGCGTTGTTTTCCCGTAATACCAATTTTATCCAAATATTATTCAAATATTTGGTAATTTAGGAGTGAAAGCGATCAAATTCCCTGGAAAGTAATTTTTCCCATGGGAATGCGTTGTTTTCCCGAGGTCAAAACTAACTAATGTCCTTTCTTAAGTCTCAAACTATCGCCTTACCAAATTTCATTTAAATCTGTTCAGTAGTTTAGGCGTAAAAGCGATCGGCCCACCTGAATTTTCCCATGGGAATGCGTCATTTTCCCGGGGTAAAAAGTAGCCTATGTCCTTTCTCAGGTATCAAAATATCTCCATACCAAATTTCATGCAAATCGCTTCAGTAGTTTAGGCGTGATTGAAAAACAGACAGACAGACAGAGTTACTTTCGCATTTATAATATTAGTATAGATGCTATTAAAATTGGTAGAATTGGTTTTCGACTAAAAATCATACGCAAAATATTGTTGGTAGTTTTTAAACTTTTAAGAATAATTCAACTGACAAATTTTTTAACAAAACACGTAAACCTACAAACCTTTTAAGCAAGACAAATCGACAGATGGAATGGGAAGTTATCAGTGTGGGTTGCATCCCATCCTCTTTTTTGTAAGCAAATAGATACAAGTGTTTTTTGAAAGTTATCCTTATAATCCCTCCTGCCTCAAAGTTTTTGGACATTGGACAACAAAAGTGTTAATGTTCACGCTAAAAAATCGACCGACCGTTTCGACGGTTTTGTAGAAAAGATAGCGCAACAAAAAGATTTTGACTATGCTAAGTGTGTTACTTGGAAAGCCAAAAAGCATTCAATAGAAGGTAGTTAATGTTTTCATAGGTTCTATTAATAGTTTCATTTTCTAAATATCGAAATAAGTGTGAGAGAAAACAGAAATGAGATAACATACTAAGAAATGACAGTACGATGTACATTTTTTGATTAGCTTCATCAACTTTCATATTTTGGTTTCTATAAACATTAAAGGACTTAAATATGTTAGAGTACGACCTAAACGCAAAATGGTTGACCTTCTTAGTATTTCTTTCTATACAAAAGAAAATAATTAAAATTTTATTTGAATATTTTACTTTTGTAAGAAAAACTCTTCTAATAACGAAATATTTTATGGCGCATATGGGAAACATATCGGAGCTACGAGTATTTGCCACGTTAGCACTATTGTGCAATGTTGTGTTCTCCAAGCCAGCCCATATTTCGCTTGACTGTATGACATGATCCGCCATCTTGTTGAAATATAAAACAATCATCTTCGATTTTAAGTCTTGGAATGGAAGGTATAAGGTAGAACTCTAGATGTCTTGATATTTAACGGTATTTACAGTGCCTTGGACGAAGCAAAGGTTGCCCACTCCTTGGGCAGACATACATCCCCAGACCATACCTGATGCATTAAATTTTGTTTTCCAACGAAAGCAATCTGGGTAATGTGCTTCATCTTTCGTTCTAAAGGCTCTTGATCGTGAGTCACCACCACAAAGCTCGAACCGAGACTCATTGCTCCATTGCCTCAACATCCAGATCTGATGGTCAAGAACCGAGTTTACGTTTTCTGTTTAAATTCAAATTAACGTAATTCTCATTTCAAAGCATAAATTCAAACAACTGACTACGATGCCTTCTGCACAGTCAGCAAAAGGGTTGTTAACCCAAAATCAATTCTAAATACCTTGTAACATAACTCCTCGCACGCGCTCTTATGTTTAATTTCATTATTTTTCTTGTTGTTATTTTTCGATTATTTGTTTTATTGTAAATATGTAGATTAAGCTTTTTGTACCTATAAATAAGAATTTTTAAATAAAATCATCGTCAGTCACTTAACTGAACGCTCGCATTTAATTTAATTTCAAATCGATTAAATCAAAGTCTTGGTGTTTCACCTCGATCTTTATCATTTTGCAAAAAATACTTATACTCATAGTGCTACACTGTGAGTATACATCAGTCACAGTGCTACACTGTGATCTGGTCAGCTTTAAAACTATTTCGAAAGAAGCTTCGAATTAACATTTGGTGACCCCGACGTGATTGCTTCCCCCCACCAGAGGTAAGGGGCAGTCTCGTAAAAACTACAATCATATCAGCGATTGCTTTCCCCCACCAGAGGTAAGGGGTAATCCTGCTATACGACAAATCATATTCCATCGACAATGAAAGAAAAGGCGATTCTTCAAAGAGATGTTGGAGACTTAATTTCAAGGGTCATCTCCAATTACAAAAAAGATGGACAGGTACGCAAAACAATTCCGTACTATCAAAAATTGATGGCTACCATAAACGAGCTATGGAGCAAATTTGAAGCAACAGATTCAATAATACGTGATGAGTTTCCAACAGAATTAGATCATCCGTATTATACAAAGAATTATTATCACTCTGTGAAAGAAAAATTCTTCAGACTACTAAGACGGACGTCCACAAACCTTCCATAGCAGAGGTTAACGTTCAGTCGAGCCAGACGTCAAACTACAAGCATGCCATGACGCGGCTTGTAAGAAAGCAAGAGGCTATCATATCTTCTATGCAAAGGGCTTTAGCTATTGCGGACTCATCAAATGAGTCAAAACAGTTCTATGAGCTCCAAGAAAAGACCATCCAAAGACATTGGATGCAAATTGAGGACATCCATAACTCAATTTGGGAATGTTCAGAAGACCCAAAGAGCATCGGCTACGACTCAAGCAGATACATAAGTTTGGAGCAAGAGGGACAGAGTGCCTTAATCAAGCTTGCACAACAGCAAGACACCTTCGTTGATCAAATAATAACAAATACCACAGTTACAAAAATGAGTCTGCCAAAAATTGTACTGCCAAAATTTGATGGGGACTATTTAAAATGGTCTCAATTTCATGACCTTTTTAATCAAATGGTAGACAAGCGATCAATGTCTAATTGTGAAAAAATGTTTTCTTTGCAAAGAAGTTAAAAGTTTTTTTTTTTGGTAAACTAAAAAGGGTAGTTGAAATTTAAGGGCCGATGTTGATTTTAAATAAAAAAACATTATTTCTGAAATTATATCCATTTCTTTTTATAATGATAATATTGGTATTGGTATGATTCACTTATGTATGGAACAAAAGCTGAGACATAATTTAGGTTCTATCCCGTTAATGTGCCAAATTATCTCATCTTTTAGCTTTTGAATTGTTGCTAGCTTATCGATGTACACCTTTCTTTTTAATTTATCTCTTTGTAATAGTGAATTTTTAGACGAATGGAAAAAACTCATATAACACTGATTCATAAATCTGGTTCAAAACCATTGGTTACCAATTATAGACCCATTTCAAAACTACAATTGGTACCCAAAGTTTTTGAAGCCATTGTCAAAAATAAATTTTATGAATCGCTAAAAAATTGTTTATCTGAAGCACAATATGGCTTCGTTAGTGGTCGCTCCACTGTGACAAATCTATCGTTATTTTCCAACTATTGCATTAACAATATTGAGAAAGGATATCAAGTAGATACTATTTACACGATTTTCTCAAAAGCATTTGATAGGGTAGGTAGGTAGGTAGAAATGGCTGTCCTGCTTCGCGCAGGACACAAATAGCGCTGAGTGCGCCGTTTTGATACCATACCTCGTGAGATTCTGATTTGAAAATGGGCTATTGATGGTGCACGTTCCGCACGTGCAGTCCTATGTAAAATATAAAATGTAATTTTATTCTCCTACCTTACGGCCTATTATCTCATAGTACCATTTAGTGAGGGAGAAATAAGGGGGGAGGGGGTTAAAGCCACTTTGTGCTATTTAGGTATGAGATCAAATCTTTGATCTTGAATTCTGCGAGTTCCTCAATACCGTTGAAGAATTCCTTACCCAAGTGGAGTGCTCTTTTCCTGGCCAGGGCCGGACAGTGGCATAGAAAGTGTGGGACTGTTTCTTTTTCATCCCGGTTCTCACAGCTACGGCAGAAAGAGTTATGTGGTATACCCAATTTTGCCGCATGCTCCCCTACAGGCCAATGCCCTGTGCAGGTAGCGACAATCCTGGCTATGTCATGCCTTGGTTTGGAAATTAAATTGATTGATTTTGGTTTGTTATAGGCGGGCCAGATTTTCCTGGATATAACGCAACTCGTTAAACTTCTCCACCTATGATTTGCTTCTGATGTGTATTTGGTCAGGATATTGCCCTTCACAACTCCAAGAGGAGCATATACTCTCACTGCCAGAGAGTTGTGAAGGGCTGATCCTTGTCTAGCTAGCTCATCTGCCTTCTCATTACCCTCATAGCCCCTATGGCCCGGTATCCAGATAAGAGTGACGCTCATATCCAGTTCCTTTAGGGCCTCTTTACATTGCTGGACCAGTTTAGAGGATGATAAAGCTGAATCAATGGCTTTAATAGCTGCCTGACTGTCTGTTAGTATAGCTACATTTTGGTTCTGACGGATATTTTTAAGGGCTGTACAAGCTTCCCTTATCGCCAACAATTCTGCCTGGAACACGCTGGCAAAATCGGGAAGTCTGTAGGTTTTTGAAATCTCAAGAGATTCACAGAAGACACCTGCACCAACACCGCATTCCATCTTCGAACCATCCGTGAAGATAGTTGTGTCGAAGTCTTCCGTCACAACGCCTTCCTCCCAGTCGGTTCTTGACGGGAGCAAGACTCTAAACTTCTTTGAGGTGTCTAGGGTAGGGATGCAGTAATCGGTGGTTGTGGATAGGATGTCTGATGGTATCAGGTTTGTTTGGTTGCAGTGCCCGTAAGATCTAGGTTTCCAACAGCCTATTTCCTTGAGTCTCAAGATACTGCAGGACACCTGATATTTGATAAAGAGGTCAATCGGAAGAAGGTCCAGGATGACGTTGAGTGCATCCGTTGGACAGGACCTGATTGCCCCTGATATCCCTACGCATGCATTTCTCTGCACCTTTGTAAGCTTGTTTACTATGTAGGCTTTGGTGAGAGCGGGCCACCACACAATGGAACCATAGACCAGTATCGGTCTTACAACCGCTGTGTATGTCCATTTTATCATTTTTGACTGGAGGCCCCACTTTTTGCCAAATGTTTTATTGCAGGCGTAGAAGGCGACACACGACTTTCTTACCCGCTCTTCGATGTTAAGCTTCCAGTTTAATTTGGTATCTAGTATTACGCCCAGATATTTAGCACTGGAAGACAATGATAGTGCTTGTCCGTTTAACCGAGGTAGAGTGAAGGGTGGTACCTTGGTTTTGGTGGTGAAAAGCATCAACTCGGTTTTGTTGCTGTTAACACCTAGTCCGCAGCTCGCAGCCCAGGTGCTTACTTTCTTCAAAGCCATATTAGTGATTTCACTGATCACGCTTGGAAATTTTCCTGAAACTAGAATGACCAAATCATCGGCGTACGCAACCGCTTTCACTCCGCTGCTCTCGAGTTTCACCAGAATGCTGTTCATGACCAAAAGCCATAGGAGAGGAGACAATACACCTCCTTGAGGTGTTCCTCTGCTGGCATATTTGGTACACGTTGAATATCCTAACTTTGATTGAATCCTCCTATTTCTTAGCATGGATATTATCCACCTTCTAATGTAGTCCTCAACACCGAAGTCTGAAAGTGATTCAGCGATGGATTCAGTTAGGACATTGTTGAAAGCTCCTTCTACGTCTAAAAAGGTGGCTAGGGTATATTCCTTGAAATGAATTGTGTTTTCTATCGTTCTCACTACCTCGTGAAGGGCAGTCTCTGTAGATCTGCCCCTCATGTAGGCATGCTGCGAGTTAGATAGGCAACTACTCAGAATGCTCCTTATGTGAGATTCTACAATTCTCTCCAGGGTTTTAAGAAGAAAGGAAGTAAGGCTTATAGGTCGGTAATCTTTGGCAGATTCATGCCCTCTTTTACCAATTTTTGGTAAGAAAACCACTTTTACCTGCCTCCAAGACATGGGGACATGGTTTAGTAAGAGGCAACCTTTAAAGATACTCTCGAGCCGTGGTACTACTAATTCAAGCTGATTTTGCAGCATTATAGGTAGTATTCCATCAGGGCCTGGAGATTTGTACGGCGAGAAGGTTTTAATAGCCCAGACTATATTTTCTCTAGTTATAAGGGCGTTTACCTGCTCTATGGAGGTTGGCATGTTGAAAGTCATATTGGATTCGGTTGGTTCTTCTGCACAACCTGGGAAGTGTACGTTCATTAGTAGCTCTAATGTCTCCATTGGAGATGCTGTCCAGCTTCCATCTGGTTTTTTAAGAAACGAGGGGTTCGAATGTTCTTTCGATAGAACCCTACTAAGCCTGGCCGAATCTTTGATGTTTTCGATGGACTGACAGTACTCTTGCCATCCTTGTTTTTTGGCTTGAGCTATAGAACGCTTGTATATTCTCAAGCAGTCCTTATAAGGCTGATAAAATTTATGCTTATAGCAGATATTAAAAATGGTTCTTGTTATTTTCCTCAGATTAGATAAGTCGTCATTCCACCAAGGTGGAAAGGTTTTCTTACTGTATCTTATCGGGCAAGAGACCTTGAATGCGGTGTTTATAGAGTCCTCGAAGTTTGAAATCTCTAACTCAAGATCTGTTACCGAGTCGTAACTCGCGTTCGGTATACTGCGCAACTTTGAGCCAAAGATCTGACTAAATTTCTTCCAGTCAATTCTTCTTGGATTTCTATAGGGGGAAGGAGATTTTATTTCAAATTTAAGATCAAATAGAATCCGTCTATGATCAGAAAAGGAGTTAAGAAGAGATACTCTCCAATTCTCGATGGAGAGGTTACCATAAATATTGACAAATGTAACGTCTAACACATCCTCCCACCCTTCTGAGTTGTCCGTACTCGGAAAAACAAAAGTGGGAGTATTGCCCCTGTTACATATAGTCAAGTTATTTTCAATTATATAATTAAAAAGAGACTCACCTCGCTCATTAATTTCACTGCTGCTCCAGATTGAGTGCCTCGCGTTCGCATCACTCCCTACAAGCAGACTTGTTAGTCTGGCTTTTGCCTCCGCCACAAGAGTACGCACCTCCTCAGGCGGTGACTCCTTGTCATGCGCCATGTATGAGGATGCAAGAATCAAGCCCTCCGCATGTTTACCCTCTAACCTAACAACTGTTAAGTCCGAAGTGCTATAGTTTGGACACATAAAAGCTTTTAAGTGTTTTTTAGCTAAAATACAAGTTCTAGGCTTACCTTGATTCTGATTGTCGGGCTTGTAGAATAAATCGTATTGGCTGTCATTAAGGCCTCTAATCGCGAGGCCATTAACCCATGGCTCTTGTATAAGGGCGACATCTATATCCTCCTCACTCAGGAAGATCCTCAGGTTATCCGAGGCACATTTGGAGTGCTTCAGATTAGCCTGGATGGCGCGTAGCCTGTCGTTTTTAATTTGCAGGTGGAACTGCAGGGCCAGGATCCAGCGCCTCGCCGGGGGCTTCAACCTGCATGGTGACATCGTCTGCCTCGACGTTATCATCACCCAGAGTGGGGCCAACTTCCTGACTCTGCAGAATCTTTATGGAGACACTTTTGATGCCGAACCTCAGCTTACAATGTGCCTCTTCTATTGCTTTGCGACTAGCCTCGCAGATCCTCAGAAGATAGACCGCGCTATTCTTGCGCGGTTCCTCTGTCTTGATGACTACCCAGTCATTCATAGGAATCTGCGGATTTAGACGTTGAAGGCTCCTAATCAGCTCCGCTCCTGTTGGCTTAATGCTCATCACTGGCAACAAGATGCGAGCCAATGGTTTTCTAGGAACCTCCCTGGCGGGAATGAGCTTGAGCTTCAAGCCCTTCCAGTCGTTGCTAATCTTAGCAACTCCTTTGCCAAGGAAATCCCTTGAAAAGTCGTCTGCGCACCTTATCACTTTGTAACCCCTGAGCATTTCGCCGGAGTCAAAGCTGGGATAGGGACCTTCTTTTGCCGAGATGGTGTATTTGAAGACCAATTCCGAGAGCTTGGCCTCGATTGAGTTCCACGCTGACATCAGAGCTCTGTTGTCTGTGGAGAGCTCATCTACAATCGCCACCTGGAGGTTGTCTCTAACGACCTCACTCAAGGCACGCGGTTGCGCTGTCGCCCTCGGAGTCTCCTTTCTGACACTGCCACCAAGTTTGGTTCTCTTTTGAGGTGGCTTCTCATCCTCCAGAGACCTGTTCCGCTTGGTGGACTTTTCTTTTTTGCTGGGTAGCGCACTCTTCTCCCGACTGTTGAATTCTTCAACAACTTTCTGGTATTTTATTTTGTCGGCAGCATCACGCTCATGAACCTTTCCGGCTTTTTCGTTTTCGGCAATCTTGCCAAGAATGAAAGTAGCCTTCCTGTACTTGATCCTGAGCTGATCCGCAGGAGAGTGCTTGTTGGGCTTGGTAGCGTTGCTCTGGCGAGCCTTGCTACTTGAAATTACGGGCGTTTTTTGAGAGGGATGCTGAAGCACAGGGGTACTAGTACCTCCCGTGTTACCTCTAAGTGTAGCCTGCTCTGAGGTGCTAGCGTCTCTAGCTTCCCCTGAGCTACCTACAATAGTATCCTGACTGGAAGCCAGGAGTTCATCCTCGGACTCGATGGATGGAATTTCAACACTTAAATTGGACGAAGACATGATTGAGGAGTTCGATTTGATTCCCACGAGTAAGACGGAAAATAAGGTCACCCTCGGCAGAGCCGCATACCGAGGGAAGGTATAAAAACAAAAACCGTTACCCACCACAGGCCTCCGGCTGAGCTCGTTCATGGTTGATTTATCCCTCAACCTTTAATTCTTGGGCACGGATTTACTAGCTCACACCACCACTGAAACTAGGAACCTTGGATCTATGGTGAGAGAGGATTTCTGTGAGTTGTGCTATAAAAGAAGTCAGAACCACACAGCGATCCAATCTAACCTTAGCTATCACCGTCTGACACCTATAGACCAAAACTGTGGTGACATTGTCCGCCCGGCACCCACTAGGAGGGTTCGATCAAGGATTTTTGCCGAGCTATTTGATAGGGTACAACATAATGTTCTCATCAAAAAGATTGAGCTTTTAGGTTTTCATTTAAACTTACTTGGGTGGCTCAACAGCTAGTTAACCGAAAGAACGCAGTTTGTTGTTATTGGTTTAAAGTTTTCTTAAATTATTTCTAATTATTCTGGTGTACCGCAGGGAAGCCATCTGGGACCTCATCTCTTTCTCCTATATTTATTAACGATTTTCCAAATGTAGTTTTATCTTCGTCATGTTTACTTGAAATTTTACAATCCTTAATCCTTAATCTAATATCTGTGTGGTGCAAGAAGAACTACATATCTTGATCTTAATATAGGTAAATGTCTTTTCATTTCGTTTAGTAGATCTTACAGACGGGTTGACTATACTTATAGGATAGGTAATATTGAGCTGAAACGAGTTAGTGTTCAAAAGGACTTAGCTGTAGTTTTGGATTGTAGATTTAATTTTAATAGACATTATGGTTATATAATGTCTAAGACTAATAGTTTACTCGGGTTTCTTAAGCAGAACTCGAAAGAATTCTCAGATCCCTACACCTTAAAGTCGATCTATGTTACGATGATAAGAACTGTTCTTGAATATGCTTGCTGCATTAGATGCCCTTCATATGAAGTGAACATAAGGCGTATAGAAGCTGTGCAAAGAAAATTTACAAGGTTTGCTTTATGGAAACTTAACTGGGTTGATGGCATTATGACTGCCTATGAAGTTAGGTCTTGATTAATAGTTTTGAGTTCACTTCATGCGAGACGAAAGTGTTACTTATTTAAAATTGAACCACCTTTTATTTCGAACTGAAGACTAGGCCAACTATTTGGGCTTGTAGTACTCAAGTTTAGCATAAATACAGACCTATACTCAATACAAGTTTGCTTTTTTCATGCAATAAATCAATGCTGTATAGCCTTATAACTAAGAATATTCATTGTGGAATTTAACATTTGTTGTTCAAGTGGCTGCCTCGGCTGGCTTCGCTTCCTCTGAAACTTCAGTTTTCCAAGACATTGTTAATGTTGGATGATATTTGCTTTGAGTGCTCGAATCGTTCCTGGATTGTTGGCATAACATTGATTCTTCACAAAGGATTCAAATTGCAGCTCCAAAGCGGTGTCTTGACATCTCCAGGCCCGCTGATAACACTCTTTGGTAATATGGTGTACAAAAGATCGATTTTGGCATCTGCTGTGTGGCATTGCGTGCCCTCCTGCATACATCAGAGATCGTCCAAATCAATGTCTTCAAACGTTTTTTCCCCACTCCACAGTTCGCACCAAACAGTCACTCTCTGTGGATGCATTGACTTCTCGACAATTACTTGTGGGTTTTCCGAGCCCCTAATGCGTCAATATCATTTGCTAATGTAGCCGCCAATTCAAGCCATTGGGAGACCATAAACGATAATAAGGCGGATGGCCCTGCACCTTTAATTGGCAGCTAATTGAACCTTGTATGCGAATAAGTCAAAATATTTGTGAAGAATTCTCTACAGGTTATAGCGTGAAATGTTGAGCTGTTGAAATCGATAGCGAGTTGATGTTTGTGAATTTAGTCTTACACTCTTGACTACAGAAGCCATGTTCTCGCCTGTGTGGACTATACGACGACGGGAACTATTAAATTGGTCCAATAACTTATCAGTGTCATCACAAACTTTTTCCAAAGAACTTGCGTACAGCAATATGAACGAACGCTTTATTTTTGCCAAAACATCCATTAAAAAACCCTAATTTTTTAAATATCTCGACGCTGTTTAACCGTTTATACGTTTGACGGACATAAAATGCTGACTTTTTGTCAAGATTTCGAATGTGAAACTATTGTTATGTATCAAAATAACCTAGAGAGGAAATCACTAGATGACCCACCTTGAATAGTCAGAAACATTTAGAAGGGGTTTCGGCAGCTTTGGATATGTGCTCATACCATCAAGAGGTGATGTAAATTTCACAGAAAAGCATAAGTGCAGTTTAGGGATATCTGTTTTTGAACTTCCATAACCAAAAAGCTTTTAATTAAAACATCTAGAAGAGTCATTTATGATATGGTTTACAATGGAAACAGAAAGTTGAATTGAGATAACCTTGCTTTTTTAAATTTTCAGAAATATATTTTTGTATATCTTCAAGTTCTGTTTATTTATAAATAGTGCTAAAGAACTTCTTTGATCATTGAATGAAAGTAATCAAAGCTATAATTATGATATCAGACTGATGAAATTCTTGTGCGAATTCAAATACAGACTTAAAAGCTAAAAGCATCACTTTTACAAAATTTCTGTATCGCATATTTTCTTAAAACAATATTCAATAGAATCCATTGTCTAAGGAATCCATTTCATACTAATCTTTTCCAGTTGAATTACATAAAGCTCTTTGAGAATTATGTAGTAGTAACGTGTTTTCGCTTACGTTGTGTATAGTATAATGTAAATAACAACATATTCTTATACTTTGTGTACACAATGTGAAGCAATATTTTTGTTCTATAAATCTAAATAAACACGGAAATGCAAAATATCGAATCAAAATGTGAATCCCCAAAAACTGACTTCCTGCACATCTGTTTTTCCTTTTTATGAATAAGTACACAGTGTTGAAATTGTTGTTGATATTGATCGGATATTTTAATTTATTTTAATTTATTAAATTTTGTTTTATAATATTTTAAATTGTATGCAATTTTAAATACACCTTTAACTTCAATTCAGAAAATTAATATTCACGACATTAACACTCGTTCATAACTTTTAAGAGAACTAGAAATTTCTTTTGGAAACAAAAAACAAGAGTTTTAAGACAGTGTCATAAAGCTTTCTTCATATTTGCTGTGCAATGAAGCGATACGTACCTTTTCTCATCAAAATGATGCTCACGTATTAATATTCAAATCTTTTTGTCAAAATGTGAAATGCACAACATTTTGTATTGACTGTACATCAAACGAATATTGCAGTGTAAAAGTCAAGAAGATAGAAATCGTTCTTTTTATTCTCAGCTCATTTCTGTTTCCTTGTCATATCCTTACTCTTTCTTGCTATCCGTTTTTACTTTGTTTAGGCTTCAGATATACATTATGTACATTGTACATATTTTGAAAACAGTGCTGTGAGGTATATTTTTCAGTTAAAACCTTTTTTCAAGCTGCGATGAGCTGAAGGAATACTTTAAGAAGCGTGTTCATCCAAAACCAATTATTTAAAATACATATCTTTTGCAAATGATGCTTTTGCTTTTATTTTTTCGTTTGAGATTAAAAAATATTCAAGACATTAAAAATTCTTATTTGTTGTTATTTCTGCGAATATTTTCAATAAAAAAGATTCAGGCATTTACGTATTTAGATACTATTTCTGGGGTAAGAACCTTAATAACATGGTTGAGACGAGTTTTTAAACATTTTCAGAAAAATTACACAGCAATGACAATTATGTGCATTTGAAAATAGCGGGTGGAATTTGGATGTTTCATAAACACACCTACCAAAATATACTTAGAATACTTAGCTTATTTTGTTTTTGTTTGTGTTGTACGTAAGAAATTGTCATGCAAATATTATATATGTACATCCAGCAACAGTTGAAATGGCATTGGATTGTGGCTCAAGTGATGCACTCCAAGGAATTGCAAATACGTTTTTTTGAACATACATATCTATATGTGAGTATTGAGATAATATTAATGCATTAGCATACAAAGGATTTTAAGGTACTTATTGGTATTCCTTAAGGAAAATAAATTTTGCATGATTTGATAGCGTTTTTTCTGACAGCTACATTTGATTATTTGTGTGAAACAAAATTGGAGATGCCTAGTATTTGCCATAATGTTATGGCATCATTTTATTAAGCTTATCTGTGACATTCTTTCTGTTTTCTTCAACGAACATAGAAAAAACTTTGAGAAAATTAATATAAAATTGTTACTTTGAGTCTTGCATTATAAAACTAAATTATAAGACATAATATCTTAATGTGTTAGCAATCACTTAATAAAAAAGAGCCTGGGATGCGACCCTGACCCACACTGATAACTTCCCATCCCGTCTGTCGATTTGTCTTGCTTTAAAGGTTTGTAGGTTTTCGTGTTTTGTTAAGAAAGGTGTCAGTTGAATTATTTAAGAAAAAAATTTAAAATACCAACAATATTTTGAATATGATGAAATAGTTTGATTTTAAAATCTATTTTAGTTAACGAGGTTTTTAGTCGAAAACCAATTTTTACCAATTTTAGTAGCATTTCTTAATTTGAAGAAAAAATCTTCTATTGTTCACGAGATAACGAGAACCGAACATCATTTTTTACCTAATTTACGTACTATTTTTTGTAGATTTTATTTTTGTTTATAAAAACGGACTGTTGGATTTGTATAAAAAAATTACTGAATGTCGAAAACAATATTTTCTGTGAGATAAAATAAGTTTGAAGCCAATATTTTAAATTTTTGAAAAGATATTTGAGTCGAAATTAAATTTTTACCAAGTTTTAGTATTGTTTTTTTTGTGGGTTTTTATTTTTTGTAAGAAAACTTTCAATTGATTTTTTTTTTAAATTTTACCGAATGTTGAAAACAATATTTCTTATAATACAAAATTAGTTTGAAGCCATAATCTCAAATGTTTGAAAAGATATTTGATTCGAAAATCAATTTTTACCAACTTTTGTTTTTTAGGTTTTTAATACATATTCCATACATATTTCACCGTTTATACGCTATAATTCTGGGCATTGGATGTGAGCAATCAAAACATTTGATTTCACGTTGAAAATTGGCCTTATTTCGCTTTCTGAAAGTGAAATAAATCCAAACATATTTGTTACGCTTTCTTGACGTTCCGAGATGTGGTGATATGACATTTTTTTCGTTTAAGGGGATATTCTAGTGTAGAATTTTTAAAAAATCAAACATTTTTTTTTCATATTTCCAAAGTTTAGACATTCAAGAATATGCGTTTAAAAGGATTTTTTAATATTCCTATTATTTCACAAGTTAATTGAAGGTCATAGAAACTGGTTTTGAAGGTCATAGAAACTGTTTTGTCCTTTTAGTCTCATTTTAAGTTACTTTTGTGGCAACCTTTATACTGAGTGGAAGTGCTGGCTCTGACAACGTGTCAGCAGGAATCGCTGATTAAAAATATGCACATATGTACGTATTCTGTATCATTCTATAAGTAAAATTGTCGAAAACTTGTCTCAAAACTCTGATCGCGTTTTTCTCGAAACTACTTTTTTCGAGCTGGCGGTAAGGATATATCGAGTTCTAATAGACCGATTTACTTCAAATTTGGAGAGGATGTTCTTTATACATCTCTTTATCGTGTGGTCCTTGCCCAAAAATATAACTTCTCATTTAGTATTTTTAAAAAATTCGGAATTGTTGAAAAATATGCAACAAGCACATTTTTCTTTTCAAACTGCTGCCATTTTGTTAAAAAGTTTTTTTTTTAACTTATCCAAGGGTGAAACAATAGCGACATCTATAATAATTAAGAATCCGTCTGGTTTTTGTTTTTCAGATCACCAGGAGGGTTGGTAGGATGCACGCCAGGACACCCTCTTTTATTTAGACCCCCCACTTTGACTGCTTGTAACTTTGTTAATTTCAATTTTTTTTTTTATTAATTTTTATGTATGAACAACAAATCAATAAACAAATGATAAAAAAATTGATACTAAAAATATTTTTTGTTTCCTTTATACAACGCTTCAAAAACCGGGCGAAATTCATGTCTCTACACTAGAATACCCCCTTAAGTGTGTGATCCTTTTGGATTAAAAGTCTGGATCCGCCCTTGCAACTTATCCCGCCTTACCACAGCTTAACTTAAGTCTTAACATATTTTTGAATTACATGAAAAACCAAAACTTTCATCTTTCAAAAACACTCACCTGAAAAATGTATACCCTAAGGACTTTCAAACTTCACTATTCAAAACTCTTTAATTATTTTGTATGAACTAATGAATGTTTTATGTTCATTAACAAATAACATATAGGCTAATTTTATACATTACATATCCATAGAAATTTAAAAAATTCTTTTATTTTCTTATGTACATCCAACTTCTACCCATAATATGCAAAACTTAATTAATACGAATCTAGGTAAGTTATCCTTAAAGGGTTGATATGCGATAAGAAACCACCAACCATAAAACTAATTACAAATATTGATAGGCGTATATTTATTTACATATGTATTATTTTCTGAATAAACAGAAGCCGTCATAATGGAGTGTTCAAAACTTCATTTCAATTTCATATTAAAAGCTGTCGTCTGCAGTATTTTTGTTCGTATTCAATTTCTACCCTAATATGAGAAGTTTTTCCAGAGTAAGCAAAACTTCAACTTCATTTGATCAATTCAATCAGCAGTTTAAGTTTTCAGCTAAAATCATCATCATCATCATCATCATCATCATCGTCATCAAACAATTTCCAACTCGACTGCACATCAAACAAATATCCATTCTTATCCTTATCCTTATATATCCTCGAAATGAAGATGAGTAAGCGCATCATCCCATCGATATAAGGATCAAATACTGTATTTATGTGTGTATATTTGCCAATCACAAATTGAATTCCATTTTGATTTTCAAGGTACATTTCCTATATAACTACCCAGAAGACGACTGATATTCATATTAGGGTATAACCAGAGGGATGGTATTCATATATTCTACACAAATGTTATGATGAAGCTTTAACTTTGACCAAACACTCTGAATCGCTTGATTATGGATTTTTTTTTTTATAGAAACATTGGAAATACAACCAGACCATTTTTCCAACAAATTTATTGACAAAAATTTAAGTCAATTGGAAAACAACTTCTTAAAAATTAACTTTATTTCTAAAAAATCTTTGAAATACTTTTAAAAATACAAGTTATAGCCTGAAAACTATAAACTATTATCGGTTTTTTTTTGCAGACAAAGTTACGACTCAAAAACTTCATTGTTGCGTTGATAAACGAAAAAAGGGTAAAATTGGGCGCGGCAGTATTCGGATTTTACGAAAACCAAATTATAAAAAAAAGAGTATGGGACTATACTCTGTTCAATTTGAATATGGCCTTCTGCAGAGCTTTTTCAAACACACTGGTGCCTGTTGATGTTTGCATGGCACTCAACTTAAGAAATTGCTACTGAAATAAAAATTGCAATTTGTTTTTGTAATATTCCATAAGTTTGGTTAAAATAAAAGCACACTTGTTCAGAGTTACCATATTCATTTGTTGATGTAAATTATAATCCTTTTTCTTTGGTTTTCGCTATAGAGCTTTCAGAATGTTATCTTCCTTATACCTTTTGGTGTTGACGTTTTTCTGCTTAAATTATTTTTTTTTTCCTTAACAAAATGGTTACAATGCAGCTATAGAAATATTACTTGGATAACTATTTGAGCAAGTTTTTGATGGAGCTCGGTTCAATATTTATGTAAATTCAACTTCAATTTTTAAGTGTCAAATAGTTTTTGTGTTCATAAAAATTAAAATTAAAAATATGAGAATTTCATAAATAAATATTGCAGAACAATAAACTTTTTGAGTTGATATAATTTATGTACTTTGTTTTTGTGTTTATGGCTTTAAGCACTTCAAAGAACATAAATGTACAAATTAACAAATTTTGCGGTCTTGATAAAAATAAGACGGATGCTGTTAAGAAAACTGCGGATGTATTTTCTGTAGCAGAGCAAACTGTCTAAAATTGTTTAAAGGAAAATAAAATCTTGGGGAACTCTTTAAAAAACGCGCCTACTATCTTACCTCTTGGTGTGGGAAAAGGTAGATTTAATTTAATTTTAATTTAGTATATGTTGTTGTTTTAATTTTGCTTACGATCTACATGTTTCTGTTCATAAAATAACACTTGGTAACCATACTGAAATGTTTGAGATATTTATTCCAATGTATAATGATTATTACGGCAACCCGTGAGAGCTTTAAAATGGAGTTAGCTTATGAAACTCTATAATAGTATGGATGAAAGGCAAATATCGTATATTCCCTCTACTACATATTCAAGTTGAAATAAGTATTGAGTGTAGCAAATTATATCAAAGGAACTAAGTTCTGCTGCATACAAAATTAAAGTAATAGCTATGCCTGCCATTAAATGTAATATGATCTTAACATACAAACATACGGAAAAACTTTTAAATAATGAAAGATAATTTCTTTTGATTGATTATTGACTAAAATTCGATGGATTTACTTACCAAGTTTAAGAATACTTAAATGTGTTTAGTATAACGGAAAACTTGCCTAGTAAACCCATCTTTGAAATTTCCGAAGGCTTACAATTTCAGAACTTGGTGAATTTTTAGATCTCATAGCTTTTCGCGGAAGACATATTACCCAGGATCTTTTTTTAACATTATTGTATTTTTGGTATGATTTAACAGCTTTTTGCAAGATTTTATGTTTCAATCCATTAATTGCGGGAAAATGGTATTAAAAATAAAAGGTCCGCCAAATAACTTTTTTTTTTAAAATGCTATAAAAAAAACTACTGAATATTTTCTCACATTTCTTTTTTATTTGAAAGTACAATCCTTTCGGTTAATAATGGAAAATAATTTCATTCAAATGGCTACCTCGGCTGGCCATGCAGTAGCCTACACAATTTTTAAGCACATTATCGATTGTGTGCAGCTGTATTTCAGCAATGGCTTCACGAATATTGTCGTTTAAAGGGTCAATTGTTTCTGGCTTGTCGGCGTACCACTCCTTGCTCATTTTCGAAGAAAAATGGCCCAATCATGCCTCTGGGCCAAATACTCACCAAACATCGGCTTTTCAATGTATGTGTGCGGGTTTTCTGTGCCGAAAATGCGACAGATTTGCTTGTTTACATACCCGCCAAGATTAAAATGAGCTTTATCTGAAAAGATGATTTTTTTTGGCAAAATCGACATCTTTTCTAAGTCGATCGCAGGCCCACTTAGCGAAGCGAAAACGCATTGGATGGTCAGTTGGCTTCAACTCCTGAACCAATTGCACTTTGTATGGCGTCATACCAAGGTCTTTATTCAAAATTCTTCTCAATGATGTCTTCGAAATGTTCAATTATTGAGAACGCCGGTGAATTGATGTTGATGGCGCTTCACGCACACTTTCTGCAACAGCAGCAATATTCTCGGGTGTACGCACTGTTTTTGGCTTTTCACTCTTTGGTTTATCGATGATTATGCCAGTTTCTTTCACTTTTTTTCACAAGAAAACGAACATACGGAGCAGACGGTGCTTCTCTTCTTCCAAAATCCGTACGCAATTTTTGCACACATTCTGCAACATTACCATGATTGTAATGTAATGTAGCAATATTTCCCAGCCTTGTTCAAGCGTATACACATCCATATTCGTTCAGCGGATGGATAAAACTAATTATCTGTCAAATCAGACATGAGCTAAGTGTTAGCATTCACGAAATAAGCACTAGTTGAAAAAAATTTGATGGCGGATGATGAGCCAATCAATTAACCCCAAAAATTTTTGGTTAGTTTTATTATATGGATATGGATAACTGAAAATTTTAGCAAAATATCAAATTTTTTGTTTGTTAATAATCAAGCCCCAACCATACCAAATTTCATCATGCTAATTCTAATAAAAGTCAAGCTTCTATGAAAATTTTAACCGGCAATTTTAAAGTTTTGTCTTTCAATACACATACACTCCTTTCTTTCAGTAAAATGTCATCATTCTACAAAATTCAGATGTGTTTCAAATACAAGAAAATTTTGCGGATACCACGCCCCCTTGGTGTATAACATTATATTTTCGATTTTTGTCTTCCCCTCTGCTAATTTCACTTTTCTAAAACACTTAAAAATGATAATTTAAACTGATACTAATCGTACGTTTAAGGAAGAAGGTGAATACCACGCCCTCTGAGTGCATATAGGTTTTTTACTTATACTGTTTTTGTGTTTTCATATGCACAGGCACACCTATCACTATTGAATTTGATTATCCTACAACACTTAGTGGGTCGATACCACGCCCCCTCCCCCCAAGTAGAAAATCACAGTTTTTCGATTATTTCCTTTCCTACTACTACAAGACCTACCTTTGTGCTAAATTTCGAGATTCTGTGATGTCGAGAAATGCTTTATAATTTTGATGATTGGTCTATCTCGAAAACTCAATACAAAATATTATTGACTTCCCATAGGAAGTTATTGTAATGGGTCTGGGTCAAGGCCCCTAGAGTCGAAATAAAAGATTTTTAGAAAGATGTCTGTGCGTGCGTGTGTACGTACGTTCGCGAAGTTTTTTTCGTCCTCCATAGCTCAAGAACCAGAAGAGATATCGATTTCAAATAAATTTTGTTATACAGATAATAGGGCAGAAAGATGCAGAAAGGGCTCTCAAGAAAATTGCGTGGGTGGTTTTTTTACCATAGTAGTTTCAAAAAAAAAGGTAAAAATTTTGGTTAAACCTAAATATCTCATGAACCAATGACGCTAGAGACTTGAAATAAATTTTATATTTATTTTATAAATCAAAAAAACTGAAAAAAAAATTTGTCAACTCGAAAATTTTACGACTAAAATATGATTTTATCTCCAAAACAATTTTGTGCAACGAAGAATAATGTTTTTGACATGTGATAAAATTTTGAGAAAAATCTAATTGACAGTTTTTTTTATAAAAAATAAAAACCTAAAAAAACATTATTCAAAGTTGGTAAAAATTGAATTTCGACTCAAATATCTTTTCAAAATCTTGAGATATTGGCTTTAAACTAATTTTATCTTATGAGAAATATTGTTTTCAGCATTCAGAAAAATTTTGACAAAAATCAAATTGACAATTTTCTTACAAAAAATAAAAACTCATAAAAAAATTAATAAAAGTTGGTAAAAATAGATTTTCGACTCAATTATCTTTTTTAAAATTAAAAAGAGGCTGGGATGCGACCCACACTGATAACTTCCCGTCTATCGATTTGTCTTGCTTAAAAGTTTGTCTATATGTATCAATTTTTACCAAATTTGCGTACTATTTTTTGTAGATTTTATTTTTTTATGAAGAAATGGACTGTTGAATTTTTATATCGAATGATATATGAATATCGAAAACAATATTTTCTGTGAAATGAAATAAGTTTGAAGCCAATATTTGTAATTTTTGAAAAGCTATTTGAGTCGAAAGTAAATTTTTACCAAGTTTTAGTATTGTGTTTTTATAAGGTTTTTAATTTTTTGTACAAGCTGTCAATTTGACTTTTTTTTAAATTTTACTGAATGTTGACAGTAATATTTTTTGAAAGATTAAAGTAGTTTAAAGCCAATATCTGCAATTTTTGAAAAGATATTTGAGTCGAAAATCAATTTTTACCACCTTTTATACATTTTTTTAGGTTTTTATTTTTTGTAAAAAAACTGTCAATTCGATTTTTCTCAAAATTGTTCCTAAAGTTGAAAACAATATTTCTTATAAGTTAAAATTAGTTAGAAGCCATTATCTCAAAGTTTTGAAAAGATATTTGAGTCGAAAATCAATTTTTACCAACTTCTATTAATTTTTTTTAAGTTTTTATTTTTTTTTTTTAAATTGTCAATTAGATTTTTCTCAAAATTTTATCAGATGTCAAAAACATTATTCTTAGTTGCACAAAATTATTTTGGAGATAAAATCATATTTTAGTCGTACATTTTTCGAGGTGACAAATTTTTTTTTCAGTTTTTTGATTTATACAAAAAACCGTTAATTGGATTTTTTTCCAAAAATATAATTGTTTTGTATCACGTTACAATATATAATATAAAATTTAATTCAAGTCTTTAGCGTCATTGGTTCATGAGATATTTAGGTTTAACCAAAATGTTTATCTTTTTTTTAAACTGCTATGGTAAAAAAAACCACCCACGCAATTTTTTTGAGAGCCCTTTCTGCATCTTTCTGCCCTATTATCTGTATAACAAAATTTATTTGAAGTCGATATCTCTTCTGGTTCTTGAGCTATGGAGGACGAAAAAAACGTCGCGAACGTACAGACGTACGGACGTACGAACACACGCACGCACAGACATCTTTCTAAAAATCTTTTATTTCAACTCTAGGGACCTTGAAACGTCGAGAAATGTCAAAATTTTCAATTTGACAAATCGGACCCATTACAATAACTTCCTATGGGAAGTTAAAAATATTGGCTTCAAACATTTCACTCACAGAAAACATAATTTTCGACATTGAGTAGATTTTTTATTCAAATTCAACAGTCAATTTTTTCATAAAAAAATAAAATCTACAAAAAATAGTACGCAAATTTGGTAAAAAATGAGGTTCTGTTCTCGATATCTCGTGAAAAATAAAAGGTATTGACTTCAAATAATTTTGCATTAATTCAATTTGTATTTGTTTGTTTAATAAATAAAAACTATTAAGAAATGCTAATAAAATTGGTAAAAATTTTGAAATCAAGCTATCAATCATCATCATTTGCAAAATGTTGTTGGTGATTTTTAAATTTGTTAGAATAATGTAACTGATAACTTTTTTAACAAACACGAAAAAAGCAAGACAAATCGACAGACGGGATGGGAAGTTATCAGAGTGGGTCGCATCCCAGCCTCTTTTTTTTTTTCTACGAAGCTGAAATTTGATAGGGTAAATATCGTCTAATAGCTTAGTTTCTGGCTATATTGGTTCTGTAGTTAGAGTCGAAAATCGACTAAAATTGTTCCTGTAAATAATAGTGCCAGAACTTGGCTAGGCACAACCGTGCCCCTTGATTTTTTGTGAATCGAATTTTCGTTGGAACTTCAAAAAGTAAAGCTTCAGGTTTTCTTTTTCCAGACATTTGAGACATTAAATCAATTTAATATATTTTGGTGGGATTTTAATTCATGTAAAAAACACTGTCATTGGATTTCATAAGACAGTTTACTAAAAGTTAAAAGTAATATTTTTTATAAAACGAAACAAGTTTTGAAATCAATATCTTTCTTTGTTCTCAAGATATTTTCTAAAAATTTTGCTAGATGTCAAAAACTTTTTTACTTCATTGCATACAATTATTCTGGCATTAATATCATTAATTATTCATAAAATAATCGAGGGAATTCAGTTTTCTGAAATTATAATTTTGTTGGTGTTTTGTTTAAGTTAATTGGTTCGTGAGCCTACGAAAAATGTCAAAACTTTCAATTTGACAAATCAGACCCATTACAATAATTTCCTGTATTTTTGGCATATTTAAGGTGTATACAAAACCCTTTGAGCGTGCTTAAATTATGATAAAAAATAAATATGATTTTAAAAATAATAAGCTTGGAAAATGTTATCGAAATCATTTGACCCGTCCCTAAGAAACTAAGATTTTGATCAAAACCAATGTAAATTATTTTTTCTCTACAATACAAACAAACTTATCACATAGACTCTGAGTGTAAGCCTTACCTAACATACCTCAAAGCTCAAAGCACCAAAACCCGAGAAAACTCAGAAATATGCAGATCTTTGAAATGAATACATTCATGCTATAGAATTGCATTTGTTCTCATTTGCGTCATCCTCAGTATTTGTAAGTGAGTGGCTGGTTAAGCAAATACCAACCGACACAGATAATGTATTTCCTTTTTGGTCTAATGACGATGACCGCACAACATTGCATCGAAACGAAAGAGGCCAACCATAAGATAAGTATAAAGGGAGCCAATGAAACTAAACCAACTGATGCAACACCAACGCACCAAAGCGCATCCTTCATTGATGAGCGATGTTAAATAATTTACGGATATCTGGCACTGTGATTTTGATTCTACGTTATACGACTATGTCTACGATATGGATGGAATAGGATAGGATAGGATCCTACCTATATATCCATAGGTATTATTGGAGTGCGCTTGCTATGTTCTTCTTCAAAATCGAAGACCATAAAGCTTTAAGTACTTTTAAGTCCTTCCAGAGTGAAGTGAATTTATCGCCTCGTCTCTGTAGTCGGTGTCCAAGCTTAACTTATCCTTTTGGAGCTGGAGCATTCTATTTTGGAAAAGGACATTGTCGCCTTTGGGTTTAACTTAAATTTTTCTAAATACATACAAAACTCATCTGTGATTTTCAACTATGGAAATTGTTAGTTTGAATCAGAGGCGGATGGGCTTTGAAATTGAAGTTTGTCTTGTTTGTGTCAAGGGAGCCATAGCCAATCTCAAGCATTTTAAAGAAAAAATCCTAAGATACTCTTTATGGTAATGGCCAAACTGAGGAACCCGGAAAACACATTTAGATTTGCGTGTGATATAAGCGGCCACGTTAAGAACAGAGTCATATAACTGGTTGTCAAAAAGTTTAAAAGATCAAACTTAAACAGTCAATCAGTCAAGGGCAAAACTATGACATTCGCTATCGAAGGAAGACCCAGGATGTAGATCATTTGGGTCTGTTTATTTTGGTTGATATACTTTTACAATTGTGACTTATGTTATGAACGAGGTTTTGAATTTCCTAATACTTAGTTTTAAATTTTATTTTTGAAATAGCAGATAACCCGATTTATCATAAATCCAGCCCCTGTTTCAACATTAAACTCCAGCGTTTTCGTACATCAAAATGGCGATATATTTTTTAGACTATACTCTTACTCAAAAGCTATCCTGGTGAAATTGCTCTCCGTTGATGGCTGGTCTTGGTGTTAACTTTGTCTTCTGTTAGTTAAGCAACAAAATACGTGTTACCATTTTGGACATGGTAAAGCATCAGTATCATTGATATATGACTTCCTCTATTGCATTGTAAAAGGGTCTGCATATAACATATGGCAGAACGAGGAATACTCGTATTCATTCAAAGAAATAAATGAAAAAGTTTTGTAGATTAGGTTAGGCGGTTTGGATGGGCGCTTTTGGTTCCCTCCTATAAACGCGCATATACATATATGTATATTTCCAACAGGATTTGGAAAATTCACTTTGTTCTGTTTTCCATAACTACTTAAGAGGAAGAGTGATTTAGTGGTGCAAAGCTCTTAAATGGACAACTTTCAAAGTGTCTAATGAAATCGTTAATTTTTTTTTTCAAAATGATTATCCTATGGAGAGGTAAAAACTCAAATTAAAAAATTGTATCTTCAAATTGTTTTGACTAAGTAGGTTTTTGTAGGCATGCTAAGAAAATATCTAGATCGGCGAAAGAAAAACAAGTTATTGTTTTTGGATAGTTCTGTTTTTTTAAGATATTAAGGGAATAGTAAGCATCAACAGTTAGGACAAAAACTATCAATATTTGGACAAAATGGACAAAGTGTCTTCAAAAATGTCTGTGCCTATTCAGTTGATGAGGAGTGTATTACAATAAAGATAATGCAATTAAAGGGAGGGTCAAATACAAGTTTCTTTTTAAAAATTTAACAAAATTCTTCCGTGTGTTAAGGTTTTATTAGTAAAAGCAAAAATTCACATTAATTATGGATCACAATATCATTGAAGTGGCTGATTCGCCTGGCCTTACAATCACTTCAATTTTCCAAGACCTTGTTGAAGGGGATTGCTTGGATGATATTGGTCTAAAGTGCTCCCAGATTTGTTTGGTATAACATCGGAATCCCTTACAAAATAAAGTTCCAAGGAGTAGAATCGCAGCTTTGAAGCAACAAATACAGGAAGTTAAGTGAGGAATCCCAATGTTATGCTCTGTAACGCCGACTTTCGAACGAAGCGTTGTTTCTAGCTTCATTTTCGAAGAAGAAAACTCCGTAATCCGAAGCAAATTGTTACTCCTTGTGGTTGCATTGGCTTTTTGACAATTTTCTTTGCGAGCATTGCCAACGGAAAATTATATCTTAAGAAACCACTGCTACTTTTCTTTGACATAATTTCTCAAATGTAAGACGAATCGAAGTCTCTAAAAAAACCTTAAACTGCAAATCTTTGTATAAGTGTCGATACCTGAGGGGCGATACCTTTTACTAAGGGTTATCGGATATTTTGTCCAGTACTGGAAAATACAAATCGATGTAATGTTACCGGACCTGAAATCTACAAGGTTTTTTACCCAAATTAGTTATAAAGATAACTGGATTTCGGTTATTTGAAAACTCCATTTAATTGGTACAATTTTCTTTCCCCTAAATAATTATATTGTTTTAAAAAATGTTTTCCTGAATGAAATCCTGAAAGGCGTTTTACATTTTCCAAGTTTGAACACACCTAAATAGTGACATTTAAAGTTTCTTTCTATTCTAATAGTTTCAATTCTTTAAACAACTTTATCCACTCAAATCTGTCATTGTATATAAAATAAAGGGTGGTTAAATTTAAAGGAACGATGTTGATTTTGAATAAAACACAAATTATTTAGGAAATTATTGTCATTTCTTTTCATTATGATAATATTGGTATGGTTCAATTATGTATAGAACAAAATATCGTCGCAACCTCGGTGGAACACCTTCATCCGATGGTACAAATTTTCGATGACACTGTGGCATAATTGAGGTTTTATCCTTTCTATCCTTTAGCTATTAAATTGTTGCTGGTTCATTGACGTACACCTTTTTTTTCAAGTAAGTCCAAAGAAAGAAGTCCAATGGTGTCAAATCACATGGTCTTGGTGGCCAAATGACATCGCCACCAAGTCAGATAACACGACAATTTAATTTCTTGCACAAAAGAACAATTTTTTCGTTAGCTGTGTGGCTGTGTAGCTGTGTGTTTCCAAACTTTGTGTTGAAAACACATTTCGTCCACACCCATATCTTCCAGTTCGGTCCATAAAAAGTTCCTTATCATCTCACGATAGCGAATACCATTCACAGTAGCTGCCTGATCGGCATCTTTTTGGAAACAATACAATGATGTTGCCAGCGCATAAACCGCATCAAACAGTCACTCTTTTTGGGTTCATTGGTTTTTCGACAATCACTCTTGCATTATCATTCGCCCAAATGCGACAATTCTGCTTATTGACGAATTCACTGAGGGGAAAATGTGCCTCATCATTGAAGATGATTTTCTTCGAAAATTGTTCATCCGCTCATGACATTTCTTGCTACCATTCTGATCCCAGCAATATTTTCTGCAGAACGAGCTGTACGAGCATGCACTGGTGTTTCCAGATCTCCTACAGACTCGGTTTGCTCACATTTTTGCACGATTGTTTCGATTGTACGCACATATGGACGATTAAATTGACCGAAAAATTCACGAAGCGCACAATATACCTGAATAATTTTTACTTGATCGTGTATCATGGATCAAATTGCGTTAGTTCGAAATTGTGAAATGTCAAATGAAACGCAGAAAAAAAAACTTGACGTTCAGGTATGTTTCACATTCTGCATCGGCCCTTAAAATGTAACCACCCTATATAGAGTACTCTCATGGAGAGCAACGTCCAAAGCATGTACTTAAAGTACATGTTTTATGAGAGTATCAACTACACATTTATATAATGGGTATTTTTTTTTCAAGACGTGCTATCGGAGTTCGTCTTTTTTGACAGCTGTCACTTGATTTATGATCAACTTGGTTTGCTATTTCAAAGTGAAAGATTTAACACCATGTGACTATTTTTTGTGGGGTTATGTGAAATCACATGTCTATGCAGATAAGCCCCAGACAATTGACTTCTTAGAAGAAAATATTTGGCGCATGATTGCTTATATACGGCCTCAAAGTTTTCGCAAATTGGGCCTCTTGGATGGAATTTATTCGGACCAGCTGCTATATTAGAATTCAAAACATCGAAAGCAAAGAGTATTGAATATACCTTATATCTGAGTTTCTAAAAACCTTACGTAAAGTAAATTTGGTAAATCTTTTCTGAACTTTTTCAAGTTTTTTTTTTGGTTAATTTGAAGTGAAAAACTCATTTTATAGTCAAAGATAAATCCAAGATCTTTTTGTCTCGTTAACCTTTGTAATGGATGATTATCAATTTTGTAATTGAATCTAAATGGATCTAGTTTCTTAAAAAATGTAACAACACTGCATTTTTGAATATTGAAATATAAACCATTTATAGTACACCAGTTAACAATGCAGTCAATATCAGTTTGAATTTTACTGGCATTTAATGGAGATCTTACACAGCTAAAAATCTTGAGATCATCTGTATATAAGAGACACTTTGCATAAGACATATAATTTAGCAAATCAGTAATAAAAAGAATAAAAAGGAGTGGCCCAAGATGGCTGCCTTGTGGTATATAAAACATCACCAATTTAAACATATTGACTACGTCCAACTAAATAACTTTTAATCCAATCAAGGAGAGCCGAGTGAAACCCTAGCAGCTCAAGTTTTTTTCAAAAGAATATTGTGTTGCACACGATCAAATGCCTTTGAAAAATCGATGTAAATAACGTCGACTTGCAAGCGATTTTCTAAACAACCAAGACAATAATTCGTAAATATTGATAAATTGGTTCCCGTCGATCTACCCCTCATAAAGATATGCTGATGCTGAGAAATATGATTTCGAACTTAACTATACAGTTTATTTTTAACATTTGCTTCAAATACTTTTGGGATTAACTGAAGTTTAGCAATAGATCTAAAATTTTCCACAAATCCCTTAGATCCAGATTTATGCAGAAGAGTAATCAGAGAATGTTTCCAAGTATCTAAAAATATACCTTGTCAAGAAGACATGTTGAAAATGTAACACAGCGGGGCTGCTAAATTGTATTTACAAAATTTTAAAAGAAGTGGAGAAATATTATCTGGTGCAGCGGAGAAACTGTTGTTCAGAGATGTTAAAGCTGACAACACATCATCTATAGTTAAACAAAGGCTACCAGCATTTATATTAGAATTGAAATTATTAAAATGTTGATCATCATTTATTCTCTTGTCAGCAAAATTTGATTGGAATAATAAAGCAAAATTGTGACAAATATCACTTAAGTTCTCTGAAAAGACATCTGATACACTATATGGAATCCCAATCGATTTTCTTTTAGTATTCAAAAATGACCAACAAACTTTAGAATTACTCTTTATTTTCGACTGCAGAAACCAAATGTATTGTTTATAAGTAAATCTTTTTAAAAATTCATACTCTTTCTTAGTTCTATTAAATTGTTCTCGAATAGAGACTGACATTTTTGTTTTATGAAGTTTAATCGTAACATTTTTAAGCCCTGATAAACTTTTATTAAACCAAATCGGTCTTTTTGAATTTCTCTATGGGAACAAAATTAAAAACAACCCAATCCAATATATTCCGAAACATACTAAAACATACTATTACAACTTAAAATTTGTTCGAAAACTCAGAATTATCGCAACACAAATAAGTGGGATGGCCTGTAAATTATTTTTGCAGATTTATTAGAAGCAAAAATCAACCTCCACCTCTTTATTACTATGTTCATATATTAATTAATTCTCTCTTGCAATGGTATTGTTTTATTTTACATAATTTAAAATAACCTATGTATCAATTTTAATCAGTAGCAAAATAAGCAAACTTTATAAATAAATCTCAAATATTTTACCGAAAAATCCCCAAATCGATTTTGAAATGAAGTATTAATTCAAGAAAAAAAACATTTATGTTTTTAATTAATCAAAATAAAGTGTTTCGAGTATGAGTCGCACGTATTTGCTTTACTTAAAACTAAGATTTCGTTGGAAGTGTCTAATTTGGAACAACAACAAATTAGACATACAATCGCATTATTTGAAAATTTCGGACAAAATTAAAGGGACAATTGGTACATCGATGGGCCTTACATTAAATCAGTATAAAATCGGAATATTAGTCAATCAGAACGGATACCCTCGTGGGAAATTTTCTGACTTTTAACGGACAGGCCAATTTTTTTGAACAGATACCTCTAGGGGATGATTGTCAAGTATACACTCCAAATCTCATATACTGATCCATCAAAACAAAGTTTTGGTCATAACGACGAAACGTAAACATTTAGTTTGGTCTGCCACAAGTGGTCGTAATAACCAGAAGCCGTATTCGAAGAGATCTTTTCTAAGGAACTAAATAGAAACATTTAATGAAATTTAAGACTTAATTGATTGAATGATTTTTGAAATTGTTAGATATTAATGATCTAATCTACCTATATTTATATAAAAATGAATTGTTGTTCGTAAGTCTCACTAAAACTCGAGAACGGCTGAACGGATTTATCTTATCTTAGTCTTGAAATGTTCGTGGAGGTCTAGGGAAGGTTTAAAAGGCAATACAAAATCGAATATTTTCCGGGAGAACCCTAAAAACAGCTCTTTTCTATTTCCCATACAAACGTTTTCTAGAGTCAATTTGAACTTTATTGCTATTAAATAAATTATAATCACTCACTGTTGTCTAAGCAATTTAGGTGTGTTCCTAACGTCAAAGAGTCAATTTGCAATTTATTACCGCTGCATTAAGTTCAAATTTAATCATATCTATGAAAATAGTCTTCACGTGCGCTTTGGAGGATCTAATGTCGCGTTCCGAAAATAAACAAAAGTGAATCGCGAACGCGACAAAAAATGTAATAAACCATTAGTAGTACTGATTTCCAATTAATTTGGTCGGCTTCGCGAAACTTAATTTTAGCTAACTTCAGTTGTAACTGTATCAGATTATTTTTTTAAGTTTGATAAATCTTAAGTTTGTCACAAATTAAGTTTCTGAACACAACCATAATATTTAACATTAGATTTGACAACCAACTAATATGTCAATCAATTTGTCGAACTTCAGAACACGGAGACTTATGGCTTAAGGGTAAACTCCAAAAAAATAAATAAAAAAATCAGAACACGGAAAAAAGTATTACGATTGACGATATTGTGTTACGATCATGGTTACGATATTCTATGAGTGCATCCTTCTATCTTTTGTGAGTGACGATTACCGCTACGTGCGCGAGAACTTTCTTTACTTTTGTGATCCTTTGTGATAGTGACATTCCAAGTAATGTGCTCTTTTTTTGTTGATATTTTGTGATAGTGACACTACTGTTAAGTTACTGTTACAGGCCGACTCCACTAGAGATAATTTCTCTCAGAATACTCATCCTGACATGAAAAGTCTAATGGAGTCGCGTTGTTTCATCTTATGATATGATGTTAGCGATCTCTCTCTGCTATTTTGTCTTGACATCGATGTCTGATATCAAATTTGACGTTTGAGTTTTTTTTCCTTTTTTGTGTGTGGTTGACATCTCAATTTCATTATTTTGTGTGTCTCAAACCGACAAGTATTCATTTGGCGCGAACAAAAAAAAATTACTGTGTTAAAAAAAGTCGGCATTTGCAGTATACAATTATTATTATTATTCTTTTGACAAAACAAATTATTATTAAATTGAAAAACAAACGAATTTCTACACAAAAGCCGAAAACGTTTGACGTTTTTCAGAGATGAATTCACTTTAACCTCTCTTGCTCGAATGAGATGTCAAGACATAAACTGCTCAGCGAAGAAAAAAAAAAAACTTCTAATTTTAATGTCAGAGATCTGGTTGGCGATACAGATATCAAGTGGAGTCGGCCTGTTACGTTACGATGCCGAGGAGAAGACGACCTGATCGTCGCAGTCAATCAAATGTGCGAAGAGCTACCTCACGTGCAGCGTTGCCGCTGGGCTTCACGAAAGTGTAACACATTTTTTTAAAAAACGTAACAAAATCGAAAAAAATGTAACAAATTGAAAAAAATGATATAAATCAAAGAATGCTCTTGAACTCAATTTTTTATTTTCAATAGGAACATAAGTTTATATGCTGGATCGAGCGATCGAGTTTGAATTTGAAGTGAAAGATAGCAATATTTCGAACTGAACGGGTTCGATCGAGTCGAATGAAGGTGATTTCAACTCAATGTAGGACGTAGGTATATAAATAGGTGGAAGTGTTGTTTAAGCGCACTTCACACTGATTTAAAAAATCATAAAGCAAATTTTTAAAGAAAAAACAAGTTTGGAGAAAACAGTGTAACAAAAAGAAAAAAAAGTAACATAGTAACAAATACAAATAAATTAAGAAAAGTGTAATACTTTTGTTACACTTGTAACATTGTGGCAACGCTGCTCACGTGCTAACCGCACTGATGACCAGAGAGAGACAGATCAAGAAAATAGTCGTATTGGTATGTCAGAATTGCGTTATTTAGTGAGTGACAATGAAATGGATAGGCTTAGAATGAAACGAGTTCGTGCACATCAAACACAACAACAGCGAGCACGACATAATGAAATTGAGCTGATCCGCAGACGCAGTGCTCCTGTGATTCTTGAACGAGCTGCATTCCACTATGATCCGGCAATTGATTATTGTGCCGACAAATCGGTAACAATTGGGGAAATGAAAATAATTTGTAAATATTGTAAGGTGTTAAAATACACTGGTGAATCTACTGGATTATGTTGTGCTGGAGGCAAAGTAAAATTGCCACAATTGGTCCCACCACCAGATCCTTTACGCTCTTTAGTTTCTGGGATTGGAAATTATTCTAAGAACTTCTTGGACAACATTCAGAAATATAACAACTGTTTCGCCATCATTTGGCGCTTAACATATTATACAGCCCACTTTCAAGACTGGCTGTGAAAAAGCTGATGAATAACGTCATTGAGGCAAGAATCATAAAAGGAAAATACAAAGGAGAGGATGTCTTGATCCCGCGAATACCTATGATTCCAACGGATTTACCATTCGATTTTAAACGCTTACAATTTCCAGTACGTCTGGCCTTTGCGATGCGATGGCAATAAATAAATCGCAAGGACAGTCTTTAGAAGTTTGCGGAATCAACTTGGAGTTTCCCTGTTTCGCGCATGGACAATTATACGTCGCGTGTTCGCGCGTCGGAAAACCGTCTTCTTTGTTTACTTACGCACCAAAAAACAAAACAAAATATAGTTTATGAGAAAGCTTTAAATTGATTAACAAACAAACAAACTATCATCATAACAGTGATGTGTCGAAAATAATAATAAAACTTCATGCTTCATTAACAAAATGCTTTTTTATTCAATACGTTTTGTTTGTTTTGAAATTAATTTATACAAAAGTTTAGGTCTTTTATTTATCGATTGAGGCAGTACGAAGTCTGCCAGGTCAGCTAGTTTATTTTATAAAACCCATTGGAAAATTAAGTTTTAACTTTAATTTTTTTTAAATCAATGCTTTGGTAAGCAGTTTAAAAACAATGAGTTCGTACCATTATGAACCCACATCATACACAAATGTGTAAATTGACAGTAAAATAAGCCTCTCCATATTTATACTTCAATATTGTGTCTTTTTAATAACTTAAGCTATTTTTATTAAGAAACCATAATAAGTCATTATCTGGCCAATTTCAACGTCATGTCATTTTTGACGAAAATCCTAAATTCTTCCATCCTCCCAAATCATATCTTTTGTTAGGTGTGATTTGTCATAACAGAAATGTTTCCAGCAATAGGTCAATCATTTCTATACCGATTACACATAATCCATAAAACAATTAATTAATATGCAAATTTTTCCAATAAAACAAACACACGTTCACTTAGGTAATTCATTATATGTCATTATGCCAACTCAATTTATTTTTCAACACACATTCGTCAATGTGTGAAGATTTAAATGCTGCGCCACTGCGGCGGCACCAAAATTAAACTTGCAACATAAATATACATTTTTTTTTTTGAACTCATCTGCAACTTTGACCAAATCCCACGATACTTTCTCCATATCTTGCGGTCAGGTTAGGTCTTTTAATTTGAGTATAAAAACCGAATGAGGGCATTAGAGATCATGTCATTTTCTTAACAACCTTTCATAGTTATACACCTCATATCTTTACTAAGCAAAGCGATTACAAACATGAAGGTAGGATAGACGACGCATTGGATTATTTGGAGCTTCGGAGTGGTTATTAACTTTGGTTTATTTTTGTTGTATGTTATTATAGGCTTTTATCTGTCTCTTGGTCTTGGCTGCTAGCGCAAACGCTGGAATTCTTCCTGAAAGCGGTGGTGGTGGCGGTGGATACTCTTATGGCGGAGGACAAGATTATGGTCATGGACCAGAGTCCAGTATTATCAAAGTGATCCATGAGCAAGCTTCAGGATATGGTGGCCATCAAGAACAACATTCTCATCATGATTCAGCTCCTGCAGCGATTATTAAGGTCATTCATGAAGAAGCTCAGTCAGGGGGTGGTCATCATGAACACCATCAGCATGTAGAAGCTGCTCCTCAAATCTTCCAAATTATTCACGAAGACCATGGACATGGAAATGGAAATGGAAATGGATATGGACAAGGACATGGATTCTCCGGTCAATATGGGGCTGCCCAAGGACAAGGACCAGCACATGCAGTTGTCCATGTTCAAGTTGTCCACGAACATGCTGGCGGTGATATCGGTGGATTCGCTCATGGTGGCAGCGGTGGTGGTGGTGGTGGTGGTCTTTTTGGTGGTAGCGGTGGATACTCCTATGGAGTAGGACAAGATGCCCATGATCATGGCCACGGCCATGGTAGTGGCGGTCAAGAAGTTAAGATCATTAAAATTATCAGTGAAGATCACAGCCATCATCATCACCATTGATCTGAGAGTTACGAGTGTGCCTGATTGTTTTGTATAGTCTATTGTTAAGATTGTTATTAATTTTTTAAGTTATAATATAATGAATATTTTATTGTTACAATTTATTCGTTTCAATTAATTTCAACAAGAAAAAAAGAGTGATTAATTAATTTCAACAAAGAAAATAGTAAAGAGAAGCTTGATTTGATTTTTTTAAAAGCGAACTGCGAAGCAACACAAAAAAGTCTTTGATCGATCTTTCTTTCATACCTACATATGTAGATAAACCGGTTAAGATGTAACCTTGAAGCTCATTTAGAAATTTTTAAATTAATATTTGTAGAAAATCAAACTAACAATATTATGTACATTTGTACATATACTTATAGCAAATATCTTCTTTTTGAATCAATTAAGCAAAACATATATGAGGTTACTAGCGTACCCGTGCAGAAGCTACTGCTACTAAGTTTAGCTTGAAAGTTTAAATTAATTATATGTCTCAATCTATATGTATAGCTAGTCTCAGTTTTTCATTTGTAATTTTTGATCAAAAATCAATCTCAAATATGTAAACACTTCTCGTTTCTTCCATTCCACCTTCCTAAAAACCGCGATCTCGCCGGTAACTACAGCGAAGTCTTGCCGCCAACAATGCCGCTGCCGCCGCCACCGGGGAACCATTGACCGAAATCTTATTTGGAGTGCATTCAGTATCGCGGTTGGAGGTGCGCCGTAATTTTAAAAAGTATGACATAACTTCTAATTAGGACTTATCTCATTTCTTTGTTGTTAGGAGTTTTTTCATCATTTAATAATTTCTTACATCAATAAAAAAAAAAGGTAGCACCCGTGGCGTGATGGTTTGAGCTTTGGACTGTTATGCCAGAGGTCTTGGATTCCAATTCTGCCTGTGCCACCTTCATTTTTTTTTCACGGGTACTGCCCTTTGAGAGGAATTGACAAATCCTTCAAGAGTAATTCTTGTCATGTAAAGTGCTTTCTGAAACTAGCCGTTCGGATTAGGTTTAAAACTTTAGATAACCTAGATTCCTGACAACATTACTCGCACAAAGGAATGTTTGAGAGTTGTAAGTTGATGGAGAAAACCTTACAGTTAGGAATTTTTTCACATGAATTTTATTCTGTCATTGCATGAGTTATTAGAGCCTTATTTTGAATCGCAGTTTAATGTAGAACCTGGGTATTCTTTAACCCAGGAAAATAACCAAAAAACCTTACTTTGTAACTCAGGTTATTTAATAAACCAGGTTATTTCTTAATCCTGGATAATTTTTAAACTCAGGCTTTTTATAAATCTAGTTATTTTTTAACCAAGTTTTTTTTGTTTAAACAGCTAACTAACTATTATATAACCCCGGTATATTTCTCAACCCAGATTATTTTTAAACCCAGGTTATTCTTTAACCCAGGTTAGTTTGTAATCAAAAATGTTTAAGCCCAGGTTACTTTATAACCAAGATATTTTTTTAAACCAAGGATATTTCTTTAACCCTGTTTAATTTGTAACCAAGGTAATTTTTGAACCCAGGTTATTCCTTAACCCAGGTTCATTTTTTATAATAAGCTTATTTTATAAATCAGATAACTTTAAAGCCTATGTTATTATTTAACCGGGGTTATTTTGTAACTGTGGTTATTTTCTTAACCCTGGTTAATTTGTAACATAGGTTATTTTTAAACCCAGGTTATTCCTTAACCCAGGCTAATGTTCAAAATAAGGTTATTTTATAACCCAGTTAACTTTAAAACCTAGGTTATTATATAACCGAGGTTATTTTGTAACTGTGGTTATTTTATTACACACGTTAACTTATAACTATGTTACCCATATTACTTTGTTACCCAAGGTATATTATAAACCAAGTTAATAACTTTTATAACTCATGTTATTTTTGAATCTAGTTTATTGATTAACCCAGGTTAATTTATGACCTAGATAATTTTTAAAATGGGTCTATTTTTTAGCATTGATTATTATTTTATAACCCAGGTAATTTTAAAGTCCAGGTTAATTTGTAACCCACTTTATATAACCCTGGTTATTCAATAACCCATGTTATTTTATAACCCAGGTCAATTTTTTACTCAGGTTATTTTATAATCCAAGTTATTTTGAAACGATTATTTTCATTTGGTGTTTTTTAACCGATGCTATTTATTTACAAGCTAGTTAGTGACTTATAAGTTGAGTTAGATTTAATTCCTAGGTCAGTTAGTGATTTATGAACTTACAAAAATTTAACCACAAGCTACTAAGTGACTTATGTTTTAAACAAAATTTATTCATAAGCTAATGGGTGAATTCTAATTAGAACAATTATTAAGTGGAACATTTGTAAGCTAGCACGAAGATTTTATAACTTCCAAAAGCAAACAAATTTCTATCCAATCTACCAACTAGCTTATAATTTTTTTAAAATCATAAGTCACTTTATAGGTTGTGAATTACATTTTTTAGTTCATAAGTTACTTCGTAGATAGTGAATAATTTTTTTAAATGCATAAATCACTTAGTAAGTTGTGAATTATTTCTTTTTTTAATTCATACGTAAGTTACTTAAGTAGCTTATGAATTGAAGTCACTCACTAGCTTATGAACTAAATTGTTAAAATTCATTAGTAACTAACTAAATTATGAATTATTTTTTTTTTAATTCACAAGTCTTCAAAGAAAGATTTTTCCTGAACTATGGTTAAAATAATTGTTATAAGTAAATTCCCATCCCGTCTGTCGATTTGTCTTGCTTTAAATTTTAACTAAATGTTCATAACAATATTTTGTGTGAGATAAATAACTTGAAGTCAACACCTTTATTAATTCACGAGATATCGAGAATCGAACATCAATTTCTTACAAATTTTGCATATTATTTTTTGTAGATCTTAATTTTTATGAAAACAACTGACTGTCGGATTTAAAAAAAAAAAATACTGAACACAATATTTTTAATAAGTTGAAATTATTTTGAAGCCAATATTATAATTTTTAACTTCCCATAGGAAGTTATTGTAATTGGTCCGATTTGTCGAATTGAAAATGTTGACAAAAAAATTCAATTAACGATTTTTTTATAAATAAAAAAAACTGAAAAAAATAATTGTCACCTCGAATATTTTACGAACAAAAAATTATTTTTACTCCAAAATAATTTTATGCAACTAAAAATAACGTTTTTGACATCTGGTCAAAGTTTGAGAAAAATCGAATAGACAATTTTATTTATAAAAAATAAAAACCTAAAAAAACATTACTAAAAGTTGTTAAAAATTAATGTTTGACTCCAATATCTTTTCAAAAATTTGAGATTTTGGCTTCAAATTAATTTTATATTATTCAAAATATTGTTTTCAACATTCAGTAAATTTTTTATAAAAATCCAACAGACAGTTTTTTCATAAAAAAATTAAAATCTACAAAACAAATATGCAAAATTGGTAAAAATTGATGATCGGTTTTGGATATCTCGTGAATAATAGAAAACATTGACTTCACATTAATTTCATTCATCCAATTTGTATTTGTGTATATAAGAAATAAAAACTTTTAAAAAATGCTAGTAAAATTGGCAAATATTAGTTTTCAACTAAAAATCGCGTTAACTAAAATAGATTTTGAAATTGAACTATTTCTTTATTTAAAATTTGTATTATATTTTATCATTTAAAATTTTTAATGTTTTTGTTTCGTTTTTATTTTTTGTAAAAAAATGTCAATTCGATTTTTCTCAAAATCCTACTGAATGTTGAAAATAATATTTTTTATAAGATAAAATTAGTTGGAAGCCATAATCTCAAATTTTTGAAAGAATATTTGAGTCGAAAATCAATTTTTACAATTTTTGAGTTACTCAACATTTTACCAGATGTTAAAAACGTTATTCTTGCAGCACAACATTATTTTGGAAATACATCTTTTTTTGTTCGTAAAATATTCATTGTGACAATTATTTTTCTTCAGTTTTTTTGATTTATAAAAAAAACGTTAATTGTTTTTTTTTTCCAAAAATATATTTGTTACAACATATAATATAAATTGTAATTCAAGTCGCTAGCGATATTAGTTCGTGAGTTATTTTGAGTTAACCAAAATGTTCACTTTTTTTAAATTGCTATGGTAAAAAAACCACCGACTCAATGTTTTTGAGAGTCCTTTCTGCATCTTTTTGTATTATTATCGGTATAACAAAATTTATTAACTTCCCATAGGAAGTTATTGTAATGGGTCCGATTTGTCAAATTGAAAATTTTGACATTTCTCGACGTTTCAAGGTCCCTAGAGTCGAAATAAAAGATTTTTAGAAAGATGTCTGTGCGTGCGTGTGTACGTACGTTCGTACGTCCGTATGTCCGTACGTCCGTACGTCCGTATATTCGTACGTCCGTACGTTCGCGACGTTTTATTCGTCGTCCATAGCTCAAGAACCAGAAGAGATATCGACTTCAAATAAATTTTGTTATACAGATAATAAGGCAGACAGATGCAGAAAGGGCTCTCAAGAAAATTTGGTTGGGGTTTTTTTTACCATAACAGTTTAAAAAAAAGGTGAAAATGTTGGTTAACCCTAAATATCTCATGAACCAATAATGCTAGCGACTTGAATTAAATTTTATATTATATATTGTAACGTGATACAAAACAAGTATATTTTTTGAAAAAAATCCAATTAACGGTTTTTTTTATAAATCAAAAAAACTGAAAAAAAAATTTGTCACCTCGAAAATTTTACGACTAAAATATAATTTTATCTCCAAAACAATTGTATGCAACGAAGAATAATGTTTTTGACATCTGATAAAATTTTGAGAAAAATCTAATTGACAGTTTTTTTTACAAACAATTAAAATCCGACAAAAAAAATTTAACAAAAGTTGGCAAAAATTGATTTTCGACTCAAATATCTTTTCAAAACTTTGAGATATTGGCTTAAAACTACTTTTATCTTTCAAAAAATATTGTTGTCAACATTCAGTAAAATTTTGAAAATAATCGAATTGACAGTTTTTTTTTACAAAAAATAAAAACCTAAAAAAAATTTATAAAAGTTGTTAAACATTGATTTTCGACTCATATATCAGTTCAAAAATTTGAGATAATGGTATCAAACTTATTTTAACTTATAAGAAATATTGTTTTTCGAATAGACAGTTTTTTTTACAAAAAATAAAAACCTAACAAAAAATGTATAAAAGTTGGTAAAAATTGTTTTTCGACGTAAATATCTATTCAAAAATTTGAGACATTAGCTTCAAACTAATTTTATCTTATAAGAAATATTGTTTTCAACATTCGATCAAATTTTGAAAAAACCCGAATTTTCAGTTTTTTTTTACAAAAAATAAAAACCTAAAAAAAAAACAATACTAAAACTTAGTCAAAATTTACTTTCGACTCAAATAGCTTTTCAAAAATTTAAAATATTGGCTTCAAACTTATTTTATTTCACAGAAAATATTGTTTTCGATATTCAGTAATTTTTTATAAAAATCCAACAGTCCGTTTTTTCATAAAAAAATAAAATCTACAAAAAATAGTACGCAAATTTGGTAAAAATTGATACATATAGACAAACTTTTAAGCAAGACAAATCGACAGACGGGATGGGAAGTTATCAGTGTGGGTGCATCCCAGCCTCTTTTTTTAAATTGCTATGGTAAAAAAACCACCCACTCAATTTTTTTGAGAGTCCTTTCTGCATTATTATATGTATAACAAAATTTATTTGAAGTCGATATCTCTATTGGTTTTTGAGCTACATATGGACGTCGAAAAAAGCGTCCCTAACGTACACACATGCACGCAGAGACATCTATATAAAAATCTTTCATTTCGACTCTAGGGTCCTTAAAAACGTCGAGAAATGTCAAAATTTTCAAATTTGACAAATCGGACTGATTACAGTAACTTCCTATGGGAAGTTAAAAATGTGTTGAAAATTTCATACATTTTGTTTAATTGAATATTTTGAATATTTCATAAATTTAATTTAATTGTACAGGTAGTCACCTAATAGTGTGAATATTGTTGAATGTGTATTTAAAATTCTTTGGTTATACATGTGAATTTGTCTAAGAGTTATCTCAAAGAACTTGAAGCAAGGCAAAACCCAGACATTTATGGAGCAATTTTTTATAGTAGTTATACAAACTTAAAGTTATTTTATCAGAATTAAAATGTCTTAAAATAAATGTTTGAGAGGTAGACATTTTCTTGCTTCTGCTTCTGCTCGAGTAAGTTGCATTTGTCTCTTATTATCCTTCGGCCTTTTGGTGCTACTCATTTTAATTTTTTGTAATTTTAAGCTACATTGTGATTCAACTTATCTTAGTCGTTGGGTTTTCCAATGAAGTTATTTTTTTTCCTAAGGTTATGTCTAATATAAAGCGTTCTTAAATCGGAAATTTTGTATCTATCTTTATTGTTGGCATTATTCGTCATTCGATTTTTTTTTCATTCAAAGTGCCAGTTGAAAATAGAAGCGCAAATAATCAAAAGTAGCATCTAGGTTCCAGTTTAAAAAATACTTTTTTTTTAAAGAAGTAAAAGTAACTATTGCATACTTGCAGAAACAAAATTTCGGGCCGAACAACATGAACAACTTATCGTAATCGGTTTTAGAAAAACCTAATTTTCAGTTTCGTATGAGTAAGTTTAACAATTTTCGCCAATCACATTTCTAACTAATAGCCAATATTGCCATTTGGACAAATTTTTTAAATCAGAAAAATTAAATCTAGTTTTAAGTTTTATTGGCTGCTTAATTTTCGACATTGACTGTCATTTTTCTAAAATTCTACATTTGCGCTCATCATCAATCAATGAAAATAATAATTTCTAATAAAATCTCTATTGGTTCCTGAGATATGGCCAGCAAAATTGTATCTCGAACGTACGTACACACGCATACTAGGGACCTTGAAACGTCGAGAAATGTCAACATTTGCAATTCCACAAGTCAGAATGATTGCACTAACTTCCTATGGGAAGTGAACAATTAAATATAACAGTCAAATTTGACTAGTTTTTGAAGTCTTGACATGGTAACACTGTTAATGAGTAACTTTATATTTTATGTTATATAACATTCTGTTAAGGGCAAATATTTATTTATTTGCTTTACATCATAATCAATGTAAATATGGTACAAGAGTACAAAATTATATTAAGTACATTATACTTTTACCTATTATTTTATATTTACATATTAAAATATTCAGTGAAACGCTATTAAAAACGATAAAAACTTAACCAAACTCACTATTTATATGAATATTTATTCAAAATTCACTTTTTAATAATAATTATTGACAATTTTGAATATTAATTACAAGCACAAATTAAAATCACTCTTAAAATTAGTTTAAAAAGAATACAAAAAGATAATATCGAAGCTATTCATTATTTCTTGTCAAGTAAGGAGTCAACCAGTCAACACAGCCGTGCCTTCAATTTACTTTACGCTTCTTAGACAACTTCTATTTGACAGCAAATTTATTTTTTAATTGATTAACATTTATCCTGTATACTTAAATATTTAAAAATCACTTACAATACTCGTAGGCACTACCAACAACAAAGCCAAAAGAAATAACCTCCTAGACTTAAACCTACATTACCAAACGCTGGCTGTCAACTATTAGACTAAAAGTATTTGAAAGAAATGTTAATGCTAACCTAACTTTAAACTTTTTGTTCAAGACAAAACTTGCCGACCTAATGTAGCTCAATTATTTAAATTTTATTAACTAAACTATCTCAAATAAAAGAAGATTTATTCATCAAATTATTCATTAGTTTCGAAATTACAAAATTTACCCATGCCCATTCAGTGACAGTGAGTAAGCCAATATTTCAAAGCACTGACAACAAAATTAAAACGACTTCCTAAATAATGGCTTATAGGCAATTTTTAATTCTTTTTCTTTTTGTCGTATAATCTTAATAGATTCTGATGCAAGAAAACATTGTGATCCCACTAATTTAAACTTTATCTATGACCAAAAACAATACTGTATTAATTAAAGTAGATTTTATACATTTAAAATGTATATTTGATGCAATATCGAAATTCGTATGTATATTTTATCACCTTTTTTGATCCACAAAAATATAATATCAATTTAGATTCACATTAAAATAAAATAAAAACAAAAACAAAACCTGATTCCGAGACAAGGTGGAGCTGTTGTAAGTGCATGTAAATTTGCTGATTTTTATTCAAACAGTCGTCGTCAAAAAAAAAGAATATGATCTACTTTTTATTTTCAGGGACATTGTCTAACTGTTATATTAACTCATTGATAGTATTTGGCATCAGGCTCTCTTATCGAAAATGCGTGGTTTCGGTTTGCATGAATCCCTCCTTCATTGGATTAGTAATTACCTTTCGGATTGTTCAATACAAGTAGTATCCGATAGGATCAGGTCTGAAAACCACATAACAAATGCAGGTGTGCCCCAGGGCTCTGTTTTATCTCCAACACTTTTTTTTTTCAATTTTATTAATGATCTCCTGTCTGCAACTTCTAATCCAATACATTGTTTCGCTGACGAAAGTGGTCTTAGCTTTTCATATTCGTTTTCAGACTCACATCCGTCTTCTTCGGATGTGGAACTTCAACAACGAATTATGATAAGCTTATTGAATTCCGACCTTATCAGCATTGTACAATGGAGAATAAAAAAACCGAGTGGAATTTAATGTTTCGAAAACTCAATGCTGTCTTGTATCGTTAAAGCGAGATATACGCCCCTCGCCATTATCCATGGATGGTGCTGGCATCAAGGAAACTGAATATCTTGATATTCACGGGATGTGTATCACCAACCACCTTTTGTGGAACGATCACCGTCGTAAGGTTTCATGCCTGTCATTATTTTATCGTTATTTTTATAAACAATGCTCTAATGAAATAGCCAGTTGCATTCCTCCCCTCAAAGAATTCAACCGTAATACCCGTTCTTCTAGGAATGCTCATCAGTTTACCCTTGAGCCCAATTTCAGACGTACTGTAAAGTACAGAGATTCTTTCTTTAGTCGCACTACACGAATGTGGAATGCTTTACCAGGCTCAATGTTTCCCACTCATTACAGTGTGCAGACATTCAAAACCAATGTGCATCGGTATCTCCTTTCTAATCCTATCCTCCCTTCCTAATTGCTCGCACTGTGTTGAATCTTCATAAAGGTACTCATATCCCCTTGAGTGCGCGTATAATATAAAAATAAAAAAAAAAACGCGATCACATACGCAAAGTCACCGAAAATGCCGCAAGATGTTTTGGTTTTCTAAGGATATGCAAGAAGTTTTTTTCCCCCTCTGATCTGGCTGTTATTTACAAAACTTATATACGTCCTAAGCTTAAGTATAACTCCTATCTCTGGGTTGGAGCTTTTGCAACTTACTTAAGCCTCTTGGTGATAATACCATCACAGGATCATTAACGTCGCTTGAACATCGTCGTAAAGTTTCTTGTCTCACCCTTTCTTACTAGGTTTATGCTCTAGCTAGAGAAATAACCAGCTGCATTTCTCCTCTAAAACAGTTCAACCGTAATACTCGCGCTTCTAGGAATGCTCATCAGTATACCCTTGAGTCCAACTTCGGTCGTGTTTATCAAGAACAGAGATTCGTTCTTTAGCCGTACTACGCGAATGTGGAATGCCTTACCACATTCTGTCTTTCCCAGTGATTGCAATATTCAGGAATTCAAAACCAATAAGCACCGAAACCTCCTTCAAACCCCTCTCTCCCTTTCCTAGTGCTCACACTGTGTTTTTACATAATAAGGGTGGTAATATCGGCGAAGGGACATAGGGCCCAGGGACATAACGCCCAACTTTTTTTTTTGGGGCTTATGTCTCACTTCGGTGGGACATAAAACCGAAATTGAATTTGGGCCTGAAGTCCCACCCAAGTAAGACCGAATAAATAAATAAATTAGGTGGCGCAACAGTCCATGAAGAACCAGTGACTTACAACTCTCAACCATTTCTGTGTGCGAGTAATGTTGTCAGAGATGGAAGGGACCTACAGTTTATATGCCGAATCCGAACGGCTAATTTGAGAAAGCACTTTTTCATGACAAGAATTACTCTTGGAGGATTTGTCAATTCCTCGCAAGAGGTAGTACCCGTGAATTTTTTTTTTTTTTAATTAAGGTGGCACAGGCAGGGATTGAACCCAAGACCCCTTGCATGACAGTCCAACGCACTAACCATCACGCTACGGGCACTACTAAGACCGAAGCCCTAAATAAAAATGTTGGGGCTAATGTCCCACTTAATAAGAATCACCAAATGACAAAACTTGGAGCACTTCAATACCACAAGACTTTGTTTTGTGGAGTTTAAATCCTGAGATCCCGCGAAGTGGGCCACCCACAGGTGCTTTTATTCAAAAAAGCTGTTGATATTGGCGCCTGCCTGGCGACTTTACATACCCTAAGCGGAGCAACGGAGTTGCGTGAGCGGGTGTGACCCCGAAAAAGAGAGTTAAAATCCTGAGAACCCGCGAAGCGGGCCACCCTCAGGTGCTTTTATTGAAAGAAGTTGTTGATATAGGCGCCTGCCTGGCGACTTTACATACCCTAAACGGAGCAACGGAGTTGCTTGAGCGGTTGTGACCCCGAAAAAGGGAGTTAAAATCCTGAGATCCCGCAAATAATGTTGAAAATAAACTTTTTTGTTTTTCCTAATTTTTGTATTATCACCCACCGTATCAAAAAATTATTGTTCATTGTATTGAAATACAAAAACTTTATATTCTTTTTTGGCTCTGTAAAAATTTGGGGACAATATCCCATTTTTAACAAACAAATTTGGGACTTAGGTCTTACTTGGGTGGAACTTAGGGCCACTCGGGTGGGACATAAGCTCCAAAAAAAAAATTTGGGCGTTATGTCCCTGGGCCTTATGTCTCTGCGCCAGTAATATCCCCTTGACTATTGGGCGTTAAAACTTGTTTGGGTTTTATGAAATTCCAAATAAAAAGAAGTGTTCGGTCTTATAGTCCAATAAAATAACGATAACGGTAAGATATCCAAAACGGCTCTATCGTTAAAAAAACTTTTTCAGATGAAAATGCCCCAAATCCCAAAATCAATGTCATATTGCCCAAAACAATTTTAAAACATCATATTACCCAAATTACTAATTGACATATCGTTGCAGTGAGGCAGAATGTTCCCCCCCTATATACCTCACCGTTTATAGGCGTTTCAGAGCCCAGCCACCCAAAATGTCTTATTTTATTATGACATTTCTAATTTTGGTTTGGTTGATATGACATTTTATTTGGGATTCGTTACGTTCTCTTAGTGATATTATTTACGACCGACGTTTCACTTTTTGGGCTTTATGTCATTTTATGAATTGGTTTGTATGTCGTTATGCCCAAAATAAATTTCACATAGCCCAACCCCTATGTTATAAAACCCAAATTCAAAATTCTTTTGGGCAAAATGACAGCTAACAATTTGGGCTTTTTTTAAACTTATTTGGGTGTAACGACATTCGCTTTGGGTTTTTAGCGATTTTTTTTTTTTACTTTTTGGAGTTTGTGACCAATTTCGGGTTTTATGACATTTTGAGATTTGGGCATTATGATCATATTAACTTATTTCTATTGAAGCTCTTTTTTAATATGTTAATAAAATATAAAAGTTACGACTTTTTAAAAACAAAAAACTAAATTTTTCATAATTTAAAATTTAAAAATTTTAAGATCTAATTTATTTTCGTTAAAGTTAAATAATGTTCCATTGTACAGCTGAATTTTATTTATTTTCTATGAACATGATAAGTTTTCGTTCTTTTCTCTTGTATCAAAATTTGTATACAAAAGATTTTTAAAGCTGAAATGGCTCCTACTTGGTTCAAAAACTTTTTGCTCAAATTTAGTTGACGTTCGTTAATTTCGAAATGCGAATTCGCAAATCAAGTGAGGTTATTTCGAATCTATATAGTATGGAATTAAACAACGAAATTTTCATAATAGATTGGGTGTGTATGTTTTTTTCTGACGCTGACTGTGTATACCTATGAATCACATCAAATTATACGAAATATTTTAGTGTGTGATACACTTCTGTCTCATCTGTAACATTGAGACACTTCAATACTTTCTAAAACAAAAAACAAAAACTACGCCCAGAAATTTAACTATATAAGTTGAATGAGAGCACCAAAGATCATGTCATTTTCTTAGAAACATTTCATAGGAATATACCTGATATCTAACCAAGCAAATCAACTACAAACATGAAGGTATAACTTAAAAACTTCTTTAAGCTTTGACAATTTTTCACTTATTTCCTTTTTTTTTTTTTGCTTTTTAGGTCTTTATCTGTCTTTTGGTCCTTGCTGCTAGTGCTAACGCTGGAATTCTTCTTGGAGAAATTGCTAATGGAGGTGGTGCTGGTGGATACTCTTATGGACCTGAACATGTCCATAATCATCAAGTTATAAAAGTTATCCATGAACAACCTGCTGTTCCTTCAGCAATTATTAAAGTAAACCATCAACATATCGAAGCTGCTCCTCAAGTTGTTCAAGTTATTCACGAAAATCATGCTGCTGCGCCAGTTGTTCATCATGTTCAATTGATCCATGACCATTCAGGAGCATACTCGCTCGGAGGAGCCGGTCATGGTGGTGATGTTAAGATCATTAAGGTTATCCAAGATCATGAACATCATCATCATGGAAGCCACGGATGGGCCTAAATGTTTTTGTTAGTTTGTTAGAAGATTGTTATTAGATTTTTAAGTGATGAAATATATAATTTTTGTTTATATACCTGATATCATTGTTTTGATTGAGTTACAATTTTTAATTTACGTTTTAACACATAGACTGCCATGGCTATCAAATTTAATAGCCAGGTATGTATTCAGATAATGCTTTGGCTATCAAAGTTGATAGCTACTAGGAAGAAATTTCAATACGAATCCAAAACCCTGGCACCCAGTGATGTGCTATAGGTAAACTTGGTTTGAGCAATTTCAGGAATATAATGATTTTACAGCCACTTGTTCTTTGGAATGATATAAAACTTAATTTTGTTTTTGTTTTTAATTACCTATTAATTAATAAAAGTATACAGTTTGGTTTGTGTTATATTTTTGTACACTACCCAAGCGTTAACGACTGACGTGCCCAGCAAAAGCTCTATTCCTAGTTTACGGTACCACTTGACGCCTTTTCTCAGAATTGTTGCGTAAGATCCCATTTGATCAGATAAATCTCAATTCCAGCTTTACTTTTAATGTATGCTAGAATTGCTTCAGGCTTAGTTGGTAATCTGTGAGTAGTTCTTCTTGGTCTCGTAGCTTGGGGTGGATTAGAGCTCGTGGAAGGTTGAGCACTATTTTATTGGATGCGTACAGGTGCAGAGCGTCTGTTTGAAGTAGGTACCAAAACTGGAGTGTGTTTGGTAGAAAGCATTCTAACATCTCTGGTGTCTTTCCACTTCAAAACGACGATTCCATCATTATCTTTTCTGGAAATAACTTCACCTCTTTTCAATTTTGCGAGAAGGACTTATTGTGGAAGTTTTCGCTTGTTAGCTCTGAGGGTGCCTACAACATGGGTCCTTTGTTGCAAGAAGGACTGGGCTAATTCGTAGCTGGTATAGAAGTTGTCAACATAGAGACATCTTCCTTCATTGAGAAGTCCTTGGCAAAGTTCCGTACATACATTTTTGGCCAATCCGACCTCTCTCTCACCAGTAGCAGATTTTCCAGTATACACTCTAAGTGCCCATGTTTATCCATCAGTGGAGCAGAGTTTGAAAAGCTTAACGCCATACCGATGAGTTTTGTTGTGTATATATTGTCTAAATACAAACCGACCTCTCCATGGCACTAGAGTTTCGTCAATAACGAAATCTTCTCCGGGATGAAAAAGTGCTTTGAAGTTGGTTTGAAGATGATCAATTAGTTTTTCCATCTTCCGAAGACGATTGGTTTGGCTACTTGTCTCGTTATTATCGAAATGAAGTATTGAAAGCAAAATCTGGAAACGATTTCTGGACATAATTGTCCTAGGCAGCGCCTTGTTGTATACTCCTTTAGTTTCCCAGTATTCTTCCATTCGGCCAAGTGGAACCAAGCTCATCCAGATCATCAACCCAAAGAATTTCTTTATCTCTGCTGAATCAGTTGGAATCCACTGGTTCATCCGAGCATGCTTGGACCTCCGTTTGGCTGCGATGGTGTGTTCCGTGAAACGGTTAGTGCCGTGCCATGTAAAAGTACAATTAAAGAAGCACTATAGACAAATTACTGGTTCTGGTGATTTTAAAGTACCAAGTACCAGTTACTTGATTTTTTCAAGTATCAGTATACCAGCAGCAGAACTTGTATTGGAACTAATGCCTCTTTGTTTCAAAGGCGCCTCGCCTCCCTGAACCATCCTGATTTTTGTGTGAATATCAGAATGTCCAAAGTTGTCAGTAGTGGATATGGCCTTCAATGCTGCTTGGCTATCTATTAAAATATCTGTGTTTGTGGTTACTAAATTATGAAAAGAAAGGTGCTTAGCCGCTTCAAAGACTGCGAATACTTCAGCTAGAAAGACACTGCAGTAGTGCAGGATCTTTATTGATCGGAGATTCTCCTTATCCGATGACATCAATCCCTCGCCCACTCCCAGAGCTTCTTTCTCAGAGTCCGAGAAGTCCATGAGGCCCTTCGGAAGGTCTTCTCGTCTTTGCTGTCACCACTGTTTTTTTCTTTAATTGTATTTGTAGTTGACGTTGTTTTTGTCGTCATTGGCTACTTGTTCTCATTCGAATCCAACCCATCGCTGACAGTCGTGACTTTTGCTGACTGTCATCGAGTCACACAGTTCTGTTGATTGTGTCTTCAGGAAGCTGAACACATTTTTTCATTTTTTCAATTTTTTCATTTATTATATATTGTCGTCTCTTTCCTTTAGAAAGAGCACGTTCAGTCAGAATCAAATTATCTTGCATTAGGGGGGTTTACATGGACGAGCATGCTCGACAGCATGGCTCGATGGCAAAAATAACTGTACGCACAACTTTGCGTTTACATTGATACTGATGTTGTCGAGCCCCAGTATTTTATAATTTTCGAATCAAACAGACGCAGGATGGCGAAAATGATTTTGGCAGCTTTAATTACGAATGAGATTCTTGAAGAGGAAGAGAAGAAAAAAAATAAAGGTAAAAAAGAAAAAACATTTATGGGTAAAAAAATTGATTAAGGACAGAAAAAATTCTAGATTTTTGACCTTTTTTACTTTTGTTAATTCCCGGCGATAACAGGGTTGAATTGAGTTTATTTTTTTTACCGTCTCTTAACTGGAATTAAGGTATATTTTCTTATATTTTTCCAGCAACAATTCCTATCCTTTTAGATTTAAATGTTTGTTTTTATAAATGTCATAGTTAAAAAAAAACTCGCTATTAGTGGGTATTGTTGCCATTTTTTTTACTTTCCGTGAACGTGTTATCTGCTCGAAAAAAAAAAAACGAAGTTGTCGAGCACGTGTTCACACGAGTTGGCTGGTTGGACGAGCATTCAGGTTTTCAAAAATTTTTGAAATCCATCCAGCATGTTGGTCGAGCAGTTATTTTAGCGTTTTTATGATCGAGCATCGATGGTTGTCGAGCCATGCTGTCGAGCATGCTCGTCCATGTAAACACCCCAAAACCACATTTTACAACAGTTAAATTTTCATTTTGCAAATCATGTTATTGCACGCAATACATAAGTCTTACCAAATTGTGAGTATATTTTTTGGGGTTAGTTAAAATCAAAGATTAATTTGTAATTTTTTAGAAATAAAATTGTATTTGAATACCTACCAGCTTTGCAATATTTATTATTTGGGACGGGCGGCGCGGCGGCGGCGCAACAACACTGACTTTTAAATGTGTACCCCACTCGATTTTTATACTCTTTACTGAATTTTATTTTTAAGATAGACATCACTGTTTGGTTTCTTAGTTGTCTGACACAGCAGCTGGATTTCTGGAGGATCAGGCGTAAGCCCCGTGAAACCACGTAGTTGAACAACAGATTGAAGACGATTATTATTGCCAACCAAATTTTTCGCTCACTGAACTCCCTGCATTTATTTGCAACGAATGTCTTAACATATTCTTCAGCCAAGGCGTATTAAAAGTAAAAACGTACTAGTAATAAACGTCGAAACATACAAGTCGAAAAAAGCACCTCGAATTCTTGTCTCTAATTAATAATTTCTTATATGTATACTCGTATATTTAAAGCTTGATCAATCTCCAACACTATCTATACCCAACTACCTATAGTTAAACAAAATTAAAAATTCAAAAAACTGGAACAAATACAAAATTACATAATCATATAAAAATATTTCTATATTAAAAATTATGGTTTTGATTTTCGAACATAAATATTAAATCAATTTGCATTATTTATATAATTCATTGTATATACAAACCTCACTCGTGGCCTTGGTCGATTTCAATTTTGATCTTTTTTCAAGGAGGTGTCCAGAAACACAAATCTTGTTATACTAATAAATATACAAGTAGGTAATAAAATCTAATAATTTCCAGAGCACTCAAAACGAAAATTGCAGTTTTGTGAAATTAAATTTCAAAACTATTTTCTTAGATAAAAGACTCCTTTACTTTAGCAGCATTAGAGAATTGTATGTTATTTCCGTCAACAAAGTAGATACGTATGTACATATAAATGAAGTTCATAACTCAAACGCGAAAATAAAAAAAAAAACAAATCAGTAAAAGAAATCCTTCGTTTTCTAACTAAGAAATCCGTTAAGAAGGATAATCCAATTACTGTTTCCTTTCTTCACATCAAAATCGCAGGTAAATTATGGTCCGACTAGAACACTACTCCGAATCCATTATATTTTCAAAGAAATCAGGTGCACACAGAACAGACGAGTAATTCTTCACCTTCATCCGCCGTGCGTCGTCGTCGTCGCATCGTACATTATACCATTTTCCTTCCCGTCCGATATGTCCGAGTACCCGGAATACTCCCAAGGGACCACCACCCGACACGCTGAAAAGTTTGTTTTTATTTTTGTTGCCAACTTATCTGCAGATCCACCAACCACCATCGCTATAGCATCGCATCGCCACCATCTTAGCGTTAGCACAGGGTGAGGTAGCTTGTTGGGTTGATTGAATTGCATCGCGTTGCGTTTTACACCAAGCCAAGACCAAGGAGTCTGTCCCAGAAGCAGGTATACCAGGTCTAGGTAGTAACTTTTTCCATATAATAATTTCAAAATATAAAGAGAAAATTTCAATTAGAGTTGGTGTAATACCTCAGGGTTATACCGTACCGACCGAGTCGAGTGCGATGGAAATTGTTTAAACTTCTTCTGGGTGAACTTTATGCCATTGACTGCAACTGTCTCAGCTCAGCTCATTGCCCGTGGCTGATGGCTGATGGCTTCAGGCTACTTGCTACAGGCTACAGCTGCTAGAACTTAAGTGCGAATGCAAACAAGCTATAAGAAAAATGGCTCTGTTCTCAGTTTGTGCAATTAGTTTAGTGGAAATTAAAAGTTCATCGTCTGTTTTTATGTTGCATATTCCTAGGCAAATTGCGGTGAAACAATTTTAAGCTGAAGTAGGTACATATACTCAACTTGTGAGTCGTGCTGGCTTAAACGCTGCTATGAGACACAAAAAATTAAATGTTTTGCAGATAGCTATAAGGCTGCATAATCTCATTGAGATGCGACTTTAAAAGACCAAAAATGTTTACATTCAACTTAATAATATGGAAACAAAATTTAATTTTTGGATCTCAGATAAGTTTGTATTTAATTACGAGGAGAATTGAAAACCATAAGCACAACTATGTATAGTAGCATGCAGCGTTACCACTTCTCAAAAAAAAGTGAAAGTAGATTTTAGGAAAAAAGTGAAGTAGATTGAGAAAAAAGGAAGTAGATTTCAAAAATTAACTTTTTCATATTATTCTAAGTATTTTTAAATTCCATTATTTCAATAAAAAAATTAAAAAAAAAAACTAGAATTATTTAAGCCTTCATATCATATAATTCAATATGTTAATGTAACATTTCTTAAATTAATTCTTGGTTGTTGCCAACGAAAACGCAAAGATTGGGTTCGTGTTGGTCAAATGAAATGACTTAAGGATGTTTTGATTGCAAAGGACGAGTTCTACAAGAAATAGTTATTGTAATCGTAATACAATTTCAGTACATCAACAAACCTTTTATCTTTGGACAACTTGAAAATATCTTTTCATATTGAAAACAAAAAATCAAATCCAAAATAACACTAGAGCACAACTTAAGACAAATAACATTAACAAACAGAAAAAAAATAAAATGCACGACTGGTTCGCATGAACTCGCTTATGTATCCAAAAGTCTGTTTAAAACTATTCCCTGTATTTTAAGAATTAAAATGTACCCGCAAAAAAGTTTGTTTTCAAAAATGTAAATGCCATTTGATTTCTGAAGAAAACCTTAATTTTTTTAAATTTGTATTTGAAAATCGTTTTTGAATTTTAGTTTAAAAATATTTTTGGTATATAGTTTTGAACTTATTATTAGAAGTCTTGCATTTCAATTTGGAAAAAATGATTACCCATTTTCAAGATATCAAATTTCAAAAAAAAAAAATAATATTTGTTTTTAAATTAAAAATAAAAACAATGACATTTTTGGCAGCAAAAAAATAGTTTAGTTCTTGAGAAAACTTAAAAACAAAATAACGGTTCTATCTGGGGTACCCTTCTGGAGCAATACAAAAATATTTTTTTTTATTGAAAGAAGCCAAACTAAGAACACAAATCTTAGCAAGAATTTAAAAAAAATCTATCGGCTTGTTTTTGAAAAAATCGAATTATCGATTTTTGACCGAACAAATTTGTATTGGGACTACTGTTATTTTTAGTTTGAAAAAAAAAACAGGAAAGACATACAGACAAATCGACAAAATCGGGGGACCCACTTTTTTCGACTTCTCTACCATCGTAATGTCATGTTCGATTAAAATCTCGAATTCGAATTTGTTTACGAATGCAAAACTTGTCCTATATGTGAAAAGTAAAAATGACAAAAGGGTTAAACTAGAATACATTAGATAAAACTGAACCTTACCGCAAATACAAATACTCAAGCGATTTTTAATTCTCTAGAAAATTTTGAGACTACATACAAGAGTGATAGGGAGTAAAAAGGAGTACATTCAGTCTATTTTTATTAAAATTGAAGTATGTAGAAACACAGATCTTAAAAATAAAGTAGATTTCATTATTTTGATGATGGTGTGAAGTAGGAAGTAGATTTTTAATTTATTTGAAAAAAAGAAGTAGATCTACTTCAATTAAAGTAAAGTGGTAACGCTGGTAGCATGGTATTATAATATTGTTGGTTTTGATATGGGAATGAAAATTTAAATGCTTGTTTGTTTAAAATTTTAATATGTACCCTTATTCAAAAGGAAAAACAATATTAATTCGGATTGAAATACTAAAAAATTACAAAACGGTGTCATATGTTGATATGTTTGGGATACCATTTTTCGCTGTCCATATCTCAAGGACAGTTTTACAGATAGTAATATTAAAAGGGTGTGTGCTCGAAAGGACTTTCAAAATAATTGATTGGTAATTTAAGAAAAAACATGAACATTTTGGTTGACCCCAAATATCTCACGAACCATTAGCGATAGCGAGTTTAATTAAATTTTGTATTTTATAATGTGGCGTGATACCAAATAAATACAAAAAAAAATCAATTAATTTTTTTTAGAAATTATAAAAAACTGAAAAAAAAAATATTTGTTGCATCGAACTTTTTACGAACAAAATATGATATTCCCTCCAAAATAATTTCTTGCAATGAACATCTGATAAAAATTTGGCAAAAATCAAAGAAACTTTTTTTTTACAAAAAATAAAAACCTAAAACAAACACTGCTAAAATTTGGTAAAAATTGTTTTCGACTTGAATATCTTGGCAAAAATAGACTAATTTTATATTATCAAAAACATTGTTTTTAACATTTATTAAAATGTTTAGAAAAATCCAACAGTCAGTTTTTTTTTCTATTATAAATAAGAATCTACAAAAATTGGTAAGAATATGTGAAGGTATTGACTTCATAACTGTTTCATTCTATGCAAAACATTTTTTATTAACTTATGATAATGTTCTTGGAAAAAGTCAAACGATATTTTTTTCATAAGAAAAAAAAACTTTTAAAAAATGCTGCTAAAATTAATAAAGATTGGTTTTCGAAAGTTATTATTTTTTCATATGCAAAACGTTGTTGCTAACTTCTAGTTATTTTTTTTAGAAAAATTCAAAAACAACAAAAAACTTAAAAGAAATAGTTTTCAACTAAACTATGAGAATAAACAAAGATAATGACTACAAATGTTTGTATATCACACATAATACTATTAATATTTAAATTTAAATTAAATATTAATATTAAAAGATTTAGAAAAATCAGCAGACGGGACCGAATGGGAAGTTATCAGCTTGAGTCGCTTCCCAGCCTCTTTTAAATATTTTATTGTTGTGTACGAAATGAATTTCCTGTTATTGAGTTAGTACCTTATAATAATAATTCAACTTCGATAAGAAAACTATGCAAATAAGAATGAAAATTAGACGATTATAAGATATATTCACAAACTAAATAAAAATATGCCAATACGTTAAGCCAAAGATCGTTGATAGATCTCCCTTATCGACAAACTTCTTCGTTGTTCATTAATTTTTAAGAACCAAGCGATTTTTTGTCCGATATTCATGATGAATAGCTTTCCAATAAAAGGTTTATGCCCAATTTCATAAAAAGCTTTTATAAATTTAACAGGATTTTAAACTGTAAAATGGGATATTATGGTTTCACCAAGCGTTTTGAAAGTAAACAAGCTTTTTAATTAATATGACAGATTGAAAGCTGATGTTTTGTTTTGTAAAATTTGTGTTCTCAATACTTGGAGATACAGAATGAATAGGTAAACAAATTCAACATTGCATTTATAATATCATTTTTATGATTTTAATTTTTAATTAGAATATTAGATTGGTCATCTTCACCTGAAGAAGATTTTCATATTTTATTTTTGAACGACACGCAATTTTTGATTTTGAAGAAGTTTTCATTGTTGTATTTTGCGATTCTTGTCATTTATTTCAACATATAATGCTTTCTCATTTTTTCTCACACAATTCGCTTAATAGAAAGAAAAAAGGGTTTTTATTTTTACAGGGTTGTGAAGAGAACTCTATTTTAACAAAAATATCCCTGAAATTTCCCATTTCAAGCTTGGTGAAACTGAAAAATTTTAAAGGCCTGATAAAATTTAAAAATCTTTTAGATAAAAGTGCTTTTAGTGTTTGTTTATGATATCGGAAATTAGTATTGATATTTAAAAAAGGGCTGTAAGTTGTTTTCGAAGAATTAAGGTCCAGTCTCCACCTCCGGACCAAAAAGCGCATCAAACAGTAAATTTTTGAGGATGTAATGGTGTCTCTTCAATTACTTAAGGATTCTCAGAACCTTAAATACTACAATTTTGTTTATTAACATACCCAACGAGTAAGAAATGTGCTTCGTCGCTGAAGAAAATTTTGTTCGAAAAATCGCCGTCCACTGCCTGTTATTCAAGCACCTATTTGATGTATTTACGACGTTGTGAATGGTCAGCTGGCTTCAGTTGTTATGTAAGGCCCCTTTCACACCAAACGAATCCGAATCAATCTGGATCACTCCGAATCAAGTTGAATCTAATTCGTCATCTCCACTCTTTCACACCAGCTGAATCAACCTGAATCTATAAAAATCCTTTCATCTTCTTTTTGTTTTCCTTCTTTAAGTCGCTCTCTCTCTCGTATGGTTGTTGATTCAAGACTGACCGGACGAGGAATCTGACAGGTTGAATCAAGTGCGACCTCGAATCAAACCTGATTGAACCAGATTCGTCCGGTCTGAAGGCGGGAAAAGAATCCCTTCACATTTAAACGGAGCGCTCGAACCCGAATCTTGATCAATTAGATTCAACTTGATTCGGAGTGATTCTGATTGATTCGGATATCGGATTCGTTTGGTGTGAAAGGGGCCTAAGCTGGAGTTTATATGAATATAGGTGTAGACCTAAATGCAAAATACGCCATAATATAAGGCACTCCTAATTCCTGAGAACGACGAGGAATCGACACATTCGGTTCTTCGGCAACACATTCACTTACAGCAGCGATATTTTCAGTGGTACTAGCGAAACGATGATGCCTTTCAATAACTGTAATCAATCCAGTCTCTTCAAATTTCTTCACAACTTTTGCCAATTGCTTGCGTGGTTGGACGATTATATAAACCATAATCTCCTCTTAAAGCACGATATGTTGCTGAGGCAGAATCACATTTTTTATGGAAGGTTTTAACAATTTGTATGCGTTATATGCTATAGTTAAGCGATCCATTTTCGTAAAAGTCAGACATTCAACTGACAAAAAAAAAATTGGTTTAACAACTTAGTTCGACCGATGTCGAATTCCAGCCCTATACTTTTGAACCCGCAAAATGGATAACCCGTTACATTTACAATTTTTCATTGGGGCCACGTGAAGGATAAAGTCTATGTCAATACTCCACAATCAATTTCAGCCCTTTTTTAAATATCAATTTAAAACCTTTTAAAAACGGACAAAGTGTCACTTAGTTCTTTCAAATTAATGAATCACAAAAAAGGTCGTCTCTTAGGGAGATCTATCAAAGATATTTGGCTTAATGTATTGGCTTATTTTTAGTAACTTTGTGAATGTGTCATTTTCATTCTTATTTGCGTAGTTTTCTCATCGTAGTAAAATTTTAAGTCAATAACTCAACACACGAATGTCATTTCGGACACAAAAATTTAATTTTAAAAAATAGTCTGGATCTGGATCTACACTGATAATTTCCCATTCCTGCCCTTCTGACGATTTTTCTCAATTGCGTTTTAACTTTTAACCGCATGGATTGCATACACTCAACTTCGCATGTACCACAAATCTTAAAGTGTGCCCAAGTAGAGGGGTTGCATACCTCACTGTTTATACTCACCGTAAATATAAGTTGGGCAGTACTCGTGGTGTGATGGTTAGTGCGTAGAACTGTCATGCCAAATTTTTTGGGTTCAATCCCTGCCTGCGCCATCTAAAGTTTTTTTTTTCACGGGTACTGCCTCTTGCGAAGAATTGACAAATTCTCCAAGAGTAATTCTTGTCATGAAAAGTGCTTTCTCAAATTAGACGTTCGAATTTGGCTTAAAACTGTAGGTCCCCTCCATCCCTGAAAACATTACTCGCACACAGAAATGGTTGAGAGTAGTAAGTCACTATGCCCTAGCTCTCAACGGACTGTTGCACCACCTAATTTATTTTATTTAAATATAAGTTGATCTTATTTCTCAAAATAATTTGTTCTTATTTCACTTTGTCAGAGTGCAATATGATTAACTGCTGAACATTTTTAAAAGTTGGTCTTATTTCACTTGCCTTTATTTTGCGGCCCCACTAAACAAGCAGTGAGGTACTAATTTGACTTTATTTCACCTTGTTTAAGTGTAATAAGACCAATCGCTGTAAATTGGCCTTATTACACTTGACAAAAAAGAAATAAAGTCCATTCCTGAAAGTTGGCCTTATTTCACTTGGCTATATTTCACGGCACAAGTGGTGTTAAATCGAACGACCAATCAATTGTGACATGAGCTGTGTATTATGTTGCGCCGTATTTCTTGAAACCACAGCTCATGCACATTATGGTTGTTCAATTGATGAACGAAAAAGTCAGTAATCATAGCTCTATAGCAATCACCACTGTTTGTAATGTTCCGCCCAGCATCGTTTTTAAAGAAGCACGGACCAATTATTCGATAAAGCACACCAACAGTCAGTTTCATCACTGCAAATGTAATAGTTTTGGTTATTGACGTGTGCATTTAACCAAAATTGAGCTTCATCGTTAAACAAACTTCGTTTATTAAGTATTTCAAATAGAACCACGATTTTCAAAATAACTTTGAACTGTTTGGAAGCGTTGTTCAGGCGTCAATCTACTCATGTTGAAATGTCAAACTTAATTCGATATCAATCCCTTGGCAGCTGATAAAATGGCAGTTAGTTAAAATAGTGTTACCAACTTTAAGTTATATAACTTTTAAAACATCTTATAATACTTATATTCACACAGTCGGAGACTAATCTGAAAAATGTGTATGCTTGCGAGTTAATAATAGAAATAAAAGAAACCTTCAATTTTGTCTCCAAAACAAATGCGTAAATGATAAAGTTTAAGAGTATATTTAATTTCGTGGAATTTCTACGCACTTACCATTCACCGTTAAACCACGTTTTTCCTACATAATAAAACATGCAACTAGTTTAGTATAGCATAATTATGTTTATAAATATGTACATTTATACTATACTTTATAAATTGTAGAAATATACTCTTATATGTACTCTTACCTTCGCCTCTTAAAACAGACAAGTGGTTAAGTGCACTAAAACTTAATACTAACTTCAAAGACAAACTGTTATAGCACCAGTGGCACTGGCAATGCCAGTGTCAGTTTAATGATGTCAATGATACTTTCACGTGAGTAAACTCAACTGCTTTTCTTGCATTAGAGAGGGGGATGTGATGTGCTGAGGTACTGATGGCAAACGGTTAGCTCGGTCTACAATCTCATGTGTGCGCAGTTAAAAGCATTTAACATAACAAAGATGTTGTATAATGTTAAAAAATAATGGAAAGAAACACTCCGCATCAGTTTGATATTTTTGATATCAATTTCATTGGTTAGGTTTTATTTTTCATAATATCAACGAAATTTTCTTGAACTGAACTTTTGCTTTAAACAAATTGTCTGAAACTTACTCAAAAAGTCAGTAATAATGAAATATAATAATTAAACAGAATAAATCAAAACTTCTAAAGGGTAATTCATTTGTGTGTTCTGAAAGTTAAGTGAAATAAAATACAATTAGCGACACATTTTTGATAAAACATTTATTTTAATATGGATTGGACTTTGTCTTTTAATTCCATTATGGTAAATGGAAACCATTTGACTAATATTTTGCCACTTCAAATGACAGTTACATTTTACAGGTGTCAAAATCCAGTGCTAAAAACTTGTAACGACGAAAAGAATGACCCTGTACAATAATTCGCGAGTCGAACATAAGGCATATTATGTATAATTTAAAGCGATCTTTTTGTGAATCTAAATTCAAAACGTTCACCTTTATGAGAAATAAAAAACTGTCATAAAACCTATATACAATTTCCACTGTTGTTAACAGAGCAGTGAAGAACTTTGTTCTTGTTACAAAATATTTTTCTAAACTTTTTCCAATAAAATTAAAATGATTTTGTTAAGAAAAAGTTAAAAATACAGAGTATTAGTAAAAGTTAATTAATCCTAATCAAGTGAATAGCAGTGTATTATAGGATAGCATGTATAAGGGAACAAAGACTTGGATGCATTTCATTTCCTGTTAATAGCACGTTAGATCAAGGATGATTTTATTAAATTTCTCTTGAAAAGTGTTTATTAGATTTTACTTGCTTTTCCTTTGATGATAATCTTTAAAAGGCATCTTTGTGATTTCAAAATCAATACTGCAGGATGAAGCTTTTCTTTTTTTTTTTTGTATACGGGTTACCATTGGCTTGAAACTTTCTTAGATCTGAATTGTTTATTTTTATATTGTCGTTACTTTTTAAAGTTTTTTTTTTGTAGATAAGAAAAGTGTCAATTTTTTATTACTTCATACTTTTTTGATTATTCACGGTAAATTTAAGATTAGTGAGACAAATTTTTGAAAATTTGAAAAGTGACTACTAGAATGATTTTGGTGGAATATAAGACATTGACTTACTTTAGTTACCAAACGATAGCTATAAAATAACTATTGAAGTTTTTAATTATATTAAACAACGACTTAAAAAAGAGGCTGGGATACGACCCACTTTCCATTTGTACGCGTCTATCTATAATTCTAAAAAGTTTTACAAAATATTAATAAAAATATTTTGTATAAGACACAAAAAGTGCGAAGTCAATATCCTTCTTTGTTTTCAAGATACTTGAGTCGAAAATCATTTGCTATCAGTTTTTTGTTGGCTTTCGTGTTTTGTAAAAAAAAGTTGTCAATTGAATTTTTCTAAAAAAAGAACTGAAAAGAACCAACAATATTTTGCATATGATGAAGTAGTTTGATTTTAAAAACTATTTTTGTTACCGAGATTTTTAGTCGAAAACCAATTTTTACCAATTTAGAAAATTTAGCACAGAATGAAAACACAATTTTGTGAACTATTTTTTTGTAGATTTTAATTTGTATGAAAGAATTGACTGTTGGATTTTAAAACAAAATGTACTTAACCTCGAAAACAATATTTTCTATAAGATGAAAAGATATGTAAGTCGAAAATCAGTTTTTATCAAACTTTGAGTAATGTTTTTTCAGGTTTTTATTTTTGGTAAAAAAATGTTAATTCGATTTTTCCCAAAATTTTATTGAATGTTGAAAACTATGTTTTTTATAAAATGAAATTAGTTTGAAGCTTATAACTTTATTTTTTAACAACTTCTAGTAATGTTTTTTTAAGGTGTACAAAAACTGTCAATTTGATTTTTCTCATAAGATTATTTTGGAGATAAAATCATATCAAAATATTCGAGGTGACAATCGTTTCTTTTTTCAGTTTTCAAATAACGGTTTTTTATAAACCACTTAAGTGCTCAAGAGTTAAAGGTTTATCTGCATAAACATGGTCTTTCGCGTAGCCTCACCAAAAAAAGTCCAGCAGTGTTAAATCGCATGATCTTGGTGACCAGTTGATATCGCCGCGACGAGGAATTACACGGCAAGGAAATGTATCTTGCAATAAAGCCATATTTGCTAGAGTTGTGTGGCTTGTGGCACTGTCTTGTTGAAACCACATATTTTCCAAGTCGTATTCTTCAGTAGCAGGCAAAAAAAAACCTCGGTTATCATATGACCTTACGTCGTTTTCGAAAAAGTAAGGTCAAATCACACCTCCTGATGCAATCACACATTGTGGATGCAATGGCCTCTCTCCAATTACTTGAGGATTCTCAGAATCCCAAATAGGACAATTTTGTTTATTAACATACCAACCGAGTGAGAAATGTGCTTCGTCGCTGAAGAAAATTGTGTTCGAAAAATCGACGTCCACCGCGCGCCTGTTGCTCAAGCACCCATTCGACATACAATCTACGACACGTTGTGAATGGTCAGCTGGCTTCAGTTGTTGTGTGAGCTGGACTTTATATGGATATAGGTGTAGATCCAAATGCAAAATACGCCATAATGTAAGGCACTCCTAATTCCTGAGAACAAGGAGGAATCGACACATTCGGGTCATCGGCAACGCTTTCACTTACAGTAGCGATATTTTCAGTGGTACTAGCGAAACGATGACGCACAGGCCGTACAATATCTGTAATCAATCCAGTCTCTTCAAATTTCTTCACAACTTTTGCCAATTGCTTGCAAATTTTTATAGAAGGTTTTAACAATTTGTATGCGTTGTGCGATAGTTAAGCAATCCATTTTCCTAAATGTCAGACTTTCAACTGAAAAAAAAATTGGTTTAACAAGTTAGTTTGACCGATGTCGAATTCCAGCCGTTATTGGTTCGTGAGATATTTTCATTTAACCAAAACTTTTTTCGTCGCCTATATCTTAAAAACCCGTAGAGATATCGACTTCAAATAAATTTTATTATACAGACAAAAACACAGAAAGGTGCAGAAGGACTTTCAAAAATATTTAGTGGGTTGACCCAAAATATGTCACCTCAAATATTTAAAGGACTTTTTTCCTTTTTAGCTCAAAAATAATTTCATGCAACGAAGAATATCGTTTCTGACATCTGGTAAATTTTTGAGAAAAATCAAATTGACAGTTTACTTACAAAAAATATAAACCTAAAAAAAAACATTACTTAAAGTTGGTAAAAATTAATTTTCGACTTAAATATCTTTTCAAAATTTAATGATATCAGCTTTAAACTAATTTAATCTCATAAAACATTTTGTTTTCAACATTCATCAAAATTTTTATAAAGTCAGATTTTTTGTAGAAAAATTAAAATCTACTGCACAAAATTGGTGTTCGACTCTTGGTATCACGTAAATAAATCAAAGTATTGACTTCAAAATTTCACTGTGTTTTTGTTAACAAAAGGTTGGAAAATCGAATCTGTATTTTTCTATATAAGGAAAAAAGAAACTAAAATTGGTAAAAATTGGGTTTCGACTAAAAATGCCGGGAACAAAATCTGATATTGGAATCAAACTTATTTTACCATATGCAAAATATTGTTGCTAACTTCTAGTTAATTTTTTAGAAAAATTTAATTGACAGCTTTTTTACAAAACACAAAATATTGTTATTAATAGTTTTTTAAAGCTTTAGAAAAATTGAAAGACGGGTACGGATAAGAATTTATCAGCTTGGGTCGAATCCCAGCATCTTTTTTACTTGCGACATATAGGAACTATATGGCAAGTTTGGCATTCGTACAAAATTTCGAACTCGAGATTTCAACCGACATGTCATTACGATAGTAGAGAAGTCGAAAAAAAGTGGGTCCTCCGATTCCATCCGTCTATGTGTCTGTCTGTCTGTCTACAATTGGGTCGATTGACTACAAATTTGGAATTTAAGGTTTTAAGCCGATTCGGGTTAGGCGTTTTTTCATTTTTTTTAAGACTAAAAATAACAGCAGTCCCCATACAAATGTTTTGGCCAAGAAAAGAGAGTTCGAAGGTTCTCACAAACGAACCTATAGTTTTTTTTTAATTTTCAATAAAAAAATATTTTTGTATTGTTCAAGTTCAAGTTCAAGTTCAAGTTTTATTGAGACAATTAAAAACAGTACAATTTGATAAAAGCAAAATTTCAAAAACTATAGTTGGTCGGCTTAGAGATATGTCTGACTGAATCAAAATTATAAATGTTCAAAAACATAATCTATTAAATTATAAATTTTAAAATATACAAGTTTTAACTTGTTCGCTTGCTCCCGGCGAACATTATCATTATTGCTCTATTTTGGCAAATATAACTTAAACACTAAAAACTATAACTAAAACTAAAACTACACTTAATCTAATAAAATACAATGATACTAAAGTTAAAAATTCTCCTTACATAACATTTTCATTTTCATATGTATATATAATTATTGGGAACTTTACCGATATTTGCAAAAGTTTATGTTAACAACAATTTTTTCAATTTTAGCAATATCACCCTCTGTAATTGGAAGGCGAAGCTTTTACATAAAAAGGGATTTCGTTAACGCTTACATCTGGTCTTAAAACAGCGATAGACCCCTCAGAATATTAAATGGTGACAGATAATATTTTTCAACTACACTATCATTGGCATTAGAATCCATTAGGGATCTTATCAATGGGTTTGCATGCAAATTTATTTTTGAAAGTTTTTTAACTAGAAGATCTATTTGGTATTTCATCAAAGGTGTAGTGTGAGTAGCCTCATAAATAGAGTTATTAGAATACCATTTTTTATCAGGCTTTCGGAACAATCCACAACAAAATCTTAATATTTTTCTTTCAAACATTTCCAATTCATTTGCAACTGTCGGTGATATGGTGAACCAAGTACAAAAACTGTATGTCAAAATTGGCCTAATGAGTGTCTTGTACATTAGAATTTTAGTTTTTGCTAAAAGGAACTTAGAATTAAACAGCACTTTTAATAATGCGGTAGCCATTTTTGCTTTTTTTAGTACCGTCCTAGCATGTTTATTAAATTGAAATCGGTTCTGGAAGTTTATTCCTAGATACTTCGTTTCTAGACGTAGTGGGATTGCTTCGTTATTTATTTTGAGATCTAGGAATTTGCTCTCTTTAACAGCGAGGTAGTGTCCTTTTCCGCTGGCGTTTCTGAAACAAGTCAATCCACACTTATTTATATTGATTTTTAATCTCCATTTTTTGAAATATTTTTCGATAAGTGGCAACCTGCGTTTAATTTTATTAAGAGCTAGAATTGGTCGACTGTCACTTGCTAATATGACAGTATCATCAGCGTAATGTATTGAACAAGGTTCATTAGAATAAGACTCTGAAAGAGGGAAGTCTTGGATATAAATGTTGAATAAAGATGGACCCAATATCGATCCCTGAGGAACACCTGTATGCACGTTGAAAAAGTCAGAATGCGCAGAATTAATAAAAATTGAGCTTTTCCTGTTTGTTAAAAAACTGAAAATTATTTTGATGAGCCAATCCGGAAAATTGAGCTTTATAAGTTTATATACAAGTCCCCGATGCCAAAGTGAATCGAAAGCTTTTTGAAGGTCAATGTCTAGACTCACTGTGCACATTTTATTTCTAAGATTTTGAATGACCTTATCTTGAAATAGAAGCAAAGCATGTTCCGTTGAGTGTCCTTTTTTAAAACCAAATTGATTGCATGGAATGATATTCCTGTCTTCGCAGAAGCTATTCAATGGGTCAGCTAATACCCGCTCAAACATTTTACCAATGTTAGAAAGAAGGGAGATAGGTCGAAAGTTATTAACTTCTCTTGTAGCTTTTATTTTCGCAATTGGCAAGATCATAGCTCGTTTCCAAATGTTTGGAAAATAACCGTTATTTATATATTGGTTGAAAATCAACGATAATACTACTGCCAAAGAATATGGACATTTTCTTAATATGTAATTAGAAATTTGGTCGATTCCAGATGATTTTTTATTATTAATGGAAGATCTGTAGAGATTTACACTTTTAGGAGAAGTAAAAGGAGACAATGCTGGATCTATCGCGTTATTTATTGAGGAAAACGTTATCATTGTGCTTGACATAAATGTTTCTTTAAAAAGGTTTACAGATGCCAAAACTTGCTGCTCAAAGTCATCATTTGACTCTGAATTGGCATAATTTGAAGAGAATAAGTCCTGAAATGCGGATAACTTGGACTGTGTGTCAATTAGCTCTTGTCCATTATAAAGAAGTTTGTCTTTCGAAATATCGGATCCATAAAATTTTCTACCGGTTATTTTGTCAATTTTTTTGGAAGCTTGAGGGGAAGGTATGATTTTTTTAAGCCTCTCAACGAAGTGATCATTGAGATCTATATTAACATTATCCTTTATAATTTTACTTAAACATTGAATTTTTAAATAAAGCTCACGACACTCAGGATGAATTCTATTCAAGTGTCGATGATAAAGTCTTTTCAGTTGTTTTAGCCAAATTCTTCGAAGATCAATTAATTTTTTTGTTAACTCTGAAATACATTTGTACTTACAGTTTTTGACATTCCGTAGATTGGAATGGTTTTCTACAGTTGTAAAAATGATTGTATTTACTTCCTTTATAAGGCCATCTATTTCCGTATTTGAAATGTTATTCTCCTTTGGTAAAACGAGATTGGATAACGAACGATGCAGAGTTAGTTGAAAAGCTTCCCAGTTTGTGTTTCTGAAATTTCTATATGTGGGTGAAGGTAAGAAAATGGGAGAACAATCTGCGAGGATTTTGTATTGTTCCAGAAGGGTAACCCCCATGGAACTGTTATTTTGTTTTTAAGTTTTCTCAAGAACTAATCAAACTATTTCAATAATTTTTTACCTGCACAAACTCTTGAATTGTCTCAATAATTTTTGATGATCAGAAATGTCATTGTTGTTATTTTTAATTAAATATAACAAACGTTTAATTTTTGTTTCGAAATTCGATATCTCGAAAATGGGTCGTTATTTTTTTACGAAATTGAAATGTAAGCTGTATATTTATAATTTCTATAATTTATAATAGAAATAAATTTTTTTGAAAATTTTAAAACACAGCAAATAGGAAACTAAATTTTTAGATACATGAGCAAGTTCGTGCGACCCAGTCGTGCATTTCATTGAAATTGCTATAGAAGAAAAAATCTCACTAATTTTTTTTAAAAGTGGTCTCTCGATCTTTTAATGTTATTATGTGCGTTTTTTTGGTATTCCATATATAGTAAAGTGAAAAATTGCCAACAAAACGATCCGCAGCAGCCAGATTTTTGTATTTAAAAATTGGTACAACTGAAAAAAGATCTGTCAAAATAATAATAAAAAAAAGAGGCTGGGATGCGACCCACACTGATAACTTTCCATCCCGTCTGTCGATTTGTCTTGCTTAATAGTTTGTCTATATGTATCAATTTTTACCAAATTTTCGTACTATTTTTTGTAGATTTAATTTTTTTATGAAAAAACGGACTGTTGGATTTTTATTAAAATAAAATGCACGACTGGGTCGCACGAACTTGCTCCTGTATGCAAAGAGTCTGTTTAAAAAATACATATACTCTTTCTGCCCGTTTCTTTAACTTGTACTAAGTATTTATTCTTCTATTTAGTCGAAGGCAAGTAAAAGAATAATATTTTAAAATCATATATATACAAAGGTACCAAGATATTACTTCTTGATAGACTCTTTAAAATAGATTGTTGATTAAATAATATATCATATTCGTTAATCCGATGCAGTGGCGCTACACGGCCATCGTTGGTATTTACAATAGTTATAGTATAAAATACATAAATATGTACCAAATGCATTAATTTGGATAAATGATAGGAATGTAATTAAAATTTTGTCAAAATAATGCGCTCTTTCGGGCTCATGCATAGGATTTGATCTGGTGAGATGGGAGGAGGTTACATTTAATACAGTTAAAATAATTAAAAAAAAAAAACTATTTTAAGATTCAAAATTTTACCTGAAAAATAAGTTTGTCTTCAAAAGTTTAAATGCCATTTTATAAATGAAAAAATCTTTGATTTTTCAAAAATTTTTTTTGAAAATCGTTAGAGCGGTTTTTTTTATAATTAATTTTTTATATATAAAATTTTTCAATTTTGTTCTAAAAATATTTTTGGTATGCAGTTGTTTAGTGATTGTAAATATACGCTCTATATTTCAATTTCGTAAAAAAAATATTAACCCGTTTTTGAGATATAGAATTTTGAAAAAAAAAAATCAATATTTTTTTAAAAATCCAAACAAAAAAATTGCACTTTTGATAATCAAATATTGTCAAAGCAATATAAGAGCTTATTCAAAAAAAAAATTATTGAAATCAGTACATAAGTTGCTGAGAAAATTAAAAAACAAAATAACGGTTCTATGAGCGGTCCCTTTCCTGAGCAATACAAAAATATGTTTTTCTTATTAAAAGAAGCCAAGTTAAAAAATAATATTTTAGAGAAAATTAAAAAAAAATCTATCGGTTTGTTTTTGAGAAAATTCGAATTATCGTTTTTTGAGCAAAAAAATTGTATGGGGGCCACTGTTAGTTTTGATCTTAAAAAAAAATGAAAAAAAACGCCTAACGCGAATCTGCTCAAAACCTTAACTTTCAAGTTTGAACTCAATCGACCCAATGGTTTAGGCTGTAGGAGCGTGGACAGACAGACAAAATTTTGCACGAATGCAAAACTTGCCATATAGTTCCTATATGTCGCAAGTAAAAATTACTGAATATCGAAAATAATATTTTCTGTGAAATAAAATAAGTTTGAAGCCAATATTTTTAATTTTTGAAAAGCTATTTGAGTCGAAAGTAAATTTTTACAAGTTTTAGTATTGTTTTTTTTTTAGGTTTTTATTTTTTGTAAAAAAAACTGTTGATCCGATTTTTCTCAAAATTCTATCGAATGTTGAAAACAATATTTCTTGTACGTTAAAATTAGTTAGAATCCATCATCTCAAATTTTTGAAAAGATGTTTGAGTCGAAAATCAATTTTTAACAACTTTTGTTAAATGTTTTTTCGGTTTTTAATTTTTGTAAAAAAAGCTGTCAATTCGATTTTTTTCAAAATATTTTTTGAAAGATAAAAGTAGTTTAAAGCCAACATCTCAAAGTTTTGAAAAGATGTTTGAGTTGAAAATAAAATTTTACCAACTTTTATAAATTTTTTTTAGGTTTTTATTTTTTATAAAAAAACTGTTAATGCGATTTTTCTCAAAATGTTTCCTTATGTGGAAAACAATATTTCTTATAAGTTTAAAGTAAAAAAAAGCTATTATCTCAAATTTTTGAAAAGATATTTGAGTCGAAAATCAATTTTTACCAACTTTTGTTAATTTTTTTTTCGGTTTTTAATTTTTTGTAAAAAAACTGTCAATTCGATTTTTTCAAAATTTTACTGAATGTTGACAACAATATTTTTTGAAAGATAAAAGTAGTTTAAAGTCAATATCTCAAAGTTTTGAAAAAATATTTAATTCGAAAATCAATTTTTACCAACTTTTATTAATTTTTTTTTGGGTTTTTATTTTTTGTAAAAAAAACTGTAAATTCGATATTTCTCAACATTTTTCAGAATGTTGAAAACAATATTTCTTATAAGATAAAATAAGTTTGACGACTTAATCTTAAGTTTTTGAAAAAATATTTGAGTCGAAATTCAATTTTTACCAACTTTGAGTAATGTTTTTTTTTGGTTTTTAATTTTTTTTTTTAAAAAACTGTCAATTCGATTTTTCTCAAAATTGTATCAGATGTCAAAAACTTTATTCTTCGTTGCACAAAATTGTTTTGGAGATGAAATCATATTTTAGTCGTAAAATTTTCGAGGTGAAAAAAATTTTTTTTTCTGTTTTTTTTGATTTATAAAAAAAACCGTTAATTCGATTATTTTTCAAAAATATACTTGTTTTGTATCACGTTACAATCTATGATATAAAATTTAATTCAAGTCTCTAGCGTCATTGGTTCATGAGATATTTAGGTTTAACCTAAATTTTCACCTTTTTTTAAACTTTTAAAAAAACCACCCACTCAATTTTCTTGAGAGCCCTTTCTGCCTTATTATGTGTATAACAAAATTTATTTGAAGTCGATATCTCTTCTGGTTCTTGAGCTATGGACGACGAAAAAACGTCGCGAACGTACGGACGTACGTATTTCGACTCTAGGGACCTTGAAACGTCGAGAAATGTCAAAATTTTCAATTTGACAAATCGGAGCCATTACAATAACTTCCTATGGGAAGTTTAAAAACACACAAATAGAAGAAAGTTTTGTGAAAATCAAATTTTAAAATAAACTTAGCAAAAAAAAACTAACTAAAACTAATAAAATGTACAATTTTCAAGAAGAAATGGTAAGAAAATATCTGGAAATTGAGATTCTATAAAAAAAAGTTCATTTAACAATTGCTTCAAGGAGGGGGTTTGTTCGTAGACTACATTAACATGTCGTGTTGAAGCGAGTTTGAAGATCGCCTCAATTCTTTATATACCTGAATCGAGTTGAAATGAGCTTAATTTGACTCGATTCCCGTCGGAGATCGGAGTCGAGTCAAAATTTGAGAAGAAAAACCTGTGTGGAGGAGTTGTTTCAACAGATAATGCATTATGGTCTGTTTATTTGCATGTTTGTGTACAAAAAATATAGTTTTGTTTTAATAAAATTACAACAAAAAAATGGACATGGAGTAAGTAGCATATTCTTATATGGTGCTGAACTAATCAGTTCTTCCTTGTTTAACACGAATCAAACTATCTCACTTGCACTTCACACATCGAAAACATCAAAACACCATTTGCATTTTAGCAAGTGCTGTCATACTTAATCATTTTTAAATCTTCTTGTGCGGTGGAAACACCAAAAAGATTTATTTAATCTAAACTGAGATAAACCTTTGGTGGAAACATAGCAAAACATAAATATCTTTTCTATTGTATTTCTCTTGCAAAATAAGCCCAGTTAGTTCATTTTCACTAACAAATCTAAATAATATCAACGGGAATAGATTGATTTTTTCCCCAATGGAAAACACACATGATTCCAAATGCACAACTACTCAACGAACACAGCCATCGAGATACAAATGCAATATCAATCGTATCAACATTTGAGAACGAAATCACATAAGATCCTTTCGAGACTCGTATAAATGTCAAAAACCCAACCGTAGTAAGATTCTATTCTAACTTTTATCGGTGTTATTCATACTATGGATATTGTTTTTGTTATTCGTATAAAATCGTACTATACTATAGATAGATTTTCCAACAAAACACGGGTATTAACTAGAAAACTAAATTTATTTGAAGTCGAAATCTCTTTTGGTTCTTGGGATATGGCCCCGTCGTAAAGAAGGTATTCCGAACCTTGAAACGTCGAGAAATCTCAAAATTTTCAATTGTACAATCAATTAAACAACAACAAAACCTGAATGGTTTTATCTAGGCCAGGATTGTTATTAACTGGCTCTTAGGGAATTTTCAAAAGGTCTTTATTTTTGTGTTTACTAAGATTCGTATTGCTTTTAAAATATTCAAATGAAATCCGTTTGACTTTTGAAATGATAAAGAATTTGGACTTTATTTTAACAGCTTTTGAAAATGCTTTTAAAAAAAAAATATAGCAACATTTTTATGTTTCACTGAAACAAGTACCAAATGTGAGTTAAAGCTACCTAAGAGCTTCAAATGTTGGTAAAACCTAGAAAACCATTTTGAAATCAATTAAAACTAACATTTTTAAATCTTAAGGAAAAAAGTGAAAAATAATTCTGATAACTCCGCAAAAAATTGCAAACGATCTGTAGATGCACCATAAAAAGAAAAACCGATAATTATTAATTTTGTTAAATTTTCGATTTAAAAAAAATTGAAAAACAATATTGATACAAATCTGAATAGTTTAGAATGTTCAAGACTGTTTGTCAATAACAATTAAATGTATTGAAGTCATTTCATACTGAATGAGGTTTTGAATTTCAATGTTTTTGAACTAATATATCAATGGGTAAGTGACACCTGCAATAGTAGTAGGCTGCAATTTTTGTTTGCTTAACTAAATAATATTTATTAAAAAAAGTTTCGTTATTCACACAAAAATATAATTCTTTGTAATGTTTGATAATTCTTTATATTTGAAATAAATCTTTAAATTTTGTATTACCAAAAGACTTCGTTTGTTTGAAAGATAACAATTTTTCCCAGTTTTTTACTTACTCTTAAAATGTTTTTGATAGTGCAATTTTAAAATGAAACTCAAAAATGAGTCATTTAAAATTAATTAAAAAACAAATCTCTGTCAATACTTACAAAATACAAATATTTTCGTATTTATGAAACGTAAAAACCAATTTAAGTTATGAAGCTCAGCTGTCTTAATGAAACCATTTATTGAATAAAATTCTCTGGATCTTGCTTAAAAAAAAAAAAAACACAAACAACCTCAACAAAAAGCTTAGATACCTCACATTTGTTTAGATATATGTACATGGAATTTGTATACAATAACGACGGAAGCATCAGCATCAGCATCAAAGTGCTGAAGCTCACGCTCGCTGCTAAGACAGAACACAGGGCTGATGTGAGGTGCACCTCAGTGCCTGGTACTAGTTCATCAAAGTATCTAACGATTCTTTCATAGAATAACCACAAAATAATTTGTCTGATGCCTGCAAATACAATAACAACAACATTGTACAAATATACAATCCAATCGAAGTGAGTAGTCGAGTCGTGCAATTTACCTGCAGCCTCTTCAATTCCTCTCTCGCATCATTGATTCGGTTTTATACCTATAATTTTGTATTGTTTTTTTTTTTTGTTTAAATAAAAGCCACAAACTACCTTTATCTCACGGTAGCGCTTGAAATTTAAACAACGATTAGCAACATGACCAAGTTTCATGTATTTGTCAGTATGACTAAGTTTGGTATAATGGCTTAATTATGAAAAGTTATAATATAACATTTTGGATCTGTTTATTTAAAGAAAATGTGTCCACCAATACAAATAACTGTTTGCTAAAAACGAATATTATATATTGCTATATTTTTTTAATAAATAAAATTAAACTTTAGTCTCTATCAATTCCAAGAATGTATTGGAAAAATGAACTGTTGAAAACCCTAAGGGGCTAGGTTATAGTTATCATTGGTTTTCATCATTGAAACCTATCATTGAAATTGTTTTGACAGGTTGGTTATAGCTTCCATTGAAATTTTCTGTCATTGGAAGAATATTTGAGGTTATAGACGGTCATTGAAAGTAAAACTGACAGGTAGGAATACAAAGAAAATGGAACGTTTTCAGTGGAACGCAACGCGTTCATTGAAAACGAGTTCATCATTGAAAAATTAAGAATGAAAAAATGAGAAAAATTTTAGGTTAAATAATGTATTTTTTAGTAGAACTAATCATCAAGTTATCAGCTTCATTTCGACACCAAAAATAACAAATTTGACTCGTTTACTCGGTTTTTAATCTCGAAACAACATTTTTAATGATGAAAACCAATTATAGCTATAACTAAACCCTTAGGGCCAATTCAGCTATCATTGATTTTCATCATTGAAACCAATCATTGGAATTTTTTTGGGCAGTTGGTTTATAGCGACCATTAAAAATATCTGTCATTAAACAAAATTTCCTGAAATACACCGACAAATGTTTGGAATTGTGGAAAATTGGAACACAGACCAGTGGAACGATTAGTTTCATTTTTAAATAGTGGAACGATTCCTTTTACTTTTAAACATAAAATTATCAGCTGTTCAGGAAAATAATGTCCATCCGGAATATAGAAAAATACATTTTTAGCGAAAAATAACTGCGCAATTAAACTTTAATTATAGATATGTGTGATTTCCGATCGATCTGTATATAATCTTCATTTTTAATCAAATTACAACACAGTCAAACATCCATGCAAAACATTTTCCGGATGGATTTCAATGATAGCTATAGCTGGCCCCTCAAAAAAATTCGAAAACTGACAGTTTAAAATTAAAAATTTTCATTAGTATTTTTGAAATCACATTATTTTCTACTGTAATGTTTAATTTTTCTAATCCTATATTTAGATTTTACTTTTATTGCACAAATGGGGCAAATTCAAAATCTTGCTTCAATCTTTGTACACCTTTCATTAGAATATTTTGATATTTTTTCTAATGAATCCATTATACTAACCGTTACGGTTACAAGTATAGAACCATTATTTTTCAAGAGTCTTCTATTGAAAAATTTGAGTACCTAGCTTAGCAGCTTAAGTGTTTAATTCTTGAATTGATTTATGTAGGTACTTTCATCACTATTTATACATATGTATATACATATTATCATACTGCGGAAATTGAATCTGAGTAAAATTAATAAAATCTGAATGACAGCAGTCAGTAACTGCTTTGTGGCTTTTTAATCTTCAATCAAATGAAATGAATTCGAAAATGGTAAATTGTTTTTACTTTTATTTTGTTATAGAAGGTTAAATAAAAGGTGATCTATTCTATGAACCTTTTATTTTTATTATTTTTAAAGTAAAAATAAACAATCCAAAGTTTATAATAAGATAAATTACCCCGAGGGTTAATTCGGGTTTAACATTTATTATTTGTTGTAATTCATTTTTAAATCTAACAGAATCTTTTTTATCTGGAAATGATAAGAAGTAAGGTTGATATCATTCGTAGAACTTGACATACCTAGAAGATTTATTTATCTTTATAATCATTTTTAATAATATATGTTTGTATGTATGGTTTCTCTTAATAAAAAATCTTATTAAAGTTGTGAGAGCCTTTAACGAAAAACAGTCATCTTTTTTGACCAACATTTCTATGTTTTTTCATTTAATCTAAATAAATTCTTACAGATGTTTGAAATAGCTTTAAGAGGTCATAAAAAGTGTTCTATAACAACAACTGAATTACATTAATACTTTTTTAGAAAAATTCTTGTGGTGTCGAATTGTTTTCTTTGTCAATCAGAATATTTTGATTAAAGATTAAAAAAGATATGAGAAAAGGTTTTCTAATAAGAGGTTTTATTTTGAATAGCTTGCTGATAAAAACTACGACACTACTATAAAATGGTAGGATACACGCTTTAACAACGCATTGGTTAGAGTTAAAAAAATGGTGAACATTTTTCAATGACAACAATATAAGATTCCTGTTCGTGTTTATTCTCTAAGATCAAAATAATCGGCCATTGAGATTTTGTGATTAAACAACTTTTGACTTTTTTCTTTGGTACCATATGAAAGATTTGGTCTAATACCAATGCTTTAAAATCGATTCAAGACTTTAAAGATGGAATTCGTGAAATTGTAGAGGTCTTGATGGCATATCCGCTTTTGTTTTGAAGAGGTGTTCTTCAACGCTGGCAACACCATTGCGTAAGCTTTTTGATCTATACTTCAGGTGTCATTCTGAGTAGATGGAAAACGGTATTTGTTCAACTGATACCCGAAAAAGGCGAATCGTTCTCCCCCTGGACCACCGATCAAACTCACGTCCTTTCTTTCGAGGTCAAGGAAACGCTGATTTTATTTATCAGTTCAAAAAATATCTCGAATACCGATAAGGCTTCGTAATGACCAGCAGTACGGCTTTCGTAGCAATAGGTCCACCGGTGATTTGAGCATTTATCTCAGCGATCAGTGGCACAAATATTTGCATCGTTTTGGAGAAAGTAAGATTATTGCACTTGATATTTCAAAAGCATTTGATAGAGTTTGACATCAGGCTCTCTTATCGAAAATGAGTGCCTTCGGTTTTGACGAATCGTTGTATTAGAAATTACCTTTCGGATTGTTCAATCTAAGTAATATTGAATGGATTCAAGTCTGGGAAACAGAAAATAAATGCTGGTGTACCGCAGGGATTTACTCTGTCTACGATACTCTTTCTCATTTCTATTAATAATCTCCTGTCTGAAACATTTAATCCAATTAATTTTATCGCTAACGATAATACTTTCAGCTTCGAGTCAAATTTATTGCAAGTCAAATTTATTGCGAGTCAAATTTAATGCGTCGAAAACTAAAGCTGCGTCTTGGATAGTATTGATCATTCAAATTAATTGGTGATGATATTATTGCTAAATCATTTACGACTCTTCGTTAAGTTTTTTGCCTCATCCTTTTTAAACTTTATTTTATCTGATTACGCTTCCTCCACTCAAACAATTTAACCGTGATACTAGTGCTTCGAGCCGAACTTCGATCGTGTTGTCAAGTTCAGAGATTCGTTGTTTAGCCGTACTACACGAATGTGGGACGCTTTACCACATTCTGTCTTTTCTAGTAATTGCAATATTATGGAATTTAAAACCAATGTGCACCTGCACCCCTTTTCAAGCCCTCCTTTCCCTTTTCTTGTCATGATAAGGGTATACAAAATCCCCTTGAGTTTACTACTCACTTACTTGGGTCTTCAGAATTATTAAGTCCGTAGGTGATCTTTAGTGGGACATAAGGCCTCAACTACTCCTATGCGCCATTGTGTTTCCTATTTCTGGCGATGTGTTCGAGCTCCCTCCAGCTCTTCCCCAGCTTCGACGATTCCACCTCAACTGTTCAAGAGAGTCAACCGGGTTCCAGTGCATTGCGCGTCCTGCAATGCAGTTATTTCCTTTTCGAAGCGTATGTCGAATCCGCTGCAACTTACGCCTTCGTTTAATAGTGTTAATGAGTTACTGGCCCATTATCCTGCATAGTTCTTCATTGGATATACGATTGGGCCTGAAAACCTCTAAAATCTTTCGTTAACACCTATTAATGGAAGTCTGCATTTTTTACTTGCGACATATAGGAACTAATATGGCAAGTTTTGCATTCGTGCAAAATTTCGAACTCGAGATTTTAATCAAACATGATATTACGATGGTAGAGAAGTCGAAAAAAGTGGGTCCCGCGATTCCGTCCGGTCAATTTTGTCTGTCTGTCCACGCTCCTACAGCCTAAACCATTGGGTCGATTGAGTTCAAACTTGGAAGTTAAGGTTTTGAGCAGATTTGCGTTAGGCGTTTTTTTCATTTTTTTTTAAGATCAAAACTAACAGTGGCCCCCATACAATTTTTTGGTCAAAAAACGAAAATTCGAATTTTCTCAAAAACAAACCGATAGATTTTTTTTAAATTTTCTCTAAAATTTTATTTTTTAACTTGGCTTATTTTAATAAGAAAAACATATTTTTGTATTGCTCAGGAAAGGTACCGCTCATAGAACCGTTTTTTTGTTTTTTAATTTTCTCAGCAACTTTTGAACCGATTTCAATAATTTTTTTTCTGAACGAGCTCTTATATTGCTTTAATAATATTTGATTATCAAAAGTGCAATTTTTTATTGTTTTGATTTTTAAAAAAATATTGAAATTTTTTTTTTCAAAATTCTATATCTCAAAAACGGGTGAACATTTTTTTACGAAATTGAAATATAGAGCGTATATTTACAATCACTAAACAACTGCATACCAAAAATATTTTTAGAACAAAATTGAAAAATTTTATATATAAAAAATTAATTTAAAAAAAAACCGCTCTAACGATTTTCAAAAAAAAAATTTTAAAAATCGAGGGTTTTTTGATTTATAAAATGGCATTTAAATTTTTGAAGACAAACTTATTTTTCAGGTAAAATTTTGAATCTTAAATTAGTTTTTTTTTAATTATTTTAACTGTATTAAATGTAACCCCCTCCCAAAAAATTGAAAAATGGAGGTTTTTTCGACAAATCAAATGGCATATATATCTTTGAAGACAAACTTATTTTACAGGTATATAAATATTATATAGATTCTTTTTAAAACAGACTCTTTGCATACAGGAGCAAGTTCGTGCGACCCAGTCGTGCACTTTATTTTGTAATCGCTGTTGTTAATTTCAAGGTGCTGCAACCGAATAATAGTACTGATCCGACGTTTGAGCAGAACAGTCGTATTTGTGTCTTCAAGCTCAGAAAGTTGTTCCTCCAAACATTGGACTACATCCCGAACGCAGCCTTAGATTTCACGATATGGCTAACGATATCTTGTTCAGTTCTGCTTTTGGTAGAGACCATACTGCCAATGTACTGAAAATTCTCTACTTTTTCTATTGGTTACTGCGCAATGTTTACCAGAGAGCATGAGTGGGAGGTTTCGAGGATGAGCGTCTTAGTTTTTCTAACGTTGATTTTCAGCCCCACGATTTTTGCTTCTTCCTCCAACCTTGTTACCATTTGATGGAGATCCAATATCCTGTACGATAGCAAGCATGCATATTCTGCATAGTCAAGTATTTTGTAAGAGTCCATCTTATTCCTCCATTTCCGGTCAATGCCGCGCCGCCCGCAGGATATCGCTGCTGACCACCAATAAGAAGAGAATTGGTGACAGTATGCAACCCTGCAACCCCTGACTTCACTTTGGACTTTAAACTCCTCCGACAACATGCCTCTATGTAAGTCGTGACATTTAGACCCATCATAAGTCGCTAAGACAATAGAGATGAACTTATCCAGGATACCCCTCCTCCGCAAAGCAAGCCAAAAAAGAGGCTGGGATGCGACCCACACTGATAACTTCCCATCCCTTCTGTCGATTTGTCTTGCTTAAAAGTTTGTCTATATGTATCAATTTTTACCAAATTTGCGTACTATTTTTTGTAGATTTTATTTTTTTATGAAAAAACGGACTGTTGGATTTTTATAAAAAAAAATACTGAATATCGAAAACAATATTTTCTGTAAAATAAAATAAGTTTGAAGCCAATATTTTTAATTTTTGAAAAGCTATTTGAGTCGAAAGTAAATTTTTACCAAGTTTTGGTTTTTTTTTTTTGTAGGTTTTTATTTTTTGTAAAAAAAACTGTCGATTCGACAATATTTTTTGAAAGATTAAAGTGTTTAAAGCCAATTTCTCAAAGTTTTGAAAAGATATTTAAATCGAAAATCAATTTTTACCAACTTTTATTAATTTTTTTTTAGGTTTTTATTTTTTGTAAAAAAAATTGTCAATTCGATGTTTTTCAAAATTTTACTGAATATTGAAAACAATATTTCTTATAAGATAAAATAAGTTTGGAGCCTAAGTCTCAAGTTTTTGAAAAGTTATTTGAGTCGAAATTCAATTTTTCCCAACTTTGAGTAATGTTGTAGGTTTTTATTTTTTTTTAAAAACTGTCAATTAGATTTTTTTCAAAATTTTATCAGATGTCAAAAACATTATTCTTCGTTGCACAAAATTGTTTTGGAGATGAAATCATATTTTGGTCGTAAAATTTTCGAGGTGACAAATTTTTTTTTCAGTTTTTTTGAATTATAAAAAAAAAACGTTAATTGGATTTTTTTCCAAAAATATACTTGTTTTGTATTACGTTACAATATATAATATAAAATTTAATTCAAGTCTCTAGCGTCATTGGTTCATGAGATATTTAGGCTTAACCAAAATGTTTACCTTTTTTTTAAACTGCTATGGTAAAAAAACCACCCACGTAATTTTCTTGAGAGCCCTTTCTGCCTTATTATCTGTATAACAAAATTTATTTGAAGTCGATATCTCTTCTGGTTCTTGAGCTATGGACGACGAAAAAAACGTCGCGAACGTACAGACGTACGGACGTACGAACGTACGTACACACGCACGCACAGACATCTTTCTAAAAATCTTTTATTTCGACTCTAGGGACCTTGAAACGTCGAGAAATGTCAACATTTTCAATTCGACAAATCGGACCCATTACAATAACTTCCTATGTTAAGTCAATAAACTCCCTGTTAACGCTGTGTTGATGTGATAAATGCAGGAGGATCCAGTCCTTTCTTTGGAAGCTTGAAACTTTCAGAGACCCATGCTGCTTCTATGAGCGCTGCTTGTTTTGCTTTATTGTTCTTAAGTGCTTTATTCGCGGTACATATCTCTTCTTTTTCCGAGGGGTGTGGATCGTATTCGAAAATTTGTTGCATCGTGCATCTCAGAAGATGTCAGTTGCACCTTGCTGTCGAATACATGGCTCAAAACCAAAGCAAAATGTTTCTTCTATCTTCTAAGCTGGTCCTCATCTGAGATCAGCCTGGAACCATCTATATCCTTCACCGGTTGTTGTTTTGAGCTCTGGACACCAGCAAACTCTTTGGTTACCCTATATAGAGGGTTCTGGCTGTCGCACCTATTTGCGGCTTTGTGTAATTCATGTCTTTCCCTTTTCAATAAAAGAAACAACCATTTTCTTAAAAAAAAAACTCGAAATTAATATCAAAATAAAACTTCATAGCCGAAAACCCTATAAATGTAATAACACAGTTTTTTGATAATTGAAATGTTATTAGGACTTGTATTTGTACCTTTCAATTTCTTTGCGTTTTTGATTTCTCTCCGATTTCTCGAAGTACTTTCAATTCCCTTTTGTAATTCAATCCATTTTACATTAAAAAACTACTTGAATTGTGCTTAAGTATCAATATACTTAATTACTTAACATGTCTGTTTTTAATATTGTTTTCGTTCGGATCCTGTTTCAAAAACTTAATAATAATATCTCCCATTTTGTACTTGACTTAGCCCATAATTTGAAAAACTAATTATCTTTTTTATACCACTGCCATCAGTTCATCTCAATTTCTCACCATCATCTAACTTCCATACGCTATATGTATATGTATGTATCTAGCTACTTGCACTAATTGATTTTCTCAATTATCCTTATAACAAATATTGAATAAATGAGTAGTTAATACTTTAGAACTTGAAAAACCTTCAACCCTGAATTCCCATTCAACATCAGACAAACTCAATTTATGAAAAAGTTAAAAGTTATAAAATATCAGCAAAAGCTATCTCTAAAGTAATATCAGTTTTGATTCCTGCTTCACTGAGCTACGCTGCACTGGAAGGATGAAATGAGTCCTATTTAAAAATATTCATATCCCTTCCAGCTTCCACATACATAATATACAATTATTATACGAGTACATACTCGTATATCTTCTCTAGAAAGCGGATAGTCATATAAAATTAATGGCTTTAAAAAAGGAAGCTGGAAAACTTTTTAATTACTCTCCAGGAAAATTGTACGTTCGACCGTTTGAAGTTTCTGTATCCGTATTCCGTATGCCATATCCGTCCACATCAACTTCAGTTCAGTTCAGTTAAGTTCAATTTTTGTTTTGTTTTTTTTTTCTTTTCAAACAAAAACTCCAATTCTGAAATAGTAAGGGCATCACTTACGATTATGGCATAATTTTTGGGTCTAATTGAGTTTTATTACAAATTTGATGATGATGTTCTTGGAAAAAAATAAAAAAAAACTAAAACTACTTTCATAAATACTCATACTTCTTGTACCTATAAAATCCGAGATATAGAAATTACTATAAATAGAAAAACTTTTGTTGAGGCTAATGTTCTCTTCAAAGTATGTCTGAGTTTAATTTAAAAGTTTTGTTGATTTAAATTCGAGTTGGAGGAGGAAAAAGAGAAGAGTTTCTTGGAGTCACAGAACTTTATTTAGTCTTCAATTTGACAATAGTAGTCGTATAAGAAACTACTTGTTGTTTTGTGAAGTTTACAACTTAAATATTGTGTACAAAGTAAAAAACAGAAATCCATTTAATTTGACTACAATCTTTATTTGTAATATCAAGAATTTAAATAATTCGGAAAAACAATTTTAATTTATTTTTTTAACTTACTAACTTTCTTAAGGTGGCGCTACAGTCCTGTGTGAACTAGGGCCTCGCCCAACAAACTTCTCTATCTAGCTCGGTCCCTAGCTAGATGTCTGCAGTTTCGCGCCCCAAATCGGGTGAGTTCACTTTCCACTTGTGCGGGCCACCTGATTCGCGGTCTTTCTCTACTACGCTGTCCTGTGGGTGTGGATTCGAAGACTTTCCGGGCCGGAGCATTGGTTTCCATGCGTTCTACGTGACCCAGCCATTTTACATTTCTGGCTAAGTCTACGTCGCTGTACAGCTCGTACAGCTCGTCGTTCCATCTTCTCCTCCACTCCCATTCTATGCATACGGGACCGTAGATCACACAAAGAACTTTTCTCTCGAAACGACCCGAGGTGCTTTCATCCGCTTTTGTCATAGTCCATGCTTCTGCACCGCATAGCAGGACGAGGATGATGGGGGTCTTATATGGCGATACTTTGGTCCTTCGAGAAAGGACTTTTCCACTCAATTGCTTTCTTAGCTTAAAGAAACAGCGGTTAGCAAGAGCTATTCCTCGGTTGATCTCAGCGCTGGTGTTGTTTTCTGCGTTAATAGCGGAGCCTAGGTAGACGAAGTCCTTTACTACCTCAAAGTGTCGTCTGTCGATGGTGACGTTTTGACCGAGACGTCGTCGGTGTTGTAGGTTCTTACTTGATAACAGCATGTACTTTGTTTTGTACTCATTAAACTCATTTTGGCCGCCTCAATTTTGACTGTCTCAATACTCACAAAAGCCCCATTGACATCACGCTGAATTCTTCCTAGTTCTTATGCTAGTAATTGGATATATGTACTTTTGAAAGATAGTGCCTCTTGTGTTGACGTGTGAGCTCTGCACTATTCTTTCAAGTACGATGTTAAAATAAAATGCACGACTGGGTCGCACGAACTTGCTCCTGTATGCAAAGAGTCTGTTTAAAAAAGTATCTATATAATATTTAAAAATATACCTGTAAAATAAGTTTGTCTTCAAAGATATGTATACCATTTGATTTGTCGAAAAAACCTCCATTTTTCAATTTTTTGGGAGGGGGTTACATTTAATACAGTTAAAATAATTTAAAAAAAAAACTAATTTAAGATTCAAAATTTTACCTGAAAAATAAGTTTGTCTTCAAAAATTTAAATGCCATTTTATAAATAAAAAAGCCCTTGATTTTTCAAAATTTTTGTTCGAAAATCGTTAGAGCTGTTTTTTTTTAAATTAATTTTTTATATATAAAATTTTTCAATTTTGTTCTAAAAATATTTTTGGTATGCAGTTGTTTAGTGATTGTAAATATACGCACTATATTTCAATTTCGTAAAAAAATGTTGACCCGTTTTTGAGATATAGAATTTTGAAAAAAAAAATTTCAATATTTTTTTAAAAATCCAAACAATAAAAAATTGCTTTTTTGATAATCAAATATTGTTAAGACAATATAAGAGCTCGTTCAGAAAAAAAAATTATTGAAATCGGTTCAAAAATTTCTGAGGAAATTAAAAAACAAAAAAACGGTTCTATGAGCGGTACCTTTCCTGAGCAATACAAAAATATGTTTTTCTTATTAAAAGAAGTCAAGTTAAAAAATAAAATTTTAGAGAAAATTTAAAAAAAATCTATCGGTTTGTTTTTGAGAAAATTCAAATGTTCGTTTTTTGACCAAAAAAATTGTATGGGGGCCACTGTTAGTTTTGATCTTAAAAAAAAAATGAAAAAAACGCCTAACGCAAATCTGCTCAAAACCTTAACTTCCAAGTTTGAACTCAATCGACCCAATGGTTTAGGCTGTAGGAGCGTGGACAGACAGACAAAATTGACCGGACGGAATCGCGGGACCCACTTTTTTCGACTTCTCTACCATCGTAATATCATGTTTGATTAAAATCTCGAGTTCGAAATTTTGCACGAATGCAAAACTTGCCATATAGTTCCTATATGTCGCAAGTAAAAATCGCATGACAGCGCATCATCTTGTCTAAAACCTTTTTTGACATCGAAAGGTTCTGTTAAGTTGTTTCCAACCTTTATGGAGCAGCGTGAATTCTCCATGGTCATCCTGCACAAACGGACGAGTTTGGCAGGGTGCCAAAACTAGACATGCCTCTATACAGCTCGTCCCTGTAGATACTGTCATATGCGGCCTTGAAATCGATGAAAAGATGGTGGGTGTCGATTTGGTGTTCTTGGGTTTTTTCCAGGATCTGCCGTAATGTGAATATTTGATCGACTGTGGACTTTCCTGGTCTAAAACCACACTGATAAGGACATATCAGGTTGTTGACGATGGGCTTTAGACGTTCACATATAACGGCAGAGAAGATTTTGTAGGCGATGTTAAGTAGACTGATTCCTCTATAATTGATGCAGTTTAGAGGGTCTCCTTTTTTCAGGATCGGGCAAACAATACTGAGGTTCCATTCATTGGGCATGCTTTCTTCCGACCATATCTTACAGATAAGTTGGTGCATGCTCCTAACCAACTTATCTCCAGCTGCTTTAAAGAGCTCGGCATTCAAGCCATCCACTCCAGCGGCTTTATTATACTTCAGCTTAGATAAGGCAATCTTTACTTCGTCTAAGTCGAGAGGACGGGATTGTTGGCTTTCGTCGTCTATATTGAATGGATCATCCTGCCTGACAGCGGAATTCGGTTCGTCTCGTCGCCGTTATACAGTCTGCAGAAGTGGTCCTTCCACATCTTCAGCATTGACTGCGGTTCCACTATGATGTTTCCACTTTCTTCTTTGCAGCCTTCGGTTCTAGGTTTATGAACCTGTGAATTTCGTTTCACCAGTTTATAAAACTTTCGAACTTCATTCCTGCTTTTAAACCTCTCAAAATCTTCGACTTTGCGTGCCTGTTGTTTGGCTGCATTTGCCTGCCGACATTCCTCATCAAACCAGGGGTTCCTTGTTGGTGACTGCTTGAACCCAGCACGTCAGAGGCGGCTTCTCTGATTGCATCTTGGCAATGTTGCCACTGGTTTTCGATACATTGTGTTGGCGGCACAGAACTTCGAGAGAGGTTACTTGTAACTCGGTCGGAGAAGGATTTGGTGATCTTTGTGGATGTTGAGGTGTGGAAAACGCGTACTGGCTACCATGACGTTTCGCCCCACAGCAAAATCTATGAGCCTGAATCCGTTGTCGGAAGTGTTGTCGTGCAGGCTATTTTTCCCGATTATTCCACCAAAGATGTCTTCCCTTCCTAGCTTGGCATTAAAATCGTTCAGGACAATTTTAATATCGTAGCTAGGACACTGCTTTTGTCTAAGAGCTCGAAGAACATATCTTTGGTGTTGTCATCCTTCTCTACTGTGGGGGCGTGTTGCCGAATTTAGCCTTGATGCGGATGGTCATGAGGCGCTCGTTGATGCACCTATAGCTCAAGACTTGTTGCCTAAGTCTGGCTCCAATGACAAAGCCGGATCCAAATAAGCCCTGTTGGTTTTCTCGGTAGCAGTCACCATAGTAAATATCGCAGTTTTTCATCCTCATTTTGCCCCGGCCATCCCATCGTATTTCCTGGATGGCGGTTATGCCTGCTTTATAGCAGTCTAAGGCCTCCGCTAATTCTTCGGCTGCACGTGGTCTGTTAAGGGACCTAACATTCCACGTGCATATCCGAAGTTCGTTGTTCTTAATTCGTTTGCTTGGGTTGTCAACAGTGAATCCGTCCGTATCCGAGGCTTGTTGGTGCTTCGCCACTAGAAGATTTTTACGTGGTCAGGAAGTCACCCCGACGGCACAACCCCCAACCTGGAGGGCCAGATCCTTAGTATAACTCCAAGGACGGGGAGCCGGATAAACCGCTCCTTATAGGCCTGGGCTCCGAATAAGTCGTAGAAGCCCCATAAGGTGTTCACTAAGTAGTTCAACCTTACTGGAACTGTAGACGCCACCGTTGATTCCATCTCGAGAATTCCTCCGCTGCCGTCTGGATAAGGAGAGGTGCCTTAGTGGAAACACCTCTCCCCCCTCTCTCGTTTGCTGCCACCAACAACTTTCCAATTAACGCAAGAACTGAAGCCGCTTGACCTCTAGAAGCGTCGTATGTTCTTGAATTGGGCTAAGCAACAACTTGAAAATGATTCGGATTTTCATCGAAAAATCATCCTCGGAACGTGAAATTGCAGCAGTATCGGCCGATTTATGCTTAAAAACCGTCGAAAATTGGGTTCAGCGCCTGGACTTCTGCAAACGTGCCCGTGTTGGCCATGCAAAAAGAAATCGAGTTCCATACATAATGACATCGAACGTACTTTTACAGGAATAAAGAATTTCATTGATATCCAAAACCATTTTTGTTTTATTTAAAAAAACTTTTATTGAAAAACCCGATACCCGATATGTAAACCTCTAAAATTATAGCAAGGAAAAGATGTGGAAGCTTTAATCGTAACCATACCAAATATTAATGTTTTTTTCTTAAAATGGAAGGATTCAAAAATAGTTTTTAATTCTAAATCAAATAAGAATTTTATTAAAAATTTACAACTTTGAATAAATTCTTCAGCAAGGATTATTTAAAAAAGGACTATAGCTTTGCTTAGGAGTTTCGTAATACGATTTTCATTAAACTTAACAATTTGAATGTCTTATATGTCTACTATATGGCAAATTTTGCATTTGTAAAAAAATTCGAACTCGAGATTTTAATCAAACATGATATTACAATGGTAGAGAAGTCGAAAAAAGTGGGTCCCGCGATTCCGTCCGGTCTGTCCTGTCTGTCTGTCCACGCTCCTACAGCCTAAACCATTGGGTCGATTGAGTTCAAACTTGAAAGTTAAGGTTTTGAGCAGATTTGCGGTAGGTGTTTTTTTCATTTTTTTTAGAGATCAAAACTAACAGTGGGCTCCATACAATTTTTTTGGTCAAAAAACGAAAATTCGAATTTTCTCAAAAACAAACCGATAGATTTTTTTAAAATTTTCTCTAAAATTTTAATTTTCAACTTGGCTTCTTTAAGTATGAAAAACATATTTTTGTATTGCTCCGTAAGGTACCGCTCATAGAACCGTTATTTTGTTTTTTAATTTTTTGAACGAGCTTGATTTGATTATCAAAAGTGTAATTTTTTTTTGTTTGGATTTTTAAAAAAATATTGATTTTTTTTTTTAAATTCTATATCTCAAAAACGGTTTAACATTTTTTTACGAAATTCAAATGTAGAGCGTGTATTTACAATCACTTACAACGACATACCAAAAATATTTTTAGAACAAAATTGAAAAATTTTATAAAAAAAAAATAGTTAAAAAAAAACGCTCTAACGATTTTCGAAAAAAAAAATTGAAAAATCAAGGGTTTTTTGATTTATAAAATGGTATTTAAATTTTTGAAGACGAACTTATTTTCAGGTAAAATTTTGAATCTTAAATTAGTTTTTTTTTTTAATTATTTTACTTGTATTAAATGTAACCCCCTCCCATCTCACCAGATGAAATCCTGTGCCCGAAAGAGCACATTATTTTGACAAAATTTTGAGTTCTGAACAAAAAATTTTGAGTACTTATATCTCGATATTTTGAAAATATCACTACCCCCTTCCTCATCGAAACGGTTCAAATTATTTAAACTAATTTTTATGTTTTTCAATTACCTGATCTTTCATCTTTTATCTAATATTTTTCATATTATGCATGTTTTAGATTTGATCTAAAATATATCGTGTTAAGTCCTCCGAAAAAGATACTGATACAAAATTCAAATCGGGCTTCTTATTCTGTTTTTTAATTATTTATTCAAACTTATATATCTTAGTTTTCCACCGCTTTTCTTATCTTGGATCAAAATTTAAAGTGCAAATAGATCCTACCAAGTCAAATTTAAGAATTTTATATCAGAACCTTTCCTGCTCAATGTGGTGTTCCTCAGGGAATCCTTCTTGGTCCTTCTCTATTCATCCTGTTTATTAACGACGTCATGTTTTTACAGGTCGATATTGATAGTTTAAATTTAAATTTTGGTGTAAAGTAAATAGCCTTTCTTTAAACCCTTCTATTCTATATCATAACTTTTACTAACAAACTAACTCCAAGTGCAAACACTGTCGCGTCATCACTTTTAAAGATTTAGGTGTTTATTTCTGTTCCAACTTAGAATTTACACATCACATCAATTTTATTGTCAATGCCAGCTGTACTTTCTGAAGTGTCAAAAAAAGTTTAACAATCCTTAAAAGTACATACATCTTTGTATCAGAATTATTCTGTAACAAATGTTCCTCAAAAACTGCTTTTCTTTTAATATAATAACAATGTAATAATTATTCTTCATATCATAAAGAATAAACGTTATTCATTCATTTGTCAAGACTTGACAGTAATAATTAAAATTTAACAGCAGTAAATAATTATCGGAAATATTTGTTTAACCTTTTTAATAATTTATTATTTCCTATTTAAAAATCCAAATAAATGCAATTTTTGCACTCACCTGATCGACGTTTTGGTTTTATCTTTACATTTAATCGCACAGGTAAAGTTATTTCGATATACCTGCTATAATATTATATGGTTGATGGTTTTGTGGTGTTTGGTTTCAAAGATTCACAATTATCGATAAACAAATAATGGGGAGATTTTTTTTTTATTTTTCTAAAATCACATTTTATAATAATTTACTTTTAGTCACGATTCTATACCGCCAATTTAGTTTTGCGAGAATCAGTTAGTTATTTATTTTTATATAATCAAACAATGCAATATTTATTTTGAAAGCCATATAGAAATTTTATATTGTAGGCAGGTGCGCTGAACAATACAATACAAAATGATGCTAATCAAAATTTTATTTCAAAACCACAATAAGTTGTTCACTTACACATCCATATGTGCATTATTCCTGATGTTATTTAAATTGAATAAAAATAATTTTATATTTTTATTTTTCCTAGTGTTAGTAGAAATATTTAACGAAAATCCTATCTGCTTAAAAAATATTAAATTGTTAAATATATTTAATTGTTTTTAAAGAATAAATGAAATTAGAAAGCAATGTATCATACCCCGATTGCATAAGCTTAGGGTCTGAATTAAATGCAAGGTCTGTACTAATATCCTCTACTCTAAAATAAAACAAACCTTCATAATTCAATTAAGACGAATTAGACAACTATACAAGTATACAACAGCATACTTCAAATGCATTTGATAAACAATAATCACATCTCGAATTGTGACGTCAGTGGTCTAAAGTAGTGGAGTGCGTAGTGCACACGACTTCTAAGACTGAGCTAATCTGATATGCGTGGGTTCGAATCCTATGTTGTGCATAAAAAGTTTTTCAAATAAAATTGGATTAAAGCTCAGCACCACAAAAAGGAGACTGATGAGTGCAAAAGTGGCAAAGCACGAAATAGCTATATCTCCAGCCAAAACAATGAGTGGTAGCACCTTTAAGTTGTTGTTGTTGTTCAAACATTCACTGAAATTGACGGAATAAGGAATGGTCAAGTCTAACAAGCTGACATTCTAGTACGAATAGTACAATAAAATAACAATAATGTGTTTATATTATTAACTTCCCATAGGTAGTTATTGTAATGGGTCCGATTTGTCAAATTGAAAATTTTGACATTTCTCGACGTTTCAAGGTCCCTAGAGTCGAAATAAAAGATTTTTAGAAAGATGTCTGTGCGTGCGTGTACGTCCGTATGTCCGTACGTTCGCGACGTTTTTTTCGTCGTCCATAGCTCAAGAACCAGGAGAGATATCGACTTCAAATAAATTTTGTTATACAGATAATAAGGCAGAAAGGGCTCTCAAGAAAATTGCGTGGGTGGTATTTTTACCATCATAACAGTTTAAAAAATAGGCTGAACATTTTGGTTAACCCTTAATATCTCATGAACCAATGATGCTAGAGACTTGAATTAAATTTTATATTATATATTGTAACGTCATACAAAACAAGTATATTTTTGGAAAAAAATCGAATTGACGGTTTTTTTTTATAAATCAAAAATACTGAAAAAAAAAATTTGTCACCTCGAAAATTTTACAACTAAAATATGATTTCACCTCCAAAACAATTTTGTGCAACGAAGAATAATGTTTTTGCCATCTGATAAAATTTTGAGAAAAATTTAATTAACAGTTTTTTTTTATAAAAAATAAAAACCTAAAAAAAAACATTACTAAAAGTTGGTAAAAATTGACTTTCGACTGAAATATCTTTTCAAAACTTTGAGATATTGGCTTTAAACTACTTTTATCTTTCAAAAAATATTGTTGTCAACATTCAGTAAAATTTTGAAAAAAATCGAAGAGACAATTTTTTTTCCAAAAAATTAAAAACCGAAAAAAAAACCTAAAAAAAAATGTATAAAAGTTGATTAAAATTGATTTTCAACTCGAATATCTTCTCAAAACTTTGAGATATTGGCTTTAAACTACTTTTATCTTTCCAAAAATATTGTTGTCAACATTCAGTAAAATTTTGAAAAAAATCGAACAGACTGTTTTCTTTTACAAAAAATTAAAAACCGAAAAAAAAAAAATTAAAAATTGATTTTCGACTCAAATATCTTTTCAAAAATTTGAGATGATGGCTTCTAACTAATTTTAACTTATAAGAAATTTTGTTTTCAACATTAAGAAAAATTTTGAGAAAAATCGAATTGACAGTTTTTTTACAAAAAATAAAAACCTAAACAAAAATTTATAAAAGTTGGTAGAAACTGTTTTTCGACATAAATATCTTTTCAAAAATTTGAGACATTGGCTTCAATTTAATTTTATCTTATAAGAAATATTGTTTTCAACATTCGATAGAATTTTGATAAAAATCGGATTAACAGTTTTTTTTACAAAAAATAAAAACCTAAAAAAAAACAATACTAAAACTTGTAAAAATTTACTTTTGACTCAAATAGCTTTTCAAAAATTAAAACTATTGGCTTCAAACTTATTTTATTTCACAGAAAATATTGTTTTCGATATTCAGTAATTTTTTTATAAAAATCCAACAGTCATACAAAAATAAAATCTACAAAAAATAGTACGCAAATTTGTTAAAAATTGATACATATAGACATACTTTTAAGCAAGACAAATTGACAGACATCCCGTCTGTCCCGGAAGTTATCAGTGTGGGTCGCATCCCAGCCTTTTTTCTTTTTGGTTTTTATATCGACATCCTTGTCCTTTGGATGTGGATATTCAGTGGTAGCCTATGAAAAGATCATTAAATTCCAATCTTGACAGCATTGGGGAATTATTAACCGTGTAGAACTTAATGCTCCAAAAACTCAATGCTGTTTTCTGTCGTTAAAGCCTAACCCACCGCTCCTGATGCTGCTATCAATAAGTGGGACTTTGATCGAGAAAACTAATCAACTTTTAGTACTCGTTATGTGTATCATAGATCAACTCTAATAGACTGATTACATATTCCATATATTTAACAAAATTGCTGCTAGGTTACTCTAACTGTGCAAGAAATGCTTAACCCCTTTAAACCTGGCTGTAATTAACAGAGCTTTCATTCGTTCAAAACATGAAAATAACAAGCATATTTGAGCAGGTGCCCCTAAATCAAATTAAAGATATGTTTACATAAAATGTTTTATCGAATTAGCCAATCCATTACCCCCTTATCAAACAATTCAGCAGTAACTTCTAGAAATGATCATGAGCTTATTCTTGAGCACAATTTCGGACGTATTGTCAAGTACAGAGATTAATTGTTTAACCGCACATCGAGAATGTGGATTTTTTTACCCTACCCTTCCCATTTTGATGTTTAATCTTTAATACTTCTGAATTTTCCCAACACTTGCATTGTGTTTAACCCTAAACATGTGAAGGGTATAATTAGCCCATGAGTGCTTGTAAATTATAAAAACAATAAAAAATGGAAAGACTAGAAATTGTATTCAAGTTCTATCAATTTATGATTTAAAAGAGGTTGCATGAAAGTACTTGTACATCTTACAAAATGTATATAAAACTAAATTTTAACAAAAGAGCTCTAGTCCATTTAAACAAAGACCTTGCGTTAAATCCGGTATTTCTGATTTTTTAGTTACTTGTTAATGATATTGGCATAAATAATAATCCACGTTTCCGACCTTGAGAGAAGAACGCAAGATGACCAAAAATTAGAAAAATCGCGAAAATTTCGGGTATATAACGACGGAATATTGCTCAAAATAAAAAAATCATTGAGCTTAAAATCGTAGATAAACCACTGGGGGTAAAATTTGCAATATCTGAGAAAATCTAAAGAAAAAGAAAAACAAAAATTGGATCTACAGGATTTACGGAAACAGCTCTTTCTATTCAGAGAAAAAACTACTTGACTAAAAAAATTGTTTCTTATTTTCCCAAAAACTAAAATGTATTTTTAGATCTGGCTTTTTGGTGTTAAATCTATTGAAAAATCGACATTTTCTTAAAATTTAAGAATGCATTTATGGCTTTGAGAAAAGTGATATCATAATAATGTATACCTTATGGCAAATTGTCCATTTCTGTTATTTTAGTCTTAATTCGTCGATTTTTTGTAAAAAACCGTATTTTACCTAATTTGTGAACCGTTACATCTACATTCTACAGCCACAACTTTCGACTCAAATGATTATTAATTTATTTCCCTTAAAATCATAGAAAATTATTGTATTTAAAAAAATTCTCCTTTAGGTGAAAAATACTGATAAGAGAATAAAGCGCGAAATTTTTGCGTTTTTTGGTCTGAACAGAAATTATGGCAAAAATAATGCAATGTCGCAAAGGCAGCAAACATTTCTGGGCATATGTTAAAACCTTACATGTCACCACATCACCCTCATTTCTAACGTTAGTTTTCAATGACCCTTCTTTTATAAGGTCAATCCAGCTTTTTTGAAGCATAGTTTTCTGATAATTCAAAGCTGCCAGAGAGTGTCACGATTTTTTCTATATTTAAGATCGTTTCAAATTTTATGGGACAAATCTTCTTTACCACTCGTGCAGTTTAAAAAATACTAAAAGAGCTTGACATACTCAAAGCAACGAATAGTATCCCTCCTGTTGCTTTAAAGGGGAGTTCATCAACGCTGGCAGAAACAGTGCGTAAGGTTTCCATCTATCCCACTTTTTAAGAGGACCAGTATCCAAGTGGCTGTAATACAGCTTTTGTTCTGCCTGTTTCTTAAAAGGCGTATCTTTCCCCCCTACGAATTATCTTCCTTCATTTTTTCAAGGCTCTTTATGGTTTATTTTGTAATAATTTTGAAGACAGATTATTACACTTGATAAATCAAAATTGCCTCCATTCGGTATCGATGAATCTCTACGTCTTTCGAATGAAGAAAATAAATTTCAACGTATAATAAGCTCCCTCCTTTAACTAATAAATGTCAATACTGTAGAAGAACGTGAAAAGATATCTTCAATGTTTTCTATCCATTGCATTGCCCCCTCTCGGTCTTTATTGAGTGCCCAAATCCTTACACCTTTTTCAACACGCGTTAATTGTGAAATTCTAATATCATTTTTCTTCTCACCCACTGTACCTCAAATGAAACCATTACTTATATGCTTCGGATTGTCAATTTGATCGAAAAAGTTCTTTATTTATTGTAAACACTTCTTGTTCCAAAATTCGTCTCAAATACTTTCTCTTTAACCAGCCTAATCTTAGCTGTACTGACTTATTTTGTAACTTAAATTTAGTTTGCAAAAAATGTTAAAGTATTGTTAAGATTTTTTCGATTTTACTTGAGATCAATTCACATATTTCAGCAAGTGTCCCAATAACAAGCTTAATTACATATATTTAACAAAAGAAGATCCCAAAAACAAGAGCTTAAAAAATGATAGACGATAGAATCACAACCAAAACTTTTTCATCGCTTAAACACAGCTGAAATGTTTTATGTCTTGCGTTGTTTTACCGATAAGCAGTTCTTTCGAAACAGCCAATTACATTTCGAACATCCCCTCACCCCCTTCAAACTGACTTACATCAGTATGTATTGCCAAGTATAGAGATATTTTTTAAATAAGCCGCACATAAAGAATGTTGAATGCTCTATCTAACTTCCCTCACATTTTAATATTTAAAACTTTTAAAGTAATATGCATCGGTATCTCCTTTTCAATGTTTTGTGTATGTAATCATAATCCTTCCGTATACTCATAGTCATAAATCCGTTATCCCCTTAGCTACTTGTAAGCTTATGCTAAAGTATGATACCATAAGGAAAGCTAATACCGTCACTTGTCTGCCAACTAAACTAATTTGGCCAATGCTTTATGCAAAACGCTCATAGCAACTCGTTTCTTTTGGAACATTGCACATTAGCTCCGTTATGGGTGTCCTGACATTACTATGCCTAATAGATTGACATGCTTATCAACTTGAAGCTGTTGCTGAAGCTCCATGAACGAAGAAGAAGAGAAGACAGTGTCTTACTTTATATGTTCTGGTCCTGCCATATCACAAAGAAAAAGACTATGCTTAGGAGACTTCTACTACAATAATGCTAGTGATCTAAGATATTCCGACATTTACTGTCTCAAAAGGTTCGTAGCTAGCACCGATTGATTTTAGCGAGTACGGCAGGTCTTTAGATTCATGTGGTATCACAATGGGCAAACTAATAGTTTAGGAATGTCGGCTTCTCCAGTCAGCACACACCTTAATCTAACCTAACCTAGTTCAATAATGTATCAATATAATAATAGAAGTAGGTGGCGCAACAGTCAGTTGAGAACTAAGGCCTAATGACTTACAACTCTCAACCATTCCTGTGTGCTATTTCTGTTGTCAGGGATGGAAGGGACCGGGACCTACAGTTTTAAGCCAAATCCGAACGGCTAAAGCACTTTTCATGACAAGAATTACTCTTGAACGATTTGTCAATTCTTCGCAAGAGGCAGTAACCGTTGAAAAAAAACTTTAGATGGCACAGGCAGGGCTTGAACCCAAGACCTCTTGCATAACAGTCCAATGCACTAACTATCACGTCACGGGTACTACCAATATTATAAAAATACTGGACAAATATTATAAACAGTTTTTATAAGAAAATTATTATATATACTAAATTTTTTATTTATCTATTTTTATGAAATTAAAAAAGCAACATATATACGTATTTTGTTTATATTAGAACACTTTTAAATCTAGGTAACGTTAAGCAAGATCCAACCCAGCTTTGCAAATTATTTATTTTTGATACATTTCTACCAAATGTCATTACCGCTCGTCATCGTTGTCTTTCAACAATAAAATTATCATTTCTTTTGATTTTCAATTTATGGTGAAATTGTTTATGAAACTAGTTTAAGTTATCTCAAAACATCTTTATAAGTTATAAAGCTAAAAAGTTCTGCCGGTATCATAATCAACTCATCAGATTATAGAAGTAGTTAAATATAAAAAAATGTGTTATCCTTTACAGTAATCTGTTAATTTAACAGAAACTAAAGAAAAAAAACATTGTATTTCTCTAACTTGCAATTGAACAAATTAAGAGAAAATCAAGCATAAATCTTTATTAACTTCACACTACCTACTAAAGGTACAAGAACTCAACAGGTGTGGTGAATTCATATACCATTGCCTTAAAATCTTTTACCGCCAACATAATTCCTTAAATTCTTTTTGTTACATATAATGTGAATATGGTTAAGCCTTGAATTCAAAAAATCTGCAAACTTTTAATTAGTTTTTATTTAATAATATTTTAACAAAAACAACTAAACATTAAAAGCATAATTTGATTTATTTTCACCATCATTTATACCATCAACTTTATGAGACTCTCTTAAATTAAATTCGCTCAATCTTATATTTTCTCTTAATCTCGAATTCGCCATAAACTACTTCCCAGTGTACTAAAAAATAAATAAATAACCATCAACTGTTTTTGAAAAACAAACCAAACAAACCGGCAAAAATATTTCCAGATTCATCTTAACACAAAAATTTTGTATCTTCACTAAAATGAAATAAGATTTTAGCAAAAGAATAAATAATATAAGAATATAAACATAAGAAAATTAATAAATTAATAGCTAGGTACCTAATGAAAGAATAAATAAAAGAAATAATACAAGAAAACCAAAAAACAAACTTTCGCCACGTCTTCTCTCACATTCACTTGTAGTTTAGTGCTTACTAAGAAAATTTTCATTTTGTATATGAAATAAACTATAAACTAGGTATAAGGCCGACTGCGACCAAAACCTGATTTTCGTCTCAGAAAAGCCTCCACCAGCAGACCACTTAACCCACGTCCGTCCGTTCCGTCCTACCGTCGCTCGTCGTCATCAACATCGTCGTCATCGTCGCTAGCCCCAATCTTTATCCATTCCTTCGTATAGTTCGTAAGTAAGTTAAGTAAAGTAACGTACAATACGTACCTTGCTCTGCTCTAAGCTACTTCTCAGTCCTCAGCTCAAACTCAGATTCAGATTCACGACGAATTTATTTAGTTTTTAGCACACAGACAGTTCAGTAGCCATATTCATCCATAGACGTGTAGTATATTCTCGTATCTTCGTTTTCGTATATCCAAAAGATACTTCTTCCATCATCATATCGTATAGTCGTCGTCGTCGTATTCGTTGTAGTCGTCAAATAGATATTCAAGTCCGGGGTTCAATTGAACCGAATGTACAAGTTTACCTCAGTCGCTCTTGGAGCGTTGTCGTGGACGGTATTTGTGATTTTTAAATGTAAGATACAATTAATATATCAGACATTTTTTCTACTAAAAATTTCGGAGTGTGTGAACTACTCTTAACGAGATCCTAATTGAAACAGGATACACTTGTTAAAATCTAAACAAATTAAAAAACAAACGAGTTTTGAATTAAAATATCAAAATATCAAAATATTTACTCGTTTTCACATTTTCTTTTAAGTTTTTTAATCTTGTGTTTGCCCCCCAACTACCGGATTTATATTATATTGGAAGAGAAAGTTTTTCTTCTCTATGGCCAAATGCATATTACCAACTTACATATATAGTGACGGTTTTTTACATATATATATATCTTTTTGTTTTTCAATCTAATTTATGAAATTTAAATTTACAAAAAATAAAAAATTTTAAATTCGGGAATCAAGTAAAATATTTTTAAAACAAAACTCTCCAAGGTGTTCTTCGGAGCTCCGTTTGGATGACACGGACCATCATCACAAGAATTCTAAGACCCAAGCTGGATTATAAAATTTAAAAAAATATACAAGTGAAAAAAGAATAGGTATTAAGATACGAAAAAACTTCGACCCTGTTTTCTCCTCTACCACAGAGAATTTATAAATTATTATAATTTTGCTGACGACTCGATTAAAAGTTAAAATAAAAAAAAGTTAAGCCACAAAAATTGTTTTAAGTTCGAAAAAAAAAGAGAAAAATTCTTTAAGAATAATTTCTAGAAATTTTAATAACAAGTTCTTGATAAATTTCGGTGTGGATAAAACCAGAATTGAATGAAAGAAGGAAAAATAAATAAATACAAATAAAAATAAAAATAAAAAGAAGAAGAAGAAGAAAAAGAAGAGAAATTATATTAACAAGTGTCAGTGTGCGTGTTTTGATTGAATTGAAAGAAACCTTAAAAAAAAAAATAGATAAAGATACAAATTTACCTAAACTTTGATATTTTATGGATATCAGCTAAAAAAGAAACTATCTATAAAACAGGATATTAACACTGAAGATATTTTTTTTTCTTTAAATTTGGATAACTTTGTCTTAAGGTAAGTTTCTTAAAGATCTTATAAAAATATCTACCTATGTTTAAAAACTAGCAAAAAGCAGGTGAAAATTTATTTAAGTTCGTTCGTCGTCGTCGTCGTCGTCGTCAGGTGTCGGGAATTCAGAATTAAAACATATATTAACTTTCTGCGGACACTTATACAGTCACAAAAAAGTGTGCGGCGAATTACTCGTAAGTGTGCTTGTGTAGTGTATCTAAGTATCTATGAGTATAGTGTGTGATGTCGTGTAGTTGCATTATTCGATTTAATTATGTTTTCTTTTCTTGCATAGAAAAGACCCAAACAGGTAATTTCTGTTCGGTGTATCTTTTTCTACCTGTAGTGTTGGTCGGGTACCTGTATCTTTACCTGTACCTAGATGGAATAATATACATATATGTACCTACAGGTGTAATTTCCTGCTGGCTTGGTTGAGTACCTATATGTAGATAGTAGTATGAGTTTTTATTACTATTTTTATAAATATTATTATTTTCATTAAAATTGAAAAAAATTCCTCTCCGAAAAGAGAGTATAAGGTGCAACACAGACAGCAGCGCAGCGACTGACATGTCCTTAGCGTATATGCAATATGCATGCATATTCATTTGAAATTAAATTGTTAATTATACAAGAAGTACGAAGTATCTACGAGTATAGTGGAAGTTTTAAGTTAGCTGCGAGTGGAAGGCAAGATTTTTTAAAGAATATCTTTTGTACGTGTTGTGTATTTGTATCTGTATCTGGAGATAGAGAGCTATGTTGCACATAATAATCATATGCAATGCATTTTGCTGCATATAGTATAGATAGTATAATGTATCTGTCTATCTGTCTACTTGTATCTATGGCTGAAACCCCAGTACCTAACCTACCTATTTTGTGCAAATGTTTCGTTTGTCTTTTTGGTCGTTTTGATCCTATAAAACTGAATGAACTTCGTGGTGAAACCATGTGTGTAGGTTTAGTGCTTTTGTGCTGCTGTTGCTCTGTTGCTTTGTGGCAAAATTTATATTGTGTATTGTTGTGATGCCGGTGGATGTTTTGGTTCCTGTCTGCTTGATAAAAGATAGATAGATATTATCTTTGCTTCCATCACTGAGAATCACGTGTGGGAGTAGGGTTTATGTATGTATGTTATGTATGTACATGCCTAGCAGCGATATATGTAAATCTACATATAATTTTCGGATGTGTGTTTAATTTGTGGAATTATTGTGTTTTTGATTCTGTTTGTCCTGGTCTGGACAGACACGGTCGGCCTTTTGATTTTCGCATTTTGGGCGGATTTTAATTAAATCCGGTTGTGTACATAATTGTTCGTGCGTCGCGTCGTCGTTCAGAGAGCTCTGACAATTTGAATTAAATCCGAGAATTAAAGGTTCGCTAAATATGATTAAAATTGTGGTTTAGGTTTAGGTGGTATTTTGATATTTTAGGGAGAATTTGTTTTTTTTTTTTTTGAAATTAGATGGGCATACCTAAGTAGGAATAAAAGTGGGAATATATGTACTACATACCTACTTGTTGAATTTGATTTTTAGTCCTTTGGTTTGAATTGAGTTATCTTCCCCAAACACATGACTGCTTATATGTTTATTGAAAATAACAATGAATTTTGCTGATGGTCAGGTTAAAAACTTAACAACTGAATTTGGAAAATCCAACGTTTAAATGAAATAAAAGTTAAATTAAAATCGTTTTGCTTCTCACAAGCTCAAGATTAATTGAAAATTGAACACAAAAACTACATTCAATGGCGGATGTAGGGTGGACACCCCCCCCTTGGGAGATATTATTTTTTAATTTTCGTAGGAATTCAAAACAAGTCGGATTGCCCTAATGGATGTGACCCACCTTTTTATGTTAAGTTATTTATTAACTTCCCATAGGAAGTTATTGTAATGGGTCCGATTTGTCAAATTGAAAATGTTGACATTTCTCGACGTTTCAAGGTAACTAGAGTCGAAATAAAGGATTTTTAGAAAGATGTCTGTGCGTGAGTGTGTACGTATGTCCGTAAGTTTTTACGTCCGTACGTTCGCGACGTTTTTTTCGTCGTCCATAGCTCAAGAACCAGAAGAGATATCGACTTGAAATAAATTTTGTTATACAGATAATAAGGCAGAAAGATGCAGAAAGGGCTCTCAAGAAAATTGCGTGGGTGGTTTTTTTACAATAGCAGTTTAAAAAAGGTGAAAATTTTGGTTAACCCTAAATATCTCATGAACCAATAATGCTAGAGGCTTGAATTAAATTTTATATTATATATTGTAACGTAATACAAAACAGGTATATTTTTAGAAAAAAATCCAATTAACGGTTTTTTTATAAATCAAAAAAAAAAAACTGAAAACAAAATTTGTCACCTAGAAAATTTTACGACTAAAATATGATTTCATCTCCAAAACAATTTTGTGCAACGAAATATAATGGTTTTGATTTCTGATAAAATTTTGAGAAAAATTGAATTGACAGTTTTTTTGAATAAAAAATATAAAAGCCTAAAAAACATTACTCAAAGTTGGTAAAAATTGAATTTCGACTCAAATATCTTTTCAAAAGCTTGAGATTAAGGCTTCAAACTTATTTTATCTAATAAGAAATATTGTTTTCAACATTCTGAAAAATGTTGAGAAAAATCTAATTGACAGTTTTTTACAAAATATAAAAACCCAAAAAAAAAAAAAAAAATAATACAAGTTGGTAAAAATTGATTTTCGACTCAAATATCTTTTCAAAACTTTGAGAATTGGCTTTAAACTACTTTCATCTTTCAAAAACTATTGTTGTCAACATTGAGTAAAATTTTGAAAAAATCGAATTGACAGTTTTTTAACAAAAAATTAAAAACCGAAAAAAAAATTAACAAAAGCTGGTAAAAATTGATTTTCGACTCAAATATCTTTTCAAAAATTGGAGATAATGGCTTCTAACTAATTTTAACTTATAACAAATAATGTTTTCAACATTCGATAAAATTTTGAGAAAAATCGAATTGACAGTTTTTTTACAAAAAATAAAAATCTAAAAAAAAAGTTGGTGAAAATTCTTTTTCGACGTAAATATCTTTTCAAAAATTAAAAATATTGGTTTCAAACTTATTTTATTTCACAGAAAATATTGTTTTCGATATTCAGTAATTTTTTTATAGAAATCCAACAGTCCGTTTTTTCATAAAAAAAATAAAATCTACAAAAAATAGTACCTACGCAAATTTGGTAAAAATTGATACGTTAGATAAACTTTTAAGCAAGACAAATCGACAGACGGGATAGGAAGTTATCAGTGTGGGTCGCATCCCAGCCTCTTTTTTTAAGTAATTGATCTTCTTCTGATTAAAAGTCTAGATCCATCCTTGATTACATTACAACTTAGTCGTTGTTTGGTTCAAGGTTGTTAGTGAAACGAATTTGTACGTGAGGATCTAAGACAGTCAGTAATGTGATATTTGTTTTAGTATTCAGTAGAAAGGCAACCAAAATATCGCTGTTAGTCTTAACATTAAATTTATAAAACATTTTGTAAACAAAATAATAATGCGAAACATAAAGTCTCAAAAAATGTTCTCATGAAAAATCAGAATTTTTTCCCCTCGAATAATTAGGTATCGGAATATAACAAAGACTAAAGAAATGTTTCTATGTTTAAATTTTACCTTTTATGTTTTCCTATCAATGTATTCCTTTTTTCTGTCATATAAATGTTTCCCTTAATTCAACATATATGCATATGAAAGTGAGACTAATACACCTTTTAAGAAATTCAATGTTTAAATTATCTTTAAGTGTCGATGTCCTAAAAATCACAAATTCTTAAACAAACGATGATTACATTTAGATTGTTTGGATGGGATCCATTTTAATTGGCAGATTTTTTATCAAAAAGGATTTGAACATTTTTCAGAGATTTAAGTGCAGCATTTTAAACAAGCTATTTTTAATGCTTATCATTTCACTAAGTAGCAATTTTCCAAATATATAGCGAAATTCACTAGCGACTTTTCTGTTATTAAAAAACGGACATTCGAACATTTCAAAACAGTGACAATTCGTGAAAATAAGCAAAGCGAACAAAATTTACTTAATTTGAATTTCCAACTGTAGACTAGACCATTCCATCCACTTCTTTTATAAGATTTATTGTACATTGGTATAACCCCGTTTTCTATTAGGAAGCTTTCTTACCAACATCAGTCTTAAGCATATTTCTCCACAAAAAATGCAGTGATACAAGTACTTCTAATTCCCGTGTAAACTAAGCCGACGATTTCTGATTCGGTCTTAAGGTTTTCAACCAAAAGAACCGAACTGTTACCTTGGGAAACTAGTAAAATTCTACATCATCGAAGGGATGTGCTCGGGACGTAAAATATCGCACTGTTCCCCACATTTGAAGCCGAGTCTTTAAATATTTTGACATCTTCGTCTTCTAAAAACATTTTTTTTTATCTTAAAAGTGACGAATTATAAAAAAAAATCAATTCTTTAAAGTAAAATTGGAAAGAAATTTTGTCAGAATTATGACAGATGTCATAAAGATTTAGCATGTTGCTAAAAGTTAAAGAAGATATTCCGTGACTTTAACTTTAGAAAACTGTTAAGAGAAGATGTAAAGATATAGTTAGGTGTTAAACCGATAAAAAATTAACTAAATCATTTTACGTAGTACCCGTGGCATGATGGTTAGTGCGTTGGACTGTCATGCCAGAGGTCTTGGGTTCGATCCCTACCTATGCCATCTAAAGTTTTTTTCACGGGTACTGCCTCTTGCGAGGAACTGACAAATTCTCCAAGAGTAATTCTTGTCATGAAAAGTGCTTTCTCAAATTTGCCGTTCGGATTCGGTTTAAAACTGTAGGTCCCCTCCATCCCTGACAACAATACTCGCACACAGGAATGGTTGAGAGTTGTAAGTCACTAGGCCCTAGTTCTCAAAAGGACTGTTGCGCCACCCAATTTATTTATTTTAAATCATTTTACTAAACCATTTAAAATTTTGCACTATACAGTTTATTTTTAAAATGTAGGTTAACAAACTTCGTTAGCGATTTTTAGGTAAATACGGTTTTTGAAAGTAAAAAGAAACCTTTACCTAAAAGCTTTAAGAAAAATCTTATTTAAGGCCAAACTTTCTTTCGGCAAAACAAGTTTTAAAGTGATTTTGAGTTTAACATTCTTCAGAAATTTGATTTGAGGTATAGTTTAATAGTATCACTGTAAGAACTCTAGCTTTAACAAGCTTAATTTCGTGAAAATTTCCTTTTTTTTCTGGCCCATTTCATAATTACTGCCCTTCCTATGAAACCGAAAAGATTTTTTTTCAGCGTTTAGCTTCTGCTAGGAACTAACCAATTCTTCAAGAGTAATTTTTGTCTATTTTAACGTTCTTACTCCTCTATTCGAAAATGTTTCTATGATTTCTATGGAAATTACGAGACTTGATAAGACTTATTTAAAACTCATTTTCAACAACAGGAATTACTTTTTAACATTTCTACAAAACATATAGCTAGAATGTTTGACCTAGCTTTGCTTTGCTTTAATTTTATTTTAGTATATATTTTGAAATAAAAATCATTCTAGCGTGCACACATTTACCACACAGAAAGGAAACATTTCGAAATTTAATTTACAATATATTTTTTTTATGAAATAAACACCATCAGGCAGGATATTATTATGCCACTGTGAATATTACAGTAAATTACATTTAACGGCCTTTCTGTTTATAGTCTACCATCACTATACCGTGTACCACGTTCGTCGTGTTGCGTTGTTAAAAGCTATTTTTTGAATCAATAATTTAACATGCTCAATTAAATAGTATTTACTCTCATACACTATGTTGATTTATTAATTTAAATTCAAAGAAGGGAAACAATTTTTAAAGAAAAAAAAAAAATAGAACAAACAAACTATCTTCAAAGGTTGCCCAAGTTCATGAAATTTGATACAAGAACGCGATATTTTGTAAAACAAAACCATCTGTAAATTCCTTTGTACTAAAATATATACTCGTATATAGGTACTCGTATAGCTTAAAAGATACTTTAGAACTTCCATTTCACTGCATAACCCAACAATTTATATAAAACAAATCTCTTAAATCACCAAAATATTTCAAATTTTATTATAAAAGATCAAAAAGGTCACAATATACAAACACAAAAACACACGCACACGTAAACAATTCATAAATCCTTAAAACTTAGCACTTTAATATTATTTCCTTTAAAATTACGCATTATAAAGAAAACGAAAATACCTATAATATCCATCATCGGTGTCTTTTTCTTCGTCTAATCTAGATTAATGAAAATAATTTTAAGATATTTTTGAAAATAAAGAAAACAGGTACACAAAATACAAAAATATTTGTTCGCATTTTTAGATTTACGTCACAAGTTTGAAGACTCATATTTTGGTCTATAATTGCCCTTTCTATTATTTAAAACATTGGACAAGATATTCTTAAAGGAATTTCAAGGTTTTTAAAAAATATTTTCTGAATGAATATCAAAACTTGGAATTCCATTCCAATAATTGTTGTTTTGTGTTTCCTTTGGAAAAAAATAATCTGTTGAATTTAGAAATTACGGATTAACATACATTTCGGTCTTAAGAAGGCATAGTTGAGACTTAATGCTGCACAAATTTAACATTTCTCTGCTAAAAGTATGTATTTTAATAAATGTTGAAATATTTATTTGATAAATAGAAACAACTGAAATTCTTTACAAAAATATTAAAGTTCAATGAAATTTTGTTTACAAAATAAACTACCTATAAAAATAAGAGGATTTTAAGGATCTGAGATGAATACAAAATCATATATCGTAATAAAATGTTACTTGAAGCATGTATTTGACTTAATAATTCATTCTATCTACGAATATTCGAACAGTGGTGCATTTTATACCTAAAACATTCCATAACAAAATCGACTTTTAATTTATTTAAGAATTTTAATTTTTAATAATTTTTTTTTGAGAAAATATTGATTCTTTCTTAAAAACATGATTAAGCGTTTTTAATTTTTCTTAAAAGAAACTTTTTGTTTTTTTTTTTGGAAAGTGTATTCTATCTATGTACCTGGTTGTGCCTTAAGTCCTGTTGCAAGTATACAACACCATGAAACAAGAACTATGTATATAATATTAGTTTAATTAAAAAAGTTGCTTCCTCAGAATTACCGACCTTAGCTTTAATACCGGTTGTTAAACGTCGTGGCCATTGAACTGGTAGCGCAGTAAGTTTCCTATTACTTTGCCCTAAGAATTTAAAAATTCTTGTGAGAAGTCTTTCAGGCACGCTCTACAGTTCTGATCACAAAAAACCAATCTTAGTTATTAGGGTATGGACTTCCCGATAGTTAATCTTAAGCTTCTCTTAAACCTACGATATTGACAATAAGACACTTCTGTTTTGTGAAGAATCCATCTATCCATCTATCTCGATTGAAAAGGTTATTTACTAAACCCTCTACCACATCTCCAAAGTAAAGGGTTTTTCAATTGGGGCGGGTAGATTTTAGAGCCCCCTGGCGGCCATTATGTTTTGGTGACATCTGTCAAATCGTTTGTTTATTATTCAGTTGTTTATGCCAAATCATCATGGCCAGTTACACAATTGAACAGCACGTTCAAACTTTATTATCAAAATTAGTGTTCGTTAACGCAAACGTTGCGCGCATTGCGCCAATTTTACGGAAGACGTGCTTGCCCTTCCAAGTCGAGTCCTAAACGACCGGACCGGTTTAGTAAACAATCAGCCAACATCCGTACGTTCATGGAACGCAATATCGGCAGATAACATCGCCGCAGTCCTTGAAAGTGTACATCATAACCCGAGGCAGTATATTTCGCGCCGTGCACAAGAACTCGGCCTTTCGCAGACTTCAACTTGGTGAATTTTGCGTTGGGACTTGGGCCTCCACCCGAACAAAATCCAACTGACCCAGCTTCGAATCGTTTGGAAGAAAACCCTAATTTTGCCCGAAAAATCATGTTTAGTGACGAGGCGCATTTTTGGGTGAATGGCTGTGTTAACAAGCAAAATTGACGTATGTGGGACGACACCAACTCACGCGAGGTTCACCAGGTGATAATGCATCCTCAAAAAGTTACCGTTTGGTGTGGATTTTGGACCAGCTGGCGGCGGCATAATTGGTCCGTACTTTTTTGAAAACGACGTTAGTGAGGCGGTCACCGTCAATAGCGAGCGCTACATAACGATGATAACTAATTTCTTATATCCCAAATTGAACCATATCTATGCAATGCACCTAGACGACATGTGGTTTCAGCAGAACGGCACACAGCAAACGCCACGATTGATATTTTGCATGAACGATTTGAGGGTAAAATTATCTCTCGCAATGGTGATGTGAATTGGCCACCAAGGTCATGCGATTTGACCCCGCTTAACTTTTTCCTGTGTGGTTTCTTCAAGTCGCAGGTCTATGCAAATAAACCACAATCGACCGATGCCCTTAAGGTGAACACAACTCAGGCAATCACTCAAATTCAGCCTGATCTATGCGGAAGAGCCATTAAAAATTGGATCACTCGGATCCGTGCCACCGTAAGAAGCCGAGGCGGGCATTTGAATGATGTCATATTCTACATTTTTGTTAATACCTCACACACAGCTTGTTTTATTCCATTTCAACATCTACCCGCCCTTATTGAAAAACCCTTTACAACTACCGTGTTCATAGTCGTTAACAAAAATGGCGGGAAGGGACAATTTGGAGTGAGACTTTACAGAAGCATAGTGAAGGTTACGTTAGACCCTTAGAACAACAGTTAAAAAAAAAAAATTGTGTGGCGCAACAGTCCGTTGAGAACTAGGGCCTAGTGACTTAAAACTCTAAACCATTCCTGTATGCGAGTATTGTTTTCAGGGATGGAGGGGACCTACAGTTTTAACGGCTAGTTTGAGAAAGCACTTTTCATGACAAGAATTACTCTTGGAGAATTTGTCAATTCCTCGTAAGAGGCAGTACCGGTAAAAAAAAATGTGTCCGTTGAGAACTAGGGCCTAGTGACTTACAACTCTCAACTATTCCTGTGTGCGAGTAATGTTGTCAGGTATGGAGGGGACCTACAGTTTATATGCCGAATCTGAACGGCTAATTTGAGAAAGCACTTTTCATGACAAGAATTACTCTTGGAGAATTGGTCAATTCCTCGCAAAAGGCAGTACCCGTGAAAAAAACTTTAGATGACACAGGCAGGGATCGAACCCAAGACCTTTGGCATGACAGTCCAACGCACTAACCATCACGCCACGGGTACTACTATGTGTTCAAAAAGACGTTTCAAATCTATACAGTTTTGAATTATTCCATATTAAACTTTAAAAATATTTATGCTATATTTTCAATTGTGAATTAGTGGCAGGAGGAGTTTTTGGATATATTTTCAATGTGTTCTTTATTTCTGAGTATTGAAAGATTATACTTTAAAAATTTTTTGCTACTAGAAAATATTTCACAAAATATTGAAAATGAACTTCTAAACACTTTGTATTAATATAAGTTGATTTTGACACTTTGACATCTCATAGCTCTCTCGTCGCACAACATATTTCAAAAGAGGGCTTCTATGGCGTATACGCAATATTTTATTTCATTCAATTTTCAATATACATATATATTTTTTATTTTCGTTTGTGCACTGTAATAAAATCCTGCACTGTCACATACTATGTATGTAAATACCTTAAGAATTTAATATAAATATACATGCATGCATATACATTAATACAAAACACATACAATAACATAGACAGCAAAGTTTTTATATTATATTTTGAAGAATCAGGTGGTGGTGGATGTCGACATGATTATAAAATTTAATTTGTTTTTGCTATACGAATACTCTAAGAAATAAAATACTTTTTGATTTCTTCAAGAAAAACATCTTTTTTATGTTTTGAAAAGTTTGAAGGAAAGTTTTGTGTTTAGGGGGATACAGTTCACTTGTGCGACGAAAGAACCAAAGGATAACAAAGTTTTTTTGTTTGCGTGCTTAGAAAATGATTAATATAAAATAAAGGGTATAGGAGAAAAACGGCTAAGATTTACTTGGACTTGAGATAGATGAAAAGTGAACGTTTATATGCTTATTAAATTTTTAATTTTAAAATAAACAGCAAATAGTAAATTGAATATAACTTCAAAAGCAAAATTCATTTAATATTTTATTCATAAACTAAAACGTTAAAGAATTGTTTTCTGTAATTTAGTAGTATGTGAGTTTTATTTTTACAATACAAATTTTACATTTAAATTATTATAAACATTAAAAAACCTAGAGCACACAACTTTGAGACTCTAGGTTTTTGGTACAACACGTCTGTGAAATTCTACGACGTAATGCGCATCGTTAAACTTGCAAACAATTTACGAAATAAATTATTTTGCCACCTACTACCACCTTTGTGAATAAAAAAAAATAAATCAATAAAAGTTACAACAGGAGGTTCAATCCATTTAATTTTTCCATTTTATTATATATGTACATATGTACATAAATCGTATATACACATATCGAAATTATTGCGGCCTTGATGTTGAATTTACACTCAGACAATTTCATTTAACAAGAATAAGTGACATTTCGACGTTAAGCTTAATGTTTCTTGCACCTAAGTGACTCAGTTTATATTAATTCCCAGGAAATAGGGCTCTTTAAAGCTGAAAGTTTATAAAAACAACAACAAAAATATACGTTTTAATCCTCGCGTTTTATAATTTATTTTATGAGCTTTTAACTCTTTCACAATTTTATGAAAATGCACTTTGCACATCAGATAGACACTCTTGTAGATATAAAGATTAAATGCGCAATTTCAATATGTAAATTTCATTGAGCCCTTAAAATTTTTAAAAATACTTTTTATTTTGTTTACTGATTGTTTAAACAAAATTAAAAAAAAGTATTCATTTAAGTAGGTACACATATATGTACCTATCACATTCTTAAGTCGTGATAGAATCAACCAAAGAAGCAATTTAAGATAAATTGCGTCAATGTTTGACATAAAGGGTAGATTAGGTATGTACACATAGGTAAATACAAGTGAAAGTGAGTAATGTCAAGACAATAAAATGTATTATTTATTTGCGTCTAAAAGCAATTAAATCTATATTTCTTTTATTAGAACGTTAATAAAACAACTGTGAACCTGATTTTTGTTTTTAGTGCGAGTTTCGAGAGCAAGAATAAAGAATTTAGAAACAAACAGAAAACGATTGACATTTTTAAATAAATTGTTGCATTTAGTATTGACGATATATTTTCCACTTATTTGTTTTAGTAAATTTTTGTTTCTACAGGGCTTTCCAATAACAGGATTGATTTTGATACTAAAAGAATCGAATATATTTTAAGGGAAACCAATTTATTTTTTTTATATTATTACCCTTATGATGATTAATCACAGTGCGAGCAATTAGGAAGGGAGGATAGGATTAGAAAGGATATATCGATGCACATTGGTTTTAAATGTGTTCACATTGTAATGAGTGGGAAACATTGAGTCTGGTAAAGCATTCCACATTCGTGTAGTGCGACTAAAGAAAGAAAATCTGTACTTAACAGTACGTCCGAAATTGGGCTCAAGGGTAAACTGATATGAGCATTTCTAGAAAAACGGGTATTACGGTTGAATTGTTTGAGGGAAGGAATGCAACTGGCTATTTCATTGGAGCATTGCTTATGAAAGTAGCGATAAAATAATGACAGGCATGAAACCTTACGACGGTGCTCGAGAGATACAAAAGTTTCAGTTAGACAATGGTCACCTATCATTTTTATAGCTCTCTTTTGAATTCTGTCTAGGAGACTCAAGTAGGTTATAAGAGCACCTGCCCAGATATGGGAATTGTACTCGAGTTTCGGACGAATATAGGCTTTATAGACCTGACCTGTAGTCCTTATTTTAAGTTGTGGATAGTTGGTAAGGAGTTTATTTTTCATGTGAACTGAATGAAAACTGTCTAAAGGTTTTAGCCAAGAATTGTGTTCACTATTCCGAAAAATAACACAATCCCAATAAAAACATCAAAAGCTGTAAGACTTTAGTCGTTATTCAAAATACTATGAATTGTCGTGTGTGGAATGCCTTATTCCAAAAAGCGAAGAGGAATAAACGAATGTAGGGTTTCTATTTTATAAATCACTTACTTGTTCCAACAACTCAAATTTTTCCTCCATTTCAAAATATATACGGACGATAAGGTTTAAAGCACCTTCCAACGATTTAAAAGTACTTTATCTTTTCGGGCTTTGAATGCAAAAAGTTCACAATTTTTATATTTAATTTTAAAAACTTTAATGGACCAAATTCCAAATCCCTCCAATTGTGTTGAAAAAAATTTAAATCAGTAGTAGAATCGTCAATTCTTCGTATATTTGCACTCTCTCTAAGCTCAGGTATATTTTCAATCACATGGAAGAAGAAATTTATTACACCACTTTAAAAAAGAGTAACAAGTCTCATATTAGTAATTCCAGACCAATCTATAAGTTGTCCACCTGTATTCTCAAGCTTTTTGTACAACTTGTTTGTGATAGTTTAAATTTTAACTGTAGGGATATTATAGGTAATCGAAAACATGATTTTAAGCAAAAACGTTCGACAGTTAGTAATCTTAAGCTTTTGACCAACTTTCTCATGATATCATAACATTTAATTTGAAGGCAATAAGGTTTCATTCTCAAATCATCACATCATCATCACATGGATTTCTTCTTACATTCAAAATTTTAAAATAGATATTAGAATTTTAAATCTGAAGTTCATTCTTCAACCTTTTCATTATTAATAAGGAGTTCCCCAGGGTAGTCATTTAGGACCTCTACTTTTTTTTATGTTTTAATAAGCACACACTCAAGGGGATATTACTACCCTTATTATGCAGAGGCACAGTGTGAGCATTAGGAAGAGGAGAGAGGGTTTAAAAGGAGATGTCGCGTCGGTGCACAGTGGTTTTGAACTCCTGAATATTGCAATGACTAGGAAAGTCAGAGTGTGGTAAGGCATTCCACATTCGCGTAGTACGGCTAAAGAACGAATCTCTGTATTTGACAGTACGGCCGAAGTTGGGCTCGAAGTAAGTAAGTTGCAGGAGCACCAGCCCAGAGATGGGAGTTATACTCAAGCTTTGGACATATACGAGGTGTGTTCAAAAAGTACCCGGAATTTTCGTTTTTTCAAAAAAATATTTATTTATTCGTTTACATCAATGTGGTCCCCTTCAAAGTAGTCCCTCCCAGATATAATACACTTATGTCAGCATTTTTTCCAATCTTGGAAGGACTCTTGATATTCACTTTTTGATATGTCCTTGAGCTTTCTCAGCGATTTTGCCTTTATTTCTTCAATCGAGGAAAAACTCCGTCCTTTCATTGGTCTCTTCAACTTTGGAAACAGGAAAAAGTTATACGGAGCCATATCTGGTGAATATGGAGGTTGGGCATGACTACGGTATTGTTTTTGGCCAAAAAAATACGAACAAGCAACGACGAGTGAGCAGGTGCGTTATCGTGGTGCAAAAGCCATGAACTGTGATTGCTTCACGCAAACGTCGCATAACTTCAAAGTAATACTCCTTTTTAACTGTACGACCTTGTGGTAAGAACTCTTGATGCACTATACCATTATAATCGAAGAAAACAGTAAGCAAAACCTTCACATTTGATCGAACTTGACGTGCTTTTTTCGTTCTTGACGTTAGATGCTTCCAGGTGGACGATAGTGCTTTGGTTTCGACATCATAACCGTACACCCATGTTTTATAACCAGTTGTGACCCTTTCAAGCAAACTTGGATCGTCGTTGACGTCATTTAACAGCTCTTGAGCGATGTTCATGCGATTGTTTTTTGGTCAAAATTCAGCAGTTTCAGCAAAAATCGCCGAGCTCATAAAAACACGCGAACCTTAGCAACTACCACAGACAAAGTAAACAGTGAATATAGCTGAAAATTGCATCATACTTTAGGGGCATGTATACCAACCAAATAAAAAAATAATTTTGACCTTCGGACTCTCCAGACCCGCGGAATTTAAAAATTCTGGGTACTTTTTGAACACACCTCGTATATAAGTCTTGTAGATAACAGCTAGATCAGAAGGGGTGAAACATTTCTTACATCGCCTAAGGAAACGCAAACACCTTGTGGCATTTTTGGCGACATTGCGTATGTGATCATTCCACAAGAGGTGGTTGGTGACACACATACCGAGAATATCGAGGTGTTCAGTCTCATTGACGCAAGTGCCATCCATGGATAATGGCAATGGAGGTATATCTCGCTTTAACGATACAAGACAGCATTGCGTTTTCGAAGCATTAAATTCCACGCGGTTTTTTAATCCCCATTGAACAATGCTGTTTAGGTCGGAATTTAATGAGCTTATCATATTTTGTCGTTGCTGTTCCACATCCGAAGAAGAGGGATGTGAGTCTGAAAACGAATATGAAAAGCTAAGAGTACTATCATCAGCGAAACAATGTATTGGGTTAGAAGTTGCAGACAGGAGATCATTAAGAAAAATGAAAAAAAGTGTTGGAGATAGAACAGAGCCCTGGGGCACACCAGCATTTATCAATGATGTACCTCTTTGTGTATGTTATGAATGATATGAAAGTCTTTAAAAGCATAAACCTCTTCTATTTTTCTTAGCTATTAATAATGTACCCCTTTGTATACGGTATGGATGATATGAAAGTCTTTAATATCATAAAGTCTCCAAGAAATTGTGTACAACTCTAAGAGGATATTCATAGTTTTGTTATTTGTTACAAAAAGAATGGGCTAAAGCTCAACCCAATTACTTGACTTTCTTTAAAAAACGTACTCCTAGTTCGATTGATCTTGGAGTTCTTTTTAATTCTAGTGTCGATTTCACGGATTCTAATTTCGATTTCGATCTTTAGTAAATCCAATTCCTTGTAGAAATGTGTTGAACATTGGTATAGAAAATTTCAGGATCAATACGTTGCTCTCGTTCTATATAACACTTTATTGTCTGTTCTCATCTTAAATACTCATCCCAAATATGCACTGAGTGATGAGCAAGAGGAGGACATTTTTTGTTACGGCAATTCTTTGGTCGTTAAATATATGTAGCTTGTATAAAGCTTTCTTAAGTAGTGGCATGATACCGTATTCAAAAATGTTCTTGTTATTTTTAGTAATGGCGTAGTTTTTACTAGAAAAATTTCAAAAGCTTATAGCAGCCTAAATAGTGGGTTAATCCAAATAAAATCTCTAAATGAAAAACCATTTACTTGACTATTTCTTAAATGTGTATGTCACCTTGAATAAAATATGGATTTGAGTACGTAAAATAACTAATTAAAATAATAATTGTAGGAAATCAAAAGTTGAAAATCAAGTTGTAGATTTTGAAAAAGAATCTATTACCGAAACAATCAATTTTATCAAAAACAACATTTAATGATAGTTCTCAATCAAAATCAAGAACCAGGAGTTATATTGATTTTAAGGATGTGGATACATTTGATATCCATATACCTACCTATTTAACGACTGCAATTAATATCTCAAAAAACTGTTTATATATACATATGTAGATACTTATGTAAGTGAGAGTATCATGTAGATTTGTAGATATTTGAAAGTCTATATTTCAGGTTTACTATAAATAAAAATGTATCTACCTGAAATTAATTATTATTATTTCCTGTCACGCATGTACTACATATATCTAATTATATTTTGAAGTCTTATTATTAATTAAGTTTTTTTTTTCTATCGAAATATTATTAGCAAAAATTATAATCATACATCTATTTATTTTTATTTTCTATTATAACATCTGCAAATATACATATGTATGTATGTACATGTATCTACTATGTTATTCGAAATATAATCTCGGGATACAATAAATTTGTAGTATACCTTTATTTTATATTTTACCATCATTTGTATCTTTACTTTTTTTTCACATATTATTATGAACAGGTTATTCGCATTAGGTTTTTATTTTAAATTTTTTGTTTTTGTCGAGTTATATGTACGTTAGAAAAAACAAAATTAAAAAAAAACATGGCATTAAGTTGGGGATAGTAATTATATGATGGGGAAATTTGTTTTATTTCGAACCGGTATGCGGTACGGTGACATCATTCACATTAAAAATGATGAAATATTGCAAAGTGATCTTTTCTTATTTTTTCGCAAATATTTGTTGAACATACAATGTTTTTTTTTTTTACAATCAAATTTTAAAATAAAGCTAAACATGAACATAACTTTACCTATGCTTTATAAGTACCTATGGTCTTTTTTGATAAATATTTAAGAGCGAAGAATACAAATAAAAAGGAAAATATGCTCCTAGTTAGGAATATCATACATATTTTATACATAATCTTTTGTAAAAACTCTTATTCTCTTAACCTTTGTAATAGTTACCTTTAAAACTCACGTCTTTTTAAAGAAAAAGTGGAAAAAACGCAATCAAAGAAAAATTCCACCTTTTTTTGACCAATTTACTGTGCTTTTCCCTTATAAGAGGTTTATAGACTGAAACATTTCCTAAAATTATCTGAAGTTCCTAGTGTAAAAAAGTTAGAAGTAGTCAAAACAATAATTTTAAGGTTTATTATTATTATACTCCATTTAATTGGGTTTAACTGTATAAGTTGACTTTTAATATTCATTGTTCATATGAAAGTGCTGTTTTATATTTTTGATTTTATGAATAAAACAGCTTTACAATACTACAGTTTCAATTATCGCTACTTATATATTTCCTTAAAGTTAAAGCTTGATCTAAGCAATTGCTTATTATGAAATTCGGTAAGACATAAATTAGCAGTTGTCATAAACCAACAAAACAAAATTACTAGCGAAAGTTCCAAAGGTGATACCAAGGGTAACAAGACGTTATTGCATATATGTATTATAAAGATTCTATTGCCTTATTTTATTAGCATTTTAAAATATCACATCGAAACACTTGTATAGGTATTGAAATGCTGGTTTTCAAGTATAGTGTTTTTATTACATTTTCTCCAATAATTTTAAAATACAAAATAATAAAATGTTTAGGAACGATATAAATTTTAATAGTTTTATACTTAGTTCATGTCTAGACACTAAAATTCTATAATGTTTCATGAATATTAACAAGTTTTGGAAAAAATTCTCAAATACAAAGTAAGCAAATTGTTTGCAAAAATAACGTGACTTTAATTAAAATATTCAACATCTTGTCACGTATGTTTTAATTATTTCTCAGGTATAGAATTTATAAGTATTTTTAAATATCATTTTAAAGTAAAAATTAAAGATATACTTATTTTACTTGAATTTTATAAACTTTGAAACAAATTTTGTAATATGTTTCCTTAACTTTGCAAAGAACAAAAAATGTCAATCTGGCTAGCCCAACTTTGTATGGTTTCAAAATAAATAAAATGCACGACTGGGTCGCACGAACTTGGTCCTGTATTCAAAGAGTCTGTTTAAAAAAGTACCTATGTTTATAAGATTTAAAAATATACCTGTAAAATAAGTTTGTCTTCAAAGATATAAATGCCATTTGATTTGTCGAAAAAACCTCCATTTTTCAATTTTTTTTGGGAGGGGGTTACATTTAATACAGTTAAAATAATTAAAAAAAAAACTGATTTAAGATTCTAAATTTTACCTGAAAAATTAGATTGTCTTCAAAAAATTAAATGCCATTTTATAGTTCAAAAAACCCTTGATTTTTCAAATTTTTTTTTCGAAAATCGTTTGAGCGTTTTTTTTTAAATTAATTTTTTATATATAAAATTTTTCAATTTCGTTCTAAAAATATTTTTGATGTGCAGTTGTTTAGTGATTATAAATATACGCTCTACATTTGAATTTCGTAAAAAAATGTTGACCCGTTTTTGAGATATAGAATTTTGAAAATAAAAAATTCAATATTTTTTTAAAAATCCAATCAAAAAAAGAATTGCACTTTTGATAATCAAATATTGTTAAGGCAGTATAAGAGCTCGTTCAAAAAAAACTATTGAAATCAGTTCATAAGTTACTGAGAAAATTAAAAAAACAAAAAAAACGGTTCTATGAGCGGTGCCTTTCCTGAGCAATACAAAAATATGTTTTTCTTATTGAAAGAAGCAAAGTTAAAAAAGAAAATTTTAAAGAAAATTTAAAAAAAATCTATCGGTTCGATTTTGAGAAAATTCGAATTTTCGTTTTTTGACCAAAAAAATTGTATGGGGGCCACTGTTAGTTTTGATCTTAAAAAAAAATGAAAAAAACGCCTAACGCGAATCTGCTCAAAACCTTAACTTCCAAGTTTGAACTCAATCGACCCAATGGTTTAGGCTGTAGGAGCGTGGACAGACAGACAAAACAGACCGGACGGAATCGCGGGACCCACTTTTTTCGACTTCTCTACCATCGTAATGTCATATTTGATTAAAATCTCGAGTTCGAAATTTTGGACGAATGCAAAACTTGCCATATAGTTCCTATATGTCGCAAGTAAAATGTCCACTAATATTGCGATTTCTGATATTACTCCAACTCATGTAGAGTTGAGAGTTTTTCAAGAACTCTTGACTTAACAAATTTATTATTTTTAAGTTAATTAAAAAGTTATACAGTTTTGAAAAAGAAAACCAGAAAATGGAGTTGGGTACGATTGGCCGCTTTTTTAAATATCGTTTTAAAAATATAGCATAATGAAATCTTGCAAATCCAAAATCTCGCATTATGATTGCCCGCAACATTAAATTTTCACAAACTAAAATCTTGAAATTTATAATATCGCATTGAAATAAAATATTTAGTAATTATTTATTTTATTTCAATGCGAGATTATAGATCTGCCTAATAGTGCTTATGACCTTATGAGTAATGCGAGATTTTGATACAGCGAGAATTTAATGCACTAGTGAGAATTTTTTCTTAAAAAGCTACATTTCGCTATGCAATATTTTAGTAATGCGAGATTTTTAAACAAAAGACTTTAAAAAAGCGAAATTTTGTTATGCGATATTTAAAAAAAAGCGAGATTTCGTTACAAGATATTTTAGTTTGCGGTCAATCGTAGCGCTCCCCAGAAATTGAATTGGAACCAATTGTCCGGACAAATTTTCTGTTATGTTCTGGATAATTGAGAACTACGAAAAGTGCGGTCTTTTTTAAAAAAAAAATCCAGTCAAAGTTTTTATTAAAAGAAAAAAAAGAGGCCGGGATGCGACGCACACTGATAACTTCCCATCCCGTCTGTCGATTTGTCTTGCTTGTTTGTAGGGTTTTGTGTTTTGTCAAAAAAATTGTCAGTTGAATTATTCTTACAAATTTTAAAACTACCAACAATTAATAGTTTGCATATAGTAAAATTGTTTGATTTCAAAATCTATTTTTGCTAACGAGATTTTTAGTCGAAAACCAATAACAATTTGTATAGCATTTCTTAAAAGCATTTCTTTTTGCAGCAATTGAGGCCGTATGTCAGCAATAATTTATTTCTTATATAAACAAATACAAATTGGATGAATGAAATTTAGTTAAAGTCAATATCTTCTATTGTTCACGAGATATCGAGGGCCGAACATCAATTTTTACCAATTTTGCGTTCTGTTTTTTGTAGATTTTATTTTTTATGAAAAAACGGACTGTTTAATTTTTATAAAAAAATTACTGAATCTCAAAAACAATATTTTCTGTGAGATAATATAAGTCTGAAGCCAATATTTTTAATTTTTAAAAAGATATTTTGAGTCAAAAGTAAATTTTTACCAAGTTTAGTTATTTTTTTTTTGGTTTTTATTTTTTTTGTAAGAAAACTGCCAATTCGTTTTTTGTCAAAATTTTACCGAATATTGAAAACAATATTTTTATAGAATGAAATAAGTTTGAAGCCGAAATCTCAAATTTTTGAAAAGATATTTGAGTCAAAAATCAATTTTTATCAAACTTTTAGTAATGTTTTTTAAGGTTTTTATTTTTTATAAAAAAAACTGTCAATTTGATTTTTCTCAAAATTTTACCAGACGTCTAAAACGTCATTCTTCGTTCCACAAAATTATTTTGGAAATAAAATTATTTTTTGTTCGTAAAATATTCAAGGTGACAAATATATTTTGTCAGATTTTTTTTGATTTATAGAAAAACCGTTAATTTGATTTTTTGTCAAAAACATACTAGTTTGATATCACGTTACAATATATAATTTTAAATTTAATTCATATGTCTAGTGTTATTGGTTCGTGAGATATTTTGGGTTAACCAAAATTGTCACTTTTTTTAAAATTGCTATGGTAAAAAAAACCACCCACTCAATTTTTTGAGTCCTTTCTGCATCTTTCTGCATAGTTATCTGTTTAACAAAATGTATTTGAAGTTGATATCTCTACTGGTTCTTGAGCTAGGACGACGAACAAAATTTCGCAAACGTACTGACGTACTGACGACGTACGAACGTACGTACACACGCACGCAAAGACATCTCTCAAAAAATCTTTTATTTCAAATCCAGGAACCTTGAAACTTGGAGAAATTTAAAAATTTTCAATTTGACAAATCGGACCGATTACAATAACTTCCTTTGGGAAGTTAAAAATAAAATCTACACAAAATAATGGGTGTTTTTTAAGACGTGTGCTTTTCAAGAAAAAATAAAATAAATATAATTTAATGTTATGGCCAAAAATGTAGCTTTATTATAAATATAAGGATTTTGCCATTATTTTTGAAAAAATGATTTTGGACAAGACGCCTCCTTGGCTGGCTCGAATAAAATTCCAACCGAGAGGACCAATTTTCGACCACTTTTTGTAGCGATTGGGGCCGTATCTCAGCAATAACTCACTGAATATTCAATTCTAAGGCGTTAATCGTCTCGGTCTTATCTGCCAAGACAAGGAACTTTACATAACCCCATTATAAATAGTCTAAAGGTGTTAAATCTCACGAACTTGGAGGCCACTCCACAGAGAGTTGATGCGTGGCAAGATTCCTTCAGTAAATTGATTGTTTTGTTGCGTCGTCGCGTGAACTGAAGCATTATTTTTATAGCAAATTTGCACGATTTTCAAGCGTTGTTCAAGAGTTAGTGCATGCATTACATCAAGTGATAGCTGTCAAAAAGGCCAGTTCCCAAATTCCAGATTGTAATCAAAACGTCTAAAAAAACACCCATTAGTACTAAAAATTTGTAAAAATCAAATTTCATCTCAAAAAACATACAAACAAAGAAAGATATTTACTTCAAACCCCAACGTTTAATAAAATCTTAAGATAACGTAAAAAAATACTTTTAACTTGGTTTAATTTTTCAAATATCTCGAAAGAAAACAGCTTCAATTCCAATTTTTTATTGCAGAATTTTGGAAGTTCCTTAAATTACTCATTTTTCGACCTTCCTTAAATAACTCATTACAAAACAAATATAATTTCTCAGGGGTTTCAACTGGAAGATATTTATATATATCTTCAAATGACCTCTCAGCCTCTTTTTTCTCCGATAGTTCAAATTCACCCCTATTCTGAATTTTGTATTCTTATTCAAGTTTAATGAATAGTATTAATTTCTTTTTAAAACATTTGTTTATGTAGAAATGAGTGAAATTTTTAAGAATTTCCAAAAAAAAAAAACAAAAGTATAAAATTGCCTTGAATTTAAAATTGAATAACAAAAACCTGATGATGAAACAAAAAATAAGAACAACAATTTGAAAATAAAATACAAATTCCTCTAAAATGTAGAACAGGCTTAATACATAATGTTATAATTTGGCGACTCATTTTATTTTTAGCTGAAGCTATTCATTATTTTTCTTAGTACCACAATAAACATAATCTTAAAATATTTTACTTTTTTTAATATTAATTTCTTTTCATGTTCATCGTGTTAATAGTTTCATTTTCAATACTATCACTTTTCAGAATGTAAAAAGAATTTTTAACACTGGGTAGCTACCAATTATTTTTTACCCTTTTTCATTCTTTCACCCATAAAAAGTATATCTTTCAGAAATAAGCTCTGACAAACAGCTTTGTTTAATAATATAAATTTCATATATCCAAATTTTCTTATTGAACCCTTTCAGAGTTTCTTGCAAGGAGTATTTAGTCTTTCTTAAATTTTCTAAATTCAACTAAGATTCCAATTTTCTTCGAGTCGGAACACTTTACGCCTGTTTTCAACCTTTAATAATGCTCTTCGGGTTCTGTTACAATCCCAACTCAATTTTTGCTTATTTTTCTCCACTCTCAATAAACATATATTTTTAATTTTTAAAAAGTGGGTTCTTTTACCTTTTTTCGATTAAATCTAAAATAACAATATTTGCAAAAATACTACCCCCTTCCCAAATACAACAAAAAACATGTTGTGATGAAATTTCAAAAAAAATTATACAAACAAACATATTTTTAAAACATATCATCTTCTACTTTAATCGAATAACAACCAGAAAACGAGTTTGACAGTTGTTGATTCTGATGTATTAAATTGTCTAGATACATTTTTTTGATAACTTTTTAAGTAAAAAAGTTTTTTTTTATTTTTTTTTTTGAAGATGATGATACCTGTTTGTTATTTATTTCTGTTTCGATGAAAGAAACAAAAATAAAAAAAAAAAAACTAAATAAGAAAAGTTATTTACCAAACTGATGGTGTTTTAAGGTATAGAAAAGGAAAGGCACTTCCTTGAATATACCTACATAGCAAAATCTGTCGTCGTGCGTCGGTTGTTGAAGTTTGAATAAAAAAGTTTCCTTCTTACAGAATTTTTTTTTTCTTTTTTGTTAACCAAAATCAATAGATCAATCATTCTGTTAAGAGAAACAAAAATTACCATAACGCTGAAAATACATCTCCCAAAAGAATCGAAACATGTTAACATTTAGAACTGGCACGAGCAGGACCCTTTTAAACTTTATTCCCTCTTTTACCAGATATACGACCATATTCACACACACACACCCACATTAATATGGGAAAAGAACCCCATTCAGTCGAATTATTTAACGTCCGATTAAAATGGCAAAACTCATAAATAACCTAACTGTTTTTTTTCTTTTATTTTATATATTTTAAATGGTGTTAGGTTGACATCTCTAGGGAGTATATACACGAGCATCTATACATACAGTTATGGCCAGAATAATAGGGACATTTCAAGGTGTTTTTTTTTTCAAGTTTTAAAGTCACTTGGAAAACTATAAAATACTAACATTTAATGTTTTGTTAAACTATGTAATAAAGAATTTTACGAGTACACAAACGATGTGTGTCTTACAGTGCACTTAGCCTAGGGAGATTTACATTTTAGCTGGTCAAAATAATAGGTACACTTAAAGAAAAATCTCATGAGTAAAAAAGTCAATTGTTTAATAGGGTTTCTACTCTGGGATTGATTTCGAAAATAAAGTTTTTTTTTTTATAAATATGCCACATAGCAATAGGTAGAATAAAAGATTGCAGTAGAAACATCTTCAAGAAGTTCTTCAAGAATTTTGCTTAAGGTTCAACAAATAGAAAACTCCAAGGAAATCCAAAGATATCCGTTTAAAATGAGTTTTATAGAAACAGAGCTACTTCAATAAGAAAACTTTACGCTAATCTGAAATCAACTTCTAATCCAATACATTGTTTCTCTGACGATAGTACTCTTAGCTTTTCATATTCGTCTTTAGAATCACATCCCTCTTCTTTGGATGTGGAACTGCAACGACAAAATATGATAAGCTCATTAAAAACCGACCTAAACAGCGTTGTACAATGGGAAATAAAAATCCGGGTGGAATTTTATGTGTCGAAAATTCAATGCTGTCTTCTATCGTTAAAGCGAGATATACCCCCTTGCCATTATCCATGGATAGCACTTGCATCGACGAGACTGAACTTCTCGATATTCTCGGTATGTGTGTCGCCTCTTGTAGAACTATAGCCAAAAATGCCACAAGATGTTTGGATTTTCTAAGGCCAAGAAGTTTTTCTCCCCTCTGATCTGGCTGTTATCTATCTACAAAACTTATATACGTCCAAAGCTTGAGTATAACTCCCATCTCTGGGCTGGTGCACCTATAACTAACTTAAGCTTCTTGGACAGTATTGAACGTAGAGCATTTAAATTAATTGGTGATTATACGATCATTTGCGTCGCTTGAACATCGTCGTAAGGTTTCTTGTCTAAAGCTTTTTTACCGCGTTATTTTAACGGTTTATGCTCTTGTGAAATAGCCAGCTGCGTTCCTCCCCTTAAACAATTCAAGCGTAATACTCGCTCTTCTAGGAATGCATATCAATTTACCCGCGAGTTCAACTTTGGTAGTAGTGTCAAGTACAGAGATTCGTTCTTTAGCCGTACTACGCGAATGTGGAAAGCCTTACCACACTCTGTCTTTCCTAGCCATTGCAATATTCAGGAATTCAATGTGCACCCGCACTTTCTTTCAACCCCTTTCTCCCTTCCCTAGTGCTCACACTGTGCCATGGAAAGCCTGCAGCTATATTTTTATTCGAAAGTCAGCTCTATGACATTTCTTCGTATCCTGGAGGAGGTTAACATTAACACACAAAATCTATAGAAGTCGTGTTTATCTGGAAGATGATTCATTTTACAAAAATATGCTACATCAACTATGATTCCTTAAGGCGTGAAGAAAGGAAAAGAATGCACTTTAAATGCTGAAACACAAATTGTTTTAAAGCTCGTAAATCCAAAACTCTCTTGGGACGGTGTTACGTAAATTTATAAAAGTTGCCAAGTACACACATATCTTACTTGCAATAAAATTGCACTTTTCAAATGGGTTTCGGTGAGTTTAATTCAAATCCGACTTCAAAATGAATGTATCACGTAAGGTTTTTAAGATATGGGTTTTGAAAATTCGAAGAAACAAAAGGCTTTTTGAGGCTATCCAAATTTATAAACTACATTTTTTTGCAATAAAATCTGTGATGGTTTTCCAAATCAATTATCACTTTCTTCAATATTCAGTTAAAATATTTATATTATTTTTTATTATAGTCAAAATATCTTCATAAGTTGTTAGATTTCACCTATCTTACAAAAATCTAAAAGAAAGGCTAAACCATTCATGCTTAGAGAGTTTTCAACAGAAAAAATCAATATGATTTGAAAGCAAATCTCTTGTAACAATTCTGTTGCCTTAACAATTCTGTTATATCATGTTTTTGAAATATAAAAATAATGTTGAAAACTTGTATTTTTAAAACTTGAGAAAATAGTTAAAAAGCATGTTTCGATTCGAAAAATTAGCTCCAAAATGTATTTTTAAAAACTTTGAAAGGTTTGCTTAAAACTTCATTAAGAGTAAGATACTAAAATAATTTTAACTGTATCTAGAAGAGAAATATTACACTTTGCAAAATCGTCATACAATTTATTGTTAAGACATATTTTAAGTTTTAACTTAACCTTAAAAAACCCGTTTTGGACGTTTTTAGCAGTTTTAAAGGGGCACATATTTTAAAAACCTGTGCTGTGATAAAAAATTGAAAGGCAAAATTTGAATTAATGACATTAATGAAAGAGAAACATAATTTTGTCGACCAGTATCGACGTTTGACGTTTGCAGTAGAATTAGGGTACAAAATGTACTGTGACGTTAACGAAGCTCTGAAAATTAGTGATATTCTCAATAACTGGACATGAACCTGAACGAGAACCATTACATTCAGAGTAGACATGAGTCTTCTAAGAAAACTAATCTTGAGAATTGTCACGGAAATTGACTACAAAAAATAGACGTCAGTACCAATTAATTTGTAGAAATGTTTTGTTTTTTAAGTTTAAAACAAGTGTGTTCCTATTTTGACCAACTATTTAAGAAGCTAGCAATATTACTTTTTAAAAATCACAAATTAAGACACATTAACATTATATTTAACATGGTTAAAATTTGAATTAGTTGCCTTACACAAGTGCTGAACACATAAGTTCCTAACATTTATTTATGTTCCTATTATTTTGGCCACAGCTGTAAATGTTTGCTTAGGTAAAGTTGTGTTGCTAAAAATAAAATAAAAGTCCACAAAAGAACCTTATTTTCGCCCATCTGTGATGATGTGATGGTATTCTGTGAATTTGAACGAGATTCAAATTAGTTTTTTTTTTTATTCCTGCTTTGGTTTTCTTTCAACAAAAATAACAAAAATTATGTCAGCTTCGTGTAAATGGGTATAAATTATTAAGAAAGAGAATAATAATACTCAAAACTCAACACACTATATACACCACGTCACTTCATACACCAGAGTACTCTCCACTCTACACTCGCTATACACTACTTAGAGTAAATTTTGTTTTGCTGACAGGTGAAAACCTAAGTGAAGCACGAATTTGTATAAGAAGGTCACTGATGGATTGGGTGGGGTGTATACCCTGCGCCCGCTCGCATTTCCTTTTTCTTTTCATCTATTCTAGAAAATTATGAATAATAAATTAAGCAAAAACAAAATTAATATATAATAACGATTCAGGATGTTTTTTAATATTCAATTGAAACATTAATGGAATATTGCAGCTGGTATATGGTTGCTATCACAACTCACACGGGCTTAAGGCTTGAAAAAATTAACATTAAAACATGATTTATGTATATATTAATTTATTGTAAATACGTATATACCTAACCATTTTGGTGTGTTTATTCATTTGTTTATATCTTCTACTTTACATAACTATATACCATCAATAAGTTTTTTGTTTTGTTTTATGTGGAACACAATCCCTAGGCTAGAAAACTAATTAACAGATGCTTCACGTTAATGGTGATTTTTTGTTTGCAATCCTGAAGCTTTAATTTCGAAGGAAAAAAGGAACCATATGCGTGCATAATTCTATGGGATCAAAATTTCCTTAAAACCTTAATTAATTCTTTTTTTTTTGAGCTTATCAAATAAGAAAAATAGAGGGTTTTCCAATAAGAGGTTTAATTTTGTATAAACTAATATTTTTAAAAGCTTTATTAATATGAGAGTTTTTTTTGGGAAAAGTCATCCATAGTATAGTAGAAATTTATATGAATATCAAATGCAATATCCGTAGTAGAATCATTGTAGATAAAAAGTAAAGTGAAATCCATCCTTTTAATCAATAATATCGAAATTAATTTTCGAGCTTTTTATAGACGTTGACACTCCCTGAGGCTCGATGGATTTGTTTGCATAACGTTATTTTAGAACTCATGAAATCTCTGATTTTTCGACAGAATTTCTTCTCAATTTATTTATATTTCAACTAATATTTGATAATTTAATTACTTGTGACTTTTTCCAATAAGCTTACAACTTTACTTTTAGCTAATTTTTTTTTTTTTAAATTCATGTTTTCGATAATCTGGCGACTCCGTATCGTATCAAATGTAGTACGACTACCTTGCAGAATAAAACATAAAAAGGATCTTGGGAAGTGTTCAATAAAAGGATAAAATTAAGAAAATTCAAATCTGGCTTCTCATTCTGGTTTTAAACGTTTATTAGCATAAGATCGATCTTTGAGTTCTCTGCCTGTATTTGTAATCTTTTTATGATTATGATTTTTGAACTAAATAAAAACATAGTTTTATTTTTGTTAGCTCATTTGACTTAGTTGTTTAATTAAACGGAGGAAGACATAAGTCGTATTATTTTTTTTTTTTTTTCAAAAAATCAGTGTCAACAAATACAGAGCCATCTGTTGCATGCGAAGATCTACGTATAGTTAGACCATAATCTACGAACGAATCCCGTTTCTTCAGTTCTTATTTTATTCAGCTTCAATTTACAAAATGTAAAACATGAACACAAATTAAATATAAGTCATTTCTGATACTTTCTTAACATAACCTCTTTAACAACTGCCCAATTTATTAAGTAAGAATTAGTTCTGGGTCTTGCTTCACCAAACACTTTTCACTTTGTAACTTTCCATTTTTGCTTTGCAAAATTACGTTTCACCAAACTAAAATTTGCAAAGTGCAAAGTCTTTTCTGAAAAGTGAAAAGTTTTGTTATTTTTCAAAGTATTTGTTCTTTTTGTTTCACCAAACAAATAAACTTTGCAAATTATCTTTAGAATTATGAAAATCAGTTTTATGCAAAAAGAAATTTTCATTTGAAAAAAAAAGGGTTTGATTTGAAAAGTTGTAAAAATAAACCGTTTTGAAAATAAAGAAGTAAATAATAGTTAACAAGACAATGAACATAGGCTATAATTTTAATTTTGACGAATTTATTAAAGAACATGAATTTTGAATATTAGGATATTTTGGTAGAGGTTTTTTAATCCATCAGCGACATCGTAGCCATCCTTTAATAGAATTTGACAATTCATAGCAAAAAATCGTTTATTTTGAAAAGCTGTTGTAAATTAATTAAAAAAAAAATCAATCACTTTGAGGAATATTTTGAAAATGAAGAAGTTAATAATAGTGACCAAAGAGTAGTGAAACAGATAATTAACTTCGATGACAGAAATGATTTTTCAAAAAATAAAGCTTTCGATTAACTTAGAGTACCATCAAATTTGTGTTGTCAAAAATTGGAAATAAACTACAATTTAATAGCCAAAAGAATATGACGTGTTTAAGTCCATTGCAACATCTTTTGTGTACTTTACATTAGGTTGGGAATCGAGCCCAATATTAAGGTGTTGCATCTATGCACGAAATAAGCAAAGAAACCGTCTGCAGTGTAGTTCATCGAGTGTCGAATATTATAATTGAAGAATTTCTCTCTACCACCATTCTCTGGCCATAATATTGTTCAGAAATAGCCTCTCAATTTTTTTTCTCAAGAAGGATTTCCTTATGTAGCTGAATGTGTTGACGGTACTATGGTAGATATTGATTCACCAATTTTGTTCAATGCATATTTGATCTTAATAAACATGATCTAAAATTTACTTTTTAAAATACGAATGAATTACAATGTTGTATTTAAAATTGGTTAAAAACTTGGCGCAGGGACATAGGGCCCAGGGACATAACGCCCAACTTTTTTTTTTGGGGCTTATGTCTCACTTCGGTGGGACATAAAACCGAAATTGAATTTGGGCCTTAAGTCCCACCCAAGTAAGACCGAAGCCCCAAATAAAAGTGTTAGGGCTAATGTCCCACTTAATAAGAATCACCAAATGACAAAACTTGGAGCACTTCAATACCACAAGACTTTGTTTGGTGGAGTTTAAATCCTGAGATCCCGCGAAGCGGGCCACCTACAGGTGCTTTTATTCAAAAAAGCTGTTGATATTGGCGCCTGCCTGGCGACTTTACAAACCCTAAGCGGAGCAACGGAGTTGCGTGAGCGGGTGTGACCCCGAAAAAGGGAGTTAAAATCCTGAGATCCCGCAAATAATGTTGAAAATAAACTTTTTTGTTTTTCCTAATTTTTGTATTATCGCCGTATCAAAAAATTATTGTTCATTGTTTTGAAATACAAAAACTTTATATTCTTTTTTGGCTCTGCAAAAATTTGGGGACAATGTCCCATTTTTAAGAAACAAATTTGGGCTTAGGTCTTACTTGGGTGGGACTTAGGGCCAAAATTAAATTTCGGCCACCCGAGTGGGACATAAGCCCCAAAAAAAAAATTTGGGCGTTATGTCCCTGGGCCTTATGTCTCTGCGCCGAAAAACTTTTACTTTTTACTTTTCACTTTTCACTTTTCAATTATTTTTTTTTTTATAATTAGCGCACACTCAACGGGATATTACTACCCTTATTATGTAAAGACACAGTGTGAGCACTAGGAAGAGGAGAGAGAGGTTGAAAGGAGGTGTCGGTACACATTGGTTTTGAATTCCTGAATATTGCAATGGCTGGGAAAAACAGAGCGTGGTAAGGAATTCCACATTCGCGTAGTACGGCTAATGTACTTGATAGTACGACCGAAAGTTGGCGAGCGTTCCTAAAAGCGCGAGTATTACGGTTGAACTGTTTAAGGGGAGGAATGCAGCTGGCTATTTCTCTAGAGCATAAACCTAGTAAAAAAGGTTGAGACAAGAAACTTTACGACGATGTTCAAGCGACGTAAATGATCCTACGATGGTATTATCACCATTCAATCTAATTGCCCTACTTTCAATACTGTCCAAGAGGCTTAAGTAAGTTACAGTGGCACCAGGCCAGAGTGGGAGTTATACTCAAGCTTTGGACGAATATAAGATTTGTAGATAACAGCCAGATCAGAGGGGGAGAAAAACTTCTTGCATGGCCTTAGAAAACCCAAACTTCTTGCGGCATTTTTGGCGACATCGCGTATGTGATCGTTCCACAAAAAGTGGTTGCTGATACACATTCCGAGAATATTGAGATGTTCAGTCTCCTCGATGCAAGTGCCATCCATGGATAATGGCAAGGGGTTATACATATCTCTCTTTAACGATCCAATACAGCATTGAGTTTTCGAAGCATTAAATTTCACCCAGTTTTTTATTCCCCATTGTACAATGCTGTTAAGGTCGGATCATTAATAAAAATGAGAAAGAGTGTTGGAGATAGAACAGAGCCCTGATGCACACCAACATTTATTTTGTGGTTTTCAGACTTGAATCCATCCAATACTACTTGTATTGAACAATCCGAAAGATAATTACTAATCCAATGTAGAAGAGATTCATGAAAACCGAAAGCACTCATTTTCGATAAGAGAGCCTGATGCCAAACCCTATCAAATGCTTTTTAAATATCAAGTGCAATAATTTTATTTTCTCCAAAGCGATGTAAAGATTTGTTCCACTGTTCGGTGAGATGAACCATGAGATCACCAGTGGACCTATTGATTCCAAAGCCGTACTGACCGTCATTAAGAAGCTTTCGATCTTCAAGATATTTCTTGAGCTGATAATTAATCAGCGTTTCAAGACCTTGGAAAGAAGGAACGTAAGTGCAATTGGTCGGTAATTAGAGCTCAGCGAAAATCTAAGCACACACTCCTTCCGGTGTTGTCTGGCCCGAATAATGAAGCCATGAAGAATTGTGTACATTGAAATCGCCCGTAACAACGATTTCAATGCGAAGATAGGACGAAACAACTCTTTGGATGGAATCAGACAAAGCATCAAATTCACTAGAAGCTGATACTCTGTCTAAATTAGGGCTTCGATAAAGGAAGCAATAGTGAATGATTTGCTTATTTATGGAAAATTTTTCCCATGAACTCAAGTTTTTCCTCCGGTTTCACTATTGGCAATGGAGAAAGTTCTTAACGACACGTACCAAACGTGCAAACTGATTCCAAAATGTTCACCATTTTTCTAGTGAAAGTTGAGAGTGATCGTTCAGTTTTGGAAATGGTGTAGTTTTCACTTGTGAAATGTCAAAAAGAAACAGCTTCAAAAATGACAGCTGCCCAAATTGCAAGCGTTTCATAATGAAGCTTTTCATTGAAAGACCCTTTATGTTTGTATATATTACAATTTTGCAAAAACAACAAGAAAAACTTAAACATTCATAGAATCTGCCACACGCAAACTTTATATCAATTCTGTGGTAGGTAAGGTATCTAAATTATTATATGTACTGTACATACACTACACATCCCTCTCTTGCTTCAACTCTTTTGATTCCTAAAATGAGTTCTGAAAGCCCAAATGTACTATACCTACATATATGTATGTACTATATTGATTTTTTGCAACCGCTGCTACTGCTGCTTCTGTGTAACCAAAAGCAAACATGAATGCTGAATATCCGCATAAATAAAAGGCCCGTATTCTAATCCTTGTATACGTTCGTTACGTATGGATGGTATAGGGAAGAACATAAAGCCCTAGTATGTATGAATCAGAATAAATCAAAGTAAGAAGAGCAAAACAAAACAAAAAAAAAAAAAAAAGATGTGAAGCAAAAGTAAAGAACACTGACACTAACCATGCTACGAGAATCTCCTTGGAGAATCCTCCTATACTATGTACGGCTATATACGGGCTCTTACGAGTATGTTTATATTCGATTCGTCCTTGCAGCATCAAAAAGAACTTCTTTTACGCACAAATTTGAAATCTATCTCCAAGTGTATCTATCTGTATATATGAAATGTACATCTATAGAAAAAGGTTTACGTTTACATCCTCTAAACGTGATGAGGAAATCCCGTCGATGATGACATTTTGTGAAGAGCAAATTGTGCTGAGTAAACAGATTACTGATGTTATACGAAGGAGGTATCGAAATTGTATAAGAGACAAAAGGACGATCGGACAGAGAAACAGACAGGTGAATTGGATATATTTTCTGGTTCCTTATATTTTGTATACTTGTTTATCCCTATGTGAAACACGGGTACGTATTTATACATACGTACCATATACGTCTTCCTATAAGCTACTGGGTTTGTTTTGTGTTCTTTTCATTCTCTTCTGGCTCTTCTGTATAAAGCCTTAAATTGAAGTCGGTAGATTTCTATCTGAATGAGTTTACAACGGTATTGATATGTTATATAGGTAAGTAAGGTATAGATAGGTAGTTTGGATTATATTTGTATGTATGTTAGATACGTTTTTCTTTTTTAAGAAAGACATTGTTGAAAAACAAAACAAAATTATGTTGTGCTTGTGAAATAAGGATACCAGTTTTTTGTTTTGTTCTCATTTTCAAATTTAAAAAAAGAAAAGGATTTCCTGTTTGTAGGTGTAGGAAAATATATTAAATTTAAGCCATTCTCAGAATGAATATTTCGATATTATTGCTGACAATTTACAATGAAATATTTTATTGGATTTTTGTTTTTAAATCATTTTTAAGTCTCAGGTTTTATGAAGGATTAAAGTTAAATCATCAACTATGTTGAGTTCATAAAGATTTCTAAGCTATTTTTAATGTCATACTTAGTTTCATTTTTAAATGTTATCGTGTTAAGGGTTTTGTAATAAGAAGTTGAATTTTGACATTTGAAAATTAACTTAAGAGTAGATTGTAGATTGTAAAACAAGCTGTGTGTGAGGTATGAATAAAATTATTTTTTTATTTGAAAGGCGCATGTATGCCATTAAATGTGGAATATGACATCATTCAAATGCCCGCCTCGGCTTCTTACGGTGGCACGAATCCGAGTGGTCCAATTTTCAATGAACTTTCCGCATAGATCCGGCTGAATTAGAGCGATGGCCTGTGTTATGTTCACTTTTAGGGCATCGGTCGATTGTGGTTTATTTTCATAGAACTGCGACTTCAAGAAACCCCACAGGAAAAAGTCTAGCGGGGTCAAATCGCATGACCTTGGTGGTCAATTCACCTCACAACTTCAAGAGGTAACCTTACCATCAAATCGTTCATGCCAAATTTCAATGGTGGCGTTTACTGTGTGGCACGTAGCGCCGGCCGTCCAGCTGGAATCACATGTCGTCTAGGTCCATACGGTTCAATTTGGGCCATAAGAAATTAGTTATCATCGTTATGTAGCACTCGCTGTTGACGATGACCGCCTCACAAACGTCGTTTTCGAAAAAGTACGGACCAATTACGCCGCTGGCCCAAAATCAACACCAAACGGTAACTTTTTGAGGATGTATTATCACCTGGTGAACCTCGCGGGGGTTGGTGTCGTCCCATATACGGCAGCCATTCACCCAAAAATGCACTTCGTCGCTTAAGATGTTTTTTTCGGCCAAAATTAGGGTCCTCTTCCAAACGATTCGAAGCCCAGTCAGCGAACAAACGGCGTTGTCTATGGTCATGAACTTTGAGCTCCTGGGTCAGTTGGATCTTGTTCGTGTTCGGGTGTAGGCCCAAGTCCCGACGCAAAATTCGCCAAGTTGAAGTCAGCAAAAGGCCGAGTTCTTGTGCACTGCTAGGAATATACTGCCTCGGGTTCCGCTGCACACTTTCACGGACTGCGTGCAACGTTTGCGTTAACGAACACTCATTTTGATAATAAAGTTTTATCATTTGAACGTGCTGTTCAATCGTGTAACTTGCCATGATGATTTGGCATAAACAACTGAGGATGAGGAATAAGCAAAAGATTTGACAGATCAAAATAAAATGGCCGCCACGAGGCGCCAAAATCTACCCGCGCCAATTGAAAAACTCTTTATTTTCGTGGACTGAGATTTAATTTTGTGACAATCTCAGCTACAATTTGTTTAAGCTGTTGTGGGACTGAGTGAAATCCAAGTAGGTGAGGATGCCAATCCTGCTGATTTTTTTTTCATGGGTATAGCTTGGTCCCACTATTCTTCTCCCACTATCGTCTCGCCATATATATATATGGAATGATATTGCATATTAACTTTTACCGCAATACGGTCTTTGTGCCAAGTTTTTCTGTAATTTCATGTGGTTAAAATTTTATGTGAATAAGCACATCATTCACTATTGTTTCCTTAATAATCTGGACAGATTTTCGAATTCTCAAAAACTCAATGCTCTGCCTGAATCCATCCAAAGAATTGTCTCCCATTATCCTTATACGGAAATTGTTAGTACGGATGATTTCAATGTTCACAATTCTTTGTAGATTCTCCATTCGGGCCAGACAATACCCCAAAGAATGTTCGCTGAGTTTAACCATCTTACTCAGCTTGTCAAAGAGCCTGCTTGAATATCGAATTTTAACGGCTGAGTTGAAAATACTCTTGACTTGTTTCTGACTTCTGTCTCTGATGAATACACAATCAGTGTATTCATGCTTCAAGGCACATGAGACCATATCTGCTAATTTCTAGTTACAAACAAATCCAGTTAGAGAAAGAGCTCAAAGAGAACCGTTTGGCAGTACGAGAAAGCAAATTGGAATGGGCTCAATAATTTCTTTCAAAGAAGTTATCAAGGAGAAAGAGCTGAGCTTCCGTTGTTTTAGAGATAACCCAACTGAGGAAATCCGGACCAAAAATGACGCCAAATATTACTGCAATGTCCCAAAATCAGTAAGAATTTGTAGGTCATTCTTAAAAAGCATATGGGATTTGCTTCTTCTCAGTCTCTACGCTCGATGTCAGTTAGCTACCTTGTTTGCAAGGCAGTTCGCCGTAAATTCCAATTTAACTGATAGTGTCATGGATCCCAAAGTTCTTAAATGCATCAATTCTTCTATGGGACCAATCTTTTTTCGTACGCGTACTGTGGTGAGAGTCCTAAAAGATCTCAACATTCATAAATCCGCTGGTTCGAATGGTATCTCCACTATTATTATAAAGAGATGTTCTTCCAAAATCACAGCTTAAGCTTTACCATCTATCCTATTCGCTGATTAATTATCAGCTTAAGAAATATCTTGAGGAACGAAAGTTTCTAAATGACTGGAAGTACGGTATGCCCCAGGGCTCCGAATTGTCTCCAATACTATTAATCATTTTTATAAATGATCTTCTGTTTGCAACTTCTAATCCAATAAGTTGTTTCGCTGAAGATAGCACTCTTAATTTTTCATATTACTTCTCTTCGGAAGTGGAACGGCAACGACAAAATAAAATAAGCTCATTAAATTTCGACTTACACAACAATTTAAAAAAAATGGAGAATAAAAAACTGCGTGAAATTTAATGCTTTGAAAACTCAATGCTGCCTTGTATCGTTGAAGCAAGATATACTCGTACCTCTTTGCCACTATCTATGGGTGATACTTGCATCAATAAAAGTGATATTCTCGGTATGTGTGTCTCAAACCATCGATGTCGCCAAAAATTCCGCAAGATATTTGGGTTTTTTGAGACGATGCAAGAAATGGTTTTCACCTACTAATCTGGCTACAATCTACAAAACGTATACACTTCCAAAATTTGAGTATAGTTCGCATCTCTGGGCTAGTGCTCCAGTAACTTACTTAAGTCTCTTGAACAGTATTCAAAGAGCTTTTAAAATGATTGGTGTTAATATCATTATAAATTCAATTATGTCACTCTCCCCCTTTTTTTTTACAAATATTTTAACGATCCTGAAACGCATGCAATTTTGAAAAAAGAGGCTGGGATGCGACCCACATTGATAACTTCCCATCCCGTCTGTCGATTTGTCTTGCTTAAAAGTTTGTCTATATGTATCAATTTTTACCAAATTTGCGTACTATTTTTTGTAGATTTTATTTTTTTATGTAAAAACGGACTGTTGGATTTTTATAAAAAAATGACTGAATATCGAAAACAATATTTTCTGTGAAATAAAATAAGTTTGAAGCCAATATTTAATTTTTGAAAAGCTTTTTGAGTCGAAAGTAAATTTTTACCAAGTTTTAGCATTGTTTTTTTTTGGTTTTTATTTTTTGTAAAAAAACTGTCAATTCGATTTTTCTCAAAATTTTATCGAATGTTGAAAACAATATTTCTAATAAGTAAAAATTAGTTAGAAGCCATTATCTCAAATTTTTGAAAAGACATTTTAGTCAAAAATCATTTTTTTACCAACTTTTGGTAAATTTTTTTTAGGTTTTTGTTTTTTGTACAAAAACTGTCAATTCGATTTTTTTCAAAATTTTACTGAATGTTGACAATAATATTTTTTAAAGGTTAAAGTAGTTTAAATCCAATATCTCAAAGTTTTGAAAAGATATTTGAGTCGAAAATCAATTTGTACCAACTTTTGTTAATTTTTTTTTTTTCGGTTTTTAGTTTTTTGTAAAAAAACTGTCAATTCGATTTTTCTTAAAATTTTTCAAAACGTTGCAAACAATATTTCTTATAAGATAAAATAAGTTTGAAGCCTTAATCTCAAGTTTTTAAAAAGATATTTGAGTCGAAATTCAATTTTTACCAACTTTGAGTAATGTTTTTTTTAGGTTTTTATTTTTCATAAAAAAAACTGTCAATTAGATTTTTCTCAAAATTTTATCAGATGTCAAAAAAATTATTCTTCGTTGCACATAATTGTTTTGGAGATAAAATCATATTTTAGTCGTAAAATTTTCGAGGTGACAAATTTTGTTTTCATTTTTTTTTATTTATAAAAAAAACCGTTAATTGAATTTTTTTTTAATATACTTGTTTTGTATCACGTTACAATATAAAATATAAAATTTAATTCAAGTCTCTAGCGTCATTGGTTCATGAGATATTTAGATTTAACCGAAATTTTCACCTTTTTTTTAAACTGCTATGCTGCAATTTTCTTGAGAGCTCTTTCTGCATCTTTCTGCATTATTATCTGTATAACAAAATTTATTTGAAGTCGATATCTCTTCTGATTCTTGAGTTACGGACATACGGACATACGGACGTACGAACGTACGTACACACGCATGCACAGACATCTTTCTAAAAATCTTTTATTTCGACTCTAGGGACCTTGAAACGTCGAGAAATGTCAAAATGTTCACTTCGACAAATCGGACCCATTACAATAACTTCCTATGGGAAGTTAATAATTGGAAAATGGTGAGCTTTTCGGACAAGTTAATGATGTAAGGAAACAGTGTGCTTCGCTCAAAAATAACCAAGAATTTCGCTGTTGTAAAACTTAATGTTGACGAAATACCATCATATTTAAATTAAACCTTTTATTGGAAAAATATAAAGAAAACGAATAAATTTTATAGATTTTTCCAATTTATTCTGCTGCAAGTGAGAGCGATTTTTCAAATAATTTGATATCACTTCGAATTATCACGAAACGAATTTTGTTTCTTCTCGGTTGAATTAAATCAAATTATAGTGATTTTTATATGTACAAAACAATATAAACTTTATTTACGTGAAAATTCATTTTAAGTTAATATAAAATGACATTTATAACACATAAAAATGTGACTCCGCTTAACTCTGTCCAAGTCTAGCCGACTTTTATTTGTGTTACCTACATTGCCAAATGAAATAGTATTTGAAATACCTGCAATACATCATTTGCAAATAAAAACTCTGTTTATTTTGTTCATAGTAAAAACAAAGGGAAGATGCAAGGAAATAAAGTTGAAATAGTCAGAGAAGTAGAGGTTAATTTTTTCAAATTAAAAACAAAGAACTTTTTATAACTCTTTAAAAATTAAATTATCCAGAAATGATACAAATTACTTAAGGTAATTTTTATATATTTAACTCATAGATTTCGGTATTAGTGGATTAACTAAAATTTATCCGGATGTTACGGCTTAAAATGTGGACAAAATGTAGGGACTGGATTATATAGTAAAAGTCAGCTTATCTAACTAAAGAAGATTTGCAGTTCTTAAACTTGGATTATCACTTATATTACAGAAAAACACAGTTAAGCCAGAGTTATTTAACTCAAGAGAAAAGAATAGTCTTCTTAACAAGTTTTAAGCTTTGAATATTTAAGAAATTGATTAGCTAAATCTTAGGTTTTAATTAATTCTTTGAATTGACGGAATAGCAAATTAATGTCCATCAATAAAAATGTTGTTAGATTTTCTTTTTTTGAACTACTTCCCAGACTATTTATTCATTTTTTTCCAGCTTCATTGGGAGTATATGCTGATGGAACTAGTCCAACAAATTCCATAGTAAATAAAATCAATATCAGTAATTTTACTTTATACGTTTAACGTGTACCTATATCTCTTCCCATCATCGCTACCCATACCTATCAGGGTTTACTTTGATTTTATAACCATTGGAGAAAAAATTGTTCAGAATCAGCGTTTAATGGATCTTTTTCTTTTTTTTGATAAAATACACCTAGAGAACACTTTAAATAAAGGATTCCATTAAACTGAGTACACATTTTATTTATATCAATAAAATGAAGAAAAACAAGTAGATAGACCACTTCAAATTCAAACGCGGATGGAAAGGTTACAAAAGTTCTATATCTCTCTCTTTAAAAGAAAAAATTAAAATAAAAATAAAAATAAGGAAAACCTCAATCTCTCACTTTTAAAAAAATATATAAACTGCAGGTATTCTATAGGAATCGTATCTCTGGTTGATGTTTGAGGAAAAAGAATTTTAAGGACCATCATAGAGCACCGTTGCCGTTGCCGCTACCACTACCGCTGCCATTGCTACCGCCTCCGCCGCTTAAACAAATAAACTCACTATAGCGAATTCTATGATGAACCCAAAAAAAAAAAAGAAAAAATATCCATCACCACACAAGAGTTAGGTTAGGTTAGGTAATGAGGCGCAAAATGGGAGGCAAGACAGATATAAACGACCCTTTTTCAAAAAACACCATGAAACCTATATTATATACATAGTAAGTTCTCCATATATAGTCGACTTCAACTACGACTACGACTACGTACTACTATTATAACTTTTCAACAAAAATGTATCTCTGGTATCCATGGTGGTATCCACGTTATTTTACGGCAAGTCGTTTTGCCAGAACATATACTATACTCATATAGCCAAGCTATTCTGCGGTTATACCAAAATCACCGAAATGACCAAGAAGGATGTAGAATGTGGTTTCTATTATGTGCGGTTTGTTAGATGAAAGTTGCAATTATAGTCTCCCTTTGAAAAATACGTTTGTTATATATACGAATTTTACGATTTTTATAAATGTATGTAGGAATTGGTTCAGTTTCCAGGACGAACCCCTAGTTTGTTCCAGTTCGTCCTTTGTCCCGTTGCGGTGGCGATGCAAAAAAAAAAAAAAAAAACATTAAAAAATTAAAATGAAAATGAAAAATTTCAACGCAGCACTTTAGTTTGCCATAACATAATGTGGAGACAGACCATCAAGGGTGGTCTTCTGAGATCTATGGTAAGAGGAGTGATATAAAATATACAAATTTATTTATAACTTGTTTTTTTTTTTTTTTTGTCTGAAAATAAAATAAGAAACTCCTATTTTTGTTTGTGGTACTGAGACTGTGGTCCTTATGACAAATTGGAAATTGAATTAGAGATAATAGAATTGAGAGACAATTTCAGAATGACCTATTAGGTACTTAATGTAGACAGAAATAGAACTTCAAAGTGGAGTGTTTGTATATTTTTTTTTAAATACTTGCTATTTTTAGAACTACTTGGAATTTTTGTCTGATTTGTATGTATAAGAACATAAGTTTTTAAAATTTGAAGATTTTAATAAAAGAGCATTTATAAAATATGATAAGCTTTTAATGTAAAGTTAAGAAATGAAAGGAACTTTTTATTTAAAGAGGTTGTTGTAGGTTTATTTAGAATTTATTTGAAAATATGGTTATTTGTAGAAAAACAAAATTTCAGTTTTTCTTGGAAATCGTTTTCAATAAAAATCAAATTTACTGTCAAAAATAAGCTTTATGTACAATTTGAACAAAATTCAATGAGTTGAATTTTTAACTAACAAAATGGAAAATAACTCTTATCAACAAGATTATGTAGCTGGCCTTACTTTAAGATCGATCCCAAAATCAATCTTACGTCAAGTTCTTAGAATGCAACCTTTTTTTTTATTCGAAGAAAGACCTTTTTAAGGGTTTTCCACGAAAGGCGGGTTGATTTAAAAGATATCAATAAGGTTTTATCTTTACTTGAGAGCCCTATAAGTGAAATTATGTGTGAATTATAATATCTTTTAAATGGTAGCCGTGGCTTTACAGGGTGGAACGCATTCGAAAGGTCCAGTTTTCGATGACTTTGGCGCATAAATTAGGTTGAGTTTGACCGATGGCATTGATTATGTTGTGCTTGAGGGCCGTTTGTAGCTTATTCACATAGACCTGTGACTTAAGAAAGCTTGACAAGAAAAATTCTAAAGGGGTCAAATCAAATGATCTTGGTGGCTTGTTCAAGTCACCTCGGGCCGAGATAATTATGCCATGAAACAGCCCGCGCAGAATATCGATTGGCTCTTGAGCTGTGTTTCACGAAGCGCCATGCCATCCTGTCCAATCCATATGACTTCGGTGTCCATGTCATATCTGTCCAATCCATATGACTTCGGTGTCCATGTCATATAATTTAGGCCACAATAAGTTGGTGATCATCGACCAATAATGATCGCTGTTGACGGTGATGTCCTGGCCAGCGTCATTTTCGAAGAACTACGGACTAATGACGTCTCCATCCTAAAATCCATACCAAACAGTATTTTTATTTGGATGCATTGGCATCTCCCGTTTGATTGGTTTCGTCCCAAATCCTGCGATTTTGCTTATTTACGTACCAATATTTACCCAAGAATGAGCGTCACCGTTAAAGAAGATTTTTCGAACCAAATTTTGACTAACAATCAACAGTTCCTGGGTCTGTTGGATTTTGTAGAGGTGAATACCCAAATCAAGATGCTGTGTTAAGCGACGCGGAATTGAATGCTTTCGATTCTGCTCCATACTTTCACAAACAGTGGCAACGTTTTCAGCAGATCTTGCTTTTCGTTAACGTACGGATATTGTCTGATTATTTACAGAGCCGGTGGACTTAAATTTGGTCGACTTGGAAGGATAACCATTTAACCTAAAAACGCAACGATGCGCGCCGTTTCTATTATAGAACACACCCATTATGATAATAAAGTTTTGTCATTTGCCCATGTTGCTGAACGCTGTGATTTTTCATGATAATTTTGACAGCTAGTAAAAGAAACAATATTGCAGCCAAGACAAGTTTGTTAAAATCAACCCGTTTCTATTGGAAAACTCTTAATTAGTTTATTTCAAATAATCATCAGTGTCTTCGCTGAAGCATTTATGCTGAAACGGTTCTTAACATAAAAACGTAAAAAGATTTATAAGCAATTTTGTTTCTTAATATGAATTCGTAAGGTTAAAATCATCAAGTTTTAAAAAAATGTTGCATTAAAGAAATATAGAAATAATGGAAAAAACGTTTTAGCTAAAATCGGAGTTTTAAAATCAGCTTCACAATTTAAATTTAAAACTAATTATTCTAAACCCTTCCTAGTCTTACCCAAGCCTTAAAAAAAGCTTACTATGTATACTTTTGTTTGCATTTTTATAGAGCTGTACTTGCTTGTACTGTGCTTGCTATCTCTAAGCAGATTGCATATAAGCTCGATAATAGGTGTCATAACCGGACACTGTCTAATAGGAAAGCACGCCACGTGGCTAGGCGTATTCCCTAATGATTTTTGCAGAAGCTGTATGGAGGAGGAAGAGGAAGAAACAATTCTTCACCTTCTCTGTACATGCCCTGCTCTAGCTCAAAAACGCAAGAATTACCTAGGAGAATTCTTCTTTAACGATCTAAACGATCTAAATCATAATCAGCATAATTAGCCTCTCACGTTTCGTAAGGGACTCAAACTGGTTCCATTGAGCTTAGGAGGAAGCCTCAAGATTCATGTGGTATCACAATGGCCATTAAACTGGCCTAAGTGTGTCCGATTCCATCATGAACAGCCACTTTAACCTAACCTGTCCTAACCTAGGGACCTGTAATTTAAAAACGTGACCTAATAATCCAATTCAGGGCAACAAGTTCCTTTGAAAAAATATTGTTATGTTTATGCAGTGTGATAGTTCTCTAAAATAATATTACTGCAAACAATATCAACTGTACAAAAGAATGAGCTATCTAGTGCTTTATTTTTAGATCATAGGTTATTTTGACAGTGACAGATATTTTCTGCTCGAAATTTTGACAGAAATTCAGTATCAAACCTTCACGAAACTTTTTTAGGATATCTTTTTTTTTCAAAAAAGCCTTTTTTTCAATAAAGTCCTTGATGGCTTTCTATATCTATAATCCCTTTTGTTCAAAATTCAGTTGAAATATTTATATTATTTCATCTTCATAAGTTGTAAGATAGTAACATGTCTTAAAAAAATCTGAAAGAAACGCTAAACCATTTATGCTAAAGTGAGTTTGAAAGTAAATTTTGTTCTTGAAACGAATCTGTTGTATTAACAAATATTTTATAACAAGTTTTGAAAATATATTAAAAAATATATAAATAATGTTGAAAACAGGTATATATTTAAAATAAAAGTTTAGATTCACAATCAACACTAGATAAGATTAAGTCCAAATCGTATATTTCAAAACTGTGAAAGAATCAAATTTCATTTAGAGTCAAATAAGAACTCGTTACTAATGAGAATTTCTAGAAACTAAGTGAGACACTAAAATGAAAATTGTATCTAGAAGAGACAGATTTGCACTTTGCAAAATCATAATGTAATTTATTGTCAAAAGCTATTTTGAATTTAGCCTTTAAAACCCCGTTTTTGGTTATTCTTAAAATTTTCAAGGAACATGTTTTAAAAACCTGTTGTGATAAAAGAAAACTAAAAGCGAGATGAGAATTTAAAAAAAGTATTGTTTTATTTGTGGGACAAAAACAAACTTAACACGTAATAGCTCAACATTTCACTCTCTAGCCTAAGGAAAATTATTAAAACAATCTCCAATTGATTCAGCAATTAAAGATGCACGAAGGGATTAAGAGGAAGTTAAATTTGACAACGATTTCGGATGAAACTTATATTTTCTGACATTCATCTTGGCAATTGCATTAACAAACAAAGTTATTGCATTTTGAGCTCATAAAACCGGGTTTTGGAGTGGAAAAATTGTAACATTTTTCTTTGAAAATAAGGCAAGGAACAACGTCTTGATCATAACTGGGCGTTATAGATCCATGTAATATGACTTTTTTTAGAATCTTTTGGGATTTTTGTGTGGAGAAACTTGAAGGTTCGATATAATGAAAGTAACGCGGAAATGATTCAAGCTCTTAAAGTAAATATTATAAAAGTAATCCGTTAGTTAAAGTCCCCAACCATCAAACAAGTATTGGAAATTTGAAAGCATCCTCAAGAACGGTTCCGTAACTAATGTAAATATTTAAAATAAAAAAGAGGCTGGGATGCGACCCACACTGATAACTTCCCATCCCGTTTGTCCATTTGTCTTGCTTAAAAGTTTGTCTATATAATTTTTTGTAGATTTTATTTTTTTATGAAAAAATGGACTGTTGGATTTTTTTTTTTAAATGACTGAATATCGAAAACAATATTTTCTGTGAAATAAAATAAGTTTGAGTCGAAAGTAAATGTTTACCAAGTTTTAGTATTGTTTTTTTTTTTAGGTTTTTATTTTTTGTAAAAAAACTGTCAATTCAATTTTTCTCAAAATTTGTCCTAATGTTAAAAACAATATTTCTTATAAGTTAAAATTAGTTAGAAGCCATTATCTCAATTGTTTGAAAAGATATTTGAGTCGAAAACCAATTTTTAACAACTTTTGTTAATTTTTTTTTTCGGTTTTTAATTTTTTGTAAAAAACTGTCGATTTGATTTTTTTTTTAAATTTTGCTGAATGTTGACAACAATATTTTTTGAAAGATAAAAGTAGTTTAAAGTCAATATCTCAAATTTTTGAAAAGATATTTGAGACGAAAACCAATTTTTTACCAACTTTTGTTAATTTTTTTTTTCGGTTTTTAATTTTTTGTAAAAAAACGGTCAATTCGATTTTTTTCAAAATTTTACTGAATGTTGACAACAAAATTTCTTATAAGATAAAAGTAGTTTAAAGCCAATATCTCAAAGTTTTTGAAAAGATATTTGAGTCGAAAATCAATTTTTACCAACTTTTATTAATTTTTTTTTTGGGTTTTTATTTTTTTGTAAAAATACTGTCAATTTGATTTTTCTCAAAATTTTTCAGAATGTTGAAAACAATATTTCTTATAAGATAAAATAAGTTTGAAGCCTTAGTCTCAAGTTTTTGAAAAGATATTTGAGTCGAAAAACAATTTTTACCAACTTAGAGTAATGTTTTTTTTAGGTTTTTATTTTTTATAAAAAAAACTGTTAATTAGATTTTTCTCAAAATTTTATCAGATGTCAAAAACATTATTTTTCGTTGCACAAAATTATTTTGGAGATGAAATCATATTTTAGTCGTAAAATTTTCGAGGTGACAAATTTTATTTTTCAGTTTTTTTTGATTTATAAAAAAACCGTTAATTGGATTTTTTTTCCAAAAATATATTTGTTTTGTATTACGTTACAATATATAATATAAAATTTAATTCAAGTCTCTATCGTCATTGGTTCATGAGATATTTAGGGTTAACCAAAATGTTCACGTTTTTTCAAATTGCTATGGTAAAAAAACCACCCACGCAATATTCTTGAGAGCCCTTTCTGCATCTTTCTGCTTTATTATCTGTATGACAAAATTACTTTGAAGTCGATATCTCTTCTGGTTCTTGAGCTATGGACGACGAAAAAACGTCGCGAATGTACGGACGTACAAACGTAAATACGTACACACGCACGCACAGACATCTGTCTAAAAATCTTTTATTTCGACTCCAGGGACCTTGAAACGTCGAGAAATGTCAAAATTTTCAATTTGACAAACCGGACCCATTACAATAACTTCCTATGTTAAGTTAAAAAGCAACTTTTATATGGCTCACCTTTTTACAAATGTAGTTGCCAGACGCTTCAAGTATAAAACATATTGTACGCTAGATAAGTCATTAAATATATAATGGGACTTTGGTTACTAAGATACAGAAAAATTATACATTTTATAATCAACCCCTGTAAAAATATGTGTTTAACTCATTTTGTATGGTACATTGATTTGGAAAATTTGTCATTTACATTTACTTACATACATATGTATGTACATATGTATAATTTAATGCGACTTATCTTAGATGTTTATAATGATGAAATCCTTAATTAATCGTCATGTTTTAAAAAGTCCTTCAAATAAGTTTAACTTAACGTTATGGTTCAGTCAACATTAATTAAAAATAATATAACCAAACAAATAAAAATATAACTTTTTCCAACATTAATCTCGCACACATTTCTGTTAAATCCGATTTCTTTTTGCAGTATGATTTTTCAAAAAGCAATCTAGTCATTTTGCTACATAGACAACAAAAATACTTATCCCATTTAAAAAAACCCCCAAATAAGAATAAAATAAATTTTAAAGTATGTATGTATGTGGTATTCCAAAGGTATATGTATGTGTGTACCTATATCAAAAGGTAAATCTTATACACAGGTTATAAAAATTGCGTAGAAAAACATCAGAGGACTTCTTTTATGACAGTCACGTAAATAAATAATCCATTAAGCGCTTTAAATGTTTTCTAGCAGCTTCATGGCATTGATTGATGATGAATGTACCTACGTACGATTTTTCCTCCTCACAAAATGATAAGAAAATTTTCATTTCCTCTCAACACACAAAGCTACTTCATAAAAAAAATAATCATTCAAACAATAATTATTATTTTCAACTTAAATGAAATACGAGAGAGTACCTACCTAGATATTTATTCAATTGGTTGGTTTCAAACAAGAAACCCAAAAGTACTTTCTTATAGGCTGATGGCTAAAAGCGTCGTCGGTCGGTACCTAGTCGAGCCGGAAAGAAAACTTCTTCGATTATCTTCTTCAAAAAAAATTCTATCTACCAATTTTGTTTTCCAAGCCGAAGAAAAACACAAAAAAAAATAATCTCTGCATTTCGCCCTACCCTCTGCTCTATGGGAAATTTGAGGAAATTAATAAATTTCCGGTCAAATGACAGATCATCATCAATGTCATCATCCGTTTCATACTCCAACCAAAGAATGGGCAATCTAACTTTTTCCACAAGAATCTTCCCGACCGCCCTCGGGCGTATAAACAAGACCGCGTTGTGTATAATGTACGTGCGTGCTTCCATTCGTCGCCACCATCGTGTCGTAGTCATCTTCGTTTTTGTCTTCATCATGTCGTCAGTCGTTGGTCGTCGAGTCGGCAGCATTGTCCTGATGCTGATAGTGATGGTGTTTGTATCGAAAAAGTTTCATCGAAAACATTTTATTTGACCTCAATAAGCCCCACTTCGTCATGGATGTTATGTCTGCAGAATAGGGTAACCAATAGAGTGTAAAATTGAGTGTCAACAATTTAGATACAAACAAAAAGAAAAAAACAAACTTTTCTAAGACATGCGATGGTTGTGAGAGAAATAATTCTAACATATTAATTTCTAACATTTTTTAAAGTTGAAATTACTTTGTTTAGAATTTTTAAATTTTCTAAGGAACAAATTTTGTTAATAGCCACTTCCGGTTGTATGTATTTCTGAAAGTTTTGTTTGTGAATGGAAAATATTGCAAGATTCTTTGGTTTTTAATTTGGATTCAATGAAATTTATGGAAAAGGAAGAGAAAACTTTGTAAAGGTTATTTTTTTTTAATGTCATTGCTACCAAAATTGACACGACCGACGCATCCTTGCATCCTTAAAAGTGGCGAAATGTTTGAACAAATTATTTTGACTTTGATAACAGAAGAACTCTTAATGTTGCATGTATGAAATATATTGTATTAACTGACCTGTCGAACGTTGTTCTATCCTTTTTTTCTTTGTTTGTGTAGGTGGTACACAAACTTACGTGTGGCTAGTTTTATTTTAAAATAACACCTATATAAAGGAATTGGCATTTAGTTCTAATATTAAAAGTTTAACTATATTAATTAAAAAGAAAGGAGAAGCTGGTGAAAATAAATTTAAAAAAAAAGTACGTATACGCCCGAGTATACTTCAGTTAAATCAACGTGACGTTCTTTGAAAGCATGTGTCAAATCTTTCGAAGTAATCATTTCAAAATCATGAACATGGCGTCCAGGTTTGATGACCCACTTTTATTTCCAAATTTCTTTTCCATTTTGTATAGATGTTTCTCCACCATAGCTGACTAAGTAAAAGACGGGTGTCGTAATTTTCATAATTTTGAAGTATTTTTTTAAAGAAAATTTTTTTCATGACTGTAAAATATTTAGTATATTTTATCATACGACTTATAATAACACTTTACTATAATCACTGTAAATTCATATCTGGTATCCGTGGCGTGATGGTTAGTGCTTTGTACTGTTATGCCAAAGGTCTTTGGTTAAATCCCTGCCTGAGCCACCTAAAAGTTATTTTCACGGGTGTTGCCTCTTGCGAGGAATTGACAAATCCTCAAATCATAATTCTTGTCATAAAAAGTGTTTTCTCAAATATAAACTGTAGGTCCCCTACATCCTTGACATGTGAATCGTTCGTACAAAAGAATGGTTGACAGTTGTAAGTTACTGGGCACCAGACTGTGGTGACACCTATTATTATTTTTATTTCAATTCAAATTTTTCATTAGTTTAAGGGACACAGTATTTTTTTGTTTGTATTATAGTATAGTATTGCTGGCATGACTTTACAGAATATTTAAAATGAGAAATTTCAACACAAATTCGTCTTCTATTGGCTTAGAACCACCTCTCAATGGAACAGTAAACATACTTGACATACTACCATTCTAGACAATTTCAGATCTATCCCAGATCGCTTAGACTATACCACCCTTAAAATGGTATTCGGTAAAAGCTTCCATGTGTCCATCCCTTCAAGATCCTCCTGGGAAGAAGAGGGACCCCTGGAAGACAATGCGGTACACTTCTATACAGACGGTTCAAAGACCGATTACGGAGTTGGAAGTGGTATCTATTCGGAACAACTGAATCTCAGCCTATCATACAGACTTCCCAATCAATGTAGTGTATTCCAGGCAGAAGTAATGGCGATTAAAGAGGCACTATCCTGGCTCAAAGAGAACGTTATATCTTGCAAAGATATACGAATCTTCTCGGACAGCCAAGCCACTCTTAAATCTCTCGCGTCTGTCTCCACAAACTCACAAGTAGTCCACGATTGTCGATCATCTCTGAATGAGATGACAGAACAGTTTAATATTCACCTCATTTGGGTGCCGGGCCGGGAAATTGTAAAGCCGATGAGCTCGCCAAAAACGGAACACTTCTGCCTAATGTTAGACAAAAACATAACATAGGAACACCACTTGCTACATGCAAATATCTTCTCAAACAATATGCTCTAGAAGCAACAAATGATAGATAGTCACAGTGTACCACCTGCCTAGCAACCAAGCAAATATGGCCAAGCATAGACTTAAATCGGTCAAAAGGCTTGATATCCTTGAGCAGACAAAATATAAGCTCTACAATTGGAGTAATAACAGGACACTACCTCATAGGAAGGCATGCTCTGAGGCTAGGGGTCTACACAAATGACTTCTGTAGAAGCTGCATGGACGAAGAGGAAGAGGAAACATTCCAACACCTTCTATGTACATGTCCAGCACTCTCCATTAGAAGGAATAACTTTCTCGGTAATCCCTTCTTCGACAATACCAGTGAACTGCCAACGATTGACACAAAATGTCTCTCTAACTTTATTAAAAGCACAAAATGGTTTGTTTAATTTCATTACTCTCCCATGAGTAACCTCATTAGTGGTATCACAATGGACCCTTGAGGTCTAAGTGAGTCAATGACATCTGGACAGCCACTCCAATCTAACCTAACCTTCGTCTTCTATTTTAACCTTTATAAGGAAATAATTCCTGAAAACAGTTAGTACCTCGAGTACAGGACCGTCTCGTAATGTATACCTTCTTCCTCCCCCATTTATTCCACCATCCACATCTTCTAAGTGTATAAGGGACAAGGCTTAGGCGGACTGATGATTCTCTAGTTTGGTTCTAGGAACGTGGAACGCAATTCCAACCTTTAATTCCGGAGTCACTGTCACATGAGACCCTCGGACAAGACTAGCGTCATGGCTGTTGCTCCGCTGACTATTCTCTAACCTTTGCTAGAGACAGGTTTTAATACCCGTACCGCGCGCCGCCGCCGTAGGGATAAGATCATCTGAAGTACCTTGTTATTTTATTTTTGTGTGAACATAAATTGTATATGAAATATCTTGTAATATTAGTTAAAATAAATAAAATTGGTTATAAAACTATTGAAAACTCTAAACCCAAGTTTTTGCTTTCTTTGGGAAAAACCCTGGACACCTGGAAGAGTTTACCTCAGCCTCATACAGAAAAGCATCACGATATTAATTGCATATAAAAAGAGAAATATTGGATCACCTTTTCCGTCACGAAAATTGGTGTATCAAAATGACCAGTTGCTTTCGTTCCCCCTTTAAGCAATTTAATCGTGATACACGTGCTTTTATGAATACTTAATATTTAACTCTTAAGCCAATTTTCGGAAGTTTTGTCTAGAACGGAGATTCATTTTTTAGCTGCACTACACGAATGTGGAATGCTTTTCCCGGCTCAATATTTCCCATTCATTGCAATGTTCAGACAATCAAAACCAATGTGAACGAAGTACTTGCTGTGTTTAAAAATTAATGTAACCCCTTGAGTTCTCGTCTCCTACAGTAATAATTTAACTAGTACAGAATCACAAGAATGTTACACTAACAAGAAAAATCAACACAAACGGATAGAATAAATAGTTATAGGCGTATCAGCATAACCTCATATAAGGTACGTAATACTGTACCACAATTGATATTCAAATGATACAGAATTTTAGGAACCTGTATTGTGCTAAATTTGTGCTGTAATCCTGGCTCAGCACAAAAATTTGTTCTCATTTGAACTTTCAAGGTTTTAAAAAATGTAATGATAAGGGAATTTAGTGGTACTTTTTTGAGTTCGGTATTTAGTGGAAACAAATTAACGGTTTGAGAACCTTTAAATTTTGGAGACTTTCTAAACACCAAACAATATTAAAAAAAAAGTACTGATGGAGGAATTTTGTAATGGCAGAACTTGATTGATTTTTCACTCCCTTAACCATAAAATCTGTAATGTTTCCAGTTTAACGTTAAACTTAAAATGTTGTTCCCTTGTTTTCTATATTCGAAGTTTAACATTCGAAACTTATCCAAAATAAAAAGATATTTAACTATAAAGAGAAAAATAAGACAAACGGTCACACTAATATTACGAGGTGTTCTGTTTGTAGTAGCTCCTCAACTTCAAGTATAATTGCCGCCAGAAATGGGAGTCAAAAGGAAAATGAGGAGTGCGGAAATTATTGTTCGCTAAAATATGTAGAATACAATAAGAAACTTTCCCAGAAACTTTGAATTTAATCTCAATAACATCACTAGCTATACAAATACATATACCTACATTTATACATACAAACATACCTACATACCTACATATAGTTATAGGTAAGGTAAGCAAGTCGATAGATATTAGATGCCTATATGTGTACCACTAAGTAATATTTGGTGTATAGAAGTAGCAGTACGGGTGGACTTGTGGCTGTGGGCACCTAATGAAAACATCTAAAATGGTTTTTCTTTTCTTTTATAACTTTTTTTGTCTTCTCTTCCACCTCACGCCATGGTGCGTCGTCGTCGCCACCTCCGCTGCCGTCATCGTCTTCACCGGTCTTCAATAGGTATTAGGTGGTTTGAATGTTTTTGCGTGCCAATAGAGCCGTCTGTGTCTGCAAATCGACAGCAGAAAAGCAAATAACATAAAATACCTTATGCCTATCTATCTGTTTTTGTACTCGTACTATGCTATCCGACATAAGTCTGTGTTCTGGAAATGGGAAGAATCCAAAGAAATGTGATTATTATGAGGAATTTAATGGAGCTTTGGTTGTTATTCTGTCTCTCTCTCTTATTTAGCTATATAAGACAGACTACTAGAGCTTACTTTTGGAATCTTATTTAGACATTTTCCTTATTGTTGTGTTAGTTAGTAGGATCTAGGATAGATGTCTATATATACAATCATGTACACTTGTACTGTGTAATTTGTACAAAGACACTTTATCGAAGGTATATTACTTCACAATTGACAATAATCTTATTTAGGAACTTAAATGGGTATAAGAAAATGTCAAATACTGTTACTATGCCTATAATTTTCGACTTGGGGGAGAATACAAGAGTATATAATATTATTATTTCTTCCTTACTTTTTTCTTCGTCTTTTGAAGTGTTTTGAGTTGGGGTTTTATAATTTAAGTACCTAACTATATTGATGCGAACACCAACAAGAAGAATAATAACGTGACTTGAGTCGAGCATTGAAAGTTTTGTGAATGTAAGAACTTAATTAATTTGATTAAAGCAATCGAAATCAATGAGTCTATACAGCTTAACGTGTTAATGTTGTCTTAGGGGAAATTATGTGTTCAGTTTGATTGTGCTTATAAATAAAATATAAACTACTTGATATTGTATATACGAATGAAATTCATTCTAATAATTATAATTTACTGTGTGTAAAGATATTGCACTTAGGTGAAATTAAATGTAATTCACGACAAAGACGGATGATGTGGATGCTGTGCTTCAAGAACATTTTTGTCCTTAGGTATAGTTATTTTTTTAGCTAAGAATGTCAATTTTCTCTTTTAAAGATATCATGAACGTTTAAAATTGTTAAAAAAAACTCCTCAAACATAAAACGAAATTTCTCTCCAAAGTTGGAGACTTTTTGAATTTTGAAAGAAATCTTTATATTTGAAAATTATAACTGATTCTTCAATTGTATGGCAGTGTAGGACGGCTACTCAGACGCAAATATCAATTCTACAAAAGCGGTGTGCTTATTTTTTTGTCACCCAAATATCTTAAGACCTCCCACAAAATGTTTAGATTCTCCCTTAATTTGCATAGGGAATCAAAAATTTAATGGAAGAAAATATATGAAACAAGTCACAAATTCCGGATCTACCTAAAAGATGATTTTGAGACTAATTTTTTCATGAAGACATCCCCTAATTCAGAAATTTAATAAGTCTCCAAAAATGTAAGGGACAGATTCTTACTTTTATGAACTTATTTAAAGTAGGCCTAGAAAACTCGAAATATTTTGGCATTTTTTTTGGAGACTTATTTCTTTAGGAACTTAAATTCATGAAAATATTTCTTTAGTATTTGAGGTCAAAAGCAGACATTCAGAATCCATTTGTTTGCGTTTTATTTTAAAATTATCATACTCCTTTAAATCTGGATGAGCTTATGATTTAAAAATTTATTCTTAACTACTCTAGATAGGGCAGTAAATTCAAAAAAGTAGTTAATAATTCAATGGCAGTTACAATTTATTACAAGTATGTTCGAATGAATAAGACCACTACGGATAATGAAAATATTTAAGACCGGAAGCAAAACAAAACTTTTGTATTGCTTTTTAGAAAGTTAAACTATATCATTGGAAATATTTCAACATCATGCATTTGGCATCGATAAATGTTTTCATCGATTATAGTAAGTAATTAACTTTCAAACTATACAAGAGTCGCATATGGGTGGTTTAGAGTTTGATATTTACAAAATAATTGCTAGTTAACCCCAGGGATCCATTTTGTCTCTGACTCCATTTCTCGAAAAATTTTCAAAGATATTCCATCGGAAACTAATAAATTCATTAAATTGTTTTGTTAACCACAGTACCTTTTGCTTTCCATATTTGCTTGTAAAATATATTTATTTCTCTCTTTTTTTCGGAATGTATGATTTGGAGGGAAAAGTTAAGGGTTAAGTAAAGTTTTCCCTACACTTATCCCTCTCCTTGTCTTTGTCTTTGATAATCGGAACTTCAAATCGAATATATATGAAATGTTATCTCCTTTTGAATTCATATTTTTTTCTATACAATCTTTCATTTAGATTGTTATTGTAATTGAAAGGACAAAGAGGATCCAAGGAATAGTTAAAAGGTTGTTACTTCCGAAATGTGCTTAATTTTAATGTTATGATATTCTCTAATTCAAATACATTTTATTTAATATTTTGTATAACATTTCTGCCTTGCCATAAGAATTTCTCCTTTTTTAAAATATTTTCAAAAAATACCCAATGGTTCTGTCATTAAATTTTCTATTGTATACTTAGATAGATAGATTTTTATTTTCGTATTTGAATTACATTTGCTAAGCTATCGCACAGTTTACATGTACAGAGATTTGATATAAGATAGATACATTATATCTTTCTACTGAATCAGTATATATATTATTAAAATTAAGAATTGTATAGTGATATTAATATTTGAAGGAAAGTACAAAAAAAACCTTCAATATGAGAAAAAAAAAAAATAAATAAATAAAATAATAATAATAATGATAATATAATAATATTCAGGTACATTGTGTCTTAACATAGTTTTTTACAAATTATATATATTTGTTTGAAATAACTGGGTTAGTATTTTGGGTTAGTAACAAAATTCATAAATAATGGAAATATGATTATGTTTATATTTTAGTATGAGTTAGTAATAAATTAAATAAATAAATAAATAAATAAATAAATAAATAAATAAATAAATAAATAAATAAATAAGTAAATAAATAAACAAATAAATAATAAATAAATAAATAAATAAATATATATAATAAATAAATTAATTGATTGCAATACATAAAAAATAAGTATATACATAAATAGTTGTTTAACTCACATAGAGGTAAATAAATAATAAATACACATTAAATCAAATAAGCAAATTATAAATAATAAGTTAATATCACAGAGAATTTAATAAATAACATAATTTAATAATTTAGAAAAACAAAAGGAAAACGAAATATAACAATAAATCAATAATTAATATTAAAAAAGAGTAGTACAAAAATAAGATACGTTAAATTACAAGTTTTGACAAACAATTATATTAGTTGGTAGAAAAATGGTTAGGATATAAGTTGGTTGATCAATGGATTATCCGAAAAATCACATTTTAATACAAATGAATTATTCAGCTTTTCAATTCTATCACAAATTTTTTCAACATTTGCTCTTGCGTGCAAGTCGGCTGTAGAATAATAACAAGGAAGATTAAGCATCATTTTAAGCAATTTATTTTGAGATATCTGTAGTTTTTTGATGTGACACTTTGCACATTTTCCCCATATTTGGCAACCATACAAAAGAATTGCCTGAAAAACCACTTTATAAATTATAATTTTATTGTCGTTATTAAGACCGGACTTTCTATTGATAAAGGGATATAGTAGTTTTATCGCAATACCAACTTTCTTTAACGTTTTTTCAATATGTTCTTTGTAGATAAGTTTTTGGTCTAAGCAAACCCCTAGATACCTTACGCTCGTTTCCCAGTTTATGTTAACACCGTTAACATTTAACTGATTGCTTGGAAGAAAACAAGACTTTCTTTTTCTACTAAAAAAGATAGCTTGTATCTTATCAGCATTTAGTTTTATTTTCCATTTAGAATAATACTGAGTTATAAGATCAATTGCATGGGTTAAATTTGTCTCTATATTGAGACCAAATTCATGCGATGAAAAAATTCCAGTATCATCAGCAAATATAGCTAATTGACATTCAGGAAGCTTGGGAATATCGGACGTATAGATATTATAAAGGAATGGCCCTAATACAGATCCTTGTGGAACACCATGTTCAACTTGGTAACAATTTGACGAACAGTTATTAACATAAACACTAAAACACCTATCAGACAGGAAACTTTGAATAATTTTTATTAAATAAGTTGGAAAGCCTAAGGAAACTAGTTTATGGACCATTCCATCGTGCCACACAGTATCAAAAGCTTTTTCTATGTCTAGTAAAATGAGGCCAGTTGATTTGCCAAGCAAACGATTCTTTTTCACATACTGGCATACTCGCAACACTTGGTGAGTAGTACTGTGAAGTTTTCTAAACCCGAATTGTTCATTAGGAATAATGTTCAATTGATCAGCAATTTCTAATATTTTTTCTTTTAAAATCTTTTCCAAAATTTTGCTAAGACTACTCAACAAACTAATTGGTCGATAGCTTTGTGGAAGTTTTAAATTTTTCCCAGGCTTTGGAATAGGTATAACCTTAGCTGTTTTCCAAAGCTTGAGAAAATATTGTGTTTTTAAGCATGCATTGACCAAAAAGACTAAAAATACAAGCCCAGCCTTGGGTAGCATTTTGATATATATATTTTTGATTTTGTCTAGTCCATCAGACTTCTTCGATTTCAGATTGGAAACAATATGTTTCACATCTTCTATGGTGATCAGTTGATCAACAGGTGTATCAACAATTAGTGTGTTTAGAGAACTTATTGATTGGCTAACAAGATTTTTGGTTTCATCATCACTGAGATGTTGCGACACTAAATGGTTATTCAAAAAAGTTGTTCCGAGGACATTAGCCTTTTTTGAGTCTTCGTAAACTAAATCATTGCCATTTTCTAGATTTGGAATGTGTCTGTTTTTGTTTTTATTAATTTTGGCAATATTCCAAAATGGCTTCGCATTTTTATCTAATTTGCTAAGATTTTCATTCCACTTCTTATTGCGAAACTTTTGTATTTCCTCAGTTATCTTTTTATTGTAAAGTTTAACTTGAATGCGATATGAAGGAAGTCGATAACGTTGCCATTGTCTCTTAAACGAATTTCTAATACGAATATATTCAAGAATGTATTCTGGCATCTTGAAAACAAAAGATTTTCTTGGTTTCTTGGGAGCGCATGATTCTATTGTTTCTTATATAGTATTAGAAAAAGCATTAATCTGGGTGTCTATATCATCTTTTGAAAATACCCTACTCAAATCAACAGGCATTGTTCTAAGTTTGGACTTTATTTCTTTTTTATATTGTTTCCAATTTGCATTTTTAACATCCAGATAATAACTTTTACTAACTTCCGGTGTTTGAAGCATTTTAAAACAGACGGGAACATGATCAGAATTTAAACGTTGCATAGTTTTAGGTTGTGTGAAAAAAGATGGAATATTTGTGATGAATAGGTCAAGGACGGAAGGACTACCTCTAGATCCAGACGGAAAGTACGTAGGACTAAACGGAAACAAAATTGAAAACGGAAACAAATTAGACATATCAGATAACACATTACCCCACGAATTTGAATAAAATCACCACCCACAACGTAATTTTTGTTTCTTATTAATAGTTTTCTAAGGTCACTTTTAAAATGCATTCTTTTTTCTTCGCAAGAATTGCCTGGGAAGTATACGCAAAATATTTTGATTGAAGAATGATGCTTAAGCTTTACTTCAATCCCAATATTCTCAACATAGCGGGTCCTTACAATAGGCAAGAGGGAATGTTTGATTGATTTTTTAACAAATATTGCAACTCCACCACCTATTTGATCTAAGCGATCAACGCGATAACAGTAGTAGTTTTGAGTTGAAAAAGTAATATCCGAATTTAACCACGTTTCTGTTACCAGAGCTATATCAATTACATTTTGATTTAAAAAGTTTAAGAATTCAATTATTTTTTTTCGAATGCCTTTGGCATTCCATGTTATAACATTTAGATTATAAGCTGAAATATTGTTTTGCATAATATTTTTACTTAACATCATTATAAAGAAACTTAGTAGCTAACTGTGCGATATCTTGAAATTGTTCAACTTTTGTTTTACATAAACTTAACTTACTAATCATTTCCATAACAAGCATGCTGAGTTCTTCCATTGAAAATAGCTCACCATGAGAAACTAAAGATGACGAAGCTGGTTGATTTGTATTCACCACAGGTGTTGAATTTACCCATGAACTTGTTGGTATAACATCCCTGTTCAGCTGTGCTCTTTCTTGACACCCACGTTGCTGCCGTGGTAAAGTTGGGAATTCATCCATTGACAGATAAGATGGGTATGGGTTCACTCTTTGACTGCTTTTGGCAAGATTGGCGACTGTGGATTTTGAAGTTTGAGTGTGAGTGCGATGACTTGCTTTATTTGATAATTTTTCTCTCATTTCAAGATATCTCTTTCTAATCTCACATGCTTCGTCAGTTGATTTGTGATTTCCACTGCAATTTGCACATTTATGAATGTTAGAGTTATTGCATTCTGATCAAAAACACTCCATTACCAAGACCGGAATCTTTCGTACGTTTCACTCTCCAAAACCCGTTTGTTTACATTGTTGTATTTGTAATTTTGACAATTAGTCCATGAATAGATGTGAGCACAAACAAAAAAAAACGATGCCGTGGGCTAGCGGCACTTTGCACAGCAAAAACAAAATGGGGTGGTTAATAAGTTTTTTTCAGGTTTTTCTTTTTACTTTTTTTCGATGAAAAAGTCAGTTTTAAGCTTTAATTTTGCAGGCATTTTGTGGATAGTGAACCAATGTACCTTTTTGTCTTGAAAAAAGCATGTTCAACATCAGTTTATTATAATTAATTCACTAATTTACAGTAATCACTACGAAATTCTTTAAATTTCATAATAAACCTCGGATTTTTGTATCGAAGATGCGTTCGAAGAACCATCAATTTAAGGGTGCGAGTGCAATTTTTGTATTGAATTCTAATAAATTTTAGTTAACGAACGGCCCAAATATTTTGTTTGCAAGTAATTAAAATCTGTATCAATTTAATTAATCCAAGTATATTTATAGTTTGTATATTTAAAAAAAGAGTTATAATCGAAAAATATCTTATCCATAACATTCTTGATTGATGGAAGCATACATGTATTTGCTATCAAAAAAAAACTATGCATCAAAGGAACACAAATGTTTTAAAAAAGTAATCACCACGATTATAGCGAACCTGTTGAATAAATGCAGAGCAAATAAAATGTAAATTTTGACATAATATCACAAAATGAAAACGTCTTAAAATCGTTCTGAATTCATGCACAACTAATTCAATAGAACATGTAATCGTCATGAATGTTTATTGTTGACGTACAGAAGTTTTTTTAGTGAATTTCCGCAGTTTAACGCAAAATATAATTTTCATTCATTCCTTAAAAATGTTTAGTTACCAAAGTTCAAGTTTACTTATTATTGTTTGAAAAGTATGTTTAATAAAAATGCTGCTAATAATGAAAAAAAATAATGAGTTTTACGTATATGTTTTTGTTTTTCGTAATATAATAAATACTACCGTAGATTACATTTTATAAATGCAGAACATAGAAGAAAATATACATAAACAATAGTTTTCAAGTATAAAGCAGAGGTTAGTGTAGAAAAATATTTTTAAGAAAGCCAATAATATTTTGAGTATGTTCATTAAAGAAATTTCCGCTTCGTTTAACCTTCATCAACTTTTTAGAAAAACAAAATTAGCATTAATAGCAGCCAATTATTTCATAGCATATTTAATTGTTCACATTGTAAAATGTCTACTTAATACCATTAATTCTATTGTCATACGAATAAAATAATAATAAAACCTCCCGGTTTTTGTATTTTTTCATCTTATATTTTTATTGGATCGATAGATCTATAAGGAGTATAATAATTGAATTTACTTGGAATTGAAGATGATTGCTTTTGAAATAATGTTTTATATATTCTTTTTGTACACAAGATTAAGCCGATTTCCAAGTTTTCGGTTGATAATATTTATTAAATGTGATGGTTTAATTCTTTTGGAATATAAATTGATAAACGAGATGAACAGATGGGTTTATTTATTTATTTACATCAGCTAAGAACTAGCTGGGCATTTTATATAAACTAATTATTGTTAAAAAAAAGTTGATTTAATTTTACTTGATAAACTAATTTTATGGTCAAATAATTTGATATATATTTAAAATCAAAGTACTTAATTAATTCAAACACGCTATTCAAAGGAGAACATTGTTCATAATTAGCCCGAAAACGTATACAATCCGTTAAACTCCTCAGGTTTCTTTGGGGAATATTAAAGTTGATACGAGACATAAGGTGCAAAGAGTCAATATTTCCATTTATTAGTTTGAAAATAAAAACAAAACATAAATAAGAACGTCTGCTCTCCAGACTCGGAATACCAATATGTTGTACTCTGTGCTGATAAAGTGGACGATTATAGGGACTAGCCCACCCTAACCCTCTCAGCACAAATCTCATGAACCTTTTTTGCACCAGTTCTATTGTAGATTTATGACAGGTTTAATTTTGTTCCTAGACCTGACAAGCGAATTCGAGAATTGGCCGAACAAATGTTACAAAGAGCTGCTTTATAACAAAAGGATTCCCTCCTTATCCAACCAAAAATTGAATTAGCATTATTGAGTTACAGACATTTCATTCACACATGATAATAATACTCCACCAAGCATGTAATTAAAAGTAATTACAGAAAGCTTTCTCGTTAAACTCATTGTTTTACATTTTTCAACGTTAAGAAGCAGACATTTACAAACACACCTATCAAAAAACGACGTAAGATCACATTGCAATTCTTCACAATCAGAACTTAAAATAGTTTTTTTAAATTGAAATGTCGTCGACATAAATGATGCCCTTAGAGTGTTTCAACACAGTCAGTAATTCGTTTATAAATACAATAAAGAGAATAGGGCCTAAATGACTACCTTGTGGAATTTCAGAGTTAACTTTAAACTTGTTTGGTTCGTAACCATTAAAAAGTACAGAGTATGATCTACTCAATAAATAAGATCGAAGCCATTGGAGCTTTTTCAAATCAATCAGATTTATCGAGTTGAAAATATTGGCATTTTTAACTTCCCATAGGAAGTTATTGCAATGGGTCCGATCTGTCAAATTGAAAATTTTGACATTTCTCGACGTTTCAAGGTCCCTAGAATCGAAATAAAAGATTTTTAGAAAGATGTCTGTGCGTGCGTGAGTACGTACGTTCGTACGTCCGTACGTCTGTACGTTCGTGACGTTTTTTTCGTCGTCCATAGCTCAAGAACCAGAAGAAATATCGACTTCAAATAAATTTAGTTATACAGATAATAAGGCAGAAAAATGCAGAAAGGGCTGTCAAGAAAATTGCGTGGGTGGTTTTTTTTACCATAGCAGTTTAAAAAAATGTGAAAATTTTGGTTAACCCTAAATATCTCATGAACCAATGAATCTAGAGACTTGAATTAAATTTTATATTATGTATTGTAACGTGATACAAAATAATTATATTTTTGGAAAAAATCGAATTAACGGTTTTTTTATAAATCAAAAAAACTGAAAAAAAAAATTTGTCACCTCGAAAATTTTATGACTAAAATATGATTTCATCTCTAAAACAATTTTGTGCAACGAAGAATAATTTTTTTGACATCTGATAAAATTTTGAGAAAAATCGAATTGACAGTTTTTGTACAAAAAATTAAAAACCTAAAAAAAAATTTAACAAAAGTTGGTAAAAATTGATTTTCGACTCAAATATCTTTTCAAAAATTTGAGATTATGGCTTCAAATTAATTGTATCTTATAAGAAATATTGTTTTCAACATTTTGAAAAATTTTGAGAAAAATCGAATTGGCAGTTTTTTTTACAAAAAATAAAAACCTAAAAAATAAAAATTATAAATGATGGTAAAAATTGATTTTCGACTCAAATATATTTTCAAAAATTTGAGATAATGGCTTCTAACTAATTTTTACTTATAAGAAATATTGTTTTCAACATTCGATAAAATTTTGAGAAAAATCAAATTGACATTTTTTTTTACAAAAAATAAAAACCTAAAAAAAAAACAATACTAAAACTTGGTAAAAATTTACTTTCGGCTCAAAAAGCTTTTCAAAAATTAAAAAGATTGGCTTCAAACTTATTTTATTTCACAGAAAATATTGTTTTCGATATTCAGTAATTTTTTTATAAAAATCCAACAGTCCGTTTTTTCATAAAAAAATAAAATCTACAAAAAATAGTACGCAAATTTTGTAAAAATTGATACATATAGACAAACTTTTAAGCAAGACAAATCGACAGAAGGGATGGGAAGTTATCAGTGTGGGTTTCATCCCAGCCTCTTTTTTAATTTTGCAAAGTGCTTAGAATTTAAATCTAAGTTTTTCCGTTCGTTGAGATACCTTTTTTCTACGTTCATATCTTAAACAAAGATATCGACTCTTTTTTTGATGGATAGTAACGTTATGTTATATACAAAGAACTTTTAAAAAATCCTTCCAGTGATTTACAATTAAAGTGGTATTTTGGTATGAAGTGGACAATTGGTACGAATTTTAAAAAAAAAATGAAAAACTGAATAAAAATGATATCAAATAATAATGGGTGATTTTTTGAGGTTAGGATTTTCATGCATTAGTATTTGACAGATCACGCGGGATTTCAGACATGGTGTCAAAGAGAAAGATGCTCAGTATGCTTTGGCATTTCATCATGAATAGACTTACTAACGAGCAACGCTTGCAAATCATTGAATTTTAATACCAAAATCAGTGGCAGAAAATCCGCTTTTTTATCAACAAATTTTGTTCAGCGATGAGGCTCATTTCTGGTTGAATGGCTACGTAAATAAGCAAAATTGCCGCATTTGGAGTGAAGAGCAACCAGAAGCCGTTCAAGAACTGCCCATGCATCCCGAAAAATGCACTGTTTGGTGTGGTTTGTACGCTGGTGGAATCATTGGACCGTATTTTTTCAAAGATGCTGTTGGACGCAACGTTACGGTGAATGGCGATCGCTATCGTTCAATGCTAACAAACTTTTTGTTGCCAAAAATGGAAGAACTGAACTTGGTTGACATGTGGTTTCAACAAGATGGCGCTACATGCCACACAGCTCGCGATTCTATGGCCATTTTGAGGGAAAACTTCGGAGAACAATTCATCTCAAGGAATGGACCGGTAAGTTGGCCACCAAGATCATGCGATTTGACGCCTTTAGACCATTTTTTGTGGGGCTACGTCAAGTCTAAAGTCTACACAAATAAGCCAGCAACTATTCCAGCTTTGGAAGACAACATTTCCGAAGAAATTCGGGCTATTCCGGCCGAAATGCTCGAAAAAGTTACCCAAAATTGGACTTTCCGAATGGACCACCTAAGACGCAGCCGCGGTCAACATTTAAATGAAATTATCTTCAAAAATTAAATGTCATGGACCAATCTAACGTTTCAAATAAAGAATCGATGAGATTTTGCAAATTTTATGCGTTTTTTTTTTTTAAGAAGTTCTCAAGCTCTTAAAAAATCACCCGATACAATACAAAAATAATTGTATGAACAAAAAATTAAATTCGGAAAAATGTTCTACTGCGAAAAAATTTTAGAATTTTTTTTTTTTAATTAAAAATTCAACAAAAAATACTTCAAAATTGGTTAAAGTTTGTAATATGTCGACAGAAAACAGGTTAAACTTAAGTTTTCACAAAAAAATATCATTTGGAAATGGGATTGAAAGTTATCAGTGTTGGTAGAAATCCAGCATCTTACTCTTTAGTTCTATTTAAGAGTATTAATTTGTCAAGTTTGTCTTACCCTCTATTCAATTTAATTTGTTAGCCAGTTTCAATTGCAGAGAATTATGTTTTGAGCAATTTAAATCTGAAACATTATTTCTACAAAACTTTAACTTTAGGCGAAACGAACTTGAAATTCTTTTAGTTATACTACTGAGGTCCATCAAAACTGATGTAACGTCAAAACTAAATTTATAAAGGTTTCGTCATATAAAAATTAAGATGTCAATAAAATCATTATTTTTGATTTAATAAATATTTCAATCAAATTTCTTAGCCCAAAGAAATAGCGGTAAGCAAGAGTAATTCTTTGACTGATCTCAGTGCTGGTGTTGTTTTTTGCATTCATAGCGTAGCCTAGGTATAAAAAGTCTTTAACTACCTCAAAGTAACGTCTGCCGATGGTGACGTCTTGATCGAGACGTTCGGTGTTGTAGAACCTTACTTAATGACAGCATGTACATTGTTTTGTCCCCATTAACCGCTAATCACATTTTTGCCTCAATACTCACGCTGAGCTCTGCCGATTTTGTTACTGTCATCAGCAAATGCTAGTAATTGGACAGACTTTTGAAAGATACTGCCTCTAGTCTTGATGCTGGAGATCTGCACTATTCTTTCAAGGATGATGTTGAAGAAATTGCATGAGAGCACATCATCCAGTTTCAAGCCTTTTTGACAGCGAAAAGTTTGGTTATGGAGTTATGGAGTAGCGTGTATTCTCCATGGTCATCCTGCACAAACGGACGAGTTTGGCAGAGATGCCAAAAATTGATATGGCTTTCTACAGTTCGTCCCTTAGATGCTGTCAAATGCGGCAATGCAGAGATAATGGGTGTCGATTTGGTTGTTTTAGGGTTATTTCCAGGATCTGCCGTAATGTGAACATTTGATCAACTGTGGTCCTCCTGGTCTAAAACCACACTGATAAATACATATCAGGTTGTTGGCGATTGGCTTTACACGTTCATATATTACGGCAGAGAAGATTTTGTTAGCGATGTTAAGGAGACTGATTTCTATATATAGAAATGGTATAGATGGTACAGTTTAGAGGGTCTCCTTTATTCAGTACCATTAAACTTAGGTTTGCAAAAAACCTAATTTTAATTATAAGATTTCATCTCATAACTTTAAAATTCTAGCCTGGAAGTCAAAACACTTAAAGAAGACTAATTGATTTTACCTTTTAGTTTTCTAATTTTACCACCATAATAACATTAAAAAATATAAAAACTAAATTGTAGCTTTATATATTTTAAAATATTTAAAATTTTGAACAGAAAAGTGATAAAGTGCCCCCTATTATCATTTTACTTAATTTTTTTCAATTTGAAATTCAATAAAAATCAAATGTTCACATTTGTGTAATTGTAGACTAGTCAAAAACCCAATTTACTGAAAAATCAAACCAGAAATCAATAAGACCATTTTAGATATTTAAATGCAAATTAAGTGCTTAAACCTATAGAAAACAGAAATTCACCAATATACACAGTATATGAAAACCACACAGCAGCAGCGTTTATGATTTTACTAAACATCAAAATCAGCTTTGAAAATTCGAAAACAGAAACATAGAATTTGTTTGATATTGCGAGTATTTAAAATCATTTGTAATGAAAAGTAATGATTGTTTGTTCCCTGGAGATCAAATTAGTCGACACGAACGCAAGGGCATCACACACCTGAATATACTCAATTTTCACCAGTAATTACACGCTCTTTCAATAACTATCTATCGTCCATAAAATTTTTTTGTAGCCTCAAATGGTTTTCCTAATACCATAGCTTCCTATAACAATATACAAAAGGTGTAGGTAGGTAGGTATTTATATGTATGTATGGTTTTTGCCAATTTAGATTTATAACTTTATATACATTTTAATGCGATTGTATGCCATCCACGGAATCGATGATCATGATTGTAATAACAAAAACGATAAGTGTGATGGCCTCTCCATCTCCACTCCCATTTCAAAGCTCCGAATTACACACATGGATTGGATATATGAATTTTTGCTGCTTACTTCTATAGATAGACAATCATCCGCGTCGTAGTCGTCGTCGTCGTCGTCGACGGTCCTCACAGTCACAGTCGCAGTCGTCAGCACGTATAGGGCCTTCGGGGAAATTATTTAAATTTTCCAGTCACGTTTCAGTCATTGACTCTTTTTTGGTATTACTGGTGGCTCCTCTCATTTCCATTGTACCACACATCCAATATTCCGTCGAGCGAATGACTGACTTGTTGGCTTGCTGAATTGTTGGGCTGGCTGGCTGGCGTGATATCGGTTTTGTTTATAACGTTACACATAACCACACCGACTATAGTCGGTCCATGCAAAGCCTTTTTCCAACATAACTATCGGTTCAATATATATGAAGAGAAGATATTCCAATTCGTCTTCAGCCAAAAAACCGATAAAAACCATCTTCATTTCTACTTGTTTTTATTTTCATCCTCATTTTCAAAAGCAATTTTAAATTTATTTCTTTTTGCATCACAATGCACACTGTATAAGTTTTTATTTTTGGGGAATAGTTAGGTTGGTTACCCATCAGTAAGAAGTAATTTGATTGCAAAAGGTTACCACTTACACTGCCTCGGATCACTCATTTTCTAGAAGAATTACATTTTTAGGTTTTATCAAATGTAAATATATGTAATTTATCTATCTAAGCTATCCAAGCTATCCTAAATGTCAGAAAAGTAAGTGAAGTTTTGAAAATAAGCCAAAACTAATCGAGCTTAGTTGGTAACCACTTGAAGAGGTGCACTCTTCATGCATAAACAACACCTACATCAGAGAAAACATTTGGCAAAGTAATTGATCAAGCTTGAACAGTTCCACCTAAGATATATCTAAGGTATCTTCTCTATCTTCTACATGTAACTTATGCCAACTTTATAAGATTTGGCTCTTTCTCACCTTTTCTCTAAGCTTCGTTAGTTTTTATTATTGTTCCATTGGAAAGTTCTAAGCAGAAATTCAACATTCACTTTGTTTGTATCTATTTAAACCAAAACAACATCCAAGAAAAAAAAAAAAAAAAAAGGGTAGGTGATGGTGGGTCGCCTTGTGGTACTGCATAATAAAAATTCAGTAAATAAATTATTCACTGAACTTCCAATAATGATGTGAATGAACTCATATAGGAGGCTTTAACTTTGCCACCACCTATAAATCTGCACTCTCTTCTCTTATGTGTGCTTTGGTTTTGTAGGTACACCGGCATTTATTATGTTTGCTGTTTGCTGAAAGAGAAATGCAGAGGCAGAAACAAAACGAAACGAAACAAAAAAAATGGAGATATTTACTGCACTTGCGGGGTCTTAACTTTTTGAATTTTTTGAATAAGAAACCAGTGTGATATGTGTGAGTTTGGTCGTCTTTAGCTCATATATGTTTGTAGTAGATAAACTGCGTGTTTTGATTACATGAAAAGTCTATAAAGACTGGTTTTTAAGGGTCATTCACTTTTTGATTGGTAATATAACTGAAACTGATTTAAAAAAAAATGTTTGGCATATACAATTCAAACTAATTTATTTAAACGTGTATGTTAAGAAAACATAAACAAAATTTATGGTCATGGTCAATGTCATGCAAAATCAGTAAGGAAGAATCTTGAATTTATTTAAGGCTACTGAACATATCGAGATACTTGTAAGGGGTGTTTTTATTTTTATAGACGTGTGGTTTTCAAGAAGAAATAAAACGCATATTATTTAATGTAACTGCCAAGACTTGAGCTTTATTATAAAAATAGGAGTTTACCAATTTGTTTTTAAAAATTATTTCAGGCAAGTGGTTCCCGCGGCTGACTTAAATGAGTTCCAGCGCTATAACTTTTTTTAATTTTAGTTTTATTAACTTTTTTTTTGGTTGTACGATTTAGTCAATTAATTTGAAGTCAATTATTTCAAAAACTTTTGAAAGATAGACCCATTGCCATACTACAAAATGCTTTTACTAAGCCATTTTGCCAAAAACCGTTATTTTGCCTTGGCGCCAAAATTATCGTACTCGTGCCTAGGCAATATTACCGAACCTTTACTTTGAGGAATTGGGAACGTTTGGGCGTTAAAACTTTTTTGGGTTTTATAAAATTCCAACTAAAAAGAAGCCTTTAGTCTTATTGTCCAATAAAATAATTGCAAGAAATTAAAATTGTCATATCGCCCAAAAATGTCTCAATTGCGTAAAAACTTTTGCAGAAGAAAATGCCACAAATCCCAAAATCAATTTAATATTGCCGAAATAATTTTTAAAATGAGGCTGGGATGCGACCCACACTGATAACTTCCCATCTGTCAATTTGTCTTGCTTAAAAGTTTGTCTTTATGTATCAATTTTTACCAAATTTGCGTACTATTTTGTAGATTTTATTTTTTTGTGAAAAAACGGACTGTTGGATTTTTATAAAAAAATTACTGAATATCGAACACAATATTATCTGTGAAATGAAATAAGTTTGAAGCCAATATTTGTAATTTTTGAAAAGCTATTTGAGTCGAAAGTAAATTTTTACCAAGTTTTAGTATTGTTTTTTTTTTTAAGTTTTTATTTTTTGTAAAAAACACTGTCAATTCAATTTTTCTCAAAATTTTATCGAATGCTGAAAACAATATTTCTTATAAGTTAAAATTAGTTGGAAGCCATAATCTCAAATTTTTGAAAAGATATTTGAGTCGAAAATCAATTTTTATCAACTTTTGTTAAATTTTTTTTAGGTTTTTATTTTTTGTAAAAAAACTGTCAATTCGATTTTTCTCAAAATTTTTCCTAATATTGAAAAGAATATTTCTTATAAGTAAAAATTAGTTAAAAGCCATAATCTCAAATTTTTGAAAAGATATTTGAGTCGAAAATCTATTTTTACCAAGTTTTATTAATTTTTTTGTTTAGGTTTTTATTTTTTGTAAAAAAACTGTCAATTCGATTTTTCTCAAAATTTTTCCTAATGTTGAAAACAATATTTTTTATAAGTTGAAACTAGTTAGAAGCCATTGTCTCAAATTTTTGAAAAGATATTTGAGTCAAAAATCAATTTTTACCAAGTTTTATTAATTTTTTTGTTTAGGTTTTTATTTTTTGTAAGAAAACTGTCAATTCGATTTTTCTTAACATTTTTCAGAATGTTGAAAACAATATTTTGTATAAGTTGAAACTAGTTAGAAGCCATTATCTCAAATTTTTGAAAAGATATTTGAGTCGAAATTCAATTTTTACCAACTTTGAGTAATGTTTTTTTAGGTTTTTATTTTTTATAAAAAAAACTGTTAATTAGATTTTTCTCAAAATTTTATCAGATGTCAAAAACATTATTTTTCGTTGCACAAAATTGTTTTATAGATGAAATCATATTTTAGTCGTAAAATTTTCGAGCCGACAAATTTTTTTTTCAGTTTTTTTTGATTCATAAAAAAACCGTTATTTGGATTTTTTTTCCAAAAATATACTTGTTTTGTATTACGTTACAATATATAATATAAAATTTAATTCAAGTCTCTAGCGTCATTGGTTCATGAGATATTTATGTAGGTTTAACCAAAATGTTCACCTTTTTTTAAACTGCTATGGTAAAAAAACCACAAACGCAATTTTCTTGAGAGCCCTTTCTGCATCTTTCTGCCTTATTATCTGTATAACAAAATTTATTTGAAGTCGATATTTCTTCTGGTGCTTGAGCTATGGACGACGAAAAAAACGTCGCGACGTACGAACGTACGTACACACGAACGCACAGACATCTTTCTAAAAATCTTTTATTTCGACTCTAGGGACTTTGAAACGTCGAGAAATGTCAAAATTTTTAATTCGACAAATCGGACCCATTACAATAACTTCTATTGGGAAGTTAAAAATATCATAACGCCCCAATTACTTATTGACATATCGCCCAAAAAATGTCATGTTTTTCAAAATTTGAGCATTCTGACAAATTTCGTACCCACCTTAAATCCTTACGTTAATGACCCTGTTCGAATATCGGAAGAATCAGTCAAAACAATTTTGAGTAACCACTGAAGTGAAATAATTCGTAATTATTTCGTTAAGAGCTCCACCTATATCGCAACAAACATATTGGTCTAACCTAGTACCATGAAACTTTAGACTATTCTTTTAACTAAAACGACAGATCCGTTTTAAGAACGTTAAGAAAACTTTACAACATTTTCTGAAAATTGGAAAAAAACCTTGGTAGAATTGTATTCTTTTGCCTATGATGTACTACTTTAAGGACAATCAAATAACTTTATAAGAATTTTGAATTTATAAACAAATTCCCGGGTAACAGCTACAAAATTTAAATCTTGCTTATTTTTGTTGTGATTTCAAAAAAATGTACAGCTCTGCAGCTCTTGTTTTCTCTTTGAGCAACAACACTATTTTTGTTTTTACTTTTTTAATGTTAAATCTAAATATACGAACCTATATATTTAGTACCTACATGTATGAATAAATTTATTCATAAAAAAGGAAAACCCTTTTTAATACTGTGCAAAAAAAAATCAAAATAATACAAAATAATAAACATGGAAATTACAATTTACGGTCATGTGAGCAATTTATTATGGTTTTATTATAATTTTCTGCTTAATCATGTCACTTTTATGAGATTGCAGTAAGACAAAAAATATTGTCAACAAATGAACAAATTTATATAAACAAAAACAAAATACACATATGTATGTATATATATAATTATTTAAATATACCAATTTTTATAATTTATCACGGTTATTTTATGTATTCATATTTTTTTGCTGAATTTTTGATTACATAATTAATTATGCCTAAATGAGTATTTATTTATTTTATTTTTTTTTGTATGCATTGTAGATATTAAAGCCTATGTTATAGAGACCAACAATTAAGGTTTAGGATAAAAATAACTATAATGTATATATGTATAGCTTTTATGTATGTACATAGGTTAAAAGCACAAATAGTAGTTTGTTTTTTGACGGAAAACATTGGAAACACACACAACAAAATTTAAATCGCATTAAATGATTATTATTATAACTAAATTTATGGTGAACCGAAATAAATATATTTGTTGTATTTCCTTAATGTATGGCACTTTCATATAAATTTCTGCCTAAAGCCTAGTACGCTGCTGATGCGAAACGAAAATTCCCATACAAAAATGACATGACGAAATCATAAACGAAAAATTTCGCTGTGCTTTTAGTTTTTCAGTACGCTGCTGAACGACGAAATGTGTCATTTTAGTGGATAGCTGTACTAGATTTCTAAGTACAATTCTCCACTCTTTTCGTTCGCAATTTAATTGCCCGGCATATTAATTGCTTGCGAAATTTTGACGTTTAATTTTTTTATTGAAAAAAAAAATTGTTTACTCGTGACTTTCGGTGTTTTGACTTTGATTTATATTTGATTTAAAATTTAAAATAAAATAGATTTGTGTAATGTGTTCCAGCAATACATTTCTGAATCAGAAACTCAGGATGTTGAAGATGTTATTGGTGATGTGCAAGAAGTGATGAAGACGAGCAGTGAACTTCAACTTCCAAAAAATAAACCGAAGAAAAAAAATAGATTTCTCTTCGGAGGAAAAAAAGAAACTGGCTTCGTTGGTCGAAGCCAGTGAAGCTATTTGGAAATTGGAGCATAGGCTTCACAAAAATAATTCAGCCGTTGCGAGCCTCTGGAGTAATATAGCTGGCAGAAATGAAAAAAACCATGTACTAACTGCTCAACAAAATGTTAATAAATAGAATTCTTTTTCACTTTTGTTTACCAGCAGCTGACTGTCAGAACTTGTCAATTGTTTTTGACAGCTGACAGAACTCTGCACAAATATTTTTCCGCTGTGGTTTTCCTTTTCATTTTGCTCTGCAATTAGAGACCGCCGAAAAAATTCGTTTCACTTCAGCTGAGTACTAGGCTTAAGGCAAGAACGTTTTAGCAAAATGAAAATATGAATTGTGTTGCCAATTTAAGATTTAAAACTAACCAATTCCCACATTTGCGACTTTATGTCCTCGATTACTTCAAAAATTCTATCTTTAAGGCTTTGAACTGATTGTGGATCACTAGCTTATATATCTTATCTTTTACGTCAATCTAAAGTAAAGAAAAGTCTTAAGTTTTGATCATATCTTCTAGAAATCTCAGAGTCAACAAATATGTACCTATTTGCAATAATGTGACTTTTTCTTTGTTTGGTGGGTAAAATAAATAAATAAATTGGGTGGCGCAACAGTCCATTTGAGAACTAGGGCCTAGTGACTTACAACTCTCAACCATTCCTGTGTGTGAGTACTGTTGTCAGGGATGGAAAGGACCTACTGTTTTAAGCCGAATCCGAACGGCAAATTTGAGAAAGCACTTTTCATGACAAGAATTACTTTTGGAGAATTTGTCAATTCCTCGCAAGAGGCAGTACCCGTGAAAAAAACTTTAGATGGCATAGGCAGGGATCGAACCCAAGACCTCTTGCATGACAGTCCAACGCACTGGTGGGTGGACAAAATTAATTTTATTGAATTTCAAATATTTATGTTTTTGTACAATTTTGAGCTCCAAAGTTGATAAACGAAGCTTCAGTGTTTTTTAGACAAAAACTCGAGCATTTTTCAAAGATGATTATTTTTATTAGTATGATTCTTGTTCTTGATATTTGTTTATTTTATAAAAATTAAATTGCTTATCAGTCCTTTATTTATGCAAACAAATAAACTAAAGTCATAAATTAAATAAAGTTTTTAATTACACAAAACAAATAGTACAGCCTCGCTGGTCCGGACACATAAAGTTTCTACCGTGTCCGGAATAGCGAAATGTCCGGACTATAGAGAAAAAATTAAATACAATGGACAACCGAAAACTTTTTAAAACCTTTTTAATACAAATAGTTGTACATATACCCATAATTTAAATATATACATACGTATGTAAGAAATATGAACGCATTTTAATTTTTTTAAAGAGTAGGAAAGCACGTGTTAATTTTTGGTTCGAACGCTTTATCTAAAAACATCTTTTCAGCTTTTTCGCGTAACCTCTTTAGGAGAAGGATATCCATTTGAGATGCATTATTTTGTTCGGCCCACGAATGCCCTTGGCAAATATCTTCCTTGCTTCATTGTTTGAAATTTTCGAAACTTCTTTGTTTACATTTTCATCTTCACTGTCTTCTTCTTCAGCTTCAGTAACATTTTGTTGGATTTGTAAAGCGAACTGAATAATGTCATTATCAGAAAAGTCGTAGGAGACTTCATTTTGACCAGTTGCCCATTTATTGATTTCATATGTGGATGTGTCACCATTCCGATCAATTATTGTTATCATGGCATGAATTCTATTTAAATCAGCAAGCGAAGAATCCGATTCAATTTGTTGGCGTAACTGTGAAAGTGGTATAAGGTCTTCATTATTCCATTGGGATGCCAATTCTGGCCATAATATTGACCAACTCTTTTTAATATTTTTCTCTTCGATACCTTTCCAAGCTGAATCTAAAAAATAAACAGCATCTCGCAAATTGAATTTTTTTAAGACTGCTGCAATGTTTTTATCATCTTCCAGTAGAATGTGGGTCAATAGCTGCTTTCTATATGCTACCTTTACATTCTGAATAAAATTTTGATCCATCGGCTGCAATATTGCTGTACAATTAAGCGGTAAGAATAAGACTCTGAAGTTTGGATCAAAGTTTATTTCGTCTTCTATAGGATGAGATGGGACATTATCCAAAACCAAAAGTGCTTTCAACGGCATGTTAATCTCTGTCAAAAACTTTTTCACACTTGGAATAAAATTATTCTTGAACCAATCAAAAAAAATCGTTGTAGACATCCAGCCTTTTTTGGTAGCTTTATATGCTACTGGAAGATTAACGTTTTTAAAAGCCCACAGAGTAACTAATTTTCCGATAACTAAGAGGGGTAACTTATGAGTTCCTGCAGCGTTAGAACATGGCATAAAAGTAACGCGATCTTTGGATATTTTTCTGCCAGGAGCAGATTTTTCATTCGCATGAACCCATGTCGTCCCCGGAAGAACCCTCCAAAAGGCAGCTGACTCATCAGCATTATATACCTGTTCTTCACTTATGTTCATTTCTTGAATCAGTTTTAAAAAATTTTCTTGAAAGGGCTTAATAGCAGTAACTTCGTTGGATACTTTTTCACCACAAATCTTGAGGCGTCGAATTCCATGTCGCAATTTAAATTTTTTCAACCAACCAGAACTTGCTGCAAAATCTTCCTTACCTGTCATCTCTTTGTAAAAGAATTTGGCTTTGGTTTGAATCATATCTGTTGAAATTGGCACATGATGATTTCTTTGTTGGATGAACCATGTCATCAATGCTTCTTCTACCGCTGGGTGTTCACCTTGTCTGATAATTTTTCTCTGTCCTTAAAGCAATTGTTAAATGATCTTAGACCTTAAATTTAAGACCTTTTGTAAGCTTACCTCATCCTTGGAATGTATTAGATACAAATTTCCGAATTTTCATCTTATTCATTTTTATATCAAAAACAGTTGACTTTGAGACTTTGAAAATGTCTGCTACTTACCTGACTGATTTGCCAGTTTGAATATCATCCAATATTTTAGAGAAAGTGTCAAAGTAACATGCTTCCTTTTCTTTGTAGAAGCCATAATAAGTAATAACTTATGTTTTAAAAATTGTCAATGAGAAATTCAAATTACACCAAAAAATATGCCTTATCTTTAAAGAAAGCTCACGATGAAATGTAACATAGTATGAAAAATTGAAAAATCAACGACCACAAATTTAAACTTTTAATGAGTAAATTTGCAACGATTAAAATGTCTAGATTCCAGAGCCAACTACAAGCGACGAAACTAGAAGGGGATTGCCCGTAATCGTATGAACAAACGTTTTTTCGAAGAAACAGAGACAAATAATATATGTATGTGTATTTTACATAAGCATTTTAATACGCTGTCCGGACTGCAGAGGTAAACTTTTGAAAGTGTCCGAAACATAGCGGTGTCCGGACTACTGAAGTGTCCGGGTTAGCGAGTGTCCGGACTAGCGAGGCTGTACTGCTTCAAAAATACCTATGTATATTTCAAAGATTTTTCCCTATACAACCTTAAAAAGTGGGCGTGGCAAAAAACTTTTACAAATTCTGTAAAATATATTAATTTGATTTATTTTCTTATGAAAAGATTTTTTTCAAAATTGTCCTCATAGGCATTGCTACATATATCACAGCAACTTGTATCGTTTGCTAATAAATTGGTTAAAAAGTAATTATTGTTATTATTTTTATTGTACTATTCGTACTAGAATGTCAGCTTGTTAGACTTGACCATTCCTTTTTAATTTTAATAAAAAGTAATTTTTGTTTGTAAAAAACGCCCCTAAAAGAGGGAATGGCAAGAAACTGTAATGAAGAATGATATAAAACTACGTTATCTAAACATTTTTCCAAGAAAATATTCCTCATTTATATCAGATTTGATAGTTAGAAGACCTTTTTTAAGTGGGCGTGTCAGTGAAGAGATATTTTCTCTCATGATACTTTATGCTGTTCTTAACTATGTCTAAAATTGTATTCAAATCTGCTGGGTGATTTAGATTTTATAGATTTATGACTGCTTCTTCGTACAACCTGAACCACTGTGCAACGTCTTGTTTAAAACAAAAGTCTTTCACATCAATATCTTCTAATTCTAGCCATTAATTATTAATTATAGCTCAGAAGCGCAATCCACTATCGTTAAAAATTGCACCAGCTTCGTTTCAAATAATTTAGGCCCGACACGTGACACGTTGAAGACAACAATCATTTTTCTATTTTTCTTCTTCTAAATGCCCATCAATAAAGATGATTTTTCAATGAAATTCCGAATCATTTTAATCTATCAAGGAACAGCGAAGATTCAACGTTGTATGTAGTTAGACGACTTGAGTTATTTTATTAACTGAATTTAAAAACTGTATTGCAAATTATGTATTGAATCGCATGGTGGAGAAAGATCAACGAAAAATGATTTTACTCAGCGACTCACATGGTTTCGATTCTTTACATTACTAACTTGTCCCAAATTACTCAAATTTGTCATCCACTGTTACGCACTCTGACTGCAAAATTTTAACAGGTTTTAATGCATTGTTGAAGCGTGTATGGTATCAGTTTTAGATAATGTCGTAGTTTTTACTTATCAAATGTTAAAATATGACAACTTCAAAAGTGACAACTACCCAAATACCAGGCAATTAAAAATGAAACCTCTAACCGGAAAGCCCTTTATAGGTAGGTAGAGATGATAGTCACCAACAGCCCTTGCTGGCCGACTCAATTAGCACTGATAGGCGCCGTTTTGATACCATAAATTCGTTGGAAGTATGTATTGAAAAAAAAAGATAAAAAGATAATTTTATGACGGATTTATGTTGACACAATTAGTAGAACCATTTCGTAACGTTCAGAAAGGAAATCAGGTCTCTGACTTTCATCTCGGAAAAAAGACTGTACTTAACAGGATCAAAGCCTTTTGTACTATTTGATTTCCTTGCCTGATTTTTGATTTCCTTTAAATATTCCTTACTATCAAAATTTTAAATATTTCTGCTTATCTAAAAACAAAATTCTTAAACCGGAAGAAATTGCTTGCGTAATTTCCGAAAGTCTTCTATGAAGCCATAACTCATCAATTATTTTCTCCTTTAAGAGTAATTATTTGTATTTATTTTTGAAACATAAAAACACATACATATAATTATTCAAATATTTGAAATAATAACATAAGCTCATTTTAATAATGTATTGTTTTCCTTTCTTTGCAGATAAACCTGGCGCTATAAATACATATCAACAACTTCTAGCGACTATACTATTATAAAAGTGACCAATATTTTCCATTAAAGTTTTTCTTACTGTGATTTGTTTATTTCTTTTTTGAGTTACTTCTTTTTTCGTGCGTGTGTAACATAAATATAAGTAAAAATAGTGATATGTCAATTTTATACATCTTGGTGATAAAATTTAAGTGAAATAAGTGCGTAAAGTAATATTTTGCTGCTTAAAGTAAAAAAAAGAAAAGAAAAACCATCGTTAAATTACCTACCAAAATATTTATTTTTTTTTTGTTAATTTAACGGGCGGGGGAGGAAAGTGACAAACTTCATTTGTCACTGATTTTTTTTTTTTAATTTCTTTGTCCATTTACAACTTCTATACCTATTTATCAGTGAGTTTGGTATAAGAAAGTTTATTTTGTTCCTTGTGAATATAAATATACATCTAAACCTCGATAATGGATCCGCCTAATTATAGTGGATCCAGGTCGAGAACTTATTCAGCAGCAATGGCGAAACACCTCTGTTGGAAATATAATATCAGTTTGTGTGTTGTTGTTATAGCCATTGTCGCCTTAAATAATTTGGGATGCTGTATAGCGACCGCTGAGAGGCCAACACAAATTCTACCAATACAATCAGGTATGTATATATGTACATAAATATGTATATGTTTATTCTATATAACCTAATTTTAGTTAAATTGATTTCCTTTGGGTATATATAATTTTGTGTTTTGGAAATAGGGTTTGTTTTTATTTTTATTTAATTGTAATTTATGCTCCCATAGATTTAAACCATTTATAAACATAAATTTACATTAACCTTAACCTCTTTCTTAAGCCTAGAAGGAGCTTATTTAAGTATCCTATAGTATGGTGCTTGGAATACCATATCCATAACTATATCTTAACTTTTAAGTCCCTTGATGTATATCCTATGACAGTTATAGATTCTAACGAAGCAAAATCATAAGTCACTTGTTCAAATTTATTGTGAAAGCATAGAAAATATATTATTTTCAATTTGTTTATCAACAACAATGGTTCTTCTTGTTTGCCAATATAGGTACCTATATAATAAAAATAATAATAAATATTGAACCCATAGGATATTGATTGATAAATAATCCAATAAAATTCGATTTCTCTTCTTTAAGATTAGGTATATTATTATTATTATTGTAGAGTAAGAACGAAACGAAAGGTAGGTTTGGTGAAGGTACATCTATACAGAATCTAAATGTCAGATTACTGTCAAAGATTTCAATTAAATAACGGAAGAGGCTGTTTTTACGTGCTTGAAATATAATATCCGTATCCGGAGTTAGGTATATTTTCATATACCTATACATATACCATCAACCAGCCAACAACTTATTGTCTGAATTTGAAGGATAGGATAGATATGCTGCTTGCTGCTGCTACTGCTGCTGCTGCTTGAAAACTCGGTGAAGTGAAATCAATAATTCTCTTTCAATAAAAGTCATTCTCAAGTTGTATTTGATTTATTTATGATAAAGCTTTTATTTTGATGAATATACTTGCATACCAATTTATTTATGTACATATAAATACAATATGTTATAACTTATAAGTATATATTTATTTTATTGTAAAGAAGCTATACTACAGATTACTTGAACAATTTTTTGCTATAAAGTCTTGAAATATTGTATTTGAGAGGATCATAAGAAAATGTTATTAGAGCTAAGAAGAACTGAATTTCTTCGATTTTAAGTATTTAAAAAAAATTATGCAAAAGAAGTATATTAGCGGAAATATCAGAGTTTTATAATTTCCAAAGGAATAGTTTTTGAAAAGAATTTCTGATATAATTGCCTTCAGTTTCGAAAGAATTAAGCGGAGTTATTAGTGTTAAGACTTACTTATAACAAATTATATCAATATATATCTTATTAGCTTTAAATAAATAATAAAATAAATGTGTTAGTAACAACTAGTGAACAAGTTATTTTGAGAATTAATAAATTTCGAAAAAAAACTTTTTCTCAAAACATTCAAAAATAAATTCGTAAGCCAATTACGACCATAGAATGATTTTCTGGATTTTGAAAACTAGAGTATCATTATCATTCAGATAAATTCTCTAAGATTTCGTTGATATTTATTATGCAGTGCAGTTCATATTTATAATACACTTTAATACACGTTAATAAACAATTTAAAAAAAAAAATGAAAAATGGGAATATAAGTCATGGTCATGGCAGTTAATTAAATAACAAATTTATTTCAAAAACGTAAAGGGTATATTTTTATTTCTTAGTAATATTTACAAAAATAACAAAAATCAAGCGTTTTAAATTTATAGCGCATGTTTTCAAAAGTTTATAAAACTAAATTGAAAACGGAAACTAATAATTGAAAACCTTTGGCAAGAATAAAGTCAAAAATTATTCTTCTCATGGATCTTATCAAATTATCCAAAAGTTCTGGCTTCATTTCAAGCCATTTCTCACGAAGAGTGTGTTGAAGCTTTGATATTGTTTCCTTCCTTATATATTCTGCTAATAAGTACTCCCCCAAGATTTTTAATAGGGTTTACATTGGAAAAGCATGCCGATTAATTCATTAAATCCATATAATTTATTCGCAATCAATTCAAAATCCAAGTTTCCGCTTGGTTATCTGCCAAGACACCCATGTCCAAGTTTCCATATTATTTTTGGCGAACATCAGCCTAACGACCTTTTAACGATCTAAAAGACGTGATGCCTGATTAATTTTTGACCAACAAAAGTTTGAATTTTGCTGAATAGTTCTCGAAACCGTTGTTTTTGACTCTTTTGTTTGAATCAGAGCGCTGCTAATTTTGCTAATTTTGCGCAGCCAATGATTGAACTGTAGTACCCGTAGCATGATGGTTGGTGCGTTGGACTGTCATGCCAGAGGTCTTGGGTTCGATCCCTGCCTATGCCATCTAAAGTTTTTTTTGAACGGGTACTGCCTCTTGCGAGAAATTGACAAATTCTCCAAGAGTAATTTTTGTCATGAAAAAGTGCTTTCTCAAATTAGCCGTTCAGATTCGGCTTAAAAACTGTAGGTCCCCTCCATTCCTGACAACATTACTCGCACACAGGAATGGCTGAGAGTTGTAAGTCACTAGGCCCTATTTCTCAACGGACTGTTGCCCCACCCAATTTATTTCTAACTTCCCACAGGAAGTTATTGTAATTTGTCCCATTTGTCAAATTGAAAATTTTGACATTTCTCGAAGTTTCAAGGTCCCTAGAGTTGAAATAAAAGGTTTTTAGAAAGATGTCTTAGTGCGTACGTTTGTACGTCCGTACGTCTGTGCGTTCGCGACTTTTTTTCGTCGTCCATAGCTCAAGAACCAGAAGAGATATCGACTTGAAATAAATTTTGTTATGCAGATAATAGTGCAGAAAGATGCAGAAAGGGCTCGCAAGAAAATTGCGAGGGTGTTTTTTTTTACCATAGCAGTTTAAATAAAGCGTGCAAATTTTGGTTAATCCTAAATATCTCAATAACGCTAGAGGCTTAAATTAAATCTAATATTATACATTGTAACGTGATACCAAACAAATATATATCTTTAAAAAAATCCAATTGCCGGTTTTTTTATAAATCAAAAAAAAAATTTGTCACCTCGAAAATTTTACGAATAGAAAATGGTTTTATCTCCAAACCAATTTCGTGCGACGAAGAATTACGTTTTTGATATAAGGTAAAATTTTGAGAAAAATCGAAATGACAGATTTAAAAACCTAAAAAAACATTACTCAAAGTTGGTAAAAATTGAATTTCGACTCAAATATCTTTTCAAAAAATTGAGATTATGGCTTTCAACTTATTTTTTCTTATAAAAAATATTGTTTTCAACATTCGGTAAAATTTTGAGAAAAATCAAATTGACAGTTTTCTTACAAAAAATAAAAACCTAAAAAAAATTAATAAAAGTTATAAAAATTGATTTTCGACTCAAATAACTTTTCAAAACCTTGAGATATTGGCTTCAAACTATTTTTATCTTATAAGAAATATTGTTTTGAACATTCGATAAAATTTTGAGAAAAATCGAATTGACAGTTTTCTTACAAAAAATAAAAACCTAAAAAAAATTAATAAAAGTTAGTAAAAATTGATTTTCGACTCAAATAACTTTTCAAAACCTTGAGATATTGGCTTCAAACTATTTTTATCTTATAAGAAATATTGTTTTGAACATTCGATAAAATGTTGAGAAAAATCGAATTGACAGTTTTCTTACAAAAAATAAAAACCTAAAAAAAATTAATAAAAGTTAGTAAAAATTGATTTTCGACTCAAATAACTTTTCAAAACTTTGAGATATTGGCTTCAAACTAATTTTATCTTATAAAAAATATTGTTTTGAACATTCGATAAAATTTTGAGAAAAATCGAATTGACAGTTTTCTTACAAAAAATAAAAACCTGAACAAAATTTATAAAAGTTAGTAAAAATTGATTTTCGACTCAAATAACTTTTCAAAACTTTGAGATATTGGCTTCAAACTAATTTTATCTTATAAAAAATATTGTTTTGAACATTCGATAAAATTTTGAGAAAAATCGAATTGACAGTTACTTTTACAAAAAATAAAACCTTAAAAAAAAATTAATAAAAGTTCGTAAAAATTAATTTTTGACTCAAATATCTTTTCAAAAATTTGAGATATAGGCTTCAAATAAATTTTATTTTATAAAAAATATTGTTTTTAGCATTCAGTATTTTTTTTTATAAAAATGTTACAGTCCGTTTTTCCATCAAAAAATAAAATAGTACACAAAATTGGTAAAAATTGATGTTCGGTTCTCGTTCTCGTGAATAATAGAAAACATTGACTTCAAATTAATTTTATTTATCTAATTTGTAGTGTTTGTATTAGAAATAAAAGCTTTTAATAAATGCTACTAAAATTGGTAAGAATTGGTTAATGACTAAAAATCTCGTTAACAAAAATAGATTTTGAAATCAAACTATTTAATTATTTGACAAATATTGTTGGTTATTTTTAAATTTTTTAGAATAATTTATGTAACTGATAACTTTTTTAAGAAAACACGAAAACCTACAAACCTTGCTTAAAAGACAAATCGACAGATAGGAGTGGAAGTTACTAGTGTGGGTCGCATCCCAGCCTCTTTTTATTTTTGTAATGATTGAATTGCTGACGGCGCCAACGATTATGCGCTCCTCGCCGTCACTGAGCTTTTTTTTTCTTCCTGATCGTGTAGAAGTACGGTAACTTTTTTTGTGTTAAACAAAATAAGCAACAACCCGAAGACTGTTTCTTCGTTTAGAGTTAAAATTTTACCTCTCTTACCTCTTACAGCACTGCGCTGTCCCTACACTAGGCTCCAAATACGATCTTGTCCTTTTTTTCATAATTTTAACCCACTAAAAGAGTAATCACCACACTTAGCATGTTTAAAGGCAGCGTTAAAAAAAAAAAAACGACAAAATGAAGAGGAGATCCTGGTACACATAGGTTCTAAAATTTGGAATATCAAAACGTGAAAGAAAAACAGAGTTTGGTAAAACATTCAATATTCTTGATGTTCGGTTAAAAAAAGAATCTCTATGTACTTGACATTAGGTCAAAAATTAAGCTCAAGGTTGAACTGAGTGCAATTTCTAAAAGTTCGAGTATTTTGGGAGAGGAACGCGACGAGTTATTTTCGAAGGAACATCGCTGATAAAAATATCGATAAAACAACAAATGACATGAAACTTTTTCCGGTTTTTAAGCGATGTAAAACCATTGGTCAAAGTTATTTTTTAAATTATAGGAACACCTACAAAAATATAAGAGTTGTACTCAAGTTTTGGACAGATCAGAAGGGGTGCAAAATTTTGGTTTATCGTTGACTTGATTTCTGAAATTCCACTTTTTTGAAAGTTGTAAGTCACTAATTCTCTACGAGCAGTTGCGCCAATTCATATATTTATTTATTTAATTGCTTAAAGAAAAATATAAAAGGTTGTTTCATTTGGTTACTAAATTCTAAATGAAGACAAAATGTTCTTATAATTTTCATATAAAAACGCTTTTAAAACAAAACCGTTTTCCAATTGCTTCAAAATGAAATATGGATTTATCTCTAAAACATTCATACATCACATAAACAGAAAATAAACTATTTCCATCCATGTCCAGTCCATAAATCGCATTTTTCAAAACAAAAAAAAAAAAGATTCGAAATCAAAGATGGGAAAGCAATTACCCAAAATTCTTTGCTTTTTATAACACTGTCCTAAAATTGACACTAAATAACACCACTCTCAGAGTAACTTTATACTTCAAATTGTGCATAACGTCCACACAAACAATGTAACATACAATAAGCCCGCATCTATACGAGTTAGTTTTGAAGCTATATTATACAGTAGGTATATGTACTAAATGTTTGGACCACTTTGGTGGTAATTGTGAAAAATTGCATTCCCCCAAACATTATACGTATCGTACATATATGTAGTTAGAAGTAGTATAGGACATACTCCCGCTTCCCGCAGAAAAGGCGCTGCTGATGCTCTGAGAATGTGCATTGCACATTCTAATATAACATCACAGCTTCTATAGTATAATAAATAAATCTACGAACAAAGCCATACGGCTTAAGACCGTTATTGATGACATCCTCAAGTGATAACAATATATTTCACTCTCGCTCTTTTGGATTAAGGCAAAGCGCACACGTACCTAGCGTACATATGTATGTATAGTTTCTATGTACATTAGACTGATTCAAAAACAAATGTCTGATGTTCAATGTAACTAGCTTTTTGGTTAAACCTTGGTGAAATAATACTCCAGTCCAAATCTTTAGATTTAAAGGCTGCTTATCGCGTTTTTCCATTTACCATACAAATGGCATGGGGGCGTTTGGCTTTTTGGCTTCTTCGCTTAATAACTCAAGAAGATGTTATGTTTGTCTCGATTTTTTTTCCATACATTCCATTCAAAGTTATTAAAGGTTAAATGTTTTTTAAATCATTTGTTAAACTTATATAGGGAAAGCAAGAAAGTTTTCACTTACTTACAACTTACTCGCGGCATAGAATATCGGTTCAAAATCTTGTAGGATGGGGCTAAGAAAAGCACATCCAATTAGCTGAAGGTAGACTGGACTGAAGGTAGAGTGGATGGATAAATTGGGACGGGCGGTCATAAATGACATTTTTTTGAGAAATAAAACTCTCCACAGGGAGGGGTCGAAGTTTCAAAATTTGATGAAAAGTATGTATTTAGAAAACGTGCGTTGGACTGTCATGCCAGAGGTCTTGGGTTCAATCCCTGCCTGTGCTATCCAAAGTTTTTTTCACGGGTACTGCCTCTTGCGAGGAATTGACAAATTCTCCAAGAGTAATTCTTGTCATGAAAAGAGCTTTCTCAAATTAGCCGTTCGGATTCGGCTTAAAACTGTAGGTCCCCTCAAACCCTGAAAACATTACTCGCACACAGGAATGGTTGAGAATTGTAAGTCACTAGGCCCTAGTTCTCAACGGACTGTTGCGCCACCTAATTTATTTAGAAGTCACAAGGAACGGAAAATGATCAACAGAAGAAATCTATACTTTAATATCACTTTCAAGTTAAGCTCTTCAAGTGAAAAGTTTTTTAAAAATTTATTTTTAAACTCAAAAATTTTGGTTTCAATTTTTTTAATTTTACGTTGTTAAGTACTATTTTAAGATTTTTGTAGATATTTCTAATAAAGTACTGGAAAACAAATGCCAGGGCTATAAAATACAACTTAATGAGGTTAAAATATATGTTTAAAAGATGAAGCAATTTAATCTAAAAAGCTGACATTTTGACAGGAGTATTAATGCGACAACATCGATACGAATCATCTTTTGATCGATTTCAAAGCAACCTATGACAGTGGTAACAGGATTGAACTATACCGTGCCATGTCGAGTTTTGGTATCCCTGCCAAAGTGATACGGCTTATCAGGATGACGTTGGAGAATTCTCATTACTGCGTCAAAATTGGTAAAGACTCAACCGAAATCTTCGAAAACCACCAGAGGACTTCGACAAGGCGATGCGCTGTCATATACATAGCTACTTTAATATTGTTCTTAAGGGAGTGCTTGCGAAACACCAATATCAACCAATGGCACCATCTTTCAAAATTCCCCACAAAATCTTGGGTATGTAGATGACTTCTACGTTGTGGGAAGAACCAAACGAGCAGTTAAGGGTGCCTTTTCCGATATCGAGTCTAAAGCGAACGAAATGGGTCTTGTGATTAACTAGGACAAAACGAAGCATTTACTGTCATCGAATAGAGTCGGTCAGAACGTGATCACTGACAGGTATAACTTCGAGGTGGTAAATGTATTTGTCTATCTGGGTTCTGCTGTTAACTCTGTAAATGCCATCCGCGCTGAAATCAAACGTACATAGAATTACTTTTGCTAATTGCTGTTTCTTTGGCCAATGTAAGCAATTGAGAAGTAAGGCCCTATCGGGAAGTAACTTTACAAAGTAGACACTGTACAAAACCTTGATCATCCCAGTCTTACTGTATGGTGCAGAAGCTTGGACTCTTTCCCAGGTGGATGAAAGATCCCTTGATATCTTCGACAGGAAGATTCTTCTTACGAAATATGGACGTGTTCAAGCGATTAAGATGGCTAGGGCATATAGAGTGAATGAACATCGAAGCTCCAGCACTTGGGGTATTAAACGCGCTAACCCTGAAGGAACCAGAAGCAGAGGCAGACCTCATCTCCGGTGGAGTGATCAAGTTGAGGTCGGCGCACGCCGGCTTGAGATTCGAAACTGGAGACAGGAAGCTAGAGATCGAGTAAGCTAGCGTGAGCTATTACAGGGTTTTCCAACAGGGACGCTAGAAAAGTAGAGCGACAGGAACAGCAAACGACGACATATTTCTTGCCGCTCTTTTGATATTTCTCTTCAGTAAGGTTTGCCATTTCATGATGGAAAGATATACGAGCCAACAACGAGTCGAAATTATTAAAATTTACTACCGAAATTCGGAGTCAGTGGCCTCAACGTTAAGAGCGCTGTCCGATTTATGATCGGCATAATCATCCAAGCAGATCAACAATTGAGCGTCTATTGAAAAAATTTGAATCCACAGGCACAGTACAAAATGTTCCCGTGCCAGTGAGACAAAGAAGTGCCCGTAGTGTCGAGAATATTGCTGATGCTGAGGCTTCAGTTGCAGAAAGCCCAAATGTGTCTCTCACAAGTGCGTCATTCTTAAGCGTTTAACATCTCTGTGACGTCAATTTGGCGAATTTTGCGAAAAGATCTAAGCCTACATCCTTACAAGACCAAATTGACGCAAGAACTGAAGCCGCTTGGCCACCAGAAGCGCCGTATGTTCGTGAATTGGGCTGAGCAACAACTTGAAAATGATTCGGATTTTTACCGAAAAATTATCTTCAGCAATGAGGCTCATTTCTAGCTGAATGGCTTCGTCAATAAACAAATTATGCGGTATTGGTTAGGCAGCAATCCACACGTACCTACTCCATGAGTCATCATTGCATCCCGAAAAAATTACGGTTTGGTGTGGTTTATGGGCCGGCGCGGCGTCGTCATTGGGTCGTACTGTTTCCGTGATGATCAAGATTGTCACGTTGCTGTGAATGGGGATCGCTACCGTTCAATGATAACCGAATATTTTTGGCCCCAATGGGATGATATCGACTTGGAGGACATGTGGTTCCAACAGGACGGCGGCACCACAAGTCACACAGCGAATGTCACAATCAATTTATTGGAAACCCAGTTTAGGGAACGTTATCTCATGAAATGGTCCAGTCGCTCGGCCGACTCGGTCTTGCGATTTGACGTCGGCCGCGCCATTAGACTATTTCCTGTGGGGCTACGTCAAGTCTATGGCCTATTCCAATAAGCTAGCGACGATTTATAAACTATATCGAATGTGAAATTGCATCAGTATCGGCTGATTAATGCTTGAAAACCGTCGAAAATTGTGTTCAGCGTCTGGAATTCTGGAAGCGTGCCTGTGGTGGTTATGCAAAAGAAATCGAGTTCCATACATAATGGTATCGAACGTACTTTCACAGGAATAAAGAATGTAATTGATATCCAAAACCGATCTTATTGAAACCCCGATAGACCCAAGTGCACGATGCGCTGTAGCACCAGTTAATGTAATGGCTTCTATGCAAAATTTTGTTATTAACGTAAGATAACGTTATAAGAAAAATCCAACCGGTATTTTGTTTTATAAGAAATACAAAATTTTCAAAAATGCTGGTAAAATTAATAAAATTTGAAAAATTGTTTTCGACTAAAAATATCGGGAATAAAAACAGATATTAAAATCAAACTTATTTTATTACAACAAAATATTGTTTTTTAGTATTTTTTTTTACAAAACACCAAATCCTATAAAAACAACAAAAAAAACTGAGAATAAATGGTTTTCGACTTATGTTTCGACAAAGAACGAATATTGACTTGAAATGTTTGTAAAATTATCTTAAACTTCTAGAAAAATCGACAGACGCTCAAGAATGAAAAGTTATCAGTGTGGGTCGTATCCCCGCCTCTTTTTTTATATTTTTGAATCAGTCTAATGTACATATTTAGCCAAATATATAAAAGGAAACGAAGGGCAGTTGTAATTGTTAGTATGTAGTCGTTGTTGTTGTTATTGTTGCTCGTAATTTATAGCTGCTACACAAACTGCGACTAACTTCGTTCCATTATGTCCAAATCCAAATATCTGTTTGTCACTGTTGTTTCTTTTTTTTTTGAGAAGCTGTGGCTATATGAGGTTTTGTTTGTTATTGTCCTCATTCTAATCAAATGACCTCAAGTTGACGACGGACGACGACAACGACGGACGAACTAGAGAAATATTCTATACCTTCCTACATGCAACATACATAGTTAAATAGCGGTGAAGTGTGGCGGAGAACTATATACAGCTGAATTAAATTGATCGTATTACGCAATTAGGAAGTCTCAATCTCTACTTTTTTTTGTTATTTTCTTAAATTGCTGACATTACGTACACTCTACGTACCGTACGTACAGACATTTGACATGAAAATGAAAATAAATATGTAACTGTTCTAATAAATCGTTTCGTCATTTTATTTTTTATTTCATTTGAAATGTGCTGTTTTTGTTGCTGTTGTTGTTGTTGTGATGGTGCTCTCATAAAAATAGCTCGTGAAAAATCAGAGTTTAGGGATTGTAAAAGTCTCACCCATTTCTATAAATTTTATTAGTCAGCAGAAATAAAGGGGACCTCCAAATATTTCCATACCAAACTCGAATGGCTGCGATAAGAGACACACACTTAATCATAAGATACTCATTTTAGGATTTGTCGTCACTTCGTATAGCAACATAACACATTTAAGATGGAAAGATTCTTTTGCAGCGATATAGTCGTGTAATTTGCAAGCCACACAATGACAAGGCGGATACTTTGAACTTTTATGGGTCCATGCTTTTTCGTGTAAAATATTTATGTTTCTCAATAAGATGCTTTTGCGGTATAATTGAAATGAATTTGAAAAAGTTTTTGAAAAAATTAGATGAGTCTTATGGTTTTTGCAATATCTCATTTTCATGCACGTCCTTAATTTTTCTTTTTGAAACTGAGTTAAAAATGTCGTTTGTGTAATTTTAATGAAATTCATAAATTTCCTGTGTGACAAAAAAATTTAATTAATTTTTCAAAAGTTCTTTAAAAATTTTAATAATAACTCAACAAAGTAGTTTTATTTTGATATTTACTTGATGCAAATATAGACACACTTAATTTTATTTTATTTTTTCAAATTAATATTTGACTTAAGTTTTTGGCTTTAGAATGCTGGAAATTGGAAACATAAAGTTCTTTGTGGTTTTAATGGAATTTTGGTTTTGCTGCAGTTGATGGCTCTATATATAATACCTCCTAATGTATATATGTATGTATATATAGAAACTCGAGTACACTCAGTCTTGAATATTCTTTGAAGTGGGCAAGACTTGTAAATGCAACCACAATTCAGAGGATTTTGATGAAAAGAGCTTGGTACTTTGGTGAAAAAAGAAAACATTAACCGGATTTGTGGTTGGATAGTAAGAGAGTGGTGCTACATCTTGCTAACCACCTAATATACAAGTATAAGTACTTGAGTTGAATGTAGTGGCTAATGGCTTAAATATATGTATACATACCTACATATCTTTATGTCTTCTAAAAGGAAGTTGTAAGAATATTGTCTTTTTGATTCGAAAACAAACAGTCTTCATTATTTATAATAGGATGATTTAATGCGATTAGTTAAGTTATAATGTTTATAACATTTGTTGAGTTATTTTATGTTTCAGTGACTTTAAGTGTTTAATGGATTTTATTTTGTAAATACAAGGTGTGTATAAGCAGTGGGAAAATTAAGTGATTTTTACTTAATCTATTGAAAAAGTAGAAGACGGTCGAAAAACTGTTTTTCAGAATTCTGTATAATCAAAATATTGTCAATTTCAAAACATTGTAAATTACGAATACTGTAAATCAAAATTTTGTATAAACAAAACACTGCATCTCACAATTTTTCATAACAAAATAGGGATCGGGTCAAAATTCTGGCTTCAAAATTCTGCTTTTCAGAATTCTGCTTTTTTTAACGAAAATTCTGCTTTTTTTTTGTCTGGTTTACAAAATTCTGCTTTTCAAAATTCTGGAAATTTATATTAAAAAAAAAAATCTGCTAATTCTGCTTTTTTTTAATAGTATATTTATTAACGGAAAAGTCAATTTAACATGGTTTTTGTTTCAATTTTAACAAAAAAAAAATCAAAATTTCGTCTTTTAATAATTATAAACAATAACTGAAAATAGAGCAAAAATAACAACAACAAAAACAAAATGTAAACAAAAAATAATAACAACAATTAAAAAACGAAAAGCAAATTACGTTAAAGTGGAGAGATTAATAACACACTATCACGAAGGGATAAGAAAAGACACTAACCATTGTCTAAGACCCTGACTAAGTTAAGAGAGCAAAAATTAATTGCGTCTAAACATCTCGCTTATGCAAGCGAGAGGATAATTTTACAAAATTCTGGAAATAAAAGCGCGTGCTTTTTAACATTTTCCAAACCTTATTTTTATTATTTCCAGAATTTTGAAAAACAGAATTTTGAAAAGCAGAATTTTGAAAAACAGAATTCTGAAAAGCAGAATTTTGAAAGCAGAATTTTGAAAAGCAGAATTTTGAAAGCAGAATTTTGACAAAAGAATTTTGACCCCGGCAGAATTTTGACCCCAACCCAACAAAATACTGTATCTTTTGAATACCAAAATAGTAAAAATATAGTTTTCCATAAAAACAGTCACTTTAATCTTAAAATCTTACCACTTTTAAGAAAAACAAAATATTACCACTTTTAAGAAAAACTAAATATTCGAGTTTATTCAAAGAATATTAACACATGTTAGTGTCTCAAAATATTTTGCAAAGTAGATTAAAAGAAAAATTGAAATTTTTAAATTGAAAATTTATTTAAAAAATTCTGTTCTGTATTGTGATGTAAATAGTCAGAAAAAGAAAAATTGCAGAATATTTACAGTATTTTGAAATACCGAATTTTTGGCTAAAAATTATTTTGAAGTACAGAATTTAGTTCAACAAAATTTTTGACCATACAGAATTTTGTAATGCAGGATTTTTACATACAGTATTTTTTATACTGTATTATGACGCGTCGTACAGTATTCCGACCCCAATTTTTGAAATTGGATCAAAATTAGTTCGGCCATAAAGAGAAATAAACATTCTTATAGTGTTATGGTTGTAATTGGACTTAAAATTTTTACAAGGAGCTTAATTGAAATAATCTTAAATTTTTTCAAAAATCATTCTAGTTGTTTTCGAGAAGAATCAAAAATAAATAAAGTGCACGACTGGGTCGCACGAACTTGCTCCTGTATGCAAAGAGTCTGTTTAAAAAAGTATCTATATAATATTTAAAAATATACCTGTAAAATAAGTTTGTCTTCAAAGATATATATGCCATTTGATTTGTCGAAAAAACCTCCATTTTTCAATTTTTTGGGAGGGGGTTACACTTAATACAGTTAAAATAATTTAAAAAAAACTAATTTAAGATTCAAAATTTTACCTGAAAAATAAGTTTCTCTTCAAAAATTTAAATGCCATTTTATAAATCAAAAAACCCTTGATTTTTCAATTTTTTTTTTTGAAAATCGTTAGAGCGGTTTTTTTTTTAAATTAATTTTTTATATATAAAATTTTTCAATTTTGTTCTAAAAATATTTTTGGTATGCAGTTGTTTAGTGATTGTAAATATACGCTCTATATTTCAATTTCGTAAAAAAATGTTCACCCGTTTTTGAGATATAGAATTTTGAAAAAAAAAATTTCAATATTTTTTTAAAAATCCAAACAATAAAAAATTGCACTTTTGATAATCAAATATTGTTAAGGCAATATAAGAGCTCGTTCAGAAAAAAAATTATTGAAATCGGTTCAAAAGTTGCTGAGAAAATTAAAAAACAAAAAAACGGTTCTATGAGCGGTACCTTTCCTGAGCAATACAAAAATATGTTTTTCTTATTAAAAGAAGCCAAGTTAAAAAATAAAATTTTGGAGAAAATTTAAAAAAAATCTATCGGTTTGTTTTTGAGAAAATTCGAATTTTCGTTTTTTGACCAAAAAAATTTTATGGGGGCCACTGTTAGTTTTGATCTTAAAAAAAAAGGAAAAAACGCCTAACGCGAATCTGCTCAAAACTTTAACTTCCAAGTTTGGACTCAATCGACCCAATATTTTAGCCTGTAGGAGCGTGGACAGACAGACAAAACAGACCGGTCGGAATCGCGGGACCCACTTTTTTCGACTTCTCTACCATCGTAATGTCATGTTTGATTAAAATCTCTAGTTCGAAATTTTGCACGAATGCAAAACTTGCCATATTTTTTTTTATTATTATTTATTCATTAGCAGTAATCAGATACTTGCCATATAGTTCCTATATATCGCAAGTAAAAAGAGGCTGGGATGGACCCACACTGATAACTTCCTATTCCGTCTGTCGATTTGTCTTGCTTAAAGTTTGTAGGTTTTCGTGTTTTGTTAAAAAGTTGTCAGTGGAATTATTCTAAAAAAATTAAAAATTACCGACAATATTTTGCATTATGATGAAATAGTTTGATTTCGAAACCTATTTTTGTTATAGAGATTTTTAGTCGAAAACTAATTTTTACCAATTTTTGTAGCATTTGCGTATTATTTTTTGTAGATTTTAATTTTTTATGAAAGAACTGACTGTTGGATTTTTATAAAAAATTTACTAAATATCAAAAATAATATTTTCTGTGAGATAAAATTACTAGTTTGAAGTCAATTTTTTTTAAATTTTTGAAAAGATATTTTAGTCCAAAGTAAATGTTTACCCTGTTTTAGTATTGTTTGTTTTATTTTTTTGTAAAAAAACTGTCAATTCGATTTTTGTTAAAATCTCACCCAATGTCGAAAATAATATTTCTTATAAGATAAAATTAGTTAGAAGCTATAACATCAAATTTTTGAAAAGAAATTTGAGTAGTAAATCGATTTTTACCAACTTTTATTAATTTTTTTAGGTTTTTTTTTTGTAAAAAAAACTTTCAATTCGATGTTACTCAAATTTGTATTGAATGTTGAAAACAATATTTCTTATTAGATACAATTAGTTGGAAGTCATAATCTCTAACTTTTTAAAAAATATTTGAGTCGAAAGTCAATTTTTACCAACTGAGTAATGTTTTTTTTTATGTTTTTATTTTTTATAAAAAAGAACTGTCAATTCGATTTCAAAATTGTACCAGATGTCAAAAACGTTATTCTTCGTTGCATAAAATTGTTTTGAAGATAAAATCATTTTTTTGTTCGAAAAATATTCGATTCAATTATTTTTTTTTCAGTATTTTGATTTGTAAAGAAAACCGTTGGTTAGAACTTTTTCCAAAAATATGTTAGTTTGGTATCACGTCATAATATATAATATAAAATTTAATTCAAGTCTCTAGCGTTATTGGTTCGTGATATATTTTGGGTGAACTAAAATTTTCACCTTTCTTTTAAATTGCTATGGTAAAACAACGACCCACTCAATTTTGTTGAGAGTCCTTTCTGCATCTTTCTGCATTACTATCTGTATAACAAAATTTATTTGAAGTCAATATATGTACTGGTTTCTTGAGCTATGGACGACGAAAAAAACTTCCCGGACGTACGTACACACGCACGCACAGACATCTCTCGAAAAATCTTTTAGGGATCTTGAAACGTCGAGAAATGTTAAAATTTTCATTTCGAAAATAAGTACTTAGTAAAAAGCTAATTTTGATTTAAGTTGTACGAAATATTAATTTGTTATTCATTTAGAAGAGTATACCAAAACAAATTGAAGATACATTCTGCTTATCTGTTTCAAAAACGCGGTTTAATACTTTCCAAGCCTCTTTGGAAATGAGCAATATTCAAAAATTCACTGAGATTAGAACACCTGTTGTGGATGGTATTGTGGAGTCTTAAAACAAATCTAAATTTTAGTTATTTATCAAGGTTTATTCCAAAGAACATGTCATCTCCAAAGTTTGAGGTAACATCATTTATAAACATCGAAAATAACAAGGGACCCAAAACGGAGCCCTGTAGTATCCCTATCTTTGTAATAATATTGTTAAAAATACCAGTTCCAGTTTGTATACGCTGGACTAAGAAGTTATATAAAAGTTTAAGTTTAGACAGTAGAATAGAATGATCAATGCTATCAAATGGTTTAGATAGAATAATCTAAAATCACAAGTACCAGAACCAAGAGCAAAGTGGATATCCGATGTAACTTTAATTGCTGAAATTTCACAACTTTACCACTGTATATGCAAAAGTTGAAAATATGGATTAAAATGTTACAAACAACGTGTAATATGAGCTTTAAAGACCAAAGCGGAATATCATCAGGTCCAATCGCATAAAATTTTAAAGATCTGACAACACAGTTTTTGAGCACTAAACCAACAGAATTCAAAAGCCCTTTCACACTCAGACATAATAAAAATGTCTTGGAGACTACATGGTCTTTTTATTTGTCATTTAAGCTCATAAAAGAATGTTTTTTTAAGTAGCTGGTGATTAACATATTTTTCTGACTGACATTACATAACTCGCTGCTGTAGTGAAACTTATGCTATGTATTTTCTCTTTTTTAATCATTTTTATTTTAATATTCACTGGTTCGTAAATTAATTTAATTTGTAATCTTTTTTAAAACATATTCTTAATTTCTTTAAGTTCTGATTGTTGATATAGAGACATTTCTAAACTAAAAAAAATGTATTTGTCAAAAATATAAGATTTTCCAATAAGGTGTTTCAATGGATGTTTTTTGTTACTGTAAAGAGAAAGATTTGACACTAACCTGGAGACCTTAGAGGCCCCAAAGAAAAATATCTAAAGTTGTTAAAATACAGAGGCCAATTTTGATCACCACGGTCAGGAAATTTTTTTTCCAAAACGCCCAAATTGTCACCATTTTGTAGTGAAATTCAAAAATTTTAATGGTTTATTCAAATTATTGTATTTTTTTTTATTTTTAGCCTAATAACGGGCTTTTTGAAATGAATTCTCTCTTATCTAAAAACTGTTGCTATAAAATCCAGATGACAATTTCTGGTTAGAACCTCTTTGCGCCGCCGGTATGGCTTTGGCTTTTGGAATAGCATTACTAGCTTTTTACATGTACTCTTCGCCACCGCGTAGCTGGCTATGTTAAACTAAAGTTATTGACAACACATTTTTAGATGACAATTTTAGTCTTAAGTGATCGTAGTAGTTCATGACATTCTAGCTGCAATTTTAACCATGAACTAGTTTTTTTTTTTAAATCAATCTGAAGACTTTTCTTTCATATATATGAGAATTTATTTGAAATGTTTATATAAATGCATGCAGAAGCTTATTCATTTTTTATTTTGCATAAACCGCTTTAATCTAGTTCCCTTCTGCATGATTTGTTCTTTTAACTCAAAATATTTATGTTAATTTTGTAGACTTAAAATAGACCATTGCATATCTATGCGAGTGCAGAGATATCATCTTTAAACTTCAGATACAATTCTGAAATAATACCCTTGCTTGTGGGGTAAGTAAACAACCACACGCCTTTACAAATTTTGTAATAAAATTTTATTTCACAAATGGCTTGGACAAATTATCGGTGTCCCTTCATAATAAAAAAAAAACGTTTACCAAGACTGACTCAAATAAAATTGATGTTATTTTGTATTTAATTGCATTTAAAGAATTGTTTTTTTTTTTTTAAATACGTGCATTTTTATATATTTTCGTTTTATAAACCACTTCTTAAGCGTTTTTGACCTTGTACCAACAGTTGAATTCACATATAATCACATCTCACAAAACCATTATAACCGCTTCATCTCACGTAAAAGCTTTAAAAAATTGCCTTGCCTTGTTCTAACATAACGAAATAACAGCATCACGTACACAACCCTCTTAATTTTGTTTGTTCATACATCGTTGTATACATATTTGTTTATTTGTTAAAAAAAAAAGTATTTTTGTTTGCATTTTGTGTATTCATGTTTAGCATTTATATTAATGTGTTTTAACAATTTTTGTGAGCATTGATATAAATGATGAATGACAATGCATTGTGGAATTCCATTTTTGGGTTCTCTAAACTTTTAACCTCAGCTATTTTATACCTTAAATTGAATATTTTTAGATTCTATGAATCAAATATTCATCAGAATTCAAATTGATTTTGAAATTGTCAGTTATATAGCAATCAAATGAAAATGATACAATGGCTCACCAGGGCGTATACGTACTTTTTTCATAGAAATTAAACAAATATTGTTTTCTTTTTTACAGTGCAATGTTTTTTTAATTGATTTTTACTGAAACGATATATGATCATTATTTTTCCCACACAATTATCATCATTTAGGGATTAGAATAATTAATTTAACTAATTGAAAAGTAATCACTTAAATATTAACCAATTATAATAATGTGAAAACAACAGTAATTAAATCTTCAACGTGCTGATCACACTTATTTTGTGATAGAAAATAATTATGTACAGTACATATGTATACACATATACAATACATATATCTATTGTGTAGATTATGTTATTGATTATTTTGAGAAGCTTTGTATTATTTTGCTTTTGTTTGAATGTTTGACTATTGCTATAAACTGTGTGTTTCAATTTTAATTTGAAAATAAGTAATAGAATGCAAGTTGGTTACTTTCCCTTGTTTAGACAGAGAAAAAATTATTACTTTAAATTCAAAGAAAATATTCAAAACTGAAGACACCCACAGCTCTTGCAATGTGATTGCATGTTAAGGCACAATAAAGATATTAAAGTCTTGAGAAACTTTCTTTACAAGTCTTTTAGAATTAAGCAAATAATGGATGTTAACATATCGTATTTTATTTGAAAAATTACTGTTGGGAAAAATATGGTTTTTAGAAGTAAATATTACAAATTTAAGCCTTATGCTATTTTTGAAGAAAGAAAAACAATTGAAGTGAAATTTATGTATTATTTATTTTTTGTAATATGATGTTTTGTATGCTTTGCTTAAATTTTAAAGTTCATCATCTCCAATCGTTGGATAATCTTGTAGAAAGTTTATAATCGAATTTGTCTGTACTTTAATGTAAAGCTGGAAGCGAGATGAGAAATATTAAACATTTCAGTTTAATGGTTAAGTTATGTAAATTTCACGAACTCATTCGTTCATAATTTCAAATGAATGCTCGGTGACCAATTAGACAGCGTACTGCCCTTTTTCGTCAGCAAAATTTGACCAACCTTTAGAAATGTATCAACTTTCTAGTGTGGTTTTCGAGATAATCAATAAAAAAAATAGTTTCCGAGTAATATTGCGAATTTCAATTCTTAAAAAATAAAATTGTTAGAATAAATTAGACCTTCAAAACTAACAAAATTTGAAATACGAAACGTGATTTTTTCTGAAAATTTCGAATCTGTCAAAAGTTTTGTAGTTGTGCGACAGATTTGGTAAAAAAAATGTTTAAAAAAATTCAATTAATTTTAATTTAAATATCCATACATTTTTGTATTTACTTTAGTGCAATAATTACTTTTTCCTGTAATAATTACACACAAATGTAATTAAATATTATTTTTGGCAATTACGTTCTACTCGATACAACAAAATAATTTCCTAAAAAGCTAAGTTCTTTTACATATGTATATGTGTTGATTTAGTCAATAACAAAGTGCTTTGAAACAAGAACTTAAATAAACCATTACAATTCTTAGTTACATGGAATTAGTCAGTGAATTTTTCCAATTACAATTACAAGTAATTAATCTTACAATTACAGGTGTAATCTTTTAAATCTATTTTTCATAAGGTGTTTTCTATAAGGTTATGTTTTATTTAAAAAGACTTCAAGAAACCCCTCAAAGAAAATTTAGCATATCACTCAAAAATATAACATTTTACGTTGTCAAAATCTTTTTGACTTCAAAAATGAATATACAGTTTTTTGTTCTAATTGTAAGGACCGTCTACCAGAAGTCTAAAAGTAATTTGTTATTATCTTTCTGTAACTCTTGGCTGTACCTTCCTTTTAAGCATGCATTATCACCTGATAAACCTCTAGTTAATGGATGTCATCCCATATTTAGGAAATTTGATTGTTAACACAACTATCCATCCCAAAATATGCCTTTTTGATAAAGATGATATTTCAAAAAATTGGGGTTGCATTTCAAACTCATTTGGAGAAAAAAGCTTAAATTGATTTGGCAAAAGCAACTAAATAATAACACTGGTCGACAGAATTACGATTTTTTCTGTTACACAAACAAAATAATGTCCTTAATTCGAATATCGCCTTTTAGCTTTTGTTATCGCAGCGGGTTTTTAAAATATGCCTCTTTAAAGCTGCTAAAGACGACCAAAATCGGGGTTCTTAAGACTAAGTTAAAACAGAATATATTCCTTAACAACTTGTATGATAATTTTGCAAAGTACAAATGTTTGTCTCCTAGATAAAGTTTAAATCATTTTAGTATCATACTTAGTTTCTGGAACTTCTCATAAGTTATACATTTTCATTTGACTACATATATGAAGTTGTAAGCAAACCTTGAATTTAATGTTTTCATTGTTTTGAAAAATACGTTTCAGAAATACACTGATTTACAAAAAAGTGGCGCACCATAAAATTTTGCACTAATTTCAAATAAGTATTGTTTATTAACATTTAATATATTTATTTATGTACAAAATAAACAAATGGAAAGAACTTTTAAATAAAACAAAAAATAAATGAGTTTTTGTTCAATGAGTAGTGAGTATTGTTTCCCCTAATATCTATCAAAGCTTTAATTCGCCTCGACATAGCTTCAATAAGGTTTTTTACGATCGCGTTGTCCGAGTTATCCCACTCCTCAATCTGCTCAGAAATCTGCCCATTTAGTGTCTCGGTCATTTATTACAGCAGATCCCAAATATGTTCGATGGAATTCATGTCCGGGATTATAGCAGACCAAGCCATCACATCGATTTCTACTTCTTCCAAGTAGTATGTAATGGACATGGCAACGTGAGGTCTCGCATTTTCAACAATAAATGGTGCGAAAGGAACCCAATTTTTTCCCAAAATGTTGGTGATTCAATAATTGTAGTTCACCGATCGTTCCACTATGCACGGCCCAGTTATTCCGTGCATGGAAATTCCTGACCACACCATGATGTAACCTCCCCAGAAATGTTCCCACTGGGCAACTTTTGTCGAATTGTATCTGCCACCTGATCTTCTCCATACTCTTTTACGTCCATCTGCTGAGGGTAGACAAAACCTGGACTTATCAGTGAAGAGAACTATACCCTAGTCGGTCTCGTTTCAATCTTGGTGAAGGCGAGCAAATTCCATTCACTCGTGCTGTATCGTGAGTCTTAATATACGACCAGATTATTCTCCATTAAACGCCACCCCAACGTTAAAGCAAACAGTGCTCCCACTCACTGCTTAAAGTCTGTGAGACACTTCAACCGCTGTTTGGTGAAGACCTCGAAGGCTTTGAAGCACCAAATATCTCGGCAAAAATAAAGCGGTATATTATCAAAATAATAGCAACACACCATAAAGTATGACTGCGCCACTTTTTTTTGTAACTTAGTGTAGGTTTTAATTCTGATTTCGAATCCGAACTTCGATTTTGACTATATGCTCAAGTTTAAAAAAAAAACCTTTTCTATTTTTATATTCTGCAACATAAATATGTACATAATATTCCAAATTTTAAATAGTAAAATTGTTTAGACGTGGGATTCATTATAAGAACAAAAATTACTTTCAATCCGTTTTGCCTTTTTCGCTTGTAAACAATTTCGAGAACAAATGGTTCAACGTTTCAAAAAGATTAATTTGAGACTCGTGATATGTAACAACTAAGGAAGATTTTTTAAAAATCTTATGAAATATTTTAAATATGTCAATTAAAATATCGAAGAAATTGAGCATAGATTTGAAAAACCATCATGAATTTTATCGAAAAAATGCTACTTCATAACTTTTGATAGCCTCAAAAAGCAGTTTGTGTTTTTCGAAGTCATATCTCAAAAACTTTCATAGTAGATGAATTTTGAAGTCAGATTTGAATTAAGACTATCTAAAGTGATTTTAAAAGTGCAATTTAATTGCGATGAACTAAACTCGGCCACCACGAGCTGCTAAAATCTACACTTGCCAATTCAAAAACTTGTAATTGGAATAAGTTAGTAATTTGACGACGCTTTCTGTAAAAGTACAAACGCTTTTTAATAATGTAAAGTACGGATTGTTGATTGCATTGAAACAGAAGTAATTTTTCTTTAGAGATGATTTGAGAAAACTCAAGAAGTTAATTTAGTTACATTAAAATTCCAATGAAAGTGCCATTTATTGAAAGAATTCAAAATCTTGAAGATATTTTTAAACCAGTTTCCATTTAAACAAAAATTAAATTATCTCCAAAAGTAAATAAAGACTAAATAAGTTTCTTTTTTTTTGAGGCAAAATGATATTTTCCAGAAATACCTAAATGGAAAATAATTTCATTATTCAACAGAGGCACTCTGAAACGTTTTAAAAAATGTATAAAACTATTTTTAAACAATTTTTCTTTCCCACCTCCTCCATTAAATCATTCTTACTAAAAATAAAGGTATACATTTATTATAACTGTACAGTTTTCAGTGTAGACTCCTGAAAAGGGTACACCCATCTAGTTAGGCATGTGATTCAGTATAAATTATTAGGGTATATAATATTGTATTTAACTTAAATAATAATTTCATTGTATAGTTAGGTAAAGATACAAAAGTATCTATAAAGATAGTTTTTAGTTATAAGAGCGTGGGATAGTCATAGCATTTTCTTCCATTAAAATTGACGTTTCTTTTTTTCTATTCATCTTATGCTTTCTTTCTATGCTGTTTTTCTCTGTCTAACTCTTTCTTTCTCTCTGCATTTTCCGCAAACAAAACACTTAATAAAATAAAAATTACGTAAACAATCCGTAAATTGCAGCAAATGAAGAAAGTATAAGTTTATTCACTCACTGTTTGTTGAAGTATATATGTATGTATGTAACTATGTAGGGTAGGTAGTATAAAACTGATTTCACATTGTTGTACTTGTACACCCCTCCCTTCTTACAGTAACTATAAAAAGAAATAAAAGAAAAAGATACAAAATGAACGGAGATCTACTACAATACGAGTACAATGAATAGTGGAATAACAATAGTTGAAAACAATTCTCTTCACACAGCATTCATAGGTCACCCAGAGATCAAGATTATAATGCAGCATTTCCGCACCAAGTCAGCCTGATCCACCCCTCTAACCATTTCGTCGTCTCTTCTCATCATTGCCGCCACCACTGCCACTGCCATAGTAAACTTCTTCATCACCATCATTATCCTGAATATATAAAAGCTAGAAAAGATAAATATGACATTTTTCGCTTCGTGGGCATCTTTTCACCTAGTCTAAACCATCCTATCCTACACCCTACCCCCACTCTTATTTTCAACCACAAGAAGCATATATTATGTTTTCTAGATATCTACCTATCTATATAATTTTATACTAAAAACACCCACCTAGAAAGTCTAGAAAATATTTATGCAGGCAAGTTGGTTTAGTTATATGTATAAATGTATATATGTATATGTCTATCTATCTATCTTAACAAAATTGTTGGTTGGCCGTAACCTGACTATGCTAGGCCGGGTATTTACCTACTCGTCTGTGGTAACTTGGTTGGCCTGTTCTCTTTGGTTCTCCTGCTATGTATTTTATATCCACAGTGAACAGGTCTTGAAACCAGCTTTAAGTTAAACATGCAAAATGTTTAATTTCACTGCGGCTTCAAAGACACATACCATTTTTACCTACATATCTATCTATGTATGTATCTATCTAAAGAGTGTTACCAATCTTTTGTATATTTTGTATAGCCAACAGCTAAAATAGTCAGAGATGTTATACGAGTATGTTTCTTTTTTCTAGTTTCATGTTGGTCGGATTTTTGGTGTTTTCTTAATATTTTTAACGTGCAGTCTGATACCATCTCTTCAAGGCTTTTTATTGTATCAAGGTCATTTCAGTCCTTAAATGAATTTTCACATTTATGAGTTTACAGATGGGGAAGAAACCACTGTTAATTGAATTAAATAATTCGTTACTTGGAAGTCATTAGACTATCTCCGAAAAAGTTTAATTTGAGAATTTTTTGTTTTTAGAAAAAGAAAACATTTTTACACTGAACTCTGCTGTATATGTAAAGGGTCATTCATTTTATAGTTTCAAGTTGGTAGCATTGGTGTGAGACTCTTGTCAAACTCATTTCTTATTATATTAGTTGAATATTCGACATTTTCTATAATGGGTAAATTATCAAATACACATTACTGTCATGGCAAAGGTTTTGGGTTCAATCCCTACCGGTGCTACCCTTAGTTTTTTCTCGGGTACTGCCTCTTGCGAGGAATTGACAAATCTTTAAAGAATAAATCTTGTCATTAAAAGTGTTTTCTTAAATAAGCCGTTTGGATTCGGTATAATAACTGCGTAAGTACCTTCAAACCCAGTAATTAGATTAGATAGATTAGGTGGCGCAACAGTCCATGAAGAACCAGGGCCTAGTGACTTACAACTCTCAACCATTCCTGTGTGCGGTCACAGATGGTAGGGACCTACAGTTTATATGCCTAATCCGAACGGCTAATTTGAGAAAGCACTTTTCATGACAAGAATTACTCTTGGAGAATTTGTCAATTCCTCGCAAGAGGCAGTACCCGTGAAAAAAGTTAGGTGACACAGGCAGGGATTGAACCCAAGACCCCTTGCATGACAGTCCAACGCACTAATCATCAGGTTACGGGTACTACCAGTAATTACTCGCACTCAAAAATGGTCAGGGTTTCACTTTACTAGGCCCTTGCCACACACAGCGCAAAAATCTTTCGCGTAATTTCCTCCTGAATATTTTCTACAATTTGACACCATAATCACGCGATGTGACACCTTTCGATTTGGTTCATTGGGGTTAACCTAAAGATTGTGTTTTTTAAGGTAAGCGCATTTTCTCGTACTGTTTGCCTGTGGCGTGACCTCCAAGGTCGTGCAATCTTACACCGCTGGACTTTTTGTTTTGGGGTTATTTGAAGTCGCTTGTCTACGCAGATAAACCTGAGACGATTGACACTTTGGAAAAGAATATTATTCATGATATTGCTGACTTAACAACTTGCCAAAAAACTGGCATAGACTAGTCGAAAATTGTCCTACAAGATAGCATTTTCTTTTAAATAAAGACATTGTCATAACAATAGTAATTGTCAAGTATTTTTCCACAATTGTCAGGAATTTTCTGACAAATTCTTTTATGAAATTTAAAAATTATAATTCACATATTTGTCAATTTTTAATTGACAATTGCAACAAGAAACTCAGTTACGATCAAGTGTTTATAGTGAAAAGACCTAAAATGATAAACTATATATTTTCGAAAGTGATGACGATTCTCAGTGGGGTCTTCGTGTAATACGTCACCGCGCGGCACCATCGAAATTTTATACAAAGAGTAAAAAATGATCTCGAATCGTTTCGTATCCCGAAGGTGTTTCTAGTGAATCAATTGCGTTGAAACCTTTTACCTGTTCTGCGATATCTTTCCATTTACTAATCTACATCTTATAGCTCCAGGTAGTTCCCGTGGCGTGATGGTTAGTGCGAAGGACTGTCAAGCCAGAGGTCTTTGGTTCAATCCCTGCCTGTGTTATCTGAAGTTTTGGTTCACGGGTGCTGTCTCTTGGGAGGAATTAAAAAATCCTCCAGGAGTAATTCTTGCCATGAAAAGTACTTTTTCAAATTAGTCTTTCGGATTCGGCTTAAAATTTTAGGCCCCTCCATCCTTGGAACATTACTCGCACGCAGAAATGGTTGAGAGTTGTAAATGGCAAGGCCCCAGTTCTAAAAAGTAGGTTGTACCACCTAATTTTTATCATAAATTTTATCATAGCTCAAGGAAAGTCTTCGAATCCACACCCACAGGACAGCGTAGTAGAGGAAGACCGCGAATCAGGTGGCGCGCACAAGTGGAAGGTGATTTCACCCAACTCGGAGCGCGAAACTGGAGACATCTAGCAAGGGACCGAGCTAGATGGAGAAGTTTGTTGGGTGAGGCCCTAGTTCACACAGGACTGTAGCGCCACCTTAAGTAAGTAAGTAAGCTCAAGGTTTCATTAAAATTTGTGAATAAAATTGCATTATTTTATAAAAGCAACTTAAGTACTCTTGTTTTAAGAATGTTATTCATTTTAAAGCTCTACATTTTTATTACGTCTTACGAAAAACACGATTTTGCTAACTGTTTTTAAAATTCCAAGAGTGCCAGCGTTCTATTACATCTAACATCAAAAAAATTGGTCGAGAAACGATAAAAATTGAAACAATACAATGAAATAGTTGCGACATATTTGTCACTAAGGATATGTAAGTTTGACAGTGACAAAATTGACGTGACAAATCGTCGGTGAAACCAGAAAAGTGTGTAACTTCATATTAGCAAATTTTACAGGAGAGCATTAAAACGTCATAGTTTTGAAGTTATTGGCACGATTTGCCTGATGTCACTCACACTTTTATTACCGCATAATGAGGAGATACACGGTTTTCTCACAAAATATTAAGTGAGCATGGAGTTACACCATTTTCAAATTTGCCAATAGAATAAAAAGTATGAACTTTAAGGGGATTCCAAGTTTAAGTAACGGTAGATATCAGGTTTGACTAACAGATGTCATTCAAATCTCATTTTCAGAAAATTTGGAGTTACACACTTTTCTGGTTTCACCGATGAAATGTGGTTTTATATGAAAATGACAAAATTTTTCTGACAAATTTAACACCTGTCAATAGTTTATTAAATACAGATTTTTCAGAAAATTGTGACAAATTTGTAAAATTTTTAACTGTCAATTGTAATAAAACATGACTTGGTAATGCGTGAAATGAAAGTTAAGTTAGCACTCCCAACCCCCAAAAACGGTCAAAATAAACTTAAATTAAAAAATTAAGTATGCAATTAATTATCGTGAATTTGTCGTAGAACGATAGTGAAAGAAACAAACTGTCGCACTTCTTTTTTCAAAAATCAAGCCCTGTTAATGCTTACTTGACTGCCAAGTTAGCATTGTTTTCTAAAATTTAAAAATGGTAATGTTATTCTGACGGACATCAAAACCGTATGTTTTTAAAAAAGCTAAATTCTTGGCCATATAAATTTAAATAATTTGCGTCTTACTTCTCCCTGAAAACTAAACGTCTAAAAAAAACACCTTTTATATAAACTTTGCTCAGAAGTATATTTTTTAGGAAACAAAAAAACACATATAACATCCCTGAATTTTATTAATCCCGGTCATAATAGAGAAACTTACGCGGGAAGGAAACTAACTCACACTTATAGTTTATAGGCAGTAGGTAATGTCTTTGTATCTGTTTTTTTCTTCTTTCTTTATGTTGCCTTTTTTGTTTTGTTGCTTGTCTCTATTCTTGTCAATCGCTGCAATCCTGAATTGTCTTTTTGTTTCTTGTGCGTCTTTTTTCCGCTTAGTTATTTTTTATTTTGCTCATTTTCTCATGACACCATCATCGTCAACAAAACACATCATCGTTCGGTTGGATGGTTTTGTGCCTGTGCCTTTAGCATACCCTACCCATACCCATACCTACAAGCAACCATACCATAAGCATAGATATGCAATAGGTATCTCTTTTTTAGCCTCAGCAGCAGCAGCAGCTTCATCGTCGTAGTCGTCGTGTCGGTCATGTCGTTCGTCGGTTGTCGTTTAGATGTATTTATGTCCCTTACCCGCTTACCGACACCGCGCACGCGATACCACACCGGCCGAAGCCGAACCTGAAGCTTGTCGCCGTAGCCGATATGATGATGATGGCGGCAGTGGCAGTGTAAGCGGCAGCGGCAACTAGCAACGATGTATTAGTACCTATTTCGTGTCTCTTTCTATCTCACTTTTGTATTCATTGTCTGCAATTAAAGTTGCTACTCTTTTCTTTACAGTTCATCTACCGGTTGATAACGAGCTAAAAATTAAACCGGTCGGTGCCTGGTACCGAGATCTCCATTCGAACGACCAAAGTGATTGCGGTCGCGTATTTATTTACAACATACCTACCTACGCGCTACAATTTATTTTGTTGTTGTTTCTTACTTTTTTGTCTCTTTCTTTCTCTTTCTCTCTTTTAACTCTTGTTTCGTTGAAGCCTCGAATAGTCGAATATAGTCAGTGTTGTCAGTGATTTTCTATTTTTCGTCGTAGCATATTCACAAAGGTGTGTTATTGTTGTTGCATTTCAATGTATCTACATATATACAAAATACAAGGCAGGTTAGGTAAGATCCCAGTAGGAAATTTGCTCACCAATGAAAATTTTGTGTGAAATCGCCAAGGAATTCACCTACTCGAATCATTGAGGAATAGCATGCAATGAAATCCTTACTGAAAGGCATTGCGTTTTTCCTATGATCATACAATCCACCCTATCTTTTTCTTTGTAAAATATTTCACTCACTATGAATCATGAGATCGGGTTTATTATTGTTGTTGCTTATTTGTCTTTTCTCTTCTCTATACCTGCCACTGAATAGATATACGGAGATTCAATGCTCGGGTTTATATACATATGTATGTACTAAAAAATTGCCGTTCGCGTTCATCAGTCTGGTTTGCTTCGAAAAGCAATAAGTTATTTCCAACAACAACGACCGACGCTGTTGGCGACGGATGGTTGAAGGATTGCAATGTTCGGGTTTTTTACATATCATAAAAACTTCGGTTCGCGATCCTCAGCCTGGTTTGCTTCTAGAAACAAAGTTATTTCCAACAACAATGCACAGTGTCCGGGGTAATACGCGACGCACCACGCGCCGTTGTTTTAATTACATAAAATACTTTTTTTCTATTGTTTATTTTTCAGTTTGAAGTCCATTGTTCACAGTGTCAACAAGTGCGTAAAGCTGATATTTAAAAGAATAGTTATTTAAAAGAGTAAAAGAAAATAAACTCTAAAAGTGTAAAAAACTCAATATAAAACTGTTAAAAAGTGATTTTTAATTTGTTTATTTCTTATGTACCTATGTATTTGGCTTTTTTCACAATAATAATTAATTATTTTATGTTCATCTAATTTAATTTGTTTTAATAAAATCATAAAAATTTACATGACTGTTTTATTTTTATTATTTGTATCCAAAGATTTAGCTATGAGTATAGTTTATTAGATAGTAAAAATATTAATGACTTCCTTTATCCACATTCACGACATTTTTCACCAGGTTATTTTGCACCAATGAATGAGTAACATTTGCTTGCCTAATGAAATCACTGGTCAATATTCATATATGAATAAACAGTTCAATTTTGCAAAGTGAATTCCTTGGTGAATATTCATCACATTTTTCACCAATGTAAAGTACGCAAGTATATCACCGGAGTGAATTCACGGTATTTTTCACCAACTACAATTCACTTTGGAATACACCAAATACCCCTGCTTCGTGATTTCCTCACTGAGCAGTCACCATGAAATTCACAACTTGGTGAACGCCAATCCAATCCCCATGTTAATTTCATTGATGTTTTCACCATGTTTTCATGGGGTGTAGCTTCCATTCACTAAGGAAAAAGTTGGTGATTCACCGATGAGTTTTTTGAAATTTCCTACTGGGATAGGTTTTAGTTTTATAGAATTCCACATTAGCCTAGCCTGTCTCTAGCTTCAGCTCCAGCTAAATCGACATAGAGAATGACTTTGAAATTCAAGTAGGTATTCATTGGTACACACAAAAAAACACAACATTCTAAATTCTTCAAGTCATTTCTATGTCATAGAATAATAAAAATAATAATAATTGTTTATAAGCGTAAGGGAAACCTCGCGCTTCGGTTGGCAAACAGTTTTTTTTTTTTTTGTGTATTAAAGTGATTAGCGGCTAACCATAAGTTTGGTTGGGCTTGGGCTTTTGTAGCTATTATGATGGAATCACATGGGTATGGGGTACAGGCAGTAACCAGCAGCTAGCCAGGCCAGGGTGCGTATGAACTTTCAAGGAAGTTAACGTGATGAATGCCTAAGAAAAAAATTAACTAAAGAGGGAAAAAGAAAACAAAAATTACCTAAATAATTGATGGTCTTTGGAAGTTTATTTTCTTCTTTCATTGAATGAGAGTCGGGTCGAAGGACCAAAAAACAAATAATGAGAAATAATGTTTGTTCATTGATAATAATAGTTACGTTAAGAAATTTCTTGTGAAAATCAAATTGATTTTTCCTTAAGCTTGTAATTAATCCCAGATTACTAAATTATAGACGATACTATTTGATACGATATGTGTACAGAGTACATGTAAAGCATTGTGGATGATATGTTTGTATATCTGATATCCATACATAGGCGTAGCCTGAAAAAAACTTCCGAAATAAAATTGTCAATAATGAAAATGGACGTAAATGTATATTATAAGACACGACAAATTACACATGAGTTTTTCTTCAATTTTAAAATAAATAATGAATAAATATTCTCGATTCCCATAAGATTTTCAATTTTATTTATTATACATGTATGTAGGTATTTTTGACCATTCAGAGTAAAATCTGTTATAGTACTAAGATTTAATAAAACTAGAAACTAAATAAGAAAACTAATTCAAATATATAATATTATTTTTAAAATTAATATAAATCAAGTTCGATATCTTAAAACTAAAAATTAAGTTAGAAAAATGTTTGATTTATAAAAGATAAAACAATGTGTAAAATAGATTTCAACTATATTAACTAAGAGAGGACAAATTTTACTTTTAAAGGTATTGGCATTAGAGATAGACCTGATACTTATAGAAAGAGAGCTCCATAATTTGACAGCATAAAATAGTGGTAATATGATGGAATTAGACTTAAAGTTCTTAAGGAACTAGCAAAATTAAATTTTTCATACAAATATCGGGTGATTTTTTAAGAGCTTGAGAACTTTTTTAAAAAAAAAAAACGCATAAAATTTGCAAAATCTCATCGATTCTTTATTTGAAACGTTAGATTGGTCCATGACATTTACTTTTTGAAGATAATTTCATTTAAATGTTGACCGCGGCTGCGTCTTAGGTGGTCCATTCGGAAAGTCCAATTTTGGGTAACTTTTTCGAGCATTTCGGCCAGAATAGCCCGAATTTCTTCGGAAATGTTGTCTTCCAAAGCTGGAATAGTTGCTGGCTTATTTGTGTAGACTTTAGACTTGACGTAGCCCCACAAAAAATAGTCTAAAGGCGTCAAATCGCATGATCTTGGTGGCCAACTTACCGGTCTATTCCTTGAGATGAATTGTTCTCCGAAGTTTTCCCTCAAAATTGCCATAGAATCGCGAGCTGTATGGCATGTAGCGCCATCTTGTTGAAACCACATGTCAACCAAGTTCAGTTCTTCCATTTTTGGCAACAAAAAGTTTGTTAGCATTGAACGATAGCGATCGCCATTCACCGTAACGTTGCGTCCAACAGCATCTTTGAAAAAATACGGTCCAATGATTCCACCAGCGTACAAACCACACCAACCAGTGCATTTTTCGGGATGCATGGGCAGTTCTTGAACGGCTTCTGGTTGCTCTTCACTCCAAATAGGGCAATTTTGCTTATTTACGTAGCCATTCAACCAGAAATGAGCCTCATCGCTGAACAAAATTTATCGGACGTAAAGCGCGAAACACATTTCGAACCGAACACTGATTTTGGTAATAAAATTCAATGATTTGCAAGCGTTGCTCGTTAGTAAGTCTATTCATGATGAAATGTCAAAGCATACTGAGCATCTTTCTCTTTGACACCATGTCTGAAATCCCGCGTGATCTGTCAAATACTAATGCATGAAAATCCTAACCTCAAAAAAATCACCCATTACAATGGATTCTTAGTAATTAGCAAACTATTTTAAAATGCACATTTCTGGAATCAATATGGTGATTTAATGTTTTTCTCAAAAAAGACCCAGCATACTGTGAAATATGGTCGTATTTCGAAGATTATGTTGGGGTAAGGAATCAACATTAACAGCCATATTATGGTTATGAAATATCAACACGATATTTGATAATAGTTGATAATTATCAACAAAATTAATGATTCTGTAATATGGTGATCAATTATCAATATTTTTGATAAATAGTGAATTAAAAGATCTATTGTGAATAGCTTTATTGATAAACTCGGTATTACGGCTATCAAACATATTGATTCCCATCAAATATTCTATCAGTTACAAAATCTTCGTTGACAAATGTATCAAATATTCGTAAATGGTAAAGCATTATAATTTAAATACGATTTATAAAAGTTTTTTTGTAGTTTTTATTGAATATACAAATTGAAGAACGAAATGCCTTCACTATAATTGTTGTTTGAAGGCAATTGTACTGAGGAACGAAGGTTTATCGTGCAAGCTAAAATAAACAGTATTGCGAGATGCTTCAAACCCACTGGACATTATTAAGAAAAAAGAGAAATTTATTTAATGAAAACAACTAACATTATTCCGCCGAAATTATTTATAGACCAAAACACAAGAACTCAACACAAATGACAAACGTCAAACACCAAACAAAACCTATTCACAATCGTATATTGATTAGTATTCACAATGGGTGAAAAATTATCATTTGATACTCATAATACCAAATTATCAATAAATTGATAGAAGTTATCAGTTATCAAATAATTGATAGTTGATAGCCATAATAGGGCTGTAAGATTCCTTCAGAGTATGTTATGAGGTTTAAGATTAGACTTTTACCAAACCGTTCGTATATATCGATCGAATCGACTGGAGTAAAGCTTGCAGTCCAATCCATAACTTTCGAAAACACCCATATATCTTACCTATAAAATAGTTTGAACCTGATAAGCTACAATTTGGAGCAAAGCCCAGACTTGTTGCAGTTTCAACAGTTTTAAGTTTTTCCTGAGAGAATTAAATGCTTGGGAACGTATGATGAGCTAATTTTACTTTAGTTACTGTGTTATCTTGTGACATTTGTTAATGTCAACGTACTGATGTTAATAACTTCCCAACTTAAATATAATTAAAGGTCATCTTTTTCTGTTACTGGCCAGTACCGTTGAACATTATCAACATTATGGTATACAGCGGAATGTTTGCAAATAGATAAAAAGTCATTAATAAACATACTCAACAAAAGAGGACCTACGACTGATCCCTATGGAACACCCAATTTAAAAAAAAATGACGTTACTGACAACCCTCTGAAGTCTGTCAGAAAGATAGCTTTTTAGTTTCGAACATATAATTTTATGTTTTACTTTGTTGAAAGTCTTCGAGAAATCAAAACAACCAACTGGTGTAACATATCCCTTACTAAAATCCTGTTATAGAGGGTTTTTCAATAAGGGCGTTTAGATGTTGAAGTGGAATAAAACAAGCTGTGTGTGAGGTATTAACAATAATATAATAATATACAAAATAATAAACAAAAGATTCGACAGATGTCACCAAAACAAAATGGCCACCATGGGGCGCCAAAATCTACCCGCGCCAATTTATATCTTTCAGTATTTTAATCAAGGCATAAGATTCAGATTGCTCAGGAAATAAAAGCTTATTTAAGAAGTGCTCAAGAATCTTTTTAGCTATAAATCTCGCATACTTTCGAAAAGAACGGTAAAATACTTGTTCGCTCAAAATCAGTTGCAGAGAGAATTATTTTGTTTGGCAGTAAGCAAACACTAGCTTTCTTCCATGGCTTTGGGAATGTTGAAGTTGTAGTGCAATGGTAAATGATATGGGTTAGAATAGTTAGAATTAGCTTAATAAATTGGAGTGGTATCCTATTTTCTCCCATAGCGTTTGATCTGATTTTCATTATCAACTGGTTCAATTTGCAAACTCCTTATTTTTTGAAAGTAGGTACTAATTCTTTCTGAGAAATCCAAACTTCAACATTGATTTAAGGAACTATTTTTGAATTATTTACAAAAATATAAGCATACTTTTAACTCAAGCGAATACTTTTTGAATTGTGTAAAATATTTCCCACTTATCAACATTGAAAAAATTAGCGATAAAATTCAGTAGGTATTATTTTTACTGGATTTCTTATTGGAAGTTTAACTTCCATACATTTTGTTGCCTCTAATGCTCTTGGAGGATGTTAATTCTTTTTTTTTACGGGAATCGAATTTAGTATTGAATCGTTGGTATTCTAAATTTTTTGTTTAGGCCTGGTTTCAAAATATTCTGAGACTTCTTTACATAGAGTTTTGTTAAGGTACCACTTGTGACTACATCCATTAAGCAAGCCACCTTCAGAACTTCTTCCTAGCTTTTAAAGTAGATAATATAGATTTTAAGTTATCCTTCATTTTGATGACGAAGTCATTGTCACACAGATTATATTGACTGCGTTTAAGATTATTAGTTTTAATTGCTTATGGACCTTAATTCCGTAGTAGTACCCGTAGCGTGATGGTTAGTGCGTTGGACTAAAATAAATAAAATGGAATTGAAGTTAAATAGATCTTAGGGCCGAAAGCCATTAGCATTAAGTATTATTGTTTAACTTAGAGTGTCCGTATGGGACCAGTAAGTTAGTTGTAAGTTATGGTTAATTAGGCTAGTTTTATGAATTTTTGTCTAGCTTTAAGATAGATTTAAAATTGAATTAATACAAATGAAAAAAAAAAAAAAAAAAAGTGCGTTGGACTGTCATGCAAGAGGTCTTGGGTTCGATCCCTGGCTGTGCCACCTAACTTTTTTCACGCGTACTGCCTCTTCGAGGAATTGACAAATCATGCAAGAGTGATTCTTGTCATGAAAAGTGCTTTCTCAAATTAGCCGTTCGGATTCGGCATATAAACTGTAGGTCCCTTTCATCTCTGACAACATTACTCGCACACAGGAATGGTTGAGAGTTGTAAGTCACTAGGTCCTGGTTCTCTACGGACTGTTGCGCCACCTAATTTATTTATTTATATATTTTATGGACCTTAATTCTTGTGGTTTAATTTCATGAATCTTATAAAGTAAACTTTTAAAGCTCTAAGGTGTTGCAGATTTTTTTTTTAAATTACAACTCTTTCAATTAAATCAACAGCCGAAACATTATAGATGACCACGAGCTGACATCCGTCGAAAACTTTGCTAGTCTAACTACTGAGTCGCTTTTGAAAACTGACTCGGAATAGGACAACAAAGCATGTTTCCACATTAAACCAGCTTTGTTTCAAATGTCACCCTGAATCTTTTCAACTTTGTTTAAGTAAAACTTAAACTTGCACATAAATCAAAGAAACCAAAATCTACGGTTTCGATTTTTCCTCAGATACCTTTTTAGATAGTTTCATCTCGTAACATCTCATCGATGTCTATCGAGAATCGAAAATATGTAGGAAATAAGAATGCAAGTCTGCTGAAAAATAGATTTATTCCTCCCATTTAAAGTGGAATCCACTCGAAAAATAATGATAATTTCTTGACAATATTAACAATGGAAGCTTTGGATTTAAGGTAAAAATTCATTTAAAACTAAAATCTTAAATCTTTTCATCGATTTGATTGCCATAATTGTTCTTCTCTAACGTATTGATAGCTTCACTCACCAAACCATGATATAACTACAAATAGTTTAATTTTAGAACCATCGGAAAAATGACAGTTGAATAAATTTGTATGATTGTTTAAAGAAAAGTACAAACCTAAGCGATCTTTGATGACAATCACAATACAAATATTGATGTCCAATTTACATAAAGGAATAGGATCATCCATTTTTAAAACTCTGACCGATTTTAAGCGGTCCCTAGACGCTCAACATAATTTTGCAATATTTAACATTGCACAATATTATTGAGCGTCTAGGGATAATATTGCAAGGTTGTGCAATATTATTGAAGAAAATAAAAACCCCTTTAATATTTATTGTGGGTATAATTTTAAAATATTTGTTTATTTAATTTTGAGTAAATGCCAAACTGAGGTTGAAAGAAATTTTTTTTTTGAATGTATCGAATTGTTTGCGACTCTGCCGGCTTTGTGGAATATAAATCCCAAAGACTATATATCGAATTTCGAAAAAAAATTAATATTTTTTTTTAAACCAAAAATAAAAACAATGACATTTTTGATTATCATATATTATTGAGCAGTATAAAAGAAAAAAAGTATTTTTGAAATCGGTTCATTGGTTTTTGAGAAAACTAAACAAAATTCGGATTCTGAAAAAAGTGGTGGTTCTAGACGACATAGTAAAACGAAATCAACGTTGTGTTATTTTGACGCGATGTTGTTTCTTAGAAACTTGGAGGAACCACTCACGTTGCAAGGCAGCATCCATAAAGAAAGCATCACTCAGCATGTTGTCTACACGATACAAGTTTCAGGATTTTACTAAATTATTGTATAAAATATCGAATCGTCTGGGGAGCCTAGCTAGTAATATTGTGCAATATTTTGCACAATAGTTTTGAGCGTCTAGGAACCGCTTCAAAAAAATTTCAAATTCCTCTTTTTGTTCGTCTGAAACTGATTCACAATCCAAATATTTCTTACAATCGCTAATTTTATTCAATAAGGTAGTAAATTACGAATCATTTTATTATTATTCCAAGAGTATAATATTTATCCTCATAAAGTGATATAACAAAGTAAAAACAATCTTCAACGTAGTGTTATTTTAAAAAAATAACCAAAAGAAATAACGATGATATCACATTCTACTTAAATTTCCTTTTTTTTTTTTCAATTTCATCATAAATAAAAAATCGAAATCTGTTTGGTCCACAAAAAAATTGAGCAAATTAAAAAAAGGTGCCACACCTCCTCGTTAAAAATAAACAAAAAAGAAAGAAAACAATTATGACCTGATATCCGTATAAATGCGTCGTTTTATAAAATAGTCAGACAGGTAGTGTTGTAATTGATAAAATACTAAAAAAACATGTCTTTTTAAAAAATTAAAAAAAATAAAGTACGTATACGCCTAGGTGAACATTTATTATATCGTTCTTTTAGAGGAGCAAATTCAACACCATCATCCTAATTTTGGTCTCATTTTATTCAGATTAAATAGATCTTCAAAGTTATGTGCAATTTACTTATTTTATTCTATTCTAATCCAGAGATTTTCATATTAACTAGTTTTTCCCCTGTGATCGTTGATAACTTTGAAACATAACCCTCGAACTAATTGTATATAAGTATTGTACACAGTCTGTCAGTTTTGAGAACTAGCAAAGTCAGTGTTACCTCCGAAAATTTTGATAAGGCGTCCGAGAGGAAAAAAGGTGTCCCATAGAAATATCAATTAAAACGCTAAAGTGTAACCCTGAGCACAGTGAATTATTTCTGATCAGAAAAGTTCAATCCAAATTCAACATAAACTTCAGCTTTATTCCTCAGACTACACCCTACCCATAAACCTACGGACATACAAAAAATCGAAACTATCCTATTCCTAACCCTGGATAGTTTTAGAACATGAACATGTTCATTTTTCATGGCGCACATTGCACATTGCTTATATACCTATTGTCGTTAAAGTTAAAAAAAAAACAAAATGTCAATCTCAAAAAAATAAACAAAAATAAAAATAAAATTGAAACAAAGTGAAATGCACGCGAGTTCACTACAAATAATAATTGCCAACTATAATGGTATAGTACCTTACCTACCTACCTATGGTTTTTCTGTTTCCTATAATAGGTATGTACGTGTTGTATGTGTGTACATAAACCTATGTATATCATAGAAGCAAGTACCTACCTATGTAGTTACCTTATTTTTATTGTTAAACAAGTTTTAAATAAATAAAGAACATCACGTTTCTGACATTAACTGTTTGTAGTAAAAAATGCTTGGATTTTACAAAATGTATACTACATTATGTATATGCATATGTATGTATGTAAAACAGTTAACACGAAGTAAGTGTTATTTATTTTTATTTTGTTCAGTTTATTTACAATTATTGTGGAATGCATTTTCATATGGTTATGGTTATTCGTTTGTTGTTAATCGATTTAAAGATTTCCAGGAATGCTCTCACGCTAATTAAGTTCAAATTAGGTGTTGGAAGAGTTTGTTTTTTTAAGCAGCACAAAGCTTAAAGTATTAATTTTTAATGGAGTCTTTAAAAAAAAAAGCAGAAATGCTGAATTATCACGCATTTATACTTAGAAAAAACATTCTATTGTTCATTTTGTTTTTAAATTGAACTCAGTTTCCATATTTCACTGAATGAATTTTGTTTGTTTTATCGTCGTCGTCTAAATCAACAAATTCCTTGAATTGGTTTTTAATTGCTGGTCAACGATGCAGCATTGATTTTTTAAAAAAAAATTATTTCCCTAGTATTATATTTAATTGAGCGAACTCAGAGCTAATCCATACGGATGTAGTTTGAGCTTACCGACCAAAAAGTGGTAAGCCGTAGGCCAATTAATCCAATATCTCCAGTCCTTTGTTGTGTTCCTATACCATCATTTAATTATTGTTTTTTTTTTTCTCGCTGAATATATTATTGTAAATATCTACCACAAAAACCAAATGTTTTAATAAAAATTTCAATGGACCAACAAAAATAAACGAAAAAAAAAAAACAACATTGAAAATACCCTCAAATATAAAATCGATGCCCGCAAAATGTATCCTTGTTTTGTTCCCTAGGTATTCCAACTTACATACATACATACATATATCATGAAAAATAGCAAAGAGAGAGAATTGAATTCTTGTTGTAAATAATATTTTTTAACATTTCCATATAACGGAAATATGAAACCAAAACAAAATTTAAAAGCAATTAAAATTTTGCTAACATAACATACCTATACAATTTACATTTACTTACACAGACATACATATATACATAACCTCTTAACCCTTTTGTCAGGTGGTATTTTCTAGAAACACTGTATGTCCTGTACAAGGGTTGTCTGATAGGGGTTTAAGGTGGAGGTAGAGGTAGAGGTGGAGATCATTATTGTGAAACAAGCATTAAGCTTGTAACGAAGGGATGTTGCCAACAAAAAAGATGTAAAAATAATCTCTTGTTAAGAATTATTCGTATATCATAACAAAAGGGGAATATACAAAATCTTTTCTGTCCCTGAATTGCCTTTAAAAACTCGGTACAGAATTTTTGTGGTTTATATCCGGTACCGTACTGTACCCTACCTACCTTGGTCAAGAGGACCAAGAGATAAACTTTTACCCTCTTGAATACAATACACAAAGAGATTTCAGTTCTTTTTTTTTGTTTTGGCTCAATAGAAATATTATTTTGATACTACTTTTGAAGTTGGACATGGACACTGGACACTGGACACAGGAAGGTCCAGGACATTGGCCAGAACCATCATGTTTAAAAAAGGTGAAATTAAATTTTATCTCCTTTTTGTATCAAAGCAAGTACTTGGAATCAGATTTTGTATATTTGGATGAGTGTTATTATCCCAAAATATCATCACACAAACATACCTTGTACCTTAAAAAAAAGGCTTTGTTAATTGTCCTTAAAATGTTGTATAAAAATGTAATAAAGGATTATTATTTTCTTAGTAATATTATCTTTGAGATACAAAATATTGGAAAATATGATTGGTATTTCGTGGAATTATTTTAACTTGATAGGTTTATATTGTGAGGCAGTTTTTTTTTAATTCGATGGAATAAAAATCGATTTCGAGATTTTAATCAGAATTTAAATTACAATGGAGAAAAGAGTTTTGGAATTATGTGTGTCTGTATTTATATTGGTTTTTAATAAATTTAATAATTGAAAACTATAATTGTTTTCAACCAAGCACAATCCAAAAAAGGACGATCTTTTAAAAACCTTTACAGGTATTCATAATAAAAACAAAGTATGGTCTTCATTTTGGACGAAAATAAATAAAGACAATTTCAGAGGTCGAACCGTAGTAGGTGCATACAAATGTGTTCTCATATGACAAAAAATAATTTTTTTTAAAAATGTATTTTCAAAAAATATATTATTACTAGCTGACCCGGTCACGCGTTGCTGTGCCTACCGTTTTTCATCATATAACATTGTTGTTAACTATTTAAGTTGAACGATAGGAGAACATCAGACATTTATTATTATTTTTATTCAAGTTTGTATATATTAAAAAGTTTTTAGTAAATAACATGTGACAGTTAAACTTATAAATGATGTAAGTAAGGTAAGATAGTTTAAAATCTTCTTACAATCACGCTTATTATGAGATTCGTTTTCGATCGAAAGTTATTTGAATTCGAGAAGATTTTATTTTGAGATTCTATCGATTCGAAAGTTTGCTGATTCGATTCAATCGAAAGTACATTTTTTAAAAAAAAATCTAAGTAAACTTTGACTTTCGAATGATTCGAATGAAATGTCATTTTTATGTCGTTCAGATATTTTCTTTTCTGGTGAATAGCTAAAGAAACATGTAAATTTTAACAATTTTTATACGATAATTAAACGAAATTGGTTATATTGACGAGTTTTTTTTTTTGTTATGTTATAAAGGGCACAAGTCACATTCTAATTGGAGCAATAAAGGAGCAAAAAGAAGTCCTGATAAGGTTGATGGAGGAGATTTCGGGGGTAGCAAAGGATTTGTCTGTAAACCGTGTAGATGCTGACCGGTTTTGGAGAGATGCTGCCATAATCCTTCTTCTAAAAAAATGTTCTCGTTCTTCGCAATTAGAATTAAGAAACAAAAGTATTACCATTTGGCGTTTTTCTTTTTAAGTTCAGAGCAGAGCTCGAACTGTCAAAAAAATAATTATTGTGTTTCTTTTTGAGCTCTGATCGTTCAGAGCTTCATTCAAATTCGTGTTTATTTTTTAGCTCTGAACATGTTCAAAGCGCGCTATGTGATCTCAAAATAAAATAACAGAGTAAACGGAGTAAAATGCTGAACACTCTACTCCAAAAACACTCTAGTAAAGATATAAATCCTCGGTAGCCATATTGGTTTGCCTACAAGCTAAACCGGAAACTGGCCTCATAAAGTATTTCTTAGTGTGCGTGTAATTTCTACTCTAATTTATGAAATTTCCCCTAAAAACTCAGTAATTGTGTCTATGTATGCGCAAAAATACGTCATTTTTTCTCATTGAATTCGTCCACATTACAAATACAACAATGTAAACAAATGGGTTTTGGAGGGTGATACGTACGAAGGATTTATATCTTCATATAAAGTGTTTTTGCTCTACTCTACTCTACTCTGTTCGCTCAGACTCTGATCAGTGCTCACACTCAGCTCTTAACTAAAAAAGATGTACGAACAAAGGTTTTTTAACTCGCTCAGCTTAGATTTTAATCGCGAATGTTGATCTGATTAGCAAATCTTCACAGATAATTGTTCAAATAGATATTTCTATTATTTTTACTTACTTACTTCAATCTGAAAGTCTTCGAAAAATTCGACCAAAAAAAAAAAGAGCAACGACTACAATGGAGCGGAGTAAAGAAAAACGCAAATGCAAAATGTGCTTGAATGCCCGATCCTTCTTTTATTTTCTTCTTTCTCTTTCTTGTTTTTTAATTTTAGTACATTTTTTGTTACAATAAAAGATGGCCGATGATTTTTAGTGGCGGCAAATTTGAAAAGTTAAGAATTTTAGTACGAGTTTAGGATCTTGACATTTTAAGCTATAATCGCAATGATTTTTTATTTACATTTTTAGAATTTTAATTCAAATTTAGGTTTAAAGTTTTAATTCAAGTTTAGAATTTAAGTTTTACATTTAAATTAAAGTTTGAGTTTTCAAAATATCAAATTGAAAAGAAATTTAGTTTTAAGTTAAAAGTTAATTTAAATACATATATAGATTTTAAGTGAATTCAAAAAGTGAGTTTAATAAAATACAATAATAGGTTGATGAACTGCTTGTGCTTCAACAAAAGAAAAACGATAATTGCTTACTTTGTCCAAAATAAGAAAAACTACACCAATTTGAAGTTTATAAACTTTGATTGTTTTCATTTCAATTGAAAGTGGAACCATGTGTGACGAATATACATAACATTTTAAACGGTATAAAGACAACATGAAAATTTAAACCTAAATGGTTACGCTAGTTGAAAAAATGTTTAATTTCATGTCTTGAATGTTTTTCTTTATCACTTTATTAACTTCACTTAATTTTTTAATTCAGAAACTGTTAATCTGTGACAAACTCTAAATTAAAAATAAGATTCTTCGAAAAATAAAAATTTAGTGTGGTCACACTAAATCAAATCAAAATGTCAAATCATTTAGAACAGCTGATCTAGAAAATAAGGTTATTTTTCATTCGAATCTCAAAATAAACAAAATTCATTCGAACGAATAGATCTAGTCACTCTAATCAATGTTTCGTTCGAATCTCAAAATAAGCATGAATAATATTTATTATTTTGAATAATAAATACTTTTAATTTCAATTTAATTTAGCACTAATTGGTGCACAATATTTTTGGTTACATGTCTTTCACTAACACAAATATGTTCGACGGTTTTGATACATGTGAACATGCAACATATACATATGGAGCTGCAGATGAGGAAACACTGATTTTGCAAATCTAAGCCACAAATGACATTGTTTGAACTTAAGACTTATTTATAAAAATGGCAAAATCTAATCAAATATGGAACTGTAATCTTCTGAAGGGTATGGTAGAATCTGACGGTATCATTGGAATACATGGCAATAGGACCACTTTTCCTTTTAACTTTCCAGTTAAAATGGTTGCTTCAAGAATATTTCCGGTGATCTTGTTGATGACTAAACGTGAACCGTTGCATAATTGAGGTGGATTCAAATTACGCAGGAGAATAATAGGTGAACCAATCTTTAATCGAAGATTATTTGGTGACGTTCCAGGTATATTTAAATAATTTAGAAATTCGATTAGAAAATGTACGCTTTTATTTTCATTAACAACAGTATCGATTGATTTAAAAGACATCAGATTGCCTGATAACAACTGTTGTATCTGGAAGTTAATTTCGTCAACATCGACATTTTTGGCTGACAAAATAGCCTGATGACTGAGCCAGTCATCCGGAAAAATACTCAGAATTAATTAATTTTTTTCCTGAAAAGAGTGCAGAAATTGTCTGACAGTTTTATGCATTGCGTATTCAATTTGTACTTGAGTCTAAGTTACACGTGGAAAGTAAAATTCACTGTATTTCGTTTACTAGAAAATTAATTTAACATATACTTGAGCCTCAGCAGAATGTGGCAGTTAGGCTACTAAATTGTTGCTTATAAGAAACGAAAGTTAGACATAGCGCCATCTATTGAATAATTACTCAGTCGAGTCAACAGATATTGCCATCTGTTAGAATCGTTTGGAACTAACAAATAATTGTGACTGTCAAAACAATAGATAAATAATTTACAATAAAATAATATTGCGATCATAAATCAAGATGCAAGCTATCCTATTTTTCAAGTTGGATCAAACTGCACACGGCGCCGGCGTACAAATTTTATTAAAATCGGTTAAGTAGTTTAGGAGTCCATCGCGGTGAAATATCGTGACATATTATTTACACATAGTCCAAAAAGTCTTCGTACAGTAGCTTTCTTTTTGTTGATTCGAGATAAAATATTTACAATTTTTTTAAATTTGGTAAAAAGGTGAAGGTGGAAACTAACTTTTTTCCAATGTTACCACTTTGGTTTTTACATTTATTCATATTCTTTTTTTTCAAAAAAAAAAAAAAACACTTAAATTAGGTTGCTGTACGGAGACTTTTTAGACTAAGTGTATATATTATGTACATATGTATATTAAGATTATTATTTATTATTAATTTTATTAAAATTGTTAAACAACAATCATTTACTTAAGAATAAGTGCTTGGCAATTCTGCTGTCTGCCTGATTTGACATTCCATAACAGTAACTGGTCGAATGCATTAAGTTAAGAAACTATTTCAGATATTTAAGGCACGTTTACAAAAAAAAACATAGGGTAGACCATCCCACCACTACATTTAATATTTCGTGAAGTTTGTTCGCCGAAAGAAAGCTTTCATCAAATTTTAGTCGACGGAATTATTGTAGTATTAGACATATCGCAATGAAGGGATGAACATCTTCCTTTTCCCTTCTGTTACATAAAGTGCAGATTGATGGTAGATCAGCACGATGAGGGATACAATTAGGCTAGGCGCGCACATGCAACTTTTAGTTTCGAAACTGTTTGTTATCTAAACTGAGCACTATAGACCTATATGAGAGTCCGCGCACATGCAGAAACCATTCAGTCACCCATTCAAGCAACTTTTTAGTTTGTGTTTTGACACAAACTAGACGATCACCTCTAACCAATTCCTTAGTTTGTGTCACAAGGAATTATAGGTAACTGCGCCGACATTCAACTAAATCGTTGAATAATTTTCTGTAAGTGCAAGAGAGAGAAAAATTTAGTCAAGGTGAATAGATGTTTCCTGTGTATTGGTTTATTCCGTTGATTACTTTCGGAGTTGTTTGGGCAACTAACGATCGAACTATTTGGTTTGGAAAAAATTGCATGTGCGCGCCTAGCCTTAAGGTTAAAAACTTCAACTCGTTCTCTAATGATAAGGCTTATAGCTTCGGTCGACATTTTATTATTGAAATTGTTTGCTACTGATGGAATCTGGTAATTCTGGATGTTGTTGATGTTGCTCTGGAAAGGTGCTGATTGAAATTTCCTTCTTCAATGTTAGCAATAACATTGGCAAATATAAGATGCCATTCATCCACATTAGACTCCATTAAGTTAAAGTTATTATGATGAGAGATAGCTAGCTGATTTCATTCCTTAAAATTTTTACTTGGATATCAGCGAAGAGTATTCCTTCTGGATGTGCATCACAGTTATCGTCAATAAACAAATCAAAAATAATTGGGCTTAAAATACAGCCCTGTGGAACACCAGTAGTCGTTTCAAACCAGCCTAAAATCTATGATCCATTCCAAACCGATTCGCTAGATGACTCCAGAAATTTGAAATACATTAACAGGAATTTCCGGGAGATTCATAATGATGGAAGTTTATGGATCAGAGCCTGGCTTTGAAGTCTACAAAACAAGCGTATACTTTCTTCTTTTTCTCAATAGACTTCCTGGCAATGTTAGTCAGTGCATAAATACCTCGGCCGAAATCCTGCTTGAAAGATTAGTGTTCTCCAATTAGTTAGCCTTACATACAGAATTGAAGTAAGAATCTTTCGTAAAGTACTAAAAATATAAATCCCTCTGTAGTTGTTAGCAAGATTTTAATCACATTTCTTGAAAGGGGCAAACTAACTGTTTTATTAAAGTTGTTTGACACATAAGAGTCATTGTATAGCCTATTGAAGTACAAGATCAGATAATTTTTGAATGGTACAGTGCTATGTTTGTAAAACTCGCCGGGAATCCAGTCTTTGGTTGGAGCTTTCTTATTTTGCATTTTATTAAAACTTGTTTCAAGTACAATCCAAGAAATTGGACTATCCAATTCATTGACTATGGAGTTAGGTAGTGCGTAAGAGAAAGTATACTGATTGTCATCCGAAAAATGAGCAGAAAGTGTTCACCATAATTCTATTACGACCGCCCAGTTTTCGAACATTACTCCGAAATTCCTTAGAGTTTTTACATATCGTACGTTTTTTAGACAAGTTGTTAAAGTAAACCATTTTTGTACATAGATTTTTGTATTCCTTTTTAACGTGTTCATAAATATTTTTGAAAAAACAAAGCGTTTGTCGATCTAAACAATTTCAGACACACAGAGCAAAGTTTTCCTAATTTAATATTTGTATTTTTAAAATAACTTTGGTTCTTCTGAAAGGTCAAATATGCTAAAAAATGCAATTTTAAACAAAATTGCATTTTTTAGCCAATAGGATGTTATTGTAATCGGTACAATTTGTTGAATTGAACATTTTGACATATTTCGACGTTTCTAGGTCGCTCTATAGAATTTAAATCAAAGGTTTTAAGAGAGATGTCTTTGTGTGGGTATTAGATGCGTTCGTACTTGCAAACGTCCGTACTTTCCGAATATCTTTTTCGTTGGCCATATCTCAAGAACCGTCAGATATGTCAACTTAAAATAAATGTTTTTGCCCTTCAACCCTTTCCATCTTCAATAACACTCAACTTAAAAAAAAAAAAATATTTTAGTCTTAAGTCCAATTTTTCACAAATTTTAAAATTTTATCAAGAAATGTGGACGAAATTTTATAGAAAAAACTTAGTTTTGAAATTTAATAGAATGAAAAATTTGTGGAGCTGATTCAATTGATGCATTTCCATTCTGGAACTATGATTCAAAATATTATAGCCATCGAGGCTTAATTTAATTTTAAGATTGTTTTCTTATCGATGCCAGACATGGCATTCTAAGTCATCCTTCTCATGTTTTTATGAAGTCAAAGGCTTCTATGAAAAAAAATGTGAATAGTAAAGAGTGGCTTCTTATGGGTTGATCTGCTATTTCGAGGTTAGATGATTTCGATTTATTAAAAATGAAGTACACCTTTAAATTAAAAGTATGTACCTACTATTTCATTTTTAATCTAGAATACGCTTATGTACAAAAGTCAGGTACTCCAAAAACCCCTTTAAAAGGCAGACTTTAAATAGTGGTTAAAAAGAAACTAATTAAATACCAATTTTTAATGCTAAAACTTTATGCAATAAATGCTTGGATACTTATCTCCTATAGTATCTTCACGTAAGACAGTAAAATTAAACTTATTATTTTAATCTATAGTCGAACAGAGACGCAATTTGAATTTTTAAAAACGATGGCAAATTAGCGGAAAATATTTTGAATTTAAAAAATAAATTTTTACCATCTACAGTTGAAACAAAAATCACTGCGTAAATCCACATAAAATACGAAATGAACTTGGCTCCTATCCACAACTTTAAATCTTCGATTCAAATTTTGTGTTTGTTGTTAATCCATTTCCGTGTCCGATTTAAGGTTATGATTAAATTCAAAACACGTACAATAATACTTCCGCCCAGATGACAAAAAGGTATAAATCACTATAATTATTTTTTGTATATTTCAAAAATTACCATGCAACTTACTGCGATCGTGATTGCAACAATATACCAGCATTATTGTCATCCGTATTTTACATTAAACTATACGTTCTCATCATCAACATCATCATCGTCGTAGATCGTAGCTGAATCTTGTCCATATTTTTGTATTTAGAAAATATCTCAGGTTAGCTTCTACTTACTTCTAGATACTTGTCTTTTTCATATATTGATATGGGTGTTATTTATGTAAAATAAATAAAATTAATAGCTTTTTGTTGTTGTTGTTGTTATTGTTGTATTCATCACGCTAACTCGTGATATATAGACAAGTGAAGTGCATTTAATGCGGCTAATTGAGGAAATGACCTGTTGTGCTACCGCGCCGCCGGCCGCTCTCGGAACAAAAGTATAGAATCTAGTCAACAAGAAGAACAACAAAACAAGTAATAACGATCGCAGTTTCATGATTTTTCATATAACTTGATGTAATAAGTATCTTTTCCAGAACTTCGATTGAGTCAAGAGACAAATGATACAAAAAAATGTAGGTACCTCCTCGTACATATAATTGTAAAAATGTGTCAAGTGTGAATTTATCTTAGGAAATTGTTGATGGGGCAAGATGATTAAGTAAGATGTTCTATTTATGATGATGAAGATAATTTGATTTTTATATTTCATGTTTAGGGTAGTAAATCCGATTAGATTTCAGAAAATCTAATTTCGTTCCAATTTTATCATTGGTGTCGCAAGATAAGCAAAAATATATAATCGGGAGGCATATAAAAGAATGCAATCTTCTGGGAATGCGATCATTAAAAATCTTTATTTATAAATTTAAAGATCGCATTCATTGAATTTCCCAGAAAATTGTGTAAATTTTGCAACCAGGTTTCATTTGACCTTAGAAAGAATGCAATCTATTTTTTCCACTCATTCGAATGTAATCAATTAATTGCAATCATTGAAAACTTTATGCTTTGGTTTACTTAGTTATACTTAAATTCTTTTAAATCTTTTGAAGCATTTTGCATTAGGTTTAAGTCTTTGAATTCACTTGAAGTCCTTGCACTCTCATGAAGTCTTTACATTGAATTTCAAATTTATTTTTACGTAAAAACAATGATGGCCACCGTATTTATGGAAAGTAAAATATTCTACTGTGGCTCATACTCATCACACGTCGATTTTCGATGTCAGAAACAAAGCCATTAAAGCCAAAATTTGAGAAGTGTGTAAAGAAATTTCACTGGAGAATGAAAAAGAATAAATGAATGAATGAATGAATCAAAAGAATTCATAAAGTTTCAAATGAATGCATTCAATTGATCGGAGTCAAATGATTGTAGATAAAATCATTGTAAACTCTTTAAGGTCAAATAATTTCTAGATGAATTCAATGAATACAATCTTTTTATTGAAGTCATAAAAGATTGCATTCCCAAAAAATTGTATTCTCTTATATGAATGATAATTTTTTTTTATTCTTTTTTGTTTTGAGGAATTCATATCTTCTATTTTTGTGTTAAATGTAATGTCTTGATCAATCTTGGCTTTATTATGAAAGAAAAATACAAATTTAAATATTGAAAAGTTTTTGTAAATCAAAATTATGATTTCCTCCGTTTATTGATAGGGTTAACATATTTCAATCTATAATTGATCGGTCCGATTTGCCGAATTGAAAATTTTGACATTTCTCGACGTTTCAAGGTCCCTAGAGTCGAAATAAAAGATTTTTATAAAGATGTCTGTGCGTGCGTGTGTACGTACGTTCGTACGTTCGTACGTCCGTACGTCTGTACGTTCGCGACGTTTTTTTCGTCTTCCATAGCTCAAGAACCAGAAAAGATATCGACTTCAAACAAATTTTGTTATACAGATAATAAGGCAGAAAGATGCAGAAAGGGCTCTCAAGAAAATTGCGTGGGTGGTTTTTTTTACCATAGCAATTTAAAAAAGGTGAACATTTTGGTTAAACCTAAATATCTCATGAACCAATGACGCTAGAGACTTGAATTAAATTTTATATTATATATTGTAATGTAATACAAAACAAGTATATTTTTGAAAAAAATCGAATTAACGGTTTTTTTTATAAATCAAAAAAACTTAAAAAAAAAAATTTGTCACCTCGAAAATTTTACGACCAAAATATGATTTCATCTCCAAAACAATTGTGTTTGAGAAAAATCTAATTGACATTTTTTTTTATAAAAAATAAAAACCTAAAAAAACATTACTTAAAGTTGGGAAAAATTGAATATCGACCAAAATATCTTTTCAAAAACTTGAGACTAAGGCTTCAAACTTATTTTATCTTATAAGAAATATTGTTTTCAACATTCAGTAAAATTTTGAAAAAAATCGAATTGACAGTTTTTGTACAAAAAATTAAAAACCTAAAAAAAAATTAACAAAAGTTGGTAAAAATTGATTTTTTACTAAAATATCTTTTCAAAAATTTGAGATAATGGCTTCTAACTAATTTGTATTTATAAGAAATATTGTTTTTAACATTCGATAAAATTTTGAGAAAAATCGAATTGACAGTTTTTTTTACAAAAAATAAAAAACTAAAAAAAAACAATACAAAAACTTGGTAAAAATTTACTTTCGACTCAAAAAGCTTTTCAAAAATTAAAAATATTGGCTTCAAACTTATTTTATTTCACAGAAAATATTGTTTTCGATATTCAGTAATTTTTTTTTATAAAAATCCAACAGTCCGTTTTTTCATAAAAAAATAAAATCTACAAAAAATAGTACGCAAATTTTGTAAAAATTGATACATATAGACAAACTTTTAAGCAAGACAAATCGACAGAAGGGATGGGAAGTTATCAGTGTGGGTCGCATCCCAGCCTCTTTTTATTAATGTAAAGATCGCATTCATTGAATTCACCAAAAAATGTTGACTCTTAATTTTGCATTCATGAATCATTTTTTTCATATAAAGAATGCAATCTATTTTGTCCACTCATTTGAATGTAATCAATTAATTGCAATCATTTAAAACTTCATGCGTTCTTTGGTTTTACTTGAATTCTTTGAAGTATTTTGGATTCTCTTAAAATCTTTGCATTCTTTATAAGTTTTTGTATCCACTTGAAGTCCTTGCATCTTTGCAGTTCTTTTTAAAGTCTTTGCATTCACCTTTAAATTTATTTTTATGTAAAAAAATGATTCCAACAAAAATGCAGCTGGCCAACGTATTGTTGGATGGTAAAATATTCTAAAGTGACTAATACACATCGCACGCCGATTTTCGGTGAAAGAAACAAAGCTATTAAAACCAACATTTGAGAAGTGTGCACAGAAATTGCACTTGAGAATGAAAAAAAAAAACAAAGACTTCAAAAGAATGCAATGATTTCAAAAGAATACATTCAATTGATTGCAGTCAAATGATTGTAAATAAAATTATCGCAAACTGTTCAAAGTCAAATAATTAAATACATTAAATGCAATCTTTATATTGAAGTTATAAAAGATTACATTCCCAAATGATTGTATTCTTTTCCATGAATGATATTTGCAATGTATTCTCTCTTGCTTTGAGGTATTTAAATCTTCTATTTTCGTTTTTTAATCAAAATCATGATTTTTACCATTTATTGGGTTATAGTTTTCTAATCTATTATTAATTTTTTACTATGAAATTGGTTTTTGAGATACTTATTCTATTTTTATTAAAAAGTTATTGTTGTTTAAGTATTGAATAGAATAAAGTTTATCACATTTAATTGCTTATACAATTTCATCAATATAAAATTTCTAACGACTATATTTTTCTTTTCCAGGTATGTACATACGTCTTCAAAATAACAAAAATTGAAAACCATATATCTTCATACATGATTATCTTGTTCGTAAGTAATATAGATATAATTTTATTTGAAATAAATTAAATGATATTGTAGAAAACAAAGTAAATCTGACTTTTCTAAAAATGTTTATACTTTCTGCCTTATATTAACTGATACAACTTTTTAATATCCTGATGATGATGTAAATCACACTTCCGAAATCAATTTCATGATTAATGATTTCATGATTAAAACAAACTACTTTTAGATACATCTATGTATATGTATCTATATTTATCACAATCACAATTATTAGTGTTGCAAAACTTAATTAATTTGCTAAAAAATTTGCTGTACTATTTTTAAATTGATACCAATAGAGATGTTTTTTTTTTTCTTTTTTGTAATTTAAATTAATTGGCGCAAGGTCAGGAAGATCAGTGTGTCAGTATATATTGATGGTCACTGATTTTTGTTCATTTAAATAATGTACTTGTATACTTTTGTTTTTTTCTTTAATTTTTTTCAATTTATAGGTTAATCGAAAACATGATGTTTGTTCATTAGTTTTTACATTGTTTTTTTTTTATAGACTCAAAAGAGGAAAATAAAATTTTGAGGTATGGAAATTGCAATCCTCAAAATTTGAATAATTATGTTCATCAATAAAATAAATAATATGCGTATTATTTTTTGGGGTGTCGAAAGACTAGTCGATTTAAAGTAACAAAAAACAAATAAAGACGAAATTGGTATCTAACGATTTTAACATACTAAATTATCCAGGATATTTTTTTAATCAATAACTAAGCATAAATAAATTTTAGGAATGAAAATAATATAAAAATATTTGAAATTTTGTAAAATTCAAAATATAGAATACAAAATTTCCAGCAACTAATTTTATTTGTCAACATTTTAAAACCACTAGGTTACATGCATTTTTCGTTTTTTTGGGAATCCAGTTAAAACCTTGAGCCACTAGTTGGAAGAAATCAAAATTCAGCAGCAAACAATGGATTATAAACTCACTTTTTTCTTGTTTTCCTAGCACCGCAATGTTAAGATTGACTTAAATCTTCAGTTCATATTCAAAGGTTTATATTTCTTCTATTTGGAAAATCATCTTTTGACAAATTCCAAGAACTTCAATTAATTTACAGAAGTCGTAATGTCAAAACCTAAGTGTAGCAACAAAACTTGGTTTTTAAAATTTTCTTCTGACAAAGAACGCATACGCCCAAGTGTACCATCAATAAATTATAAGTCTAGTAGAATTCATTAAATTAGAATGAAATTATTTAAAGAAACAAAGATTTGAAATTTTTTGTAGTGAATGTCCGTTTCTTAAAGTATTGTAAAATCTTAAAAACTTGCTGAAAAACAAATAATATTCACAGTCCTTATCTAAGTAGGCCAAATTAGTGTACTGCTAAGTTTATACAAATTATGTTATACATTAATGAAAAACCTTATTTTTCCTTTTCATATTCATATTTTCTTTTCACCTGTTTCCATTTGTAACTACATACATATAGAAGCTTTTACCGCCATAAAATACCATTCGCTTTGATCATTTATGAAACTTCTAGTTTCAAATATAACTTACACGAGTAATTTAAAGAGAAAAAGAAGAAGGGAAACCATCGCATGTAGACGCAGAGTCATTAAATTCTTCTAACGACAAAAATACTCATCACGTACATCAGCAGCAACCAGAAGTTAAAAAAGAAAGAAAGAAAAAAGCAAAGATAGAAAGAAGTGAAAGCCAAATAAACCCAATTTGTCTTGAATTGGAAGAAAAAGTATTACAAAATGTCTTTTGCCATTAGTTTCAAGTAAAATGTACTCGTATTAAAATTTTAAATGTAAATTTGTGGTTACAAAATTTTAATTGTTTTCATTAAGTTAAATTTAGAAATTTATTGAAATCTTTTGAAATGGCATTACCTTTATGTTTCGGAGACCTTGCGATTATTCTTCAAGAAATTCCTTAATAAGGTACAGTTTTCTAGAAGCCAAAAGTGGCACATATTAAGGACCTACTTGCAACAAAAACACGTCATACAACAACAAAAATAATAACTAAAAACTACTAGAAACAATGCGACAACAAGGTATGAATAAGAGACATTTGATGAAGCCGGAAATAAAGGACGAAAAATGAGGTCTCCCTTCCTATTGAATAACAACAAAAACACATCGATGATACTCATCTAATTTAGTACTTTGTTTATTTTTACCCTATGCCAGCAATGGCTGTCATCCTGTTTATGACAGTCTCTGATATGTGTTTAAATGAACTTTACCTGTTTTTTTTTTTAAGTACGAAAATCTTTTTGAAGTTAATGAAACGTATGTTTCCTGTTTATTTTTAATGTTGGTTTTTGATTCGAATAAATTGACTACAATGCGATGCGATAGTACTTTCATCGAAACCTAGTAAGTTATCATAAATACTCAAGTTCCAAATGATATAAGTTACCATAAATAATTTTCACACTCATTCTTTGTACATTAAGAACAATTTTCACTTTGGCTAATGGCTGTGTTTTTGTGTAAGAAATGGAAAGTTTAGTCAGTCAATGACTTATATGAATCTTTATTCAATACTTATAAAGGGAAAAAAGTTCTGAGGAAAACAGGTAATGCAAAAATTTCCTAACGTACTGCAACTGTTACAAGTTTTCCAGACTGTAAAGTCAAACAAGATTCAAGAGCTTACAATATCAAAGATCTATATTTGACAAACTAAGAAATATGTCAACATAATGTGTATGGTTTGGATTGTTCCAAAATTAACTCAATATTCACTCGACTCAACACAATTTTGACAGCTGACATCAGTGTTATGTTAAACTAAGTAGATTAGATTAATAACCTAAACAAAAATAATAAGCCGTTCTGGTCCTTCATCAAGAGAAAAAAAAATTCGATTGGTATTCCCAGGTGTATGAATTACCTTGGTTCAACATTTTCAAATTTAACAAGTACTTGCGATTCCTTCGCACACTATTTTGAATCTAGTTACGCTAATTCGAATGTAAGTTCAGCATATTCAAGCCGAATATTTGTCTTTGAATGTAAGGCAGATATTGGTTGTTTAGAATTAAATATTTCCGAAGTTGAAGATGATCTCTTGAGTTTGAATGATGACAATAAACCAGGTTCAGACGAAATTCCACTTATTGTTCTTAAAAAATGTGATGCTTCGCTAGCTGAACCGCTTTTCCTAATTTTTAATAGCTCTTTAAAGAACGGCGAATTTCTTACAGCATGGAAGAAATCATTTTTAAAACCTATTCACAAATCAGGGTCAGGTCCGATTTGTAAACTGTCGTGTATTCCAAAACTTTTCGAGAAATTGATACATAAAAAACTAAAATTTTTAGTTAAGGAACACATTTCACCGCTACAACATGGTTTCGTTGCAGGAAGATCAACAACGACTAATCTTTTTTTTTTCTCCAATTTCATTTTAAATAATCTCGAGAAGGATATCAAATTGATGTAATTTATACCTATTTTTCAAAGGCATTTGATAAAATTAGTCACTCTATTTTAATGAAGAAATTGAAAAACTTTGGTTTTCATTCAAAGTTTTTGAAATGTTTGGAATCTTATCTTAAGGATCGAGTTCAATTTGTTTGCATTGACGAAGTTCTCTCAAACCCAATTTTGGTTTCATCTGGCGTACCTCAAGGTAGCCATCTTGGACCCCTTCTTTTCCTAATTTTTATAAATGATTTACCTAGTATTTTCCTCAATTCTAGTCAACTTCTTTTCGCCGATGACTTAAAGTTTTTTCGTTGCATAAAATCTATTAATAACTGTCATCTCTTACAAGACGATATATCGAAAATATCCCAATGGTGCACGAAGAACCAATTATATTTAAATGTCAATGAGATCTTGGTGTAGTTCTTACCCCTAAACTTAAATTTTTTAGGCACATTGCATTAAGTGTATCCAAAGCAAATTCCATGCTCGGTTTTATCGAACGCAATAGCATAGACTTTAAAGACCCTTTTGCTCTTAAATCGCTTTTTACCTCATATGACCAATCTTGGAATACTGTTGTGTAATCTGGAACCCTTTTTATAACATTCAATCATTCAGAATTGAAATATGTAGTCCAAAAAAAATTTTACAAGATTAACGATTCAAAAATTTGGCTATTCAACGAAAAATGCATACAGTTTTGTATTGTTACTTAGCTTCGTTCTTGCCATATCATTTAATACGAAAATGTCATCTACTGTAGAATAACCTCTGCGAAAGCCAGCTTGAAACTCACTGAGAATTTGGTTGGTTTCAACCCAGTCGGTGAGCCTCTTACATTGGAGTGAAGAATATACAGGGTGCGGCAGAGTCGACTGACGAGTTTTGATGGGCTATAAATAACGAACAGTAAAACTTAGAGAAAACATTTTTTTTTTAAAATCAGTATTCAATCCTTTTTTTAAAAATTATTTTTTGAAAATTACATCTCCAAGATGGCGGCCGTCAGCATTGATACACTGTTGTAGACGATCTCTGAAGCTTTCACATGATTTTCGGCACATTTCGACTGGTATGGCCTCGATTTCCGCGGTGATTTTCTGTTTAATTTCTTCTATGGTATGTGGGCGATGTCTGAAAACCTTATCCTTAAGGTAGCCCCAAAGGAAAAAATCACACATGCTTAAATCTGGGGACCGTGCTGGCCAGCCTTTGTCTCCTCTCAGAGAGACTAACCGCCCAGGGAACATTTGTCGTAAGACAGCAAGTGAAATTCGAGCTGTGTGCGCTGTAGCTCCGTCTTGCTGAAACCATACATCTCCCAAATCATGTTCTTCAGCCATTTCCTCCAAACTTTGCTGAAGATAAGTTTCCAACATCACAACATAACGAGCGGACGTGACAGTGAACGTAATGTTCTCGTCCTCAAAAAAGTAGGGGCCAATCACCCCAAATTGGGACACAGCACACCACACGGTCACTTTAGGAGAATGGAGTGGTCTTTCATGGAGCTGCCGTGGGTTATTCGCAGCCCAGTATCGAAAATTTTGTTTATTTACAGTTCCAGAAAGATGAAAATGAGCCTCATCGCAAAAGAAAATGTTGATATCGGAGGAATTTACAGAAGAATTTGCTGACAGAGATTTTTGCGGTTGTTGTAGTCGGTAGCATTTAACTCTTGGACAAGCATTAATTTATATGGATGGAATGATAAATCTTCGTGAAGAATTCTCCTCAAAGAACGGTCTGAGATTCCCTAAGCTACCGCCTGTTTCCGGGCTGAGCGTCTTGGTGATTGCTTCCGTATCCACAATTTGATAGTGTTTGCAGAAGGAACGGAAGTGTATACGAAAAGCCCTTTGTGTAGCGATCACAGAATGATTATTTTCGTAATATGCACGCACGACGAAACCACGATGTACACCTGTCCAGACCATGATTACGAATAAAAACGGCATTACCGTACAATTCAAAATATACCACTTATTAAGGCCTACTCTTATCTTATGACCTCATTAAACTCGTCAGTCAGCTCTGCCGCAAATCTTGCTTTGAATTTTTGTTGCCATTCATTTTTTTAGTGAGAGCCCAAAACTTCTTTGAATCCTTGCATTGACCTTGTCAATTTTTCATCGAAATTTATTCCTTTTCTTTGAAATGTATTGAAGTTTTGAAACAATTTCAAAAACGCTAAGCTAAGTACATATGAATATACATTTTTTAAAATCTTTTAGTTAAAGAACAGTCCTAAATTTCTAACCATCTTGCTTTCCGACAAGAGGTTTCATTTTGGACATCATGACTATGGGTGCAGCATCATATCATTTTTATGAAATTTTCCAATACTAATTCGTAAATTTGCAATTGTATGTCCTCGGTAACTTCTTTATCTTTCACATGGCCCCAAAGAAAAAAGTCTGTTGTGGTCAGTTGTGATGACTTCTTCGAGAAATAAAAGTGTTAGGATTCTTTTGTTACAATTGTTTTCTCGATTGTTTTATTGCTTTTGTGGGACTTGTCTTGTTGAATATAAACGTCGTCGCGTCATCCACATAAACATCTCCCTATTCCAATCCATTGCAGTAGCCTCATTGTGGAATTAGTAAGATGCTATCATACTACCAGTAAAAAAGCGAACTAAACAGTGACTTTTTCTTGGATTTTTCAAGCCAAAAACGCAAAAATTTAGCTTATTGACGTAGCATCCCAAATTGAAATGGACCTCTGTGCTTAAGATGACTTTTCGAAGAAAATCCAGATCATTTTGATGCATTTCCAAGAACAAGTCAGCGAAGTTACTGGTGCTCTAGTGGCTTGAGTTCTTGTGTTAACTGAACTTTAAATACCATTTAACAATTTGAAAGCGTTAGTAATGGTGTAGTTTTTGATTTTCGTAAAAACGTAGTCAACGATGAGAGCTTAAAAAATGTCAATTTTTCATAAAAACGGGCTATTCGAAATGAAACCTGTTATTGGAAAACCCTTTACAATTTTGTGTGACAATATTGCCTGGAACAAAATTTTGGAACTTGAGGACAAAATCTGCCAACTATGTGAACAAACATTTCAGACAGCAGCCATTTACCTTTCACTAAAAAATTCTGTACTAAGTATTAGTTAAAATGTGTACACTTTTATTTTTGAAGAAATATTTTAAACATTATTAAAGTTCGTCACCATAAAGCAACAATTGCTTAAATTTTGGGTCATGTTTTAATTTCAATATTATGTTTTCATTTTCTTACATAAATTTTTTGTCTGGTTTCATTGAACGTCTTATTCTTCAATAATACGAATAAAAGAATTCACCCTTAAAAAATATTTTGTAATCCTTTCAAACTAATTAGGACAATTTCTTCCAACTTACACATTTACCAATATGAATCCAATTAAATTATATCGAAAATAATTTAACAAAATCAAAATATTTAAAACCAATTTTTAAACTTTGTAAGAACGTTTACGTAGCAAAAAGAGTGTGTTTTCTTTTATTTATACAGATGAAAAGTCCTAGAGAATTTAAAATGCAAACGGGAAAAGTACAGATAGAGAAAAAGAAAAGAAAAATATCTTATTTTAATTATCTATATTCTTCTTCTGGGTTCTTTTATAAAATACTGATGCTGGATATTATTGCTGGCTGCTAGTGATGTTCGTGTTGGGCATGGGCATTATGGGCACTGGGTAGTGTAGTATTTGATGTTTCATTCTGATGCTTTGCCTTTTTTGCTTATTAATCGAGTCATAAATCTTTAAAACTTGAACGTTTTGTGAATGAAAAATTTTCCAACTGTATGATCATAATTATGGGGAGCTTGTGCAATAATACAGCTTAAGCTATATAAATACACAAGTACGTACGTTTTTCTTCTAAATCTTCAAAACATTTTTTCGCATTGTTTGATATGATAACAAGACGAGACACGACGAAGAGTAAGAAAGATGTTTCTATAAGGACATGGTCAAAACTTTGTTTGAAGTCAAACATTATTATTCATTCATTTTTATAAAACATGTTTTAAAAAAACCTTTAACGATTACGACCTAAACATTATCCGGCAGCATTAAAGTTCAAAATTAAAAAATTTCTGGAAAACGACACAGCTTTTAGTAAATTTGCATTGGAAGTTATTGATAGATACTTTCTTTATTTTTTGTTTAACCACCCGAAGTTTCCATTTAATATTTCGTAAAGTTTATTAACAGATAAGAAACTTTCCTGGAAATACAGGTGTCGCAGAAGCTCTGGTTAGGTGCTAATAAAATATATTATTATCCACTCTTGCAACAAGTGTTTCTTTCACTTGGAGAAACTTTAAGGCCGCGTGACAGGGCCAGTTCCATTCTCTAAAAGAATAGGCGTTGGATCGAGGTGCTTTTAAAATAAATTAGGTGGCGCAACAGTCTATTGAGAACTAAGGCTTTGTGACTTACAACTCTCAACCAATCCTACGTGCAAAAATGTTTTGTCAGGAATGGAGGGACCTACAGTTTTAAGTCGAATTCAAAAGGCTAATTTGAGAAAGCACTTTTTATGATATTAATTACTTTTGGAGGATTTGTTAATTCATCGCAAGAAGCAGTTCCCGTGAAAAAAAAACTTTAGATGGCACAGGCTGAAATTGAACCCAAGTTCTCTGGCATGACAGTCCTACACCACGGGTACTACATTAAAGTAGTTTCATCATGATTAACTTATGAAGACAGTCGTCGCTTCTCCTTATCTCCCTGATCAAGTAATTCGAATAAGCTTTGAGATTTCTTATAAAGATGTTATTCCTGATTCCACTTGTAAAGCATATGTTGGTGCTGAGCTTAGAAGTCTGAAAAATTCGTTTAGAAAACAATCTTTGAACAGCTTCAAATTACTCGAAATAGTTAACTCCAAAAGCTTGTACTCCATTAGACAGTTTTTATATGGACAAATGATTAATATTTTTGTTTTCAAACAATGCTTGCCACATAATTTTTATTGGTAGCTTAGCTTCCCTACTTTTGTCCTTAGCATTTCTGCCTAAGTTTAACTTATAGGTTAACAACACTCCCAAATATTTAAACTCCCACACAGTTTCAATTCTATTAATTCAGAGACGCCAAGTTTTTTTCGGTTGTCTTTTCCTTTGATGACTCTCAAAAATCATTGCCTTTGTTTTCTGGACGTTAATAATGTAGACTACAAGTTTTGAAAAATGATTTATTTGGAGTTGAAGTGAGAACGGATTGTAAGAAAGCAAAATACCTTTATAACATTTTTACCAAAGATTACTCCACCAGGAAAAATTTCACAAATAATATAATCAATGAAAAGTGTAAAAAATAAAAGGGCTCATAATGCACTCTTGTGGAACACTTGCAGATATTGCAAACCATTTTGACAAACTGCACCCAACCCATACTGCTGCATTTGATGTCGTGAGGAAATTGGAATAAAGCAATACAAAATTACGGGATTTACGAATAGATGCCAATTTGTATATCAAAACCTGTATGTTATGCTGTTCATCGTGTAATTTGTAGCTTTGAAACCAACAAAACAAAGGCAGAGTTTCTAATTTTTTTGTATTTTATTTCTATTTGAAAATGTGATCCACTAAATAATATCCGGATAGAAAACCAGGTTGAAATATAATCAGACGATTATAACTTTTCCCGCAATATTTTCATGAATGAGTTTAGAGTAGAAATTCCCCTTATAGTTCTCAGGTTGGTTCGGATCTCCTTTTTTTGTACATTGCAAACATTTGGGCTTTAGTGGAACTGAATGGTATACACAGCCACCTTTAAAAACACAGTTAAATAAATGTACAATGAAGATTTTGAGTTCTTCGTTACTTTTTTTGATTTCTTCGTTATTTTTTTAAACAATGCTCTTGTGAAATAGCCAGTTGCATTTCTCCCCTTAAACAATTCAACCGTAATACCCATACTACTAGGAATGCCCATCAGTCTACCCTTGAACCCAATTTCGGAGGTACTGTTAAGTAGAGGGAATCCTTCTTTAGCCGCACTACACGAATGTGGAATGCTTTACCACGCTGCTTTACCACGCTCAATATTTCCTAATCCTTACGTGCAGATATTCAAAACCAATTTGCATCGGTATCTTCTTTATAATCCTATACTCCCTCTCTAATTGCTCGAAATGTGTTTAATCATTATAAGGGTATTCATATCCCCTTTAATGCGAGCACAATATAAACAAATATTGGATATATGTATGTTATATTCTTCCAGAATGATGTATGTTTCCGAAAAGAAAACAAATTTGATTTCTTCGAATCATAACGTCCCTCAACTTCTGAATGAATCTAAAGGTTCTCTTGTACATTTTTACTTGAACTCTCAAATCAGCCTTTGACCATAAAAAATGAAATATAATATTTCACTGAGCAAAAAATAGTATGATGTAATAAATTCGACCATCGGAACACATGGAACACAAAGATTGAGATTTTCGTTGCGAAAGATATACGAATTGTCTTCTTGCACAAAAGATGTACACGATGATTATTTTATTATTATTATTTTTTTTTTAACTTGTGGTGCGGTCCCGCGCGAATTGTAATAATTGCAGACAATTTTTTCTTTTTTCTTCTTTAATGTTTAATTTTCAGGGATTTACAGACACTTACTGTATAATGTACGATTATTATATGTATACACGAAGCTTTACAAGAATGGCACTGAGGGCTAATTACTGAAAAAGATTGTGGTAGCTGCAATATGGAAAAGCATAATTATCTGGCTTCGTTTGAGGTTTATGTACCTACGTTCTTAAATTTACCTTCTTCACAAAAGAGAGTCATGGAAAATATGGATTTTCTTTTTCGTCTTGGATTTTATTTGAATGGAATTTGCATAGTCTTTGTAGGGATTCTTGAAAAACGTGCCATTTATTTCGTGCTTCGATTGTTTTAATGATCAAGAGACTAAGAAGAGGAGAGAATGAGAATGAGAAGGAGGAAGAGTAATAAAGGTATATATAGGTTATTTGATAAAGGTTTTCTAACATCGTGTCGTCTCGTCGATTATCGACAGACAGACATTTTCAATCAAAAATCCTTCCTTAAATCAAGACAAATGAGTTATGGTCTGTCGCGTTTTAGTAAATTCACTTAACGAGTTATTACAAAATAATTGACCATTAAATTGATTTTCTTGTAACCAAAGTTAAAAAACATAATGTCAGCAATCGTCAAAGAAATGAAAACCACTTAACAAATTGACGCAAAAAGAAAAGTTTCACACTGAATTTTTCACTTCACTGATGAAGATATTCGGTTTATCCAATTAGAACGAAAAATTATAATTTCGACTTTTTCTTTTCTTCTTTTTGGTTTCGAAGATTTTGAATTAAAAAAAGCAGAGGAAAATGAGAACATCTGTTCTTTTCTATAGATTATTATTAAGGAGGATTGAGATATTCTTTGTAAAGTGTAGGTATATATATCTTTAAAATCATTAAAATCCTATTTGTAATTATTTAATTTAAAATTTAATAAATGTTTGCACTTCAAATGACATCGTAACCCTGACGAAAGTCATTAGTCTACATCTTCTCATATTTCATTTTTAATATCAAATGATTTATTTAGAAAATGAATTTCTTGAAACTGAAGTTTTGAATGACCTTAAAGGTGCAAGTTATCATCTTTTTTATGATGCAACTTTATCCTTCGATTTAACATTTAATAGATACATAATATAATGAATATTGTGCGTGTGTATTCATTTGAATTCAATTTACATTTACGTATGCTTATAAAAAAATCAATTTTCTAATAAAGCATACATACATATTTATATACATTATGTAGTTTGTATAAAAGTAGACATAGTTAATTAGAGAAATCTGATGGCAATTAAATTGTATTTTAATTACAAGTTGCATAGACGGGCAAAAATTAAATATGTTCATACCTATGTATGTCTGTATGTATGTATATATTTACGAGTGGGTTTTACTTGTTCTCACCTTTTATTTGTCTGTCTGATGGTATAAGATACTCGTATAACTATTGATATTAAACGTGGGAGCTATACCTACATTATCTACATACTTATATGAATTTTACTAGAAACGGATTAAAATTACAGTCTTATTAATAAATCATTAGCAAAGAATAAAATCTACTATGTCATTAAATAATACTTTAAACGCATCTTATGAATAGCAATTAAATTTTTATATAAATAGTAAATCACGGTTATAATAATCGCTTTCAATTCTGACTTTGATGTTGTTTTGATGGATTATGTTTTTAATATGTACATATACTTTAAAGTACATTAGCTATTTAAAAGAAATTGTGGAAAAGTATGAGAATTGAGGGCATTATGAGCCCTGAGCTGCAGAGAAAGGAACTCGAACTATTGTTTCGCAAATAAAAGAAAAACTTTTATTTGAATTGCTTAGATTTAAAAATTATATTTAAAAATTCAAATATTGAGCAATTTGTTTAAATAGTTATACAAAATGTTTGCATGTATGTATAAATAAATAAATAAATTAGGTGGCGCAACAGTCTGTAGAGAACCAGGGCCTAGTGACTTAAAACTCTCAACCATTCCTGTGTGCAAGTAATGTTGGACGTGTCAATGATGTTTGACAGTTTATATGCCGAATCCGAAAGGCAAATTTGAGAAAGCACTTTTTCATGACATGCATGTATGTATCTGTGTGGAAAATTTAAGATTTTTTAGAGAAGTTGAATTGTACAAGATTTGACATATAGAATTTTTCTTTATAAGATGCCATCCAAAACTTTTTCCTTTATAATTCTTGGTCAAAAAAAGTTTCACAAAACTAAATTAATTTTTAAGCTATTTTTGTTCCGGGGGTTACCTCATTGTTTAAATTTTAGAATGATTCAAGAAATTAAACCTTAAAATTTTTATCAATTGTACTGAAAGCTAAGATCTTGGTCGAATAGTTTTCTTCTATGAATACTGCATTTTATAAATATTTAAAAATCACTGCCCTTAAAAATTTTTATTGAATTATTTTGGAGAAGAAAAAAAATGAAAAGTCGTTCGAAAATATTTGATGTTTTTTAGTTCTACGAAAGTTTTCAAGAACTATAAAAAACCATTATTTATATATGTATTATTTTATGGTACCAGAAAAATATCGTAGACTACGAAAATCTCAAGTTATTCCGAAAAACAAGTTTTGTTCTACTTAAAAGTTTCAATAATTTTGAATAAACTTCCCATAAGAAGTTACTGTAATCTTTCCGATTTGTTGAATTGAAAATTTTGACATTTCCCGACGTTTCAATGTTCCTAGAGCCTAAATAAAAGATTTTTAGAGGACTCTCAACAAAATTGAGTGGGTGGTTTTTTACCATAGCAATTTAAAAAAAATTAATACTTTGGTTAACCCTAAATATCTCACGAACCAATAACGCTAGAGACTTGAATTTAATTGTATATTATATATTGTACCGCGATACCAAACAAATATATTTTTGGAAAAAATCCAACTGACGGTTTTTTTTTATAAATCAAAAAAACTGAAAAAAAATATTGTTTACCTCGAATATTTTCGAGAAAAAAAAATAATTGTATCTCCAAAATAATTTTATACAACGAAAAATAATGTTTTTGACATTTGGTAAAATTTTGAGAAAAATTGAATTGACAGTTTTTTTTATACAAAATAAAAACCTAAAAAAACATAACTAATAGTTGGTAAAAATTGATTTTCGACTCAAATATCTTTTCGAAAACTAAAGATATTGGCTTCAAACAAATTTTATCTTATACAAAATATTGTTTACACCATTCGCTAAAATTTTAAGAAAAATCGAATTGAGAGTTTTTTTTACAAAAAATAAAAACCTATAAAAAACAATACTAAAACTTGGTAAAAATTACCTTTTAGACTAAAATATCTTTTTTAAAATTTAAGGTATTGTCGTCAAACTTATTTCCTCTTATAAAAAATATTGTTTTAGACACTCGGTAAATTTTTTATAAAAATCTGACAGTTGGTTTTTTTCATAAAAATAGTACGCAAAATTGGTAAAAATTGATGTTAGGTTCACGATATCTCGTGAATAAATGAAGATATTGACTTCAAAATGATTTCATTATGTGATAAATTTTCTGAAAAACATCCAATCTGTATTTGTTTATAAAAGAAATAAAAAGTTTCAAAAAATTGATAAAAATTGGTTTCTACTAAAAATATCGTTAACAAAAAAAGATTCTGAAATCAAACTACTTTATCATTTACAAAAAAATTGTTTGTAATTTTTAGTTAATTTTTTAGAATAATTTAACCGACAAACTTCTTTAACAAAACATGAAAACCTACAAACCTTTTTAGCAAGACTAATCGACAGAAGGGATGGGAAGTTATCAGTGTGAGTCGCAGCCTCTTTTTTATTTATTTTTTGACCGATTTCCACTTCACTAAGTTGAGGTCATCTCGCACCTGGCGTACCTTGGCATTAGATTCGAAGACCTTCTGAGCTGGAGAGCAGCTTTGATGTCCACAAACAACCTTCGTACAATATACGTTCTTCTCCGCTTCTGTCAGAATACTCAAAAACGCACCACTGATATTAAGCTCTGATCTGCCAATTATGTCAATATCATCGGTGTTACCCAGTTACTGGACAGATATTTAGAAAATTGCGCATCTAATATTTACGATTGAGCTTTACGCTATTTTTTCCAAAACGATTTTGAAGAACTCACATGACAGTGCATTGAATTGTCTAAAACGCATTCTGCCACCTCAATTTTTAAAGCACTAGTTGAAGGTTTCGAAATTTAGCTCACAAATTATATTGGCTCCTAGGCGGCCAAATTGATATCTCTAAGACTGCTGATCATATACAGAAATGTTGTTTCTATCCCCATTTTCGAAAAAAAAAATGATCCAGTAATGTAACCTCTTCAATCCGTACCAAATTTTCAACCTCTGTGGATGCATTGGATTTTCGACAAAACCGTGAATAGAGTCAAAATTTTTCGACTACATGCGAGCTACATTCTCGCCACGGTACTCATAAGTATTATCCACTAGTCTTTCCAACTTTTAAAACAAAAATTTGCGTTTAGAAAGTTGTCTAATTTCGCCCAAAACTTTATTTAAAAAACGAACACACTATATGCGTTAACACATCACTCACTTTGGAAATAAGTTTTCAATATTTCCACACGTTGTTCAAGCCTAAAGCGCCAATAGGTACCAAATTGAAAGCGTAACTTTATTTTAATATGGTTTGGCGAATACTGCAACACATTAGGGCTTTTATAAATCATTATAAAAATTCAGAATCATGCGGTATATAAAAGATCCCACAATTGTTGTTAGATACATCAGTTGGTTCTGCATAGGTTACCGTTTTGAAATCACCAAATACTATAATTATCTAGGAGTCCAGTTGAACCCATCAAACACCATCTTATTGAAAAGACGAAGTCTTCCCAAAGTTTGCTAAATATGACATGGAAGAATATTTTCTCTAGACAAAATCAGCTAAATACAAAATAATCGAATGCGTTGAAAGAACATCACTTTTCTATGCGGCAAAAGTTTTGGGAACGCATGAATTTGAAGTATTAGAAAAACTCAAAATAAATTTCATTAAAACACCTTCTTAAATTACCAACGGAGCTGGCCTTGCAAAACTGTTTACCAACACCCTTAGGCCTTAGGCAGACTACGAGTACATCTGTAAAGGTCCTTAACAATTAGATACCCGTTTGACTAAGAAAATGCTCCTGTATAAATTGCGCAGTAAGGGTTGGTGGACCCTAAAGGGCTGAATATAACCGATATATTGATTCAAACTACGGTCAACCAAAAAATATCTTTACAATATAATTCAAAAGTACGAAGACTTTGTGCGAAAAATATTATTAACAGTCTGAGAGGAAAATTATTTACTTCCTGTTACAAAAAACAATTGTTTTCAAAACACATTCAACATCTTTTATATGCAAAACTCCTACCCTTAAAAAGGAAGTCGCTCTGCAACATTCGAGCAATAGAAGACTTCTTTCATTTCATTGGTATTTATTTTTCAGAAAACTGTATTGAAATAATTTTAAATACTTACTTACTTACTTGCTTATTGGTTAAGCGAATGGCGGTCTACCAGAAATTATACCCTAGACTCATTTCTATTATAATTAACTTGTGTGTGACACGACTACAAAACCTGACTCTAAACCTTATCAAATTAAGAACCTTCCCTTAATCTCCTTAAATCAGTGAAAGTATTTCTTAGAATGTTCGTCAAGTAACGTACAAATCAATTTTTGCCATCACAAACTTTGAATATTCTAAGAATTTGTCACTTCAAAACTTTTGTAGTGTGTTAAAATATTAATTTATACTCCAGGATGTGAGATCGAAACTAAATAAGAAAATTTATTCCACGATAACTCCACAAAGAAGAGACATTGTCAACGTCAACACCATGGAAACACCTATACATGGAATTAAAACATTCTTTCTATACGAATGATTATATAACTTTTTTATATAGCAATTAATTATTATGGACGTTGTTAATTATGAACCATAAATAAATTATGTGTTTTATTTGCAAATTTTATATCAATGTGTGTTGTGCATGGTTATTCATAAGTAGATAAATGTATGTATGTATATTTTAATAAAAGAATAAATAATTGGTTGATTAATTTGTTTACATAAGTTCTCTGCAAAGGAAATTGTCAATAATTGTTCAATTTGTATTTTGTTTCAATTGATAAATTGTTAAAAACAATCAATTTTGATGTTCATATTTTTTTAATATAAAATCCATCAGCAATGAACAAATTTATCCAAAAAGATAAGCTCACTGATGACTGATTTAATACGCGCGTCACTTAAATACATATTTACATATATACTCACCAAGCCCATCATCTCAAAAATTGATAGATGAAATATTTATAAATAAAAACAAATTATGATGAATGACCAAAAGTATACTGTGGCAGATGAAACTGATATAAATATTTTATCTTTTTAAATATACATAGAGTTCGTTGATCTAGTACTTTTTTGTGTTGTTTTTGTAGTGAATTGGTTTTATTCAAAATTGGTTTTCGAAGCACCCACGTCCATTTAAAAAGTTTGTTTCGATTGAAATGACTGTCATGGTACTTTTTTTGTTGTTGTTGTACCTATATCAAGCGTTGCATCAGTCAAGTGAAATATACACAAGCTCTATTTACGACAACGACCCAGACCTAAATCGATGGAAAATCAAATCAGCGCGAGAACTCTGTTCTGTTCGATTTCGATGTACTCGTTTAATGGCTTCTGGCCTGAAATAACCGATTCTGTGTCTGAACTTTGAATTTGCATATTGATTTCGATTTACATATTTTGACACTTTTGTACCTACCTACATATGTATATGCTGAAGAATACCTTATACAAAGATATCTACATAAATACATACATACTTGATGAATGGAACGATATTAGGATTGACGGTTTTATTTTATAGTTCATCATCAAAAATGACTCAAATCGGGGTGCAATGGCTTTTTGAATGCTACCTATTATAAAATTTTAAACAAAACTTGTAACAATTGACATTCTAAATTGACTTTGAATTCTCGATAAAAGTTTGCATATACATACATATATGATATCGATATCGATATTTCATCAAAAGCAAAGCTTCTGTTAAATATTTGACAAAAAAAACATCATCAGCTTTATATCTACAAATGATGTATATGCTGATATTGGTGTGGTGAAAATGTTAGGGGTCAATTGCAATAATTTAATTTTATGAGTAATTTATAAAACAAAAGAATCGAACTTTAAATTAGGGCTTTTAGAGAGAGTATAGAATGATTCCATACACATCTTGTTAGGAAATCGGAATTGGAAATGCTGATGAGTGGTTTAACCATTTCTATGGGAATATGTAAAATGGTTAAAACGGATTCCAATACCTTCTTCCTTTTTCACTCATTGAGATAATCCTAAGACCTGAAGAACTATTTTCTTCTAATACAACAGTCTTAGGGTCTGTTCCATAATTTAAAATTAAAGTCACAGTTAGGCTACTTGGAACCTAATCAGCAGATTCGATAAGGTTTTTGTTACGGTAATATGGAAGAAATCACGTATTTCGAATGAGAACAAACTACATGGACTTTTTAGACGAAGTCGTGTTTAGGGTGCATTTTAGTTTTGTGGAAGGAGCTATGCAAAATTATCACTCCCACATACACACAATTTAATAAGAAAATATTAACAGTTTAAAAAAAGTAAATATCACATCCTTAATCAATAAATTACTAAATCACCGATAAATTCATCAACGGCGGACGCAATGAACGATTTTGAAGATTTTTCAAAACCCTTGGAATACTGAAAAATAGGAATAACTAACAAGCTACCCAATACATACATTTATGATATAAATGGATGTGAAACGCGCTATTCGGTAACGAGAGGATTTAACTGGAAAGTAATTTAAGTAGTGGGTAACTACTCAGGACTTTACTTTCATATTTTCAAACAGACCCTTAGTCCAAGCAAATAAGATAAACAAAAGTCGAACTTTGGCAGAAAGTTTTATTTGTACGTTTAATACAAAATACTAAATATGATTTCATCTCCAAAACAATTTTGTGCAACGAAGAATAATGTTTTTGACATCTGATAAAATTTTGAGAAAAATCTAATTGACATTTTTTTTTATAAAAAATAAAATCCTAAAAAAAACATTACTCAAAGATGGGAAAAATTGAATTTCGACTCAAATATCTTTTCAGAAAAAACTTGAGGCTGAGGCTTCAAACTTATTTTATCTTATAAGAAATATTGTTTTCAACATTCAGTAAAATTTAAAAAAATCGGATTGACAGTTTTTGTACAAAAAATTAAAAACCTAAAAAACATTACTAAAAGTTCGTAAAAATTGATTTTCGACTCAAATATCTTTTCAAAACTTTTAGATAATGTCTTCTTACTTATTTTAACTTATGAGAATACTGTTTTCAACATTAGGAACAATTTTGAGAAAAATCGAATTGACAGTTTTTTTTTACAAAAAATAAAATCCTAAAAAAAAATGTATAAAAGTTGGTAAAAATTGTTTTTCGACGTAAATTTTTCAAAAATTTGAAACATTGGCTGCAAACTAATTTTATCTTAAAAAAAATATCGTTTCAACATTAGGAAAAATTTTGAGAAAAATCGAACTGACAGTTTTTTTTTATAAAAAATAAAAACCTAAACAAAACATTACTCAAAGTTGGTAAAAATTGAATTTCGACTCAAATATCTTTTCAAAAACTTGAGATTAAGGCTTCAAACTTATTTTATCTTATAAGACATATTGTTTTCAACATTCTGAAAAATGTTGACAAAAATCTAATTGACAGTTTTTTTTACAAAAAATAACAACCTAAACAAAAAATTAATAAAAGTTGGTAAAAATTGATTTTTGACTCAAATATCTTTTCAAAACTTTGAGATATTTACTTTAAACTACTTTTATCTTTCAAAAAATATTGTTGTCAACATTCAGTAAAATTTTGAAAAAAATTGAATTGACAGTTTTTTTTACAAAAAATTAAAAACCGAAAAAAAAAATGAAACAAAAGTTGTTAAAAATTGATTTTCGACTCAAACATCTTTTCAAAAATTTGACCTAATAAAAAAATTAATAAAAGTTGGTAAAAATTGATTTTTGACTCAAATATCTTTTCAAAACTTTGAGATATTGGCTTCTAACTAATCTTAGCTTATAAGAAATATTGTTTTCAACATTGAGACAAATTTTGAGAAAAATCTAATTGACAGTTTTTCTTACAAAAAATGACAACCTAAATAAAAAATTAATAAAAGTTGGTAAAAATTGATTTTCGACTCAAATATCTTTTCAAAAACTTGAGATTAAGGCTTCAAACTTATTTTATCGTATAAGAAATATTGTTTTTAACATTCTGAAAAATGTTGAGAAAAATCGAATTGACTGTTTTTTTTACAAAAAATTTAAAACCGAAAAAAAAATTTAACAAAAGTTGTTAAAAATTGATTTTCGACTCAAATATCTTTTCAAAAATTTGAGACATTGGCTTCAAACTAATTTTATTTCACAGAAAATATTGTTTTCGATATTTAGTAATTTTTTTATAAAAATCTAACAGTCCGTTTTTTCATAAAAAAATAAAATCTACAAAAAATAGTTCGCAAATTTGGTTAAAATTGATACATAAAGACAAACTTTTAAGCGATACAAATCGACAGACGGGATGGGAAGTTATCAGTGTGGGTTGCATCCCAGCCTCTTTTTTTTTTAATTGCTATTGTAAAAAAGAACACACACTCAATTGTATCGGGTGATTTTTTAAGAGCTTGAGAACTTTAAAAAAAAAAAACGCATGTAATTTGCAAAATCTCATCGATTCTTTATTTGAAACGTTAGATTGGTCCATGACATTTACTTTTTGAAGATAATTTCATTTAAATATTGACCGCGGCTGCGTCTTAGGTGGTCCATTCGGAAAGTCCAATTTTGGGTAACTTTTTCGAGCATTTCGGCCGGAATAGCCCGAATTTCTTCGGAAATGTTGTCTTATAAAGCTGGAATAGTTGCTGGCTTATTTGTGTAGACTTTAGACTTGACGTAGCCCCACAAAAAATAGTCTAAAGGCGTCAAATCGCATGATCTTGGTGGCCAACTTACCGGTCCATTCCTTGAGATGAATTGTTCTCCGAAGTTTTCCCTCAAAATGGCCATAGAATCGAGCTGTGTGGCATGTAGCGCCATCTTGTTGAAACCACATGTCAACCAAGTTCAGTTCTTCCATTTTTGGCAACAAAAAGTTTGTTAGCATTGAACGATAGCGATCGCCATTCACCGTAACGTTGCGTCCAACAGCATCTTTGAAAAAATACGGTCCAATGATTCCACCAGCGTACAAACCACACCAAACAGTGCATTTTTCGGGATGCATGGGCAGTTCTTGAAAGGCTTCTGGTTGCTCTTCACTCCAAATGCGGCAATTTTGCTTATTTACGTAGCCATTCAACCAGAAATGAGCCTCATCGCTAAACAAAATTTGTCGATAAACACATTTCGAACCGAACACTGATTTTGGTAATAAAATTCAATGATTTGCAAGCGTTGCTCGTTAGTAAGTCTATTCATGATGAAATGTCAAAGCATACTGAGCATCTTTCTCTTTGACACCATGTCTGAAATCCCGCGTGATCTGTCAAATACTAATGCATGAAAATCCTAACCTCAAAAAAATCACCCATTATTTGGAGTTATCATATCACAATCGGAACACTCTAAGTTACCTTAAGGCTTTCAAATTTAAGCCTTAGCTTAAATCTACTGAAAATTTAATTATTCTTTTAATCCAAAAAAATCACCGATATTGACAAATTAGCTTTGTCTCAACTAAGTTAAATGAACCAATTTCTTTTGTTTTTGAATCTCAGCAAATGTACCTAATTCCCTAAGTTTTACATAAAATCCTTACATCAAATCCCTTGCAAAGACTCGAACCTTAAAAAAAAATAAAATACAACCCTTATTCTTTAAACGTATCAATTAACATGCTTTTCGTGACTATTTTTCCTCTTTCCCATTTCATTTTTGAAAATCCATTAAAAAAGAAACAAACGAGTTGATATTATTATTATCTCCATATTCACACAAAAACACATCACATCAAAAACACACATCATTCGTTTCGTTAGCATTCTAAAATATTCCATCCATTTTAATGAACTGTCATTTAAGCATTAGAGCCTAAACCAGCATTCAAAAGCCGACAAGGGTCGTTCAACGGTGACACTTGACAAGTGTACATATATATTGTGTTCTCAAATTACACAATTTTTAAGGAGTGACATTTGTTAACACCAACACACACCCTCCCCCTTCTCCCTATTAAGCTCTATACTTGTCTATAACATATAGGTACATGTTTTGTAGGCGAGTGTGTGTGTGTTTTGTTTTTTTTTTTTCAATCCGTTTGCCTTGTTAGAGATTCAAATTAAATTTTAAATGACTTTTCTATATAATTACATATAGATAGGTTTTAGAGACGTACATATGTATGTACAAACTTACCTACCTACAAAATACATTTGACAATTTTACTTCGAATGACGTTAATGTTTACCACAATTGACTGCTTCTACGAATTTTAAAATGCAAAATAATCAATTTCAGTGTTTTTTGAAATTTTCATTTATCAGACACAAAAACATCATCAAACCCTCCATCATCATCATTAGCATCAGCCAGCTATTTAGCCAGCCAGCTAGCAGAAGCTCGCGGACGCTGATTTTTACTAATTACTAACTTGTTTTGTAGAATCAGATTTATAAGTCGTTAAAATCAAAAAGTCAAACATAAAATGGCGTCAGGAAAAAACCCATCAACAAAAGTGATGTACCTACCTCGATAGCAAAGGGGTTGGAGGGGGGTGAGGGTTGAGGAATACAGAATAGTATGAATAATAAATCACAGATTTTTGTGTATTTTAATAGCTTCTTTTTTTCCGTAATTTATATAAAAATACTGCATGCATGTGATTATATCGTTTATATCGTATTTTAAGGTATAGGTAGTTACATAGATATAGAGTTTTAATATATCATATGACACTGATGTGGTTGGTACGGTCGAGTACAGTTTAAAAAAAATAACTATTATTAAGCAGAAAAAAAAGTCAGAATTTTGTTTCTATCTATGTATATATTTAAATGCTTTCAGAGGACGACGATGGTAACGTGTGACGGTCGTTTGGTTGGACGGCCAAACGGTTTGACAGTCGGGCGGACTACACGGTAAACGTTAAAAAAAGTATTTAAATTCAATTCAGTCATGTCATGCATTGTTGATCGAGTCATGATTGGTAATGAAAGTAATTAATTTCATGCATATAAAATCCTCTCAGGTTGGTTGCTTAGTAAAGTTATTTGATATTGTGCTCGTGATTGTTATAAACATTTTGGGATGATTTTATTTGTTGTTTGTTTTTTTATTTTTTAAAGCAAAAACCTTTAGGGTTGCAGTTATATAATCAAGTCATCGTAATTTGACGACAATTAAATAATTTAAATTGTATGATAAAAATAATGTCAATCATCAAAGATTACATAATAATATTGAAGGTCAACTTTGAAATGTTTACAAAATTTGCAAAATGTGCAATCAAAATATAAGTTGGGTGAAATTTATAGCTTTTATTTTTTGAAGCAGGTTCGTAAACAGTTATTAAATAATTTTAATGATAGCCCTAATTATTATTTTGAGTTAAGAGGTTTTGAATTAAAAAAACTTTGAGGTGTGTGTTTACTTTTCAGTAGTCAAGTTATAATTTTCTGGCCCGACTAACAAGCAAAGTTACGCAACTTCAGCTACCAAATTATGTTAAGATATATTGTGAGTTTAGCCAAGGAGGTATAAATACCCTTAAATTATTGAACATAGTGGGAGTAATTAGAATTAGATTAAGGGTAAAAGTAACAAAGTACATTTATTTTGAATGTCTGCAAGATGTAATGAGTGGGAAACATTGAGCCGGTCAAAGCATTCCACATTCGTGAAGTACGGTTAAAGAAAGAATCTTTGTACCTAACTACGTCCTAAAAGAGTGTTCGTACGAGTCTGAATATTACGGTTAAGTTGTTTTAGGAAAGGAATGCCACTAGCTATTTCATTAGGATACTTTTTATTAAACAAAAAATAATTATTGACATAGATCATGTTTGGAGTACCCTTGGCGTGATGATTAGTACGTAGGACTTGGGTTCAATCTCTGCCTGACTGGCTATGCCACTTAAAAGTTTTTGTTTCACGGGTACTGCCCCTTGAGAGGAATTGACAAATCCTCCAAGAGTAATAATTTTTGTTATGAAAAGTGCTTTCTGAAATAAGCTGTTTGCATTTGTCTTAAAACTAAAGGTCCCCACCATCTCTGACAACATTACTCGCAAAAAGAAATGGTTAAGAGTTGTAAGTCACTAAGCCCTAGTTTTTAACGGACTGTTGCACTAATAAGTTTATTAACTTCCCATAGGAAGTTATTGTAATGGGTCCGATTTGTCAAATTGAAAATTTTGACATTTCTCGACGTTTCAAGGTCCCTAGAGTCGAAATAAAAGATTTTTAGAAAGATGTCTGCGTACGTACGTCCGTACAGTCGTACGTACGTCCGTACGTTCGCGACGTTTTTTTCGTCGTCCATAGCTCAAGAACCAGAAGAGATATCGACTTCAAATAAATTTTGTTATTCAGATAATAACGCAGAAAGATGCAAAAAGGGCTCTCAAGAAAATTGAGTGGGTGGTTTTTTTACCATAGCAGTTTAAAAAAAAGGTGAACATTTTGGTTAACCCTAATTATCTCATGAACCAATGATGCTAAAGACTTGAATTAAATTTTATATTATATACTGTGACGTGATACAAAACAAGTATATTTTTGGAAAAAAATCAAATTAACGGTTTTTTTTATAAATCAAAAAAACTGAAAAAAGACATTTGTCACCTCGAAAATTTTACGACTAAAATATAATTTTATCTCCAAAACAATTTTGTGCAACGAAGAATAATGTTTTTGACATCTGGTAAAATTTTGAGAAAAATTGAATTGACAATTTTTTTACAAAAAAATAAAAACCTAAAAAAACATTTATAAAAGTTGCTAAAAATTGACTTTCGACCCAAATATCTTTTTAAAACTTTGAGATATTGGCTTCAAACTAATTTTATCTTATAAGAAATATTGTTTTCAACATTGGGAAAAATTTTGAGAAAAATCGAATTGACAGTTTTTTTACAAAAAATAAAAACCGAAAAAAATTTATAAAAGTTGGTAAAAATTGGTTTTCGACTTAAATATCTTTTCAAAAATTTGAGACATTGGCTTCAAACTAATTTTATCTTATAAGAAATATATATTTCAACATTCGATACAATTTTGAGAAAAATCGAATCGACCGTTTTTTTTTTTTACAAAAAATAAAAACCTAAAAAAAAACAATACTAAAACTTGGTAAAAATTTCCTTTCGATTCAAATAGCTTTTCAAAAATTAATAATATTGGCTTCAAGCTTATTTTATTTCCCAGAAAATATTGTTTTCGATATTCAGTAATTTTTTTATAAAAAATAGTCGCAAATTTGGTAAAAATTGATACATATAGACAAACTTTTAAGCAAGACAAATCGACAGACGGGATGGGAAGTTATCAGTGTGGGTTGCATCCCAGCCTCTTTTTTATTTATAGATCATGTTTGTGTAAATTTTATATCTGTCATGCCAGAGGTCTTGGGTTCGGGTACTGCCTCTTGCGAGGAATTGACAAATTCTCCAAGAGTAATTCTTGTCACGAAAAGTGATTTTTCAAATTACCCGTTCGGATTCGGCTTTTAACTATAGTTCCCCTCCATTTCTGACAAGAGTACTCGCACACAGCAATGCTTAAAAGTTGTACCTCACTATGCCTTAGTTCTCAACGGACTGTTGCGCCACCCAATTTAGTTTAATTTGTGTACATTGTAAAAGTTGAAAAAAAGTAGTATATTTCTCTGACCCTGCCAGAAAAAAAGTTCGCAACTTTAGGTAGGAAAAGGGTCCTTGAATACCCTTACCGCGAAGAGAGATATCGATGCAGATTGATGTTGAATGTTTGCACCACAAATGTTCAGTTAGAAAATAAGCTATTCGGTCATATCTTCGTAGGCCAAAGACATAACAAAAGGTACTTTTAATTTAGGCAACATTGAGCTTGCAATATTTCAAGGTCTGGTCGATAAGTGAACGTGGAGTAAAAGATTTGCAAACCCTTAATACACGTAGTGTGCCGTAAACTTTGCCAAAAAGCTCATTTATATGATTGTCCCAAGTCAAAACTCTGTTAAAAGTCAGTTTTGGCAGTTTCAACATATTCAATTGAATCATTGCCCAACACAATCAGTGGAAAAAATCAAGATTTAGGTTATTTCTAGAAATGACTACACGTTTTGATTTTGTGTGGTTTAAAATATGACCATATAGTTCAAAAGTTTAAAATTTTGTCAAGATCTTCATTGACAACATGCTCAATGAATTCAATGAAACAATAGAAGGGGACTCAATAGAGACCCCTGAGGGACACCTGCAGTAATTGGCAAATACTTTTAAATCCTATTCACCGTTTGGACTGGTTGTGTTCCATTTGTCAAAGTATTAATATACATTAGGTTTCGTAGTGCAAGATGAACATTTATGTCCTGTATGAGCTTATTAGAAGAAGTTGACGTGGTTTATTGTGTCCAGTACAGGAAAGAGTAAAAAAAAGCTACTGTAGCTCTCTTTTCTTGCAAAAAAGCTATCGGTAACAAATAGGGCTTACAACCCAGAATCACGCACTGGCTATCTATACACATCGGTAATCAGACCGATTTTAATGTACGGTGTGGCAGTATGGTGGACTGCTTTAGAGAAAGGTATAAACCGGGATAAATTAAATAAAGTCCAATGTTCAGCTTGCCTATTTTTAAGCGGATCACTTCGCACGACCCCATCTGCGGCACTGGACACCTTACTCTACCTAACACCTCTTGACATTTTTAGCAAACAAATAACTGCAAGCTCTGCTATTCGCCTCAAAGCTTCGTCGCAGTGGACTAACAACAACATTGGTTACTCCGTTATTCTTAGGTATTTAGAATCAATTCCAAAGCACACAGACTACACCAGCCCCCAACTGCAATTTGACAGAAATTTCCAGATTTCTATACCTCCCAGATCTTTTTGGGAGGATAGGACATTCCTGGAAGATGAGTCAATCCATTTCTATACAAGAACTATAGACTGTTAAGGTGTTAGCAAAGAATTTGCTGCAAGATAATTATTTATTTGTTTTTGTAAAAGTTCTCAAAGACTTCTGACAAATAGAACATGACTGAGATGGGCCTAAATTCAACGCCTTTTGCTTAAGATGAATCAATTGTAGCAGCATTTGACTAAACAGAAAGCAAATCTTCAATAACATCAGAACTTTTCACTGAGCAAAAACCAGTATCTGATCCATACAAAAATTATAGTTACAGGTGTACCCGAGGAAGGCACAAGAGTCAGGGATGAAGAAGTTAAAGTTTTAATAAGTGAGTTAACTTTCTTGGTTTTCCAATATCAAGTTACGTAAGTTCTTCCAACATGATTGCCCATTTAAGAAAGTCCTAAGCTGGCGAAAGAAAACTGCTGACTTTTTACTAAGTCACTTTTTAGCAAAATAGCGATAAAATAATTATTGTCATATGTAGATCATGTTTCTGTCTATAGCCATGAATTTGTAAATATTTTATTGAAAAAATAATGTTTATGAAACCATTTTATAGTAGTTCGGAGCATCCGTAGCTCTCTAACTGGTCTTTCTGTGAGTCCAAGGGCAATGCGCTTCCCTGTGATGAATGAAGTTGAAGAAGTTGTTGAAATCTTCTTAAATTTCAAAGTATTAAAAAGCAGCGTTCTAAACAGTATAGACATTCATTTGTCTAGTTTGAATAAAAGCTATCCTAAATCGAATCGATAAAGTAGTGTCATGTTGATTTGATGTTTCAAGAATTTTTTCCAGTATATGCTGTGCTACCAACATTTGATCCTTTGTAGATGTTGTAGTTGAAAAACTTATTTTTGAAAATATTATTTCATAAATAAAACGTGGTATCATTGTTGTCAAATTGTTAGTTTGTTTTTTTTTTTACCAATTTAAAGCTTATCCAAAAGTTGGAAACCCCCTTAAAGAGCCAGTGTATTAGAATCAAACGTTGATTTTAGAATAAAAAGGCTTACATATAATATTAGAGTATGATATTAATTAATTCTACCATCAGTCACCATTCAGTCTTTCTTAAATTTCTTTCCACAAACTTAGAGAAATTTAAAATGATGTATTTGTATCTGGGTCCTGGTAACAAACTAGTTTTATGCTATGTTCCATATGCTTGTAGTATTAAAAATAAGGTACCTATTCATATCTAGACATTTTTCGTCAATTAATATAACCCATCACGTAGCACATGTTCATATTTCAACATAACTTCCTGCTGCTGCTTCTAAACTGCTGTTACATTATTCTTGTCCAAGGAAATACGATTACTTGCCAACTCTTGATGACCTCCAACTCAACATCCATTTTCCTTGATAGAAGCAAAAGCAGAGTGATGTCACTTTAGACGTTCTATACTAACTAGATAAATTAATTGATGGTATATTCCATTCCACCAGCTCCGGCTATACAAGTTTCACATACCGCATACTGGCGGCACCACCTACCCACCCACCTACCCTCTCTCTCTCCCAAAGACCAATATCCAGTATTCACAAGAAATGTCAGCTTAATGCATTTTATCTTCATGTTTTTTTCCTCGGTTTTGTTTTGGTGGATTTGTGGTCGGTTTTTGTATCCTAATCTTTCCCTCTAGCTATATAGCCAATTAAATCGAAAGATTCAAAATGGTATAGTATAGTTTGTTTGCCTTTGCCTTTGACCCCTCCAAACCACCCTCGTCATATACCCGCTGTATATGATGTTATAAGGCATGATGGTAGTCTACATTTATTTATTATGAAAACAACAAAATAATTTAATAACATTTTATGCGGTCACATGGGTCTAGGGTCATTGTTTGTTTGTTGGATGCAGTTTATTTTAGCAGTGTCTTTCTTCCATCTATACATTTGTATGTGGCATATATGTATATATGGTGTTAAAGCAGTAGTGGATCTTAAGTCTCGCGGAGATTTCAAAATTCAGGGAAACAAACTGACGGCTTTACATTTTTCATAACAATGAAAGAAAGAGAAGAGATATAAACATATAACTTTTCTTTTTAAGTTCAAAAATAGTTCGTTCAAAAATGTCTGGAAAATGGTTACGAAATACTTGCTTTTCAATACATTTTTGGTGATTTGATGTTTTAATCAGACAAAGATTGCTGAAAGTGCCTTTACAAAGAAGTTATGTTCTATTTACTTTTGACTAAGCTCTTTTAGAACAAAAAAGGGCCAGTTACAGCTATCATTGAATCCAATCATTGAATTTTGTTGACAGGTTGATTATAGCTTTCATTGATAATAACTGTCATTGGATAAAAGTTTCTCTATTTTAACTAAGAATTTGAGGTGAGAGTTCATCATTGAAAGTAAAACTGACAAATTGGGAATACAAATAATACAATTCAGTGGAACGATTATGTTCCGAATGTGAAATCAACAATCAGCAGTTCATTGAAAATAATTAAACCTTTGAAAAATTAAATTGAACTAAAAGAAAAGTTCTGGGTTAAATATTGTATTTTTTTAAGTATATAAAATCTACAATTATTGATAAACTTCATTTTGACACCAAACATTACAAATTTGAATCTCTTGATCACTTTTAAATTTCAAAACGAAATTTTCGATGATAGGTAGTATTACAACCCCTAACTTAACATTTTGAATATCTTAAACTAGTGAAAACTTCTATTTAAATGTTAACTATAAATTACAATTTTGTTTCTGACAAATATATTTTTAAAAGAACAATTTTTCTTCTTGCAATTGAAAAATTAAAAGGCTGTTCAAATTCCGAAGAATAGAAGTTCCCAATTCAGAATTTTCTGGATCATGCAGATCTGTGAGAAAGCGTTCTGGGAACAGAAAATGATGCTAAGAAAATTATAAAAGCGAAAACGTAAATCATTTTATTAATCGTTCCAATAAATTTTGTTCATGTGAAGACCGCAACAAATACGAAAGATGTGTGGAATCGGTAAGAAGCTGCTTTTAGGTCTTACACGAAGAATTGGTTTGTTGAAGACATTATTGAATAGTAATTCTGTAGATTCCTATGTGAACAAAGTCATTGCTTCAGCATATAAATTGAATTCAGTTGGAATGGTGGTATCAGAGGAGTGGATAGGATCATTGTTGTTAGCCGAGTTACGTGATGAGAACAAGTTAATGCTCATGGGCTTGGAAAATTCTGAAGTCCAAATTACTGGAGTTTCAGTGAAAAGACAAATTGTCTACAAGATATTAAAGATGATACCTGTGAATCTGGCTGTAACCCAATTGTTTTCCCTGGTATAGAGTCAAGAAGAGAACCGTTTCATATGAATTATTAACGTCTAACCACTTCCTCCAAATGTTTCGAATGTAAATAAAAAAGGACATTACGCAAAATATTGTCCAAAAAAGGGTAAAACTAAAGGCATCCATAAGAGGCAAGTTCATTTTACATCTTTTAAGACGAGTTTAAATAAAAAAAATAGTCATGAATGGTTTATTGACTCGATAGCTTCGGAACATTATGACAAACCGAAAAGAATGGTTAAGCAATTTAACCATAGTCATGAAAGAAGAAGTTACAGCTGCTAATGCTTATAACTTGGATGTTATATTTCAATATATTTGAGTTAGGGAAACGAATATTGAGGCGTTGACGTTGGAAAGAAAACGAATGCACAATTTGTTCAGTACTATACCGAACCATTGTTGAGAACTGGTCTTCTAAAAAGCGCGCATTTGATGAAGTGTTTTTTTTGCCCTAGTGATTCTTACACAGTTAAATCCTACTAGACGAGCTTATCGTTACAGGTGAAACAAATAAACAAAATCTTTGTTACTGATGTAAGGAAACCGGGTTGGGGTCAAAATCCCGAAAGCTCAAAATCCCGAAAACCCAAAATCCCGAAAACCCAAAATCCCGAAAACCTAAAATCCCGAAAACCCAAAATCCCGAAAAATTATATAAAATGGAAAATTTGCGCAAATTTAAATTTAAAATTTAAGAAAATTTCTGGATTTTGGCCATTCGGGATTTTGGGTTTTCTGTATTTTGGGTTTTCGGGATTGTGGGTTTTCGGGATTTTGGGTTTTCGGAATTTTGGGTTTTCGGGATTTTGGGTTTTCAGGATTGTGGGTTTTCGGGATTTTGGGTTTTCGGGATTGTGAGTTTTCGGGATTTTGATTTTCGGGATTATGTCCGTCTCCCTAAGGAAACCCCTTACGCGATTCTAAAGAAGCCTCTTCATTTGCCGAAGGTTCCCGTTTGGATGATAGTGGGGGCTTATGGCGTCATCGGTCTTAATTTTTTTTTACGGAATGGTTAACGGCGAACGCTAAAAATGCTAATAAACGAGTTTGTGCGACCGGAATTAAGTCGAAGTATTTGTACAAGACAGTGCAACGTGTCATTTATTTCGCGTAGTTCAGAAATCTTATAGCCGTTGGGCTCGCCTGTGCGACTTTTTTATATGTGGCTATTTAAAGTCCAAAGTGTATAAAACTAAAACACGTTACTTGAAAGAGCTGATAGCTTCAATTCGACAACATTTCAAGTATTATGGTAATTAAAGTTTAAGGAAGTTTTATTTTAGGTTTGCGTCAATGTATAGAAAATCAGGACTGTCATCTGATCGAAATTTGGCAAACTTCACTGACAAGATGAAAAGACGTAATTAAAAAATAAAATTCTTCGACAAAAATAATAATCCACGAGAGAGACTTGACGAAAGAAATTTGACGAGACGGACACAGAGTTATCTGAATTTAATTCCTATGGAAAACCTTATATGTTATCAGGGCCCTATGAGTCTTCATTGTTCTAGTACCTTATGGCCTTTTACCAAATACGGTTCTGCTCATCTTTTGATGCGCTCCTGAATAACTACTCATATTCTATTTGTGCATTCTATCTTTGTATATGGATTTATTTTTGATGTCCCGCATCCGCGTGTGTTGGCTTCTACAACTACTTGTATTCGCCTGTCATTTATATCACGCAGGCAATTACGTTTAAATGAAATTATGCCAATGGACATCGACGGTCACTAATTTACAATGAATGATGATGATGCTGATGATGATGATGATGACGACTACGACGATGTTTCGGGGCGATAACAATAACCGACTGTCACCCATAGACAACGATTGCGACGGACGACCCAACTTGGCATGCCTGACCGATACGGCGGCGCGGCGGCGGCGGCGAATGGTACTATAACCATACAGAAGTTTATATGTATAGCTTGCTGGCCTTTGAGCAATTGAATATAAAATGAATTATTTTGTTGAGTCGGTTTTGAGATTTAAACATTTTTATTTTTGTATTGTTGAAATTATATATTTATATTTTTGTTGTAACTAAGTTAACAACAAAACTACTGTTCAACTACTGCACTCTTCTGTAACCATAATGTGTATAACTCAATTAGATTTGTTTATAATGTAAATTGAAACCGAGGGATACGCTTACGCGTAGCCATCCCAGCTTACACCGGGTACTCTAATGTGATGGCTATATAGCTGATGTGTGTGGACGTAAAGTGGGTGAGACTATTATGCGTATAGAGCAGCCGGGCGGCGGCTGCGGCGTACATAGTAAAAAGTTCAATTAAATTAAAATGTGCATGAGCTTATCGCATGAATTTGATTTGATTTTGTTTTTAATAATAAATTAGTGAGAGTTAGAATTGTTTTGATACTAAGAACTTAATTGAAAAATGTTTTTAAATTTGTATTAACTTTATGTAAAAAAGGGAATTCTTTGCTAGTTCTTTCGAAACAACATTCCAGGAGGATCCGCAAGTCATAAAAACAAAACTATTACCAACTTTACGAATTCTTTTTACTCAATTGAGTTTGTCGTGCACTTAAATTTCCAAGATATTCGTCTCATTTAGACAGACATTTCAACCGCCCGCCAGTGCCAGCTTAAATAAATAGCAACAAAATAAGAAAAATCTCAGCAAACACTTCTTCATTCTTCAACAATTAAAACCGTATAAACGTCTAGGAGGATATTTAATTAAAAGTGTGTCCTTTTTGGAGAGAATTTCTTCCTTCCAGCTGAGTTAGCGTATACATCAGTACAAGTACAAACGTTTTATTAGAACACTTAGCTTTGTTCTCCTAAAAGAAAACTACGGGTTACTTTTGTGTTTGTATGTGCAGTTGTAGTAGTATTAATTGTTTATATTATATACATATATACAATGTCCTTGTGCATCGTCGTGTTAAAATCTGTGTGTCGGTATCCTGTTAAGTGCAATGATTGCATTAAAGGACCACGGTCCTTAAAGCAAATACAAAAGAAAATCTTATCTCGGGTGAAATTTGTATTTAAAATTGTATAAAACCACACAAAGGGAAGTTCTGAGAAATATCAGATTATTTTCTTTTTTTTTTTTGAATTCTTAAAATTGAATGTAACATCAGAAACAGTTAATGATGAAATTAAACGGTCTTAAAATGTATTAGCAAAATTTTAGTATCTAGGTATTTGTGCTTTTATTTTATTTTGAGGATAAAATGAGTTATTAGAATTGATTAATGATTCGGTAAAATCCCATTTTGAAATAATTCATTATTTAGATTAACATTATAACAACAGAACAAATTAATTATTTACTCTACATAAATCAGATTATAGAGTTTGACAATTATTAATTCATTATTTCCCTCATTTCCTTATGTTTTCATTTTCTAATTTTATTATAACATCATTATTTATCATAAATACAAAAATATTGATCGCTTCATTTTAATGGACAACACAAAATAAATTCATCAAATAATAAAGTATTCCAGCTGTCGGAAATATTATGGTCAGTAATTTTAAGGGTAATTTTTATTTGTTAAAGGCATAAGGTTATACAAAATATTTGAATATGAATATTAAGTTAAAATATTTTTCTGACACTCAAGTAAAGCTTAAATGTTGATTACTTAGACCATCAAAAAATCACACAGAATGAGTACTTGTACTCATAACAGAACTCCTGCAATATTCCTGAGTGAAAAACTTTCAAAAACTTAGAGCCTTCGATCAAATTCTAATTTTCTTTTAAGGATTTTCTACGGAGAATAACTTTTAAATGGAATTGTCTGCAGTATATTTTATTTCTGAGAATTTTGTTTTTTGATAGATCACAAATTCGACTTAGAACTACATATATGGCATGAAAAATTTGATTGACCCAAAATGTCTTTCGAATTACATATATTCAAATCAATTGTAAACACCATCACTTTATATAGGGTGTCTTTTTTAAACTTGGGGTTTTCAAGAAGAAATAAAATGCATATAATTAAATATTATGGCCAAGATTGTTTGTCATTATGTATTAAAAATTAATTTGGCAGCTTCGGTTGGCTTGAATAAATACAAGCCGCAAGGCCCAATTTTCGACCATTTTTTTAGCAATTGAAACTGTATGTCAGCATTAACGTCCAGAATATTCTCTTTTAAGGCGTTAATCGCCTTTGGCTTATCTGCTCAGACACGCGACCTTACATAATTCTTCAGAAAATAGTCCACCGGTGCTAAATGGGTGCTAAAATGTTGTAGGCCACGAAACCGAACCGAATATTGGAAGTAGCCCGCGATTACTGAACCATTAGTTTGGAAAAAAATTATACATAATTCGCACACATTATTCAGGAGTAAGTCACCATGAAAGAGCAAATTGTGCATAAATCAAGAAACAGCTCTCAAAAAGACCAACTTCGAAAAAAGTATTGCCAGTTTAGAAACCACATGTCTAAAAAAAAACACCCGTTGATTTAAAAGAACAATCTTATATAGGGTCTGGTATAGATCTAAAATAATTAAAATAAAAATATTAAATGAATATTTCAAATTCATAAAATGGTACAAATAAACGCTGATGTGCCCCAGGGCTCCGTTTTGTCTCCGACTCTCTTCCTTATATTCATAAATGATCTTTTGTCTGAAATTTCTAACCCACTACATTGTTTCGCTGATGACAGTACCCTCTGCTTTTCATATTCGTTTTTAGATTCTCATCATTGTTCTTCGGATGTGGACTACCAACAGCAGCATACATATGATAAGCTCATTAAATTCTGATCTTGACAGCATTGTCCAATGGGGAATCAAAAACTGTGTAGAATTTAATGCTTCGAAAACTTAATGCTGTCTAATGTCACAAAAGCGTAACACTCCCCCAATGCCGCTATCCATGGGTGGTACTTGCATCGAAGAGATTGAACAACTATCAGTCCTAGGTATGTGCATCACAAACCACTTGTTGTGGAGTTATCACATGTTTGACATCGCCAAAAATGCTGCTGAGTGTTTAGGTTTTCTCCGACGATGCAAGAGGTAAAAACCTCTTCTGATCTGGCAATAATTTACAAAGCTTTTATTCGTCCTTAACTCGAGTATATGTAACTCTCATATTTGGGCTGGAGCCCCAATAACGTACTTGAGTCTTCTGCATACTTACTTACTTACTTAAGGTGGCGCTACAGTCCTGTGTGAACTAGGGCATCACCCAACAAACTTCTCCATCTAGCTCGGTCCCTAGCTAGATGTCTCCAGTTTCGCGCTCCGAGTTGGGTGAGGTCACCTTCCACTTGTGCGCGCCACCTGATTCGCGGTCTTCCTCTACTGCGCTGTCCTGTAGGTGTGGATTCGAAGACTTTCCGGGCCGGAGCATTGGTTTCCATGCGCTCTACGTGACCCAGCCATCTTAGTCGTTGGACTTTTACCCTTCTGGCTAAGTCTACGTCGCTGTACAGCCCGTACAGTTCGTCGTTCCATCTTCTCCTCCACTCCCCTTCGATGCATACGGGACCGTAGATCACCCGAAGAATCTTTCTCTCGAAACGACCCAAGGTGCTTTCATCCGCTTTTGTCATGGTCCATGCTTCTGCACCGTATAGCAGGACGGGGATGATTAGGGTCTTATATAGCGACACTTTGGTCTTTCGAGAGAGGATTTTACCACTCAATTGCTTTCTTAACCCAAAAAAACAGCGGTTAGCAAGAGTTATTCTTCGTTTGATCTCAGCGCTGGTGTTGTTGTCTGCGTTTACAGCGGAGCCTAGGTAGACGAAGTCCTTGACTACCTCAAAGTTACGTCTGTCGATGGTGACGTTTTGACCAAGACGTCGGTGTTGTAGGTCCTTTCTTGATGACAGCATGTACTTTGTTTTGCCCTCATTAACCGTTAAACCCATTTTTGCCGCCTCTGCCTCAATACTCACAAAAGCCCCATTGACATCACGCTGAGTTCTTCCGATTATGTCAATGTCATCAGCATATGCAAGTAATTGGACAGACTTTTGAAAGATAGTGCCTCTAGTGTTGACGTGTGAGCTTTGCACTATTCTTTCAAGTACGATGTTAAAAAAATCACATGACAGCGCATCACCTTGTCTAAAACCTTTTTTGACATCGAAAGGTTCTGTTAAGTTGTTTCCAACCTTTATGGAGCAGCGTGAATTTTCCATGGTCATCCTGCACAAACGGACGAGTTTGGCAGGGATGCCAAAACTAGACATGGCTCTATACAGTTCGTCCCTGTAGATACTGTCATATGCGGCCTTGAAATCGATGAAAAGATGGTGGGTGTCGATTTGGTGTTCTTGGGTTTTTTCCAGGATCTGCCGTAATGTGAATATTTGATCGACTGTGGACTTTCCTGGTCTAAAACCACACTGATAAGGACCTATCAGGTTGTTGACGATGGGCTTTAGACGTTCACATATAACGGCAGAGAAGATCTTGTAGGCGATGTTAAGTAGACTGATTCCTCTATAATTGGTGCAGTTTAAAGGGTCTCCTTTTTTCAGGATCGGGCAAACAATACTGAGGTTCCATTCATCGGGCATGCTTTCTTCCGACCATATCTTACAGATAAGTTGGTGCATGCTCCTAACCAACTCATCTCCAGCTGCTTTAAAGAGCTCGGCATTCAGGCCATCCGCTCCAGCGGCTTTGTTAGACTTCAGCTTAGATATAGCAATCTTTACTTCGTCTAAGTCGGGAGGACGGGATTGTTGGCTTTCGTCGTCTATATTGAATGGATCATCCTGCCTGACAGCGGAATTCGGTTCGTCGTCGCCGTTATACAGTCTGCAGAAGTGGTCCTTCCAAATCCTCAGCATTGACTGCGGTTCCACTATGATGTTTCCACTTTCGTCTTTGCAGCCTTCGGTTCTAGGTTTATGTACTTGTGAATTTCGTTTCACCTGTTCATAAAACTTTCGAACTTCATTCCTGTTTTTAAGCCTCTCAACATCTTCGACCGCACGCTTCTCATGCTCTCTCTTTTTCCTTCTGAGAAGTCGGTGTTCCTCTCGCCTCTTCTGCTCATAGAGCTCATGAGCAGCTCTCGTCCTTTTATGCAGCGCCGCTTTGCGTGCCTGTTGTTTGGCTGCATTTGCCTGCCGACATTCCTCATCAAACCAGGGGTTCCTTGTTGGTGGTTGCTTGAAACCCAGCACGTCAGAGGCGGCTTCTCTGAGTGCGTCTTGGCAATGTTGCCACTGGTTTTCTATACATTGTGTTGGCGGCACAGAACTTCGAGAGAGGTTACTTGTAACTCGGTCGGAGAAGGAGTTGGCGATCTCTTGCGATTGTAGCCGTTCGACGTTGTACCTTCTCCCAGCATCTCCCTGTTTTGCCTTGGGCCTGGAAACCCGAAGTGCTACCTTGGCTACAACAAGGTAGTGGTCCGAGTCGATGTTAGCTCCACGGAAAGTTCGGACATCCATGATGCTGGAAGCGTGTCTGGCGTCGATCGCAATGTGGTCAATCTGGTTGACGGTAGTTTGATCTGGAGATCTCCAAGTTCCTTTGTGGATGTTGAGGTGTGGATAACGCGTACTGGCTACCATGACGTTTCGCCCCGCAGCAAAATCTATGAGCCTGAATCCGTTGTCGGAAGTGTTGTCGTGCAGGCTGTTTTTCCCGATTATTCCACCAAAGATGTCTTCCCTTCCTAGCTTGGCATTAAAATCGCCCAGGACGATTTTAATATCGTAGCTAGGACACTGCTCATATGTTTTGTCTAAGAGCTCGAAGAACATATCTTTGGTGTTGTCATCCTTCTCTTCTGTGGGGGCGTGCGCGCATATCAGGCTAATGTTGCCGAATTTAGCCTTGATGCGGATGGTCATGAGGCGCTCATTGATGCACCTATAGCTCAAGACTTGTTGCCTAAGTCTGGCTCCAATGACAAAGCCGCAACCAAATAAGCGCTGTTGGTTTTCTTGGTAGCAGTCACCATAGTAAATATCGCAGTTTTTCATCCTCTTTTTGCCCGGCCCATCCCATCGTATTTCCTGGATGGCGGTGATGTCTGCTTTATAGCAGTCTAGGGCCTCCGCTAGTTCTTCGGCTGCACGTGGTCTGTTAAGGGACCTAACATTCCACGTACATATCCGAAGTTCGTTGTCCTTAATTCGTTTGCTTAGGTTGTCAACAGTAAATCCGTCCGTATCCGAGGCTTGTTGGTGCTTCGCAACTATGAAATTTTTAAGTGGTCAGGAAGTCACCCTGACGGCACAACCCCCAACCTGGAGGGCCAGATCCTTAGTATAACTCCAAGGACGGGGAGCCGGATAAACCGCTCCTTATAGGCCTGGGCTCCGAATAAGTCGTAGAAGCCCTATAAGGTGTTCACTAAGTAGTTCAACCTTACTGGAACTGTAGACGCCACCGTTGATTCCATCTCGAGAATTCGTCCGCTGCCGTCTGGATAAGGAGAGGTGCCTTAGTGGACGCACCTCTCCCCCCCTCTCTCGTTTGCTGCCCCCAACAACTTTCCACTGGGGTTGGAACCCAATCTCCAGTTGAGGTACTAGGCACCCGATGTTCACCACGGGGAGGTGAGAGTAGGAGTTGATAGACAGAGGTTTGTTTTGAGAAAAACCTGTGGACGCTTGTGTCCTCTTGAATGCACATGTCTACCATTTGAACAACTGAGTCTTCTGCATAGAATTGAAAAAAGATCTCTAAAAATGATAGGAGATCGTTTTCTCAACGAGACATTTGCTTCTCTTGAACACCGCCGCAAGGTCTCATGCCTGTCATTGTTTTATCTTTATTTTTATAAACAATGCTCTAGCGAAATAGCTAGTTGCATTCCTTCACTTAAACAATTCAACCGTAATACCCGTACTGCTAGGAATGCCCATCAGTTTACCCTTGAGTCCAATTTCGGACATACTGTTAAGTACAGAGATTCTTTCTTTAACCGCACTACACGAATGTGGAATGCTTTACCTGACTCAATATTTCCCACTTATTCCAATGTGCAGACATTCAAAACCAATATGTATCGGTTTCTCCTTTCTAATCCTATCCTCCTTTCCTAATTGCTAGCACTGTTTTTAATCATTATAAGGGTATTCATAACCCCTTTAGTGTGCGCGCAATATAAAAACAAATTAAATAACCTCAAGGTTAAGTTGATACTACAAAGAATCATGCAAAAACAAAAACCTACGTAAACAATATAGTATCCGTCGGTTAGTGCAAAGGACTGTGCCACCTAAAGTTCTTTTAATGAATACTGCCTCTTGTGAGGAATTGACAATCCTTCAAAACTAATTCTTGTCATGAACAGTTCTTTCTCAAACAAGGCGTTCGGATTGTAGGTCCCCTCGATTGCACACAGGAATAGTTGAGAGTTGTAAGTCACTATGCTTTAATTTTCAACGAACTGTTGCACCATTTAATTTTATTTTACATAAATAAAACATCTAAAAAAAAAATAAATTACCGTACCCGCCCGGGAACTCCCGAAACCAAATAAAGCTTCAAAAGTTCAAAATTAATTTCAAGTCGGAAATTGTGTGTAGTTAGTCTCAGTTTCATAAAATTTGTCAGAACCGCTCTTAGTTTTTCCTCTAAATTTAATTGTAAGTATACAAACACTTGCCGTTTTGCCCTTCCACTTTCCTAAAAACCGCGATCTCGCCGGTAACGACCGCGACCAACCGCCCACCGTACGACTTGTTTTATTACAGTTATTATTTAATTCTGGTTATTTTTTAACCCAGGTTATTTTATATCCCAGGATATTTTTAACGATGGTTATTTTATGACCCAGTTTATTTTTTAGCCGTGGTTATTTTTTAACCGTGGGTATTTTATAACCCCGTCTATTTTATAACCTAGCTTATTTTTAAATGTAGTTTTTTTCTAAGCCCATTATATCTTTAAGTCTAGTTGTTTCATAACCAGTTTAACCCTGGATATTTTATGAGCAAAGTTATTTTGCAGTTTAGACAATTTTGTAACCCTGATTATTTTGAAACCGAGCATATTTTTCATATATGTATGTATGTAGTTTCAAAGGTTTTTTTGTAGCGCAGGTTATTTTTAAACCCAGGCTATTTCTTTAAAGTCGAGAGGAGTTATTGTTCTCAGTATGTATTCCTGAAGTACGGTCCATCCACTGGCTAAGCTCATCCTAAGACCACTCATAACGTAAAAAAGAACTCATCCAATAAAAATATTAAATACTGGGAATCTAGCTTATCACAAGAATTGGTTTGTGCATTCAATTAGTTCGATCAAATACACGAACCATTTCTTTTTATATTTTTCCCAGTATTTCCTATTTTGATTGTAATAAAAGTTGATTGTGCCAACAAATTATTAATAAAAAGAGGCTGGGATGCGACCCACACTGATAACTTCCCATCCCGTCTGTCGATTTGTCTTGCTTAAAAGTTTGTCTATATGTATCAATTTTCACCAAATTTGCGCACTATTTTTTGTAGATTTTATTTTTTATGAAAAAACGGACTGCTGGATTTTTATAAAAAAATTACTGAATATCGAAAACAATATTTTCTGTTAAAAAAAAAATAAGTTTGAAGCCAATATTTGTAATTTTTGAAAAGCTATTTGAGTCGAAAATAAATTTTTACCAACTTTTGTTAAATTTTTTTTTCGGTTTTTTTTTTTTTTTGTTAAAAAATTGTCAATTAGATTTTTTTCAAAATTTTACTCAATGTTGACAACAATATTTTTTAAAAGATAAAAGCAGTTTAAAGCCAATATCTCAAAGTTTTGAAAAGATATTTGAGTTGAAAATCAATTTTTACCAACTTTTATTGATTTTTTTTTAGGTTTTTATTTTTTGTAAGAAAACTGTCAATTCTATTTTTCTCAACATTTTTGCTAATGTAGAAAACAACATTTCTTATAAGATAAATTAAGTTTTAAGCCTTAATCTCAAGTTTTTGAAAAGATTTTTGAGTCGAAATTCAATTTTTACCAACTTTGAGTAATGTTTTGTTTAGGTTTTTATTTTTTATAAAAAAACTGTCAATTAGATTTTTCTTAAAATTTTATCAGATGTCATAAACATTATTTTTCGTTGCACAAAATTTTTTTGGAGATGAAATCATATTTTGGTTGTAAAATTTTCGAGGTGACAAATTTTTTTTTCATTTTTTTTTATTTATAAAAAAAACCGTTAATTGGATTTTTTTCCAAAAATATATTTGTTTTGTATCACGTTACAATACATAATATAAAATTTAATTCAAGTATCTAGCGTCATTGGTTCATCAGATATTTAGGGTTAACCAAAATTTTCACCTTTTTTTTAAACTGCTATGGTAAAAAAAACACCCACTCAATTTTCTTGAGAGCCCTTTCTGCATCTTTCTACCTTATTATCTGTATATTTGAAGTCGATATCTCTTCTGGTTCTTGAGCTATGGAAGACGAAAAAAACGTCGCGAACGTACGAACTTACGTACACACGCACGCACAGACATCTTTCTAAAAATCTTTTACTTCGACTTGAAACGTCGAGAAATGTCAAAATTTTCAATTTGACAAATTGGACAAATTACAATAACTCACTGTGGGAAGTTAAAAAGACATTTCATAAGAAATTTTACTTACTTTTGATAAATATTTGTAGGTATGAACATATAATAAAAAAAATTATATATTTTCTGAAATATCAAAAAAACAAACAATTTCTTTTCTTATATCTAACCTACGCATAGCTTTTAAAAAGTATAACTTTTCTCTTTCTTCAACATTTTATATAAAGTTCAATAAATGTTTTACCTAACTCATAGAATACGTCTCCATACTTTTTTTTTGATTTACATAAAAATATCACATCTCTATCTCATCATAAGTTCATATTTATTTTTATTTTGTATTTGATCAAATAAAAATAGAACTTTTCATAGAAAACAAAATAATAATAAATAAATTTAGTTTACATCATAAAAACGAGTTACGATATGCTTTTAAATTTGTGATTCAATGTCATAGTGTGCTTTATGTATGTATTAATATAAATATATTTATAGGTATTCATGCTTCAAATCTAGTTTTCAATAAATTTCAGTTTTTATGTTTTTGAAAATAATAAAAAAAAACTCTGAGTGTGCATTTATTAAACAACTTTAATGAAGCATTATATTTTTTATACATTTTTGTACTTCTGATATGATCAGAGTTCTTGATGGATTTCGAATGTACATTGGCATTCATAAAAATAAAAAAATAAATTTAATTAAACTTATGAAGTCATCAAATTGATAATATTTTCACAAAATAAACTGGGTACAATAATAATAATATTTTAAAACTTAATAAATACAAATTTTTCAAAACCATCACATTTTAGCAGTTATTTACAATTTGAATACTAATAAAAGGATTTGATGAAAAACTGTATATATATGTATTTATTTATTCTAAGAACAACTTTAATCAATAAAACATTAAATTTACTCCATGCCTAACAATGCCTCTAACGCAATTCTTATTAATTTTATATTCTCATATCAAAAAAAAAAGTACGCATACGCCACAGTGCACACAAACGAAATTTAAATACACCCAATTCTCCCTTGAGACTAATTATGCGCACCTAAACATCTTGCTACTCTGTTAATAGACAATTAAGACAAAACAACACTGGCAGGAAATCGTATACAAAGCCATATTCTTTCTTTGTTTAAGCCAAAACAAACATTATAAACCTAGTTACATTATATCAGTTGAATTGCAACATAACCCGAGGTAACACGACCTTGAACTCGATGAGGGTAGATAAAGGGTGATAAAGGATTCTCACAGGAAACCTTTTTCTTTAGTTTCTTCTTTTTTTTATATAAATAACTACACTAACAATTTTTGTGCACACATTTTTCATGTTAAGTCGAAGGTATTGTTTACATTTTCCGCGTTTGTCATTTAAGAAGTTGCCTCCATGCATGGCACATCATTCTCATAGCACAGCTTGGCTCAGCTCAGCTCAGTTCAACACAGCACAAAATGTCCCACTTGGATTCTTTCGTTTGTGGCAAACAAAAGACTCCCATAACGAATCTACAGTATATGTAGGTACGAGGAGAGTATAAGCTTCTAAAAGGAGTAGAATTGTGCATGGTAGACATTGGGTAAACAGAGGCAATTTATATGCAATCTAAACCCTTTATGGTTGGGGTTATAAAAGGGGGTTAGTGAGAAGTACCTTTTACATAGCATAGCTAAAAGCATCAGTTTCAGCAACAGCATTTCACGTAGTAAGTATACGTGTCGTAATCGTAAGGAATCATTTGATTGTGAAAAATAAACAATGCTTATATGTATGTATGTAGGCAAGTATATGTACTATAACTGTACATATGGTATAGGTGTCAGGACTGTGGTGGATGTAATTCAAAAGGATTTGCAGGTACTTTTAAATAACGGTTGGGTGCTTGTGCTTTTGTGATTTAATAAACATTGTGTAATGCAATATTTTTCATAAACGGGAAGAGGAAACATGAATTGATTGATAAAACTGTGTTTATTTATTTGTATAAACATTATGATGTTATTAAATAGACTATTATAATTTGTAAGAAAGAAAATGTTTTTTGTTTGCATTTTTACTGCAAAAAGATATAAAAGGGGTTGAACAATAGACATCTGTTTACCATTATCATCATAATTTGTTATGCCCTAGGGCATGGTTTTAGCTACCATTATTGTTTCTGAAATTTTGTGAGCATTGAAATTTTGGAAATTGATTTCTAACCAACTTTGGAATATTATTGAAATGTGTGCCAAACAAAATCGGACAAAAATTAGATTATAAAAATATAATTGCCAACGATCTAACTTTTTGCTTTTCTACCGCCCGACATTGCTTCCAAAGTGGTCGAAAAATGTATTTTAAAATTGAGTACAACAAAGTGTCAGAAAATATTTGTTCCCATTTTTTAGGACAATATTTTTTTGCCTAAATATAAGTTAAATTAATTTTAAATTTTAGTCGAAAAACAAAAGTAATTTTTTATTGAAACTCCGATTTTACTTTCCATTTAATTTTTAATCTTTGATCAAATCTTGTGTGTAAAAATTATTCATCTAAACCTTAATATCTTCTTTTTTTTCATAACAAAAGATTAATAATAAGACACATTTTTGTAACGAGTGATTTTTTAAGAGCTATCAGATGTTTATAAAGAAAAAATCATAAAATTTATGAAATTTTGTCTGAATCGATTGTATGATCTGGTCAGTATAATTTAATGTTTCAAGATTATTTCATGCACATTTTAACCCCGCAGCTGTGATTCAAAAATGTTTCCATCAGCTTGGCCCGATTTCGGCATACTATTTCTAACATTTCAGTTGTTATCTCACGAATATATGATTCTAGTGCGTCAATCGATGCAGGCTTGTTGCTATAGACCTGAAACTTTAACATGGCCTACACAAAAAATAGTCTAGATATGTTAAATCCTACAATCTAGGTGTCCAATTGACCAGCCCCAAACGTAAAATTAACTATTAACAGAACTCGCCTCTCAATTGATCCATCGTTACGGGCGCATGTGGCACCGTCTTGTTAAAAACACATGTCATTTAAATGAAGCTCTTCCATTTTACTTTTTGTTATCAACGCTCGTTGGCGCTAACCAATCACAGTAACATTGTGATTCAGACTATCTTGAAAGAAATATGTGTACCCGCCAGCATCTAACCGTGACTTTTCCTGGATGCATTACTGGCGTATCCATTTAACCAGAAATGAGCTTCGTCACTAAACACAATCTGTTGATAAAAAAAAAGTGAATCTTCGGCCAACTTTTCAAGAACCCATTTACCAAAAATTCGGCGTACGTCTTCTATTCTTGAACCAGCGGTATTTTTAAAGGCTTCACACCTAATTTCTTCCACAAAATTTTGTAACAGAGGCCCAAACTGCACTGAATCAATAATTCTAGGTCATCATTAACACTGGCCGCTACAACTGCGATATTTTCCTTAGTTCAGACTCTACGTAAGAGTATTGGTGGTTTAGCATCCTTAACCGTAAATCTTGTGCGAAATTTATTTAGCACATGTAGTTGGCCCGACAACTTTCGAGTTGGGCAAATCTGATAATTGCAATTGTTTGTACATCAAACACCAAAATTAGTACAGTCACCCTTTTTTAAAAGCAATTAAGAAAAGTGTACGGTAGTTAGCCCCCACCAACTTCCGAATATGACAAATCTAAAAACGCATCAATTTGTGCATCCAATCTTTTAGTTTATACATGTACCCAATAATTTGGGGCAAAAAACGTTTTAGTCAATTTTTATTTTAAAATTTTTGAAAAGCATACAATCTTTTTTCATACATGCTTTAAGATGATTTTTCAAGACATAAGTTTTTAAGAAAACGAATCTCTTGTATTTTTAATTAATTTTTGAATATTTTGGGACATCTGATTGGTCCACTAACTATAGAGATTAATTTCTCATCATTATTTGTACATATTTTTATATGACATCTTTTGATGTTACAAAATAGATAAATTACAATTTTAAGCCGAATCCGAACTGCTGATTTCAGAAAGCACTTTTCATGACAAGAATTACTCTTGGAGAATTCCTCGCAAGAGGTAGTACGTGAACAAAACTTTAGATGTCACAGGCAGGGATTGAACCCAAGACCTCTGGCAAGACAGTCCAACGCACTAACCATCACGCCACGGGCACTACCATACTCTTGAAGTTAGTTAAAAAAAAAAAAACAATCCCTTGTATTTTTAATTAAATTTTGAAAAAGAGGCTGGGATGCAACCCACACTGATAACTTCCCATTCCGTCTGTCGATTTGTCTTGCTTAAAAGTTTGCAGATTTACGTGTTTTGTTAAAAAAGTTGTCACTTGAATTATTCTTAAAAAAATTAAAACTTACCAACAATATTTTGCATATAATGAAAAATTTTGATTTCAAAATCTATTTCTGCTAACGAGATTTTCAGTCGAAAAAAAATTTTACCAATTTTTACCAATTTAAGTAGCATTTCTTAAAAGTTTTTATTTCTTATATAAACAAATACAAATTGGATGATTGAAATTAATTTGAAGTCAATATCTTTATTATTCACTAGATATCGAGAGCCGAACATCAATTTTTACCAAATTTGCGTACTATTTTTTGTAGATTTTATTTTTTATGAAAAAACTGAATGTTGGATTTTTATAAAAAAAAATGTGCTGAATGTTGAAAACAATATTTTCTGTGAGATAAAAATAGTTTAAAGCCAATATTTTTAATTTTTGAAAAGATATTTGAGTCGAAAGTAAATTTTTACCAAATTTAAGTATTGTTTTTTTTAGGTTTTTATTTTTGTAGAAAACTGTTAATTCGATTTTTTTCAAAATTTTACTGAATATTGAAAACAATATTTTTTATAAGATGAAATTAGTTTAAAGCCAATATTTTAAGGTCGTGAAAAGATATTTGAGTCGAAAATCAATTTTTAACAACTTTTAGTAATTTTTTTTAGGTTTTTATTTTTTGTAGGAAAAAAATCTTACCGAATATTGAAATCAATATTTCTTACAAGATTAAATTAGTTTGAAGCCATAATCTTAAATTTTTGAAAAGATATTTGAGTCGGAAAACAATTTTTACCAACTTTTAGTAATTTTTGTTAGGTTTTTATTTTTTGTAAAAAAAACTGTCAGTTCGATTTTTCTCAAGATTTACCGAATATTGAAATCAATATTTCTTACAAGATTAAATTAGTTTGTAGCCATAATCTCAAATTTTTGAAAAGATAATTGAGTCGGAAAACAATTTTTACCAACTTTTAGTAATTTTTTATAAAAAAAACTGCCAATTCGATTTTTCTTAAAGTTTTACCAAATGTCAAAAACGTTATTCATTTTTTGTTCGTAAAATATTTGGGGTAACAAATATTTTTTTCCATTTTTTTTTATTTATAAAAAAACCGTTAATTGGATTTTTTTCCAAAAACATATTTGTTTGGTATCACGTTACGATATATAATATAAAATTAAATTCAAGTCTAGCGTTTTTGGTTCGTGAGATATTTTGGGTTAACCAAAATTTTCAACTTTTTTTTAAATTGCTATGGTAAAAAAACCACTAACGCAATTTTTTTGAGAGCCCTTTCTGCATCTTTCTGCATTATTATCTGTAAAACTGTAAAATTTATTTGTAGTCGATATCTCTACTAGTTCTTGAGCTATTGAAGACGGAACAAACTTCCCGAACGTACGTACATACACACGCACGCACAGACATCTCTCTAAAAATCTTTTATTTCGCCTCTAGGGACCTTGAAACGTCGAGAAATGTCAAAATTTTCAATTTGACAAATCGGACCAATTACAATAACTTTATATGGAATGTTAATAATTAAATCACCTATTTAAAGCCTTGGTAAGAATGTTTTTTTAAAAACAGTGTAAAAGTGTCTTATTACCTTTCGGAAGTAATTAAATCCCAAAACATAAAAGTTTACTTCGCAAAAAAGAATAACTACTGGAAATCTAATCTATTACTTTAAATTCAAATTCGGATTCCTTACCAAGTGTTTATAGTTTAATAAACTTTCGAGTTCTTGATATATTGAAACTTTTTTTTTAAATTTTTCGTGCATGTTTGCAGTAATGTGAGATATAAAAAGCACTATTTTTGTTTAACCTGATTTATAAAACTTTCTTTAAATAAAATGAATTTCAAGGATAAGGTATACATGGGAAAAGTTAGTACAATTTAGATGACGTTGATTAATTTTTATTCAAACCCTGTTTTGAACATAATTTACAAATTCGTAGATATTTTATCAAAAATAAGTCTAAACCATCTCAAAATCTTTTGAGTGTACGAGTTTAACAACAAAATTCGGAGAACAATTTTGATAAGTTTTTTTTTTCTTCATTTTCCCTTGAGGAGGTTTTCTATCAACTTTAAACTTTAAATTAAATTTCATGGAGTGTACACTACTTAGAATAAGTTTTAATTGGCTTTAAATTACTTTTTAGTTTGATAAAAACAAAAAATAAATGTAATTTCCTTGAACTATACATAAATAGTTTAAAAGCTTTTAAGCTTTTATTTTATAAAAGATAAAACCAATTATTGATTGTAACCAAATTTAAAAACATATTGTGATGTTTCACAATTTTCATAAAAATATATCCCTATAATCCGCATATTTTTCAAATGTGTACAATATTCATATACAAAAATATCAACATTTTCTTTTATCAAGAAATCGAAGAATATTGTTTTCATTTAATCGATAAGAACGCAAACGAAAAATCAAATCTTTCCTTTTTTTTTAAGGATACAAAAAGAAAAAAACATTCACTTTATTAACTTAAATTAAATCAAAACTCATTCATCACATCACCCTTGGGATAGATTCTTGTCCTTTTATTCAAACAAAATTGTCTGATTATATCGATGGAGCCTTCTTGTTCATATTATTTATATTAAAAGATATAAATCTTTTCATCACATAAATCGAAAATTGAATTTTTCTGTCCCAATGTTGTTGTATAGAAAATACTCATGTATCGTATATAATAAGCCTTTATACTATATCTATATACATAACATTACTTAGTTTGATATTTATAAGTACATATAACAAAAGACATTTATTTAATTAAAATTGCATACTTATTCCTTCATGATGTTTATTGGATTGTATTTATAAATGTTTGTACATACATTATTTACAAAAGCAAATAGAAAATTGATATTACAAGTGTTTGGAAAAAGGATCATCGACTATAGATAGATTTGGGGTAGCTTTCTATAGTATTTAGATGGATGTGAAAATATTTTCTATTTATCAATATTTCATCCAAATGAAAGCATTATAAGGTTCCGACATTATTGAAAGTTTTGGGAAAGGAAGGAAAGGGATTTTCCATTTGATAGAAATATGAGCATGAAAAGGACGAAAAAAAAACCGACCGAATTTTTACCCAAAAAAACCTTTTTTTTAAATAAAAAAATTGGATAGGTATAGACGAAATATGTATATATATATATTGTAAAGCTATGTGTAGCTAATAAAAATAATCCTTGTCATTTGAAATTATTGACGTCCTGAAAAATACACGAGCCATCATCATTTTTTCATAACACACATCATTCAGATTGAAAGTTTTCTAATTTGCTACGGATCCGATAGTGATTTACCTTATTTTTTTGTGTCAAGACAGCCATTAAATACTCCAACCCTTATGTTTAAAAAAATAAAAAACATAGTCCTTCTAGTTGTAAATAGGTACCCTCATAGAAAAGAAAATACAAACACTGGACTGAAGGATTTTCACATTATTAACTCTCTTCCTAAATCAATTTGTTTTTTTTTTTTTTTGTGTACCTTATGACAAGAGAAGGATAAATTTTCTGTTGGAAGATAAATCAGGAAACAGCAGCGGTCACAAGCTTCTTCGGTCAAGAAGTGTGTTCTCACTTGTATGATGATGACTTTATAGAAATTTATTAGGGGATGTTGATGGATATAATTTTTGAACCTTTAAGAAATTGGGGGAATGTTTGTATTGAATACATATACATTTTACATATAAAATAAAAGTGGGATTTTTGGAAAATTAATCAAACCTTTCTACATAATTTGGGAGTTTTTTTAATACTGTTTTGATAGGATTTATAGTTTAGGAGGAGGCTTGTTAAGGACACACAAATTATGTGTACATAAGTGCTAAAAGAAGCCATTTTGTTTATGGTGTTGAATATAGTTTCATTGGTTTTTTTAAACTAACATGGATACTCGTCTTATCTTTGTCAAATTAAGGACCAACAAGATTGGTATATCCTTTATTAGTCATAAAAAACTTTATTTATATTATGACTGAATAATGATATCAATATTGATATAACTAATTAGTTTCTTAGAAACTTATTAAACAGGTCCTTTAGTGTGGTGATAATGTTTTTTTTTTGTGGTGATAAAGCATTAAAAAACATTACGGAATTTTTTAACCGAAAAGTTTAAAAGTTCTCCGAACAATAGAAGATATATAAAATATCAAGGATATGGTGTTGGAGACGGATGTAAATTTACCGACAACGACAAATTATCGGCGGCAGAAGACTTTCCGATATCAAACACCCTCAAACAACTCCATGGGTTCCTATAGGCATGACAGTTTGGTATAGGCGTTGTATACCAAATTAAGCAACTATTGCAGCCCCAATAACTGACTGCTTGAAAAAAAAGACAGTCTTTGGAAATGACAGCATTTCAACTTCTCAAAAAGATTTTAGTTACAGCACATATTTTCAAATCCAGACTTTTCAAAACATTTGTACATACAATGCGACGCTTCAACTTCAGGGGAGTGTGATCTTCCAAATGGATGATGTGAAAAATGAACCACCGATAGCATTCATGTCCCAAAAGCAGCTTCATTCAGCTCAAAAGAATTACAGTGTTAAGGAACTTGAATGATATGCCACCGTTTTGTCAGTAAGGAAGTTCAGGGCTTACTTTGAGATTTTAACCTTTGCAATTATTACCGATCATGCAAGTGTCCTTAGCGGTGGATGACTCAAAAATACCTTTCTAGACGACTTTTTAATTGAGCATAGAATTGGTGTCCAAACACCACGACTCTAAGCGACCTTTCCAACCCTTATTCATCTTACAAGAAATAGTAACACACACATACTCATTTTGAACATTTTAGTAAATATGTTTTCCTTAAGACAATTCGAAACGCAACGTCATCTGAAGTAGTTAAGTTCTTAAAAGAAAGTGTTTTCCATGTTTTCAGTTTACCTGAATGTGTTCATTCGAACAACTGTAGACAATTTATTTCAGAATTATTTACCAAGTTTCCGAAAATATATTGTGTCAAACAATTTCTCACGACAATCTAACGCGTCTGTTTTATCGAAAATCTGATCCTTCCACGGTTGTGATCAAAAATATAAGGATCAGTACAGTTAGCAGTGTGGCATTTTCATTGCGCAGTTTTGTACATGATGCGATTGAAGTCGAACTATATTACGCAATTTTCGGAACACCAATGATCCAAATCGGAAATTCATATGAGTTATTGCCAAAATTAGGTGCTGTGAAAGAATCCAAATTCGAAATTTAAAAACAAAAACGATAGACTAGCACTTACATAATAGGTCCGTTCGCGTACTTTCTGCACTAAAATTCGTAAAAAGAAATATTTTAAAGAGTGGTGGTAAAATTCTCTCACTAAAAAAAAAAACTACAAAAAAGTAAGCGAACAGGAAAACAACAAACTTTTCACACAGTATTACTGTCTTGTTGCTGTTCTTTGAAAATTTGTTTTTAAATTTTATAACTGACAGCAAACGCGAGCAATTTATTTAATTTATTTGAATTTCTATCAAATTTGAAATTTTCACAAATCAGCCCAAAGAAATTTCTTGGGCTAAAATTCGTAGGTTGGGGAAATATTTTATTCTCTCAGGAGCGCTCTCTTTTACGAAAAACTACGAAATTTTTGAGTACGCGAACAGGATTTGGTTAAATTTTGTATTTTTTTAGTAAAATTGGACTGTTTTAGGAGGTAAGGGTAACGCGAACGGACCTAATATTTGAAAACATAAAAATTGCACACACATCCAGTATAAACGTGGGCGAATAGCCTACCGACAACGCAACTTTAAGCAAAGTATGTAATGCAATTTTAAATTATATTCTTAAACTCCGAAAAAATTCTACACTTAAATTTAATTAAGGTTTTGATGTTTGATAGCTTTAAATTAAACAATTTCTTCTTATAACAAAATATTTATTTTTTAATAATTTATAGTTTTTTGTTTCGAAAAGTTTAATAATTTTTTATTTTTTTATTTTCAGGTAAGGACAAATTTTGAATAAAAAGATTAATGGACAAAGTTGGCAAGTAAAACTTATGATTTATATAATTCTTGAGAAGAAATGTTTTTTTGTATGGCCTTTATTATGAATAGCAAATCAAAGCTTCGACTGAAAATGAACATTTTAGAAATCACTAATTGCAAGAAGTTCATACATATCCATATTAATTTTACAACTAACTAATTAGATTTCTTAAAAGTTCGCTTTGGGTCATGTTCAATTCGCTTTTAATAATAGAAGCCTTTATCGTTCTGAATTATCCTATGGAATCCATAAAGTTATCTTTAATACAGAAATATTAATCTCAAAGTAACCAACAAATGAACATGGTATTGATTTATTAATTACTTATTCTAAAATAAAATGCTCGTTCGATTTCATAAAAAGAAACTTACTAAAATTTCATCTAGTTTTCAAATACCGAAAATTAAGAAAATATGTTTCGAAATGAGTGCATACTATTTTTTTAAGCATTCATTTAACAATCGTAGCATGTAAAGAGTGAGTCTAGAAGAAAATATCAAATTATACAATTCCTAGTACAGATGGAATCCCACTTAAATGATAAAATCAAGCTAAATACCTAAGAGTAATCCTTGATAAAAAGCTGAACTGGGGTCCAAATACATTGTAAAAATCCAAAAAATCTCAGACCAAATTATTCGCATGCAGAAGGATTTTCAGTAGAAACTGGGTACTAAAATTTAAAATCGTACTGTGGATATACACTGCAATCGTCAGACCATTACTCACTTATGGTAGCATGATATGGTAGAATGCGTTAGACAAAGCTAAAAATCTAAAAACCCTCCCTACGGAGAATGACATGTATAGGCATAACAGGAGCAATGAGGACCACTCCCACTCCAGGAATGGAAGCAATACTCAATCTTTTACCGGTGGACCTTTATGTAAAAGAAACTACTGTAAACAGAGCCTTACGGCTAAGCCAGACCAGTTTCTTTTTAAATCAACAACATCGGGCATGCTCAGATTCTACATGAATACATAGGGAACAATGTAAGCACAGACTACATGACTCCCTGTCTGAATTTTATCAAACCGTTTAGTATTATCTTCCCTGATAGGAACGAATGGGTGAATAATGTCCCACATGTCCCACACATTAGTGAGTCGACAATATTTATATATACTGACGGCTCGAAAACGGATGCTAGAGTAGGCGCAGGCTTCTTTTCTGAAATATTCAATCTTGCTAACTCTTTCAGACTCCCCGACCAAAGCTGTGTCTTTTAAGCCTAGGTATTATCATGGAAAAATGCTGCAAAACAGTTCTCAATGATGACGCTATCACGAGCTGATATCACCATTTTCATTGATAGCCAAGCGGCAATACAATCGATTTCTGCCACAGTAATCAAATTGAAAAGCTTGTAAACTACTGTCGCCAAGAATTAACGGTTTTTAGCTCACAGCATTACATTAGACTCTGCTAGATACCAAATCACAGTGATGTACTTTGGAACCACAGAACTGATGAGCTGGCGAAGATAGGTACAACTCTTAACCAATTCAGGTCATTAAGATACTTCAAGAAACCAAATAAAAATAGCAAAGCCTCGAAAACTGTGCTACAGCCAGAAAATTATGGTCCAAATTCACAAAATTTGTTCCGGTTCGATTATGTACTAAGGCAAAAAATGTCTACGATTGGTTGTGATCGTAATAACAGTTCACAACTTGTTGGGTTATAAAAAGAAAATGAGGCTTACCACCGATGACCCACTTCTTATGCTACTGCCCATCATGATGCCGCACAAGAAATAAACTCTTAGCCAGAAACTTCTTCAATAATTTTGAAGAATTGGTAGAAATTTTAGGCTTTATCAAAACCTCTAAATGTCTAGAATAAGACAATCCATAGACATCATAAGCCGTCAGTACATTAAAAGTTTCCGGATTGTTGGCTAAAGGCGTCTAAGCACAGCTTGGATTCGGTCAATTGACATCGCTAAGAAGGCTGAGAACAATTTAGCAATAAAACAATGGTTTAGTAATTCGGTCAAAAAAATATCGATTGTAACATAAACTGTGTGGCATAGCGCACTTTCCTGCATATTTCAGAGTAAGTCCTAATCCATACCACACACATAACTCTGTAAAGCTTACCGTTGACCAAAACGTTTTGTCCAACATTTGGGAGTGCGATTTCATTTACTGAGTCAATTGGACCTTGTAAACGAATTATCCAAGATTCTTGTGAAGAATTTCCTCACACTCGAGTTGTTGAGATCAATTATGTTTGACCATTAAACTTTGACGTTTTTTCTTCGGCTAAAACTTCTGTTAAAAAAACGCACTATTGGGCTACAGAGCATGAATTTTAGAAATAAGTTTTAAATGTGTATAAGAATGTTGTTAAAGCGTAAAAAGATAAAACGCCTCATATCCTTCCTTATGAGGTATGATACTGACTCTCTATTAAGATGTCGAGGAGGGCAATAGTGTCAAAATAACCAATTATTTACAAAGAAATGACTAAATGGCCCACCCTCTATAATCAAAATTGCTATAAAGGGTGATTTTTTAAAAGCTATAGGAAAGTTTTTCAAAAAAAAAAAACACATAAATTCAGAAAAATGCATGAAATCTTCATTTTAATCGATAGTACGGTCCATATAATTTAATGTTTGAAGATTATTTCATGCGAATGTTGACCTTGACTGCGCCTCAAATGGTCCATCCGCTTAGTCCAATTTTGGCATACTCTTTCCAACATTTCGGCTGGTATCTCACGAATAAATGCTTCAATGTTGTCTTTCAATGCGCGAAGCGGGCTTGTCTGTATAGACATGAGCTTTAACATAGCTCCACAAAAAATAGTCGAAAGGCGTTAAATCGCACGATCTAGGCGGCCAATTGACCGGTCCTGAACCTGAAATAAAATGTTCACCGAACTCGCATCTCAAAAAGTCCATTGTAACGCGTGCTGTGTGGCACCGTTTTGTTGAAATCACATGTCATGCAAGTCAAGCTCTTGCATTTTAGGCACAAAAAAGTTGGATATCATCTCACGGTAGCGCTCACCATTCACAGTAACGTTACGATTCGCATCATCTTTGAAGAAGTACGGTCCAATGATGCCACCTGCCCATAAACCGCACCAAACTGTGACTTTTTCTAGATGCATTGGTAGTTCTTGCAATGCTTCTGGCTGATATTCACTCCAAAATCTACAATTCTGCTTATTTACGTACCCATTGAGACAAAAATGAGATTCGTCGCTGAAAACAATTTGTACGCTATGAACTTTCTTAACAGAGCACTCATTTTGATGATAAAATTCAATAATTTGCACCAGTTGTTCGTTTGTAAGACTATTCATGGTAAAATTATAGACTGAAGATGTTTAACAATGAAATAAAACACGAAACGTGCGTCAGCTGTTTAAACCGGTGTTGCCGAAAAGATAGTAGCTAAAAAATCACCCTTTAAATAAAATCATCTCCGAGAATCAAATATAAAAACAGAAGTGACAGTAAATTGAATTCCTAATAATTTAAAAATTTGCTCCCAGTTTTACGAATAAGCAGATTTTGAAAGTTTTATAAAAATCTCTAGAAATTTGTTTTTATCTTTGAAAACCATATTTTTGTTCTAAATTCCATGCATATAAATTGATATAAGCATAAGCAAGTATACGGTTCATTAGAAATGCGGTTTAAATTTTTGATAACAATTAGTAATATTCTGCTTGTTTTGATGATTCGCTACGCTGTGGAAAACAATTTCCACAGAATTTATCAACTAATCCATATTAATCGATAAAATCCCATCATCACTCTTCTATAATTATCACATTCATTTCAATCATCACAATATTATAATTTGCATCAGAGTAAACACACAGACAAATGCGGCAAAGAGGCGCATTGTTGTTGTATTGCGTATGTGATGATGCTGGATGACCAAATTGACACATAATCGGATCATTTAGCATTAGGTGTACCTACCCATAAGCCTATTTACTATTTTTTGTGTGTTCATTAATTTTTCCGAAATCCTCCAAGCCTCAACATTTGCATTATTATGATGCATGATGCGAGGCTAATAACATCGTTCGCGGAAAATTTTATTATGTATAAACTCATAATGAGATTTTGTGCCACTAGCACCACGCAATTCGCCTACAAACACACAAACATACGCCAAACATATACACATACTCCATTCCATTCCATTCATCTCTCTTATTTCGTATCTATGTGAACCATCCATAATGATAAGTCTTATTCAATTTAAAGTTTGCACACAAATTGAAAATTCTGAATGCCATCATAATGCTGCAGTGCTCTTTTTTTAATAAAAAAAAAAAATAAAGTGAAAATAAAAGTCCTCCCATCCTTTTAACATTGTTAACCATCGCAACCGCCTACCACCCACCGCCCACTATCCCATCATATGGAAAACTTAAAAGCCATACTTGGCTATGAGTTGAGTTGAGTTGAGTTCTATCTGTGGAAAAAAGTATAGCGCACTAGCACAACCCAGAAACAGAAACGGTTTGAAGCTGAAGGGATTTCAAACAAACAAACAAAAAAGTCCTTCTGCAAAAGATTTTAATAACTTTTCCGCGGAATATTTTCCAACTTCTCTCACTCTCTCGTTTTATCTGCCACTCAGTGGATGCTGTGAAGTTCCTTCGCTCGAACTCCAGTTCAGCGCAGCGGGCCGTTGCGGTGTGGAGGCTCCACTAACGCCCTATAGTCGTTCCACGGCATGCATAACGGGTGCCAAGGACGAAGGCGAAAACTATTCATCCGATGTGATATGCAGTGCATCTTTCTGTTTCAGGTTTTTGTATTTGCAGAAATACACCACCTACCTATTACGTTATGGCTATGTTATGTTGTGTTATGTACCTACGAGCTTACTATAGCATATAGTTGCGGTAGGTATGGTGTCTTGCTTGCAGAGCTTGATACAAATACAAAAAAAGGCTCTGTACCTTAATTTATTTCACAATTCGTATATTTGCATTGAGCTGATTTCATTTGTTTGCTGCTTTTGCTTGTGCACTTGTTCTGCATTTTATTTTTATCCATCACCTCTGACTCCACGAGCCCTCCCCCCCACAGTCACTCCTCGGCAGGAGGTTGTATTTAATTAAATAAATTTGTATGGATTTTGTAGGATGCTGAATAATTATTATTATACTATTGTATAGTCTTTAAGATTTCCTTTTTTTAAAGTTATATAAATACTAAAATACTAAAATACTTGTAGGATCTAAACTAATCTTTTACCCCAAACAAATTTTAAGTATTCGTCTATAGACAAAGTTATAAAATCAATGGAATTTTCTATTGACATGGAACATGAAAGTTTGATGGGTATATTTTGTGAGTCCCAAAACAAATGGAGCATAAAATTGAAGAATTTGATTTGGTTTACCATCTGACGGACGACTTTGTATATATGTTTTTTAACTTGCGACTCGTAAAACATTTCTAACTCGAGATTTTAATCAAACATGAAATTACTATGGTTGAGAAGTCGAAAATAAAGGGGCTGGCGATTCCGTCCGATTCGACTGTATGTCTGTCCTTACCCCTACAGCCTAAACCATTGGGTCGATTAAGTTTAAACTTGTTATTTAAGGTTGCAAGCAGATTCGCATTAGGGGTATTTTTAACTTCCCATAGGAAGTTATTGTAATGGGTCCGATTTGTAGAATTGAAAATTTTGACATTTCTCGACGTTTAAAGGTCCCTAGAGTCGAAATAAAAGATTTTAAGAAAGATGTCTGTGAGTGCGTGTGTACGTACGTTCGTACGTTCGCGACGTTTTTTTCGTCGTCCATGGCTCAAGAACCAGAAGAGATATCGAATTCAAATAAATTTTGTTATACAGATCATATGGCAGAAAGATGCAGAAAGGGCTCTGAAAAAATTGAGTTGGTGTTTTTTTACCATAGCAGTTTAAAAAAAAAGGTGAACATTTTGGTTAAACCTAAATATCTTACGAACCAATAACGCTAGAAACTTGAATTAAATTGTATATTATATATTGTAACGTGATGCCAAACAAATATAGTTTTGGAAAAAAATCCAATTATCGGTTTTTTTTTTATAAATCAAAAAAACTGAAAAAAAATATTATTTACCTCGAAAAATTTACGAACAAAGAACGGTTTTATCTCAAAAACAATTTTGCGCAACGCAGAATAATGTTTTTAACATCTGGTAAAATTTTGAGAAATCGAATTGATAGTTTTTTTTATAAAAAATAAAAACCTAAAAAAACATTACTAAAAGTTGGTAAAAATTGACTTTCAACTCAAATATCTTTTCAATAATGTAAGATATATACTTTAAACTAATTTTATCTTTTAAAAAATATCGTTTTCAACATTCAGTAAAAATTTTGAGAAAAATCGAATTGACAGTTTTTTTACACAAAAATAAAAATTTAACAAAAATTAATAAAAGTTGGTAAAAATTGATTTTTGACTCAAATATCTTTTCAAGACTTTAAGATATTGGCTTTAAATTAATTTTTTTTATAAGCAATATTGTTTTCAATATTCGGTAAAATTTTGAGAAAATTTTTTTACAAAAAATAAAAACCTAAAAAAAAACAATACTAAAACTTAGTAAAAATTTACTTTTCACTCAAATATATTTTCAAAAATTAAAAAAATTGGCGTTAAAATAAATTTTTCTCACAGAAAATATTGTTTTCGACGTTCAGTAAATTTTTTATAAAAATCCAACAGTCAGTTTTTCTCATAAAAAATTCAAATCTACAAAAAATAGTACTCAAAATTGGTAAAAATTGATGTTCGGTTTTCGATATCTCGTGAACAATATAAGATATTGACTTGCAACTAATTTCATTAATCCAACTTGTATTTGTTTATATAAGAAATAAATTTTTTTAAGAAATGCTACTAAAATTGGTAAAAATCGGTTAACGACTAAAAATCTCGTTCACAAAAATAGATTTTGAAATCAAACTGTTTCTTCATATACAAAATATTGTTGGTTATTTTAAAATTTTTTTGAATAATTTAATTGATAACTTTTTTAACAAAACACCAAAACCTACAAACTTTTAAGCGAGACAAATCGCCAAACGGGATGAGAAGTTATCAGAGTGGGTCGCATCCCAGCCTCTTTTTTTTTGTATTTCACTTTTACTCGAAATGCTCGAAATGAATTTCGAAAAATAGTCAAATTATTTAACTCAATTCGATTACATTATTGCCATTTAAAAATTAGGCTTTAATAAGATTAACTGAAGCTTTTAAATTCAATTGAAATGTCAAAAACTAAAGACAAATTTAGTCGTTTCTGAAATCGGATGATTTCTTGAACCCAACTGTGTTGCTATAACTTTCGTTAGTAAACAAAAACAAATAGTTTAAAGAGAAAGCCTAAAAGTTCAATTTTTTGATGGACAATCAAGACAAAATAATTAAATTCTGTTAAAGATTTAAATCTTAATGGCAATTCATTTTCACTCCAAACATCAAAAACAAAATTTACTTTTATAGGCCTTACTTTCTTTTTTTTTTTATTTCTCAAATGCAATTAACTTATTTGGGTTTTTTGTTCGTAACTTAAGCCATTTTGGTATACTTAAAATAATTTGAGATTATTAGTTGAGATAATCTGAAATTTTACAATACTTTCTTAAATAAACAAACTTGATGTCTAAAAAGATGACTTGTTGTTTAATGTTGTTCTTAGCTGTTTTCGCTGATTTTGATTGAAAATTTAAAGGAACAATTTTACTATCTGAGATTGTAGTTTTCATAACTATATTTCAAAAATATTCTACAAACACATTGTACATAGGTTATAATTTTTGTACATAAGTGTAAAGATATCCTTTCTTGGAAATATGAACATTACATGTATCGTACGTACCATAAACCACAACTTAAATTGCATCCTTCAAAACATCATCATCATCATCAAAAATTCTATATATGTGCTTCAACTCAAGCCGCTCAAGCACAGCATAACTTTTATAAACAAAAGAAAACAAAACTCTTTCATGACGGCAACAACGCACGACGAAAACGACGAAGGAGTATAGGGCGGTCGGTCGGTCGATGCAATATATACGAGTATAATAGTTGGCTTGATATTCATTCATCAAACAAGGAGCAAAGAGAGTCCTTTTTGCTTTTAGCTGTAATTACAACTGGTTGGTACTTGGTGGTGATAGAGCTTGGTGTTATATACCGACTCGTTCTATACCTTGCCCAACTTATAGTATAGTTCTTTTATTCTTCATCAGAGTAGGTAGGTATACAATCTGCATGCATATATCACCTGTACTCTGCGTGAACTAAAGGTAGGCTTGTTAGAGACTCATAAATTAAAGGTGCAAGTTAAACAGTCGTCTAGAAGCTTGAACAATACATCTGAGTTCAGTCACTGATGGTGGTTAGGTAAGGTCTTTATGTGATGCTTTTACTCGTGTGTGTTTTGCCAAGGAATTGGTTTACCAAGAAAAGGCAGAAGTTTCAAACAAAAAACTTAAAATGCAGAAAAGAGAAAAGACTTTCTATAGGTATTGTGTATAGGGGCTATGGGCTATAGACCTACTGTGCAAAGGCAAGAAGAAACAATCTGAATTGAACTGAACTGAATTGGATATAGCTACATTTAAACTAGAAAATAATGGGGATACTCCTTGTCCCTAAATTTCATGGGCCCAAAAATATTGGATTCATTCAATTTGAGAGGGGTGTGTGTGTGTGTGTGTGAAGTTAGAAGGGGTATCCTAAACAAAAACTTGCAACTAAGGGTATGCTAAATATGTATGTAAGGGACGACCGAACAAACATTAAAGAAATTCCCAACGTTAAAGGCAGGGTAAATGCTATATCCAATCTATGCCAGGCCTATTAAAGTCTCAATTTCAGGATGTGAGTCCTTAGACCTATAATAATAGGTAATTGTTTAACTCTTTTCTTCAACACTAAAAAAAAAAGCCCCTGCAGTATAGTTTCTGTATAAAAGTTCGAATTCTTGACGTCCATTATTTTTAAAGTTTGAATAGAAGAATAGTATAGCTTTAGGAGAACTTTTATCGGATGTAGACTCTTTATTAAGATTGTTTAAAGCAGTGAGTACATTCACGTAGCTAAATGAGAGGATCAACTTCCAGAGAAGTGAACAAATTTTCCAAAACTAATTTGATTTTTCTCTCAGTGTGTAAATGTGTATCATCTAATGTGTTTTGGATAGCCAGTGTATGACACAAAGCCATCTGCAATAATCCTTTTTGATGCTACTGAATTGGAACAGGGTTGATGATATGATGGTATGCGGTGGCTTTAATCTGTTATAAGAGCTATACACTTTATATTTATATACACACTCGTATATATGTGTTATAAATTGATGCGTTTGCCAACCCTATATCGACCGTTACCGTCTTTCGTTTCTTCATTCGTTCGTCCTTCATAATGGTCGTGGTCCTTTTGTTATAGAGAATATTATGCTTAAACCTAAAACCAAAAGCAATATCAACTATTTATTTGATATTTATTGATGTTGAATCAATTGGGGCGGCCGGCATCAGCATTCTTCTTCAAAATTTGCATATATTCTGAGAGATTGTATAGCTTGGAAGAATTTTATTAAAATTAGATTGAGATTGTATACACATGTATAGATTTCCACATCCACAAATAATCGTACTTGTGAGAAGGAAGGACGTCCAAATAAATGCATATATAAAATAAAATGAAATCTTAACTTACACTTAGACTATTCATTCAAGTCCTAGGTATAGGTTAGGTATAGGTTTAAGAGATACTATATTACTTATTATAAAATAGACAAAGAAAAGGATAATTTATTTACAAGAAGACCCACCTTCACTATGACACTATACGTACGAACGACAACAACATATAAGATTATCGAGATCGAGGATTTATATATATAATGCCTTAGAACATATTGTTATTTTCAGTAATTAATACGATCTTATAGGAAATCTCAACACCAGTCTTAAGTAGGTTTTAAAAGATTCACAGACTCAAGGAAAAAGGATTAATGGTTTCTTTTGTTCATCAATATCAAACAATATTGTTGGTAGTGCGTCGTGGGTGGGGGGGGGGGAGAGAGAAGGGTAATTTTAGTTTCAGTTTTCGCATAAATCAATGAAGTGATGAAAATTTTAAGATTAAACTTAACTTATATCTATTGTAAACAAAGAACGTACATAGGTCTTGAAAATGTTTTCTTGTTTAAAAGCTATAACTCTTTAAGAACTTAAGCACTCATAAATACAAGTACAAAGTTGAAAAGTCAATGGCGATTAAATGGAAAGTTTATTGAAATTTTATGAGGAGAAGAGAAACATTTTTACTATACAAAGTAGAAGTTATTTAAAATGTAAAGTTCTTTTGTACTTTCCTATATTCTGTTCTGAGTTTCATAATGTTCGTTTTTTAAGGATGAACATTTTTGTTACTCAATAGCTTGGCTAATGTTTGATGTATTTGTTGTTGTTCTTTAACGAATCAATAGAAACAAATTGTCAACATTAAATCAAAGAAATGGCAATGGTCAGCAACTTTTGTATAGTCTCGTTTTTAATTGGACCTTGTTCATATCACATATCTAAAAAATTGTCCAAAACTAATAATTTTTAATAAATTAATGCACTTTTGAAATTTTTAAACTTTTTTTGGGAGTTTGGTGGTGTAAAATAGAGGCAATTGAAGTTCATGTTTTGAAAATTGGATAATTTATGCAAATTCCAACTTCTATCCTCTATCTTCTAAAAAATATTAAGGTCCTTTTTTTCCTTATGCAAGGATTTGATCTTCAAAATAAAAAGCAAACCCAAAGCAAGAAAAACAAATATTTTTGAATGCATTAAAATTCCTTATTTTTATTCACTTCAATAGTAAAATGATTTGAAATGAAAGAAAACTATATTCACATCAAATGATTCTTAGGTTAGTTTCAAATGGGTAATTTTTCCCTTTCAAAAATACCATGTAATTTGAATACCTAGGCATAGATCAAAAAAATATTATTATATTACGGGTATTCTCTATGAAAATATAGTAGTTACCTGTATGGTATGTAAAATAAATGCAGACTTGTATGTACAGTGGGGCAGATTATAAGGAAAAATTGAAATAATTTCGAAGGAGAATGTACAAATGACCCAAATTCCTCCAATAAGGTTTAAAGAACTGGAGGAAATGCAGACGTCCAATGAAATAATGTTAAGCTACACACTTGGTTAGATCTGATTTGTCTTAAATAACTTTAAATTTCCTTCGGTTCTTTTCAATAGAAATGACACTGTCTTGAAATTTGCAGCTTAGCTATTTGATTATAAGCAGCATAAATCTCGAGTAATCTTCACCCAAACGTAAACTTCAGAATTTTCAGAAAGTAGTAAGCTTATAACAAGCGTCAAACTACGATCAGAGGCTCTTCATAAGTGCATGTATAAGGACGCGCGCAGGTGGATGACTTTCGCCTAATGAGTTGGTGTAGAAATAATACGTCGTTATTAATACGCCTTTGATGGAGAGATTGCCTTTGAAGAAACTGAATACGATGTTCATAGGGAGGCAGATCACAAGGATCATCCCAAGGAAGACCCTTAAGGACTGTGATATACAATAATCAAAACTACACTACCGATTCATTTTTTAGTAAAAGTTATCGTCTGGCATTTTAAAGGGTTGAGGGCAAGGCTATTTTTCCCATCACACCAAAATGTGAAACTATCAATATCGGCTTGTAAAACAATACGAACATGGGTGGACTTTATTATCTTAAACATTTTCATGTCATCAGCAAAAATGAGAACTTCACTTGAGCGTAGACATGACAATACGTCGTCGTTAAAAAACAGAATGAACAGAAAAGGGCCAAGATGGCTTCCCTGGGGAACACCAGATTGAGCAACAAAAGGTTCAGAATGACAATTTCTAAATTTTACCTCATAGGATCTGTTTTCAAGATGGTTTAATCCAAGCTAAGAAAAATGGTGGAAAACCAAGAGCTTTAAGTTTAAATAAAATAATTCCGTGGCTAAATTGGTCAAAAGCTTTAGAAAAGTCAGTGTATATACAGTCAACTTCATAACCTTGTTCTAAAGCGTTTGAACATATGTTTGAGAATGTGAGGAGATTAGTAACGGTTGATCTTTTTTCACAAAACCATGTTGCTGTTCGCAAATGAGATTCTTACTAAAAAGTGCTACACTTTCACAAACAACTTGTTCCAACACCTTAGGAATGCAAGAAAGCTTTGCAATGGGCCTATAGTTGCTTATATCCGCCTTGTTTCCTCTCTTGAAAATTGGTGTTAGAAATCACTTCTTCCATATACTGGGAAATTTGCCTGTTTTTAGAGAAAGTTTGAATAAGAATGTAAGGGGTTCAACTAAAGCATTATTACATTTTTTTAATACTATCGGAGGAATACTATCGGGACCGGCTGAGCAGTCATCATTCAACGCGGATAAAAGATCAAGGACCGTACTCTGTAGCACAGGGATGTGACTACAGCTAGTTTGTGAAAAGGAGTGAAGATTATGAAAATATACTTCATCAACTTCTTGAGGGCTATTAACAAATGACTCACGGAAATTTGCTGCGAAGCGTTACAGATTTATCTAATGAAAGGTTCTTGTAAGTGAAGTTAACTGGAAAGCCATTTGGTTTTTTCTTTAAGTAGCATATACAAAATTTGAAAGAGACTTAAATTCTTTAAAGAGTTCAACATAAAAAAAGAAATTCATTGGAGACAGAGTTTTGAGATAAGTTTTCCATGCCTTATTTCTTTTGTTACGCAGTAAACGCAACTCTTTCGTGTACCAAGAGTATTTCTTGATTTCTTAAATGGTACATTTTTTTCCAAACAATAATTTAGGATCTTATAAAAATTTGAAACTGCTTCGTCAGCAATGAAACTAATGTATCAGCAATTCCAGAAATGGTTAAATCTTCAGACAACAACTGGAAGTTAGCTCTTCCGAAATCAAAATTATAAAAGCAATCAAAGGAATTACTGTGTTCAGTAAGGTGATTACTTAAGTCAAGAAAAATGTCCAAAGGGAGGTGATATTTAACAATATTAGTAATTTCTGATCTAGATTCTAGAACTAATAGCGTCAGAAGAAAATACTAAATCGGGAATTCCATTTTTTGAGTTTTCAGCTTGTTTGCTGTAAGTCAGTAAGAAGGATTTTATCGAGAAGAGATAGTTCCAATTGTGAAGAAGAAAGAGAGCTCCCTTTCCATGGGGGGTCTCAGCATAGGATCGTTTTCGGTCCCTTGAAAGCACACTCCTGTGGTGGAGACCAACCGCTCTTGCATCAGTAACCGCCTGATTGCGATAGCGGAGGTTCGATCTTCATCGTCATCTCGTACCTGGGGACTGTGAATCGAGGATTTTCTTGGATGGAGCGTTGTTGTCCATTCGCTCTATGTGACAGTGAACAGTGAAGTCGTCGTGTTTTGACTATTTGGACTAAATCCACGTTTTTACGCAGCTCGTACTATTCGGGATTGAACCTTCTCCTTGATTCGCCCTCTTCGAATATATTACCAAATATCAACCGAAGTTTTTCTTCCCAAAAGTGCCCAGTAACAATTCGCCTTTTTTTACTTATCGTCGCTCGGCGCCATAGAGTAAAACTTGTAAAAGTAGAGTTTTGTGAAATGTGCATTTCGTGTTTCGAAAAAGGAGTTTTGAACCCATTTGTTTGGCCAATCCGAAAGCGGTTCGTTGGGGTTATTCTTCATCGGTTTTCCACTACGTAGGTATATAAACTCCTTGACAATGTTGAAATTACTGATAAAATGTAATAGTCTTTTCTAATACTTAACAGACTCTTCAATGTTAAAGCGCATTTAAAGCTTATGAATCCGGCCATAAGATAAACTGATTTGTTTGATTTATTTCCAATTTCAAACCTTCTTCTAACTCACTGTAGGTACAGATACATAGGTAAACTAGGTAACAACCCACAATAACTGTGGATCAAAAAAAAAGTATTTGAATCGATATAACAGTCATCTGGTAAACAGTGCCAGAAAATATTTGGAAACGACCAATGCCTTAAGGATTTCATCGAAGATGGAAAATTGAAAGAAATAGAAAGACTTGCAATTTCTATAATACGTTTATAAGTATGGCATATATACCAAAGGTACTAAAATACATATAAAAATAGCTGCCAACATTTTTGTGAACTTCAAAGATTACATTCGGTGCATTGAAAAAGATTTATTTCATCCTTTTTTCACTATAAGTGTAAGGATGTGTCTTGTATGTAGATGCTGGCATCTTTTGGTCTCAAAATAAAAACGACTCTCAGACTATGCTGGTTAAAATGGTTGAGTGTGTTCCTCTGTCTGTCTATCTGTCTGTACGTCTCTTTTCTTTTTCGTAAAGACACGAAATTGCATCCTGAGTGCGGAAATATTCCATTTCACTTGAATGAATCTCTCATAAAGTGTTTTATCTATTGGACAGACAAAGAAAAGATACGAGTATACAACAATTGAAGCTCAATCCTATGTTTTCAATATAAATGTAGTATAATATTATTTTTATTTTATATATATACTTTTTTCTTCTTCTTCTTTTTCAATTTCTTTTTCTTTAAATCCTCTTTTCTACTGAAAGAAAGTAAAACTTTCCAGCTTTTCAATATGAATGATTGGAAAAAAAAGAAAATCATATACAAAGTTTTGAAATTCGTAAAAAGTTTCAATTTTATTTGGGTACCTTAAGGATAGGTATGCAATACCTACATACAAACACAAAGGTATGTCATGACTCATGATGGCTATTGACTTTCGAAACTATTTTTCCACTTCACCTTGCCATATCAAGGAGATTGTTGTAGACAGGTACCTGCATATATATTTCTACAGCTTTTAAACTTTTGTTGTTGTTTTATAAATTTATTTTTAATATGAATTGATTTGATCAAAAAATTACTTTTTATGTTTAAGCTTATTGCCTTTTAGGGTTGTAGTTATTTTTCTTTTCATTTCTTCAAAAACTTTTAGTGTAGGTACACATTTACCTGAGTAAAAAAGGTTAAACATACTACGTCAGCTGACGATTTCTATGTTCCCTCAAGAAAAAAAGTGTAAAGGTTTGTCTGTTTCTATTACGAATTCAACAAGATACATATTCATTAATAATAATTGCTTGTCAAACAGACCAGACACGTCATTAATTAGTCATTCTCATTACGGTTTTCCTCAATTATTCAGTTTGGATTTCCATAATTTATAATGGATTTCTTACAGACACCAGACAATATTAAAAATACAAATGTTAGAGGAATTTTAGGGGTTAAGCTTTTAAGACAAAGTGGTAATAATTTTGTTTAGACATAATTGAAGAAGTATCATAAATTTAAATCTTAGTTTCGTCTCATTGTTATGAAATCCATTTTACACGATGATAACGAAAAAGGCTTAAAATTTGAAGAAGTGTTTAAAAGCTGCACTCGGATTGACAAAATGAATAGATTGTTCTAGAAGTATGATGGAAACAATTCTTCACTAAAGTTTTGCTATAACTCAGCTTAGTTCTTAGACACTAGATACCGTCAATGGCTCAATGCTCTTTACGACATTTTAACATAAGCTATTTTTTCTATACAAAATAGCAAACTAAAATATTGAAATTTGCAAGTAACACATGAAGCCTTTTAATTATAAATTTCCAATACTGACTTAAGGCAAAAGTAGTTTCATGGACCAACCTTTTATTTGTCTTTTACGATAGAATTTTTGTACACTTGCAGTAATTTGGTGGAAAGTCCTCGGTGGTTAAATTTTAAGGGCCGATGTTGATTTTGAATAAAACACAAATTATTAAGGAAATTATTGTCATTTCTATTTATTATGATAATGGAATGGTTCAATTTTGTATGAAACAAAATATAGGCCAAATGGCAGCCGCCACCTCAGAGGCTCACCTCCATCCAATGGTTCAAATTTTCGACAACCTAAGCCATAATTTCATCGATTTCAAAACCGCATATGACAACATCAACGAGCTATATAGAGCAATGTCTAGTTTTGGCATCCCTGCCAAACTCGTCTGTTTGTGCAGGATGACCTTTAAGAATTCACGCTGCTCCATAAAAGTTGGAAACAACTTTACAGAATCTTTCGATGTCAAAAAAGGTTTTGGACAAGGTGATGGGCTGTCATGCGATTTTTTTAACATCGTACTTGAAAGAATAGTGCAAAGCTCACACGTCAACACTAGAGGCACTATCTTTCAAAAGTCTGTCCAATTACTAGCAAATGCTGATGACATTGACATAATCGGAAGAACTCAGCGTGATGTCAATGGGGCTTTTGTGAGTATTGAGGCAGAGGCGGCAAAAATGGATTTAACGGTTAATGAGGGCAAAAGAAAGTACAGTAAAAGTAAAAGGACCTCCAACACCGACATTTGGTCAAAACGTCACAATCGACAGACGTTACTTTGAGGTAGTCAAGGACTTCGTCTACCTAGGCTCCGCTGTAAACACAGAAAACAACACCAGCACTGAGATCAAACGAAGAATAACTCTTGCTAACCGCTGTTTCTTTGGGGTATAACAGCAATTGAGTAGTAAAGCCCTCTCTCAAGGGACCAAAGTGTCGCTATATACATAAGACCCTCATCATCCCCGTCCTGCTATACGGTGCAGAAGCATGGACTATGACAAAAGCGGGTGAAAGCACCTTGGGTCATTTCGAAAGAAAAGTTCTTCGTGTGGTCAACGGTCCCATATGCATAGAAGGGGAGTGGAGGAGAAGATGGAACGACGAGCTGTACGGGCTGAACAGCGACGTAAACTTAGCCAGAAGTGTAAAAGTCCAACGACTAAGATGGATGAGTGACTTAGAGCGCATGGAAACCAATAATCCGGCCCGGAAAGTCTTCGAATTCACACCCACAGGACAGCGCAGTAGATCAGGTGGCGCGCACGAGGGGAAAGTGATCACACCCAACTTGGAGAAGAACTGGAGACATCTAGCTAGGGACCGAGCTAGATGGAGAAGTTTGTTGGGTGAGGCCCTAGTTCACACAGGACTATAGCGCGCCACCATAAGTGAGTAAGTAAGCCATAATTGAGGGTCTATTCACAACATTAATGTGCCGAATTGTCTTATCCCTTGGCTCATGAATGCAGCAATTCTGCTTATTGACGAATCCACTGAGGTGAAAACGTGCCTCATCATTAAACATAATTTTCTTCGAAAATTGATCTTCCACTGTTGCCATTTCTTGACACCATTCTTACCATTGACTACCGACCTACGCTTGAAATGGTAAAGAGGCATAAGTTCTTGATTCAATGCAAGTCTTTATGCATAATGGTCTTCAACGACGAGTGTGAGAGGTTACATTTTTGGGCACACTATCGTCAACAGCACCAATATTTTCTGGAACACTAGCTGTACGAGCATGCACTGGTGTTTTCACATCTCCTAAAGACCCGGTTTGCTCAAAATTTTGCACGATTTTTCAAACTGCAATTAACTCAGCAAATATTAGGCGTATGATAGTCCGCTGTTATTTCTTGGCACTTGTTTTTGAAACGTCAGAGTATTTCTTCAAATTGTTTGTTCAACTTTTCTACATATGAAAGGGTAGACCAACTTAAAAAAATATGCAAACATAAAATTCAGCTTTACCCTGTTCTCAAGAAGTCATTCAACCGTCCAAAAGAACTGTATTTAACGCCAAAATCAAAGAAAAAACTTTAAATTTATAAGGATTTTGGGGAATGGTAGATTTAATAAGTCTTCAAAATATTGATGGCTCATGAAAATCTAAGACCTTGTGACTAAAGAAGAATGGTTGGATAAATCCACCAAGAAAAGGACGAAAAATTGAGTGTTTGCTATCTTCCCTCATAGAGAGAAATTCTAGGAAATATGATGTAGCCTTAGTACTAGAAAAAAAAACACCTTCGAATGGAGTCACAGTTTACTTTCAAACTTGCAAGACTCCAGATACATGAACTTATGATGTATGTTCACATCCAAAGTACTTAATGTCTTTCAGCACTTTGTGATCTTACACCAAATAGCACTTTGAAAATTATATATTTTTCGTCTACTACTTTAAATGCCCTGAAAGTATGTCAAAGAAATTGATTATTAAACAAATCTCTTAGCCTAGCACTTCCTAAGAGTGAATTCCTAAATTCAAAAGTTATACTCGTATAAACTACACAAAAACAAAATTAACAGAAAAATAAAAAAAAAAAAACATCTAGACCCTGGGTGTCATATAAACAATTCTAACTTTGTTCGAACAAAATAAAAGTCGAAGCCAACAAAATGAAGACACAAATAACATAACAACAAACTACAACTAAAAATCTTTTTTCATCCCGATGCGATGTGTATGTAAAAAGGACATTTCCAGAAAAACATTAAACAAAGTAGAACACATTGTGCATCTTCCGTGTTTGGTTATAAAAGTTTTAAGGACTATTTTTCACAAGTCCATCAGCCAGATGACAATTTCACAGTGTTAAACTTTTCTAACCCATTTACTAACACAATATTATACAGAACAGAGCATGCTATACTGCAAAGAATAAAGAAGACGTTAAAGGATAAAGTTCTCGATATATATAGCACATACAGCTATCCCTTAACTTCTTAAAGTTTTCCCTCTTTCTTTTAGATGCTGTTTTGTTTATTCTCTTTTTTTTGAGTTGTCTTAGTTCTTTTTCTTGCATTTGATCGATTGACCCCAAATAAGACATGTTGAAGAAATTATTTCCAATAGCCACGACAACATGTTGGACTTTTTCGTTTGGCAACAGCTGAAGAAAAGAATAACATTAAAGACTTAAAGTGTGTCTTATGATCCAGGTTTTAGAATATTTTAAAAATTCCTACTTCGAAAACAAAAAGAATTGAAAACAAACATAGTCGCATACGTTATTTCTTATCAAAGAAGTAGCTTTTCCAAACACGAAAACATTAAAGTCCTACTGTTAGAAAAAGGTTAAGATTTCTATATACGATAAGCTTTAACATACCCTGGGTTGTAAGTTGTAAGTTGTAAGTTGTAAGTTGTAAGTTATAAGTTGTAAGTTGCAAGTTGCAAGTTGCAAGTTGTAAGTTGTAAGTTGCAAGTTGTAAGTTGTAAGTTGTAAGTTGTAAGTTGTAAGTTGTAAGTTGTAAGTTGTAAGTTGTAAGTTGTAAGTTGTAAGTTGTAAGTTGTAAGTTGTAAGTTGTAAGTTGTAAGTTGTTAGTTGTTAGTTGTTAGTTGTTAGTTGTTAGTTGTTAGTTGTTAGTTGTTAGTTGTTAGTTGTTAGTTGTAAGTTAGAAGATGAAAGTCGGAAGTTGGAAATTGGAAATTGGAAATTGGAAGTTTTAAATTGTAATTTGTAAGTTGTAAGATGTAAGAGGAATAAATCAACAAAAAGTCGGATAAAAATAGAAACAAGAACCACTTGTGTTAATTTTTATAAAACTGTAACAAACCCTTAAAGTATAGATAAAGTACAAGTATATAAAATGGAAAAAACTTTTCTGTGTAAGTTTCATTAAGAATTTAACTTCTGCTACCGGCTACCGCACTATAGAAATTGACCTTTATCGAATTGCAGAAGATGCTATAGGTAAGGTATGTGTCGGTTACCTTCTGTTGTATAAAAGTTCTTTTGTAATTAAGTGTCCATCAATCTTAGTGTCAGTCGTCTTGTCTCTCTTGTCTGAGAGTAAAATTGAGTGGTAGAAATGTATAAAGTGAATGAATGAACAAAAGTGAAGGGAATTCTAACCTATGAGAAAATATAGGTAGATATTGGCTAAACTAATGGCGTAAGAGTATAATAACTTTCATGGAAAATAACTTACAACATACCTACCTTAGAATACCTTTGCCTATGTATGTAATGTAGGTATGTAATGAAAATAGGGGAGATAAAATATCGAAATTAACAACTAAACTCTCTTTTCCTGAAAGACAGGTACATTGAAATAGATATACACTTTATCTTAAAGTTGAAAATCAATTAAACTTTTAGCACGATATGGTTTTCGGTATAAAAAGGTAGATGGATGGTAAATGTAAGAGCAGCTGATGATTAGAAGACATAGGGAAGGTGAACATTAAATATTTTCTTAAGACTCTGAAGAACATCTCTTCATCTCGTCTATTTAAATAAATTAGACTAAAATTTGCATTTGTTCATTACACATGTTGAGTTTTTAGAAAGTGTTGTTCTGAAATTTATTCCGAAAGCAAGTTGAAATTATATGAAAATATTTACAGTGCTCTTTGAATTTGCTAAAAATTATTCGAAAATATTTGTATGAGACATAATTAAAAAGAATTTTCTCATAATTACCACAAAGCCAAGAACAAATTAACTGGTCTCACAAAAACTTTAATCTTCAATGATTCTAGAGACATCAAGACATATAAAATACAGTAAAGATATGGCTGTGCAAAAGGTCATATTTAAATCGACACCTTTTTTGACTGAAACGTATAAAGTTAAGGGGTAATTTGGCACTTGTCACTTTTGAAAATGTCATCATATGATATATTTTTCAAGTTAAAACTAGACCAAAGTGGAATGAAAACGCTTTTTTAATTTTGTATGCTTTATTTTAAAAAAAATTAAGGAAAAATATGTGTTTGAAGATGAAATTTGAAACGGTGACCTCTTGATCTGCAGTGGAATGCTCTACCACCATGCCCATGAAAAACCGTACAAACGTACGTTAAAAACCTTCATTATTTAAAAGAGTTATTTAAAATATTTAAAATTAAGAAAAATGTTAACAAGAATTTTTAGATTAAGAATTGCTTTATTACTAAAACGAGAATTGTTTAAAATTTTGCGCCATTGCCTTCAAACTAATTTTATCTTTTAAATTGTTTTTAACATTCATTAAAATTTTTGAAAAATTCAAGTCAGTTTTTCTATAAAAATAAGAGTTTACAAAGAACAGTACTCAAAATTGGTAAAAGCTGATGATCGATTCGAATATTTGGAAAAGAAAAAGAACATTTAGATTGGCTTACAAAATTATTTCATTCATAAAAAACTTTGCTTTTAAGGTAAGATAATGTTCCTAGAAAAATCGCTTTTTTTTAAAGAAATTAAAGTTTTAAAAAATGCTGCTACAATTGTTAAAAGTTGGTTGTCGATTTTAAATGTCGAAAACAAAAACAAATGTTGGAATCAAATTTGTTTTATTCAACTGACAACTGTTTCACGAAACACAAAAATCTACAAAAACTGGTAAAAATTGTTTTCGACTCAAGTATTACGAGAACAAGGAGGCCCAAAATATTTTTATTAATATTTTGTTAAAGTTTTTAAAAAAAATCAACACGGACACGGATGGGAAATTATGTGAATGTGGATCGCATCCCAAGCCACTTTTTTATTCGTAATTGCAATACATATTCAAAAACCAATTTATAGTGTTTGATTGAAAGTGGTTTTTGAACAATGCATTAAATAAATTGCATTATCATTCGAATTTGTATAAATTAAAATATATCTATGATTTAGTCAAATAAAGCGTGGAACATGTTATAATCGTTATAGAAATAACAATATTATTGCATCGGTTAACAATAATGTACCTACATATGTAAATAGGGCGAACCTAACCTACTATACTATGGCATCATTACTTAGATACAAGCGTTATTTCTACTTGAATCTGTATTTCATATAAACCTATTATTATATCTCTAAACATTTCATATCAATATATATGTACAATACTAAAGATGCAATGCATTGATATACTATACATATATACATACATAGCATAAAGGTAATTTCTGATGAACTAAGGTGAATATGGTCGTCGTCGTTCGTGTTGGTCGTTTGCTTTTAGGATGGCAATTAATTATATTGTTTTTGTTTTGCTCTATAACAACATGGTATTTTGATATCGAAATCGGTTTAACCATTATTTATTAGATTAGGTATAGTTATTTAGTTAGATAGGGTATAGATACATATACATATGTATGTACTTCTATTGGATATTTGCCAAAGCATAAAACGGATGCAATTTTCAAATTAGGAATGCAACCAAACGTGAAATTAGTTCAAAATACGAGTATGTATTCTATACGAGTATTATGTCTAGTAAATAGGTTCTTGCTTCTTGCCAAAAATTTTGCTCTTCATTATTGGCATCAAAATAATAATAATTGAAGATGCAGTGTTTTAAGTTTTATGAATGTTAAAGAGATAAGAAACATTATAATAAGTAATAACTATACTTGTTAATTACACACTATGATGATTATGTATGTCAAGTTAGAATTTATAGTTAACACTTTGATGTAGTTTTTGGGGGCTTGATGGTTGAAAATGAATTAAAGACTACGGAAAATGGCTAGCAAAAGTTGACAAAGAAAAGCTTAGCGAGAACAATATTGAAAAATTAATTCTGGGAGAATGTATGAATTGAAGATGTTTAATCTATTATAGAATAACACGGTTTGGGGTCGATATAACCAGCCATAATTCTGTATTGCAAAATTCAGTAATTCAAAATTCTGATTGGTCAACATTCTGTTAATAAGCTGAAAAACAAAAATCTGTTTGATAATGCAAAATAATGCGTACTTTTATGCATATAAGGGAATATTTAAAACATAAAAGTTTTTCATATGTCCGTCAAGTTTGCATTACCACCTTAAAATTTTAGGAAACAAATAATTGGGTTAGTTGTCGTGATTAAAAAGAGGTTGGGATGCGACTAACACTGATATCGATATTTCTAAAAGTTTAACAAAATATTAATAGCAACATTTTGAGTAAGAAAAAAAGTTTGATGTCAACATCCTTCATTGTTCTGAAAATACTTGAGTTGAAAACAACTATTTATTAGTTTTTAGATATTCTTGAAGGTTATAGTTTCTTATAGTAAAAGTTGTTAAAGATTTTTCTAAAAAATTAACATAAAGTTAACAACAATAATTTGCATATGATAAAATAGGTTTGATTTCTCTATATTTTTATGTTCCCGAAATTTTTAATCGAAAACCTAAATATTTTGCTCCAATTTGTTTTGACTTACTAAAAAACCCTTTAGTTTATTTTGACTTACCACATTATAGAAGCTATGTATGTGACAAGTACTAAATTCGTAAAAAATTTCGAACTCGAGATTTTAATCAAACATTACAAAACGATGGTAGAGAAGTCGAAAAATCTGGATTCCCCGATTCCGTCCGTCTGTCTGTCTGGCTAGTAGTACACACTCAGAAATTAAGGTTTGAAGCACATTCGCGTTGGGCGATTTTTTAACTTCCCAAAGGAAGTTATTGTAATGGGTGGGATTTTTCAAATTGAAAATTTTGACATTTCTCGACGTTTCAAGGCTCCTAGAATCGAAATAAAAGATTTTTAGAAAGATGTCTGTGCGTGCGTGTGTACGTACTTTCGTACGTCAGTAGAGATATCGACTTAAATAAATTTTGTTATACAGATAATAGTGCAGAAAGATGCAGAAAGGGCTCTCAAGAAAATTGCGTGGGTGGTTTTTTTTTACCATAGCAGTTTAAAAAAAAGTAAACATTTTGGTTAACCTTAAATATCTCAAGAACCAATGACGCTAGAGACTTGAATTAAATTGTATATTATATATTGTAACGTGATACCAAACAAGTATATTTTTGGAAAAAAAATCCAATTAACGTTTTTTTTAATAAATCAAAAAAACTGAACAAAAATATTTGTCACCTCGAAAATTTTAAGAATAAAAAATGATTTTATTTCAAAACAATTTTGTGCAATGAAGAATAACGATTTAAACATCTGGTACAATTTAGAAAAAAATTGGATTGACAGTTTTTTTATAAAAAATAAAAACCTTAAAAAAACATTACTCAAAGTTGGTAAAAATTGAATTTAGACTTTAATATCTTTTCAAAAACTTGAGATTAAGGCTTCAAATTTTTTTTTATATTATAAGAAATATTGTTTTCAACATTCTGAAAAATGTTGAGAAAAATCGATTTGACAGTTTTAAAAAAAATAATAAAAACCTAAAAAAAATAATAAAAGTTGGTAAAAATCGATTTTCGACTCAAATATCTTTTCAAAACTTTGAGATAATGGCTTCTAACTAATTTTAACTTATAAGAAATATTGTTTTGAACATTAGGAAACATTTTGAGAAAAATCGAATTGACAGTTTTTTTTACAAAAAATAAAAACCTAAAAACAAATTTAAAAATTGATTTTCGACTCAAATATCTTTTCAAAACTTGGAGATATTGGCTTTAAACTACTTTAATTTTTCAAAAAATATTGTTGTCAACATTCAGCAAAATTTTGAAAAAAATCGAATTGACAGTTTTTTTTACAAAAAATAAAAACCTAAAAAAAAACAATACTAAAACTTAGTAAAAATTTACTTTCGACTCAAATAGCTTTTCAAAAGTTACAAATATTGGCTTCAAACTTATTTTATTTCAAAGAAAATATTGTTTTCGATATTCATATATCATTCGATATAAAAATCCAACAGTCCGTTTTTTCATAAAAAAGTAAAATCTACAAAAAATAGTACGCAAATTTGGTAAAAATTAATACATAGATATAGACAAACTTTAAATCAAGACAAATCGACAGACGGGATGGTTAGTTATCAGTGTGGGTCGCATCCCAGCCTCTTTTTTTTAATTTTGTTTTAAGACTAAAAACAAAAATAACTTATTTTATAGGTAAATTTTAAAATTTTAAAATATAAGTACTATTTGTATAAAGAGTCTTTGTATACGGAGCAAATTCGTGCAACCAAGTCGTGCATTTTTTTTTTTTTTTCTGAACTCATACCAATTTGAGCTTGTATCAAAATGTTGATAAAAAATTAATTAAAGTCTCTAGTGTTATTGATTCGAAAGATATTTAGTGTCAAGCTAGTTTTCACTTTAATTTAAATTGCCAAACTCAGCAAACAAAAAAACAAGCCAGTCACTCAATTGTTTTTAAAAGCCCTTTCTCCATCTTTGTATTAATAATTATCTGTAAAACAAAATTTATTTGACTTCTATATCTCTGTTGGTTCTTGAGACAAGGCCGATAAAAAAAGGGTATCCCGTATGTACGTCTCTCTAAAAACTTTCCCTTTAGATGCAGCATTATGACCAAACAGAATTCCACACTTACAAAATACTGTTTTAATGTTAATATACATTATTTTTATTTTTTAACAAAGAAAACAACAAATTTCAAAATTCTCCAGAACATCAAGTATAAATCAAAATTAACTAAAATAAATTTGAAGAACATCATACATTTATTTATAAAAATACTTATTTGATTTCTTAGGACTTTGGGCCTATTAAGTCAGATAAGGGGCCAATCTGAGAATCTAATGGAAGAAATTGAAATTTTGTACGAACTTTATGGCGTGTGTTTCTTCAAAATACGCATAAGCCAACTTTTGAGCATCCTCAACTCAGATATTCAAGATCAAGAGTCGCGAAAATCGTTTTTAGATTTTATTTCGATAAACATACTCGTATTTTTATTTTTATTCACTAAGATACCAAAGATTTGTGTATTTGGAATTTGTCCAACTATTTATAGTTGAAAGGAAACATCTTACCATCTTAAAAAAAATAAGCAACTTTTTACTTCCAATTATAAATTTGTATTGTTATAAGAAACAATAAAGATCAGTCTAAATTATAAGAACTCAATATTCTCAATTGCCATGTTCAATATTGAACTTTGATAATTATCAATTATCAGTTGATCCTATGACCCTCGCAATAGTGGTAAAGATTGTTACTTATCTTACAACTTTCGACAATTCATCCACTTTAATTTAGCTTTTAGTTAAACCGTTATTTAATTTGAACAGAAAGATAATTACCTTTCAAACAGAATAGTTCTCTAGGTATTGTAAATTAAAGCAAATCACTATTTTGTTGGCAACTTACTTCGACTTTTTCATGAAAGTAGAATTCTTGTTTCTTTTTTGTTAAATGCTCAAAACCCATAGATGTACTCGACGTATAGTGCGGGAATAGAAAATTAGAAAATTTCCTTTTACCAACAAGATTAATATGTACTGTACATGCATGTTTAGTGTAGATATATGTATGTAATATAGGTACCTACTAGATTCCTCCAAAGTCCAGCATGAAAAAAAATAAGTTCAGATATTATTTACCATTTAGCCACAAAAGATAGACTCAAAAACCAGTCGTATGTAATTTGGTCGCATGCAAATATCAATTTGGAAGTTTGCCAACTCTGCTTATATACGTCTTCTTGGTCGTCGTTAAATCCATATGTAGGCTTCACATTCACATTTGATTTGCTGCTTTCTCGTCTATACTCATAGGTACTCATATCCTCTAATCAAGTTGAAGTGCATAAATAAGTTGGAAAACATTTCATTTCGTTTTCTTTTTTCTACAGACCGGCAAAGGTAATATAAAAATTACCTTTGGCAGAGATTAGAATTAGGTAGATGTTTTTTTTTTTTTTTTGAGAAAAGTAGAAAGGTTTTGAAGCACAAACACAAGCGTCATAACCTATGCGATGTTACAGTCGGAAGCAGAAAAGTTTGTTAATATATCTCATTGTTAGTTTAATTGTTCTTAATTTTTAAGTAAAAATGAAACTAACACATACAGAAATGGAAGAAGTTGATATTTGTAAATAAAAGAGGCTGGAATGCGACCCACACTGATAACTTCCCATCCCGTCTGTCGATTTGTCTTGCTTAAAAAGGTTTTTACGTTTTCGTGTTTTGTTAAAAAAAGGTGTCAGTTCAATTATTCTTTAAAATTTAAAAATTACAAACAATATTTTGCATGTAATGAAATAGTTTGATTTCAAAATTCATTTTAGTTAACGAGATTTTTAGTCGAAAACCAATTTTTACACAATTTTAGTAGCATTTCTTAAAAGTTTTTATTTCTTATATAAACAAATACAAATTGGATGAATGAAATTAATTTGAAGTCAATATCTTCTGTTGTTTACGAGATATAGAGAACCGAACAACAATTTTTACCAAATTTGCGTACTATTTTTTGTAGATTTTATTTTTTTACGAAAAAACAGTCTGTTTGATTTTTAAAAGAAAAAAATTTACTGAATGTCGAAAACAATATTTTCTTTGAGATAAAATTAATTTGAAGCCAATATTTTTAATTTTTGAAAAGCTATTTGAGTCGAAAGTAAATGTTTACCAAGTTTTAGTATTGTTTTTTTTTAGGTTTTTATTTTTTGTAAGAAAACTGTCAATTAGATTTTTTTTCAAATTACTGAATGTTGAAAACAATATTTCTTATAAGACAAAATTAATTTAAAGCCAATATCTCAAAGTTTTGAAAAGATATTTAAGTCAAAAATCAATTTTTACCAACTTTTGTCAATTTTTGTTTAGGTTTTTATTTTTTGTTAAAAAAAAACTGTCAATTCGATTTTTTTAAAAATTTTACTGAATGTTGAAAACAATATTTGTTTAAAAATAAAATTAGTTCAAGGACAATGTCTCAAATTATTGAAAAGTTATTTGAGTCGAAAATCAATTTTTACGAACTTTTAGTAATGTTTTTTTTTAGATTTTTATTTTTTATAAAAAAAAACTGTCAATTCGATTTTTCTCAAAATTTTACCAGATGTCAAAAACGTTATTTTTCGTTGCATACAATTATTTTGGAGATAAAATCATTTTTTTTTTCGTTAAATATTCGAGGTGACAAATATTTTTTCTCAGTTTTTCTTGCTTTATAAAAAAAAACCGTAAATTGGATTATTTTCCAAAAATATACTGGTGATATCACTTTACAAAATAAAATATAAAATTTAATTCAAGACTCTAGAGTTATTGGTTCGTGAGATATTTTGGGTTAACCAAAATTTTTAACTTCCCATAGGAAGTTATTGTAATGGGTCCGATTTGTCAAATTGTAAATTTTGGTATTTCTCGACGTTTCAAGGTCAATATAGTCGAAATAAAAGATTTTCAGAAAGATGTCTGTGCGTGTGTGTGTACGTACGTCCGTGAAAAAGGTGAACATTTTGGTTAACCCTAAATATCTCATGAACCAATGACGCTAGAGACTTGAATTAAATTTTATATTATAATATTGTAACGTGATACAAAACAAGTATATTTTTGGAAAAAAAAATAAATAAAAAAAACTGAAAAAAAAAATTTGTCACCTCGAAAATTTTACGACTAAAATATGATTTCATCTCTAAACCAATTTTGTGCAACGAAGAATAATGTTTTTGACATCTGACATCAAATTCAACTTAAAGATTTCTATAGCTCTAAAAATATTGTGCTTAAAACTTCGGCTTCTAAAACATCAAGATTTTCTTGTCGGTTGGTATTTAATTAATTTTTGAATCGAAATCTTAACTTTAATTCTTCAAACAAATGTACAATTTATTTTTTAAGATACCACAATTCAAGTGAAAATGCATTAGGTTGGATATAAAAAGTACTTATAGATTTCTAAGTTCGAAGGAAACTCCTCCTATACAAACCTTTTTAACTTTTAAGTCCCTCTGGCACACAAAAGTGTTTTTATTTTTCTATTAATTGAAAACGGATACGAACATACCAAGAATTCTCATGAGCTCTGATTTTACCTTAAAGAAAAAAAAAACTATAAAATGGTCGTACTAAAAGTTCGTACCTTATGTTTTTATTTTTTTTTTAAATAAAAATTGAAGAAAAAGTTTACAAGCAATAAATACCATAGATTAGTTCCTACTTTTATGTATGTATTTCCTATTCATATGTATGTACATATGTACTCCTGTATAAACATATTTATGTAAGGAGGTACCTCTAGAATTTTTATTTGCAAACTATAAAGTCATCCTGTGCTTCGAGTGATGTGATGGTGCTCACAATCCGCAACGATTAAAGAAAAAACTACTAGAAAACTTTTACTTCCATATTTGAAGATATTACGAAAGCTTATTCTACCTGATATAGAAATCCTTAAGTTGGGTTATATGGGCAGAAATAAAAGGTGTTAGTTTTTACCATATTGCACTGAGACAACCATCATCACCCCATCTTTCTCAGAAACCAGAAAAATTCTAACTTAGTTTTGAAAAGTTCCATTTCAGAAAAAAAACCATAGGAAGGTATTCATTTTATAGGTCTTAATTTTACTTTTGGCAAGAACAAAAAGAACAAACTTTATGCGTGGAGAATTTTAAGAAAGTGCCTTTTTGCCTTTAGTTTTGAAGCGAACGAACATTCAGCATAGGTATGTATATCTTAAGGTTTGTTTTTAAGTTTTCTCGGATATTTTTTAGTATTTTGCGTGAAGTATAACTTTTTTTCCAGTGCTTAGACTAACGAGACTTTTCAAATAACATTTCCTTTTGAACGAAAAACACAGATTTTCCAGGAACCATTATTTCTTAAATTGAAATCTTTCTTCTTTGTCTTTGTCTCAGAATCTCAATACGATTTTCAAAGCATCAAACATTTCAAACTGATGTCTTTTCTTTAAATTGATATTATGAAATTAAAAAAATTAAATACTGCAGACATAAAAGCTTATAGATCCTAAAACACAAAATTGTACTTCAAAAAGCAAAGCAATCTTTAATCAGTATAATCTAAGCTCATCTATCTCATTTGCTGCCAGAACTATCTACAGGAGTCACATTAGAAGTAATTACTTTTTACGTGGTAGCTTTATTGGTGTCGCAACATCTGATTAGTCAGATACAAAAGTATCACCATCAACATTGCAGACGACGATGACGATGGGAAAATTCGTCGCCATCGTCATCGTTGACGTTGTTTTGTTTTGTAGTTTTGAATCTTTTGAATCTATGGTCCTGTAAATAACCAAAACATTGGATGCCATTTTTATAAATGCACCTACATATATGTAGCGTAGCTTTTTCACACACAAAAGCCTTTTACAGGAAACCATAATGAATGAGTCTGCACAAGCATGCGACTACCCTAACCTATGCGACGATTATTGCGTAAATTTTCCACTATCTAACATTAGGGTATTTGGTCCTGAAAATTGGTCAAAAGTGGTTCTCAATTGACATTTAATAAAATTTTAATATTTGTAATCCACTTTTCTTAACTATTTATTTATGATTCACAAAATTAGAATAAAATAGAAACAAGACAAAATTATCAAAATAGTAAGTATAAAATTTGTATCAAAATAAAATTATTTAGTGCTTGAATTAGGATAAAAACAAATTTGACCAAATTTTTGACTTAAATGCCCCAATGTACAAACATTCTTCAACATCGTTACGATGTTTGTACCCACCGGCCAAATAGGTTCACCGTTAATAGCCACAAAGATGCATCCATCCATCCATCCATTCATTCATTTGAAAATGTGTTTTGCAACGTTGTCATTTTAAAGTTGTTTTTTTTTTTTCAAATTTTGTTTCTGTTTTTTGTCAAGCTTTTGTTGATTTTTTCACATGACCGCCTGAGTACCTACCTTTACCTACCTGGAAAAAATATATATGAAATAGACTTTCGCATTCAAAGCAAAAGCAGGTGGGTTAGAAAGAAAAATGATGATGTCTGCAATTACGACGAAGAGCTTCTGTGGTTATGTTATTTTTTGTTTTCTTTTTTATATTCAATAAGTACAGTTATGCTATATTATGATAGTATAGCATTTTAATTTAATTAAAATTATGTACCGTACATGTCGCATATGAAAAGGCTTGAAAATAAATTGATAGCAAAGTTGATTACACTTCTACAATTTAATAACATCTCGTATGTGTAAACGAGCATAAATTTACCTGATTTGACATTTAAAGAAAACAAATTTAGTGTCATTGCAACGCTGCTCCTTAAGAGCAATTAATTTAAATTTAATATACCCTCAAACGTAACTATGAAAATGAAGAAATTAATGGTTTCAGCCGATGGATTCAAACCAATTTTACATGACGAAAACAAATTTTAAAAAAGTGCGTATACGCTCTAGTGTACCATCGAATGTATCGGGTTTTTCAATAAGAGCGCTACAAAAGTTTTTTTTTCTCAAAATAAAACAAAAACGGTTTTGGATATCAATGAAATTCTTTATTCCTGTGAAAGTATATGTTCGATGCCATTATGTATGGAACTTGATTTCTTTTGCATGGCCACCACGGGCACGCTTGCAGAAGTCCTGACGCTGAAACCAGTTTTCGACGGTTGTCAAGCATAAATCGGCCGATACCGCTGCAATTTCACGTTCGATATTCGTACGAATCTTCGTCTTCATCAATCTTCGCTGGATTGTTGGCATAGACCATAGACTTGACGTAGCCCCACAGGAAATAGTCTAACGGCGGCGGCGTCAAATCGCACGACCGAGGCGGCCAAGCGACTGGACCAATTCGCGAGATAACACGTTCTCCAAACTTGCTTTCTAATTAATTCCTTGTGACATTCGTTGTGTGGCTTGTGGCGCCGCGTCGTCTTGTTGGAACCACATGTACTCCAAGTCCATATCATCCAATTGGGGCCAAAAATATTCGGTTATCATTGAACGGTAGCGATCCCCATTCACTGTAACGTACCGGTCTTGATCATCACGGAAGAAGTACGGCTCAATGACGCCGCCGTACCATAAACCACACCAAAACGTAATTTTTTCGGGATGCAATGATGACTCACGGAGTACGTGTTGATTTCTGCCTGACCAATACCGCATATTTTATTTATTGACGAAGCCATTCAGCCAGAAATAAGCCTCATCGCTGAAGATGATTTTTCGATGAAAATCCGAATCATTTTCAAGTTGTTACTCAGCCCAATTCACGACCATACGACGCTTCTGGTGGTCAAGCGGCTTCAGTTCTTGTATCAATTTAATCTTGAAAGATGTAGGCCAAGATCTTTTCGCAAACTTCGCCACAACGACGTCACAGAGATGCCCAATGCTTGAGAACGACGAGTGAGAGAGACGTTTGGGCTTTCTGCAACTGAAGCCTCAGCGGCAGCAATATTCACGACACTACGGGCTTCTTTATCTCACTGGCTCGGGAAAATTTTGTACGGTACCTGTGGATTCAAATTTTTCCACTAGGCGTTAATTTTAATAATTTCGACTCGTTGTTGGCTTGTATATCTTTCCACCATAAAATGACAAACCTTACTGAAGAGAAATATCAAAAGAGCGGCAGGAAATATGGCATCGTTTGCTGTCCCTGTCGCTCTACTTTTGTAGCGTCCCTGTTGAAAAATCCTGTATTATCTACATTTATAAACATAATCTAATGAGCCACATAATAATGACATAGTTTTGTGAAATTAAATAAAGTGTAAAGTCTTGTGCATAAGAACGTATTTGTTTTTAAATTATAGAGTCCTGCGAATCTTATTTAAAACATTTGAGTAATTAAATTTATTAAAGTTTATGTGAAGAAAATTCAAACAAAGTTGCAGCAATTCAAAAAATATAATTTTTAAGTTTTTTTTATCTAAGGTTACAATCAGTTGTAAGGAGTTTTCCAATAAAAGGTTAAATTTCGAAAACCTGTCACTTTTGATATTTGATAAGTAAAAACTACTTCACTACTAGAAAAGGAACGATATACGCTTCAACAACGTATTGTGAAGTTATTAAATTTCACTACAATATTTTTGGAAATTTTGTAGTCCTAATCCGCATTTTGCATTTTTTACACAAGAACAGTTTTCTGATCGTTTTATTTCTAGAAAAGCTGACCACAATTTTCCACGGAGTTCTTGTGATTTAACATCTTTAGACATGTTGTAGGCCAATCCGCCCGATCGAATGGTTTAACTGCAGAATATTTCAAATGTGAATTTCCTTATGGGATGCATTCACCAGCTGATCATCTAACGACTGATAAAATAGCTCAATATTCGAATCTACAAAATATCCGATTCTATGTCCAGCTAAAATTAATGTTGTTCCTTAATGTTGCTTAAAGATTGTATTGTGTTTTGTAAGCGTCTTAAAACTTTCTGCAACACTATGATCGTACCATATGGGGCAGGCCGATTATCGATAGACCATATAGTTACATTGAAGCAAGTTTTGGTAAAGACCAAAGAATTTCGAGGCGAAAGTCTTCACTTTCTTCTCATCGGCTCCAAAGCCACTTATGATAGCATAAATCACCAAGAGCTTCTATTGGCGATTTCAAAACTTGGGATCCCGAAAAAATTGATCTAGCTTCGCCGCAAATGCGGATAATAGCTCATCCCATACATTCCAGCCATGTATGTACATGGTTCAGCCAAAGAGATGCACTATCATGCTATTTCTTAAACCTAGTCTTGGAGCAGATAGTGTTCAAGAGTGGTGTTCACTTAGAAGGCACTATCTTCAACAACTCTTTACAACTGCTTGGTTTTGAAGACGAAATTGGCATTACGGCTACTCGAAACGAGCTGTTCTAAATGTATATTCATAGGTATAAGTTAACAGGCGAAACGCGTTGGTCTTAAAGTAAATGAGGACAAAACAAAGTATCTGCTATCAACAAACAAAGCGAACAAAGCGTCATCTGTCCATATCGCAAAGGACAGAGCGCCACTGTTGGTAGTAGCAATTTCGAGGTAGTCAAAGAGTTCAACTATTTCAAAACAAACATTAATTCCAAGAAAGACACCTTGGAGAAAATCCAACGAAGAATTACCTTGCCGAACCGCTTCTACTTCGGTTTGGATAAACAAATGGGTTCAAAACTCCTTTCTCGAAAGGCACGTTATACAAAAATTCTAATTTTACCAGTTCTACTTTACGGCGCGCGGTGGCGCCGAGTGCTGGACCAATTACACTGGCTCGCCCACATAGAGATTACACAGCTACAGCCAATATCAAAGGCAGAGACCCCGAATGGGTCGGGAGCCGGATAATTTGGTAAGTACAAGACTTCTTATTTAGGGCCATGTGAAAGATAAATGTTATGAAAATGTTCCACTAACGATTCAAGACCTTAAAGATGGAATTTTTAAAGTTATCGAAGACTTTAACGTGGCTGATATTTAGCTGATATTTTGTTGCAAACCTTTCTCTTTACAATGAAATAAACATCTATTGATTTCACTTACGGACAATTTCTTGGCAAAGTTCTAGTCTCCAAAACTCGTTTTATAAATAAATTAGAACTCGATTAAGTTCTTACTCATTTCTTCATTGAGTTTTCAAGCGTTAGAGCTCTGATTTTAATCTCAGTCTAAGATAGAATTTCCATTTAATAGACCCTCATCAGGATATTAGAACTCGTTTCAGAAATGTTTTTATTTCTTAAAGAGGCATCATTTTTTTATTTCAGATCACAAGAACATCTAATGTGCAATAATAAAGTGTAAAATATTCTGTTAGTTTTATATATATTTTTCACATCAAAGGGTGCGAACATATTAGCGTTATAATGAGTTTTGAGTCTGCACAAAAAGACATAAGATCTATTTAAATTATTTCGAGAAATAACATCCATTCTAAAATAGTCAATATTCCCACGAACAACATGAACAGATAAAAATGTAGATATATCTGTTTATAGAAGACAAGACGTCCGTTTTGACATTATATGGATCTGAAGAAATATTTTAAAATACTAAGCTTATCAATATTGTTGGATTTTTCATCTCGACAATAATCTTTTGGCTGAATCTACTAAACACACGATTTCTTGAAACTTGTGGGAATATCAAAACTAAATCCTAAAATAAATGTCTGCTTCAACTAAAATGTACTGATATTTTTAATTTTGTTCGTAAAGCGACTGAATTTTGAGTCTAAAATAGATACTGGGTGCTATAAAAATAGCAAAAACACGTTATAACTCGGTTCCTTTCAACCGGGATCTAAAATTCCTAGAAATCAAAAATTATTTTAAATCGAGTTCCACAGATATGACTAGATGTGAAGAAATGCTCGAGTTCAAAATATTAATAAAATGAAGTTCCAAAGATAAACCGATAATGACTAAATCGATTTTTTAATTTATTTTAGAACTTGATCTTTATTCTGTATAAATTCTTTATCAAATCAATTATTTCCATAACATGATGCTGAGAAGAGTTTTCAATGAGATGATGTATGCAAGGGATCCATTATTTTGGATTGTTAGAAAAATGTTTGCTAGAGTCTTTAAGACTCAATTATTACATATTACAGTGTTTATGTATCGGTTTTTAAAATCATGAATCCATGATTTGTTAGTTAGTCGCTGATTTTTTTAAGTTAACATTTTTTGTTTAAACTCAAAAAGTGAGAATTGTAAATAAAAAAATAATTATAAATAAGCCATATAATAGAGCAATTAAACGACCGACTTCTGACAGTACAATAATTCTTTATGTTTTATTGATTTTTTGATTTCACATTAATAATTATCATTTATTTTAAGTTTTATTTATTTTTAATTCCATATTGCATTCCCTTGCATTTTATTTTTATTCCAAAAATAAAATGGAATATCATATTTATATTCTTTATCGTTTTATCATTTTCTTTATAAAGGCTATCATTAAAAAAATAAATACGTTTACTTCACCACTTTTTATATACATATACATATGCATGCATATGTATATTTATTTATGTTTTAATAATTCACTCATAAAAACATTTACCTTTACTTTGAATATACAAACAAAAATGTATCAATTAAAAAATCAATTCTACAGGAATTTAATATTTTGATTGACAGTGATAATTTCAATATAAAATCAAAAGATATTTTAATTCAATTATGAGGATATTTTTCATTACATAAAGAAGCCACAAAATAATCTCTGATATAATTTATTAAATAATAATAATAATTATTTTTTATCGTTTCGTTTATGTCTATGTATGTTTTATGTTGCTTAATTTACTTAACCATCCATTAAGTTCATTGTAATTATACTGAAAATTAATTGTCTGTTCAAAAGTTATGAGTTATGAATCTTTAAACTAAAAACTTAATAGCATTTTATTTAACTCTAATTGAAACCTTGTTTTTGCTATTATGTGATGCCTTTTTAATGATTTTAGTTTTTAGAGTTCAGGGCAAACTAAATAAAACAAAATATAAAAATTTATATGATAATAAAAAAGATTTGCGAATTCGTTGTTTGTTTTAAATAAATGTTATTATATTTATTTTAATTGTTTGTTTTTTTTTTAAGATAAACAAATATTTAATGTTTATGCAAGCACTTAATTTATTTAAATTTGTTCCAATTGGCTTAACTAAATATAGGTATTGAATAAATTATACTCCAATTATATATCCTTTTACCTACATACATAGTACTTTAAAAATAAAAAATATATATAAACTTTAAATTATATCATAAATAAAATCAAGCTGGATAAATAAAATAGGTACTTAAAAGACCTTTTTTAATGGAAAATAATTTCACGCTATCTTGATTTGATACATCATCAGGGTCAACGAAAATATGGCAGAAGCGATATTTTTATTTTATAGCTGGATTATATAATAAAATTATAATTAGAAATAAAAAAAGAACAAATAATGTTAACTCAGCCATAAATAAATAAAAATAAAATGTACTAATTTAGAAGAACGAAAACTGCGTTTTGCAATGTACTCTATTTGCTTGGATTTGGAAAACAAGTATTGTTTGTGGTTTTTAAAGAAATTCAATTTCATTTCAGTTAATATTGCATGCACCTTATTTATTTAAAAAAAAGGGGCTGTGATGCGACCCACACTTATAACTTCCCATCCCGTCTGTCGATTTGTCTTGCTCAAAAAGGTTTGTAGGTTTTCGTGTTTTGTTAAAAAAGTTGTCAGTTAAATTATTCTTAAAAATTTTAAAATGACCAACAATATTTTGAATATAATGAAATAGTTTGGTTTTGACATCTATTTTTGTTAATGAGATTTTTAGTCGAAACCAATTTTACCCAATTTAAGTAACATTTCTTAAATTTTTTTATTTCTTAAATAAAGAAATACAAATTACATTAATCAAATTAATTTGAAGTCAATGTCTTCTATTAATCACAAGATATCGAAAACTGAACATCAATTTTTACCAATTTTGCGTACTATTTTTTGTAGATTTTATTTTTGTATGAAGAAACTGGCTGTTGGATTTTTTGCAAAAAAATTACTAAATGTCGAGAACAATATTTTCTGTGAGATAAAAATAATTTAAAGCCAATATTTTTAAATTTTGAAAAGATATTTGAGTCAAAAGTAAATATTTTACAACTTTTAGTATTACCCGTGTTTTGTTGGAAAATCTATCAATAGTATAGTAGGATCTTACACGAATAACAAAAACAGTATCCGCAGTATGAATACTACCGATAAAGGTTAAAGTAGAATCTTGCTACGGCTGGGTTTTTCACATTTATACGAGTCTCGAACGGATCTTATGTAATTTCGTTCTCAAATGTTGGTCCAATTGATATTGCATTTGTATGTCGATGGCTGTGTTCGTTGAGTAGTTGTGCATTTGGAATCATGTGTTTTCCATTGGGGAAAAAAATCAATCTGTTGATATTATTTAGTTTTGTTAATGAAAATGGAATAACTGGGCTTATTTTGCAAGAGAAAACAATAGAAAAGATAATTAAGTTTTGCTATGTTTCCAATAAAGGTTTATCTCAGTTTAGAATAGATAAATCTTTTCCACCGCACAAGAAGATTTAAAAATGATAAAGTTTGACAGCACTTTATAAAATGAAAATGGTGTTTCGATATTTCTTATGAAGTGCAAGTGAGATAGTTTGATTCGTGTTAAACAATGAAAAACTGAATAGTTCAGCACCATATAAGAATAAGCTACCTACTCCATGTGCAATTTTTTTTTTAATTTGATTAAAACAAAACTATATTTTTTTGTTATTAAACATGCAAATAAACAGACCATAGTGCATTTTCTGTAAAACCAACTCCTCCACACAGGTTTTTCTTCACAAATTTTGACTCGGCTCCGATCCCCGACCGGAATCGAGTCGAATCAAGCTTATTTCAACTCGATTCAGGTATATAAAGAATTTAGGTGAGCTTCAAGCTCGCTTCAACACCACATGTTAATGTAGTTGTCTACGAACAAACCCCTTTCTTGAAGTTTTTATTTTATGTCAAATTGTTTGTCAAAGCTGCAATTTTTAAATGAACTTTTTTTTATAGAATCTCAATTTCCAGATGTTTTCTTACCATTTCTTCTTGAAAATTATCCATTTTATTAGTTTTAGTTAGTTTTTTTCTTCTGAAGTTAATTTTACCTTTTGATTTTCACAAAACTTTCTTCTATTTGTGTTTTTTGTTATAATTATTCTGACAGGTATTCTTTTAGTTGTACCAATTTTTAAATACAAAAATGTGGCTACTGCCGATGGGTTTTCTTGGGAATTTTCTACTATACTATTTATAGAATGCCAAAAAACCACGGGTATTGCTTTTTTAGGTTTTTGATTTTTGTAAGAAAAACTGTCAATTTAATTTTTCTCAAAATTTTATCGACTGTTGAAAACAATATTTATTTTAAAAATGAGTCGAAAATCAACTTTTACTAACTTTTAGTATGTTTTTTTAGGTTTTTATTTTTTGTACAAAAAACTGTCAATTCAATTTTTCTAAAAATTTAATTGAATGTTAGAAACAATATTTTTTTTAAGATAAAATTAATTTGAAGCCAATATCTTTAATTTTTGAAAAGATATTTGGGTCGAAAATCAATTTTTACCAACTTTTAGCAATGTTTTTTCTAGGTTTTTATTTTGTATAAAAAGAACTATCAATTCGATTTTTTTAAAAATTTTACCAGATGTTAAAAACGTTATTTTTCGTTGCACAAAATTATTTTGGAGATAAAATCAGTTTTTGGTCGTATAATTTTCAAAGTGACAAATAGTTTTTTTTAGTTTTTTACAAAAAAAACCGTTAATTGGAATTTTTTCTAAAAATATGTATTTTTTGGTATCGTGTTACAATATATGGTAAATATAAATTTAATTCAAGTCTCTATTATTGGTTCGTGAGATATTTTGGGTTAACCAAAATTGTCACCTTTTTTTAATTGCTATGGTAAAAAAACCACCCACGCGAGTCCTTTCTGCATTATTATCTGTATAACAAAATTTATTTGAAGTCGATATCTCTCCTGGTTCTTGAGCTATGGACGACGAAAAAAACTTCCCGAGCGTACACACACACGCACGCACAGACATCTCTCTAGAAATCTCTTATTTCGACTCTAGAGACCTTGAAACGTCGAGAAATGTCAAAATTTTCAATTCGACAAATCGGACCGATTACCAAATTTATAAAATAACTAAACATCAAATGTCAAGATAAGTAATCACCATTTATTTAAAGCTATGAAACTTACTTTCAAAAATCTCAAATTGAACTTTTCAACCAAAACGAATATAAACAACGCGACCATAATCCTTTTCACAACCCAAAATCACTAATTTTGAGTCCCACAGTAAAGAAAAAAAAGGTTACAAATAAAACTTAGTCTGTATGTCCAGAAACCTTTCTTTGTAAAAATGCTGAAAATCAAGAAGCTAACATTGTCAAAGCGTCTAATTTAGAGAGAGGACCTTTTTTTCATCATAAAAAGTCATTAAATCACAAGAGAAATTTTAAATTTTCACTCAAGCTTAAAGGTCGGTGTAAACTTTCAACAAATTAAAGGATCATTAAGCTTAAAACTTTTGTACTTGCGGTACTCATAAAGATACACCTACAATCAAATTACATTTTGATAAAACAATAAAAGAAATTTGTGTTGGGTTATTTCATAATTAAATTGAGGTGTATAACTTTGACCCAATTCGTATAAAACAAATGATTCTCAATCACAAGAACGAACACAAATTAACACTTTGAAACAGATGCGTCATAATTTTTAACCCCATTTTAAAATATTATTGCCAATGGCATTGCGATGGCGATATGGCGCTTTACTTTAAATAAACTCGACAAGCAAAAATAAAATTAAAAAAAATAAATTCGAGGCAGTGAAAAATGTGTGTAAATAAGAAACAAAAAAAAATACGAAATTGAAAAATAAAACTCAAATAAAAAATGCGCCAAATGTGTGTTCGCGTATCATGGTTTGATTAAAGTGGGTTGGGTCAGTGTGCCAGAAGGTTTTCAGTTATTTGATTTTTGTTTTATTTTTTTTGAAAAGTTATGACTTTATATTTTTACTGTATTTTTGTATGTTGTCGTTGGGGAAAGTATTGTTTTTAAGTCTATAGTGGAAATATAAATATTATTAATTGATTCATATTGTTTTGAATATTAGAATATTTTATTTAAAAAAAAAAGTCTTTTAGGGTTTGTTAGGTATTGAAGTAGAAGTTAATATTTGTTTAATAAATTTGGAATGAAATAAGTGATGCGAAAAGAAGAATTATATTTTTTGGTAACTAATGAATTGGGTTACGATTTTACTTTTTTTTTCTAAATTGTTTGATGTTGTCCTTATACCTCTTTCCTAGTTTAAGGGCAACATAATGTATTGGCTTCGAGCCAAAAGTAACTCTGAAAGTTATGTCTATCTATAGTGCTAAAGCTTAATCTTTTGGATAGATTGTAGGTAGCACAATTCTCATTTATAAAGAAGCATTTAGTTGACTTTCGATTTGTTTTTGTATTGCGGCTTATGTGATTTGATTTTGAAGTTTAAAGCAACTTTCTTTTTTTTCGTTTGTAAATGAATGTATTTAAATATTTGATACATTAAAATTCAGTTTCTTAAGTCTCCAAAGGAGGAAAAATAGTTTTTTCAAATTAAATTAGCAGACTTACACCTTGAAAATAAGTATCTACAAAACCTACTAAAGTCCGAGACATAATAAGTACAAGTACAAATAATAAAGCTGCTGGAATTGTTAAAATTCGAAACAAATATCTTAAGAAGCTTTCAAAAAACGGGTTGATTCACTTAACCTTCATAATTGATGCTTGTCTAACTTTGAACAATTCTCCAAATCGATGGAAAAAAGCAAAAGTAGTTGTCAAACTTAAAAGTGGAAAACTTAAAACAAGTCCATTTAGCTATTCAATATTGGTAACATTTTTAAAAAATATAGTTAAAAACTATATAATAAAATTTCAAGTACTGCCAAAACAACAATTTGGTTTTCGATTAGGGCATAGTACGAATCATCAGGTTGTTAAAATCAAAAATCATATAAAGCAAGGCTTTGCTTATAAAATGTCTACTAGGTTAGTTTTGTTGGACATTGAGAAAGCTATCGATACTGTTTGGCATGAAAGCTTGTACATTTCCTCTATTATCGATCAAAATCATGCAAAGTTTTTTGAAGGAAAGACTTTTGGCTGTATTTATTGGGAATTTCAATTCAGATTATTTTGATATCCCTTTTGGATTTGTTTAAGGATCAGTTTTAGGTTCTATTCTCTTCAATATTTTTTTGGCAGGTTTTAGGATCACTTGTAACAATACACTTTAGGTAATTTTTGCAGATGTTAGGAAACCGTTTTCTTAACACGTCGTAGAAATAGCAGTTATTTGCCATATATTTGCCTTAAGGAGGTCGTTTACCTTCGCGCTCAAATGTCGGGCATATTATTAAAGGATGGATTGCAAAAAAACTACACATAATATTTGAACAATTTTTTTTTGTTTGAGTAGTCAATTCTTGAACTTTAATGAAAAACAAAAAAAGGGTGATTTTTTTACTAAAATTTACCCTTGACGCGTCGTTGAATGCCGGTGCGACGGAGTAGGACGGCTGACACGATATCTTAGCTTCAGAACCTTGAAACATCAACAAAAAAATGTTTACCTTAAATTTAAGAACGTTGATTAGGTCTAGACACAAGCTTTTTTGAATATTTGAAAATTTTTACAAAATGGCAGCGATTTGAAAAAAAATTTTATTTTTGACCATGTTTTTAAATCTAAAAAAATTTGAAAAAGCTTGTGTCTAGACCTAGTGAGATGTTTTGTGAATAAGTAACACTTTACAGATTTTGGGTATCTTCTAGTATCTAGGTATCTAGTTTTGAGAAACACTACTTTTGGGAAAACACGGTGAAAGATAAATGTTATAATTAAAGACGATTGGCAGAACTTTGTTTGAGGCTCGATATCTCGTAAACCAGCATGCTTTCGATCAAATCCTTCACAGATCATGTTTTTTTTTACACTTCAGAATTTCAGAAAGTAGTAAGCTTATAGCAAGCGTCAAACTACGATCAGAGGCTCATTATAAGTGCATGTGTTTTTAGTTATGTCTACGTTAGTAATATGCAAAAAAAACGATTTTTTTAAACCGCGAAGGTAGACGGCCCCCTTAAATTTTATAAAACGCATATACAATGGGAAAATCAATGTAAATATTTTATTTTATAGCATTGGATTAGAATATTGTATCCATTTATCAATCGAAGTTCAAATCTAAGTACAGAAAACAAACTTATTTTTTAAAACAATTTTTCAGCATATCTTATTAATTATGCAAAATAAAATACTTAAAATAATAATCCTAAAATTACCTAAACAATTTTCAACACTAAATTTACATGAGAGAGCGAATGTCAAGCTTGTTGCGACCTTTTCTATAAAATATCTATCAGATTTTGAGTATAAATTCCAATTCTCAAACAATAGTCTAATAAAAGACCTACAATGTGCAATTTATATAAAAAGTATTACATAAGAGTTTTATGTTCTAGAATTTTCCTTTAACTTCTCTTATACTAAGTTAAATTCTAAAACTCTTAAGAATATTCATTAGATGTAAGACTTTTATACCTTAATCTACAATAAAACAAAACACTAAAACTATAATGAAATCATTTTCATTTAAGAATTACAAGTTTTGATTTAAATCGATGATTTCTTAAAAGAGTAAGCTGAAAAAAGGTTATATTTTTTAATCAAAATTTAATCTACGTTAACAGTTGAACGCTCTTGAATCCCAATTTTGATGGACAGTATTTTTCTCTCCACTTAGTTTCTACTTTAAATAAGAGTTTTCATTTTGTATAGCCCTCTATTTGGAAAGTCATCTCTTGACATTTGACTATTAAAAACTATGCCATTACTTAACAATGAAAAAATTCCCTACGAAAATGGTGGACATTTTTAAGGTACATTTTGTAGTTTTGCAATAAAATTCTCCGACCGAGTTATTTTTCGAAGAGTTAATCAACAATCTTATAGCGACGGAGATATTATGAGATTTTTGAACTTATTTTCTTTTTAGACAAGGGTAAAGTGCCTTGCACATGAGAGCGAACAACGAATGAACGAATGGACGAACAAACGTGATTTTAAACATTTCAAAAAGTCAATTCCAAACAAAAATACATTTAAATTATAAGAAACCAATTGACACTAATATTAGGATAATAAAATTTGCATTTTGTTCTCTCAAACATGAGAATTTTGTAAAAACAATTTGGTAGTAACGAATCGCAGTGTGGTTGCTACGAATTGTCAAACTCTATTCGCGTTCCACATACCATCCACACTGCAACGAATAAATTGTTCGCGCTCAACTAATCTCAAAATTATACCACTCTTGTTTTGTTTTTGTGTGTGTGATCATGGCTGAGGAAAATATGCAGAAAAGGGTAATCATAAATTGACAATTCGTCGCTGTCTGCGAATAGAAATAAAGCTCATGTGCAAGAAAAGTCAAAATATGCGAACATCCACAGTTCGCAGTTCGCAGTTCGTAGCTCATGTGCAAGATGCTTAAGGTCTATTCACATATTCGCTCCATAACCGATTCAAAAACTTAAAGATGGAATTCGTGATTTTTTAGATTTTAATCAGCGAATTGGTCTTGGAAATATCATGACAAGGATATTGTGCTGCAACCGTAGCCCTTGTCATCACTGTTTATGGAAATGAAAAAAGACGCTGGGAAGCAACACACACTGATAACTTCAATATTACAATTTTAAATCCAATATTTTGCATATGATAAAACAAATTTAATTTCAATATCTTTTCTTTTTCCCAAGAATTTTATTCGAAAAATAATTTTTACCAATTTTTGGAGAGTTTTCATTTTCCAAAAAAAAAAATGCTGGTTGGATTTTTCTAATAAAATTATCTCATGTTGCATAGAATGAAATAATTTTGAAAATCATAGCTTCATTATTTCTTGAAATATTCGAGTCAAGAATTATATTTTAAAAATTTTGTGCAGGATGTTTTTTATGAAAAAACTGACAGATTTTTCCAAAAAATGTTTCCAAATGTTAAAAAAAAAATATTTTATAAAATAGAATTAATTTGAAGCCAATATCTTTGATTTTTGCTATGATATTTGAGCCAAAAATAAATTTTTAACAATTTTTAGTCAACCTTAGTTTTCGAAGCGAATACTGTCATTTAGACCGTGAGTATGAATTGAAGACGAGGTTTTTTACATTTACATTTAATTCAATTTTTGATTCTCGTGCTAAGAAAAGAATGAATAAATCTGTTAAAAAGTGTATATCGCACCTTTTCAACATAATCTCTATTTATTTAGAAACTTCTGCTTTAATACTATTGAAATGAAATGAAATGAGGTAAATGTAATATATAGGGACCTTAATAGGGTTTTTCAATAAGGGCGGGTAGGTTTTTTGTGTAGATGTCGTGGCGTTTGCTGTGTAGCGCCGGCCGGCCATCCTGCTGCAACCACATATCGGCTTTGGGCCATAAGAAATTAGTTATCATCGTTATGTAGCGCTCGCTGTTGACGGTGACCGCCTCACTAACGTCCTTTTTTAAAAAGTACGCACCAATTACGCCACCGCACCCCCCCAAGTCATCACCAAACAGTAACTTTTTGAGGATGCATTACCACCTGATGAACCTCGCGTGGGTTGGTGTCGATCCATATACGGCAATTTTGCTTGTTAACACAGCCATTCATCCAAAAATGCGCCTCGTCACTAAAGATGATTTTTAGCACCAAAAACTACCCGCGCCAAAAAAAAAAACTCTATAAAAGAAATTCAATAGAGTTAATCATAAAATACTGCTATAAAAGCTTAAATCTTTAGGTTTTAACGGACAATTATTGAACTGGCTGAAGAGCTATCTCACTAATCGTGTCCAATAGGACAAAATCGGTCCTGATAAAATTGAAAAAAAAAATTCAACCACTCATGAGTTCCTCAACGCCCGTCGTCTTGGACCCTTCTGTTCTTGTTATTTATTACTGATTTCTTTTTCATCATGCTTAATATCGGTCCCTAGCTAGCTGTCTCCAGTTTCGCACGCCAAGTTGGTTGAGGTCTTCACCCACCTGCGTGCGCCACCTGAGCCGCGGTCTTCCTCTACTGCGCCGTGCCTCGGGATTGGATTCGAAGACCTTCCGGGCTGGAGCATTGATGTCCATTCCCTTCGACTTTAATTCTGTTAACTAGGTCAGTGTCGCTGTACAGCCCAAACAGTTCGTCGTTATATATTCTAATCCATTCTCCATCTATGCATACGGGAACAAAAATCACCCCAAGAATTTTTCCCTCGAAGCATCCTAAGACGTTCTCATCTTTCTTTGACAGGGTCCAGGCCCTTGCCCTCATTATAAAGTTCGATGTAGTTTAATTGACTAAAAAAGTCTTGAATCTAGAAGAATTTTCTTTTAAATACCTTTTGCGAGTGATGTTGTTACTGGTCATATTGATTGTCCACCTTTACAATTGCTTTTAAAATTATATACTCCGGCTAGTTGTTTAAAACCAAGGGTTAACCATTTTGTCTCGTTCCCATTTCATTTGACTAATTTTGATGCCAATGACCCAGTAAAACGAGCTTGTACATTGTTCTAAAGATTTTTTTTTTTTTTTTCGCAGGAAGGTGAGAAATCTTCAGAGACACTATAAGCCCGATGCTTATAGTAGTGTCAGATTTTTACTGACTAAAACTCACCTCCCTTATCTTCTATATTATTACTACAACTAAGTCCAGCTTAACAAGTAGTTTTAGCGTCATTTTGTTCGCGTTTTGTCAGGAAGCTCCCCAACGAGAGGACCTGAAGATTCCACAAAATTCGAGTGGAGAGATTAATTTGTTTGCGCTAGATCAGAAGGTCTTGTTCGGTGCAGACGCCGAAAAACGAACGCCTCGCTAACAGATTGTTGGATTAAGTTATTACTATGATTTCTAAGTCGTGATCTTAGCTCTGTAGCAATTTTTTTAATTTCGTTTTCTACATATTTTATATTTAGATCTCTATGTAAGTCGCTATTTCTTACATACCATGGAGCATTTACTATTATTTTAAGTACTTTGTTTTGCTATGTTTGCAAAATTTGTATATTTCTTTCGTTGGTACAACCCCAAAGTTGTATACCGTACGTCCAAACTGGTTTCAGTACTTGCTTATAAATAAGAAGCTTGTTATAAACGCTTAGATTGGAATATCTTCCAATAAGCCATGTCAATTCGCGGAGTTTATTTTCGAGTTCATCGCGTTTCTTTTTTACATGAACTTTCCATTTAAGTTTTGCGTCTAGAGTCATGCCTAGATACTTCGCTTCATTAGCGTATGGAATTTGCACAGAATTTATATAAATAGGTAAGTTATATACTTTTTTATACGTAAAATTTGTGTGCGTCGATTTCGTTTCATTAAGAGCAATTCGCCATTTCTTTGTCCAATCTGAAATGCTATTTAATGCCTTTTGAAGCTTAGAGGTTGCCGTTTCTATTGAATCCGATATTGCGAGTACAGCTGTATCATCGGCAAAAGTGCCTAAAGTTGTGCCTTCTGTTTGGTGTATGTATATCTCGGGTATAAAGAACAAACAAAATCGGTCCAAGGACGCTACCCTGGGGAACCCCAGCGTTTATTTCTTTAAACTCCGAATACTCCGTTCCTTGCTTAACTCGAAAGAATCTATTTTCTAGGTACGATTCAAGAATGTTATATATTTGCTCTGGAAAGACTTTTAATTTATATTTTAGCCCGTCATGCCAAACTTTGTCAAAAGCTTGAGAAACGTCAAGAAATGCAGTTGAGCAAATCTTTTTTTCTTCAAATGCTTTTTCAATTTCGTTAGTTATTCGGTAAACCTGATCAATTGTCGAGTGATTATTCCGGAAACCGAATTGGTGGTCGGGAATTAAACGTTTTTCTTCAATAATTGGTAGCATTCGTTTAAGAAGCAATTTTTCAAATATTTTAGATATAATTGGTAAGAGAGAAATTGGTCTATACGATTTTTTCTCATTCGGTGGCTTACCCGGTTTGGGGATCATTATTACTTCGGCGACTTTCCATTGCGTGGGTACGTAAGCAAGTCTTAAAGCAGCGTTAGTGAGCTGTAAGAGCTTAACCATTGCTTTTTTAGGCAACTCTTTGAGGACACGACCGTTAATCAGGTAATTGTTCTAAAGATGATTTTAAAAATAAAATAATAAATATTTGCGGTCAACCAAGTTTTTCACTTTTAAATTGCTTAATCTAAAACCAAGCACTGAATTTTTTTGAAAGTCTTTTCTGCATCTTTGATGTTTTTATCTTTAAAAATCTGAAGGTTCTAGATATAGTCGACACTAAAAAAGGTATCCCGAACATACGCACACACAGATTTTTCTCTAAAAACCTCGGGTTTAGGTTCTAGGGATCTTAAAACTTCGATAAAGGTTTAAAATGTTCAATTCGAAAAATGACCATAACTTCCTTTGGGAAGTTATTAAACACCTTAAGATAGTTACACATATTCAAACCTTAATTCATTTTAAGTACAATTTTTAAAAAAGAATATATTTTAATAATTTTTTTTCAATTCTTTTCGTTTCAGGTAATTAAACCAACCATCTCAAATAAGGAATATTTCGTAAGCAATTAAAATGTTTTCAAGAAAAATATCTCCTCCAATATTAATAGCAGAAATAAAATGTTATTCTCACGCTTTTTACAACCATCGAACTCCTTTAAAGGAATATGTTCAAGAACTTAATATTAAACTTGTTTCTTAAGGAAATATTCAACAACAACAAGAACAAAAACAAAAAAAACACCGTTAGGAAAATTGATTTATCTCTGCATCATCATCATCTCACTCAAACAGCTTGTTATGCTAATTAGCCTATAGAAATTTAGTCATGCCGCACCACTTTATTCCATATATACTTTACATTCATAACACCTCTGTATAGACTCAAACTGGCTTCTAACTGTTTGTCAGTAGTTAGTAGGTGATGCAGGCAGAGTCTTTAAAATAATTATCTTCTAAAAATCTAAAGCAAAGATACTGAAAGCATTCAAACGATTTGTTCACTTTTTCGCCCGCATGCCTAAGGTGGTATATAATAAGATAAGTCTTTTTTCATTGACACTCTTTGGCGGACTTCGAACCTGAATTTCAAACAACCAAATGTCATCGTAGCTCGTCGCCCGCTCTGCCTCACCGCTGCTGGCGCTGCCGCGCGCCGGCCGATGTGAATCGATGAAACTTCTGACCCAGTTTCTCCGTTCGCCATAAATGTGAAGAAACCCGTTTGGAAGAGTATCCATCTACTATAGCTAAGCACAACACAGAAAATGTGCATTAAATTTCATTCATGACCAAGTGATCACATATAGCCGCTCAATGTATATGAAGCTAAAACAGGCACCAAAACCTTCATCATATCCAGTTCCATTGGCCAAGAAGTAAAATGTTGGACAAACTTCTTGAAAATAATATGAAAATAAAAACAACCATAACAAAAAAAATGTGCGGGAGACTGGTACGAATATTTTCAAGACTTTTTTTTATTGTACTTGAAGCTATTATAGAACTACATATTTCTATTAGAGGCAAAACCGACATGTTGACCGTCCATCGTCGTCGGCGTGGCGTTGGTTATCGTTACTTGAATACCTCATCTATAGATTTTCTAAACAATTTGCCCAATAGGCGCATAATCTTGAAGAGCTTCTGTAACCGGTATTTGAAAACGACTTTCGAAAAATTAGTACTGATGGTATAATTTGTTTTATTTTCTTTGCTTGAGAGATGATAGATGAAATGAGGCTTTGGTTAGTAAATAAATATACAGCCCAGTCGTAATAATGTGTCAATTGATAACAAACAAAGGTTAAATAGTTCATGCACCAGCCTAAAAACGTGTTTTGACAATTTAAAGATGACGAGGTAAATGAACTTCGTTACGTATAAGATATCACTGAGTGATATTAAAATTTCTAACTACTTCCATTATAGCTAAGTGATTTGATCGGTCCTTTTAAGTCAGGCTAGTTTCACACCTCTATTCGGTATTGTAAATGTTGATTCGATAAATATTTGTTTGCTATTTTATTGAAACCCTCCAGATACCACTGAAGATGCATATTTGGTTTGTATTGAGTCTCGCTTTAATTAAAGTAAAATTAACAGAAACTGAATGAAAACATGTGTGGAAGCTTAGCTTATGAACCATAGACCCGTGAATTCCTACCTTTTGAAACTGAATACAACTTTAAGGTCTGTTGAATTGGTCTAAAGCCAACTCCAAACAGAGTCAAGTTGAGAATAGAGGGGTTTTCAAACAATGATTCTTGGATTTTCTGAGCCCCAAATGCGCTAAAATATGCGTTAGTTCTTTTTGTTTAAAACCATATCGCCCAAATTACAAATGTCATAGCGCCCATTACAATTGTATTAACATTTTGTTGTTGCACGATTTGGGCAATATTACCGAACCTTTGGGTGTTAAAACTTTTTTGGGTTTTATGAACATCCAAATAAAAAGAAGCATTCGGTATTGTTGCCCAATAAAATATCTTCAATAAATACAAAATTTCCTATCGCCCAAAGGTGGCTCTATCACCAAAAAACTTTTTTTCAGAAGAAAATGCCACAAAGCCCAAAATCTATGTGTTATTGTAATCAATTTTAAAACATCATAACTCCCAAATTACGAATTGACATATCGCTTAAAAGATGTCATGTGTTTCAACATTTGGGTATTGTGATGAAGTTTTGGTTTTGTTTTTGGGCACTACGACATTCAAAGCCCAAAATAATGTTTGCTAAATAAAAAATTAACGCTAAAGCAACAAAATGTACCAAAATGAAAAATTGTATTCGTTGAAAATTTACAAAAAAAGCCCAAATTTAACAAACAACAAGAAATGTTTTGGATTTTATGACATTTATAAGTTTTGGGCGTTATGACTTTGAAAGTTGGTTTTCATGATATGACATTTTATTTGGGCTTTGTAACGTTTTCTTAGTGATATTTTTCAAGACGTTTCTCTTTTTGGGCTTTATGTGATTTTATGATTTGGATTTTATGTCGTTGGGTGATAATACATAAGATCCGATAGAAATAATAATCATCGTAATGCCCAAAACAAATGTCAGAAATCTCAACTCCTATGTCATAAAACCCAAATTTAAAATTCTTTTGGACAAAATGGCAACTAATAATTTCGGTGTTATTTTATTTAAAATTATTTACGACATTCGCTTTGAGTTTTTTGACGATTTTTTTAAAAACTTTTTGGGCTTTGAAACCAATTTAGGCTTTATTACAATTTAAGGGTTTGGGAGAAAAGACCTAACGCTGCAGAAATAAGTTGAGAAAAAAAGTTCCTCATTGCTGCAAATGACTTTGCATTCAAAATCCGGATCATTTCGATGCCCATTTGAAAGTCCCAGTCAGCAAAGTTAAGATTTTGCTTGCGTTCTTGTGTTAACTGGAATTTCAAAGCTTTGAGCTCTAAGTCTCTATGCAAAATACGATGTTAAATTCCAGAGATCATATCACTTACACTAGTTTCACTTTTACTGGCCGAGCAATGACTTCATGACGCCGAAAAAATACTATAGTTTTGGAAATTGTGATAAACAAATGTTAATCATTATTAAAAAGAATTTAAACAATTTCAACCCTTGTTGATGAGTGTTCGTTTCAGTTCTAGTAGTGGCATAATTTTGACTTGGCAAGTGTCAAAATAAGTTTCAAAAGTGACAGCTGTGCAAAAAGAGATATCGGTGAAGTAAAAGAATTTATTTATTTATTTTGAAATAGAATGTTTATTAAAAACATGAAAATCCTCGAAAATAGGGGACTTAGTCATATCCTTAGGTCAATTTTTGAAAGTAATAAAGGTAAAAATTTTGGTAAACAAAAAATATCTCACGAACCAATAACGCTAGAGACTTGAATTAAATTTTATATTATATATTGTAACGTGATACTAAACAAATATATTTTTGAATAAAATTCCAATTAACGGTTTTTTTATAAATAAAAAAAACTGAAAAAAAATATTTGTCACCTCGAAAATTTTACGAATAAAAATGATTTTATCTCCAAAACAATTTTGTGCAACGAAGAATAACGTTTTCAACATCTGATAAAATTTTGAGAAAAATCAAACAGACAGTTTTTTAACAAAAAATAAATACCTTAAAAAGCATTACTAGAAGTTCGTTCGTTTATTAAAATCCAACAGTCAGTTTTTTCATAAAAAAAATAAAATCTACAAAAAATAGTACCTACGCAAATTTGGTAAAAAATTATGTTCGGTTCTCGATATCTCGTGAACAATAGAAGATATTGACTTCAAATAAGTTTAATTCATCCAATTTGTATTTGTTTATTTAAGAAATAAAAATGTTTCAGAAATGCTACTAAAATTAGTAAAAATTGGGTTTAGACTAAAAATCTCGTTAACAAAAATTGATTTTGAAATTAAACCATTTCATCATATGCAAAATGTTGTTGGTGATTTTAAAAATTTTTAAGAATAATTTAACTAATAACTTTTTTAACAAAACACGAAAAATTGCAAACCTTTTAAGCAAGACAGACAGGATGGGAAGTTATCAGTATGGGTCGCGTCGCAGCCTTTTTTATCTTTGTTTGAAATTGAAGCTTTTGCAGCTAACATATTTCGTGACTAAAAACCCTAAACCTGCAGATGTATCCTATGTATGCACTTAAAGACAAGAAGTAATTTGTCGACATAATTTTACTTTGTAAAGTCCGTCGGACTTCAGCTATAGAAAATTTATCATTTGCTTCCTAAGTTTTCTTGAATATTTATACTTTTTATATAAATTATAATATATTTTACTTGTAAGGTCAGGGATTTGTTACTCAAAAATAAATTAACTATAAAAGCAATTTAAATATTTCTTCAATAATATTTTTCCTTCTCTTAATTTTAAAAATACATTTACAATTAAACTTTTGAAAAATAAATCCATATCTTATTTTTGTTCTTCTAATCTTTAGCTACACCAGCTGAATTTTTCGATATTCATTTTTTTTAAATTCAGAAAATACCCTAATATTGGAAAACCAAAGTTAAAGAAACTTTTCTAAGCCCAAATATCCCCTCCAAAAATAAAAAAATAAAAAAAGAACAACCATCAGTAGGTACCAAACGACACTTAAACTTTTTAAAATATATTTCCATTAACCTTACGTTAATTCTTATTGAGTGTATAATCTTTTAAAATGGTAGTTACTGGGTACATCGTATAGGTTAAGGTACCTCTGGTCTGGATTCTTAAGAGTTATTCCTCTCTGTGGGGAGGGATACAAATTTAAATTTACATTAATTGCACTTGTAAGCTTACGACGAAAGACTTTAATGGCTTTTAAACATTAAAAAAAAAAGTTTAAACATCGTCCTATAATCTACCCTCAGACGTTCATAAGTACAGACAAAAGAAAAAAGCTAATAAAAAAACTTTATGAATAAAAAATAAACATTTTTTTAATAATCAGCTACCCCCAATTCAAGCAATAACAATAATAACAACAACAACAGAAAACCCTTATAACAACTTTTTGGAAACGTTCAATAATACAGAAAAAAAAACCAACAACAAAGACAGCCGCAACAAGAGTGCGTCAAGCCAGACCGCCAGTAATCCCATAAGACTCATGTTTCATGTTTCATGAAGTTTACTGCGCTCCAAACCAATATTAGTGTATACAAAAGCAAAATAATAATATAACCATAAACAAAACACAACAACAAAAAAAGATATTAAAATTTCGTAAAAAGCGTATATTGTAAACTTTCAAAACAAAATGGAATACAAAATCAAATTGTCCATCGACCATGAAAAAATCGCATCTCTCTAGTTGTTGTTGTTGCAATTTCACTGAACCACAACTTTAGACAACATAGAATTTGGATTCAAGTCTACAATCTGTTATCCAATGCTTTTCTATACACGGAATAAAAATGATATAAAATCAAAGAGTTTGGGAACGCAGAACGATGGATTGCAATTAAAAACCTCATAACATATTATTTAAGCCAAAAACAATTTACAAATAACAATAAAAATAACAATTACAATTACAGATACAATTACAATTACATATTACAATTACAATTACAATTACAATTACAATTACAATTACAATTACAATTACAATTACAATTACAATTACAATTACAATTACAATTACAATTACAATTACAATTACAATTACAATTACAATTACAATTACAATTACAATTACAATTACAATTACAATTACAATTACAATTACAATTACAATTACAATTACAATTACAATTACAATTACAATTACAATTACAATTACAATTACAATTACAATTACAATTACAATTACAATTACAATTACAATTACAATTACAATTACAATTACAATTACAATTACAATTACAATTAAAATTACAATTAAATTTACAATTACAATTACAATTACAATTAATTACAGAAAATTTATAGCTTTAGTTAAATTTTCGGCATGAGATTTTCTTCTAAGTGTACAACGCTACCGCCTCTTTTAGCGCTTTCACAAGCAAATGTGTCTCTTACATTTTTGTATATAGAACTTGCATAGTTCACTTACTATGGTAAGGCATTTGTACTGTTTTAGTCTGAAATACTATTGTGGGAGGAACGCCATAATAAATTTTATTGTGAATAACAAATTTATCATAGTTTTTGCACAGGAAAAGGAAAGCAAAATAGAAGAGGCTGTATTTATTTTAGTTTGTTTTGTTCTCTTTTTCCATTGCAATTATTTTCACAATTTCTGTGAAGTGAAAACGGGTTTGTATGCGGCGAAGAAAATATTGAATATATAAATATTTTTGAATTTTAAATAATAAAAACAAAAATGAAGTAAATGAAATATCGGTGTTTAACTTTTTGTTATGTCAAGTTGAAGTATTGATGAAATTATTATTGACAATATTATCTTAGCACTTTAATGGGATTCAAGTTTAAAGTTGTTTTTTGAAATTTCGAATCTGAATAAATGCAACATGAATTTGTATGGATATTGGAATAATGTTTCAATACGTATTTTTTTATTTTATGTCTACAAATGGATTCTAGAATTTACGAAACCATATTCTGACCGATATGTGTCAAGTTTAAAATTGTTTAACCTAAATATCAAATCGTGGTTTTACTATGATCCTTAATAAACATGCATATATAGATATACTCATAGTATGTGTGTTTAATTTAGAAATTAAAACATATTTTTATTTGAAGATGCTGTGAGTATAAATGAGTTTTAGATGGTTTGAGGTATGTATGTATGTGTATCTTTTCAAAATGCATCATGATTGTGACTTTAACCTCATACAATATTATGTTTTGACACTTTAATAACTATTTTAATTGTGATGAACCACAACCACAAACAAGTAACCACTATTGGTATATTATGTTATTTTGTGTATATGCATAAATATATACATATATAAACTTGGAAATATTAAGTGGTTATAGATGTTTAAAATGCTATCTTGCTTCCTCCTCAAAACTTACACTACAATGAAATGAACATACAAATTGTTAACCCAAATCTAACCCAAGGTCTTCTAAAATATATTTAGAGAATAATTTATTGGTTGTTGTCAAATTAATTGTGGCCAGTGGTCAGTTTATTGAAATAAATCTGTTTCTGACTCATATAAAAGTCCTATTTACACTTTTGATGTACAATGTGCAGTGCACGTGTCAAGTTGACGAAGATAAAAGATGGAAATAGAATGCTATTTTTAATATACAAGATTCTACAGTTAAAGTTTTAATTTTAAGTACGAGTAGTTTTTGAATAAATCAATTGCTGTGGAAATGGTTCACGACACTGCTACGGTTGCAGCATCATACTCGTATCCTTTTCAAGAAATTTTCACATGACCAATTCATAAATTTGCTGCATTATGTCATTTATAACTTTACCATAATTCCATCTTTTAGGTCTTGACCTTATCTTTCACGTGGATCCAAAACTAAAATTTTAAAGGTGGACTTTAAACCTTTAAGCAAGGTCTTCGTAGCGAATTGTGCTCACCATTTATTGTAATTGCGTTGAAATTAAATATTTCCTTATCAATATCTTTCAATTCCAATCATACATAAGTTAGTAATTATAGTGTAATTCATTCACCGTAACATTTGCAATAATCCATTTTCGGATAATTAAAAACAGACAGTGATATGTACTTTGGGATAGATGAGCTTTTCAACAATCATGCTTTTGATTTTACGAGCTTCAAATGTGCAAATTCTGCTCATTAACTTGGCTTTCAAGGTGAAAATGGGCTTCATTACTAAAGATATTTTTTTTAATGAAAATCAGGATATTTTCGATGCATTTCAACACCCAATCAGCGAAAAAACAATGCTGCTTGAGATTTTGTGTTGACTGAAGTTTAAACCCCTAAAGTCAAGTTGCAAAATAGAGTGTAATAGCGTTAATAAAGTACATATTTCCAAAGATTGACAAGACATAGTTAATAACTTTTCGATTCTTAACGTCACTAATTTATCCCAACGACTTAACTTTGTCCACGTTATTAAAGTAGTGATGGATAGTAAAAAGAGTTTTTCGAACTCGGATCCGAAAAAGTGAGATACATTTTTAGAAATTAATAAAATTCTCTGGTATGTTGAGAGATGGTTTCGAAAAAAGTTCTGTTCACTATGCCAAGAGTTTTCGAGTTCTTCATTTTCGTTTGAATTGAAGATTCCACGGATAAGCTGAAAAATATTTGGCAGTTCTTGTAAAGACGGGAGACGGACATAATCCCGAAAATCAAAATCCCGAAAACCCAAAATCCCGAAAACCCACAATCCCGAAAACCCAAAATCCCGAAAGCCCAAAATCCCGAAAACCTACAATCCCGAAAACCCAAAATCCAGAAAACCCAAAATCCCGAATGGCCAAAATCCAGAAATTTGTAGGTTGTCTTTGCAATTTCCGATCTTATATAAAAAACAGTTTGATTTGATGCTATTATGCTTTTGCAAAGCACTTCGAAATCGAAATCCCGACAAATTTTTTGGGATTTCGATTTCGGGATTTTGGGTTTTCGGGATTTTGGGTTTTCTGGATTGTGGGTTTTCGGGATTGTGGGTTTTCGGGATTTTGGGTTTTCGGGATTTTGGGTTTTTGGGATTTTGGGCTTTCGGGATTTTGATTTTCGGGATTTTGACCCCAACCCTGTAAAGACTTCTTTTGTTGCTCTGTATCTGCTATTCAATTACCTTTGATACCTGTGTTACCATGTATCCACGCTTAAGATATATTGATATCGTCAAAGATGATGCTTCGAATATAATTCAGAGTAGAGCATTTATTATTTTCACTTTTGATTCCGATTAGGATTCAGGGTATCAGTGAGGATCAATGTCTTCTCTGCCCAGAGCGCTTTTAACCTTCAAGCGGTCGCGCGTAGTCGAATTGACCGCGCTTAGTACATTTTCGTTCATATTATTATTTTTACAAATCATTGTAATTCTCATTTCTAGTAGCTTTTTTCATAATTTTAAGTCCTTTTTTGACAAATTAGACTTTAAAGACAATGATAATGTATCTGAGTACAAATAAATAAATATTTATGGAATAATTAGTACTTTATTTCTCTTATTCATCCGATAGGTCTTTTCGGTTACGCGCGCCCGATCCCGTTACAAATGACCGCGCGACCGCTTGAGGGTTAATAATGCTATAACAACCAGCCGGGTTTGAGAGGATCCCTTGAAAGGTGATGTATGTATGTCGAATTTTCGTCTTTTTAGAATCCATCTGTGCACAATGTCCTCATGGGTTTAACGATTTCGATTAGCTCACGGTGAAGAATAGAGAAAAGTTGATTAGATGTTGGTTTTCTTTTTTGAAACTTAGGAGTCTGATTTCGATAGATAGCCAGTGTCTTTTCCATGGAGGAGGGAATGAAGACCTGAGGTTTTTTTGGCGATTCTAAAGGAACTCATCTATGAGTAGAAACGAGGGTTAATATTATGCTTATAGAGTATATTGAATTAAACCTGTTTTTTTTTTTTTTGCCGCAAAGTATTTCTTGTGAAGCTTTTTATGAAGAGGATGGGTTATATCAGTAAGGGCTTTGCTCATTAAGTTAACTACTCTCCTCTTCCCCAGTCTATTATTATTGATTTATAACCACCTTCTATTCTAAGAGCTTCTCTTGGTGTTATTCTTAGCGGTTTTGTAGATGTTCTGCAGCATTCATTTATAGTTATATCAATGTTCTTCAAGTTTTTCTTTGTGGTTCATATAAAGTGTGTGAGTCCATGCTGGAGGTTCCCTTCGACTAGAGCTTTGGTTATTTTAAAATCAGTTTCAAGTTGTGGTCCTTTTCGGCGAGAGCATATCATTTTCAGTTCGTTGTTTTCATGCTTCAGTTGGTTGATGATATTTTTGACTTGAAGGTACCATTTCAGATTGCCATGAAAGGTTCCTCCAAGTTTCTAACGTCTTTCTTGAGGCTAATCGTTTAATTGCGAATTGTAAGTGGAGTCGGTGAGCATTTCTTTTTGTCGGCAAAAGAGTAAGAACTCAATTTTCGATGGTGGAACAATCGGTCCTGTTTTTCGGGCCTAACTATAGATTTCAGAGTCTGCTAATTTTAAAATTGTGTTAACATTTAATGAATCTCCTGAAACATATTCTCTACCATAAACGCCAATAAAATCTATTTGAAATGTTAAACCTTTAGTTTTTAAGGAATAGAAAAAATTAATTAAGTTTTTTCGTTTATTTATTCTCCTCAATTTGTGCTTTAAGCTTAAAAAAAAAAATGATAAATTATATCAGATTTTTGTATGTTATAAACAAATTAGGTGGAGCAACAGTCCGTAGAGAACTAGGGCTTACTGACTTACAACTCTCAACCATTCCTGTGTGTGAGTCATTTTAGGGATGGAGACGACCTACACTTTTAATTCCGAATCCAAACGACTAATTTGAGAAAGCACTTTTTATGATAAGAATTGACTTGTCAATTCCTCGCAAGAGACAGTACTTTAAGGTGACACTGGCAAGGATTTAACTTAAGATCTCTGGCATGATAGTCCTACTAACTAAACATCACCTCCATCCATATTTTTGATGACGCTGAGGCATAATTTGGGTTCTATGCCGTTAATGTGCCGATTTATCTCATTCTTCAGCTCTTCAATTGTTCCTGGCTTATTGACGTACACATTTTCTTTCAAATAACCTCAAATAAATAAGTCCAACGGTTTCAAAGCACATGGTATTGACGGCCAATTGACATCGCCACCTCGTAAGATAACACGGCCAATAAATTTGTCACGCAAAAGAGCCATTGTTTCGTTAGCTGTGTGGTAAGTGGCACCGTCTTGTTGAAATCACATATCGTCCACATCTACACTGCCAATCACTAGGATGAGGCCACATATTTTTCAACCGATTTTCGTTCTTCATACCTGCTGGAAATTTCGTACCAATAAAAATTTACTACATTTGAGTAGGTAGATATTTTCTTTAAAAAAAGTGATAAAATTAAGGGGTTAAATAGAAAAAACAGTTGGAATTTCCCTACATTAATTAAAGAGCTACTTAAAAACAGTATGAAAAAGTGCGTCACTTGGATGAGGCCACATGAAGAATCTTATAAAATATCAAAAAAATGAAAGAAATGTTTACAGTTTTTGGTTTTCAAACATTTATTTATTAAGTTTTTCTCAATTAATAATGAGTATGCCCCCCATTTTTCGATATGACCTCTATTAGAAGGTTTGGAATGGAATCATAAAGTTTTTTTAAATAGTCAAGTGAAATCTCGTCCCAGGCATCACGGATAGCTTCAATTAAGGAGTCCTTGTCTTCAAATTGTCTACCGCCTTCATAAACTTTTCGAGATAGCCATGCCCATACGTTTTCGATTATGTTCAAGTCCGGTGAATAGGGTGGCCATGGCAAAAGCTCTACGTTTTCTGATAAAATCCAGCTTTTGACAACCCTGGAAGTGTGGATGGGGGCATTGTCTTGTTGAAAAATCCAAGGCAGAGGTCCAAAAATATTTTTCATCTTCGGAAATGAGCGTTCCAACAAGTATTTGTAGCTGTTTCCGTTCATTGTTAGAGAAAGAAACTCCAATTCGATTTTGCCATAGTAGGTGATAGCTCCCCACACCATAACACCTGATGTACGGCTGTGATGTCTTCCCAAAATTAGTTCCTCTTTTCTTAAATCATGGAAATAAAAGTTGTAACCATCGGGGCCGTCAAGGCTAAACTTTTTTTCATCCGAAAAGACGACGCGTTTCCATTGACTGCTCCAAGAGACATGTTCTGTTGCAAAGTTCATTCGCAGCTTCTTGTGTACTTGCTTTAGAACAGGTTTCTTTTTGAGTTTTCTTCTCTGGATAGTACCATCTTTTCTTATTATCCTTCGGACTGTCGAAATACTGGCTGATACTACGCTTTTGGACCTTATTTTAGTAGCTGATTGAGTAGAATTTGAAGCAATACGTAAAATTAACTGCTTTTCTCGGGATGTTGTTGCTTGGGCTGTGCGTCCTTTTTGGTTTTTTCCATAGTTTTGAGGATCAGCAAGATAGTTGTTTACAACTGTCTTACTTCTGTTCAGCTTCCTTGCTATTTCTCGGCTTGAGAGTCCCATTTCCTTGAAAGCATCGATTTGTCCTCTTTCTGCTACTGTCAACGTCTTTCCGGAACCCATTTGTAGTTGAAATTTAATAAAAATAGTTATTTGTAAAACGTTCTTAAATATTGTAACCCAAATTTTGAAAAAAATTGCTGATCTGAACTTCTACAACGAAATATTCGCAATGGCCTCATCCTAGTGACTCACTTTTTTATATCCTTTTTAGGTAGCTCATTCATTAATGTAGGGAAATTCCAACGGTCTTTTCTATTTAACCCCTTAATTTTATTACTTTTTTAAAGAAAATATCTACCTACTCAAATGTAGTAAATTTTTATTGGTACGAAATTTCCAGCAGGTATAAAGAACGAAAATCGGTTGAAAAATATGTGGCCTCATCCTAGTGATTGGCAGTGTATATCTTCTAATTTGGGATATAAAAAGTTCGTTATCATCTCACGATAGCGAATCATATCATTCACAGTAACTGCCTGACCGGCCTTATGATGCCGTCCGGCCATAAACCGGTGAGGTGAGATGATTTTTTTTCGAAAATTGATCATCCAGTGCTGCCATTTCTTGTCACCATTCTAACAATTGAAATAGATGGCGCTTCAAATGATTAAAAGGCTTTAGTTCTTGAGTCAATTACACCCTGTAAGCGTGTAAATGGAAGTCTTTATGCATAATGTTCGTCAACGAGGAGCGTGATAAGTGAAATTGTTGGACAGGACGATGAGTTAAGGTGGACAGCTCTTCAACCACACTATCGTCAACAGCAGCAATATTTTCTGCATTACCAGCAAGCACTGGTATTTTCACATCTCCTAAAGACCCGGTTTTCTAAAACTTTTGCAAGATTTTTCCGATTATACGCACATTTTGAAAAAATCGCGATTTTGATTTGAACGCCTTTAACGCGTTACTCAATTGTGTATCTTTCCATAATTTTTTTACACTTCAGAATTTCAGAAAGTAGTAAGCTTATAGCAAGCGTCAAACTACGATCAGAGGCTCATCATAAGTGCATAAAATTCAGATTGAATTAGTCCGAAATTGATAAATGTCAAATGTAATGAAGAAAAAAACTTGACGTTTAGGTGTGGCTTACATTCAACATCGGCCCTTAAAATTTGACCACCCTTTTTTTTCCAAAACAAAATGTATCCAAATTTCTTTAGCAAGTGTTTTGTGTTTAATATGTTTTATATTAAATCATATAAATTGCAACCTTAGAAGAAAATCCTTTAGCTTTTTAACCCCACAAACAAAGAGAAAAAACAAAAATCATTATATTAAACACCACAACAAAAGCTAAACAAAAAAAAACATTGAACACTGAATCCTTCAGGCATAAACACATGCTCAAGGAACCAGAAACAAACAACTGTTTCGAATCTAAACGCTTGGCACCTTTTTTTTTAAGGGATGACTCTGACAACATCAGCAGAAGGACACCAAAAAACAAAATACCAACAAAAAAAAAAAGAAAGGATTCCAGTCTGGGAAATAAGAATAATAAGAATAACATTTATGTGAATTTAAGTGGCAATAGGGAACAGTCAGCATTTGAGGATTCTCTTAAGTACAATGGGTTCTTGTGAATAAGGGATTCACAAAAACGATGCACAGTGGGGTAGTATATAACTCAAATTAATTAAATGAAATACTTTGATATATTTATATATGTACATATATGTGTGTATCTATATAATATTTATGAAAAGTTTCAAGACAAGAAAATCGTTTCTTTTTTTTGTGGTAGGTAATAATGATTTTCCTTTGTTGGTCTTTAAGAAAGTAAAATATTGTAATATCATGCTCATGGTTAAAGTGCGGTAAGTTTCTCATCTACCCTTTTGATAGTCGAGTCTGGTGGCTTCGGTGTAAAGCTGTATCAAAGCTACATCTCTCTTTATTGTATTCGATGGTAGATATGACTCCCAGAGGTGGGAGTTAAATTTTGCGTGTTCCATAATCGACATACATGTCTTTTTTATGGTTGATTTTACGTATGTTGATTCATAACTTCTCCAAAACCTTTGATAAAATAAAACATCGTTCTAATTTTATGTCCTTCCCCTTCTCCACTGTGCAAACAATATACACACCATCAGAACAAAAATATGCTAAAGATTAAACCTAATATAATTAAATTGCATTATCTTACGCAGAATGTTACAACAAAGCTTCCGTCAAAGCTGTGAATTTTATTTCCTTTATCCACAAACAAAAAATATTCATTACAAACAAAAGTATAAGGCACTCTAAGGTAGGGAGAGAGGGCTTTGGCCTTATTTGATGTCATATCGTATAAAATTCCCAAAGTAAAAGGCTTTTATATTTATTTTTATTATTATGACTTTACGGAAAGAAAGCAACTCAAAAATAAAAAAGAAAACGATGGAAAATATAATTTTTTAAGGGTACGATACGAGTATACGAGAGGTGTAAGCGGGGGAGTAAGGTATAGCTTGCAAAATTGTAAAGCACCAAAAATTTAAACAAAAAAATTCTTTCATCATCTAATAATGAAAAAAAAAAGAAACGCTTTTACAGAAGTTTAAAAAAAAAAAGTAGGTAGAAGTTCAGTGTTGCTTCATTCGATGCTGTCAGCGTTATACGTGCAGCAGTTAAGGAAGTACGCATAATCGCACAATCCCATCTCATGTGGGGCATAAAAAGCGATTGAAAAAGTAACAAAATTTATATAAAAATTCTGAAAGTTATGAAGTATTTTTATCATTAAAAAATTAACGTCAAAGTTTTCAAAACCTTAAATTTAAAAAAGGAAAGCTCTCAAATTTTTAATTTAGATAAAACGGACTGATTTATGTGTGCACACTTAAAGGCGAATTTTCGAATTGAAAATTCAGAGAGATTTTGAATCTAAGAATCGAAGTACATAAATAATAAATTATGTTTTATGAACACAAAAATACGAATTATTTTAATTTAAATTAAAAGCAAAGGGGATAACCTAGATAAATGAATGTGCTATCAATTTTTAAATAAAATATTTTCATTGAGTTTTGTTATGAACAATAAATAATAAACTTGCAAAAATCCCTTGAAATTAATAATTTCTTTAGGCTTCTTCTTTGGAAAACTTAATTGAGTGTTTATGATCCAGGGTAGATTTGTTTGCAAAAGTTTAATTATTCCTTTAGGTGGAAAAAATAAAAATATAAAACCATTAGAAAATAATCACATGATCATGATTAGATTTAATCTGCAAAAACGACTCACGCCCCAAGCTAGATAAGAAGGGTTTTGATGATATTCATAAAACTATAACTTAGAAGAAAAAATTTGGATTTGCAGTTGTATCTGGTTTAAAAGAAGAACTTTAAATAGAAAAAGCAATTAAGGCAAAAATCATATAAGAAATTTAATTCTGCTATAGTTCTTAAGGCCCCTTTTCTTTTCTCTTTAATTATAATATATCATAATAGAAGATTACAATACTTTTAGCATTCGAAATAGAATAGACATGAAAATTGATAAAAATGTCCCAAAGTCTTTCTAAAATTTCTATCCACATAGATATATTTTTTAACGTGGCCTCAAATATAAAAGTCTTGGAGTGTCAAATCACAAAAACTGGTGGTTATTTGTGATAACGTCTTCGGGAAATTCAACCTAGGTGACGCAGAACAACAGTTCCGCCTACCTGACCTCGACAAAGTGAAGATTGATATTTCGAAACCGAAGCCCAACAAAGCTGCTGGAGATGATGGCATCGATGCCGAAATTTTCAAAGCAGCAGACCATAACTTGGTAAGGAGCATGCACCAACTCATCTGCAAAATATGGTCGGAAGAAAGCAAGTGGAATCTCATTATATTTTGCCCAAAACCTAAGACCCTCTGAATTCCGCAAACTACAGAGGCACCAGTTTCCTGAACATTGTGTATAAAATTATTTCTGCTGTATTATGGGAAAGTTTTAAAGCCGTTTGTCAAAAAGCTGATAAGTCCATATCAGTATGGCTTCACTTCAGACCAGAAAAGTCTACCATTGACCAAGTATTCAAACAGGAACTTCAAATCGATATCCACCATTTAATTATTGATTTAGAATCCGCCTATGACGGTATTTAAATAGATGAAAATTTACAGATAAATGTCTAATTTTGGCATACCAGTCAAACTTTTCCGTTGGTGGAGAATGCACTTTGATCGTCGGAAAAGATCTCACTGACGAGTTTGATGACAAAAAGGTTTTGAGACAAGGCAATGCACTGTCATGCGACTTTTTAAATACCGTTCTGGAAAGAATTGTGCAAAACTCAATCGTCAACACTAGAGGCACAATCTTTCAAAGATCCATCCAATTATTCGGATACGCCGATGATATTGACATAATTGAAAGGTCAAAGCTTGATGTCAGTGTTGAGTTTTTGAGCTTTGCGACGAAAACAGAGAAAATGAGTTAAGTAGTCAATGAGAGCAAGAGCAAGTATACGTTATCATCAAGAAAGGACATTGAAAGACGACGCGACGTCTTGAACAAAACTGCCCGTCACCATATACAGCTATAACTTTGAGGTAGTTGAGGACTTTGTCTATACCTATTACCTATATGCACCTCTATAAATTCAGGGCAACACTGTTTTGCAAGTAGATAGAAGTCATATAAAAGTGTTTCTTAGTTTTTTTCAAATAAAATCAGTTAAAAGTCACAAAAAAATACAAAATAATTTCAAGTGATTTATTAAACAGTTGTTTCAAAAATCTACGCTGAATTCGACAGATATCCAGGTAATCTTAATAATAATAAAGGTAATCAGCTACCCTGAGTCATTTAACACGTCTCATGACCGAAAATAAAATAAATATCCACCAAACTTCACCTGAAGATTTAAACAACTCGTGTTGCGTATTTAGAAATATCTAGAATAAATTCAATCATGTCGATTCCATCCACTGATTTTGAAAGAATCAAATCAATTATAGACGATTCACTGTGCACTCAACTTGCGAAAGCAATCGATCTTTTGGCGACAAAAGAAGATGTCAACAAACTGAACACAGAAATTAACATTCTTTGAATTCAAAATGAAGTCCTAAATGACATAGTCTTATGTATACCCGGTGAAATTCATATTGCTGACACTAATGTTAATGTGCTTTTGTATGCGGATGACCTAGTTTTACTATCGGAATCACCTGAAAACCTGCAATTAATGATTAACCGTCTTTCAAATTATTGTGAAACCTGGGGTCTCTCTATAAACACTGAAAAATCGAGAATTATGGTCTTCACACATAGCTCCCGAAGTTTAAATAGAAATAAATGGTACTACAAAGGCAACGATATTGAAGTTTCTAAAGAATATAAATACCTACGAGTAAAAATGAATACGGTTCTAGACTTCAAAAACCACCTTCAAGGAAAAGCTGCTGCTTCATAGAGCTTGGTCAACATGACGTGGCGAAAAATATTTTACAACCAAAACATCACTCTTTCATCTAAATATAAAGTCTTCGAAACCGTAGTAAAATCAACACTCTGTTATGCTGCTCAAGTTTGGGGAATAGATGAATTTGAAGTGGTTGAAAAATTTCATCGAAATTTTCTGAAAAAAATGTTTCATCTACCAAGAAACACCCCAAATTATGCATTATATCTTGAAACAGGGTTGCCTAAGATTTTTATTAATACCCTTAAGTTTCAAGCAGACTACATTTTAAAAATTGCTTCACATTCTGATACTCGTCTAACGAAAAAATTGCTACACTACGAACAAAGAAACATCGACTGGTGGATGATGAAATGGCAAAATATTGCCTCTTATTACAACATTAATTTAGACTGCAACTTCAGTAACCTAGACTCCTTAAAAGAACAACTTTACTCCTTAATGCAAATAAATGAAGACTACACTCGTAACGCATTGATTGAAGAAGCACGACAATCTGAAAGCAGAATTATATATTCACAATTAAATTATCACCTCTGCAGTAACAACTACTTTCAGGTTTCAGGAAAACCTTAGCTACGAAGAAATATCGCTGCTGTTTAAATCGAGATGTGAGCTCATCTACCTTAACGGCAGTTCATACAATGGTGCATCCGACCAATTTTGCACGCTGTGCAACATGAAGACCAAAGAAGACAACTTTCATTTTATAAGCATTTGTGCAATCTTCAAACACCTAAGACTTGCATATCAAGGAAAGGAACATTTTACAATGATGGAAACATTAGAAATTTTAAACGGAAGAAACTGGAAAGAATTGTGTAATTTTCTTAAATCTATTATTAAATACAAAAAATTTGTTAATGACTGAGTATATCTGAAGTTAAATTTTCCTTTTTATTATGTTTATATAACTTTTTATTACCATTATAATATATTGCCATTCAAGCTGACGGCTAAGCCAAAGCTATCTCAAATTCATAACCATAATACTTAAACTTTGTAACCAAATAATTGTTCTAATGAATTGAATTACTTACTTAAACAAAAACTTCATCGCTGAAATAAAACGAAAAATAACTCTTGATGATCGCTGCTTCTTTAGACTTAGAAGGCAATTGTGTAATGAGTCCTCTCTCGAGCATCTAAAGTCACTATCTATAAGACACTCATCGTCTCGGTTCTCATTTATAGCGCTGATACTTTGATCTTGTCAAAGAAAGATAAGAACATCTTAGGATGCTTTGAGAAAAAAATTCTTCGGGTGATTTTTGGTCCCGTCTGCATAGATGGATAGTGGAGAAAAAGGTTCAATGACAAACTGTTCTAATTGTACAGCGATACTGACCTGGTTAAAAGTATAAAAGTCCAACGACTTAAATGGCTGGGTCATGAAGAACGAATGGACATCAACGCTCCAGTCCGAAATGGTCTTCGAATCCAATTCCGAGGGAGGACGAAGTAGAGAAAGACCGAGAATCAGATGGCGCACGCTAGGTGCGAGAGGACTATAATCAACTAGGAGTGTGAAACTGGAGATAGCTAGCTAGTGACCGAGCTGGCTAGAGACGACGCTTGATGGTTGAGGTCCAGGTCCGTCCTGGACCGCAAATCAGGTGGCGCACTCTACCATAACCAACTAGGTGTGTGAAACTGGTGACAGAGCTGGCTAGAGACACATGTTGGTTGAGGTCCAGGTCCGTCCCGAACTGTACACGTTGGTCATTCACATACTGATACGTTGAGGATTTAGAGGCTTTCAAACAGGTATTCTTGGATTTCAAGAGCTCAAAATGCGATAATTCCGTGTCAACGTAGTTACGACGATGCTAGTGATAGGCCGTCTTGAGTTCCTGTATTAAGATAACTTTGAAAGGTTTAAGACCTTTGTATTTATTCAAAATATGGTGTTATAAGTTTGTGGAATGCTTTATAACAATGATCGACGAGTAATCAAAAAACCAAAATACCAATGGGATTTTTTCAACACAAAAATGTTCATATAGTAAAAACTTCCTCGTGGGTGCCGAGCTGTAATTATCACCAGAGCTATCTTGAGAATTGCCAAGATAGGGATCAGCTAAAGTCAGGACTAATTGTGGGTTCCTTTACTCTTCAATAATTCAACCTAAAGCAATGTGTTCTGACCATTGATACAGGGTCCCTAATGTCCAGTAGAGTTGTGAGCGTCTTAATAATCCGATATGAAGAATCAAAGGCTGAAGGAGTAAACCAACCGGGGTCCGTCTTATTTCTTGCCTTATCGAGGCTGACCTTTTCCTTCCGACCTACTCGTGGGACTTTCATAATTGTTTTTTTTTTGTTCCAATGGTTGTTGCTGACAATACTGACTTCGCCAACTTTGAGGATGAACCTTTAGCCTAATTGAGTCGCACAGCAAAGGCTGCTTCTGACTCTCATATTTACCTACCTAACTACCCAGTCAACACTACGAGCTCAATTTATCTTAAGTGACGCAAGTGGTACGTATTCCCCACTTTAATAACTTATCCCAAAAGCTTAAATTTGTCCATCAGTCTCACTATTGTCGGTCCGAAAATTCGTAAGTTTATTTGCAAACTGTTACAAAACTTTCACCTTTTTCTGTAGTGAACTCCAAAAATGTCAAAGCATTTTTAAAGCTTGTATCGTTGCCTGTCTAATGATCTATCGAACCCAAAGAAAACTCATGGTTTGATTCGAGCTGTAAAGAGGTTATTAAGATCAAAGATGTAAGTTTTCGGATTTATAAAGCCAACCCAACTGAGGAAAACCGAAATATGTTCAAACAAGCTAGAAAGACCTGCAACAGTCATATTCGATGAACCAAATTTTTGCATGACCTGAAGTTGAGGCAAAAAATTCTACAATGTCCCAAAGGTAGTAAAAATGTCTGGTCATTTGTAAAAAACGTACGAAACACCATGTCATCCTCGGTTTCAACGCTCGTCCACAATGGCATTACCTATGTAAACTCGATTGATAAAAATTTGCCAAATGTCAAAATATTACAGTTTAAAAAAATGACATTTTGACAAAATAGCAGGCCATTCAAAATCTCTTGGAGGATCACCGAGAAATTTTATTTCTCGTTGTATTCAATTTAAACTGGAATGCTTAAAGTGTCCTTAATGAGTTTATTTAAAACTAAATAAGTTTATTTTTGGCAAGTAACAGTTCTTACTTATTTTTTTTTCTTTCAAAATTTAGAACATTAAATTAATAACTAAAATAATTGTCTATCATTTTCCTCATCAGAATGACAAGTACCGATATTTTCGAAACCACAAAATTTCCATATATTATTTCCGTCCGTCCATCCTTTAGTTAAAAAAAGAACACTTTAGCAGCATAGACTGTTTCATCAAATTTTCAAGGCCCGTCTGATTTAAACCCTTGAAATTTCGATTCTTATACCAATTTAATATTCAAAATTTTTACTTCTGATGTTCACATTTAATTAACACATGAATAAAATTTCTCATGGGTGATAAATAATTTTTCTTTCAAATCTAAAAGCACTCATTATACTTCTGCATTACACAAGTCCTTCTGTTCTTCGCCTTTTCATGACAAAAACACAGAAGTTTCTCTTCATGCAACAATAACAAAAATAATAAAATCATCAATAATATGGATTTAATTATAATAATAATTATTATTAAACTCAAAAACATAAAAAGAACTCACATTCAAGAGTCCACTCTTTTGCTTGTTTTTAATATCCATATTACCCGAAGGTATGAATTAAAAATCGATTTGGACTTCTTTTTTTTTCTGTAGTATGTTGTTATTGTAAACATAAATGTTGAATGAATTTTGAATGCCCGAACACTCCAGTTTCAGTCGATATAAAAGTAGTTCGAGGATAGCACTTTTCGCCGCGATACTATACAATATACATTTATTTATTTACTCGTATATAAATGAAGTCGAGAGAGAGAGAGAGATCATCCTGCCTGATAGTTCCAATTGAATTATTAAAACTTAAAATCGTATCATACTCTTGCCATGGTTTTTTGATTTTAACATCCTTTTGCTCGCGTGCGGAAGATGAATATTCATATTTTGGTAAAGTATTTTTATTTTTTGTTGCAGCCAATTTCGCCAATAATAATAATTATAATCATATCTATCTGTATACATATACACCATCAGTATGAATATTGTATATAGTAAAAATAAGTAAATAAATAAATTTAAAATACATAAATATATAAAGGTATAGCGAGACCTATACACTATACAGTGCGCTAAAGTTTCGTACCAAGCGGCGGCGACGATGTGGATCGATCGTAATTAATTAATTCTGAATGCATACATTTAAACTAAAGTTGCATTTTTTTACTATTTTAAAACGTATGGCATGAACTTTGAGCACCAAAGTATCGTTGTTACATTGCTGTTCAGAAAACAATTGACTTATAACTGAAAATATGACATAGAACCAGCTAAATTTTTCAGGACAAGAATCGACGAAAGTGACAAATATTTTCAAAATTTGTTAATATAAGGTTTACAAAAATAGCATTAAACAACATTAGAATTGCGTTGCTCCAATTTTTGTCAAGAGTCGAACGGAAAAAATAGAAGAACTTTATAGCCTCTAACCCAAAATCTATATAAGTTCACAAAAGCGAGGGAAATAATGTTTTTAAAAATCTGGAAGAAAAATTAATGAAATCTTATCGAACTGATACCTTGAACTCTTTTGATCAAACAACTTGACCTTCCCAGGTTCAACATTTGAGTCAAAGGAACAGAACCTTATAATTTTTCTTATTGTAAAGGGTTTTTCAATAAGAGCGGGTAGATGGGCAAAATGTCAATTTGCTGTGGCTTTTGCTGTGTGGGACGTAGCACGCGCCGTACTGCTGGAACAACATGTCGTCTAGGTCCATTTGGCTCAATTTGGGAAATAAGGAATTAGTTATCATTATCATCGTTATGTAGCGCTCGCTGTTGACGGTGACCGCCTCACTAACGTCGTTTTTAAAAAAGTACTGACCAATTACGCCGCCGCCGCGCCGTCGGCCCAAAATCCACACCAAACGGTAACTTTTTGAGGATGCATTATCACCTGGTGAACCTCGCGTGGGTTGGTGTCGTCACATATACGGCAATTTTGCTTCTTCACACAGCCATTCATCCAAAAATTCACCTCGTCAATAAAAATGATTTTTGGCGTCCTCTTAGAAACGATTCGAAGCCCAGTCAACGAACAAACGGTGTTGTCTATGATCATGAACTTTGAGCTCCTGGGTCAGTTAGATCTTGTACGGGTGTAGGCCCAAGTCCTGACGCAAAATTCGTCAAGTTGAAGTCTGCGAAAGGCCGAGTTCTGCCTCGGGTTCTGCTCTACACTTTCACGGACCGCGGCGATGTTCTCGTCCGATCTTGCTGTTGGCTGATTGTTTACTAAACCGGTCGTCTCAAATTTGGCCACCAAACGTTGAAGAGTCAACTGTGAAGGGCCACCACGTTTACAGTAAAATGGGCGCAATGCGTGCAACGTTTGCGTTAGCGGACACTCATTTTGATAATAAAGTTTAATCATTTGAATGTGCTGTTCAATCGTGTAACTTGCCATGAAGATTTGGCATAAACAATTGAATAATAAACAAAAGATTTGACAGATGTCACCAATACAAAATGGCCGCCACGGTGCGCCAAAATCTACCCGCGCCAATTGAAAAACCCTTTATATCATTAGAAAAGTGAAGTTAAGGTGCCTGATTCCAATTTTCCCGAAAGGGAATATTTGTTCTTACTTCGAAACAATTTTGACAACGGTGAACCTTTGTAGAGAGCTTCTTTTATATGCCGTTAACACTTTCGAAATAGTAGCCTAAATTTAAAGTGAAGCAAATATTTTAAAGGGGGTGAAGTGGAGTTGCGCCACGTAATTTATTTTAAGTGTAGTTTTATTACTGGAAAACAACTAATGGATTATGCCATTCTACATTAAGAAGATTATGACCATTCATAAATTTCTAGACAAAGATCTAAATCTTGTTTTAGGATGGAGAATTTGTATATTTAGCTATGTTTTTACCCGGTTTAATCAACCAGATAAAATTTAAAAGAAAAACTGCTTTTTAGAAAATTCTAGGGTGATTTAACCACTTAAAATCCAATTGTACAATGGTTTGAAAAGTGATTTTTTTCTTAATAATATTTTTTATTTATTCTACAAAGTGACATTATTAAAACTAATAAGACTAAAACTCAGTTTTTGAATAAAAGCTAATGGGGCCAATTTTTTAACAATCCTCGTTTAAGGAATGAAAACAACTCTATAATTAACGCAGGCCTTTAGTTGCCAGCCCGAGTCTAACCTTTTCGGAATTTTAAACACTAATGAAGGATTTTAAAGTGACCTAACGCATTTGTATGTTTTTTTTTATTTGCAAAGTCATCTGTTCAAATCCTTTTTTTTAACTCATCTTTAGCCAATTCACCTTTCCCGCTAAGATGAAGGGTGATTTTGTGAGCAGAAAATGATTTACCACAATCCACTGAATGCAATAATTTAGTGTCGTAGTCTATCAAATCGTGGAGTTAAAACGGTGTTGTTTTCTCGTGGTTTCAGTTACTTAGTGCATGCACTACAAATTAAAACCAAGACAGCTTTGTGTTTGTTAATTTAAATGATCAAAATTATCTTCTCTTCTTCTAAAAACATTTTTGTTTAAATTTTTGCTAAGAAATTACAAACATCAAATAGATAAAGTATACCTACTTTAAAAAAAAAACATTAAAAAATCATTTTGCTGTTTTTAGACCGTCAAGTTAGACGAGTGCTTTAACGTTAAAGTATACTTTAGATCATTTAAATTTACAAAAAAGTCTATCCTTATTCTAAGACTAAGTTTTAGAGTCGACTTTAAATTTCAATAATGAGTTAGAGTAGGTTTTAAATGTTTAAAATGTTCGCCATTAAGTTCAGTTTTTCAACAATATATAAGTTAAAAGACTTGAGCTTATCCTGTTATATCTCAAATACCTTTCATATTTTTGTGTTGCTTAACCTTTTTTTTGTAAAAATATAAGAAACAGATACCATTAAAAAAGTATTGATTAGGTTGGCCTAAAATCGAACCTCGAATTAAAATTTTTCTATCACATCTGTTTTTTAAAATATGACCCTTTAAACATTTTAAATTTTAAAGGCCAAATTTTTTAAGGCCAAGGTAAAACGCAACATATCCCTTAACAGTAAATTGTGTGATAATTTTGTAAAGTGCACATCTTTGTCTTCTAGATTCAATTTAAACCATTGCCATTGTAGTGTCTGAAAATTCTTATTAGTTATGAGTCTTCATTTGACTATAAATGAAGTTTGGAGAAACCTTGAATTTAAACCACCCATGGTTTTATAAAATTTGTTCTAAAATAAATTTGAATAACTGATTTCGAATTCGAACTTCAATTAAAGCTATCTGCTCAAGTTTTAAAAACACCCGTTTCAGCATAATTTGTATATTCTTAATAAATTCTTGTTAATATTCGTTACAAAAACAAAAATTACTTTAAAACCGTTTTGCCTGTTCTGTTAAGAACCTGCTAAAAACTGCATGAATATTACTTTTTTTATGATTTTTGTGAGAATGAAATCTTATGAATATTTGTCGGAAATTTTATGAAATACTATAAATAATTCAACTTTATATTGAAGACAGATTTGATAAACTATCAGAAATTGTATTCCAAAAAATAACTACTTCGTTGTTTTATTAGCTTTCACAAAACTCTTATATGTACATGTGTGGTGAATTTTTATAATTTTACAAATATTCCAAAAACCTGAAATGATAGAGAAATTTTTTAGTCGGGCTAGAAATGGCTTTCAAAACTAATCGAAAAATGCAACTTGATTGCCAGGAAAAAAAACTTGTTGATCAGTGTTATTCTAGGATATCATATTTGTTGTCATTATCATAGTTTAAAATAAATAATAAATTTGAACCAATGTACCTATAACTTACCTTCCTTTTTTCTTTTATTTTCAGGTATGTATACATACGTCATCTGGCATATAATTAAACAATTCTTAAAAGGGTTAATAATCTTTTAAAATGTCTGTGAGTAACTCATACCATTTCTTTCATAATTACTTTAATATACGAAGTCTTATAAAATTCACGTTCCAAAAAAAAAAAGGGTTTCGATGACAGAATTTGCATTCAAATCTTTGGAGACGACGCATTTTAACGTCTCATAATTGAATTTCCTTCTAACCTGATAGCTAAAAAGAGAAATGGTTTAGATTCCGAGCGCAACAAAATGGTCAAAAAAAGTTGGCTTAAAAGAGTCCAATGTAAACATTGTCAATAGTGTGACTTTTCGTAAAAACGTATAAAAAATAAGTTATTTCCAAATCCTTCTGCACAGTACTGTATCGCCAGTTTATAAACAAATGACCAACAAAAAATTATTCTCATGGACATCCAAAACTGATGCTCTACTGTTTATAGATACTTTGCTGCTGCTGCTGCTGCTGCCATTGCCAGTTAAAAGTCTTTATATTTAATTTATATGAAATACAGATACTCGTAGGTAAGTTCGTAGCACATCTATATAGACTCGTAGAGGTTTATTTTTGTACGAATTTCGAATCAATTGTCGTCAGCGAGGGTGTTCATGGATAAAAAGCATCCATAGGTATATTACTACCTATATAAACCCGTCCGTACTATGCACCAATTTGCATGGATCAGAGGAACTCAATTGTTGTGCATATTCGAAAACACTCTCTATAATCTGCATGAATGTCAGTTGTTGTGTTATGTTGTGTTTTAAGCCATCAAAAAGCATAACACTCAACGCTGCTGGAAATGAAACTATAGATGGAGCTGGTTTTGGTGTTGGTGTTGGGATGGGATAAAACAGCCAAAATAAGCTATTTTTCCGTTCCATTGATTGGTTTTGAACTTTAGAAATAAATAGATATCCATGAGATGCCGATCAGGGACTACACGACGGCGGGCGGCTGCATACCAGCATCGCGTCGCGTTCGCTTTTCAAGAGCTAATTGCTTGTTTTCGTTTTTGTATCACGAAGCGTGAAAACACCGAAAATCACTAGTAAAGCATCTAAAACTCATTCCAAAGACACTGATGCAGCGCGGCTCTGACGAAAGGCTGCATTCTATTTCATAGGTGGTGCGACTATGAAGAGCACAATAATTTCGTACCTAGGCACAGTTCTGATGTATTTCCGTAAAGTGTGAACTTTTTGGGATAACAAAATAACAACCTATGTTTGTACAAAGGCAACCATCAGACAGAGCATTTTGAGCTGTCTAATTCCATACACCAATTCACTGCCGAATTGGTTATGGCAGCCCAAGCACTTTAAGGCAATAACAATTTGTTAAGTTGCCACACCATAACCAGAGAGGCAAGATTGTTTGTTGTCAGATGGGGTTTCCTCTTTTCTTTTTTCAAAAAATAAAAATTGCGCGCATTTCTCAGGGGGAATAAATCAAAACTCAGTGAGAGTTGGGCAAAATGCTACATCACACAGCCCAGACACATAAAAGCTCATATATCTTACAGTGCCCGAAGAAAGTGGGTATAAAGCAAAGGTTTTATCATCTTCAAGTTTTATCATATAAAACACCTCATTCATATAAGTATCTCAAATTTTTTCATCATAATTCATAGTCATTCATCTTCGTTTTGCCCTCCAATGAATGTTAAATCAAAATTTAAAAAATACAGAGTTGTGTTTTTTTGGGAGTATTATGCATTACTTATTTTTTCTGTTGGGGGATGAAATGGTTTTAGAAAATTTCATCATTTAGTATTGGGAGTATCATTTCTGGAAGTCATTCATAATTCATGTGGATTCTGAATTTAAGGATTTGGACCCAACTGTTTGGCTTTCATTTTTGGTTTTTAATTTTTCAAAGGAAATTTAAAATAACTCGAATCATTCTGTTTGAAGAGTTGGTTATTTTACTTAAATTTCTTCTTTTTTTTTAAATACACAAAGATACACAAGTGGGCTACCTATATACATACGTATTACCTGAAATATTTATAAGTCGAAGTAAATCGGAATAATAGTTTATTAAAATTTGCGGTATAGGTACTAGGATTCGCATGATGTGAACTCCGTATGACAAATGAACTTTTGCTTTTACAAATAAGATTGATTACCTTCTACTTATTATTTTCTTTTTATTTCTCTCTTCATTAAACTTTGTTCTTTATATTTCAAAAATTTGTGATCCTTAGAAAATAAATTAGAGCTCTCATTGAGTTATTTGATTTGTGATTTTTGATAAATAGAAATATGTATACATAATATTCTCTCAGATGTGGAATTGAAAACTTTGCAAACAAAAATGGAGAAAACGAACTAACATTTTTCATTATCGTGTTATTATTGAGGGTGGTAGATGAGCAGAGGTGTTAAACTTTGGTAGTGTATTTCAATTTAAGTAAATAAATGATAACAAAAATATAAATAAATAAATAAATATAAATCAGCAGATTTATTGAGATAGTACTGTATTAATGATTTTCGAATAGTGACATCAGTTAATGTAATAATAATATAGAAATACGTTTATTTGGAAATAATAAAGTCCTTGAGCTTTGTGAGTTGAACCTATAATGCTATAAATACCCATTCGACCATAGACAAAAAACCCTCCTCTCTCGAGCAAGGAGTATTGCGATGTGACACCATTGTAAGAGCCCGTTCACACGATTCGGTATTTTCGCCGTATCGGATATTTTCTCGATTCGGTGTCTTTCGGTTGGAGTGTTCAGACGGTACGGTAATTTAACCGTACACCGTACTCAACCCTACACCGTACTCGGTGTAAAACACAAAAACGACTATATACTAGCAATACATTATTCCACAGTAGCCCAGACGAAAAATGACGCACTTTCGGTCAAAATACCGAATCGTCTGAACGCACTGTATGTAAATACATTGCCACTATAAACCGAATCGGTTTTTTTGCCGTACGACCGAAAACGATTTGCAGTGACAAAACCGAATGACAAAATCGACCGAATCGGTGATTTTACCGTATACGGTTAAATGCCGTATCGTCTGAATATACTCATTTAAATTATATTGCCACTGGCTTATACGGCAAAATCGCCGATACGGCAAAACCACCGATTCGGCATCGTGTGAACGTGCTCTAAGTGCTTCTTTGGAACATTTCTGTCTGATTTGTATCATTTATCTTAGTTTTATCGGTATCTTATTTGCAAGGAATTCTTTCAAACTTGAATTTATTTAAACCTTTTGTTTCGATATCTGATAAGGGTAATCGTATTGGAGCACAGTCTGCAATTGATACAACTTTATCAGAGAGTAAAATGAATATTCGCATACTTTTAAAGCGTAAACGGTTCAATGGAACACATCTTCTTTCGCACTTTTTTCCGTTTTTTATTTCATTTTTAGTGCTGATTCCGACAACGTATTCCGTTTTCAACATTTTCAATAAGAGCGCTACAAAAGTTTTTTTTAAATAAAACAAAAACGGTTTTAAATATCAATCAAATTCTTTATTCCTGTGAAAGTACGTTCGATGCCATTATGTATGCAACTCGATTTTTTTGGCATGGTCACCACGCTTGCAGAAGCCAGACGCTGAACCCAATTTTCGACGGTTTTCAAGCATAAATCGGTCACGTTCGATATTCGTACGAAGTTCATCATTCGTCGCTGGCTTGTTGGCATAGACCTGACTTGACGTTGCCCCACAGGAAATAGTCTAACGGCGTCAAATCGCACGACCGAGGCGGGCAAGCGACTGGACCAATTCGTTAGATAACACGTTCTCCAAACTTGGTTTCCAATAAATTGATTGTGACATTCGCTGTGTTGTTTGTGGCGCCGCGTCGTCGTCGTCCTGTTGGAACCACATGTCCTCCAAGTCCATATCATCCAATTGGGGCCAAAAATATTCGGTTATCATTGATCGGTAGCGATCCCCTTTTACAGTAACGTGCCGGTCTTGATCATCAAGGAAGAAGTACGGCCCAAATTTTTTTTACACTTCAGAATTTCAGTTGCCCTTATTTCTCAATAGATAACGACAAAAGTCGTTCTCGTTAAGGAGACATTTTTATCATCGTGTAGTATGAATTAAATTTTGTCAAAAGGTTTTGGTCAAGGTGTTTTCAGGATATGCATAATAATGGAGTGCCGGCCCATAAACCACACCAAACCGTAATTTTTTCGGGATGCAATAATGACTCATGGAGTACGTGTGGATTGCTGCCTGACCAATACCGCATAATTTGTTTATTGACGCAGCCATTCAGCCAGAAATGAGCCTCATTGCTGAAGATGATTTTTCGATGAAAATCCGAATCATTTTCAAGTTGTTGATCAGCCCAATTCACGAACATACGACGCTTCTGGTGGTCAAGCGGCTTCAGTTCTTGCATCAATTTAATCTTCTAAGGATGTAGGCCAAGATCTTTTCGCGAAATTCGCCACAACGACTCGTCACAGAGATGCCCAACGCTTGAAAACGACGTGTGAGAGACACATTTTGGGCTTTTTGCAACAAAATCCTCAGCGGCAGCAATATTCTCGACACTACGGGCACTTCTTTGTCTCACGGAAACATTTTGTACTGTGCCTGTGGATTCAAATTTTACCACTAGACGCTCAATTGTTGATCTGCTAGGATGATTATGACGATCATAAATTGGACGTAGCGCTCTTAACGTTGAGGCCACTGACTCCGAATTTTCGTGGTAAATTTTAATAATTTCGACTCATTGTTGGCTCGTTTATCTTTCCATCATGAAATGGCAAACCTTACTGAAGAGAAATGTCAAAAGAGCGGCAAGAAATATGGCGCCGTTTGCTGTCCCTGTCTATCTACTTTTGTAGCGTAACTGTTGAAAGACCCATTATATATTAAAAATATTTGATGTTAAATTTTGAGACTATGGGTTACAAACTTCATCTCGGGTCATTCAATATAAGTAGTATTAGATGGTTTGATATCCACAGAATAATCGCTGGTGTGCCCCAGGGTTCTGTTTTGTCTCCGGCACTCTTCCTTATGTTTATAAATTATCTTTTTACAGAAACTTTTTATGAACTGAATAGTTTCACTGAGGATGTGGACTTTCAACGATAACATATGATAAGCACATCAAATTATGATATTGGAAGCATTTTACAATTTGAATCATCAAATGTATAGATTTTAATACTGTCCCTAAAACACAACCATCCCCCAATAGCTTTATCGTTTCCGCCTTAGAAAGAGGTTTCGAAGTCGATGTTATTTCAGCAGATTTAAGTAAGTTTAAATTTGACGAATTCTCCCATTGACTTATACTCTTCAAACTGTCCGTTCTTGGCTTTGAACCATTTTTTATAAAGTGTATTTCCTCTTAAATTAAAAACCGATATTACAGCGTTCATTTTAGATCTGTCACCTCATACCCTTTCTTAGCTACCTCTGGCGTTCCCCAAAGAAGCCACCTAGGCCCTCTTTTGTTCTTTCTTACAATCTCCGATCTTGAAAGGGTCATAAAGCATTCTTCTGTCTGACTATATGCTGATGATACTAAATTTTGCAAGACTTTTTCATCAATACATAACTCATCCCTTATTTTACATGATCTTGATTGTTATTCACCTTAAGGTCTTAAAAACTGCTTGGAACTTAATGTTGCTAAGTGCCAATCAACCATTTTTTTCACGTAAACGCTTAAAGACTCCTTCACGAGTCTACCTTTTTTACAATCAACCCATACCTATTGTTAATAACATTCCTCTATAATAGAAGATATCATTCTCAAAGCCAACTCAGCACTTGGTTTCGTAAAACACTGATCTAATGAATTTTCTGACTCCTATGTCTCACGGTCTCTATACACATATATAACGTTTTGGTTGCCCACTTTTCAAATACGCGTCTGAAGTTTGGTTCCCTTTCCATAGTATTTATATTTCCAGAACGAGAGTATCCAACGCCGCCGCCGTTTCCTTCGCTTTTCTCTTCGTGGTTTACCTTGAAACAATCCTCTTATTCGTTCTCCCTATTTTGACCGCCTGAAACTTCTCATATTGAACTCGTTAAAAAAACGTAGGCAAATTTCAAACATTCTTATTTCATCGACTCTTGTTTTGGTTCCATTGATTGCATTTCCTCTACAACTCGAACTCTATCTCTTTTAACACTAACCCTCGTAACACCCGTAATCCTCTACTCTTTTATATTTCTTCCCACGGAACCTCCTATGGCTCCAAGGAACCTTTATCTCGTATGCTTCAAAGTGTAAATTCGCACTTGAACTTTTTTGATTTTAACTTCAGTGCTGGCTTGCTTAAAACTCCGTCTTCTGAGTCGGCCTTCCCCTCCACAATCTTAGATTAAGTTCTTAGTTAGAATTAGCTTATATTAAGCCGAATAAATGGGGGGGTTTTGCCCCCACCAAAGTTAAAAAAAAAAATCATCAATGAATCTTCAACGGGGGGAACTCAACAGCTCACACTTTTAAGTATGTGCATCACACACCATCTTTTTTGGAGTGGTCACAAATGTGACAATGTCAAAAACTCTGATAAGTGTAAAGTTAGTTTTTCTTAGCCGATGTTTGAAGGTCTTTTTATAATTTATAGAGCCTTTATTCGTCCGAAACTCTCTTACAAATCCCATGCCTGGACAGGTGTTCGGATTACACACTCGAGTCTCTTGGACAGATATAGAAATGATAGGTGACCTTTGCATAACAGAACCATTTGTATCTCTTTAGATCTCGGCAAGAATTAATATATATGTTTATCACTATTTTTTAAAATAATTTTCTGTGAAATATCCAGTTACATTCCTTTCCTCAGAGAATTCAAGCGTAACACTCGTAATTCTAGGAATGCTAACCATCTTACTTTTTAGGGAAAACAATTTCTTTAATACTTTAAAGTCCATGAGTTCTTTCTTTAACCGCACAACGAGAATGTTGCATGTAAAAATCGTCGAAAACATATATTTTTACCATCATTCCTTTCAATGGCTGGAATTGTTATCTATTATTAACACATTTTCTTCTATTGTTAGAAATGAAAACAAGCAGTTTCATTTTCCTTAAATATCAACTTCATAAAAGTGAGTGTAATAATAAAAGCTTAAATTCTGAAATTCTGTATCGAAATTTCTTTCTTTTGGCATTCAGTTTAATTTTATTGTCTTTCTTTCTTCCATTCCATTCTTATTTATAAGGAAACAATACCAAAAGTTGTTTATATTTACCAAATACTAAATTAGCCCTAAGATATTTAAACTTTTCTCTTGTGCACAGAAGCTCGAACTTCAAAGACTATTTTTTTTTTTTTTTTTTGAGAAATCAAAGGACACAACGAATTCTATTGTCTATTTGTTGTAAATATATAAAATACAAAAACAAAGTTAAGTAAAATATTGTATAATGAAGAACACAAAACACAATATCATGCACCCGCACAATTTATGTGTCACTAAAGAAAATGGAATAATTTTCCAGACACAAATTTTCAAAAGGAAAAACGACAGAAGTGCAATATTACTCTCAAGACAGACATACAATTTTGTTGTAAAGTTTATAAACACTTTTCTTATGTACTGTAATATATAAATACATTATATATGTACATGTGTATGTAAAGGTATACATCTTACATCTTTTGCAAGTCAAATCTACATATATACGTATAGAAGGAAAATGTTAAAATTCCTTCGTAGAAGAATTAAACAACCTTTAAGAACAACAAAATAAGCAATTAGTGAACTTTTTGTACATAAGTCAAAAGCATAACAAAGGAGTTTTGGAATTGACATTGGCATATTAAGCAAAGTTTATGTTTGTGGCTTAGTAGCTATTAGCCACTTGCAACAAATTTTCATATCGAGACAGAGTTTTAATTTTTTTTCTTCTACGAAATGTAAAACACAATTTCATATTATCATAATGTTAGTAAGTTGTTAAATTCAAAACGAAGACATTAAAATTACACTGGCTTTAGGATGTTCAAAAATTGTTTTCTTTTTTGTATGCCAAAACCTTTCTTCTTAATGACTAAACTCTGAGAATGACCTTGCCACGATTTTCTTCAGTAATATAACTTCTTAATTAAATTATCTTAAACGTAATCGTAGACCTTAAGAAAATATCGTGGAAAACTTTTGACAACCTTGAAAGAGTTTTCAACCCCAAAATATGAATTTCGATTGCAGTTGTTTAACGCACATATTTATTAAATTAAATATCTTGTGGTAAGGCTAATTATAAATTCACTCAAACATGTCTTCACATTATTTGGTAATTAATACTTGCATGGAGGTAATTCATTTCCCAAGAGTATTTACGAAAGTTGATAATTTAAATTGAAACATATTTATTTTCCACCATCTAAGCATAAAACTGGAACTTCGTTTGAAATAATGCTGTGCGAGTATTTTGTACTGAAGCACGATAAAAAATGAAATGTAGAATATACAGAATATACAGGGTTTGGCTTTTCCAATAAAAGGTTTAATTTTGATATAAAAAAACAGAGTATTTTTTAAGAGAATTCAATGGATGTTTATTTTATAATCAAGCCATTAACCTTAACAATATGAGGTTGGGCTACGATATCCTCTTCATGACGAGTTCCATGACCAATTTTTAACTTCCCATAGGAAGTTATTGTAATGGGCCCGATTTATCAAATTGAAAATTTTGACATTTCTCAACGTTTCAAGGCCCCTAGAGTCGAAATAAAAGATTTTTAGAAAGATGTCTGTGCGTGCGTGTGTACGTACTTTCGTACGTCGTTTTTTTCGTCGTATATAGCTGAATAACCAGCAGAGATATCGACTTCAAATAAATTTTGTTATACAGATAATAATGCAGAAAGGTGCAGAAAGGACTCTTAAGAAAATTGCGTGGGTGTTTTTTTTACTATAGCAGTTTAAAAAAAGGAGAAAATTTTGGTTAACCCTAAATATCTCACGAACAAATAACGCTAGAGACTTGAATTAAATTTTATATTATATATTGTAACGCGATACCAAACAAGTATATTTTTGGAAAAAAAATCCAATTAACGGTTTTTTTTATAAATCAAAAAAAAAACTGAAAAAAATATTTGTCACCTCGAAAATTTTACAAAAAAAAAAATGATTTCATCTCCAAAACAATTTTGTGCAACGAAGAATAACGTTTTCAACATCTGGTAAAATTTTTAGTAAAATCGAATTGACAGTTTTTTTTATAAAAAATACAAACCTAAAAAAAACATTACTCAAAGTTGAATTTAGACTTAAATATCTTTTCGAAAATTTCAGATTATTGCTTCCAACTTATTTTATCTTATAAGAAATATTGTTTTCAACATTCGGTAAAATTTTGAAAAAAAATCGAATTGACAGTTTTCTTACAAAAAATAAAAACCTAAGACAAAAAATGAATAAAAGTTAGTAAAAATTGATTTTCGACTCAAATAACTTTTCAAAAATTTGAGACATTGGCCTTAAAGTAATTTAATTTTTTTAAAAATATTGTTTTCAACATTCAGTAACATTTTGAGAAAAATCGAATTGACAGTTTTTTTACAAAAAATTAAAAACCTAAAAGCAAATTAACAAAAAATGATAAAAATTGATTTTTGACTTAAATATCTTTTCAAAACTTTGAGATATTGGCTTTAAACTAATTTTATCTTATGAGAAATATTGTTTTCAACATTCAGTAACATTTTGAGAAAAATCGAATGGACAGTTTTTTTACAAAAAATTAACAAAAAATTGTAAAAATTGATTTTTGACTTAAATATCTTTTCAAAACTTTGAGATATTGGCTTTAAACTAATTTTATTTTATGAGAAATATTGTTTTCAACATTCAGTAAAATTTTGACATAAATCGAATTGACAGTTTTCTTACAAAAATAAAAACCCAAACAAAAATTACTAAAAGTTCGTAAAAATTGATTTTCGACTCAAATATCTTTTTTAAAATTAAAAATATTGGCTTCAAACTAATTTTACTCACAGAAAATATAGTTTTCAGCATTCATTAAATTTTTCAGTCAGTCAGTTTTTTTCATAAAAAAAAATAAAATCTACAAAAAATAGTACGCAAATTTGGTAAAAAATGATGTTCGGTTCTCGATATCTCGTGAAAAATAGAAGGTATTGACTTTTAATTCATTTCATTCATCCAATTTGTATTTGTTTATTTAAGAAATACAAATTTTTAAGGAATGCTACAAAAATTGGTAAAAAATGGTTTTCGACTAAAAATCTCGTTAACAAAAACTGATTTTGAAATCAAACTATTTCATTATATGCAAAATATTGTTGGTAATTTTGAAATTTTTAAGAAACAAAACACAAAACCCTACAAACTTTTAAGCAAGACAAATCGACAGACGGGGTGGGAAGTTATCAGTGTGGGTTGCATCCCATCCTCTTTTTATTATTGTCCATTGAGTTCCATTTTTGAGGTCTTGAATCTATAACCTTATCTTTTAAAAATTGCTCTAAAACAAAAAGTCTAAGGGTGCTTAGTCACAAGATCTCGGTATAAAATTTGAATAACCTCTTCAAAAATTAAACATGGTCAGAAAACTGCTATCTGTTTTCTTTTAAAAATAACATTGGCCACTTCAATATATACATATTTCTATTCCGGCCATAAAATGTCATTATTCATAGCTCAAAAGTAACATCTATTAACCTTTAGAATTGCATCAGCCTAATTTCCTAATAAATGAGGCACAATAACACCACCATTTCAAAAACCACATAAAACATTTATACATTTAGTATAGAGAGGCTTTTTAACATCTTGTTTTTAATTTTTAAGCCTAAAAACGAAAATTGAGACATCAACCCCAAATAAAGGAGAAAAGTTATTACTTTAAAAAAAAAAACTTTAATAAGTTCTGAAACCCGTGTAACCCTTTAAAATTTTAAAAATCTATTCAACGACAGCTAAATAAGAGCACCCATAAACTAATATTGTTAGCATAATTGCTATCATCCGAAAAATTGTCACTCTTACACATTAAAATGATTTTACAGTCAATCAGTGAAAACTCCAGAGTACAATAAAATTGTTATTTCAGAAACCGAACCACTCAGCCCATTGAGATTAAGACGGAATTCTTAAGCTTTCCTCAGAGACAAATTAAAGCCTTTTCGTGAAAACTTCTTCATAACCAAAATTTATTTTGATTTTTTTAAAAATTCTCATTATACAAACAAAACACAACTTAAAAACACATTAAATTTCAACGCCAAACCCTTTGATAAAGCCTGCAATAGAGTTCAGGCACATTGCGAGGATTTGAGGTTTAGCTTTAAAATATGTATTGTACACTATTCCCCAGTGTAGAACATCCTCCTCGATAGCATCCACTTTAAACATAAAGCCTGAATTGCACTTCCTATATTTTTGATACTCAAACTGGGAGCAATTCGATTAGAAAACTTCCGAAAGTTCGATTTCATTATGCCATCCCATGAACCTATAGTCCTAGAGTATATGGCTTCTATAGTCGTATACGTATAGATACATATACATAAAGTTGCATTGTTTCTAAAATTGTGTCCGAACCGCGTCCAACAATCGTAATCCTAACGCATTTTTTTGATATATATTTTATAACAAAATCCATATGGCAATGTTCGTTTTCAGAAGATTCCATCATAACCGGATGAAGACATCCGTTTAGCTCTGTATATACATAGATCTGATATACCAATCCTTGAAACAGACCCGTTTATCGAGGATACCATTATACATATGTACTGCACATACAGATACATGTGTACATTTTTTTTGTATAGGAAAATTCGTTGTTACAGGATATGCGCTTTACTGCCCCCAATGATAGTGGTGAGATATTTTGTAAACTTTTCTTTTTTGTGTGCACTTTTATGATTTAATTTACTCCGATTTCATAACAATGGGGCAAGCTCTATGGTTAGAAGACTTCTTTGGAAACAGCGAAAAAAGCAATATCGCATGTTGGATGCTTCTATATGGTTTTGTTTCCGTTCTTTAAGCAAATATAAACACTGAGAAAAAAAGTAGAGCTTGAAATTTCAAAAATACATTTAACATTCAAAAAATAATTCTTATTTTCTGTGTATAAGATCTGATTTGTTTTCCCTTTTGGATTATAAAACTTCCTTCCTAACCGTTCAATACAAGTTGTATTGGATCGCTTCAAGTCTGTGAGTAATAAAATAAATGCTGGAGTCCCCCAAGGTTCCGTTTTCACTCCGACTCTCTTCCTTATATTCATAAACGATCACTTCTGCTATTTTTAATCCATTTAGCTGTTTCGCTGACTACAGTTTTCACATCCTTGTCCTTCGGATGTGGAACTCATTAAATTCCGATCTTGAATTATCAACCGATTAGAATTTAATGCTTGAAAAACTTAATGCTGTCTCCTGTCTTTAAAGCATAACCCACCCTGATGCCGCTATACATGAGTGGCACTTGCATCCAGGATACTAATCAACTTTCGCCTCTTATGGAATGATCACACATTCGACATTGTCAAAAATTCTGCTAGGTGTTTAGAATTTCTGCGACGACGGTTCCAGAAATTGTTCACCACTTCTGATCTGGCAACAATTTACAAAGCCTTCATAAGTCCAAAACTTCAATATAACCCGCATATTTGGCAAGTGTCAAAGTCTAAGGCTTTTGGATAGAATTCAAAAAAGAGCTTTTAAAATGATAGGCGATAAACCTATAACCGAAACAACTACATCACTCGAAGACTACCTCAATGTTTCATGTCTTCGTTGTTCTACCGATATTTTTATACAAACAATGTTTTGTCGAATTAGCCAGCTGCATTCCCCTACCCCTCCAACAATTCAGCTGTAATACTCGCATTTAGAAGAATGCTCATCAGTTTACCCTTGAGCTTAATTTCAGACATACTGTCAAGTATAGATAATTTTTTATCAACCGCACATCGAGAATGTGGAATGCTTTACCCAACTCAATTTGTCCTTCTCATTTTGATATTCAAAGCTTTAAAACCAATGTGCACCGATATCTCCTCTTTAATCCTTCCCTATTTTCCTAAAGCTCGCACTGTCAAGGGTATTAGTAACCCCTTGAGTGCCCGTTAATTGTAAACACAACAAAAAATTCTAAACTTTTCTAGAGAAATTTGGTTAAATTCAAGCCCTTAGAAAGCTACTGGTACTGTAGAGATTAAATTTCAGGTCTGAGGCTGTCAATTGACATTTCCGCGACTGTGGCAAAGTGCACCATCCAGCATGAATAAGAACTCTTTAAAACCATGTCTTTTATTTTAGTAAAAAAAATAGTAAAAGTTGGAAAAACATAGAACTTTAAAACCCACCGTTGACCGAAACGTTGTTTCCAGACTCATTTTTGAAAAATGAGATGCCACAACCAATTGTTTTCCAATCCAAATTGTTATATGGTTGAACGCCTTCAATTGCTGAGTCAATTAGATCTTGTAAGCAAATAATCCGAGATCATTGTGTAGATTTCTCCTCAGTGAAAAACTGTTGAGATCGATGGCTTTGACGTGTTGATTTTCGTGGAATAACTCGACGGGACCATTAAAATTGTCTACTAGCAATCTCACGAACTTTTTACACAAACTTAAGTATGGCTTGATGAGTCCCTAATTTAGGCAAAAATTGCTTGGGCTACTAGCGTTGATTCAGTGTAAAGCGTTTTTCGTTCCTCGGACTGTTTGAAATATACAGTATTGTGTCTTTTGTAGGTTTTCTAAATCATTGAGTCTCTGAGAGCTTAATCTTCTTTCAAGATTTTTAAATAATTTTCAGAATTTAAGTTACACTTTAAGCGCCAGTATCAAAATTACATATACGTTATACACGTACAAAGGACAAGCTAAGCTAAGTGCATTACTTATACTATTTCTAGAGAAGCCGTATTCACTTTTATCAAAAGGTGTTAACTGTAACTATACTGAATATAGACGACACACTGATTGTAATGATTTTAACCTTTCTATATGTTCCATAGATCTCTATTTCCTACATACATACATACATATATCAACTGATTTAAAAGTCATCTCGTGTTCATTCACCTATTATACCAACTTTGAACGTTGAAGGTATATCATATCATCTAGACTTGCACTTGTCCAACAGCAAATAATTACTACATAATGTCATGCTATACATCAGTAGTTTCGGTTGGTCGCATGCACTGCACACTGCAACTGATGCACAATACAGTAGGTACCGCACAGCACAGCACAGCACAACACGACACAAAATAACAAGGACTTTATATTGAGCTTTCAGTCAGACACTGATGATGCCAAATCGAGTTTAGTCTTGCTCTGTTCACTAAAGGAATATACATACATTTTTGAACGGTGTCATGGGTTCATAGAAACCGCATCATGTCCATTTGTACTACATATGTATAAACGTTACGTTCATATATAGTGCTGTCCGGTTTTTCGGTCAATTTGTAACTGTATAGAGAACTAAATGTCATTTGACTTTAAATTCAGGAGCGGAAAATGTGAGGGGTATAAAGGTTTAAATTTTGAATAAACTGATGGATTTACCTCACAAGAAGAAAGCCGATCAGCAACGGTACGGTAGAATTTGTTGTTAGGAATTCCTAAAATTCCTGAAAGCGTTCGAAAGCTTGGTGCACAAAGTATGTATCTTTTTAAGCTAAAGGGTGGTTTTTAGAGTTATATAGCTTTGAAATAGAAAGATGAGTTTTTTTTAAATTGACATGAAATGTATTTCTGGCATATGACCGCGACGCGACGGCTGGCTCGGACGTAGTCTAACATTTGTGGCCGTATATCGTCAATATTGAAGTGAACGTTGTCCTCCAAGTGGTCAATCATTTCGAGCTTATCGGTGTAGACTTGTAACTTCACATATCCCAAAAGAAAATAGTCAAACGGCGCGGCCGGCGTTAAGCCGCACAATCTTGGGAGGCCAATTCACGGGTCCCTAATGTGAAACTATGCGCTTATTAAACCTATCCTTTGCCATCTTGTTGAAATCAAAGCTCCATCACTTCAATTGATCAATGAAAAAGTCAGTAATTTTGTGCAATATTGACTGTCACGTTCTGGCTAGCATCGTTTTTAAAGAAGTACTGACCAATTATCCACCAACTCATATAAAGTACCCATTCAACCAAAAGTGAGCTCTGTCGCTAAACAAAATCCGCGCCATACGTACTTTAAACAAAACCATGATTTGAAGAGTAAATTCGCACAATCTGAAAGCGTTGTTCAGGCGTCAATATATTAATATTGAAATGCCAAACCAAGTTTAAAATAAATCACTTGACAATATGGCCGACAATTAAAACATTGTTGCCAACTTAAAGTTCTATACCTATAAAGACACCCATTATAAAGTTAAAGTTCCTTTTCACATTTTTAAAAGGTGTCATGTATAAATTGCTGCATTGATATAAAATGTTGTCTGCTTCGATCTGACTTAGAAGAAATATAGCAGACATTTTAGTATTGTAAAGTTTGTAGTCAATCTTGGAAGCAATATGTGGCTTATAACCTCCCTTGATCCGAACCTGTATCATTTCTGTCGCAACATTTTGCCTTCGACAGCATTAAATTCGATAAAGAGTAGCTACCTCTTCCTATACATTTGTTACAATAGTTCGTCCGTTGCGTTGGTCGTCGGGAATCAGAACCATGTTATGGAGAAGCTTCATTTCACTTCAATATTTTATATATATAAAAGTGCATTTGTGTTTATACGCCACATGTGATAATTTTGTTTGGTTCAACGATTATGCCACGTTATCATATTGAGTGTACACCAGTTTGATAAATAAAGTGTTAAATATAACTGTTACTATTAAATTTAGCTTCTAGGAATTTAATTTATTTAAACATGACCACAACTAAGGTAACATATATTTTTGTGTACAACTTATTTGACATTAACTTAAAGAAGTACGACCACTTTACCATAAAACGATTTCAAAAGTTTTATTTTAATAAACAATATCTTACGGTGAATTAGTGGAAACAAGTTTTAATTGTTTTAAATTATCACGTTACTGTGGCCGTTTTGACAAACGATTATTTTTGGCCTAAATTGGAAAATATGTACTTGGACAATGTGTGGTTTCAACAAGATGGTACCATTAACGGGGCCCAGGGACATAACGCCAAACTTTTTTTTTCGGGCTTATGTCTCACTTTGGTGTTACATAAAACCGAAATCTTATTTGGGCCCTAAGTCCCACCCAAGTAAGACCGAAGCCCCAAATAAAAATGTTGGGGCTAATGTCCCACTTAATAAGAATCACCAAATGACAAAACTTGGAGCACTTCAATACCACAAGACTTTGTTTTATGGAGTTTAAATGCTGAGATCCCGCGAAGCGGGCCACCCACAGGTGCTTTTATTCAAAGAAGCTGTTGATTTTGGCGCCTGCCTGGAGACTTTACATACCCTAAGTGGAGCAACGGAGTTGCGTGAGCGGGTGTGAACCCCGAAAAGTGGAGTTTAAATCCTTAGATCCCGTGAAGCGGGCCACCCACAGGTGCTTTTATTCAAAAAAGCTGTTGGTATTGGCTCCTGCCTTTGGTTTATTTTGATTATTTTTTTGTTTTTCCTAATTTTTTTATTATCACCGTATCAAAAAATTATTGTTCATTGTATTGAAATACAAAGTACTTTTTATTCTTTTTGGCTCTACACAAATTTGGGGACAATGTCCCATTTTTAACAAACAAATTTGGGACTTAGGTCATATTTGAGTAGGACTTAAGGCCCGAATTCAATTTCGGTTTTATGTCCCACCGAAGTGAGACATAAGCACCAAAAACAAAAATTGGGCGTTATGTCCCTGGGCCCTATGTCTCTGCACAACCATTAACCACACACAATCGATTTATTAAAGAGTATTTTCTATTTGACAATTAAGAGGTATTTAAAACTTATAAACAATATTTTGACCCAATTACAATTGTATGCCCTATTTCGTTCCATTTAGAGCTTTTGTGTTGTATATGAATGTTTTTCAAAAATTTAAAACTAAAAAATGTTATAAGCAAAACAATGCAACTATTTAACTTACAAATAAACGTGGACTTTACCTTGAGTCATTTTTTTTAAATCGAAGGTCATTTTACTCGATAGAGTTTTTAAATTTAAATTTTTTGATTTTCTAAACATATTTATGTATTATGTATATCCAATTATTAGAATTTCTGATTCATCATACAAAATTTACACTTTTTAACTTGAAATTCTAGACCACCAATTAGCTGTCAATATTTTCAATATCCGCAGTATCCTGGTTGTTGTTTTTTTTTTTTGAAAAACAGTATACATTGACGCATTTTATTGCGTTATACACGATTATTAACAAATAATTATTGCGACTGCGAAATTTCAAATTGATTATCAATTCGAGCACGACAATCGAATTCTGCTTTCAGAATATTAAAAAATAAAAAATGACGCAATTATTCCAACCAGAAAAAAGGATTACATAAGTTTGTTTACCAGAGACAGTGTTATTAGCGTACCTTAAGTATTAAAAATGATATTGTGAATTTTTAGAACAAACAAATCAAATGGAATACGTTATTTTTTAAGGATCGCCAACACTTAACTATAAAGCCGGCAATTGTATCTAGCTTATTAGTTGTTCCTGTTTTTGTACATTTAAATCAAAACCTGTGTCTTATATATTTTTCAATCACGTGTCTTGATGAAATAAAGCCCAAATTCTTAAAGTTGCTCCTTCTAATACTTGAAAAATAGAGAATTTATATTTTCAATCAGATACCACCAATATCAGAGTTTCCTGGAAAAGGCTAAAATTATTCCAATATTCAGTCTAACGTCTTAAAACCAGAATAATCCTGTGTTTAGACCAATTTCAATACTACCCCTTCTTTTAAAAGTATTCAAAAAGCCCATTTTAAAGCAGATGGAAATGAATTTGATTAATATCAATCTTTAAAGCATCGCTCAATTCGGGTTTCGTATTAGAAGGAATTGTAAAATTATCCTCTTACTTGTTGTCGACGCAAACAGAAAACCAAATTTTCTTCTTTTGCAGTCCAACTCTCGGACTCATACTTAAATCATCTGAAATGTGTAACTGTTAGAAATGATATTTCATTTCTTAGAGTACCGACAAGTGTTCCACAGGGTACCATCCTCGGTACTCTACTTTGTTCGCTGTATGTAAACAAAATTCATCAAATTACAAAATATTATACTGTCTATATGTTTGCTGACGAAGTTCAATTACAGCTCAGTTCTAACTGGATATAATTAGCAGTGCTATTGGTAAGCTGAACGAAGATTTAAAGACGTCCACTCAAACGCAATTTATCGGTAAATACAGGGAAATAACGTTAATTCAAACATCTATCGAATACGTTCAAAATTAAGGGATAAACTTCAACTATACTCTGAATTGGTCAGATAAAGCTTAAGTTACTATTGGTAAAGTTAACAAGGGTCTACGATTACTATGGGCCACTCAAAATTCATAACATACTTATACGAAAATGCTTCTTGTTAAATTTAATTTTTTGCCTGTTTTGTTTGTATTTGTAAGGTGTTAACTTAACGTCATTTATAATAACTTAGTAAGATACATATATTTTTTAAAAACTCCGTTTTGAACACATTTCAAAGTACTTTCTGAAAAACATGGGCAAAAGCTTTGATAACTTCATTTAGTTCAGAGGCATTAATCTTTTGCATGGTATCATGCACAATAATAAGTTTTGTGTTCAGTATAGCAACATTCGTGGGCTTAGGACAAATTTCCATGCTGCATACGTTCATACTGTTTTCAACATGCTAGCTGTTTTGGCACTACGCGAAACTCAGGTTGGTGAAACCACCGATCACTCGGAGTTTAACCTTTTCGGTTATAGCTTAGTGCCTTTATTCTTTTCTCACCATGGTCTAGCCGTTTATGTATGGAATGATTTTGCCTATCAACTTGTACCACAATATGGTCAGTGCACCAACACAAATTTTAATTATATGTGGATTAAATTCACCGTCCAAAGGCGCATCATTCATACGTGTACTTTTTATCGTAGCTTAAGTCTGGATAGCAATTCGACTTCTAACGAGTTCGATGCGCTGTCCGGCTCTACGCATTTTCCGCACAGTGAGATCGTTGTTACGGGCGATTTCAATGTACACAATTCTTCGTGGCTGCGCTATTCTGGTGCGACAACTCCCGAAGGAAACTATGTCAAGATTTTTGCTGAGTTAAACCACCTGACTCAGATAGTTGACGAGCCCACTCGGGTTCCTGAAATTGCAGCTCAATCCGCCAAACACTCTTGACTTGTTTCTTACCTCTGATCCTAATAAATATGCAATCAGTGTATTATCGCCTCTAGGATCATCAAACAATTGTGTCATTTCTGCTGATTTCTCAAGCCAAAAAATCCTAATTAAAGTAAAAACCCCTACAAGAACCGTATGGCAATATGAGAAAGCCAACTGGGACAGCCTCAACTACTTTTTCAGAAACTTTAACTGGTCACTATGCTTCCTCGGTAGTGACGTGGAGTGCAGTTCAGATATGGTTACAAATTTAATCCTTTGTGGAATAAGAAATTTTATCCCGAATAGGGTAAAATCTATCAAACCCAAAAAAAACTTATGGTTTGATTTGAGCTGTAATGAGGTTAGATTAAGAGTTGCTAGGATACTTAAAGATCTTGACATTCACAAATTCGCTGGCCCGGATAGTATCCCCGCTATTGTTCTGAAGAGGTGTTCTTCAACGCTGACAAAACCACTGCGTAAGCTTTTCCGTCTGTTCTATTCTACTGGTCTCTTTCCGAGTGGATGGAAAAGTGCATTTGCCCAGCCTGTCCCTAAAAAAGTCGAATCTTCCTCCCCCTCTTACTATCGTCCAATTGCATTTAGATCCCTTCTTTCTAAGGTCATGGAAACGCTGATCAATTTTCAGCTTAAGAAGTATCTTCAAGAACGGAAGCTTTTTAATGACCGGCAGTATGGCTTTCGTAGCCATAGATCCACTAGTGACCTTATAGCTTATCTCACCGAACAGTGGAACAAATCTTTATACGTCGTAAGAAAGGTATTTGATAGAGTTTGGCATCAAGCGCTCTTATCGAAAATGTGTGCTTTTGGTATTGATGAATTTCTTCATTGTTGGGTTAGAAATTATCTTTCGGACTGTTCAATTTAAGTAGTATTGGACGGGTTCAAATATTAAATCCACAAAATAAACGCTGGTGTGCCTCAGGGCTCCGTTTTGTCTCCGACGATCTTCCTTATTTTTATAAATGATCTTTTGTCTGAAACTTTTAACCCACTAAATTGTTTCGCTGATGAAAGTACCCTCAGCTTCACATATTCGTTTTTAGATTCTCATCCTTGTTCTTCAGATGTGGACTACCAACGGCAGCATATGATAAGCTCATTAAATTCTGATCTTGACAGCATTGTCCAATGAGGGATTCCTCAACCGTGTAGAATTTAATGCTTCCGAAACTCAATGCTGTTAACTGTCGTAAAACCGTAAACCTCCCCCAATGACATTATCCATGAGTGGCACTTGCATCGAGGAGACTGAACAGCTTTCAGGCTGCTAAGTGTTTAGGTCTGCAGTCTGCTAATTGTTTAGGTTTTCTCCGAAGATGCAAGAAGGTTTTTACCCCTTCTGATCTGGGTATAATCTATAAAGCCTATATTCATCCGAAACTAGAGTACAATTCCTATATCTGGGCAGGTGCTCCTATAACCCACTTGAATTTCTTGGACAGAATTCAAAAGAGAGCTCTAAAAATGATAGGTGACATTTGTCTAACTGAAACTTTTGTATCTCTCGAGCACTGTCGTAAGGCTTCATGCCTGTCATTATTTTATCGCTACTTTTATAAACAATGATCTAATGAAATAGCTAGTTGCATTCCTCCCCTCAAAGAATTCAACAGTAATACCCGCTCTTCTAGGAATGCTCATCAGTTTACGCTTAAGCCCAGTTTCGGACGTACCGTAAAGTAAAGAGATTATTTCTTTTGTAGCACTACACGAATGTAGAATGCTTAACCAGGCTAAATATTTCCCACTCATTACAATTTTTAGGCCTTCAAAACTAATGTGCATCGGTATCTCCTTTCTAATCACATCCTCCCTTTCTATATTGTCCGCACTGTGTTTAATCATTATCAGGGTATTCATCCCCTTGAGTGTGCGCACAATAAAAAAAAAAACCAACAGGAGTATTTGTACTTAATTTCTTCAGCTCGCAACGAGTATTTAGTTTTACCCAGCTTAGATTTCTTTGCATACAATCTGAGGGTACCTTCTTTGTTCATGTTACCCTTTTATGGAACCATTACCCGCCACACTTATGAGAATCAAAAAGAAAAGCGAATTTAAAACCCTTCTATTCAATCACTTGGCCACTGATACATCAATATTATTAACAAAATTTATTTTACATGAAAGCTATAATTTACTATTTTTCCCCCAACTCTTATAATTAAGGCCAAGGCCTTGGAATAACGTTTGTATATTATTTTGTAAAGCATTTACAAGCTATATATGAGGTTTAATTTTAATGTGAAACTATTATATGTATGTTAATAAATGAAAGTAAAAATTGAAAATACTAGCACCTAAAAGAAATATTTTGTCATACAAGCGCCCTCTGTCTCATATAATGAGTAATAGTAAAATAATTCGATTGTCTACAAGATGGTATCAAAAACCATATTGAAAAAGCACTTTTACTCAAAAATACTTGAAAAATTCTTTTAAACATTGAAATTTTTCCATCGCAGCGCCGTTAAAAATTTGTGTCTGTAAAATTATGTCTCGAAAGTTTTCATGTACCCGGATTATGACATAAACTATATAGAACTTAACATACATACATAAGTGCTACATAAAACTACTTTCATGGTTATAAAGTGAACAAGACAAGTTAAATATACATATGTATGTAACGCAAAAAAGTATATATGTATATTGTAAAGCCTGATGAAGATATCCCTTGTTGAACATCAGAAATGCATTAGCCTGCGGATGTTCTATGATTGTTTGCCGCATACTTCTTTTTCTTATTCTCTCTCTCTTTTTCTCTCTGTATGTTTGTCTTTTTCTTTACTCTGGTGTAACAAAATTTTCTATAAATTTTATTCATTATTTTCATACTCTCTAAGCCCCAGAGTCATACTATAAAAGGCAATTTGCACATTTTTGTATGGCAAAGCAACAAAAATTATTGTGTCTGTTCGTTTTGTTTCCATTTTAGTATACCTATTAAGTATACGAGTATGTAGTAGGTGATATAGTCGTATAATAAGCTTTAAGGCTTTTGAGATGTAGATAGATAGGTAGAGAGTATTAAGCATATCGATAAAGAAGACATCCCTGATGGGCATCAAGATATTTCCTTAAAAAGAGATTTTCATAAAGCACTCATGATAATAGAAAGTAGATAAAATAAGGAATGCAGTTTTGCTCTTTGACACATCAAATTTCATTAGATAGTAGAAATCTATGGTTTTTGAAAGACATTAGTATACAGAACTTGAGGGTATAAAGGTGACTTAAGCTAGAATTGTACGTTCGTCGGCCCAAAGGATTGCGATTTATTCTTATACAGCCCTTAGTTATATATATTTGCTTTACAGATACTGCTTGTTCTTCTTTTTAGCCATAAGAAATAAGCAGATTGTAAAAATAAACACTGCGTTTCCTGAGAGCTTTTTGTCCTTTGGTTCTAGTTTTCAAATAACATAATTCTGATAGCATTTAAAGAAAGTGCACTTAAAGACATTTTTGTGTCATAAGTGCTGTAGTTTTACCATTAAAAGCTTTTTAATAATTATTCCAAGTCGGTAAAAATGCCAAAAATAATTTGTATGGACTTATTTATTTGGTAATGATTTTTATATATTTTAATTCATTGATTGGATTTGTGATTTTTTGATTTGTTTACTTATTCAATTTGCCAAAAAATATTAATCTAGCAAGAGGTACTTTTTTGGAAAGGTTTTTTTGACAGATCAATCAATTTGCAAACCATGCGTTTTTAATCTGGAATAATACTCTCTTCAAAAAGTTTTTTTTTTGACAGATGAAGTTGTGTTGATACTTGCCACACAGCTCCTAACACAATTATGAGGGCTTGACAACATTATTTTAAAAATCTCAAAAATTTTCGGTCACCGACTTCTAAATAAATGAACCATTAGATTTTGGTTAGTTTAGTGTAGTTGGAAAAAGTGATTGGCTCTGTCTTAAATACTGGTCAATTTACCCTAACCTTGCCCTGTTTTTTTTAACAACATTTTAATCATTTTTTTTTTCATAAAATCAGCTTTAAACTCTAAGATCAAAATTATAAAAAATACTCTATTTTCAAACAAACAAAAATATTAAATTTCAAAAACTGCACATTACTCATTTGCCTAACGAAAACTTTATCTTGAGTTCCTTTGTCGTTTATACATCCAATGTATTAAAGCTGATTCTGTCACTTTGTTCTTATAAAACCTTGCTTAAATGGAAGTACAACGAGTATATGCCAATCCCATTTTATCCGATTGAAAGCATATTATCAATTCAATTTTCAAATTTGCATATTTACCTATATACGACAATGACTTTGCGTCGAACGAAGACGATGACGACGCAAAAGATGTTGTCGCGATGGTGGTGTAATGTTTTGCTAAGATATAAGTTGCCACATCCCACACATTCTCACGTCATACTCGTATATGTTCCGCTGAACTAAATATACATAACTTTGTGCTTTTAAAGGAACAATAGAATGAGAATCTTATAGAATAGTAAAGGAGTGTAACGCGTATATACGAGTATACGATATAGTAAATCCTTGAGATAGAGAATCATCTCAATATTTATCAACACTTGGGTAAACTTATAACATTGATCTAAATTCCATCACAATCTATAGTTTCGTTGTTTTGATATGCATCGTCTGTTTTTTCTCTTTGTGGACAAGTTAATTCATCAACTTGTTGTCAAACATCTACAACATATGCGTAGATAGTATTTATCTATAAACAACAGTAGCAGATTATAACTTAAGGCCTTGAAAATTTAAATTCCTACCTTTTGTACAAAACCGAGTCGGTAAACCTACAAAAAAAGAAACTATTCGACAGCTGACAATTGTGATCTATACTGTTTGTAAATTGGCGCGTGTAGATTTTGGCGCCCCGTGGCGGCCATTTTGTTTTAGTGACATCTGTCAAATCTTTTGTTTATTATTTATGTAGTTGTTTATGCCAAATCATCATGGCAAGTTACACGATTGAACAGCACGTTCCATTTTACGGTAGACGTTGTGGCCCTTCATAGTCCACTCTTCAACGTTTGGTGGCCAAATTTGAGACGACCGGATTAGTAAACGTTCAAGGAACGCAAGCTCGGCCGAGAACATCACCGCGGTCCGTGAAAGTGTACAGCAGAAACCGAGGCGGCGTAATTGGTCCGTACTTTTTTAAAAACGACGTTAGTGAGGCGGTCACTGTCAACAGCGAGCGCTACATATCGATGATAACTAATTTCTTATGACCCAAATTGAACCATATGGACCTAGACGACATGTGGTTCCAGCAGAACGGCGCTACGTGCCACACAGCAAACGCCACGACATCTACACACAACATCTACCCTCCCTTATTGAAATACCCTATATTTTAAATAAAAGATTTTTAGTTTCCAATGAGACCAAAGTTTGTTGTTTCAATCAAAACATTTATGATTTCATCATCGGTGAAATCAAAACATTTTTGATTTCCTCACCGATAAAATCAAAGCATTTTTGATTTTATTACCGGTTATGAAGCATGTTTTATTTCAGATTTCTCTTTTGTTTGAGATACAGAAATTTATCGTCTGATTGTTGATTATTGTACTTCTCAATTGATTCTAGACAAACAGTCATCAAAACATGAAACAAAAATTTAGTTTTGTTCAAAGTTTTATTTGATTCTGTTTTTTAAGCCAATCATACAAAACTTCAAACATCTGTCTGTCTTTCTACTTTCGGCTCATAAGAATCAATTCATTATTTGTCATAAGGCAGAACAAAACGTTTTATTTGATTCGTTGTGTGCCTTAGTCATTCATTCATGATTTTAATTAAGCTAATCCGCTACTGTTTCTTTCTATGAATTATATTGGATATAGAAACAACTACGGTACATAAGGATTCTTACTTGCTATGCAAATTTTGCACAATAATTTGGCACAATATAAAACGAGGATATTCATTGCCACCAGATGGCGGTGAAGGCGAAGGCGTTTGCTGCTGGTGTGTCGAATAGAACCAAACCAAACCGAACCGAAACGAAACGAACGAAGAAATTCAATTATTTGTAAATCTTTGCCAAAAATCTACACGTAAGGATCCGTAAGGACATCTTTTTTTGTATGCTTTTTGCTCGTCGTCATCGTCTTGGGCTTATTTCATGTTTGCTTTGCCATAACAATTGAAACTCAATGTACAAGTATATACAGACTTATGTACCTACTATGTATGTACGATGACATACGATGTTGAATGTTTCCTTATCATTTGCCTAATATTTTCCAAAGCATAAGGACCTTGGTTGGAATGGAATCTATGAGTATATAGCTATATAGCTTTGCCAAGAAAATATAAGCAAACAAAAAAAAAAGAAAAACTATGGAAAATGAAGCTGTAGGTACTTTATTCTTGCAAGCTTAACAAAAATTGACTTGTAACAAATTCAATTTTGCTATAATGCTTTTCAATTGTCCTTTTTAAAGAAAATAATGTATGCATGTATTTATGTAGTGTATGTATGTACATCTCAATCATGAACGTAAATTTGTTGAAGATGCATGCATGGTAAAAATTTTGGCATTCACAAATCTAATTTTAAATTATTCTCTTTTTGTATATTTTGATACGAATTCAAATATCCTTTTGGTACAGAAAATTTTGGAAAAAGGGAGAAATCTTTTTGGAACACATTTATTGTTAAATTTTTAGAAAAAGATATATGTATCTATGAAATATGTGGTTTTCCTTTTGTGTGTACGTAGAGAACATGCTTTGCTTATTTAAAACAATAGACAAGTAGCTATGCTGTTGCTACACGTGCGATAAATTTCTTGAGAATTGAATGGAACTTGAATTTCAATTATTATAATATACATATATATGTAGATACTTTATTTCTTTTCTTTCTGTGTTTCACACAAGACGAAAAGAATAGACTTTCTCTTTACAAATGTATAGTATGTGTACATACATAATGTCCTTTCGATAAATCTTTTATTCAAGTTAAAGTCAATTTAACTCTTTTTATCTATGCCTACATGTCTTCATATATCTTTTATATTGCAAATAAATTCAGTTATTGCAAAAAGGACATCTTTTAAAACTATAGAAGAAATGTGCCTTTGACATAAAAGTTTTATTGGTTTGAAAATTAAATGAAGGGGGCCCTTTCAATTGTTTGATGCTCTTGATAAGTTTGACTTTAAAACCATGTTAGATGTTAATTTAAGAACGACTTTTTATAGAAGGGTATTTTTTTTTTAATTTAATATATGAGTTCAAAGAAAAATCCCACTTCCGGAAAGAGGACAGCGTGTGTTAGCTTTATTGAAAAAGATATGTTCATACCGAATTTTTTGATAAAAATGAATTGAAATTGCTTTGCTGTTGCCAAAGAATTATTGCGCAGCTTTTTATAAAGGGTGGAACAAATAAAAGTTTATATTTTAAAATGCAATAAAATGAACAAAATTAATGTTGTTCATGTATTATAGCTTTATTATTAAAAACAAGCTCCTTCTTCTTATAAATGGAATACAACATCGCAATAGCCCAATTTGCCACAACAATTTTTCAAGACTTTATTGACGGTTTTAGGTTGTAGCTAATTAAAAATAAATAAATTTGGTGGCGCAATAGTTCTTTGAGTACTAGGGCCTAGCGACTTACAATTCTCAACCATTCCTGTGTGCGAGTAATGTTGTCAGAGATGGAGGGGACCTACAGTTTTAATCGGATTCCGTAAGGGTAATTTAAGAAAGCACTTTTCATGACAAGAATTACTCTTGAAGGATTTGTCAATTCCTTGAAAAAATTTGAGATGGCACAGGCAGCGATCGAACCCAAGACCTCTGACATGACAGTCCAGCGGACTAACCATCACGCCACGGGTACTACTATCGATTGTAGCTAGTTGCTTAGATGATGATATTAGCTTTAAGAGCTTTACTCGTTTCCGGATTGATGGCATACCATCGGTTCCTCACGTCCCACAAAAAAAAGGCTAACATGGCTCGTGTACGCCTCAAGTTAAACGCAATATTGGGTGTTTAGTCTTTTCGCTCAAAACCATATCGCCAAAAACAAGTTTATTAACATTTTGTTCTTGTACGATTTGGGCAACATTACCGAACCTTTTTGCAGTAAAACTTTTTGGGTTCTATGAAGTTCCAAATAAAAAGAAGCGTTCGGTGATAATGGCCTATAAAACAAGCCAAAAATATTAATTAATATTAATATTGGGCTTTTATCGCCCAAGACCTTTTTCGGAAGAAAGTGCCACAAAGCCCAAAATCATTGTCATATTGCCCAAATCAATTTTAAAATATCATAACATCCAAATTACATACTAATTAACATATCGCCCAAAAGATGTGATGCTTTTCAACATTTGGGCATTCTGACTTGAAGTCTTTGTTTATTTTGGGCATTCCGATATTTCAAGTTTTGAATTTTATCGCCCCCAAACGCAAACATTAAACGGAAAAAATGACAGATCGCCCAAAAACTCGCAACGTCAAGAAAGCGCAAAATATATTTTTGGCTTTATTTCACTTTCAGAAATAAGTTCAATTTTCAAAGTGAAATAAAACGAAATAGTTTTCTTGCTCACAAACAGTAAAATATGTATGTATGGGGGCATTTTGCTCCTCTGAGACCCTCCTGCTGGTGCTCACAATAGGATTTGGGGTACGTGCGATGTTGTGTGGGTATGCAAAGTTTCTTTTAATCCAGATATTTTTAATGCAAACCCAACTTCGCACCTATCCTAAATCCAACAGAGAGCCTAAGCGTGGGGGTTGGAGGGGGGCAACATCCCCCTATAAATTATACACTGTTTATACGCGCTTCAAAGCCCAACCATCCAAAATCTTTTGGGTGATATGACGTTTCTAAATTTGGGCTGGTTTAGGTGATTTGACATTTTATTTAGGCTTATTGACGTTTTCTTAAAGATATTTTTTATGAAGTTTCTCTTTTATTTAAAATTTATTTGGGTGTTCCGACATTTGCTTTGGGTTTTTTTTGTCAATTTTTTGTAAAAGTTTTTGGGATTTGTGAACAATTTTGGGCTTTATGACATTTTAGGATTTGGCGTTATGGTTTTGGGGCGAAAAGACCTTACGCCGCAATATTGTTCCCAGCCTTATTTTCAAAGAACTAAAAACTGTCACTCCCTGTGGCCTCGCGACAGAGAGGTGCGAGTTTTCCGTCTAAGCGCACCATACGATGGAGGGGGTCATGATTATTTTCTCTTGCAATACTCGCCTCACAAACTTGTGTACAGCACGCCCGCGGGTGCTTCATTTCAGCAAAAATTCCCTAAAAAAAAGTAATTCACATCATTAGCTTGGAAATAAATGTTCAATGTAAAGCGACTTATTTCACTTCGAAGAGATTTCAAACAAGAAAAAGCTATGAGTGTCTAAACAACCTATGATATAAAGAAAAACTACCCTGTATACTATACACACATATATTTTGTGTAGCTATTTCTAATCTTTTCCGTTCAATATTAAAGCTGTTAAGTAGGTGATCAGCCTTGGAAACTGTGGAAAGAAGAATTTGTATGCACCAAAAACTTAAACTCTAAAAAAATGATAATCTTTCATCTTACAAAATTTAAGATACAGTTTAAATTTAAAAGAAGACTCCTTTTGTTCAAATTGTATCTCAACTTCTCGCAGAATATTATCTTTATACCTATTGTTTGAAATGTATAAATTCGCACTTAAATTTCAAATTAGCGGTAGAGATATATAATTTGTAAATAAGGACACAAAAATTTGTATATTAAAAACATTCCTAGATTTATGCACTTTTTGGTATATTCAAAATCATGCGAGATTAAAACATCTTCAAAGATCGTAAAAAGTAAATTGTTCTCCAACTCGACTTACACCACACCACACCAACCAAACTAAACTTATTCCTAAAGGAAAGATAAGAAAATATTTACAAAAGTTCTATAGTATATAATCTACTTTTCATATCATAGGTACGAGTATATACAATAGGTAGTATTCTCAACTTTTCCAACGACTAACTAAAATTTTGTGAAAAATGTGCGAATAAATTAAAAGCTATATAGAATAGGTAAGACTTTATAGGGTTTTCTTTTGAAAAAAAAAAAGAATACCCCACGGTTATAGTATGGTTGAACAGGTGTGGATTTATAAAAGGGAATAATATAAAAGTTAAAGTACTTGGTTTCAATTTTTATTTTGGAACAACGAATTTAAACAATAATCCTCTATTTATGAATAAGTTTTCATTGAACTTAAAGTTCATCAAAAACAAATCTAAATTGTAAAGCACATTGTTGACACCTTTGCAAACAGTATCGGTTTTCAAAAGATTTATATTGAAAACAAACGACTAAACGGAACTAAAGTTTCAGAAATGTAATACGAAATTGTTTGTAAATAATCTCAACTGAACAAGAATTTACCTCTCCCCCTTTTATTTTGATCCCTTTTGAATTAAACATATTATCCTTAAGTCTAAATAAAAACATTATTATATCACATTATTCAAACTCTTTAATGTTTAAAAATGAAATTACGCTTTTGCAATGTTTCATGTTTCGTTTTATTCTACTACTTGTCTTCAAATGATCAACATACATAATTAATTGCAAATTCCAAAAATATTTAAATTATTCCATATAAGATTTTCCATCTAAAAACAGCTTACAACGATTCCAAGAAACTTATGTTTTGAAGTTCTAAATACAATGTTTCTGTAAACTCAAATATCCATTCTTATTCTGAGAAACTATCTTTACAGGCAATCTGCAATGGAATTGCAATTGTAAAATTTTAATTGTTCTCTTACATAGGTAAATCTGATAATCATTAGTTGGAAATCCTTTTTCAAAGTAGCTTAATGATATATCAAACTAATGACTTTTAATCGAGTTGAATTGATGAATTTCCCAATAAAATTTAAAAACACAGTTTTTACGTCGCCGTGCCTCGATTTAAACTCATAAAAGGGGGAATATATTTTGGCATAAAATTATATTAGACAGTGGTTTTACGTCGTAAACGTATATTTGTTTCAGTTAACCGAGACGGTATAGGTAATAAGTATACTTACATATGTGTACATATGTAACTTCCGAAATTCGAATCGCGAATTTAATGAGCATTCATTGACAATTACGAACCTTGACAACACGAAAAGATAATATTTCAAAATTGAAGTTAAATTCATTGGAAATTTATCATTTTGCAAATTTGTGGAAAGTATTCTAATGTCGTGGATAAATTTAAATTTGACTCAGAAAACTTTAGAATTTGATATTTATGTGTTTTCGTAAAATAGGTTATTTTAAAGTTTTGAGCGATAAACAAAATTATTATTTTGTTTATCAATAAGACCTTGCCCAATTCTTAGCTTAAGGGTCTTTCATATTCAAAACACTCTAACTGCCAAATGATCTATTTACAGTTGTTAAAAATTGTCACATACCACACTGAGGATAGTAAAAATTGACAGTTAAACTTGATCAAATATTCTTATTTATTTATTATATTTTGACAGCTGAACAAACAGTTTTTTAACCTTAATCCAAAGAGCGAAATGCTAACGAAATGTACGAAAACAATTCACAAAAGGAACGTAAAGGGTCAACGCGTTGACTCTCCGACTTCACAAACAATTCAAAATTTTGTTGACTATCAGTCTATCACATAAAACGTGATTGATTATCACTGTCAATTTGTTGACTCGTAAAACTTTGACGATCACGTGATTTCAAAAAATGAATGTGTTTTTGAGTCAACATGATAAATTTAGAGTCAATCTAGATATATTTACATTAAAAATATGCATTTACTTGGTATTAAATTCTGTCCTGTCAATGTTGGGATGACCGATGTTGACAAAAAAGACGTATCGTGTCCCAATTGCATTGACTTAAAAATATGTGTCAAAGTGATCTTCAAAGTACTTGTCAATGCGTTTACAGCATTTTCGGTTGACGATCACACGACACGTTACACCCTTGGGACAGATTGTATCGTCACTTTTACGTCAGAAAGTTAATGTGTTGACCGTCTTTAATAATGGGTGATTTTTTTGAGGTTAGGATTTTCATGCATTAGTATTTGACAGATCACGCGGGATTTCAGACATGGTGTCAAAGAGAAAGATGCTCAGTATGCTTTGACATTTCATCATGAATAGACTTACTAACGAGCAACGCTTGCAAATCATTGAATTTTATTACCAAAATCAGTGTTCGGTTCGAAATGTGTTTCGCGCTTTACGTTTGTTCAGCGATGAGCCAGCAACTATTCCAGCTTTGGAAGACAACATTTCCGAAGAAATTCGGGCTATTCCGGCCGAAATGCTCGAAAAAGTTACCCAAAATTGGACTTTCCGAATGGACCACCTAAGACGCAGCCGCGGTCAACATTTAAATGAAATTATCTTCAAAAAGTAAATGTCATGGACCAATCAATAACAATAACAATAGAAAACGATATAACTATTTTTAATAGTAACTTAGTATTTACTTATCAAGTGTCAAACGTTGACAAAATTAATATTGATAGCTGCTCGAATTAAACCTTTTATTGGAAAACTCTTTACATGAATAAAACCAAACTATTAAGGAAAACAACGATTTGCGTTTGCGGGCTTTTTGGTCACCCATTTTAAATGGTGTTTTTTTTTGTTGGAGGTATAGAATTTTAAGTTGGCAACACTATTTTAACCGTCTGTCAGCCATTTTATCAGCTTACAAGTGATTTTAACATAAAACGAATAAACTGACGCCTAATCAAGTCTTCTAAATTAGGTACATTTATTTTGAAAATAATGGTTCTGTACGAAATATGAAATACCCGAATTTTGTTAAGCATTTAAGATCGTTTGTGGTTAAATGGTCAAAACTGCCGTATCAAGTGTATATTGCAAAAACCGTTACGTCAACTAAAAGTTACTGTTTGGTATGCTTTATTTGAAGTAATTTTTCCGTACTTCTATAAGAAACGATGCTACACATGATTTCTGAATTTTTCGTTAGTCAATCGAACGACCAATATCATTCAAACAAGACAGCTAAACATGTCATACAGCTCTTGCCACAACACGAGAATTGGTCTCCAAAATCCTTCGATTTAATGCCGCCCGAACGCTATAGTTTCATTTTAGTCTAAGCCAATAAGCCCGAAACGATTTACCACTTGGATGATAACTTTCACAGCATTATTTCCAATTTACGACCACAAATGTTGGATAAGGTCATCGATATACTATATTATAATACCTTTCAGCCAGTAATGGTGGTCATATGCCAGAAATATATACTTATATTATAGAGCTCAATATGTTTGTTTGTTTGTGTGTTTGAACTCGCTAATCTCAGGAACTATTGGTCCGATTTGAAAAATTCTTTTAATGCTAGATAGCCCATTTATTAAAGAGAACTAAAGGCTATATAACATCCAAGACTAATACGAGCGGAGTAACATTAATGAATGTTTCGAAATCGGGGATTTTTTTCCCTTTTGAGAGCTCCGACTGTGTTCGCTGCTAAAATCATTTATAACAGAATTGTCCCCTCTAATATTTCTTTAAAAAAAGTCTCCTATAGCAGATGCTTCTAAAATAAAGCAAGCAAGTAACCGAATAGTTTGTTTGTTTGTTTGTTTGTTTGAACACGCTAATCTCAGGAACTATTGGTCCGATTTGAAAAATTCTTTCATTGTTAAATATCCCATTTATTAAGGATGACTAAAGGCTATGTAACATCCAAGACTAATACAAGCGGAGTAACATTAATGAATGTTTCAAAATCGGGGACTGTTTTCCCTTTTGAGAACTTCAACTGAGTTCGCTGCTAAAATCATTTATAACAGAATTGTCCCCCTGTAATATTTCTTTAAAAAAACCTCCTTCTGCAGATACTTCTAAAATAAAGCAAGTAAGTAACGTTGCAGTGCTAAGCTAGTCATATACAAATTATAATTCCAGAAGATTATCTTTCGAAAAAATTAAATTTGATGTCAATTCATCTTTATTTTATTCCATTTAAAGTTCAATGCCTCTAAAAAAACACCCTTTACTTGTTCCAATTGTTCCGTATGAACTTTTCTATACTAAAAATTATTCAAAAATATCGGAATACCGTTTCTAATCAAAACAGTAAGGAAGGATAACAATAATAAAAACAAATATTTATGTCAGTTGTTATATCGAAAAATAACGCGGCCTGTCATACAATTTGTCTTTTTTATCCGCTCATGATATTTCATAATTTCAAATAAAAGCAAGAAAACGTTCCTCATATTTATGGTTGTCTTGCAGAAACTTCCTCTTATGCGGTTTGTAGAATCCTTTCCGCATAAAAATAACCTCCACTCATTCATATACAGTCTCGAGTACTTTTCCAAAATGAAGAAATAAAACTAAAATTTTTTTATAACTCTCCTCTCTCTTTCTCTCATTTCTTTTTTTCTCTCTCTCTCTCTTTTATCCATGTTTCTATAAATATATATATATTTATGTATGCGAGTATTCTATGGTACAAAATATAATATTGTTATCCTTCTGGTACTATGTTCATTTTTGAAACACAAAGCAAGAGGAGACAATTTTCCAAATGGATTCTGAATTACATTTTAACTCGTTTCTAAAGGATAACACTCGAACACTTTCTAATCTCTCATTCTCAATGAATGGAAGATGACACATTATTCCAAAAGATAAAAAATAAAATAAAATATATACAAAAAGAAAGAATAAAACACAAAAGCGAGGTTTATAGAAATTGTACAGAAAAAAATAAAAAACAAATCGTTGGAATATAGAGTTCACGATTCTATTGGAGCTGAGTACCTCCACAGTATTATTTACGCTTTTTTCAAAATGGAAAATTTAATCCTAAAAGGATCTTTTTTCCTTTCCCATGAAGTGAACAAACGTTCAGCCAACCAAACCAACGACGACGCGACGAGATGAAATACAATTCGGTTGGAAACAAGAAGTACGTACACACGGACCATAAAATAACTGTTTTATCGAATCAAAAACCCGAAACAAAAATCAATATACAAAGCTCTTGACTCGCAAGGATCAGATCAAAATAAAGGATATCGGATTCGAGGGTTAAGTTTGGAGGGCAAACTAAGGATTAAAACTGAATAGGTAATGTTTATGATCCAAAGCATTATCATGGAGAGATTTTAATTTTAACTAACTACCGACAGGATTATGATTTATACCTGAACTCATCAAACAAAACACGATGAGTATTTTATTTGAATGTCTGATTAGCTTGTCTATAGGTTTCAACCTTAAACTTTCCCCTTCTAATGTGGCTTATCCTTTATGAGCGCAACTTTAGAAGAATCCTTTCTTCGCCAAAGATACTTAAACCATAAATTTTAAAGAAAATACTGCTTTTGTTAGGCTTTCGAATGCCTACCAAAAACTTACCTGCCTTACGTTAACGTTTGTTTTATATGTACATTGGCCAATAATTCTTAAATGGTTATTAAAGTGCGACATTTTGTTTTAATGGAAATATAAACTCGAAAGGTATGTATAGGCAAGACACAATAGCAGCGCACGTTCTGTGCATTAAAGAAACTTATAACCACCAATATTTGCTAAGATTCCAACATTTCCGCTTGTTAATGGCTGTTTAAATACTTGTCTCTAGGACGTTTATTGTTCAAATAGGGTTTATGTGCTTTATTCCTTGTTTCCTGATTCTATATGTATGTATGTATGTATGTATGTAGGTAGGTATATGTATACTCGACTCGTAGTAGGTTGGTAGGTAGGTTGTTTTAGTATATAGACAAGAGTCCCCTTTTCCTAGTTAATTCATAGCTACCTCTTTCATTTTCTGTACCGTGCGTCGCGTCGTTCGTCGGTCGTAACACCTTTGTGTTCCGGTTTTTCATCCGTCAGCATCAGCAAGGAATTTACTAGTGCAGTGTATATGGGGGGAAGAAGGAAGATGCTTGAGGTATATGGTATGAGCGGCTAAAGGGAGTTTGTTTTTATCCTGCATAACCTTAGAGCAAAAAGTGATTTTAACGAGGGGTTTCTGTTATGCCGCTTATGGCTGTTAAACTGGCTGAGCAAAAATCGATTTGCCTTTAGCTTTCTCTTTTCATCACAGAATTCCAGAGAACTCACATTTGTGGTGATGATGATGAGGATTTTTATATTCCATTCTTTTCTTTTGTAACTATAGGTATATACGAATATTGTGTATAGGAAAGTTCTATGTTTGGTTTGAGTTGGTTTGGTTACAGCTGGAGTAATGTTACGACGACGAGTTCAAATGGTTGGCATTAGAATAGGTAGGCACCTACTATAATGTACTTTCACATATCCTCAACCTACAAAAGTCTCAGATTCTATATCTCTAACAGTCTTTAGCTTTAGCCATGTGTGGGTTGGGTACAGCGGTGGTTAAACCAAAGTCTACTGATATCCTATTGGGAGGTTTCAATCGTTCTGTCATTTATTCAAGAATTTTTCATCTAAGGGAAAGGAATTTTTTTTTCATTTTTTGAAAAAAATTTATAATTTTTTTTTTCGTCTTGTTAAAAGAAAAAAAAATTGGGGACGGTCGATTAGTGGTGTAATCTTACCTTACAGTTAAATGATTTCCCCAGTGTGAATGGCTTTTACTTTGTTATCCAATGGTTTGACACTTTTTTTGTGAATGCTTTTGTTACAAAATATTTAAGAGAAAAAAGAAACACCCTTCTTGTTATCAATTGTATTTATTAAGTTTCTTTTCTTTGAAAAAAAAATAAGTATAAAAGGTATAGATACGTATTTTGAAAAGAACACACTTTGGGGTACATTATTAAACAAGCATAAAGGTCTTGAGTGTAAATATCAAAACAGTTCAAGTCTTTTGAATTGTGACAATAGTTAAACTTCTTTTTTAAAATTGTATACAAAAACTTAATCGAAATTAGAACTTATGTATTTTGGTGAGACTTGGCCGGTCTGCCTTTCTTCCTTGATAATGGATTAAAATATGGTTCTTAACTCACGAGCTTATAATGCTCATATACATTCTTATAATATATTTTAATAAAGAGAATTGAATCGGAAAACCTTCATTTTTTAGTTTTTCAGTAGTAACTGTGGATTTTTTTTGAGATAATTAGAAAAAGTGGTTCCTTAAATTAGCCGTTCCAATTCGGCATACAATCGCTACGGTCCCTTCATTACTAACATTATTCCCTTCTTTACATGATCATGGAAGAAATATTTTGAAGAACGAAAGCTTCCTAATAACCGGCAGTATGGCTTCCGTAGCAATAGGTACACCGGTGATTTAATGGTTTATCAAACCGAACGACGGACGGAACAAATGTTTTTTCATAGTTTTGGGGAAAGCAAGATTATTGCACTTGATATCGCAAAACATTTGGCACCAAGTTCGAAAATGGGTGCTTTTGATACTGATGAATCTCTTCTTCGTTTGATTAGAATTCGATATTATAACCGTTTCATACAAGTTGTATTGGATGGTTTCATGTCTTTAATTCAAATAAACAATAATGCTGGTGTCCCCCAGGGCTCCGTTTTGTCTCCGACACTTCCTTCCTTATTTTTATAAATGATCCTTTGTTTAAAACTTCTAACCCACTAAATTGGTTTACTGATGACAGTACACTGAGCTTTTCAAATGTTGTTCTTAGATTCACATCTTTTTCCTTTGGGTGGCAGCGTATGATCAATTCCGCACTTGGCGGCATTGTCCAATAGGACATTTTTTCAACCGAGTAGAATTTAATGCTTCAAAAATTAATTGCTGTCTCCTGTTGTTTAAGCGTACCCAGCCCCGATGCCGCTATCTATGAGTAACACATGCATCCAGGAAACTAATCAACTTTCAGTACTCAACATGTGTATCACAGATCAACTCTTATTGAAATGATCACATATTCGACATTGCCAAAAATGCTACTAGGTGCTTAGGATTTCTCCGACGACGGTGCAAGAAATTTGTCACCCCTTCTGATTTGGATGTAAATTACAAAGCTTTCATTCGTCTAAAACTTAAATATAACTCTCATATTTTGGCAGATGCGCTTAAAATAAGTCTAAGTCTTTTGAATATTATCTAAAAAAGAGCTTTATGAAGGCGATAAAAATATAACCGAAACATTTACATCATTCGAACACCAATACAATGTTTTATAACTTTCGTTGTTTACGTGATATTTAAACAAGCAATGTTCTGTCGAATTAACCAGTTGCATTTCCCCCCTCAAACAATTCAGCCGTAATACTCGTACTTCCAGAAATACTCATCAGTTTACCCTTGAGCTTAATTTCGGACACACTGCCAATACTTCTTCATTTTTTAACCGTACATCAAGAATGTGGATATGAACTCCGTTTTTTCCTCCAATTTTAAAACTTTAAGACCAATGTACACCGATATATCCTCTTCAATCTTTCCCCTTTTTAACTTACGCTCGCATTGTGTTTACATGTAAACATGTTAAGGGTATTAATAACCCATGAGAGCCTGTAAATTATTAAAAAAAAAAAAACGCAGTGATTGAGATTTGTAAGTCACTTGGATCTGGCTCTCTACGAGCTGTTGCGTCACCAGAATTATTTATTTTTAATTTAATTTTCATCTACACTAATATTATAAAAAGGAAAGATTTGTATTTTTGTGTGTAACGAATAAACTCAAAAAGTACTGGACCGATTTTAATAATTCTTTTTTCATTAGAAAGCTACATTATCTGTACCTATTTATGTCTACCCGTGCGAAGCTGGGACGGCCCGCTAGTTAATTATAAAATAGAACATCTTTTAAGTGTGTGCCCCGTCTGGCTTCAACACCTTGATAATGGTTTCAGGTTGAAGCTAACTGATTGGTTAGATGACATTGGATTTAGGTGCTTGATTATTTTCAAGGTTGTTACCATAACATTGTCAATCACGGTTCCGAACAATAAAAAACGCCCAAAGGCTTTAAATCGCATCTCACAAATTGGCTGATAAAACGATTTGAGAGTTTGATCATCCAAATACATGGGAGCTCTATAACTCCTTGACCGAAACATTGTTCCTAGCATCATTTCCGTTAAGAAAAAATAAAATAGTCCAATAACCACCCCATAATAGTCACCAAGCTGTCCTTCCCTTAGGATGCATTGGCTTTTGACAATAACGTGCCAAATTTTGCTTCCAGCAGATATAAAAATGCACTATAATAGCAGTAGCCCGAGCTGTTAATCGATACGAAGTGGGTGGTCGTGAGCCTTCAACTGCTGATTGAATTTGATCTTTTAAGCCAACAATCGCGAGATTTTTTTTAAGAATTATCTTCAGTCCAATTCGTAAAATATTTAGCTGCTAAGATCGAGGTCGAGTGAATGTTCCTGATTTGAGTATCACACTCTCGGCTATAGCAGTCACATTGTCATCTTCACGCACCGTAGATTAAGGGCACCATGACTGTTGTCCACTAGCATACGACTCTTACAAACTTTTTGCACACACTTGGATGCAGCAGGAGAGGTGGTTCCTTCATTTAAGCCAGCAAAAAATTTTAAAACGCATGGTTTGGGCTAGATAGCCCTTGCTTTAGAAATAAGTTTTTAAAATGTTCAAACGTTGTTTTGCGGCGGAGTTATGATACTAACATTCTGTCAGGATTTCGACCGGAAAACAACTGTCTGCGTCAAAATAACCTATCATTTTAAAAGAAACCACTAAATGGCACAAATGAAAAAAAAATTAATTACAAACGAAAAATCACATCATTCAAGTGCTGTCCATTTTTGTCCAAACACTTCTGCAGAGGTTTTGAAAAGTTTTGCATGCTCCTCTAAAGCCATGTATTATCTTATTTTTTCACTAAGAGCTTCGAGTGTACGTGGTTTGTTTGAATGAAAATCAAAGTGCAAAATTTGCCGAACGTCGCGTTAGGTCTTTTTGCTTAAATAGATAACACCCAAATCCTACAATGTCATAAAGCCCAAAATTGGTCACAAAGCCCCAAACCACAAAAAAAAAACCCAAAGCGAATGTGGTAATGCCCAAATAAATTTTTAATAAATGAACGCCCAAATTGTCATTTTGCCCAAAAGAACGACGATCATGATTTCAATCGTTTCTTATATCTTAGCCCAAATTATAAATTGACATAAAGCCCAAAAAGAGAAACTTAATTTATCTAATTCAATTCATTAAATGGTAACGTGAACAATTCTTTTGAATAAATGCTTAAAACTACTAACTCTAATTTTAATCTAAAGTCATTTATAAATAAAATAAAGAAAATGGGGCCTAGATGTCTGCCCTGTGGAACACCAGATTTCACAATAAACGGAATCGAACATTTATTACGAAATTATAAATGAGGTTTTACAGATAATTGGAAAACGCGAACTTTTTACAGACGTGTTAAAGAAAGTACATTTATGGTACGACAAATAAGAAACACATTTTTTCTTAATAGAGGATGGCACACCATCATCAGGGCCTGGATGAAAACACTCATCTAGTTTTAATATGTTTTGTGCAACACAATGTTCACTTATTTCAATATTAATATTATTTACTTTTAAACTGAAGAAGAGCAGCAAGAAAAGTTAATTGTGTTTGACTCATCAAACGTTTCTTTGAAAAAGCTTGCAAACATGTTTGCAATAACTTTTGGTTCATGACTAGATGATGTTGAGTTTGACATAGTGTTCGGGTACCTACAAGTTTTTTTCTTACAGTTGACAAACTTCCAGAAATTATCTGGATTAGATTTAAGATCTATTTTAATATCATGTCGATACTAGATACCTATCATCTAAAGAGTTTGAATATTCATTAAATAATTGCTTAATGATAAGGAACGTTCTAGAATCATCATCATCTCTTGTTTGATTATATTTTACCCAAGCTTTGTTTGATCAAAGATCGACGGAGAATTGACAAACTTGGGTTTCCGTCAACTCTATACGGACGACAGAAGCAATATTTTCATTTGTTTTTGAGAGACGCACTTGGTTTCAATTCTTTACATCACAAAATACTTGTCCCAACAGCTGAAATTTGTCCAGTTTCAATTTCTCTAATGCCACTTGAGAAGGTGTATTACAACGACTCTAATTTGCTTTAATTTTGGGAACTGTTACTGTTTAATATTCACCATTTTTGTAGTGAATTTTAACAACTTCAAAACATTGTTAAATTTTGTTGTTGGTAAAAATTGATTTTCGACTCAAATATTTTTTTTTAAAATTGAGATTATGGCTTCCGTCTTATTTTATCTTATAAGGAATATTGTTTTCAATATTCGGAAAAATTTTGAGAAAAATCGAATTGACGGTTTTTCTTACAAAAAATGAAAACCAAGAACAAAAATTAATAAAAGTTGGTAAAAAATGATTTTTGACTTAAATATCTTTTCAAAACTTTGAGATATTAGCTTAAAACTAATTTTATCTTTTAAAAAATATTGTTGTACATTCAGTAAAATTTTGACAAATATCGAATTGACAGTTTTCGTACAAAAAATAAAAACCTAAAAAGAAACAATACTTAAAGTTGGTAAAAATTTACTTTCTTTTCAAAATTTTAAAATATAGGCTTCAAACTAATTTTATCTCACAGAACATTCAGTATTTTTTTTTTATAAAAATCCAACAGTCAGTTTTTTTTATAAAAAAATAAAATCTACAAAAAATAGTACGAAAATTTGGTAAAAATTGATGTTCGGTTCTCGATATCTCGTGAATAATAGAAGATATTGACTTCAAATTAATTTCATTCATCCATTTTTTATTTGTTTATAGAAGAAATAAAAACTTTTAAGAAATGCTACTCAAATTGTTAAAAATTGGTTTTCGACAAAAAAACTCGTTAACAGATTTTGGAAACAAGCTATTTCATCATATGTGAAATATTTTTGGTAATTTTAAAATTTTTAAGAATAATTCAACTGACAACTTTTTTAACAAAACACGAAAACCTACAAACTTTTAAGCAAGACAAATCGACAGACGGGATGGGAAGTTATCAGTGTGGGTCGCATCCCAGCGTCTTTTTTTTATTATTTTTTTAATGTGAAAAGATAACATCTGCCCAAATAGCGTACTGATCAAAACGTAATTTCTTATTGGAAAACTCTTTATTACTCCATGGCAAAAAACGTGCATATTGATTTTCAAAAAATACTTAGATATGTACATACCCTCAAAAGAAACCCACATCTACGACCTTGTCATTGATGTTAAATAAAAACATAAACTTAATTTTCCGACACTAAAAAAAAAATAACCCTTCATTTCACACTGACATCGTCATCGGTAGATAAGTATATAACTATGTAGGTTATTGTATATGCATAAGGGGTAGGTAGATATCAACTTTTATGCTAGAATAATTTCCAAACACATAACGCAGCATTTTATATTTCCTTCTGATTCATATTTTTCATTCATAAATCGATGTTATGTTATTGCATCGGAAGATTTTTACGACCCAAAGATTCTATCGATTCGATATCACACAAACTTGAAAAAAGAAAACAAAAATAATATTACGTATACGCCATACGCATTGCTTCCGTCAACCATGCAATTTGTTCACCATCACCGATTTTTATTATTTCCCATTCCATTTATGTATGTTCACTCAATCACGAAAAGAAGAGAAAGAAGGAGAAAAGGAAGAAGATCAGATGAAAAAGAAGAAGAAACAAAAGAATATCATAACCTTAAGTTCCTTTTTTATTCCCTCAACTGCCCTTAAAAAAATATTCTCGTTTTGCTTCGTTTGAGTTGTGTAGATTTTTGCGGAATCGTCCAAAATTAAAGACAAACCGCATCTTCTTTTTCAAACCTTTATTTTTTTTCTTATTTTTATTATTGGGTTTATCCGACCAAAACAAGTTAAATTAAATTATTCTTTCCACGTTCGGTATGGTCCTGATGGTTGTTGTTCTCGTTATTGAGAGAAAATGGTGAAAAAATTGGGTTTCCGAAGTTTCAGTATCAGTATCAGTTTCAGACCGCGATTTTTGGTCGGCCACGGTGTGAGACCAAAAACATTTAGAAATCAATAACAATCTACCAAAAAAGTAGGTTTTTCTTTTCATTAATAGATATAGACAAAAATACACATTCAACATGCATATGTATATGTAGATACATTTGTTTAAAAATAAAGCCGATGTTACACTATACTCAGCTTGGTTGTGCCATTTTTTAATTAAGCTATCAGTACACACATCGTGTAGACGAAAATCCTAAAAAGGGACAAAAGTAGAGCAGCGATGAAAATGCTTTAGAAATTAAACAGAAAAAAAAAACGCCAACTCTTCGCTGTCAGTGATTAAAATGTTTCGTAAAAAGAAGAAACAAAAATATATAAAAGCCTTTTTTGGATTTAGCAGTGTTCGACTTGTGTGATTTTGTTTTTGTTAGCTGAGAGAAATTAAAGTACTTTTACTTTAGTGGCTGCCTCCGCCTCTGCCTGAATTAAACGCAAAAATTCAGCAAAAAGTAAAATACGAATTTATTTTCAATTTTATAATCTCAAATGTTACAGCTTAGGTAGAGCTTTTGTTAGAGCAGGACTCGACGCACGGTCGCGTCAGTCGGTGCCGTTTCGTTGTTGTAAAATAAGATTTCAAAAACAGAAATAGAAACGATTTGATCGACGACGACGACACGACGAGATTTTTCAATTTCAGACAAAAGAAAGTAATTTAAAGATGAGAATATTGAGACAGAGATGAAAAATACTTCATCTGTTCCAAAAGACTTTGTTATAACATCGAAAGAGGGATTTTGAAACGAGTATAAATGGATAAGATCTTTTAGAATTTTTCGTAAAAAAATATAAGAAACTCGTTGGGGGAGCACGTGTTCCTGTGTGGTTCTGGTTGATACTGGGATATTAACCTATTATTAAGGGTTCAAGTTCTACAAGTGTGGGAAGTATTTCAAAAAAAGTAAATATACATACAACAGTGACCTAGAAATTCTATCTTTCCTGTATGCATCTTGGTATACTAACAATAAGGGGAAGATAGTCGATGGCAGTACTTATCACTTTCTTGCAAACAAGAATTACCCTTGTTCAAATATTTCAATGGTATCTATAGAGTATTCATTGACAACAAGGATTGTATCTATATAATAAGTTTAAATACTATTTATGATATTGTAATATTATAAGATTTGTGTTGTCCTAGACGTTTCCAGTAAAAATGTCTATCCACAGGATCAGGCAGCGAGGTATGGAAGATTTGAACAGGTCGCTAAGCGAAGTGGGGGAAACCATATTGTTATGATTATGGGTAGTATTTGACTTGTTGCATTGCATGTTTGTTTTCAAAACACGTTCATTAAAACGGACCGTTCGGTCATTGAAACACAGACACGATTCTGAAATCATTTTAATATTTTGGTGCCAAGGTAGTGTTATTAAGTTTTATACGATTATAAAGTGGGTGAATAACTTTCACAGAGCTAGTTATTTGAGACTTTGAAGTTCGCGAGAAGCTGATCCAACGGTAAAGACAGCAGAAAATATTGAAAAAGTTCGTCAAGTAGTTAAAGCCAGTCCACCGCGATCGGCTATATGACACGATCGGGCTTTACGGACGCGCCGTTGAAATGTATCAATATGTTCTTGATCAAACAATCGAAAAATCATCTTTCACTAATGAAGTCCATTTTTAAATTAGAGGCAAAACTATTGAAAATCCACTCAATGCTCATCTTGTCACTTTTGGACTTTCTTTTGAGGCCACATGAAAGATTACGTCTTTACCATTTTTTAAAGTTATGAAGGACATACAATCGCAAATGTGCTAGTTGGTCATACAAAATTGCATTGCAAAAGAAAGATGCATTTATTTCTCTATTTTTGTACATATCAAAATGAAACCCCTTATTTTAAAACCCTATACAATTTTTTTTAGATAGGAAAAGAATAATTTGTTGATACAAACAAAATATGAAGTCGTGGCTAATCTCTTTTTAATAAGTCCCCAACGTATAAAAACAAAAATCATTATGACCAATTTAATGATATAACATCAAAGATTTATGACTTTTAGTCTTATAATTTTTATAATTTGTTTTATTAACTTTCGCTGTTCAATTCTTTAATATTTGTCAGAGTCGCAAGCATAGACTATTTTCAGTGAACACGTACTCGAAATTTTTCCAACTTTTTTGCCATTTCACCTATTAACAGACAAATTTTACCAAATCTGTCTTTTTTATGTTAAATCTACTTTAAATCTTATTCATTTTCTTTATTCAAAATGTTACACAACTTAAGGTAAATAATGTAAGTCAGTAAAACTTAAAGATTTGTGTTTTTTTTGTAGTGTTCATCAAACTGCAACTACACATCCTTTGGTCCTATGGTCCTCTGGTCATATTAAAATGTCAAACTTATGTGTATTGTGTACGCTATACTCGATCAACATTATGTATCCTCATGATGATGGTAGCAGCAGCGTCAGAAGCCAGGACATCAAAAAGCATTTTTACTTTTTTGCTTTGTTCTGCTTTTTGTTGCAACTTACTAAAGAAATTGTTGCAGTCAATCTCATCTGCATAAATTAAATGTCATGTCCTGTGCGTCAAATTATCCTGCAAGTAATTGCTATTTGATGTTCAAGTCCACCAACATGGTAAAATATTTATAAATACATATATACACATGTATTTTGTATATAAACAAAGTACATATGTACATACAAACGTATTAAAAGTGCAACCCTTATTATATATGTATACATATATACAACATAGTATACCATAGTAACCAAGTGCCGAGAAAATAAATCTCTATGCATAAATTCCTCAGTTTTAATGTTTAAATGGTCAACAGTCTGCTTCGTGCAGACTTTTCTCTCGGTTTTCTGAACTGCTTTAAAGTGTGGTTGTGGTCAGATATGTTATATATGTATGAATATGTCAAACACACATACCTACACAAAAAAAAAAAAGACATCCTCTTTAGGAAAGAGTGTCAATGAACGATAATGGACTTAAATTATTGTTTACGTTGGTGTTTTTCTTTGTGGGTATACGAGTACATACATATATAATATTAAATTTCCATACAATATTAATCAAACAAACTGAGGCAAATTATTGCAATAATGTGACAATATTTTAATCAAAATATTTACATATTACTTGGGTATTCTGGAGAGTGTTTAAATTTGTTGATTTTAACCACAAAGTGATCAAATAGCTGACAGAGGAAACAAAGGATTGTTTACAAAAGCAACTTCTATTTTGTTTACCTACAAAACTTTGATTAATATTTTTCAGACTTTTATAAAAGAAGCAACAAACAAACTATTTTAAGGTAAGGTAAGGTTTAAAACGAACTTTAGTCAAATAGCAACATCAACTAGACTAAAGTCTTAAATACAAGGCTCTGATAACAGTCTGAGCTGCCATAGTATGAGAAGAAAAACTCCACTTTAAATAACAGCCCCTGGGATATATGGTAGAAATACAACTAAATTTTATAGTTAATGAAAACAGACTTTACTAAATTTTATTTTGAGCTAGCAGACAAAATTTAACTTCAGACTGAAGGAGCAGGTATGTCTGTTAGACCTACTTACATAGGTAACATTTTGCGTTGTGAGGCACTAAAATAAAATTAGGCTGCACAACAGTCCGTTGAGAACTAGGGTCTAGTGACTTACAACTGTTGTTAGGGATGGGGGGGACCTACAATTTTAAGACGAATCCAAACGGCTAATTTGAGAGAACACTTTTCATGACAAGAATTACTCTTAGAGGATTTGTCAATTCCTTGCAAGAGGCAGAACCCATGAAAACATTTAGATGGCACAGGCAGTTATGCATGACAGTCCAATGCACTAACCATGTCACGGGTATAACACGGGTTGTGAGGCAATACTAAAAAGAAATAGAAAAGACAGAATTTCTGTATTCTCCTATCAAAATGTTTATTTCTGAATTCTGCTTAGAATGGAATAACATTACAACATATTTCTAAAGGGTTGTCCAGTAAGATGTGTTATTTTAAACAGCTGGCTATTTGGGCATCTATTATCCATTTGTCTCGTACTTTTCCAAACAAAAATGAAACCTTTTGTTTGGAAAACAATATACATTCTATAGGCTCTGCAAAATTAGGCCCCAGGAAATTAGGCCCCAAAAGAAAAAATGAAATAAGGCCCAAAAAATGCGTACAAAACAACAACAATGAAAATTCTTGAATTTTGGGGTGTCATTTCATTTGTTGGGGCCTTATTTCATTTTTTTGTTGGGGCCAATGAAAAAATACCCCAATATTAAATTTGTGGCTTAATTTCATTTTATTTTGAAAAACAATTTGGGGCCTTATTTCATTTTGCATAATTTACTTAAAATTGCAAAAACAACATTGTTTTCACAAAAAGTATTAAGAAAATCCGCTAATCGAGGACCCAGAGCTAGCAACATACCGCTTAGTGTGGTCCCAGGAATATGTTTCAATGTAAAACCGAGGTGATGTAAAAGCTTGAGAGACTACTAACCGCGCTCACTGATGCTTGATTTCGGTGATCGAGAACCGATGCTTTATCAGTAACTAGGCCGTTGCCATACGCTGCAAATAATTGAGGCTTTCCAATTGGAAACGATTTGGAACAATTTTGGAGTCTCAAAGGACAGGCAAATCCGATGCCATTTTATACATCATGTATATTTGAGAAAGGGCTGTTCACATTTTTTTTTTTTTTGGTATCATGTACAATAAAACTTATTAAAGAGAACGTTCCAATCAACAGAACCATCTTTATGGACGGAACATTTAAAATTGTCCCGCAAGGGTGTTTCAAACAACTGTCGGTCATTTATATAGAATATTTTGACGAGGTAAGATTAATCAATTATTTTTAATGCTTAAATTCGAGCATCGTGTTGAAACCCATCAGCGAGTAACAGAATAGCTGACAAAATCGAGCGATTTTTTCAGCTATTCTGTTACTCGCTGATGGTTTTCAACACGATCCTTATATTGAAAAGCATCAGTAAGTAACAGAATAGCTGACAAAATCGCGCGATTTTTTTCAGCTATTCTGTTACTTACTGATGCTTTTCAATATAAGGATCGTGTTGAAAACCATCAGCGAGTAACAGAATAGCTGACAAAAATCGCGTGATTTTGTTACAAGTTACAAGTGTCCTTGTTGCAGGGAAATTGTACAGGATACAATCCAAGTATTTGTTTGATGGTTTGGGGTATTATTTCATTTTTGAAAATAAAATTTAATATAAAAAAAACAAATTGGGGTCTTATTTCATTAAAAATAAAACAAGACAAAACAAGCTGGGGCCTTATTTCATTTATTTTTGGGGCCTTTTTTCTTTTTGATGGGGTCTTATTTCACTGGGGCATAATTTCATTATGAAAAATTACCCCAATTTGGGGCCTTATTTCATTTTTTCTTTTGGGTCATAATTTCCTGGGGCCTAATTTCGCGGAGCCCATTCTATACAATAAATTTCAATTTAAAAGTAATTGAGCTCGTTTCGCTTAGGTAGCTCGATTTTAATTGTTTTATTCGAGTTATCACGTCAGCTATTATGTTTGTTCTTTTTCTTATTTCCTCGTTGATAATACTTTGTATTTGTTGTATATTTAAAAGTTTTCGCTCCATTTTAGTTTGGCATATCCTCAATTTATTATGTTGATTCGAAGTCAGTTCTAGGGTTTGAAGCCCGTGCGTCAAAACAGGTATAATTGTAGAGTCCAATATGTATTTCTTGTAACACTACTTAGGTTTGAATTCAGTATTTCTTTTAAGCTTCAAAACTGTTTCCATGCGTTATTGATTCGTCTATTTATTTCTTTTTCGTCTTGGTTTTTAAAAGATTCAATTTTACCTAGGTAAAGGTAGTCCTAAACATAGTCTATTTTATTATGTTCCAAATAGATGTCCACTTTTATATGATAAGTCGTTATCATTACTTTATTTTAGTCAAGTTTTTAACATAGTCCATATTGTCTTTAAGTCAACAAGAGTTGATTCAACATTGTCTGTATCTGTGCTGCTGAATTTGAAATAAGAACAACGTCGTCCACTTATCTTAGATTGTTTTAGTAGGCCCTATGTATTTTTATACTATATTTATTTTCCCACTCTAGTCTTTGAAAAATATCTTTTAGTACGGCAAAAAAAACAGTGGCGGTGACATGGGGTAACCTTGTGGAACTTCTCTTTTCAAATGAAATTCTGAATATGCTTCTTTAAATATGCTTCTAAACGTCATGATAAGAGAAAGGTTAATCTTTTGATTCCTTAGTGCTGTCCATATGCTTTTGTGTTCCACAGTGTCAAAAGCTTTTGCGAAGTCAATAAAACAGAAGAAAATTGGTTTTTGGAATTCGTTCTGTTTTTAATTAGCTAGTTGAGCGTCTGAAGTTGAGAGGCCCTTTCTGAAACCTGCTTACTCTGGTGGTTGATTGTCATTCATTGCTTGTTTGGTTCTTCCATATATAATCTTCGAGAAAAGTTTGTAGATTATCGAAATAAGGCTTATAGGACTGTAACTATTCATGTAATCTTTGTCGCTCTTCTTGTGGATAAGTATAACAATACTTTATTGCCATTGTCTATTTATTCGTTGGTGTTTCATTATTGAATTAAAAAGTTTTATTATTACTGGTGTCAGAGCTTCCTTTCCATATTTAATTCGATTCCATCACAACCTGCACTTTATTCAGTTTTTCAACTATCAATCAATTTCGTTAGGAAGAAGTATATTATCGTCGATAACAATATTTTCAATATTAAGTTATATAGTACATATGTACATATTCTTTCACAGTGAACGTGAATTATAAAAATACAAAATTTTCTGAAAAATAATGTCTCTTATCTGTCAATTTCTTATAATTAAAGTATTACCAGTCACATAAAAATCAAAATATAAAAACAACTTTGAAACCAAACCAAAACCATTTATAGACAGATTAAATAGCTTTGCAGTTCATTAGATACGTGCACACCTCCACCTACATACACACATACATGTCTTTTGTCTATGTGTATATCTTATTTTATGATCAAATTTTAGAAAATCCAAGTTTACACCCATCAATAACACCAATTAAATTTAATGCCTCAAAGATATTAAATACCAATCAAAATATATGTATTTGTACTCCCCAATCATTATCATCACCATCCATACACAACGAGGATAATCATTAAAACCCCCAAAAGAAAAACATAATAAACTTCAACCACAAACATCCTGCTACTGCATGCACCCATCATTAAAACATCATCCACATCCACTCAAGAATCAAACAACAAAATACCCTTCTGTTCCAACTAAATATATTATATACCCAAACGACGACGACGACGACGACGAACGGAGACTAGATGAAGCCAGAGAGAGTACAAGACGTATAGCTACATACATGACGTACACATATCTTCCTTTTCCCATAAGATTCATGTTATAAATTCCTTTTTTATTTGGTAAGGTTTGAGTGATTGTGATGGGCTACATTCATTGCACCCTAAGCGCTCCCGCTCACATAATAAAACAAAACAAAAATCCAAAGGATCAGACAGACACAATCCACAATACAACAACCAATGTGTTTTTTCTTTTGGTTATCTTATGTCAGTGTCTGTCATTTTGAAATAGTTGAAGGGAACTCCAATCCAATGTCTGCAAAATGTAAGGTGGGCTATTTTCAGGGTCGGATTTTGTGTACCGAAAAATGGTGGACTACAAATGGCTACATGTCTTATCTTTTTTTTAACTTTAACCAAATCAATTTATTTTTCAAAGAATGCATGTTTCATTTGCCTCTAAGAAAAAGTTTTGAGGCTCACTTGTTGAAATTACATGTTTGGAGGACAGGATCTAAATTCCGTAAGAGGAAAACGATTTCCACACTTTTTCTTCATCGTCAAAGTATTAATATGAATAAGTTTGTCAATCAGTGAACATATTATGTTCTGTCATTTCACTCATGTAGAACTCATAAATGTCAAAGCTGAATTTTGATAAAATATTAAATTCTTGAAGTGTTGATATTCAGATTTGACAGTCAACCATATTTATGTCAAAAATCTCTTGCAATCGCTCAAACTCATGGCTTTATTTAAACAGCATTATAAGAACTAAATTTGCTAGCTTATTGTTTAACATATAGTGTTTTACTGTCAACTTAAAAAGTGAAATTTCTAAGCAACTTAAAATATGAATTTTACTTAATATTTACTGAAGTTGAATGTTGCTTTTCTATAAGATTTTACTATACGGTTAGAAAAGATTGATGTTTGTAAAGACTTTGCACTAGACTTAAAAATTGTGACAATTATCATTTTTGAAGGCACATGGACCAACTATTAAACAGGGTTATTCAAAACTTCAAAAAGTGTCTATTTTTGAACGTAAAGATGTTTACAAAAAAGATTGACTTCAGTTGCATTTAAACAAACTCGAAGCTGTTTTGAGAAAATTGGAACTTTAATCTACATAGGAATTAGAAACAAAATTGGTAAAGTTCTAAACGCAAAGACTTTAGCTGGTATGCAGATTGCAGACTCATGAGACTGAACTCTGAGAATAAGCTGCAAATGGTGAGATTTCTTATATGCAACTAACACATCTCAATTTGATATGCAACAGGTTTGTCTCATCTCACTATCTCAGTCTCAAAAAAATCATTAATTTTCAAAATTTCTTCTTCAAATAAAAAAAGTGTTTGTGACAATTCTACAAAAAAGACGAATATTTGTTTTCTTACTTACTTCTTCAAAAAATGTGGTTTTACAGCTTACGGGCTGCTGAAACTTCTGTTAAAACTCATACTTTTTTAATCATTTTGTACTTACAATTTTTCCAGCAACTTCGATTATACCTAAACCTTGAAATGGAACTTTGATTGATTCTGAAACCTTTTGCAGTTCTTAGTTAAAAGCTAGGATCACCAACAAATCGTAGAAAACCTTTATTCTAGTTTTATTAGTGAAACGATCATCACGAAAAGCATCGCTTTCTAATGTTTTTTTTTTACTTAGGTCCTCATACCTGTTAAGTCCGTTGAGGACCCCTTAAGGGGCATAGGGCATCTACTACGCCTACGCGCCATCGTGTGTGGTTTCTGGAGATATGTTTCAGCTTGAGTTGAAGAATTAAATTAAATTAAATTAGGTGGCACAACAGTGGGTTGAGAACTAGGGCCTAGTGACTTACGACTCTCAACTATTCCTGTGTGCGAATGTTGTCAGGAAAGGAGGGGACCTACAGTTTTTAAGCCGAACGGCTAATTTGAGAAAGCACTTTTGGTGACAAAAATTACTCTTGAAGAATTTGTCAATACCTCGCAAGAGGCAGTACCCGTGAAAAAAAAACTTTAGATGGCACAGGCAGGGATCGAATCCAAGACCTCTACCATGACAGTCCAACGCACTAACCATCATGCCACTGGCACGGAGTTGAAGAATTCCTATAAATTATTTTATAATTTCCTGTTGTCTCAGCGGAAGCATAAACATATAAATATTCAGCCATTTTTATTCATGAGCTCGACCTCATTGAAATCTAATTTTTGTAAGATTTGCCCCACAACTATTTTGCATACCAATGCTAACAAAAGCTTAAAATAATAAGATCTGAGTTTGAGGTTAAGCATTTGGCATACCGCCCAATTGTTCCAAATTTAAGTGAAATTATTTGAATAAATCTTCATAAAGCTAATAAGATTTTTTTGAAAATCTTTTTCATTTGTCTTCCTCAGTTTTTAACGAATACAACATGGCTCCGTGAAACTCCCCAACAAAAATAAGAAATAACCCTCCTAAAAAATTGTGTGGGATATGAAAGAGTATTGAGTATTAATTTCATTTCTTATTTGAGGAGTTATTTGAAAAAAATTATTTGGTCTTATTTTACTTTGTCAAAATACGCACGAAGACACCCCCCTGGCTTAAAGCGCATTGAAGATAATTCTTTGTATGGGGTTATTTATTGGAAAGTTATTTCCAACAACTCACTACCAACAAATTGAAAATCACATAAATCCGCCCCTGAACAAGAACACAATTACCTGTGAGAATAATAGTAAATTCATGTCTTTCCCCTGCACATTCCACATCATTCATTAGCAGGATTTTATAGAAATAATTTCGAATTTACAGTGAATGCGACTATGTATGTACTCCCTATCCACTTGGATTTTCATTTTCCCTATGGGTTATTTAAATAAAGATTGATTCTCAGTTTAAATAAGAAGAATATATAAAAAAAAAATTCAAGTCATTTAAAGTGATATCACGTTTGCTTAGCAAATTAGCTGTCAGTCACATGTTAATCGTTTGTTATCGTAATTTGATGATCTAAATTAAAGACCTCAACTTTGTCGAATAAAATAACACACATAGTTGAAGTTGTAAAATAAAGATTATTTGAATAATTTATTGTATTTTTATCTTTAGCAGAATGTTTATGATTCTGATTTGAAACAATTAGGTTCTGTTAGCGTACTTTATTTTACAACTGTGATTTTTTTTAAATTTAACTGCAGCGTAATTTTTATAATATGTATTTTAAAAAGGAAGCATTAAAACTGTTTGAAATGTCACTTTTGGAAACTAAAAGAACGAATTGAATATTTATTTTTCGTTCAAAGTTATAAGAAAGTCATTGATTAAATTTTATCTAAACAAAGAAGTTTCAAAACTTTGAAACCCATTTTAACTTAATTTTACAGAATGTTTTTTTAAACGTTTGTTTATCAAAAGGAAATAAGAACCATATAATTTGATGCCAAAAATTTTGCTTATTATAAAGATATTGGCAAAACCATATCTTTAAAAATTATTTCGAGCAAATGCAACGAATATTCTCTTCCAATGCGACAATCGTCTATTATTTTCAATAGACAAGCGACTTCACATAACCCCACAGAAAAGTCCAGCGGTGTTAAATCACACGATCTTTTAAACCACACCCGCCACACCAAAAGATTCCTTCAATAAATTGGTTGTTCCGTTGCGTTGTTCGCGCGAACCTAACCATTATTTTGGTAATAAATTTGCGAGATTTACCATAGCTATTCAGGAGTAATTCTATCGATTATGAAATGACAAACCAAACTGAGCATAAATCAAGTGACAGCTGTCAAAAAGACCAAATTACTAAATGACTGCGTTCAATCTCGTGTTGTATAGAGTATCTTAGATAGGTGGATTTTTAGATACCTTGTTGAACGAGTTGGATAGCTGTATTGAGATAGCTGTCAAAAAATAAAAACTTTCAGCTGTTCACAAAAAGCAGAGAAACATTCAAGCTTCGAAGTCAAAATTGTTGTACGATAAAACATTTAATGGATAATTCAACTGATTCGTCGGACGATGATGAATTGATTGGTGCGTAACAATTTGAATCCACTAGACTGGAGGTAAAACCTAGCAAATTAATCATCTACAAAACGAGAACAAAATAAGTCAATTTTGAAGTTTAAAAAAATAGTTCATAATTAGCTTCTAAAATTCGGAGGCAAATAGCTTCTTCATCGTCTATTATGTACAGAACATCCTCAAATACAACTTCAACTAACATTTTGTATCTTTTTGTTTACCAACAAATACAAAAAGCTGAAATCAATTTTAAATTTCTTTGAAATTCAACCATGTGTTGAATCAGCTGTTCTGTTTTTGATTAGCTTATATTTTGCACGTAAAACACTAACAAAAAGGTATCCGGATACCCTATCTGTCTGAGATTGAACGCAGCCAGTCAATAGTATTGCCAGATTGAAAACCAAACGTCTAAAAAAACACTTGTTTTGTGTACATATTCAAAAATGTTGTTGTGTTTAAATAATTGTTTTTGGCCTATCTAAAAATTTTAAAAGTTTTAACGCTGCATCTAAGTATTTATATAATTTGATAATTTCTGTCAATGATAAAGGGAATACTTTGTATAGGGGTTTCCAATAAGAGAATTCATTTAGTTTTTTTTTTAAACGAGTATTTTTTTGAAGAAAACAATAATTGTTTCTTTCACTGCAAAGATAAAGTTATGCCACTAACAATGTAAAACAATATCAGCCGAATGGCCGCAACGGCTGCAGTTGCAGCACCATATCCTTTTTATAAAATTTTACATGACCAATTTGCACGATTCTGGTTGTATGCCCCCGATAACTTCTCGAATTCCTATTATAAGGTTTTGAATCGATTGTAGAACTATGGTATGGACTTTATCTTACACGTGATCTTTGAGATGTTATATCGTAAAGTTATAGTATCCGTGGCGTGATGGTTAGTGCGCTGGCCGGCCTGTCATGCCAAAAGTCTTGGGTTTAATCCCTGCCTGTGTTTTTTTTTCACAGCCTCTGCGACGAATTGACAAATCCTCCAAGAGTAATTTTTGGCATGAAAAGTGCTTTCTCAAATTAGCCGATCGGATTCGGCTTAAAACTGTAGGTCCCCTCCATCCCTGACAACATTACTCGCACACAGGAATGGTTGACAGTTGTTTGTCACTAGGCACTAGTTCTCAACGGACGGTTGGGCCACCTTTTATTTATTTAGACCGTGAAGTTGTTTTCGTCCACACCAAAAAAACATTTTAAGAAACGTTTCTGATTTGTTTTTTTTTTTTTTTTTTTTTGTGGACGCTTTGAGAAACAATTCTGAAATGTTTAAATTTATTCATAAACTTTGAGTAGCTTGTAATTTTGTGTTTCTCGTCTCTGTTTCACTTTAAACGCTTAAATCGGCTTTTTAGATTTGATTTTTAAAATCTTCGTCAAGTGGACCCCACAAAACTATTTTTATTTCATAAATTTTTATCAATTTGATAACATTCTTGTTGCTCCAACCAACCAACGAAAACATTTAAGAAAAATTTCACACAAGTTTCTCTGAGTCTAAAATTTGTTTAAATATTTCTTTGGTCTATACACACCTTAAGATCTCGGTGGCTAATTGTGATCACTTCTTCGAGAAATAACGCGATTGTTTCGTTAACTGCTTTTCAATACAAAATTTCATACTCTGTTGAAGAGAGTTTCGTTCGATTTTAAATAAGGTCTTAGCAATACTTGTAAAATGTCAAAAAATTACAGTTTTAAAAGTGACAACTGCCCCATTAACTGGTTTTTCAAAATGGAATGTCTTATTAGAAAACAAATTTGTTTCATTAAGCTTATTGTATTTAGCGGACTGTAAACTGTAAATATTTCTTTAAGTGAGTTAAACTAACTCGATCGCTTAATACTGGGTGGTTCTGAAGGAACCACCGAACTGTACTGTACTACTGTACTTTCGCTCAGAAGGAGCTCAAAAACCAGTCTTCTAGGACTGTACAAATTGAACTGAACTCAACCGATAAGTTCTAGAGTATATAAGACTCATATATTTACAATTTATTGGTATTTTCACAAATACATATGAAATCTTACAACGCGTATAATTAAATATAATTAAAATGTTTATGCAAAATTTTCAAACAAGTATGGTAAGGTCCTGTTTGTTTTCACAATATTCTTTTGTTTGGTTAGTTTTAATTTTGAACTTAGGTTCGGTTAAGGAATTAAGGATTTAACCTTTATGTAAAAATATTGTGTTATCCTTAAGTATTTTTTACAAAACTGTTACCAGTCCTTTAAAAATTTCACAAACAAAATAAAAAATGAAATAAAAATAAATTTCAACATGAAGTTTATTTCATTTGCATATGTACTGTACAGAATGAGAAAAATGAACGTGCCTGACATTTAAAATGTCTGCAAAAATGTTGTTAAAAATGTTCTTTTTACACACGCACAGCCATTTGTATACATTGTACAATTGTACATAAAACATACAAAATAAATTGTACTACTTGTTGATGTTGGTCTTATTATTATCATAATATTTAAGTACATCGCAGTGTTTCATCAACTTAACTACGTATATATATTTAAATCAACTGAAAACTGAAGTGTATAATGGACTACAATAAATTCATTTTTAATGAAGCAATGAACTCATAAACGAAGCTAATAATACGTACATAGGTGAGGTACACGCAGTATTATATATTGTACACATACATATAAATATTTTGCAGGCTCAATTGTCTGTAAGGACACTTCAGTTTTGGATTTCTCTTAAATCAACCTTGATGGATATATCTCTTTCCCTATACCTTCCTACCCAACAGCCACCAACCAAGAGATGTTATTTTCATTTGTTTTCTTTGTTTTATTTTCCATTTTAAATTATGCGAAGAGCAAAATACAAGTGAAATTTGATGAGACACCAGGCTGTGATGGCATCACTGTTATTATTATTGTTGTTGTTTGTGTTATTCATAGGAAAATTATTTATCCTTGGGGACTACTTGTAAAAATCAGAATTGCAGTTCTCGTTTAAAAAAGTTGTTTTCCATCAGAAGCGATTTATAGAAGTCGTTAAAATTTTTATAGATATAGGTAAAGTATCTATACATTACATAGCGTACAATGTATGTACGTACATATGTCTACTTGCGCATTCATTTATTCGTTTTGGAAAACAATTGCAAACTTATACATACATAAGAGGTGAAATAAACAAAGTCCCATTATTGGTAAACTAAATTGTATTCAAATTTGATTATAATCAATTTACATTTATACCAAGTAAATATATACAGTGGTGGACAAAATAATTAGAGTGAAATTCTGTTAATATAATTTGATCACAAAAATCTTTATTTTTTGAAAAATAGAATATTAAAATGATAATAAATATCATATTTTACCAATCGTATGCAAACCGTTTCTTTTAATGGTAAACTGTCTTTGTTTCTTCCTGTTCAAAGTGGTGTTCCTCAAAGATCAATTCTTGGACCTTTATTGTTTTTGTTTGTTGATTAATGTATATGTAATTAATACCATATTTAAGCTGATGATGTTCAGTTATATATTAGTTTTCCTGAGATCATGAATAAGAATGCAATCTAATATACCTAATCCTGACAAAAACATAATCTCTTCCAATATCGACACAAAAAACTCAAACGTGAAAATTTCTCTTCAGTTATATTAAATAATTCTATAACTGAATATGTTACACAAATCAAAAACTTAAGATAGATCTTTAACAAAAGACTAACTTGAGATACCCATGTCGATACTGTTGTGTCAAAGATTTACGCTCGAAGGACTATCTGATATTAAATCAATTCTATCCACTTCTACTAAATTAAAGTTGGTTAAGTCACTCGTTCTGCCTATAATTACGTATAGGTGCGAGGTATTTGCAGACCTTGACTCTCAATCGGTTCAGAATTTAAAGGTAGAATTTAATACCACTGCTCCAACTTGTTTTTAACGTGAGTAGATTTGATCATGTCTCGTTTCAGGCTTGTCAGCTTTTTAGCTTTTTTTAAATATCGGTGTTTTAACTTACTTTTCAATTTGATTGTTAAAAAGATTCCAAATTTCCTATCTAATAGATCTAATTATTGTTTCTCAAGTCATAAGTGTTTGACAACTCGCTGGTAATTTTGTTTTGAATAATTCTCGAACTTGAACTGAAAGACATGTGTTGCGTACCATTATTCTTTGATTTCTTTCAATAGTGCCTCCGTATTTGTGGTTTTCTTGCACAATATTCAATTTTTCCAAAGATTTTCGATGGGGTTAAGAACTGATGATTGTGAAGGCCATTGTAAAACTGACTCATTCTTTTGTTCAAAAAACCTTATCACGACTTTAGCAGTGTATTTGGGTCATTATCCTGCTGGAATATCCACACTGATAGCAGATTATGTTCTGCAAATGGAAGCATAACGTTCTTTCATATTTGTAAGTACGTTTCTTTGGTCACCGACATTATGCTTTACCGTCTTTATGGTGTTTCTAAGATTTGGTTCTTTATTCTTTTTTCCTTCTAACATAATTCTGGCCATCAGATCCAAACAAATTTATATTGATTTCGTCACAAAATATTCTTCCAGTTTCTTGGACTACCTGATGCTTGGTTGAAGTTTGCGAATTCAATGCGCTGCTTTATGTTTCTTTTACTGAGCTATGGAACTTTCCTAGCTTTTCTTCCGTGTAAATTTTGTTCTTGCAACGTCGTTGGCAAATCGTTCAGGAGCTAACATCCAACGACAAATTTGTTGTTTTCTTTGGAAAATCAACGGAATACTAGCAATACTAGCAGAAAGTGGAGGATAAACTGTTCAACCAGTCTTGTTTCGGCTCCTTTAATTCCCCAGCCATTACACACGGAGAACGATGAAGTGCAATAAAATCATAAGTTTAGTGTAACCTTCATCTCTAAGTTGCAAAATCAAACGGCGGCGCGCGTTCTTCTTCAGAACAATGTTTTGTGTGTGTCCCATTTTTTTAGTTTCCAAGCTAAAAATAATTATTGTAGTTAATTGGATATTAAAAAAGAAGAATCAACAATCATTTTACAGAAATATTTCAAACTTAGAGTGCACTCTTATTTTTTTGTACGCTGAAAAATGAGTTTCGTGAATAAAAATAACGGTGCTTTGATAAATATTTGTGGACATTTTTCAGTGACTCCGAAAAATTTTGACAGCAAATTCAAAAATAATAAATAATAATACAAAAATATAAAGTGAAGAACATTTATTCTTTTGGCCACCACTGTATTATTTATTAAGATGACTTGATAAAACAGTGGCATTCAAAAATTGTACGGCAAAATGTCAAGTCGAGTCCTGACAACTTTTAAAAACTTAGTCACAACTGAGTTTATATTTGTCAAAAGAATCGTCAAACTCTTTTTTTCTCACACACTCTGAAGAATTTAAAATGGTGCCTTTAAAGTTTTAGTTTTGGAAATATTGTTCAGCTGCCAAAAATTTCGTGTTTTAAAGTTCTCAAGATTTAACTAAAAAAATTGCAAACAAAATCAAATTCATAACCGAGTGTCCCAATTTTGGGCCACCCTTTATTTTTTATTTTTACTCTAAAGTCAACAAGGATCTGCAGCCTTTTGTTTTGATTCCAGATTTCGAATTAAATAATAAAAGTACAACATTTTCGCACAAAGAGGATTAAATTAAGAAATTATTTTACTTTAAATTCGAGGAAAGACCCAAAATTAAACAAAGAAAATTCCAGAAACCCAAAATTTTATAATTTTCTTTTTTTTTTTAATAGATTTATCTCTTCAGTTGTTTTAGCTTTTAAATATTTTACCCTAGATACTCATTGTAGCTCGGTACATACTAGGTACTTATATCCTTTCTACCAACATCCATCGGGATATGAAATACTAAACTAGCAACGTGATGAATTTCACTGCAACGAACATCAGAATAAAGTTCCCTCGCTCAAAAAAAGGATGCGGAAACAACTCAGTTGTTTTAAGAAAATCTATATATAAAAAGTACTGTACATGTGTATGTAGTTAAGGTAGGTAGGTATCCTGGTATTATACGAGTACAAAGGATGAAAAAGGCTGCAGAATAATTATTATTATAGTGGCTATACGTCCTGTCAGATTTACCGCAACTTCAATTTTTATTATATAAAATAAAATTTAAAAAAAAAAACAGACAAAAACATCCACAGCCAGATAGACACAGACAAAAAGCTAAGAAGAATTAAATGGGTTTAATTCTTTCGAGTGTGATGGCGATTGTCTAAAAGGATGAAATTACAAACGAGTTGAAAGAAGTCTGTGAGGTAGATATAATTGTAATTATAATAAAAAGGCTCTCTAGGGGTTTTTTGAAATCTGTATGATGTAGGAAGCAGATTTTAAAACTTATTTCTTTTTTTTTCAGTTTAGAAAACTGAAATGTGTGTTTGATGGCAAAAGGTTTAATTACCGTTAAATATATACGGTGACGACTTATTCAGTTAAAAGATGTTTATTTTTTGTATTTTGATACTTTTTAGTGTTCTTTTTTTTAAACAAGAAAGCGAATTTGCATAGGGACTTTATTCTGTGTTGCCGCCATACTTTTGGTCGGTTTTTAGTTTTATGTACTGCATGTACTCCCTGAACTGAATCTCTCACTAACATACTTTTTGTTTTAGTTCGGGAGGATGAAGTATAAAATGGTAACTTCCTTTAGGGCAAAACAAATACATTTTTTTAATCGTTTGGAAGATTTAAAAAAAAATATGGTACAGAGTTGTGCAGTTAATTAATTTTAGTTTAACCGTTTCTTTATTAAAAAGTAATCTTCATATTTTAGTGCTCATAGACAGACATGGGTTTTGTTCTGCTTTGAAAGCTGTACAGAGACTGAAATATTAAAAATTTAAAATATCATTGTTTGTATTTTTTTTTTTTTCTATTTTTAAAAGATACTCGGTAAGAGTAATCGAGTAGTGTGGGACTCTAACCGCACTTAAACCTCCAATAAATCAGGATAAATCTATGAAAGATCGAAAAATGATTTTTAACTTGAAATAGGAAGTTATTGTAATCGGTCCGATTTGCCGAATTGAAATTTTTTTACATTTCTCGAAATAAAAGATTTTAAGAGAGTTGTCCGTGTGTGTACGTACGTCCGTACTTGAACTACGGGTAGAAGTCGTCCTTAGTTCAAGAACCAGTAGAGATATCGACTTCAAAAACATGTTGTTATACAGATAATAATGCAGAAAGATGCAGAAAGGACTCTCAAGAAAATTGATTGGGTGGTTTTTTTTACCATAGCAATTTTAAAAAATGGCGAAAATTTTGGCTAACCCAAAAAATGTCACGAACCAATAACGCTAGCGTTTTGTAATAAATTTTGTATTATATATTGTAATGTGATATACCAAACAAGTATTCTACAACAAATAGTATGCAAGTTTGTTAAAAATTGATGTTCGGTTCTCGATATCTCGTGAACAATAGAAGATATGGACTTCAAGTTAATTTCATTCATCCAGTTTGTATTTTTAACTTCCCATAAGAAGTTATTGTAATGGGTCCGATTTGTCGAATTGAAAATGTTGACATTTCTCGACGTTTCAAGGTCCCTAGAGTCGAAATAAAAGATTTTTAGAAAGATGTCTGTGCGTGCGTGTGTACGTACGTTCGTACGTCCGTACGTCCGTATGTCCGTATGTCCGTATGTCCGTATGTCCGTATGTCCGTATGTCCGTACGTCCGTACGTTCGCGACGTTTTTTTCGTCGTCCATAGCTCAAGAACCAGAAGAGATATCGACTTCAAATAAATGTTGTTATACAGATAATAAGGCAGAAAGATGCAGAAAGATCTCTCAAGAAAATTACGTGAGTGGTTTTTTTACCATAGCAGTTTAAAAAAAAGGTGAAAATTTTGGTTAAACCTAAATATCTCATGAACCAATGACGCTAGAGACTTGAATTAAATTTTATATTATATATTGTAACGTGATACAAAACAATTTATTTTTGAAAAAAAAATTCAATTAACGTTTTTTTTTTATAAATCAAAAAAACTGAAAACAAAATTTTCACCTCGAAAATTTTACGACCGAAATATGATTTCATCTCCAAAACAATTTTGTGCAACTAAGAATAATGTTTTTGACATCTGATACAATTTTGAGAAAAATCTAATTGACAGTTATTTTTATAAAAAATAAAAACCTAAAAAAAAAATTCCTCAAAGTTGGTAAAAATTGAATTTCGACTCAAATATATTTTCAAAACTTTATGATATTGGCTTTAAAGTACTTTTATCTTTCAAAAAATATTGTTGTCAACATTCAGTAAAATTTTGAAAAAAATCGAATCGACAGTTTTTTTACAAAAAATTAAAAACCGAAAAAAAAAATTAACAAAAGTTGGTAAAAATTGATTTTCGACTCAAATATCTTTTCAAAAATTTGAGATAATGGCTTCTAACTAATTTTCACTCATAAGAAATATTATTTTCAACATTAGAAAAAATTTTGAGAAAAATCGAATTGACAGTTTTTTTTTTTACAAAAAATAAAAACCTAAAATAAAACAATACTAAAACTTCGTAAAAATTTACTTTCGACTCAAATAGCTTTTCAAAAATTACAAATATTGGCTTCAAACTTTTTTTATATCACAAAAAATATTGTTTTCGATATTCAGCAATTTTTTTATAAAAATCCAACAGTCCGTTTTTTCATAAAAAAATAAAATCTAAAAAAATAGTACGCAAATTTGGTTAAAAGTGATACATATAGACAAACTTTTAAGCAAGGCAAATCGACAGACGGGATGGGAATTTATGAGTGTGGGTTGCATCCCATCCTCTTTTTCTTCATTAATTTAAAACTCATTGTATGGAAAGTTAATAATTGTCATACTTTCCCATTGCTTCTCATGAGGCTTGGTTTTTCTTAATCCCCGAACATTGTCTCGTATACATTTAAGACAGTGTACATTTCGGTTTTGGTATGACTATGCAGATGCAGATTGTGTTATAGAGCGTGTTTTTTAACTACTTTCTGTAACCATTTTAATTTGAAGGTAATGATGTAGATAACTATTTTATATACACAAAGGTCAATTTTTGTTTTTGTTTAATAAAATTTGTATGCGTCGATTTTGTTTTTAGTCTTTGCAAAAAATCTATCTGGCACTGATATTGCAGTATTATCAGCAAAGGAGACCATGAGAGTGTTCATATCCATTGAAATATCCGTTGTATGTATATAAAGGATAAAATTGTTGGTCCTAGGAGACTTCCTTGTGGTACACCGGCTTCTATTTTCTTTAATTCAGGCATACCGTACTCTAAAGAGTCGGTTCGTAAGTTTTAAGTGTTTCATAGTAATGCCTGGAAAGCTTCATATGCAGACTGTGCTTAAGTTCCAAGTGTTATACCTTGTCAAAGGTATCTATTATTTTGCTGACCCTTTTCCCATTAAAAACCTGAATAGTGATTAAATTGTACCCTGGTGATTTCAAATAAGATAACTTATGTTCACACATATGCTTCTTCTTATATCTTTAAACGTGACAAAAGAAATACCACAATCGTCGTTCCTATCAACAACATGTAGGGAATCTGTAGCCGTATTTGCTGGAAATGGTTTAGAAACATTCGAGAGATGTTCAGCAAAAATATCATGTTTTTGTTCCGGGTTTGCAACCCATTTGCCATCTTGAGATTTTATTGGCAGGTTTGGCGTCAGGGGTGTTTTTTGACGTTTGTTGCTTTTCATAAAGAGTATTTGGTAGAAATTTTTATCATCAGACTTTTCAGAAATCTACTTAGTGAATCATTTTTTAACTTACTGATGCTTTTTTTAGTTCGTTGTTTAAACGTTTAAAGACTGCAAATGCCTTTTTTCCAAAATCAGCTCATTTATTTCGGTTTCTCTAAAGTTTGAAATAGTTGAAGTATTTTCTTCCGCAGCCTATTGGACATCAATAACAAATTATTCAACTTCTTTATCAATGTGTTCAATTGTTTCCATGAGATATCTAAGGCTTTTGTACATTTTGCGCCCGTGTCGGGATGTTGAATGAATAAAGCTGTTATTCTAGCTCGAATTATTTCTTGGACCATAACCTAATATTTCACTGTCACACCCTTTTTAAGTGTAAAACATAAGATTGTTGGTAGAAACAATATTATAGTTCATCTAAGGGGAAAAAATAAGCAAGAAAAAGTATTTACCATTAAGATGTTTTATTTTTAAAAGTTCTATTTGAGCAGCTGTCATATTTTGACTAAAACATTTTTTGGTTGACCTGAAACACCTTTTCTATAAATTTGACCTTTTTCGTCAACTCGATTTTTCGTTTTCTAGTCGATCTTTGGAATTATGCATTCCACAAATGGCTTTACACATTATTTTGCATAATGACGTAAATGGTAATAAATTTAATGTATATTTTGCAGAAAATATCAAGTCTATTAAAAAAAACGTCGTATCTTCGCGGATTAGTGGTCTTGAAACAAAATCAAAGTATTTCTGTATAAATATACCAAAATCTAGCATGAAAAGGACATGGTACTGCAACCGTAGCACTAACGGCAATTCCTCTAATCGTTTTCCATGATGGTTACTGGAAACCTTCATTTTTACAAAGAAATAGTAGTTATCCATTGATTTTTTTCAAAAGTTACTCCCTTATTTTAATATCAATATAAAGAGCTTACTTCCAGATATGCTCATCAGTTTACCCTTGAGCTCAATTTCGGACGTACTGTCGGGTATAGAGATTCTTTTTTTAACAGCACATCGAGAATGTGGAATGCTACCCAACTCTGTTTTTCCCTCCCATTTTGATATTCAAAACTCTTAGACCGATGAGCACCGATATCTCCTCTTAAATCCTCCTCTGTTTTCCTAACGCTTGCATTGTGCTTGACCGTAAACATGTTAAGAGTATTAACAACCCCAATTTAACAATTTAAAGATTTAGAAAATTTTTCCAAAACATCCGAATTTCACTTTTGACATGGCAAATAAAAAAAGGGTTGTGTGTGACACAATAAACTAGAGCTTTCCTCCATTGCTTGGGGCAGCGTGGTATTCAAATGAACACTAAGTTGCGTGAGGTTCAACTAATCGGTTCAATAAATTTATATTTCCATCAATAAATAATTATATACACATAATTTTAGCCTTTATGTTGACCATACAAATATACAAACAACTTTTATGTTATGCCTAGACTACTTTTACTATTCATTATGATACAGCTTCAACTTTTTCTTTCCCACAATATGTTAATGATATTAATTTAAATTTAAAATTGTATAGTTTTTCAATACTATATATGAATATTATATCATCTTAATTAAATTTGTTTATTAATTTCTTTTTTCTTCTTTTTATTTTAAGGTGGATTATCAGATGGCGGTCAAATTGGTCAAAGTTCCATATCATCTAATGTGCCATGTCCTACGGGAATGTTTCGTTGCAATAATGGTAGATGTATAACTTCATTATGGGTGTGCAACTATCAAAAAGACTGTGAAGATGGAGAAGATGAGCAACAATCATGCCGTAAGTTATTTGTATACATTATATACAGAAGATTGTAAATACATATATCTTCCCTCATCATGGAGATTATAATAAACTTTCTTTTTTGTTTTTTTTTTTTTTTTCTATTTTATAAACAGCTCCACCAGAATGTGAAACTGGGCAAATAAGTTGCGGACAATATGTATTTAATAAAACATATTGTATTCCACCACATTTTCGTTGTGATATGACAGACGATTGTGAAGACAAATCTGATGAATCACAATGCAGTAAGTTTATTTAAATATTTAACATAACATAATGTAGTTACTTTGCTAATTAAATTAGAGCCATATGTTTGCAAAGAAGGATATTAATTTAATTAAACCATTAAACTGCGAGGATAACAAGAAATGCATATTCACAAAATTTATTATAAAAGAAAAAGAAATATATTTTAACTGTGATTCTGCCAGCAATACCAAATTAAAGGTAGCATTTAATAGTACTATTCGTTACATATACGTACTTAGAAAATACGATCATGTGTCTCATCTGAGCCTGAAACTCCTTAATATGTCATTTCAAAGCTTTGTTAAATTTCGAACCTTGAAAATATTGTTTTCTGTCTTACGAACCGGTCAACCAACATATCTTTATAATTTTCTTCGTTTTTCGGTATCAAACAGATCAAATTTTTTAATACTTCCCCGTTTCCAATGTCTTACATCTGAAAGACAATTTTTTATAGCTGCAATCCGCCTTTGGAATTCACTCCCACCTCATCTGCGAGAAATAAACAACGCGCGTCGATTTCAAAATAGTTTAAAAGATTTCTTTATTATTCAAAGCAACTAACTTCTAATTTTTCTCCTCTATCTTTTCTGTCACTATTAACCTCTTTTTCCCCTTCTTTTCATCCTAACTCATAAATTCCCGTTCTATTTTTCTTGTTTGTATTCTTTTTTTTTTGAATTCATTAAAATTTTTATTTAGATATTTAAAAATCATTAAAGTTAATTTTTGCTCTTTTTTTTTTAAATAATTAAACTTGAACAATGTACATAATAGATATAAACTATCACGAATTTATAAGATTAATCTTACCGTGTTAGCATATACATCATGAAATAAATAAATAAATAAAAATAAATAAATATTTCAAATTTGAGTAAAAAATTGTAACCAGCATTTTTTAACACCCAATTTGTTAAAGGCGTCTTTTCGATGTGGATTTTATGGTTATTCTTTGACACTTATTGTTAGCCACGTAGTAAATATACAAACGTAGTGTGCCACATTAGGAGTGTTTTTTTGGAAAAGCCATCCGTAGTACAGAAAAAATGTAGATATGTATGTATATACCTAGTCGTGCCATAAATTCTGTTACAAGACTTCAAAACCTTGTTGCTCAAGACATCCATTTGGTATCAATAAGCAATGAATGGATATCAATTTGGTTTCAATTTCGCTTCTGTAACCATGGAGTGAGGTGCTTAAGAAAATAGAATAGCAATCATTGCCTAACATTACATAAGTAAGGAATGATTTCTGGCCAAATTTTCTTGTTTTAGAAACTATTGGGAACTTCAAGAATGTTCGACAATTGGATTTTCCTATAGTTTGTTATGCCTTTAAGAATAGATAAAAGACCAAAAAGTAGTCTTCCGCGGGCTGCACGAATTTGTACGCGTATCAAAGCACTACAGGAACGAATACCGCTAAAAACCCTTTCTCTTCCGAGAATCGGATAAATTCACCAGATCCATTTCAATGCTGATTAGGGAGCATCTAAACATAAAGGCCTATCGACACTTTACAGATCATTTGTTAACGTAATCTCGACTCTAAAAAGTCATTGGGAAAAGTCAAAGGGCTTTAACTTTGGAACGCTAGAAATATAAATCTAAAAAAATTTATATTTTTACCGTTGAACACATTTTTAATAAATAAAACGATACAAACTAAAACTGTTCTTCTAAGGGTCACTAAGCTTCTGTAATGGGTTGATTGAAAGTCTCACTCTAAAGTGTCCCATCTTGGGAATGAATGTGAAAACGGTTGTTAAATTTATACAATTGAGACGTTGTAGAGGGTTTAGTTAAAGGTTTTAAAAATACTCTTGGATTGGATGGATTCTTTAAAGAGTAACAAAACCAAGACAAAACAATAGTGCCTAAGAGTCAATATCGTAGGCTAAAGTTTTGTTTCGGGAAGTCCATATTTGTCTATCCTCAAAATTGTTTTTTGTGGCCAGAATTGAAGAGCGAGCTTCAAAAGCTTCTCACAGAAATTTTTAAATTTTAAAGTGTCACGAATACCAATAGAAACAGTCCTATAGTCGGACGATGGCCAAAACGTTTAAGGACTAGCATTAAAGCTGATTTCGGATAAAAGCTTAAGTGTAACCAGGCTGCGGATAGAAATTTGACTCGAAATTTGAGTATCGAAATCAATTTTCGAGTTCTCCATTTTAAGACGTTGCACAGTGTGGTAGATCGCAAATATAGCTGGACAAAATGAAAACAAAAAAATTAAGCCACATGACTTCTGATCATTTGCTTAGCTTCTCAATACAATAGGTAACTGTTATTCATGTTTTGTTTTTTTTATTTTTTTACACTGGTTAGGAAAAATTAAGCTTCAAAGTTAGTTGTTGTCAACAGGTTAATTCACATAACAGAGAAAAGTGTTTTTTTTGGTATAATTTTGGTTTACGATTAAAAAATCTACGGTGATTTTATTGTTTTTGTTATTATTAAACTATATTTCAAGGTAAAATATAATAATTTTTATTTAATTATTTCCATTGGAAATATTAAAAAAAAATATTTTGGTGATAGGGTGAGAAAGAGGAAAAAATAAAATATTTTCTTTTTTTAAGTAGCATTAAAGTTAATTATTCCGCATAATTCCGCTGCAAGACTATACTTAAATTAATCTGTTTAGTGTTCACTTTAAGGTAAATAAAAAATATCTTGCGCGTTTTTGCGACCGCCATACATTTTTTTCACTTTTCCAGTATGACCTCCACTCTATCACGCAAGAAAATTTTTGAAGAATTGGAAAAAACTCCCAAAACACATCGAAAAGACGTCGTATTGTCATTAATAATGGAAAGATATGGTCTTCAAGACATATCAGAAAAAGTAAAAACATATCTTAAGGCAAATATTAATATTGTTTGCTTTAAACTAAGCGAAAAATGGGAAAAAAGTGGAAGGCATCGCAACCGTTTTTTGAAATCAAATGCAGTTTGGCTTGATGAACCTTATGTTTTACCTGAAAGCGTAAAACCTCAAAATCTTGATAAAGCTGGAAGAAAACCAAAAATCTTTAATGACTGTTCTGAAAAATCAAAAAAAAGGAAGATTCAAAGTCTTTTAGTTTCAACTTACCCTCAAGAAATTGTTAAGGCTAGTGAGATAGTGCTTCGAAAAATGGGAAAGCTAGATTCAGCCAAGCTTTTGAAAGATTTGTCGGAAGCTTCGTCCAGTAAGGGTACGGAATTGAAAAAACTTTGTAAAAGATATAGTTCTGAGTGTGTACCTTCAGTGGGCTTTTCTGCTGATGAAGCATTATCTTTAATGGTTGATGCTAATTTGTCGAAACATCAATATGATGTTATTCGGCAAAAAGTCAACGCAAAATGCAAAGATCTTTTTCCTTCATATACAAACATTCAAAAAGCTAAGAAAAACTGTTATCCAGCTGAGTTGACAATCACTGAGGTATATGCAAAAAGTTCACTGCAGTCATTAGTAAATCATACTATTGAGAGGCTTTGCTTGGCTCAACAGGAGGTTTTACTCGGAATAGACGAATTGAAAACTGGCGAAAATCGTATTAGTGTTTTGATAAAGTGGGGATGCGATGGGGCTCAGCAAAAGCAGTATAAACAGAAATTTGTTTTGGAGGAGGGCCATACGGATGAAAATTTATTTAGTATTTCAATGGTGCCTATTCAAATGAATTTTAGTTCTTCAAAAGGAAAAATAATTGTTTGGCAAAATCCAGCTCCTTCATCTACAAGATATTGCCGTCCAATCAAATTTGTTTTTGCCAAAGAGTCCACTGAATTAATTTCTCAAGAAGTTAATTCAATCCAGCAAGAAATAAGAGATTTGTCTCCAGTTCTTATCCGAAATGGCGAACAAAATTTTCTTGTCGACTCTACGTTTATGCTTACAACGATAGACGGTAAAATATGTACTGCACTTTCATCTGTGACTTCGTCTTCTCAAACGTGTTTCATATATGGAGCGAAACCAAGTGAGTTAAATAAACCTTCCGTGATATTAAATAAAACTGTCGATCAAAGATCTCTGACCTTTGGAATGTCTCCGTTACTTTCATGGATCCGTTTTATGGAATGCTTGTTACATATAGCGTATAAGCTTCCTATTCTGACCTGGCAAGCTCGAGGACCGGAAAATAAAGCCAAAGTGCCGCCACTTTGGGGTTGCTTGTAGATATGCCAACGCAACAAGCAGGTAATACGAATGATGGTAATACTGCTAGACGGTTCTTTCGAGCATGTTGGTACGTTTGATACCTGCTTAAAGCTCGATGGATGTGTTCGTAGAGTATTGTCTGACATACAAAATACTATGATGGTATTTTAATCCTCAAGATGAACTCTGATATTCTGAAAGAATTTCTTGTCAATTTATTTCAACAAATTTTTTGTAATTTAATTAAAAAAAAAAACTTCTTAATCTGGTTTTCGTTGCTTAGCATAAAATCGATTTTTGAGATCTATGCACATCGTTTTAATCTTTTTTTACAATAAATTTAAAAACTTTATAAAAAAAGAGTTTTGTTTCTGTAAGCTGAGTTGACTATGTCAATGTTGCTTAATTATATTTAAAAGGACATAAATTATAATATTTTCTTGTTATTTTTCAAAAAGTAAGTGTCAACAAATAAAGCACCATCTGTTTAATACAAAGATAGTCAAACCATAACCTACGAACAAACTCTTTTCCTGAAGTTATTCTTTTACGTAACTTCAATTCACAAAATGGAAATCAAATTAAATATAAATCATTCCAGATATTTTTTGAACACATCCTTTTTAAAATTGTAATTTCTCTTAATAAAATTAGTTCTGATCTGAATTTCGCTAAATTTTTTACAAATTTGTTTTGAACAATTCGGACAAATACGTAATTGTATTAACTTTCAAATATAAAAACCGGACAACTGTGGATCGTTTTGACTATTTCTCACGGCCATATCATAAATTGTTAGTTTCGAACACTTCACTACACTAATAGCAGTAAATTAAAGTCTTATGTTAATTTGGACACCTTTTATAAAGATCAAAGGTGTCTTACGAAGTTAGTCTTGAGGACTTCAATATTAAAAACATTCTTTATCTTTTTTTTTCAAACAAATTCATTCCAAAAGTTTGAAACTTTATTTGTTATTTTTTCTGTCAGCTTTTTTTCCTGCTTTAAATTCACATTTTTAATACCATACATTTTCTGCTAGCTTCTGTCGTTTAAGATGACTACGAATTCCTTTCAGGGACGTATCTAAAAAGAATTATTTTAATATAAAATATGAAAATGAAATAAAAAAACAGAATATTTTTATTAATCTGAATTAAAAGTTGATAATTTTAACTTCTTTACACATAATTCTTAAGAAAGAGAAATAAAATGTCCTTAGATTTATTGACCAAAAGCTAAATTAGTCCTTCTTAAACAAAAAACCTGACTACGTCCCTGTCACCTTATTTCTTAGGTGTCTTTGGAGTTTTTTTTTAATTTTGCATCATCCTACTTGTGATCAACAACAATATAATAAACTTTCTTGAATATCTTTTAATAAAAAAGAAAGTTGTTTTATTTTCTGTTTGTTTCTTACTTTTGCTTCAACCCTTCCATTAAGTAAACAACAAGATATTTAAGAGCGTTTTTAATTGCATTTTTCTCTCGCTCTCTATACAAACATATCTACATATTATAAGAGTACCTGAGGAATATTGCACGGTTCTAGGTATAAGGTATTTGTTTTATTTAACTTATGCTTGAATTATTTCCTAGGGGAGATTACACGTCACAATGCATTTCACTTAAATTAGAAAATGAGCAAAAGCTGCCAGCAATACGCTCGTACGTAAGGGTCGTTTTTTTTTTTTTTTTAAGCAGGTATGTACTCAGGTATTTTTCGTTTGTTAAATATATACTATACCTAAAGCATGACACGTCGACATCGTCGACAGTCGTGACAAAGCTATGTTTATATTGTCATTTATCAACTCGATATAACCTGGCAGGGCAGGCAAATGTGCGTAGGTACGTAAATTACTTTTTATCGTGATGCTCACCAATTTTAATTAAGTTGAGTTGACAAGTGAAAATAGATTTATGTGCTCTTACTGACATGGTTAAATATCGCCGCCACCCTCTTATAAACATAATACACAGAAGCATGAATGTGCAAAAGTGCAAACATTTTATGATACCGTATACTTAAGTGTTCTATACGAGATGAGAATGAAGTCTTGAAATATGAAGCTAATGGTTTAATCAATAAGTTTTAGGAATTATGTTTCCTTCGATGTAATATCACAATAAAATTAATCTATGTTATTAAAATGGACTTTATAAGAGGTTTCCTTTTGAATTGTCTCTTGACAAGTAAAAACTACGCCATTACTACAAATTTAACGATACACACTTCAACTTTGGCACTAAGCGAGACTCAAGATTCTGAAACCACCGATCATTCGGAGTTAAACCTTCACGGTTATAGTTTAGTGCCATTATGCTTTTCTCATCATGGAATACGGGATGATCTTGCCTATCAACTTCTACCACAGTATTCTTCGTGGCTGCGCTATTCTGTTCAGACAACACCCGAAGGAAGGTGTGTAGAGATTTTTGCTGAGTTAAACCACCTGACTTAGTTAGTTGACGAGCCAACTCAGATTCCTGACGTTGCAGGTCAATCCGACAACCCTCTTGACTTGTTTCTTACCTCTGTTCCTAATAAATATGCGATCAGTATATTATCGCCTCAAGGATCATCAGACCATTGTGTCATTTCTCCTAACTTCTTATGCCCGAAAACCCCAGTTACAGTGAAAACCGCTACCAGAATCGTATTGCAATATGAGAAAGCCAACTGAGACGGTCTCAACGACTTTTTCAGGAACATTATCTGGTTACTATGCTTCCTCGATAGTGACGTGGATTTTAGCGCAGATATGGTTACAAATTTAATCCTTTGTGGAATAAGAAATTTTATCCCGAATAGGGTAAAATCTATCAATCAAACCCAAAGAAAACTCATGGTTTGATTTGAGCTGTAATTTGTATTTTGTATTTGTATTTATTTTAATTTGTTTAACAATATACAACAAGATAATGAATCTTTTAGATGTATTTAAATGAACAATTACCAGGTTTACATGTTTGACTAATACTTAAAATAGAAATATTACAGTAGAATAATTTAGATTTACTTATTTTTAAATATAAGTTAAATAAAAGACAATGTAAATTAAACATTAAAACAAGAAAAGAAAAAAAAAAGCTAAGTTTTATTTTAAATTAGTTTAATGAAGCTGAGAAAAACAAAGATACCTTTCCCCTGAACAGAGTTGACGAGGTTAATGTCTGCAATTCGACTGGTAGACTATTCCACAGTCGAACAACGGACACGAAGAATGATCTCTCTGCAATCGTATGTGTGTAGCGCGGCAATATTATTTTCAGGCCTCTCCTTGATTGGGCGAAACGAAGTAGTTCTTCTAAGTAGCTCGGACTATTCTTATGAATTATGTTGTGAAGTAAAATTACATTCTTACGTTTAAGATAGTTTTCAAGGCTTAAGCCTAGAAGTGAGGTTTGAATATTGGAAACACTTACGAATCGCGGAATGTTATAAATGAAGCGAAGGCAGTCATTGAACGCAACATTTAGTTTTCGCTTGCATTCAAAATCTAACTCAGGATAAACGGACGAGTTATAAATAAAAAATGGTAGTATCAAGCTTTTAACAAGATGTTTTTTTAAATCTGGATTTAAAAAGTGTGATGACGGTCTTAAAGATCTTAGTGTAAAATAAATTCTTCGTATGGCATCAGAGATTGCATCACAGCATGTTAAATGATTATTTATTTGAAAACCTAAGTACTTCACTTTCGTCACATATTCAATATTTTGTCCATTCAAAGTAGTCATAGGAAGATTTTCTATATTTATTTGTCTTCGAGAACAAGCCATACTCACTGTTTTTGCAAGGTTTAGATGAAGTTTATTAGAAACTGCCCATTTATGAATATTAGCTAAGTCCTTATTTATTTCTATAACACAACAATCCTGGTTACACGGTTCACAAAAGTTGTAAATTATAACATCATCTGCATACATATGAACTGAGGAATATTGAACTACATCAGGTAAGCCATTGATATACAATGAAAACAACAGAGGCCCAAGAACGGATCCCTGGGGAACTTCACTGTTCATGTTATAGAGACTGGACGTCCCAATATCAGTTCTTATTGCTTGAGTTCTATTTAGTAAATAACTTTGCAAGAATTTTATGGCCGTCCTTGAAAAACTGAAATCATTACTTAACTTAGACAATAAAATATTGTGATCTATGCTATCAAATGCTTTTGAAAAGTCAAGCAGAACCAATATTCCTAGTTGTCCATGATCCAGAAAGTTACGAAAATCTGTTGTTACCCTCAAAACAGCCGATTCACAACTATGTTTAGCTCGAAAACCAGATTGCCATTTAGTTAAAGCGTTATTCAATTGTAAAAAAGATATTATTTGGTCAGCTAAGAGTTTTTCTGTAACTTTGCTGAAAAAAGGAAGTATACTTATTGGCCTGAAGTCAGATGGTTCAATTGGATTGCTCTTTTTAGGAATAGGTAAGACTGTTGCATGCTTCCATTGCTCTGGAAAAACACTACTGTATATACATGTATTTATTATATGTAGCAACGGAGTGAAAATGACAGGTAAAATTAACTTAATAAACTTTGGAGAGATGTTATCCGAACCAATAGCATTTGAATGAATTGACCTGATAGCTTTACTTAATTCATGAGAATCAACACAGTTAAAAACGAAAGCATTGTCATGTTCACTAATATGCAAATTACATGTTGAGCTAGGAACTGGTTGATCAAATACTGACTTCATCACTTGTGGATCAATGGGGCAATTAGACGAATTTTTGTTCTCAGCAACACCGATTTCTTTTAAGTTTCTCCAAAGCTCCTTGGAACTCAAAGAGACATTTACTTTTTGAGAAAAGTACGATCTTTTACTCGAACGAATAAGATTTGTAACTCGATTGCGAGAGAAGATATATTGGTTCCTGTTATATGATGAAGGATTTCTTTTATATCGCCTAAAAAACTGATCCCTTTCAAGAATAAGTTTCTCAATGTCACAGTTGTACCATGGACAATTTTTACCCTTAATTCTTTTTTGTACTATTGGAACATATTCATTGTATAGGTCAGTCAGTAATTCAGTAATGAGGTTAGGTTAAGAGTTGCTAGGGTACTTAAAGATCTTGGCATTCACAAATCCGCTAGCCGGGATAGTATCCCTGCTATTGTTCTGAAGAGGTGTTCTTCAACGCTGGCAAAACGACTGCGTAAGCTTTTCCATCTGTCCTATTCTACAGGTGTCTTTCCGAGTGGTAGAAAACAGTATTTGTCCAGGCTGTCCTTAAAAAAAGACAAATCCTCCTTACTTTCTAAATATCGTCCAATTGCACTTACGTCCCATCTTGTCAACGTCATGAAAACGCTCATCAATTTCCAACATAAGAAATGTCTTTGAGAACCAAAGCTTCTTAATAAAGGCAGTATGGTTTTCGTAACAATAGGTCCAATGGTGACCTCCTAGTTTATCTTACCAAACAGTGGAATAAATCTGTATATCATTTTGAAGAAAGTAAGATTATTGGACTTGATATTCCAAAAGGTATTTTATAGAGTTCGGCATAAAACTCTCTTATAGAAAACGCTTGCTTTTGGTAGTGATGAATATCTTCTTTGTTTAGTAAGAAATTACTTTCGGACCGTTTAATTCAAATAGTATTGGATGGGTTCAAATCTTATATCCACAAAATAAACGCTGGTGTGCCCCAGGGCTCTGTTTTGTCTCCGACACTCTTTTTTATTTTTATAAATAATCCTTTTCTGAAACTTCTAACCCACTAAATTGTTTCGCTGATGACAGTACACTTAGCTTTTCATATTTGTTTTTAGATTCTCATCCTTGTTCTTCGGATGTAGACTACCAATAGCAGCGTATAATAAACTCATTAAATTCTGATCTTGACAGACTTTTCCAACCCTCTCCCTCAATGTAACTAATCATGGGTAATACTTACATCGAGAAGACTAAACAGCTTTGAGTTCTAGGTATGTGCATACAAACAACTTATTGTGGAGTGATCACATATTTGACATCGTCAAAAATGCTGCTAAGAGTTTAGGTTTTCTCCGACGGTGCAAGAAGTTTTTTACCCCTTCTGATCTGGCTATAATTTACAAAAGCTTTTATTCGTCCGAAACTCGAGTACAATTCCCATATCTCCAATGACCCACTTAAGTCTCTTGGAGAGAATTCAAAAGAGAGCTTTTAAAATGATAGGTGACCGTTGTCTAACTGAAACTTTTGTATCTCTTGAGCACCGTCGCGTCGTAAGGTTTCACGTTTATAATTATTTTATCGCTACTTTCATAAACAATGTTTCAGTAAAATATGTAGGTGCATTCCTCCCTTCAAACAATTCAACCGTAATACCCGTTCTTCTTCTATGAATGCTCATTATTTTACCCTTGAGCCCAATTTCGGACGTACTGTTAAGTATAGGGATTCTTTCTTTAGCCGTACTACACGAATGTGATGTGCTTTACCAGGCTCAATATTTCCCAGTTATAACAATGTGCAGGCGTTCAACACCAATGTCCATCGATAGCTCTTTTCTCATCCTATCCTCCCTTCCTAATTGGTTGCAAAGTGTTTGATCATTATGTGGGTATTCATAATCCCTTGAGTTGAAATAAAAACTGGTCCCAACTGTTACGGTGTATGGCTTCCTTCTCCGAGCTATGATTAATGATTAAACCTTATCGGATAACCCTTTTTCATTAACATCAGGAAAATCACACTTCAGTGTTAAGGACATAAATAAAGCTCTGAACCAGATCTCAGCTTTCTCCGAATTTTGTCAAAGCCGCAATTTTTATAAATGTTTGTTTTCAATTTTAAACAATTTCTTAAAATAAAAAAGTAAATAAACAAGAAATATCAAATATCTTCTATAGCTTCAGTTTAATGTTTGTTCTACTTTTTTCCAAAACATGTTTTCAAACCCGAATAAGTTGCAATGAGTTTCAAAAAAATTAATTCCTAACATCACTTTCAACAAAATAGCAATTTACATATCTGATGCAAAATGCAAGTCAAGTGCACAACCGTTTTGTATATAAGACTTTCTTCCACTCAACCGCCAAAAAAAAAAAACACTTAAGTTCCCTTCAGGAATTATCTTATCTAAATACGCTTGAAGGACATTACCGTGCTCAACTAATTTTCTTAGACTCACCAAGTTACTATAGGTATTTTCTATATCTATACGTACGTTTTTACTATCCCGTTTTTTAAATGATTTTTTCTTTTCTTGCTGTAAAGGACTTCATCGCTCCTACCCATTGGAAGTCTTCCACTTTAAATCCATGAACTATTTTCGTTCTTTTTTGTCGAATTTCTTTTAAAAAAAAGACTCCTAAGGCCATCATTTAAATTGCTTCCCGACCGTAGATTGAACAGAATGAAAAATAAAACACAAAAAATGGATTTCAATCAGTGAATGAAGATATCCTTTGTGCACCTGATATACATATACCTATACATACATAGAAGATTCGTATGCATCCTTCATGGTCGTAATCAGTTGAAAATGAAAAGAAAAAAGGAATTGCGCCCAATTTTTCTCATCTTTGGCATAGGAAGTTCTTTGGCAAAAAGGCCACTCGAAGAGCCATTCACCTTGTAATTTAGCAAAACGAGAAAAATCTCTCGAAAAGTTAACATGCCAAAAGCTTCCTCTTCTTCTTCGTCTCCACTTTTTTTCTGCCGAAACAAATCTCAGTTTAAAATGGTATAAGAGGAGTGGATGTGGGGGAAAAACTATATGACCCACTTGTAAGATTACAAGTGCATCTCTCTCCTTGAACTTTTTTTTTGTACATATAATGTGTGCCTGTGACTGTTCCCGTTGCGTTGCCTATGCTTGTGCCTCCTGCGACTGTTCTTGTTGTTCAGTAGCTACTTGAACTTTTTAATTTGAAAAATGTCCTTTTTTGCTTACAGCTTACAGAAAATGCCAGACTACAGACGTCTTTTGTAATTCGCCTGGTGGTGCTGCTCCCGAAGGTGGACGATTATCTGGGCCATGTGTGCCAAAGGAGAAACGTTGTGATGGTTATCTAGACTGTCGAAATGGGCGTGACGAAGTGGGTTGTACGGGTGAATCGTGCCGCTTGGATCAGTTTCGCTGTGCCAATGGACAGAAGTGCATTGATGCTGCATTGAAATGCAATCACCGAGATGATTGTGGTGACAAGTCCGACGAACAGGGATGCAGTAAGTATAGCTATTTTCCTCTCTTCTGTAAATAAACAGCATTGAAATATTGTGTTCTGCTTTCTGTATAGACTTTCCACCATGCCACAATGGTCAGTTCCGGTGCACGAATGCTCTGTGTATTCCTGCCAACTTCTACTGTGATGGCTATCATGACTGTGCTGACGAAAGTGACGAAGCGAATTGTACAGCGATAGCTTGCCCTGATAATAAGTTCCTTTGTCCAAGAGGCGGGCCTGGTGGCTCACCCAAATGTATCCTTAAATCACAGCTGTGCGATGGAAAGCGCGACTGTGAGGATGGCAGTGATGAGGAAACTGCTTGTTGTAAGTATATTCTTATTTCTATTGCTATTCCTATACTCTTCGCTCGGTGTTAATTAAACTGACCTATTCTAGCGACTGCATCGTGTCCTGCTCTGGGTTGTGAACACAAATGTGGTTCATCTCTGACCGGTGGTGTGTGCTATTGTCGTCCTGGACAATCGCTGGCCGCTGATAATAGAACTTGTGTGGACTTGGATGAATGCGCCGAATGGGGTCACTGTGACCAACTCTGCACAAATACCGAAGGTTCCTACATTTGCAATTGTGCCAGTGGTTACTCCCTTATCAACAATTCAAAGTGCATAGCCGGAGATGCCAATAATCTTGAGCTGATTTTTGCGCATGATCGAGCTATTGTTCGTATGTCATCGCATGGTAACGATCCTCGGAGTGTGGCAAACGCTACCGCAGCTAGTGGTCTGGCTTTTCACTATCTACGAAATACCCTTTATTGGTCCGATACAAAAACTCGCAAGGTGCAATCTCTGCAGCTGAATGAATTCAATGGTGCAATTAATCCGCTAGACCTAACTCTGCCAGGAACTTGGTCGCCAGTGGCATTGGCTGTCGATTGGGTTGGAGATAAAATTTATGTGGCCGATTTGGTTGGACAGAAAATCGATGTTTTTGAATTGAGCGGTAGATGGCATGCTGTTGTCTTGGGATCGAATTTGACAAGCCCCGCAGATCTAGCCCTCGATCCGACATCTGGTTTGATGTTCGTTGCTGATGGAGGACAAGTTTTGCGCGCCCACATGGATGGTACACATGCAACATCTGTTGTGTCAGAGGCAGCCTACAAAGCTTCAGGTGTAACAGTTGATATAATTTCTAAGAGGGTATTTTGGTGTGACTCACTATTGGACTATATTGAGTCGGTGGATTATGAAGGCAACAATCGTGTAATGGTTTTGCGAGGTCAGCAAGTGCCAAGCCCATCGCGACTGGCGTTGTTTGAAAACAGAATTTTCTGGACCGATGCAACGAAGCAGGGAATCATGTCCGTTGATAAGTTTGAGGGTCCAGCTTCGATTCAAGTCACATACAAGGCCAAGGATATCCGTGAGCCAAAGGCTATAATTGCGGTGCATACGCTAAGTCAGCCAAGGGTCACTAACCCTTGTGGCAACAACAATGGAGGTTGCAATCACATGTGCATTGTGACGGCTGTCAAAGGAGCACCCACAGGATTGGGATACCGTTGTGCTTGTAATACTGGCTATCAGCTACAGAAAGACTTGAAAAGTTGTAAAATTGTTCGTGAATTCTTGATGTACTCACAACAGCGTTTTATCAAGGGCAAAGTCTTGGAGCCAGTTATTGAAGGATTCAGTGACGCCATCCTGCCGGTTGTGTCAAGGCGTGCTCGGTTTGTGGGACTTGATTTTGATTCTCGTGATGAATTTATTTATTACTCAGACGTGCTGCAAGACGTCATTTATCGAGTACACCGTAATGGTACTAGCAGAGAGATAGTTCTGGCCTCACAAAACGAAGGTGTCGAAGGCTTGGCCGTGGACTGGGCTTCAAAGAATTTATACTACATTGATAGCCGAAAGGGAACGCTTAATGTTCTATCGACACGCAATGTCACCCACCGAAGAACACTTCTTAAGAATCTCAAGAGGCCCCGAGCAATTGTTGTCCATCCAAACCGAGGTTATATATTCTTTTCCGAATGGGATAGACCAGCTAACATTACCCGAGCGAATACCGATGGTACAAATCTTTTAGTGTTTAAGAATGTGACACTGGGATGGCCAAATGGTCTGTCAATTGATTTCAAAGCTGACCGTGTGTATTGGTGTGATGCATTGCTTGACCATGTTCAACACTCTAGCCTCGATGGTACTGATATTAGAACCGTTAATTCCCGCCTTGTACGGCATCCATTTTCCATTGTCATTCATAATGAATGGATGTACATTACCGATTGGAGACTTGATGCTATAATAAGACTGCACAAGTTGACTGGAGAACAAGAAGAGATGATGGTGCGAGAGCCACAAACCAACCGTTTGTATGGAGTCAAGGTTTACAGTAGGGATGTCCAGAAGATCGACGAGAAACAACCTTGTCACTACAACAATGGAGGTTGTGAGAAGATCTGTTTTGCTGTGCCGAAGAATGATTCAGAAGGTGAACTTCTATCAAGGTGTTCTTGTCCGTACGGAGAACGGTTGGCAGATGATGAGCGTTCTTGTGTGGCCGATCCAACTGCAGAACCTCCAGTACAACCTTGTCCGAACTCTTGGGACTTTACCTGCAACAACCAAAGATGTATTCCTAAGTCATGGGTGTGTGATGGTGATGATGATTGCCTCGATAACAGCGATGAGGAACAAAACTGTACAAGTAAGTTTAAACTTTCGGAAAGTTATTTGTAGAAAAATACTAAAAACCTATTTTCTTTTCAGAACCAACATGTGGATCTAATGAGTTCCAATGCAAGTCTGGACGATGCATTCCTCTCAACTTCCGGTGCGACCAAGAAAACGATTGTGGAGACAATTCTGACGAACTCGAGTGCGGAAATGTCACGTGTGGATCTGCACAGTTTGCCTGTGCTAATGGTCGATGCATTCCCAACATGTGGAAGTGTGATAGTGAGAACGATTGCGGAGATGGCTCTGACGAAGGAGATTTTTGCGCCGAGAAGACCTGCGCATACTTCCAGTTCACATGTCCCAGAACAGGACATTGCATCCCTCAGAGCTGGGTCTGTGATGGTGATGATGATTGCTTTGACAAACAGGACGAGAAAGATTGTCCACCGATCACTTGTCTGGCCAACCAATTCAAGTGTGCTGACCTGCGACAATGTGTCGAAGAATCCTACAAATGCGATGGTATCCCAGATTGTAATGATGGAAGTGACGAACTAGGCTGTCCGTCTACTGGCCCCAACCAGTGCAACATGGAAAAACACTTCCGCTGCAAGGGTTCTGGTTTTTGTATTCCAATTTCTTGGCACTGTGATGGTTCCAACGATTGCTCTGATCACTCCGACGAAGAAGACTGCGGACAAATTTCGTGCGCTCCTAACTTCTTTAAGTGCAATAACTCCAATTGTGTTTTCAAGGCTTACATCTGTGATGGAAAGGATGACTGTGGTGATGGATCTGACGAAAGCTCTATGCATGCTTGCGTCGCACCACCATTCAAGTGTCCACACGGACAATGGCAATGTCCCGGCGTAACCGAGAGATGTGTGAATATAACTTCGGTGTGTGATGGCTCACCAGATTGTCCAAACGGTTCGGATGAGGGTGAAGGTTGTGACCTTGCCGAATGTCAGCATCAAACAGGTCTTTGTACGAGTGGATGTCAAAAAACTCCATTAGGAGCCATGTGTATTTGTCCACCCGGTTCAGAGCTTGGAACTGATGGCTACACTTGCGAAGACATTAACGAATGTGACCCACCAGGATTGTGCTCACAGGCCTGTACAAACACAAAGGGATCCTACTTCTGTTCCTGCACAGACGGATACATACTCGAACCGAATAAGCACAATTGCAAGGCCGTGAACCATTCAGCAGCATTCCTAATAATATCAAACCGTCATTCGATTTTAGTGGCCGATTTGAAAGAACAAGGTCTCGAGAGAGTGCCAATTATTGTGGAGAACGTGGTAGCTACCGCCTCGAACATGCACACAGGAACAATCTTCTGGAGTGACATGAAGCTAAAGAAAATATCCCGATTAGACAGAGGAATGGAACCGCAAGAGATCATCACCACCGGTCTGGACTTAGTCGAAGGATTGGCCTATGATTGGGTCGGACAAAATCTCTACTGGCTTGACAGTAAGCTCAATACCATTGAGGTCTCTTCTGAGAATGGCTCAAATAGATTGGTTTTGGTACGCGAGAATATCACCCAACCTCGTGGAATGTGCTTGGATCCCAGTGAAGGTGCACGCTTTATCTTCTGGACAGATTGGGGTGAAAATCCAAGAATCGAAAGAATTGGAATGGACGGAACTATGCGTGAAACAATCATCAACACAAAGATATACTGGCCCAATGGATTGACTCTCGATATTGCCACCAAGAGGGTTTACTTTGCCGATTCAAAGTTGGACTTTATCGATTTCTGTTACTACAATGGAACTGGACGTCAGCAGGTCCTTGCTGGTAGCCATTATCTCCTGCATCCGCATTCGCTGTCGCTATTTGAAGACACTCTCTACTGGACCGATCGTCAGCTGAATAGGGTCTTATCGGCAAATAAGTTCCGTGGAAAAAATCAAACCGTTGTTTCACACTTGATCAGCCAGCCACTCTCTATCCACGTCCATCATCCATCATTGCAACCAATGTACGAGAATCCATGCATGAGAGCTAATTGCCAGCACTTGTGCTTGCTAAGTCCAAGTGCCAAGGAGGGTTACTCTTGCAAGTGTAAACCAGGATTCAAGCTTCTTTCGCAAGGACGTTGTATCGAGGAGGAAAATCCGTTCATCATGGTTGTCAAGGGAACACAGATCGTTGATATACCCCTGAACGGAGGTGACGCTAGAGCAGGATCGTTAGCTCCTGTAATTGGAATAGACAGTAGCACCGGTTTGGACTTCGATCGAAAGGGTGAGACGCTCTTCTGGGTTCAAGGTCGTGAGGATGATGATGAGAATTGCACCATCTATACAACACCTTACGGAGGAGGAAACAAAACTCAGTTCCTCGGCCAAGACACTGGAATCGTTGGAGCACCATACACCATTGCTTTCGATTGGCTGGGCAGAAATATTTACATGGGCAACAGAGTCGCTAGCAATATCGAAGCGGTGCGCGTAGATGGCAAGATCAAGTACAGGACAATTATTTTGGCCAATGACGGTAATAAGACATCCGTTTCCAAGCCGAAAGCCTTGACCATAGATCCCAGTGAGGGAAAACTCTTCTGGATTGACGAAGGTGGTTTTGGAGTTCCAGTGAAGATCGGAAGAGTAAATATGGCAGGAACAAATTCGATTGTGCTGAAGGAAGATATAGACCGACCAGAAAGTATAGCCCTTGACATCGAGAAGAAGCAGATCTACTACAGCACTCAGTTCCCATCAGCCGTGTGCGCCATGGACTACACCGGAGAAAATCATAGAGTAATTTTGTCTGAGGCAAATGCCATTGCACGACCAAAGAGCTTGGGTATTCTCGACTCCAGACTATACTACTTAGACCCTGTGTATGAGAAGATTGTGAGAGTAGACTTGCCAAGAGGAGATAACCCTAAAGTGATAATAGACAATGAACCAGACCTTAAGAACATGATGATCTACAAGAAACGATCAATGATGCAGCACCCCTGCCAGACCAACAATGGCGGATGTGAACACTTGTGTATCCCCGATGAGGGATCGTCGAGGACATGTGCTTGTGGAATCGGCTACAGGAAGGAGAATGACATCAATTGTGTGGCTTATAAGACATTCGCAGTAGTGTCACAACTAGATATGACCCGTGGTTACAGTCTTACTGATAGTTCAGAAGCCATGGTTCCCATCAGTGGATCCGGACATCACATTCTTCATGTGGATGTGGTCTTCCGCGAACAATGGATCTACTGGGCTGAGTACAATCGTGGCTATTGGAACGGTATATTCCGAATTCGACCAAATGGTACAGAAATTCAGCACATCATCAAAGATGGCATAGGAAGCAATGGAATCAGAGGCATAACAATCGATTGGGTGGCCGGAAACATGTACTTCACTAATGTATTCCCCCACGAGAACTACGTTGAAGTGAGTTGGTTAGATGGATCAAATAGGAAAATCCTTGTCAAAACAACCAATGACGCCCCTCGAGAACTGGCTGTCAATCCAATCAAGAGACTGCTCTACTGGATTGACTATGGACAATATCCAAGAATTGGAAAGGCTTATCTAGATGGCTCGAACTGGACTCCAGTTGTAACATCGGGTATTTCGAATCCTCGTGATTTGACTGTAGATATGCTGACACATGACGTTTATTGGGTCGATTCCAAATTGGATACCATTCAGAAGATTTCCTACTCGGGTGGTAACAGACAGATCATTCGTCGAAACCTTCCAAATCCAATGGGAATTGCCATTTATCTTGGAGATGTCTACTGGGTTGATCGTAACCTGATGACAGTGTTCAAGGCTTCAAAACTCCCTGGCAACAACTCAATGCCCGAGAGAGTTCGTACGAATTTGCAAAAACTCCGTGACATTGCTATTTACAACATCAACAACCAACCACCAGATGAGAGTAATCCTTGTGCTCGTCTGGGCAATGGCGGATGCGATCAGCTTTGTTTCAGTTTCCCACCGGATGCATCAAGTCCATCTAGGTTGAACTTTAAGTGCGATTGTGCCACAGGAAAACTCAATGCCGATGGAAGAAAATGTGAAACAGTTAACGAGTATTTGGTCTTTGCAACGAGAACCGAAATCAGGGCTGTAAATCTGGACCCCAGATCGACGCAAGTGCCTTTCGCTCCCATGACCAATCTGACAAATGTTGTCGGTCTTGACTTCGATTATAAGGACAATAGACTTTTGTACACTCAAATACGTCCATGGGCAAAGATTGCCCACACAAAAGCTAATAATCCAACTTTGGAAGATGTAACCGTAGTCCTGAATAAGGGTATTAACCCTGAAGGCATCGCTTATGATTGGACGCAAAACAAGATCTACTGGACTGATAGCTCAAATAATTCTATATACGCTATGAACCTTGACGGATCTGAACAAGTGATGATTGCTCGTGTGGAACGACCAAGAGCTATAGTGCTAGATCCCTGTAATGGAACTCTTTTCTTCACCGATTGGGGCCGTTTCGGAACCTCGGGCAAGATTTTCCGCACAACAATGGCTGGATCATTGAAAAGGGCTATAGTCGACAAAGAATTATCGCAACCCAGTGGACTTGCCATCGATTACGACGACCGTAAACTGTACTGGACCGATGCTGTTCGTGAGAAGATTGAACGCGCCAATCTGGACGGAAGTGACCGGGAGCTTTTGGTAGCGGCAACAATTTATCCATTTGCAATCAGCGTCTTCAGGAACTACATCTACTGGACTGATCTTCAGCTTCGTGGAGTATATCGAGCTGAGAAGCACACGGGAGCGAACATGGTAGAGATTGTCAAACGTCTTGAGGATTCTCCCCGTGACATAAGAGTCTACAGTGCGGAACGTCAGAAGTGCCAAGTGAACCCATGCCACATAAACAATGGTGGTTGCGCCCAGAGTTGCCACCCAGCGCCAAACGATAAGGCCGAATGTAAGTGCGATGATAACTCGAAGCTTGTTAATGAAGGCCGAATGTGTGCTCCAAGAAATAACACCTGTGAATCAAGCAAGTTCTATTGCCAAAACGGTAAATGCATATCAAGAATGTGGTCCTGCGATGGGGATGATGATTGTGGTGACAACTCTGATGAGGATCCCAACTACTGTGCTTTCCATTCATGCTCTCCCAATGAATTCCGTTGCAATAACGGTCGATGCATATTCAAGTCCTGGAAGTGTGATCACGAAAACGACTGCAAAGATGGTTCCGATGAGGTTGGATGCACCTACCCACCGTGTGTGGACGGTGAATTCACCTGCAACAATGGAAGATGTATTCCCATGGCTCAAGTTTGTAATGGTGTCAATGATTGCAAGGACAACGCAACTTCAGACGAGACACACGAACGCTGTCCCACAAACACAACATGCCCACCAAATCACCTTAAATGCGAGAAGACTAACATTTGTGTTGAGCCCTATTGGCTGTGCGACGGTGACAATGATTGTGGTGATAACTCCGACGAAGATCCTCTACATTGTGGCCAGAGAACTTGTCCGCAGAATAGCTTCCGTTGTCCAAATCATCGGTGCATTCCAGCAACATGGTACTGTGATGGCGATGACGATTGTGGTGATGGTGCTGATGAGCCTCCAGAGTATTGCAAATCTGAGGGAAGGACATGCTTTGGTGACTTATTTACATGTGATAACGGAAATTGCATCCCAAGGATCTATATTTGCGATGGTGACAACGATTGCTTGGATAACAGTGACGAAGATAGCAGACATCAATGCAGTAAGTTGTTGGTGAATTTTGTTTAGGTCTCTCATAATTAACTCTTTTGTTTTATTTCCTTATAGACGACCGAAAATGTGACGAAGAAACAGAATTCACCTGTGTCGAAAACAAGGCTTGGGGACGTGCTCAATGTATTCCAAGGAAATGGATCTGTGATGGTGATCCAGATTGTGTAGATGGCGCTGATGAGAACACTGCACTTCATAGTTGTTCAACACAGCAACCGTGTGCAGAGGAAATGTTCACTTGTGGCAATAACCGTTGCATCAACAAGGTCAGTATATTGTTTCTTCATTGAACTACCCGAAACCAATTTCCAAATCTAATTCATAATTTTTCTTAGGGTTGGGTTTGTGACCACGACAACGATTGTGGCGATGGAACTGACGAGGGCAAATTCTGTAATTCCAAATACAAAACTTGTTCGGCCCAAGAATTCACTTGCCAGAACTTTAAGTGTATTCGCAATCAGTACAGGTGTGATGGTGAAGATGATTGTGGTGATCATTCGGATGAAGTTGATTGTAAGAAGGAGAATGTCACTTGTCCAGCTGGCCAGTTCACCTGTACAAATGGTCAATGCATTGACTATCATTTGGTTTGTAATAAAGTGGCTGATTGTTTGGATGAATCTGACGAACCCTCGCATTGTAATGTGGACGAGTGTGCCAAGGTGGAAATTCACCAGTGTGGTCACAAGTGTGTTGATACACTTACAAGCTACTATTGTGATTGTAATCAGGGTTACAAGTGAGTATAGAATGAATTTACAACGAAGTTCTCGAGACTAACTATCTTTCCTATGATTTTAGACTTCTTGCTGATGGAAAAGCTTGTGCTGATATTGATGAATGTTTGGAGCTTCCTGGGGCTTGTTCGCAACACTGCTCCAACACGCCTGGAAGTTACTATTGTAAGTGTAATGAACGTTACTACGAACGTCAACTTGATGAGCACACTTGCAAACGAAAGGATAACGAAACTGCCTGGCTTATATTTACCAACAAGTACTATGTGCGAAATATGTCACTGGATGGCAAACAATATAATCTCATGCATCAGGACCTAATGAACGTTGTTGCATTGGACTTTGACTTCCAGGAAGATTACATGTACTTCTGCGATGTAACTGCCAAGACGATCTTCAGATCAAAATACATAAGCGACGAAGAGAAACCTACTCGGGAAGCTGTAGTGCGTCACGATTCACATGGTCTCGAAGGTATTGCTGTAGATTGGGTGGGTAGAAAGCTCTATTGGTTGGACAGACATTCGAAGAATCTGGATGTGGCTGAACTGGATGGAACTAAGCGGAAAACTTTGCGCAGTGGTGTCATTGATCCTCGAGCGATTGTTGTTCATCCTGGCATTGGTTATCTTTACTACACGTCCTGGCATCTTCAAGCTTACATTGCCAAAATGGGTATGGATGGTTCGAATCTAACGCGAATTCTGACTTGGGAAGATGGAATTGCTTGGCCAAATGCTCTAGCTATTGACTACTTTACCGACCGCATTTACTGGGCAGATGCTCATTTGGACTATATTGCTTATGCGGATTTGGAAGGACGACACCGACATATTGTACTGTCTGGACCTAAGGTTCCACATGTATTTGCGATATCCTTGTTTGATGATTATCTATACTGGACCGATTGGAATTTGAAGGCAATTATGAGGGCAAACAAATTTACCGGCAAGGAATTGACCACATTACGTAACACAACCCACCGGCCTTATGATGTGCATATCAATCATAGACTGAGACAAGTTCCATACACAAACCCATGTGGAAAGACAAACGGAGGATGCTCACATCTTTGCCTAATTTCACCACCAGCTGAATCGACTTACCTGAATATCGAAGGATACATTGAAGAAGGAGCACCGAGCTATAAGTGTGCCTGTCCCAATCAGTTCTACCTGGCCAGGGATAGCAAGACTTGTATTGCCAACTGTACTACTGGACAGCATCGTTGCGAGGGTAATGACGAGAAGTGTATCCCATGGTTCTGGAAGTGTGATGGCGAGAAAGATTGCAAAGACGGATCGGATGAACCAGCTACATGTCCCGCCCGGCACTGTCGCGCTGGTACGTTCCAGTGTAAGAACACGAACTGCACTCCGTCGGCGACAATATGCGATGGAACTGACGATTGCGGAGATGGCAGTGATGAGCAAAATTGTGAACTTCCATGTCCTGATTCAGACTTCAAATGCAAATCCAGTGGACGTTGTATTCTGGACAGTTGGAGGTGCGATGGAGATGCTGATTGTAAGGATGGTAGTGATGAGGACCCTGCTGTGTGCCGTAAGTAGAAACAAACATTTTTTTTAACTTCTTATTTTAATTTTGATTGGTTTTTCTATAGATAAACGGACTTGTGACCCAGATACAGAATTCAGTTGCAAGAATGGCCGTTGCATTCCAAAACTGTGGATGTGTGACTTTGACAATGATTGTGGTGATGACTCTGACGAGCCAGCATACATGTGTCGCCAGAGAAACTGTACTACCGGATGGCAGAGGTGTCCCGGACAATCCAACTACAGGTGCATACCCAAGTGGCTCTTCTGTGATGGTAAGGATGACTGTCGCGATAATAGTGATGAGCTGCCAGAGAACTGTCCCAAATGTTCCACTGAAACTGACTTTAAGTGTGCTAACAACCGCTGTATTCCAAAGTAAGACAAAATAAATAGAATCCCTTAAATACAGAACCCTACATTTTTTCAATTTTCTTACAGACAATGGATGTGTGACTTTGCTGATGATTGCGGTGACGGAAGTGACGAAGTTGATACCCTTTGCAAGGGCAACTACAGAGAGTGTTCGGAATCTGAGTTCCATTGCGGTAATGGCAAGTGTATATCTTCTCGCTGGAGATGCGACCACGAGGACGATTGTGGAGACAACACTGACGAGATGAACTGTGAGGGTTACCAGTGCAAGAACGGAACCTTCCAATGTACATCGGGCCATTGTATTGCCTCATACTTCCGGTGTGATGGTGATCGCGATTGTAGGGATATGTCCGATGAGATAAACTGTCCGCCACGTTTCCCAGGTGGAAGATACTGTCCAGAATCACGCTTCCAATGTGCAAACAACTTGTGTGTGTCACCATCAGATTTGTGTGATGGAACTGATGATTGTGGTGATGGCACTGACGAAGATCCAAAGGTCTGTTCGAACTTCAACTGTGATACTTTGAGGCGCTTCCAGTGTGCCAACCATCGGTGCGTAGCCAGATATCAAATTTGTGATGGTGTCGATAATTGTGGTGATGGATCGGATGAAAACAATATGACTCTATGTGCCACTAAGCAGAGGCCATGTGATCTGTACACACAATACCAATGTGCTAATAAGAACTGTGTCGAAAGGGCGCAAGTGTGTGATTATTCCGATGATTGTGGAGATGCTTCTGACGAACTGGGATGCCATGAAAGTAGTTCTTGCTCAGAACTGACCCGAGGAGGCTGCGAGCATCATTGCCACAATTTGACAGATGGTGGATACATTTGTGCTTGCTATCCGGGTTACATCATATCGAAGGATCAAAAGAAGAGATGTGATGATATTGATGAGTGCGCCACAAGAACCCACACCTGCAGCCATCAGTGCCAAAATTTGAATGGAACATACTCATGCTCATGCAGAGAAGGGTTTAGGCTTGTCGATGGAATGTCTGGAGTTTGCAAAGCTGAAAAGGAAGATGTTGTTTTGATATTTGCGAATGGACCGGAAATTCGCGGTCTTGATCTCCAGAAACACGAAGAATTCGATGTAGTTGCAGCTGAGAAACGCATTGAGGCTCTGGATTATAATGCCGAAGCGCAGATTGTATTCTGGGCTGATAGTTATGACAAAACAATCAAGCGGTCATACATGATCAATGCCCTAGATGGACAAGCAAAGATTGGATTCGCTCAGGACTTGAATATGAAGGGTGGCTCGAAGCCAACAGCTGTTGCAGTGGACTGGCTGGCTGATAACCTGTACTGGACCGAAGTGGATAGGACTGGTTCCAAACCAAGAGGTCGAGTAATGGTTGCCAAGACCGATGGGCGTTATCGCAGAGCTGTAGTAAGTGCTGGATTAGAAGTACCCACTGCGGTAGCTGTCGATCCTCAGTTGGGTAGAATGTTTTGGGCCGATGCTGGTTCAGCACCAAAGATCGAGGTCTCATGGATGGATGGGTCTAAACGAAGACCGCTTATTACCGAAGCCATTCGTCATCCAGCGGGTCTTACAATCGACTACTCGCAAGATCATGTCATCTATTGGGTTGACTCTAAACTTAACACAATCGAATCCAGTCGACCAGATGGTTCTCTGCGAAAGACAATTGTCAAGGGTGAACAATTGCGTCATCCGGTATCGTTGGACATCTTTGAATCCAGCATGTACTGGGTGACACGAGACAGTGGAGAGTTGATGCAGCAAGACAAGTTTGGTCGTGGCGTACAAGTTATCGTTCAAAGAAACTTGGTCAACCCCTCTGGTCTGAAGGTATACCATGAGAAACGGTATAACACTTCCTTGCGAAACCCATGTTTTGAAAGTAGTTGTTCCCACTTGTGTCTTCTTGTGCCCGGAGGTCGCCGTTGTGCTTGTCCTGATAATTCCGGCCCGCTTCCATCTCACCGATCAACAGCAGAGGTAGTTTGCGACGCTCCAGCTGAACGACCACGTGCCTCTCCAAGGGCCTGTCCATGCCAAAACGGAGGTCTTTGTAGCGAAAACGCACGCGAAGAACTAGTTTGTGAGTGCTTATCAGATTTCATTGGCGAACACTGCGAACGTCCGGTCGGAGGACCATTTGGACCAGGTGGTGGAAATGTTGCTGCTGTTGTGATACCAATTATGGTCATACTGCTGGTGATGTTAGCTGCCGGTGGTGTTTGGTATGTCATAAGGAAAAAACCATTGTAAGTACACAAAATATATAAAAAATAAATATTAAATGTAATTATTAAATTTATTTACAGTGGAAAATTGGCCAGATTACCTACACTTTCATCATCACAAAGTGTTACATTCCGTCATGGAACAAACGTTGAATTCAATGCACCTGGATTCCAAAATATGCCACCGCCAAGTGAAGTCCCTCCAATGGATAGTTATAATTTGCAAACAGTTAACAGTAGTAATAAGGCGCGTGATTTCTCAAATCCAATGTATGATGCTGTACAATCGGGAACAACATCAGATCCAAGTATTGGAAATGGATCAGGTGAGGCTAAACATTATGATATCTTTTTTATGAAAAAATCCCTAAGCTGATAAAATTGTTCTCATGCATTTCTTCAGAGAATGGTATTGGGCAGGTTTAGACAACATAAACGACTTTATTTGGAGTCCACTGCATTCTTTAAATGTAGATTTTGATCAAGGCAACTAATTACTTTTCCAAGTTTCATAAATTTCAAACTTGGAACTATACTTGACTACCTTTTACTTGTAGAGAGTATCAACAACATTATTATCTACAAAAAAAAACTCCTTACAAGGGTTACAAACTTTGTTTTTGCATTGTAAATGAAGTCCTTATTTCCTTACTAATATAACAAGGCTGCCCTTGGCCCTTTACATAAAACCTTAAATAAAATTGTGCACTTAAAAAATAAGTCAAAGAAAAATGAAGTTCAGCTTTTAGTTGAATGAAAAAACATGATAAGCTGACAATTTGACATGTGTAGAATTGACTTGATAGTAGGTAAGGAACATTTTTCTTAACTAACTTTCTAATCAACTTTCTAATAAAGTTACCACAATTGGAAGGATATTTTTTTACACCTCGCCAATCAGATACTAGAAACTTCTCATCTTTAAGCCCAGACAACATAATTGACTCCATTCTTCGAACGTAATTTTTTACCAAAGCAAATAGTTAGTTTTTCAAGTTTTATACATTTCAACCTCGGAACTTTACTTCACAGAACTCTACCTTCAGTTTATTGTGCCAATAACCATTGGTGTCTAGAAAAGTCTTCTTATGCAAGTTACAAGTCCTTTTTTTTCAATTTGACAAGGAACCCTTTTACACAAAACAAAAATTACAGAATAATAAAGTTCAGCTTTCAGTTGAATGATAAATCATGATCAGCTGTCACTTTTATATATGTATGTAAGTAGACTTGATAGTTAGGGAGATTTTTCTTGACTAACTTTCCATTCAACTTTCCAATAATGTTAACTTAATTGGAAGGAAATTTTTTGACAGCTTGGAAGTCAGATACTAGACACTTGCCTTACCTTCCAATGGTCGCATTCAGAAACCTAGTGGCTACGTAGTCAAGGGATTCTGATTGGCTAAATCTAACTACAAAAGTAGTTGAAATTTCCCCTCCGACGTAGTGTACAATTTTCGGCTACAAAGTTAGTGCACACTGGTTTTGACGTTTCACAATCAGCTGCTCGGTAAGGACACAAGAATTCAAAATGAAATAAATCATTTAATATTTAAATACAAATAAAAATCACTCATATTATATCTTATATTCGGTTTTATTGAATTTAAAAACAAAACAAACTATTTAAAGTACTGAAAACACAAATGTTTCCTGTATTATATATTTGCATTTGTCATTGATATGACAGTTCCGGATTGACTAGCTTTGTAGTGAAGTTTTGCATTCACAAATCTAGTTGAATTTCGACTACGTAGCCACTAGCTTTATGAATGCGCCCAATCCCTTTTGTCGTCTAAACTTTACCATTCTTAAAGTTTTCAATTGGCAATCTGAAAATGGGCCACGAGGTCTTTGTAAATAAAACTATAGAACTATTATCGTTGGTTTTTATGGGGGTGGAACCTACTGGCTACAGCGGCATTAGCTATTGCACATTTTTTTACTTAACTTTTGCATATAAAACTTCCAATGCCAGATTTTATATAGAAAGATAACGTTAAAAATACCAAGGCATAACATGAGTTCCACATTACCCTAAATCATTTTAATGTCTCGATCTTCAATATTCATTTTTAACAATTTTTTTAAAATTTTTTTTTAGGAATTTATGAAGTCCCCCATGATATCAATTCAAAATTGAAACCAGTCGGACCATTCACCGAGCCAGTATCAGCAATTTTAGCGCCCAGCAGTATAACGCACAAGTCATCACCGCAACTGCAATTGCGTACCAGAGAACTGGATCCATCTGCCGATACAGGAAAAGATACGCAATACCTTGTTGAAGAGGATAAGTCTGAATGCTGATATTAAATTAAACATTTGCAATATTGCCTCCCCCCTCCTCCTTGACATCACATACACAGACATTAAATACATTTTTTAAATCACCTTTTGCTATAAACTTTAAGAAGACCACACAAATAAATTTGTTCTGTCCAATTTAAAATACCTAAAACAAACAAGAAAAGAAAAAAAACAAACAAAAAGAACAAAAATCGCATACCTAGGTACTTCCGGCTGCCATTTTGTATTTAAAAAAAGAAAACAAAAAACAAAATATTTTTATGACAATATTGATACATATGATTGAAAACAAAAAAGCTAAAAATGTTATCACTAAACAACATTGTAATATTTTACACACAAAAATGAGTATTTTTATAAACATTCCAAAAAACAACATACATTCCTCCCCGCCACTGAAGCCACTGCTGCTGCTGGAACTTGCAATGACCTCAAAAACATGTTTCGTCCGTTAAGCGTTTTTGTTTTTTTTTTTTTTTTTTTAATAATTATTATTTTAATTTTATTTTATTAAAAGTGTAAAGTTTTAATAAAATAATATATATATATATATATTAAATATGTGTAATATTCAAATCAAAGCAATATTTTTTAAGATATTATTTATATTTAAAAATCAATAAGTTTAAATTTTGTATTATAAAAAAAAAAAAACTTTAAGAAAATTTGCTAAAAAGCTAAGCTTTTAAGTTAACTTTAAATTTAAAAAAATACTATACATATAAACAATAAAACAAAAAAAACTGCAATTTGTTAAACATTGTTAAGCGTATATTATAAATTTTTCATTATTATATAAATTTATTGTTGAACAAGAACAAAACCGTTATAATTTTTCTTTTTCTGAAATTTCATAGTTTCTTTACTACCTACATACATATATATATACATTGTTTCTTTTTGATTAATTTAATTAAATGTTCTATACTGTGGTTAAAATTAGTAAAAAAAAAAAACAAAAAAACAAGATGCGATTAGGAATAAAATTAGAGAAAAATATACATAATTATAGAGTATTGTAAAACAAGAAACAAAAACAATTTAACACACATAGGTACATATAAAACAAAAGAAAAAGAACAAAGAGAATATATTTATATTTTAGAGAAAAATATGTAAAAAGTTAGAAAACAAATTATTGAAATAAAGAAGAAAATTTTATATATATTTTTATAAAACGATATCGATTAATGAAAAAATAAAATAAAAACAGTATAACTATAAAACGAAACTAAGAATAAAATGCGCCATTTTGAAAAGAGAAAAATTAACAACCTAAGTACTATTATAAAAAAAAATAAATAAAAACACAAAGCGAATAAATAAAATATTTTATGTATAAATTGTAAAAAAAATAAAGAAAATATCTAACGAAGGAAAATATATCAGTTTAAATGGGAAAAATATAATAATCATAATTCAACTGTAGTTAATATTTAGTTTTAATAAAAAACAAAAACAAAAAGAAAAAATACCTACCAACTTTATTTTTCTGCTCTTTTTTTTCTTTAATTTTATTTTTTCTTTAATTATTGTTTATTAATCAATTATAGTCTTAAATGAGTATACTATATAATATTATATTATGCAGCTTTTAAAGTGTATTTATGTTTGTTTTGTTTTCTTGAAATTAAGAAAATAAAATATTTGTGAGTATTTTTTGTTTTATTTTTATTTTTTCTCTGTACATTTTTTTGTTTGTAATAATTTAATTTTTATTCTATCGAATATTTTCATCACCTTTAAGTTTTATACGAGATTGCATATAAAACAAATAAATGAGAACGAACAAAAAATAAATGGTTGTTAGGAAGTTATACATTAAAAAAAAAGAAGATTTTATTTAAAAACTGCTGCGTTTGTATTTTTTGTGATGCTTCACTATGACAACAAATAATAATTAACAAGAACAATTATTAGCTAGCTAAAGATGGAAGACTGTTTCAAATTGAAAGAATTTATATAGCTCGGAGTTTGTAATAAAATTCTGCAGTTTATTTCACTCGAAAAGCTACTAAAAAATGGATTAACTCTTTCCGGAGCACTACTAGAAAAAAAATTAAGCGACATTTTTGTAAAAATAACTGTATTTAAGTCCTGTTATTATAAATATTATCTCTCTCACTCAAAACATATTTTTTTCTTGTAGACATTGGTTTCAATTTAAATAGAAATGATGTATTTAGTTTATACCCTTGCACATTAAAGCATAAACAAATTATAAAATAGGTGGTACGGTTTTCATACCACCGGCCCGGAAAGAGTTTATATGTCTCTAATTATTTAATTTTCCAATTTTCTGAGTGTGGGCAATTTTGGAAAAACATTCAGCCCAATTCTTAATATTCCCGGGGAAAACAATTCCCCGGAAGACTTATTCTCCCGAGAGTAAAATTCTCCTATTCCGAATTTTCTGGGAGACAGTTTTTCCCTTCGAACTCGGGAATGAAAATTTTGTATGTTCGAAACAGCTGTTCCAAAGTATTTGACACAAGAATGTAGGTGTACAAAAGTTTCAGAAAAGGAAAACAAACATTTTGAAATTGATATTTATGCATAAATGAATGCATATATAAGTAAATTAAATTAAAAAATGTTCAGTATTGCAGCAAGAATCTTGTTTGAAGAGGAGTTAGAAGAACATCAAAGCCCAAGGGTTGTTAGAAGATCCTTGAGGGACAGTTCGAACCCTCTGGAGTTGCCTCAATGGTTGTAAGTACTTGTAAATTCAAGTTGGCTCTAAATTTTCTTTATTCGATTTCCTTTTCCTTGCATCCAGCCCAAACGTTGTTGCAGGAACAACTTCTACGCTTTCATTCCAATCAAAACATAGATGGCCTGTTCGTAGTCCGAAAAAGGTTGCTCATTATTTGGTCCACCACCAGTCCCATTCCTTGCTTTCAGGTTCGCAGCCGCCTCTGATCGAACATATTTTTTCTGATCACTCCAAACCTATGATTATATATGTACAAGTACATGTAAATACATATCTATATTATGTATGTTAATAAAAATAAATCTACTGAATTTTTGTTTAAATGTTTACTTTTTTCCATTCCGTTAGTGTTTTTCTTGGTGGTCCACACAAATTCAGCTAATTTTCCACCATTTACCAAAACAACGCCACTTCCTCCTTTGTTTTGTTGTGGAAGCCACACGCAATATCACGTTGAGCCTCCATCAAATTCAAAAGCATTTGAAGCTGACCCTTGTTTGTTGTTTTTGAACTTAACATATTTGAAATGTTATCAATTTATTATTGCAAAAAAAGAAAACTTACATTTATTTTCGTAACTCTCCAGCTCAAGTGTCGGGAACAAACTCGAGCCAAATGAATTCGTATTTTCCCTTTTTTTTGACATTTAGAATAGCTATTTTTTTCCCGGAGTATTTTTTCCCATTTTCGAACTTGTTTAGAATAAGGGAAAAGAGAAAAGGGAACAAAATTCCCGAAAATTTTTCGTTTAGAATATGAGAGAAGGGAAAAGGGAAATATTTCCCTGGGAATTTTCATTTAGAATTGGGCTGATTAATTTTTGTTTAACGTGTCTTTAATGTAGGTACATATGTACTCTGCCCGACAACCGAATAGCGCCCACTCTAATCTTCCAGTATAAATTCATACTACTCGGAACTTTGAATGTGTATCGTGCTTAATCTTTTTCATTCTCCTCTATTTGCCTTGTTTTGCTTTGTTTTGTCAAATGTGACAAAAATTAATGATATAATTAGTTTATCTTTGATTGTCTTTCATTAAATTTAGTATACATACATATATGGGGAAAGCAAACGGGTTTGCGAAAAAAGCCAAAATCAATGCTTATAGTGAGTGTCTAATCAGTCCATAAATTTAAAAAAAAAAAATAAAAAAAAATGCTATCGTAAAGTTATTTTCTCATTCTTACGCAATGAGCATAACTGTGGAAAGAATATGAAGCGAAGTTATTACTTTTATGATCTTCGAAAGGAACAGCATAATTAAGATCGACTGCACAGCCGTACTGGTGTTGCCATGGCACTATACAATTGCAATTTCTTTTCCCGCAACCAAGGATATGTACATACATACCTACATTTTATTTTGTCATTTAAAGTGGATTAATGGAAAATTATGAAATCCTTAGATATCATAGAACTTTTTGTTTTACATAATGTAATATGCTCTATCGAGCAGTGTTGGGCATTAATTAATTAAAATTTTAATTATCTTAGTAATTGATTGAAAAATTAATTGCAATTAATTTAATTGCAATTAATCTGTTAATTGCATATTACAATTAATTTATTTAAATTAACGCATGTTAATTGCGAGACACAATTAAAATATTGCAATTAATATTTTTAATTGTTGTAAGAAGCAATTAAAACTAACAATTAATTTTCATATTTCACTGTACACTCTCAAATAATGACCCTTTTGTTGCCACTTGCCACGCTCTCGTTCAAACTTAAGGCCACATACGTTTCTTCTGTCCTTGTCTTTCTGGTATCACCTCGCAGACTGTAGCTACTCCTCCTTCTTATATTATAATCAAATTTATTTGCAAGAACAATTAACAATTGATTAATTGTTAATTGAAAAACTTACAATTAACAATTAATTAATTGTTATTTTTAATTGTACTTTGCAATTAAATTTTGCCCAACACAGCTATCGAGGTAACCGTCGGAGCGGAATTTTCCTACGAATCGGAGACATTTTGCTTCGAAGTAGTTCTCCGATCTGCAGACGATCTCCGATCCCTCCGACAAAATTCAACGCATGCCATTTTAATGCGATGCTTTGGGATTAAGTACTTGTAATGGCTTTATTTTTGACAGATGCAAACAAATTTTTCTCCGAAGTCCTCCGACAGGTTCTTGTTGCGGAAACTGCTTTCGGAGATCGAGATCTAAAACAAAGGCAAACGCATTTTTATAGTTTTTCTGGAATCTGGAAGAGAATTAAAAGATAAGAAGAATTGTAGAATTAGAAGATGAAAACTATATTAAAAAATAAGTTACTTTCGCCAGGTCAGATAGTTTGCGTATATTTTGTTTGTTTATCAGTTATCTCCGATTTTTTTATTTCGTGCCCCTAGGTTGGATTCGGCGTCCAAAAATAATGCTACACCATCCATTTCTAATTATTATTGCTTGTTTTAAGTTGGTCAAATAAATAAATAATACTGTGATTACATTCATCTATTCTTTTTTTGACAGTTCAAATGGAAACAAAACATATGTTTGGATGTAGGTAGACGTAGAGGATACTTTGTTTGATAGTTTTGAATTAAAAATCGGTGCTTCTTATTACATTTCTTAGAAACGCTAGCATATACATATAATAGAAAAATTAACTATTCATAGGCAATAAATTACACTTTTTCAATGATTTTTTGTTGTTTAAAACGCAAATGTTGTTTATTTTACGGTTAATATGCTAACCTCTGTCTGAAAGGTATATCCATCGAAATTCTGTAAAATTGAGTTTCCGACGAAGGATGCGTTACCTCGATAGGGCCGAATTTTGCAAATGGTAAAATTCGACTTTTAAGTGAGAAAAGTCATTAAGGGAAATACTTTCGATTTTTCAAGTATTTTAGATAGAAACTGACTAAAAGTCATGAGGATAGCAACAGACATTGGGCAGGTTCAGACAACATAAGGGACTTTATTTGCAGTCAACTTCATTCTTTGAACGTACATTTTGACCAAGGCAACTAGTTAATTTTTCAAGTGTCATGAATTTCAAATTCAGAACTTTACTTCACAAACCTCTAAATTCAAGTTCTTAGTACAAACATTACCAAAATCATTATTGTCTACAAAACACTCCCCAGCCAAGCTAAAAGTCCAGAAAATAAATAAATCATTGAGTAATAAAGTTCAGGTTTTAGTTGAATGAAAAAAAAACATGACAATTGTCATTTTGACATAAGTTGACTTGACTCGATAGTTAAGGAGATTTTTCTTGACTAACTTTCCAGTCAACTTTCCAATAAAGTTGCCTTAATTGGAAGGCAATTTTTTGGCAGCTGGCCAATCAGATGCTAAAAACTTGCCTTACTTTTAAGTCCCTTATGTCGTCTGAACCTGCCCATTGTTGACAAGTTAAACTGATAGTACCACCGTTATGTGCTATATCTACGAAAAAAGAGTATGGAGTGTTTTTTAAACCAAAAAGAGAACTTGTCAATTTTAAAAGATCAATTTTAAGGGATTTAAAAGATCAAAAGACTAGAAGTAGTTTAAAAATCAACTTTGTTTGTTAAATGATAAAAACTTTTTTGATTTTTACTAATTTTTGCAATTGAGAACATTTAATTGTTTTTTTTTTTAAGAAAGATGCTAGAGAAAATCTGAGGAAGTAGCCTAAGTAGACGTGAACTTTGATAGATAATAATATAGTACAGAATGCAAAAGAAACATTATTTCTGCTCTGATATCTAGAACGCTCGTTTTGAAATGGCTTTAAGTTTTCAGTTTTTTAGAAATTTGATTTAAATGTCACGATAAAATTATTATTATTCTCACACTATTTGATTTTTTAACTTTAAACTCGAAACCTCTATAAATCTAGTTTTGACGTAAAACTTGTTTTGAAAAAAAAAAACTCAATAACAGGAAGAATGAACACTTGTGATTCGCCAAAGAGCGTATGTTATGAAATACTCAAGTTATGCTACAAAAGCCAGGTAGAACATAGTTTCTTCTGAAAGAACAATGTTCAAATGTATAACTTTTTTTCATTAGTAAGTATCAATAGAGTTAAACAAACTGCTTTACTTTTCTAGCTATCTTCATTTGAAATATCATTTCAGTTTGAATTTCGTTTCCGCTACCTTTTCATCGGCATTTGACATTTAAACAAAAAAGCTTTCAAAATGGCTGCCAATGGGATATGTTCATAAGGTATTTGCATACGTTTAAATCTTATTTAATTCAAATATAGTTTAAATTTTACTTACACTTAAACAAACTGCTTTACTTTTCTACCTATCTTCATTTGAAATATCATTTCAGTTTGAATTTCGTTTCCGCTTCCTTTTCATCGGCAATTGACATTTAAACAAAAAAAAGCTTTCATAATGGCTGCCAATGGGATATGTTCATACGGTATTTGACTAAGTTTAAATCTTATTTAATTCAAATATAGTTTAAATTGCTTACTTTCGAAACGAGAATTTATTTGTCGCTCCTTTTCTGTAGAACTGTTCTGACAAATTTGTAAGCTGTTTCAGTTGATAATATTTTGAATATATGTATTTCAATATGTCAAACTTGATATACTTTTAAAAAAATCTTTTTTAATTATATTCACACCGATTACAGAATCCGTTGTGTAGGCTGTGGTGGGAATCAAATGACATTTCTATCATAGTCAAAGTGTCAAAAACTCATTCAGAATCCACCCGCAAATCATTGATCGAATTTTGTAATCGACACACATAGTTATTTATCCATGGCATTAAAAAAAATAATCGACACCACGGTTTTCTTTTAAAATTAATGAGATCAGTGATGAATACCCTGTTATAGAAGTTTTTGTTTTCATAAATTAAAATCGTTCCAAACGTTTTCAGAAGTTGAAAAAAGTAAAGATTGGGAATAAATTCTTCAAGAACTTTCATTGCTAGTTTTTTCAAAGTGAACTTAATTCTTAACAAATTTTCCATACATTCTGGTTAAATGCCAATCAATCGAAATCTGCTAATTAATCCTGTTAATAATTCGAAAATAATAAAAATAAAAAAAAGTGCAGTACTTTTTGTAGTTTCTATTCTCCGCTTGGGGCTTGCTGTCTAACTTATGATTCTTGTTTTCATGTAACAGCCCTGCCTTTGATACAAGAAAAGCTTTCAAATGTCAAAACTACCTGATTATAAACTGTCAAGATACTGTCAAAAATTGAAATGATGCTGCTGTTCTGTTGGTGTGATGGTATTTGTACTCTGTTATCTCTTGCAACAAAATAAAAATATAAATAAATGAAAATGGGAGAGCAAAAATATTGTTATGTTTAAATCTTCTTCCATATCAAAGCAAAATAATAAAAATAACCACTTGATTTTGTCTTGCTTCATGCGCACAACAAGCAGTGCAGAGAAACAATACCAGAAAAACGCGAAAAACCACTAACTCTAGCAGCTGAAGATTCTCATATTTTTCTATTTTGCTTGCCTTTTGCTATACTGTCCGTCGTCGCTCCGCTCTGCTTGTCGGTTTTTGTAGTCTCGTGGTCGTGGAGTGTTGTGCACTGATCGATTTGTACTGCTAGTTCTGGTTCAATTATCAAATGATAAGCCTCAGAACACTTAGAAGAAATCATATAATTCCAAATCTTGAAATTTAATACTAAAATAAAGAGGTAAGTGAAATTTGTAACTTAAGGCGCAAAATTTTCAATTGGGTTAAGTTCTATTGTGTGATAATTTTAATTGAGTAACAAAAGAAGCTACCTTCTTCAAATCAAAGAATCAATGGAACTTGACCATTAATTAAATTAGGACAGCGGGTTAAGAAAGTGTATAATATGCAAGAGCCATCATAATGCATTGCTGTCTGCTGTGTTCAGATTTTTTTTCTTTTTTGATGACATAATCAAAGCACCAAAGTAGCAAAAATCTTACAAATCAAAGTATTCTCTTTACATTTTATGAGTATACAATGTCTTGCATTTCGATTTCTCCTTAATATGTGTTGATTTGGCGCTCGACTGGTCCTCGTCCTTCTTAAAGGCAAGGAAACATATTGCATAGATGCGAATTTTAAGCAGGATGCACCTTCGTAAGACCATTGTTTTTATGTACAAAGTTACAGTTTCCTTCGTGCATTAATTTGAAAAACATTGCGTTTTTATGGCCCTTTGCCAAAATATGAAGAAAAAGAACACTACAAAACAGCAGAAGAAGAGTGTTTCATATACCTATTTGCAAAAATATAATTATTGCATATATAAATTAATGTCGCATTCATGAGCCTTCATTATTGGTCCGACTGTTTTGATTCATCAGCTATGGAAGTATTTTACGAACGCATTACAAAATTGCATCTTATTGCAATAATTTTACGTGGCCTTCATTTATACGTTGGTTAATAACCTTAGTTCGTGAGTCAGGTGGGAAAACTGCATATGTGTCGATTCCATGAATATTATCAAAATTGTTTTTGGATCGGAAAACCAATAAAATAAAAAAATGTCCCCAATCCTGTATAACTCAACATATAATAATACTTAAAATCATTTGATTTTAAGGTCTGAAGATTTTAAACAGCTCGAATATCAACATGCGAAGGCAGAACTAAAAGTCTTTTTGACAATATTAAAGAGTTTAATTCCACCAAATTGTGATTCAGATTGAGGTACATATGTATATACGTAATGTCTGATTGAGTTAATTAACGAAATAAAATGTTCCCAAAATTCACCTGAAAATTACATTCTCCAGCCAAATCATCTACTGGCATATTAAATAATACAAATAGGTTTCAATTGTGTTTAAAAATTCAATTTGGTTCTTGCAACCTTTAAGACACAAATCTTTGTTGTAGTGTCACGTCAAAAGCCTATTTCTGCTAATTCTGAACAGTTGATTCCCTACTTTGTCTTATCCTGATCAATAATACATAAAATTAAATGACGAGGATATTTTTAAAATCAAAATTAGTTTGTTTTGTTTCATAATAGTTTTTTTATGGAAATATAGAAATATTTTTAAATAATATCATTATTAATCGTTATCACATAATAGCCGGAGCAATAGTGTTTTTTGTTTATAAAAATAAACATCTATGTACGTATGTTAATTTACTGATTAAACGGATAAGAATAAATAAAACATAAGGTTCCCAACTGTGTCGAATATAATTGCTCTTAAACCTCCTGTTTAAAAAAATATATCTATGTATCTATCTTTCTATAAAAGACACAAATGCATTGGTTTATGCACTGTATTTTATAAATCCAACTGAATATTCGTCTTTTTGTATAATACGCATCACCCAGCCATTGTCCTAAAAAGAATCACAATAATGTATACAATATTTTGCATATACATATTAAACTTTCTTCAAATAGTTTAATTTTATTTATTTTTCAAAACAAGAGAAAAACAATTCCAAAATGAATCAACTAATATGTGTACATATTTTAAAATTTGCTCAATTCCTTGTTTTTATTTAACAGATACTTGGCCTTGTTCACGTTCATTTTAAAGCCCACAAATTCTTCATAAACTCTGATCTATAGAATGAAATATGTACATGAATAAACAAATTAATAAAACAAACAGAATTAAAATAGTTTTATTTAATCATTTATTTAGTTATATTTGTGTTTATTAATTCAATTTGTAGACAATTTTTTTCATAGCTGCCCAAAAAAAAAGTTTTAGACGCAGCTTGTCTTTCTTTGAATCACTAAACTGTATGCATTAAATTGGTATAAGAAGTTTTAAAAAATTGTTTAACATGAGACAAACTAGTTGAAGTTTTATTTAAGAAATATATTTTAGTGTATTATTATGTTTGTCTAAGCTCTGATTGAAGATAACAAAGTTTCTTATTTCTCTAGCATAATCTGCAAAATCGATTTTTATTTATTTCCTTTATTTCAAAATTTACTATTAAATAAAACTTCAACAAAATGCTTGATTTAATTGTGAATTTAATTTTTTGAAATTTTATTTATTTTTAGGTTATCTTTTAAAAATTTACTAAATTTAATTTTTCGTTTTTTTAAACTGCAATATAAATACAATAAATTAGTAACATTAAAAGAAGTTTCAATTTAAATGCACACAAATTATGCTGTAGCAAGAAAAAACTTCGTATCAAAGAAGTGTGATCCTGACTTTCTTCAGCAAATATTCCAACCTATCCTTATAAATATAAATCGGTATTGTCAAAACGAAAGGTTTTCGACCATGTATAAATAGATGTCGTTTGGTATTAAATTAAAGTTTTTAGGCGACTATTAATGTTTTGACGATAGTCAGTGTAAAAAGTGCAGGGTCTACACAATCTTTAAAACGTAAGCATTCCAAACAGCTCATGGAAATAAGTTGAATTGTGAACCAAATCACTATCTTTTCTCAGAGACCTTGCCTTTTAGGGAACATCCATGCAGAAAGACTATATTCTTGTAGCTTCATTAGACAGAGCAGTCACAGAATCAACTCAGGCAGAATCCTTTATTAATTTTTATTTTTTAATTTACTTTAATATTTAAACTTTGACAAAAATCAAGTTAGTGCGACGCATTTATTACTCTTTTTTATTAATATTGATGATAATATATGCTATTGAAACTGTATTATCAGTAAGTATGGAATTAGGACTTTAGAATTATATAGTTAAAAGGTTGCGATCATGTACGTTGTGAAAATGTACAAAATAAACACAAAACAAATTAACTAAGACAAGTCAACCTTTAGATTATGACGTTAAAACTATCAGTTTCCGATAGATGGTTCGGATTGCTTCTATTTTCCAATCTTAAAAGTAAAGCTGAAGTTATTGCTTCACTTTATTAAGCGACTAGCTATCCAGTGTAAACGTTGTTCTACTTAAACCAATCTATCACCAAAACAAATTATAAAAAAAATTATTTAAAAACTCAATAAAATAAGTGCGTACATATACGCACTTGCATATATGTATGTACGTACATTTTGAACTTTATCCTAAACGAGTAAACCAATTTAGTAAATTTTACGATGTCTTCACATCGTAGAAATATGTCGAAATTTTCTTAATGGCTCTTACAATTATTATTACTTTAACTGTGAACACAAGTATTTTTTTTGTAACGAAAAATAATACCTGTTAATCGTTGATCTAATCCCAAATATAGGGTGTTTTTTAAAAGCTATAGGAAAGTTTAACACTGGAGTGCACGCGTGGCCTACTATAGTAGACCACAGTAATAGTTTTCTTCATAACTTAACATTAGAATTGAAATAATTTTTTTTTTTACTTTACACTCCAACCTAAAATTCATAAATTATGGTTATTAAATGTTTAAGGCTAATTGAATATTACGTACAAATATTTATTTCATTTATGTACATATATGTTTTTAAAATAAAAAATTATTAACATTATTAAATGGTCTACCATAGTAGGCCACGCGTGCATTGGTGTAAAAAAAATAGTGTTAATAAAAAAAACACATAAAATTCAGAATAATGCATGAAATCTTTATTTGAATCGCTAGTGCGGCGGTCCATATAATTTAATGTTTGAAGATTATTTCATGCGAATGTTGACCTTGACTGCGCCTCAAATGTTCCATCCGCTTAGTCCAATTTTGGCATACTCTTTCCAACATTTCGGCCGGTATCTCACGAATAAATGATTCAATGTTGTCTTCCAATGCGTCTATTGAAGCGGGCTTATCTATATAGACATGAGCTTTAACATATCCCACAAAAAATAGTCTAAAGGCGTTAAATCGCACGATCTAGGCTGCCAATTGACCAATCCCGAACGTGAAATAAAATGTTCACCGAACTCGCCTCTCAATAATTCCATTGTTGCGCGTGCTGTGTGGCATGTGGCACCGTCTTGTTGAAACCTCATGTCATGTCATTCAAGTCAAACTCTTGCATTGTGGCAAAAAAGTTGGATATCATCGCACGGTAGCGCTCACCATTCACAGTTACGTTGCGATTCGCATCATCTTTGAAGAAGTACGGTCCAATGTGACTTTTTCTGGATGCATTGGTAGCTCTTGCGATGCTTCTGTCTGATATTCACTCCAAAATCGACAATTCTGTTTATTTACGTACCCATTGAGACAAAAATGAGCTTCATCGCTGAACACAATTTGAACGCGATGAACTTTCTTAACAGAGCACGCATTTTCGTTCGTTTGTAAGACGATTCATGGTTAAATTATAGACCAAACTTAAAATGTTTGACAGTGGGCAGGTTCAGACAACATAAGGGACTTCATTTGCAGTCAACTTCATTCTTTGAACGTAAATTTTGACACAGGCAACTAGTTAGTTTTTTAAGTGTCATGAATTTAAAATTCAGAACTTTACTTCACAAACCTCTACTTCAAGTTCATAGTACAAAAACTACCAAAATCATTATTTTCTACAAAATACTCCTCAAGCAAGCTACAAGTCCACTACTTGTATTTTGTATTGTAAATAAATATTACTTATTTCTTTTCCAAATTTACAAGGAATCTTTTTACAGAAAGCATTAAATAAAGTTGTACAGAAAATAAATAAATCATAGAGTAATAAAGTTCAGCTTTCAGTTGAATAAAAAAAACATGATCAACTGTCATTTTGAAAAAAGTAGACTTGACTTAATAGTTAGGGAGTTTTTTTTTGACTAACTCTCCAATCAACATTCCATTAAAGTTATCTTAATTGGAAGGTAATTTTTTGGCAGCTGGCCAATCAGATACTAGAAACTTGCCTAACTTTCAAGTCCCTTATGTGGTCTGAACCTGCCCAGTAAAACAAAACACGAAACGTGCGTCAGCTGTTTAAACCAGTGCTGCCAAAAAGATAATAGCTAAAAAATCACCCTTTATAAATATTATGTACAATGTACATAGATATAAGTTTTTTTTTATACCTGATTTTTTCAATAATAAAACATTACTATGGTAAATACAATTCTCATAAAAAGTGAAAAAAAGTGGAATTGTAAACAAATCACGACTTAGTGGTTTAAAACTCTCTATAATTCGTATCTGGGTAATGAAAGGCTTTTTAGTCCAATTCGAGTGTCTAAATTGGGAAAACTATGGTAGGATTTAATATAATTCCTCGAAAGGAACAGTATTCTTGTGTTGAATTTATGCAAAAATCAACGAATACGATCTGTGTTTGGAAGGAAACACATGCAATAGTTAAATAATTATTGCAACATGATGTTATTACTCTCTTCCAATAAATTAGACTTTTATGTCGCAATATGCAGAAATTCCGAACGCTTGCAAAACCCAATTATGTCCAATAATTTCATTCACAATCGTAACATTTGGTAATCATTTTTCCTTGTTGATTGTGTTTGACCAATTCCAATTATAAGTTTGTGTTATAAAGATCTGATACGTCTTGAAGTTTATAGTAATTATTACAACAAATGCAAGTTCATAATAGACAGTCGTCAATTTTTGTTTATGATGAGAGAGTTTTTGAATATTTAAACAAAAAGAACCTCCTCTTTGGATACGGTTTAGTCATGGTACAATTTGTACAAAAATAAATTAAAAAATACTAAAGACAAATTAGTATGTCACCTATGTAAATAATATTTGTATGTATATGGTAAAGAGAAATAAGTTGTATTACGCTTGAATTTGAAGCTATTCTGTTTCTAAATTCAACAAGTGAGGTCTTTCATAAATACATTTCAAGCATATATTTTCACCACTTTCAGTTTCATGAAAGAGACAATTTTTTTGATAATCTGCCAACCAAATTTTGAATGTGTTGGGTTATTTTATAAACAAAACAAATAATTTTTGTTAATGATACCTACAATCTTCATATGTACATACAAACATCAATATTTTATATTTAAAAAAGGAAAACAAAACCATTTTTTAACATTGGCTAATATTGTGTAAATGAACAATTACGTTTTTTGTCACCATGATTTTGAATGATATTTAAAATGTGCCGGTTTTGAGAGTTGGAGTGAGTTCAACTTTTAAAAATGGCCAACAGTTTTTATATTAAACTGTGAGCATCACTATAAATAAGCCTGAAGATCAATACTATTTCTCCGTTAATTAACAGACTCAAAATTGATGGAAGCGCATTCAAATTGCAAATAATAATATGTTTTCACCCTTGAACACAAATTCTAATTTTCGTTAATTTTTGTTCAAACTTAAAATAGACAGCCAGTATTTAAAAGTTTTTTAATTTTTGTTTCTGCTATTTATTAGTTTCAATAATAAACAAAGTTTTTGGTCTAAAAAGGAAACATTTTACCAAAAACTGATGAAAACCAAACATTTCACAAAGTCACCAGCAACTGAAAAATATCTTTAAATTGAACCATTCGTTTATTTTGCATTTATATATGTATTATGTAGGTAAGTAGTTTTGTACATATGTACATATGTATGTATTGATTAAAGTAACACATTTCATGTGATTTATTATTTTATAATTTTCTAAGTGGCAATCAAATTTTTTGTATGGACTTATTTTCAAATCCGTTTTTAAAATAAATCAACTACCTCATAGTCAAGTACAGTAAGAGTTGCATCTTAAAAAAAGAAATAATAATCTGGAAATTCGTTTATACCTTCCTTTTGGTGTTCTCTCTGAAACCGTTGGGCGTATGAAAAAATGATTAATACAAACATTTTAGAAAATCGATGCCTAATAATCTTGGAAAAAGCGTTAACACCATAAGATTTACAGAAACGGAGATAAATACAAAAAAAACGTTTTCGTGACTCTTAACGGTTTATTAGTTACGACGTGAACATACAAAAAGGAAGGTAGAAATTTTCAGCTTACTATCTTCAATTCCGATGTCGACAACTTTTTTCGCATTATATTATTGGATCATCAGATTTTTGAGATACTCTAACCTTGTTAATATTTAAAAATTTGTATTACGCTTTTTAAGTTGTAAATAAATTCATAAAGTTCACTATCGTATTTACCTTTAAAAAAATTCTCATTAGTTGTTATTCCTAACCTATTTTGCATAAAAGCTGAGTTCGTAAATGTAGGCTTTGTTGCCCATTCCCTGCCTAAAATATGCTGAAATACATTTTTGAACACAATTACAACTGTGTGAGTTCATTATAGCAAAAGTTGACAAAATGAGAAATATAAATTATTGGTTAGACGGTTTGATTTGATTTGTAGTAAATATATTTAAAAAATGGCTATTAACAAAAATGTTTTAAAACTTATTGTTCTAAGCTTTGCGGGAAAAAACCGTTTTCGAAAGCATGGGATACAAATTGGCAGATATAAGAAAATTTAAAAAAAATGAAAAAGGTAAATATTTTCGAATATTATAAACTTAAGAAAGAAGTTAATAAAGTATATTTCAATAAGTGCAAATTTCCTTAAAAGCTAATTGTTGTCTTTATTTAAAATTAACAAAAGAAAGACCGTTTAGGATTAGGCCAATTTTAGCTTTTGCACAGAGACTATTTAACAATAACAAAACAATTTGTACTTTTACTTAACCACACACCACTAAGTTAAACAACCAACTTACTTCCTTATTTAAGGTGGAGCGGTACAGTCTTGTGTAAACTAGGGCCTCCCCAACAAGCTACTCCACCTAGCTCGATCCTTATCTAGATATCGCCAGTTGCGCACTGCAAGTTTGGTGAGGTCACTCTCCACCTGATCCGCGGTCTTCCTCTACTGCGCTGTTCTGTGGTCGAGGATTTGAAGGCTTTCCGGGCCGAAGCATTGGTTTCCATGTGCTCTACGTGAGCCGGCCATCTCAATCGTTGGATATTTAACCTTCTGGCTAAGTCTGCGTTGCTAAACAGCTCGTCGTCCCATCTTCTAATCCACTCACCTTCTTTGCATACGGGCCGTAGATCACGCGAATAACTTTTTTTTGGAAACGACCCAAGGTGCTTTCATCAGCTTTTGTCATAGCCCATGCAACGGTAATGTTAAGGATTTTTGTATAGTGACACTTTGGTTGTTCGAGAGAGGGCTTTACTGCTCAATAGCTTTCTCAGCCCAAAAAAACAGCAGTTAGCAAGAGTTATTCTTCGTTTGATCTCAGCGCTGGTGTTATTTTCTGCGTTCTTAGCGGAGTCTAGGTAGACAAAGTCCTTAACTACCTCAATGTTACGTATGTGGATGGTGACGTTTTGACCGAGACGTGTCTTCGGTGTTGTAGGTCTTTCCTTCTTTGTTTTGCCCTCATTGCTAATCTGTTTTACTTTAAAAAGTATTAGTTATGTGCAAAAAGAAATTCCCAAAATTCGTTTAAATATTTCTCTAAAACCTGTATAATTTGATAGCGTTTGTAAAGTCTTTTGTTCAATTAGTCACTATTTAATACCTAGCCATCCTATGCAAATCTCCCTATATACATATGTTTAAACCTTATCACAGACAAATTTTCGTTTTCAAGCTTGTAGATCTGGATAGACTATCTAAAAATTATCATAAAGAAACTATATTTTAAAATTTAAGTTCGGGATAAGCTTTGAATATTTTACCAAGTAATACAATTTAAACAAAAGTAGGAATTATCACTAAGTTAACATGTTGCATGTAAAATTAGTTCAAACTTGTACATATCACCCTGTAAATAAACATCAAAAAAGCTTTTTTTCGGTCCGTTTTAAAAATATCCACAATAATGTACCTATGTAGTTAAATTATACCTTAAATGTTATTCATTTTTACTAGGATATTTTACTAATTAATTATCACCAACCGATTAATGAAACTCAAATTGTTGCGTCTTGCGTAACTATACGAACTATTTACAATACAAAATAAACGAAAGCTTTCCTTTTATCTTATCATTGAGATATGTGACTACATGTTGTTGTATATTTATCAAATCCAAAACAAGCTTTATTATCCATATCAGAAAACAAGAGAATTTTATTTACTTATTCAATATTGATATTACCTACATATACTTACTTATCCCATTTTTGTTTTTTTTTCGTTTCAGCCATTCGAATAAGAAACAAATAAAACAGGAATTTATTGAACAAAACTTAAAAAATAGCACCGATTCCATTGCTATTTTTTTACATACGTCATACAAACATCTATACCTACATATATTTATAGAAGCAATTTTCCCACGCTCTCAAAACAGATTAAAAAGAAATCTCTTTAATTTAAGAGAACACAAAATTAAAACAAAAGTACAAATACTAAATTAGAGCAAAATGTTACTAAAAAACTCTGGCCCCACATCTACGATGGCGAACAATGTTGTGCGCCGCTGGAAAAGCTCATTTTATCATCTAAAGCAGCAAAAACAGCGGCAAACTCTCGCCAGTGCCAGTCTCAGTCAAGGAGGAACTTCTAATGTGTGTGGTGGTGCATCATCCGCGAGTTCATCGTTGCCTTTAAAATCATCGCGTTTATTAACTGCATCTTCGTTTACGTCATTTAATTCTCGTTTAAATTATAGAACCTTGTCATCGGCTGTCAATCAAATTCATTTAAATTCAACAGGACTTGAAACAAAACGCAAAATGTCGTCAAAGTGCCTTGCCGTCGATAATATCAATCCAAACTTTATAAGTATGGAATATGCGGTTCGTGGACCTTTGGTGATTCGTGCTGGAGAAATCGAAAAAGAACTCGCAGCGGTAAGTAGAACTTTGTATTAACTTTAACAGACCTTCATACAAATTACGATTTTAATTAATTCTGGTTTTGATCGTAAAGAAAAAGAATGCAAACTTGAATTCAAACGAAGAAAAGTTAATTAAACCAGCCTTTATTTTGATTAATAAAAATAAAAATAAACATAACAGTTCCAGCTGTGTTGGTACCTTCTTTATTTGTTTCCGTTTTTGTTTGCATTTATGGAAGAGTGCGTACCAGAGTTTCTTCAGCTTCAATACCTGTTTTGTATATTTGTTTTCGAAAGCAGTTGAGTAAAATTGTACGAATGTAATTGACGAACACAACTGCACAATGGTCTTAATTTTTGCACATGCGCCTTTGAGTTGTGAATAGTTAATTTTTTGCATATATTAAAAATTAAAGGCATAAAGAAGTTGTGCCTGGTACTACAGTGACTCAGTGACATTATTTTTGTATCGATACAAACTCCATCCACGATACAAACAAAACTTTTAACGTCTCATTGTCTATAATGGATATATTGGGTAACCTTAACGTGATGGGAGTTAAATATAATAGTTAAAAAATGAGTAGTGCCAGGTGTTTGGGAACATACTTCCGTGTGCCGCAAATTTGAACTAAAAATAGGGTTGGAGACAAATTTAAGAAATAGAAGTACCTATCTTACTTTTCTTTATAGTAATGCATCGTTGGAAGAAGTTAGCAAGTAGGACATTTCAAACATTCTTCTAACTTGACATGATAAATGAGATTTAAAGATAAAATTTCAAATATTTAAGTGTATGACTCATTCTATGCTCAGTCTATGCTTTAGACGCTAAGTGAGTTGAAGAAAATGATATCGAAAAAATGATTCTCCATTTGATTCCTAAATTGTTCTTAATTTTATTTTGTCAGAAATTGAGAAAAACAAAATTCTGATATGCCTCGGTATTTTTTTTTCTTGTACATGGAACATATTAAAAAACTCTTGATTTTACTTATTAATTTTTGAACAAGTTTTGACATAGAGTTTATATTTTATATAACAATTTGTAAATGTCACCTTTTGATCCAATGCAAAAGAAATGTTGAGTTTTGATGCTTATTTAGTAAAATTACATTTTTATATAATCAGTTTGTGTATAGCACACTTAACATTTTTATGATTTTACTATTTTTATGGATAGAAAATAGCTTAATTGTGTATATGTAGATGTTTGAACTTTTTCTTACTATTGTCAACTATTGTCGTTCCTGAACGTTAAGATGTCAAGGCATTGGACAGGTTCAGACAACATAAGGGACTTCATTTGCAGTCAACTTCATTATTTGAACGTACATTTTGATTAAGGCAACTAGTTGGTTTTTCAAGTGTCATGAATTTTAAATTCAAGGAACTTTACTTCACAAACCTGTGCTTTAAGTTCATAGTACAAAAACTACCAAAAACATTATTGTCTACAAAACAATCCTCAGGCAAGCTACAAGTCCATCACGATTTGTATTTTTTATTGTTAAGAAATATTACTTATTTTTTTTTACAAGAAACCCTTTTACAGAAAACATTAAATGAAGTTTTGCAGAAAATAAATAAATCATAGAGTAATAAATTTCAGCTTTCAGTTGAATGAAAAAGCATGATCAGCTGCTATTTTGACAGAAGTGGACTTGACTGTATAGTTATGGAGATTTTTCTTGATTAACTTTCCAGTCAACTTTCCATTAAAATTTCCTTAATTGGAAGGTAATTTTTTGCCAGCTTGCCAATTAGGTACTAGAAACTTGCCTTACTTTTATGTCCCTTATGTCGTCTGATTGGCTAAATGCAACTACAAAATCAGTTGAAATTTCCCTACGTACAAATTTCAGCTACAGAGTTAAGGAACACTGATTTTGAAGTCTTACAATCAGCTACTCAGTAAGAACTCAGAAATTAATCGTTTAGTATTTAAAAACAAATATAAATCACTCATTGATGTTATTGAATTGAAAAAAAAAAAAATTATATAAAATTTTTTAAAACACAAATGTTTCTTACTTTGGATATTTGCATTAGTCATTAATATGACAGTTCCGGATTGAAAAGCTTTGTAGTGTAAGTTTGCATTCAGAAAGCTAGTTGAATTTTTACTACGTAGTCAATAGTTTTGGCTGCGTTCAATCTCGTGTTGGATAGGGTATCTTGGATAGGTGGATTTTTAGATACCTTGTTGAACGAGTTGGATAGCTGTATTGAGATAGCTGTCAAAAAATAAAAACAACTTTCAGCTGTTCACAAAAGGCAGAGAAACATTTAAGCTTCGAAGTCAAAATTGTTGTAAGATAAATCATTTAATGGATTAAACTGATTCGTCGGACGATGATGAATTGATAGGTTCGTAACAATTTAATAAATAAGAGATAACCTTAATCTGTAATCTATGTTAAATTTCCTCTTAGCTCAATTGGAATTCTATAATATTAAAAATTTACTTGCGAAAAATCTGGTTTTAAACGATTTACGTTTAACAGAAAACTATTCTAACAGAAACGAGGACTATTATGAAGTGACAATACCTAGATATAGTTTCTTCATCGTCTATTACGTACAGAACATCCTCAAATACAACTTCAACTAATATTTTGTATCTTTTTGTTTACCAACAAATACAAAAAGCTGAAATCAATTTTCAAGTTTCTTGAAATTCAACCTGTTTTTCCTGAAATTCAGCTGTTCTGTCAGATACCTATGTACATACCCCAGAAATTCTTGGATACCTTTGGATTCCAGTTTTGACATCTCAGCTGTTTTTGATCAGCTGTTATTTTACACGTAAAACACCTACAAAAAGGTATCCGGATACCCTATCTGTCTGAGATTGAACGCAGCCTTTATGAATACGCCCATTACATCGTTCCTAAACTCATTGTTCAAGTGTCAAACTCTTACGATTTGTGACAGTTCGCAGCTAAGCTCGGAAGCTGAGTTGAAAGTGTTGAACTGTCAAAGTGAATTATTTGTTTACAAACAAGTTTGGGGGGAAATAATGAACTTAAAAGCAACTTTTCATATAAATTCATTACACAATAGTCAATATTTTCCGTTGACTACTCTCTTTGCGTTTCATTCTTTTGTTGACATCAATTTTTATCAACATCTCAAGTGATTTGAAAGCTGCTTCAATTTTTCTTTCTGTATTCAATTGTTGATATTGGTAGTTTGACATATCAACAGTTTTAACAGTTTTTCTAAATGATTCTAACCAATTCCAACAGTTCGCAACAATGACACTTAAACAATTTTTTTTCGACATAACAACAATAGTTAACAATTGTTCAAAAAAGAAACGACCTCAGGGCTTTTATAGTTTTTTTTTAAAAGATGTACAATTTTATTCATCATTGAAATGTACTCTACGAGTAAAAATTCAAATATTAAGGACTGCTTCATTCCCCCATAAGCTAACTTAGAGTTGGATTCTTTGCTGTTTGAATATTATATTTTACAAAATTTATAAAACATATTTTGAATACGTTTATTACTGAAACAATTTAACATAAAAAAAAACCCTACATGCATCCATTCGGAATTAATTTTTAACTGGACATCATGTAAATGTATGAAAATAGGACACAAAATGTAGCCCTTTGAATATAAACAGCTCATGATTAAATAAAATATCAACTTTTTTATTGAAATTGACTTTTTTGGTTAAAATTTAATGTCCAATTTTTTGAACTGATTCTTCATTGCAATCGATAAAATTCATATGTAGTTGAAAACTATAATTTAAAAAAAACTGAATAACAAGCAGTATTATCTACATTTTCATACTTAATTTTTCCATTGTTTAAGAGCCTGCACCTATTTCAAATCTAAAAACTTATTCCAATTGGAAAAAAAAATTATTTTGAATGACAATTTTCATAACTTTTAAATAAATTTGAATACGACCTTGAATTACTCTCGATCATTCAGTGCTTTTAATCTTTTAATCTGAAAACAAAGAAACATTTTTCAAAATATTATGTGATTTATTGACTAGTCAAATAAATAAATGAGAAAATCTCTCCAAATGACAGTATGTGGTAGCATTATGAATAGCAAATCGAACGTACGATTCAAAGTAATTTTTTTTTTGAAATTAATGCGGAATTTCCATTTAATATTGACTTCTATTTAACGGTGAAGTTCACCTTTATAAAAAAAAATCTTCGGTTTGGCTAATTGGTTTCGATTTTCATTCTTGACTCCTCCATTTTGTAAGAGCTTGCACCTTTTCCAAATTTAAAAACTTGTTCCAATTGGAAAAAAACCTAAAAAGCTCTTAAAAACAACTTTTATAACTTCAGTACAAGCTCCCAGGATTTTGTATGACAATATTTTTGTACACTAACAAAAGTTCAATAAATTTGAACACGACCTTGAATTACTCTCGAATCTCGATCATTCAGCGCTTTTAATCTGAAAACAAAGAAACATTTTTGTGATTTATTGACTACTTAAATAAATTTCTAAATGGGAAAATCTCTCCAAATGATGGAATGTGACAGCATTATGAATAGCAAATCGAACGTACGATTCAAAATTAACTCTTTTCCATTTTATATTCACTTCTACCATTGCAGTTCACCTTTCTAAAAGACATCTTGGATTTGCCAAACATTCGTTTTGACTATTATTTTCGATTTAGTATTTATAATGAGGGCCTAGTATACTTAACTTGTCTGCTATCTTCATAGGTACATACTTTATTTAATGTATTAGAATCAAGCAATTATTTATATCAATTTGTCTAACAAGTATAAAGATATAAATACGATTTTTTGTTTTTATCGAAATTAAAAATCATTTCAAAATTTAATTTTCACATATGTACATACATGCATAAACGTAATCTATTGTTCGCAGTTTAAATCGAAACAATCTAAATTCTAAGTTTATAATTATAAATATAAAAATAAAAACTATATAAATATCAATTCAAAAGTATGTTTGTGCATATATTTATGAAATGTTTGTTGACTAACTGCACACTCACTCCTAAATACATATTATTTTGATATACACAAAAAACATCCCCGAAAATACAATTCAAAGACAAGACGAGACGACAGCTGAGAGGAGTTGCGCAAACAACACCGGCCGGCTGAAAAATACTTGATTCTATACTTACATATGTATGTACATATGTATATTTTTATTTTTGAAAATAAATAAATTTCGCTAAAACCAGAACCAAAAATAAATTATATTTTAAAATAATAAATAAGCGGCGATTGTTAGGTAATATTCATCTGGTCTCTTAGAACTTACGTCATGTTATGCACTTTCTATTAAGAATTCGTACCTACATATTTATATTCTGTATGAAGGAGGGTGGAAATAGATAGGCAGTCTTTATCTTTAGCCACTTTTGCTTTTCAGATAAAAATATGCCCTTGGCCTTCAAAATTGTCATTCGCCTTTATTTTATGTATAGGTACATCTCTGCCATGACCATGGTTACCACTCTACTGTTGTCTGAGGAAATATAAATTTGTGTAGGTTTTGATGGGGTGGAACCTACGGAATATAACTTCTTTTATTAACTTCAACATAAAAGAACATAATGTATTAATATTAATCAAATGTTCATGATATTTCAAGGTAGACAATATTTGACTGTGCATATTATATATATTTGTACGTATAGAAATAGGTTAGCAAAATTGTATTCCAAAATATTGGATGAATGTATTTTGGTACCTATCTACCTCAAGTGTTCATTTTAGCAAGTGTTCATTTTTGTATGAATCTTGAATCTTGACAACTTTTTTGTATAAATATCAATAATTTGTTAACATATCGGTATTTCAAGGTCTAATCAAGTATATTTTTTAACAAAATTATTGTTCAAAAGAGAAATATTATGTAGATAAAATTAGAAATGGAAGATTAACAATTTTAATTCTCCTTAAATCTGTTTGCGTTTCTGTTCCCTTTGACAATGAATAAATAGAAATTCTGAGAGCTGAGACAAATTAAGGATGTTTGTTGTGTTTAAAGATAACGACTTTAATGGAAAACTTTGGCTATCTAAAAATGACTATATATCTCTTAAAGTTTATATACAATTTAGTAGACCTGACATAAAAAAATAAAGCTTTTTAATTGTGCCTTTAAGAATTTCGAGTTTTTTACTCTTACAAACATGTCATGGTGGTGGGAGAAACTAAATGAAACTCCCCAAAGCCTTTTGCCATATTATTGTAACCTGTAGCACAGATAGACAAATCGTATCTTGAAACTCTTTATGGTTTGAATAAATTAGTATTCTTACCACAAATTCATACTTTTCTTCTCTAGGTTTAACATATGTATGTATCTTCTCTTTTTTTTTTAATTTAATTACGTTAATTTATTTTAATTTTAGAAGTTAGTTTTAAATTATTTTTTTTTTTCTCAACTTTAAGTTTGAATTAATTTAAGTGGATTATTGTTTGATAAATCAGAAATCTTCGTTCATAATTCTAGATCTATAACATAAAGCGATTTTGCAATATTTGTACAAATTGCCGACATTCATCTCATTCAGCAAGGCAACAACTTGTTCATCCGATAAGAAGTCACTTCCAAAAAAGCTCCTTCTTGTTTCCTTTAAAGTAGGGCATTTTCCAACGAAATGAATAACGTCCTCTCTTTCTCTAAGATTGCACATACTGCACTCCAATGGTAATTCGGGTCTATGTGGTATGAAATTCAGGCTTATAAGTTCGCTTCGGAGTCTAACCATTGTTGAAATCTCGTTCACACTATTTGCATCACTAAAGTAGTTTCTTTCAGCAAGATTGTGGTTCAGCCTTCTATAAATTGTTCTGAATAAGGACTCGGAAGCTTCAGCTACATAATCTTCTCTACATTTTTCATCTACTTTCGCAATCACATCATATAAGATATCCTTGCAACTTGATATGCTTCCAACGTTTAAATTGAACTCCACGTTACATCCTTCGGCGAGGCAATTCCACTCCCTGTACCAGCTATTTTGATTTTGTACTGCTTTAAGAGCTACTTTCTTGACCAGTCGGGAATCAGGCATCTTGAAAACTTTCAGTAAGTAGTCTGCTTGCAGTTTGAGGGTTTTGACGAATAGAGGTGAAAGTCCTGTCTCTAGCATAATAACATAGTTTGGTGTGTTCAGTGGCAGACGAAATACTCTTTTCACGTAGTGAGTTAGTAGTTTCTCCACTGTGGAAAACTTTTTACATCCCCAAACTTGGGCGCCGTATAAAAGAATACTCTCCGCTGCAGCTTCAAATACTTTATATTTTATACTATGTGCTATGTTGCCGTTCATAAAAACTCTTTTCCATGCTATATTTATAGCTGTTTTTGCTTTTTGCAGTTTTTCTACCAGATGCTTTTCCATGTTTAAGTTGCTCGAAAAGATGACGCCTAGGTATTTGTACTCCTTGACGCATTCAATGTCTTCTCCGTTAAACACCCACTTTTCATTCGATGCGTTTCGTCCACCTCCTCTTTTAAAAATCATCACCTTGGATTTTTGAGTGTTGACAACCAAATTCCATAAACAACAGTAATTGTAAATCTTGTTTATCATAAGTTGGAGTGTTTCTGGGGAGTAAGCAAACAAGACTATATCATCCGCGAACATCAATGCTTTAATACGCTCTCCCGCAAAGTCAACTCCTCCAGGAAGGAAATCAATTAGATCATTTATGAAGAGCGAAAAGAGGGTAGGACTCAGTGTGCATCCCTGCCTCACTCCTGACGAAGTTGCAAACCAATCCGAAAGTTCCGCTCCATTCCAAACTGCAGCCCGTGTTCCTCTGTACAACTCTTCGAGTATTAAGCCGAACTTCAACGAACATCCCAGATTGTACAATTTGTAAAATAAGGCACCTCTGTTGATCGTGTCAAAAGCTGCTTTGAAATCGATGAAAAATACATACAATTTTTTTCCCTTCATGCAAAAGCTTTCAGCAAGGCTCCTGAGGACAAAGATATTGTCGATTGTAGAGTATCCGGATCTAAAACCAGCTTGACACTCGTTTAGCACATTTTGCGTTGTAATCCACCTTGTAAGTCGTTTCTGTAACATTGTTGTGAAGATCTTATATATCAAGGATCCTTTTTTGTGTATCGGGAATATTACAGCATTCCTGAATTCATCTACCGGAAGATTCCCCTCAAAAACATTATTAAATAATGTTACCAGATGTTCTTTCAGTGTGGCGCTTCCGTATTTGTAGAACTCTACTGGAATACCATTTGAACCTGCCGCTTTCCCATCTTTAAGTGTCCATAAAGTTTGTTCAAGTTCATGCATACTCAATTCTGGGTCTAAAATTTCGTTCTCAAATCGAGGAACTGCATAATGCCAGTTTGCTAATGTTGTTTCGGGATTTAGTAGATCTTTGAAGTGAAGAAAGAGTGAATTTGCACACAGTTTTTTGTGTATTACTGGTTGTTTTCCATTTAATTCCCAAGCCAGTTTCCAAAAGTCCCTAGCGTTTTTACAAGACAGCAATCTGCATGCTTGTTCTTCTTCATATTTCAACTTTTTGGCTTTGCATAGCTCTTTATATTTCCTATTGGCCTCTAAGTAGTTAATCCTAACTGAGCTTTGGGAGGAACTCCGAAAATTTTTCAACCATGCAAAAGAAATCTTCCTAGCTTTTCGGCATTCTTGATCAAACCAAGGCTCATTTCCTGAATTCCATCCTTTTCCGCGAGGCTGCTGTTGTGGGTAAGATTCCTTTATGGTTTGTTCTAACATTTGAAAGTCTGGTCTTTGATGTGCTTGTAGTCTACCATCCAGTTGTTGTCTGTATGCTGAGGCTTGCGATATCTTCCAGTTAAGTCTGGGCAGTGATTCCGGGTTAATAATTTCATCATCATTTGGTTGCAAGCGCCGCCGTTGGAATGTTACAATAATGGGAAGGTGATCCGAATACGGAAATTCTTTAACTTCTAGATCTGTCACCAGTGACTCCCAGTCTTCACCTAGGATTGCATAATCAATCAACGATGATCCTTGGCCTCCAATAAATGTGAAATTACCCGAGGTGTCACTCGCACTCGTTCCATTCTGAATTCGAAGTCCAAAAGAATCGCAAAGCTCTAGGAGTTTCTTTCCTCTTGCATTACAAACAGTATCCTTTGATTGCCTACAAAAACCGTTAACAACATTCATTACTCCTGCCTCTACCCCGATTCTCGCGTTCAGGTCTCCAATAAGCATAATGTTCGTCGATCTCATTTGGCTAAGTAATTCCGTTGTTCTTTCAAAATCTTCTTCCCAATTATTACAGTTGAGGTATTGAGGAAGTATCCACAGGTGTTTGGTATTAATTTCTAAGTAAACAAACCATATATTATTGTGCATCCGAAACTCGCATTTCAAACCTTGAAGCTTTTTTTTGAAACCAAAGTAGCAACCTCCACTTGCTCTTCCACGCTCATGGGTCCGCATTGCCGGGATCCACTTAAATACAAAATCTAACAGCTTATTTTCGATAATTGAAAATTTGTTTTCAGTTACAAAAGTTTCATACAAAAATATCAAATCAAAGCTATTCACAAATTTATAAAAATCACTAAATAAGGATTTATTAAACAAACCTGATACATTGTACGATAAAATTTTAAAATATTCGTTTTCTTCGCTTAAATTACTAGATACTACAATTTTACTTGAATGGCAGACGGCTTTAGTACTAAACACTACAATTAAAACCCTCTTCGACACCACTGGGTGATGGCAGCTGTACTACATTACCGACGATGTTGACCTGTTGTGCAGTTCCTGTCAGTTGATGACTGTCACTACCAGCTGTCGCGCTAATGAATTTGTTTATTACCGCCATCCCGCCTTCTACTTCACACTTCAGAGTATTGTTATGGTCCAAGTAATAAGTTTTGTTATCAAATAAAAGTTGTTGTCCACGAATAGATACTTTGGTGTTTTTATTTTCTGCATTGATTTTTGCCTTTATTTGCATAAGAATTCGCCGTTTTTCTCGAGTAGCTCTGGTATAATCTCGGTGGATAGAAATTCCAGTATCTCTCAACTTTATAGCAGCCTTCAATATGCGTGGTACGTCGTCGCTGTGTTGCAGTTCTACGATGACATTAGCCAATCTATTGTTCCTGGAACGAATGACTTTTGTTTTTCGTATTATTGCTGGGTTGTTTTGTTGTAGAAGGTCCAAGCAAACGTTTTTGGCTTTCTCCATCACCTGTTGGTCATTTTCCATTGCCGGTATGTGCAGTACCAAATTATTCTCGTTGCTTTTCCTTTCGAGAAAATCTATTTGCCGTTCTAGAACAAGGCATTTATTCTCTACTTGCTGGAGCTTGGTTTGAAGCAGTTCATTGCTACGTTCCAGGCATTCCATTTTAGACTTAACTTCGATTAAATCGGTTTTTGATGCCAAGTTCTTCATGCGCTCGTCAAGTAGAGCTGCTAGTGAGCACTCGAGAGTTTTCACATCGATCACTTGCATAGCACCCGCACTGGGACCTTGTGTAGATGAGTGCATCTCAGGCGAAAGAACAGTGCACGGACGTTTTTGCGATTGCGTGGAGTTAGGGTTTCTATTGTTAGGGTTAGTGGGTGGTTGTGTGACGTTTGTGTTTCTATTGTTGATTGCAGGTTTATTGTTGTTGTTCTTTGTTGTTGTTCTTTGTTGGTGGTGTTCTTTGTAGGCCATTCATTTTTGCGTTGTTTTAATTTTAATTTATTTTTTTAACAAAATTAAAGCTCACCTTTGTGATGTGACTTCCAAGATGAAATTTAGAAGTTTTTCAAATAAAGATAACACTTTAAAAATACTTTTTTATCACCAAATTTCAATAGATTTTACGGAGCTTAAAACAATGTCAACCAAACTATATCGTGCCAGAGTTGCCAATTTAACTTCTTTTTTAAATCCACATATGTAAATAATTATATAAGCTTATTACAATATTTGTATAATATATGTTAATTGTCAATCTGGCAGACGGCAAATGCCATGTCATAATGATTTTTTTGTATATATGTAAAAACATGATTTGTAAAATGTATTTATAATATTCTAATAAAAAATCTATCTAATCTAATCTAAAATCTATTTTAATTTTATTCATTGTATTTATTGCTGTATGTTTTTTTTTTTGTTTTGGTTTGTTTTCATTTTCCTTTCATTGTTTTTTTGTTTGCTTTGTTTTGGTTCTATATTCTGTTTTTTTTTTTTGTTGTTTTCGATTGTTTGTGTATCAACAAAATTTGAAATTAATAATTCTCTCATATACACTTTTATCTGTTACGTGATTTCGTATAATACAATTTGAACAAAGTTATGTTGAATTAATATCCGTAATAACTTATGTATATATTATTAAACTTACTCAAAACTAGTTTTAAGAGAGTTTTACTCAAAATTTGATAGTATATTTATTAATAATCAAATATATTGGTTTGATTTGATTGACACCACAATTTAGAAAAAATTAAAACTCTCTTACAACTAGTTAAGCCGTAGAACTAGTTTTAGTCGGTTAATAATATGACATAAAAAAAGCTTAGGTTTCACATACAAATAAATTGCATTGGAGTTATTGGAATGTCAAGGTTCTCAACCATAAAAATACCAAATCCTTATGAATGAGTTTTTAAAGAAAAAAGCCTCATGATAAGATTTTCTTAACTTTCTAAAATCATTGATTAACCAAGTCAAGACTTGACATTGGTCAGGTAACAGGTTCAGACGACATAAGGGACTTCATTTGCAGTTAACTTCATTCTTTGAACGTGAATTTTGACCCAAGGCAACTAGTTAGTTTTTCAAGTGTAATAAACTTCAAACTCAGAACTTTACTTCACTAACCTCTACCTTCAGTTGATCGTGCAAAAACTAAAAAAATAAATGTCTACAGAGCACTCTTCAGACAAGCTACAAGTCCATCTCGACATGTGTTTTGTATTTTAAAGAAATATTACTTATTCCTTTTCCAATTTCAAAATTAAGGCTTTAACATGTAAAAGCGAATGGAATAAATTGTGCAGAAAATAAATAAATCAGAGGAATAAAGTTCAACTTTCAGTTGAATGAAAAATTATGATTAGCCGTAATTTTGACATAAGTGGAATTGACTTGATATTTAGAGAAATTTTTCTTTACTAACTTTTCAGTCAACTTTCCAACAAAGTTGCCCTAATGGGAAGGGAAGTCCCCTTAGGGGCCAGATATAGCTATCATTAAAATCAATCCGGATTTTTGTAATGGATACTTAACTGTGTTTCCATTTCATTAGAAATGAAAATTATGTACTGATGGATCAAACATAACAGAAAGATTTTTTTTTGAGAAATAAAAGTGTAATTGCACATTTATTTTTCTCTAAAAATGTATTTTTCTATTTTCCGAACGGAAATTCATTTTCCTAAACAGCTGATACTATTTTGTTCAAAAGTGAAACGAATCGTTTCACTGATTTGTGTTCCAATCTCACACAATTCCAATGACAGATTTCTGTCAGTAAAAAATTTTCGGTGGCATTCAAACAGGAAATTTTTTTCAATGACAGAAATGTTTAATGAAAGCTATAAACGACCTGCCAAAAAAATTCCAATGATTGTTTTCAATGTTGAAAACCAATGATAGCTATAACTGGCGCCTGAAAATAATTTCCTGATTTAAATCCACCGACAAATTTTAAGGCGCCAGTTATAGCTATCATTGAAATCGATCCGGAAAATTTTTTGAATCGATATTTGACGGTGTTTCCCTTTGATTAGAAATGAAAATTATATACCGATCGATCGGAAATCACTCAAAGAATTTTTTTTGAGAAAAAAAAAGTTTAGTTGCATATTGATTTTTCTCTAAAAATGTATTTTTTTATTTTCCGGACGGAAATTCATTTTCCTGAACAGCTGATACTATTTTGTTCAAAAGTGAAACGAATCGTTCCACTGATTTGTGTTCCAATCTCACACAATTCCAATGACAGATTTCTGTCAGTAAACATTTTTCGGTGGCTTTCAAACAGGAAATTTTTTTTCAATGACAGACATTTTTAATGAAGCTATGTATAAACGACCTGCCAAAAAAATTCCAATGTTTGTTTTCAATATTGAAAACCAATGATAGCTATAACTGGCGCCTTAAAATAATTTCCTGATTGAAATCATTGGAATTGTGCGAGATTGGAACACAAATCAGTGGAACGATTCGTTTCATTTTTGAACAAAATACTATTAGCTTCTCAGGAAAATGAATTTCCGTCCGCAAAATAGAAAAATACATTTTTAGAGAAAAATAAATGTGCAATTACAATTTTTTTTCTTAAAGAAATTCTTTGTGTGATTTCCTATCGATCAGTATACAATTTTCTTTTTTTCTAATCAAAGGGAAACACCGTCAAATATCGATTCAAAAACTTTTCCGGATCGATTTCAATAATAGCTAAACTGACCCCTTAATGTTCGCTATAAACGACCTGCAAAAAATTTCAATGATTAAAAACCAATGATAGCTATAATTGGCCCCTTATATCGACTAAATCCTGTCCATTTTTTCCTAACGGCTGTTGATGCTTGACAACTTGTCAAAATGATTGGTACGTCATTTTTGTCTCAGACAGCATCAATAAAATATCATGTCCATGAATTTAACCTTAAGCCCTTCATTGGATCGACGCACATTTATGTATAAACAAAATTTGTATTAGTCATTTTTATGTTTAGACCTTCGGCATTATAACACTTGTTTGAGATGTCCTCTTTTTCTTATTTCCAAATTTTTAAGGCTCTGTTGGATTCCGGTTACCTAACAAAAACAAAAATTATACCGAACCCAAACGGCTAAGTGCCATATTTATAATATGTATATCAAAAGGTATACCTATACACTTGGAGAATTTTTGACTTACTAAATCTGTGGAGCAAATATATATGTATTTTTTTTTTTTGAGGAAAAAGTTGAGATTTTATCCCCAAGTCACCACCAGCGGCGTGGCGTGACTTCTCAGTAATCAACACACCATAAGCAGCCAGTGTGGAGTGACTAATCATCGTATGTACTGATTAAAACATGCAAACATTAGTAAAGTTACTTACTATACACTTTCAATAGTTCATTAAACTTTAAGTGATAAATAAGTTATTATCTTGGAATTTAAAGTGATTCTATTGTCTATTCTACAGAATGTTTTAACAGCTTGAATAATTATAAGTACCGATGACTACCAGTTATTGACTTTATAATGTTGTATCACTAGTAATACTCGTTGATTATGCTTTATCATTTCCATTGCATTATCCATTTCGTAACTTAAGTAATTGAAAACATATTTTAAAATGTTTCCAAAAAATATTTTGTTTATTGTTGCAAACAAAAAATACAGCTAAAACAACTTTTACCGCGGCATGCATTTAAGATATTATATTTTTCCATTGTGCCTTTTTTTGTTTGCTGAGTCATTTACCTTTTTTCAAGATTATTTGTGTTTATGCAATTATGGCAGTGCGATAAAAAAAAAACCACTTAATTGTATGTTAATTAAAAGAAATGTAATTAAACACCTCGTTGTTTATAATTATTACTTTTATCGTACTTTTATTATGATGTAATAAAAATTAAAATTAATTAGAAAATCACCGCAACTCTATACAATAGTTAATTGTTCATATTTTATTTCACTATAATTTGTACCTATGTTTTATTTGTGTAGAAAAATGATGATATACTTTGTACGCTTGAAATTATGAAAAACATTTAGTCAGATAAAAGTATATGATTTTTTTTAATTCCGTAAAATAAAGCTCTATTCAGCATTGCGTAAATTCTTATTTAAAACATCGTTTTCGATCCATAATAGTAAAGAAACAAAAATAAATTATTTTTAATTTACGCTTTAAGATGAAAACGCATATAAAACGTTACATAAGCATTTCAAATAACTTTTTGCGATTTTTTAAAGTTTAAAAAAGTTGTCATCCATTTCCTATAAAAGGCTTATGATTTAAGAATTTGAAAGAAAGTCACTGCCTAGGATTCTTTATATTCATTCTTCTTCTTCATATTTCTCTCAATATTGCACATCATCCAACAAAATGAAAAACATCCTCGCGCTTTTTCAAGTTGCACAGGTTGCATAAAATCGGTAAGTCCTCGCGGTGAGGAATGTAGTTCAGATTAAGGAGTTCTCCTCTTAGCCGGAACATGCACGAAATTTGTTCGATGGTATATTTGTCGTGGAAGTATGTAGTTTCTTTCTCGGTGATCGTAGTCTAGTCTACTGTAAATTATACGGTGTAGTGAACTTTTGGCTTGCTCCGTGTATTGTTCTCTTGAGGCTTCATCCAGACGAGCTATTAAGCGATATAGTGTTGGTTTCCATGAGGCAAGGTTACTATAGTTCAGGTCAATCTTTAAACCATCCACTTCGAGTTTGGATTGTTTGAAGAACTACTTTCTTTGGAAGACGATAACTTGGAAATATCGTGTTGATATTTGATAACCATAATAGGGCTGTCAGAATGTGCAGTTTTGTTACGTTCTTTTTGATCCACTGTATTTAGTTCTAAATTTGACACGTCAATAGGTGATGTAAAAGCCTAAGAAATGCCTTGTACTTTTTAAAGACGTGTCTAAAATAAGTTCTACCCTATTTTCTTTAATATACGCAACTCTGTATGCCATACAATTAATTACCATTTAAAACCTTCTTTCGTGGTAAAAAATATGTTCTGTTATATTTATTGTAAATGTTATCATCTTAAAAAATAACAACGGCAACCGTCTACATTTTTCAAAGCAAAGAAACGTAAACGTTGAATAGCCAATAACATACAAAAAAAGATTTAAGAATAAGGACATTCTTTTAAACCACATTGTTTACCTATCACATTTCATTGAATTGTGTTTATGATGACAAGGTAAAAAGAGGACATGCTTTAAGACTTAAGGAGTATACTTTTCTGCAATTCACATACACTCGTATACCTAAGTAGATTGACGTCAGAAGTTTACAAATAATCAAGTAGGTTCATTTGTCCCATATTGTTTCATGGACAACATGAGTGTTAGTCTATTGATTTTAAGAAAATACTAAAAAAAAAAGTTCGAAGAAGAAGAACCTTAATTTCAAGGGTGCATAGATTAAACACGTAAGAAAAGTGTGTGTGTTTTTTTCAGCTTTTCATGGATTTAAACTAATTTCTTATTGATATCCAACCACATTAAAGACAATTTTGATATTATGACCAATTTTTGTTACAAATAACAAGTTTCACAAATGAAATTACTTATGTTGATCTTTCTTATTCGATAGCATTGGTATTTAAATTTGTATTGGCTGCGTTAATCTCAGACAGATAGGGTATCCAGATACCTTTTTGTTAGTGTTTTTAGTGTAAAAAAAAAAACAGCTGATCGAAAACAGCTTGGATGTCAAAAAGGAATCCCAAGGTATCCAAGAATTTCTGGTACATACAGGGCCGGATTTAGGGGAGGGCAACCAGGGCGGAAGCCCGGGGCCTCCACAAACGGGGGCCTCCACAAACGAGGGCCCCCACAATAGAGACTTCGGAAAATTTTTGTTTTAAATTCCAATTAGTAAAACTAGTAAACAACTTTTCCTTTGTTATGTATTTTTTTTTACCTACAGCCTACAGTACTTTGTACATATATGATTATTGAATTATATTAATCTTCAATAACAGAAATCATTGATTTATATTTGTTCACTCTAATCAGGCAATCAGTGAAATCAAATGGCCCTGATAAGAAGCACTTCCAATTCACTACCCATATTAAGGGAGTACACCAATCGCTTAATGGCTGAGTGGGGTGGTACTTGCCCGCAACCTCGTAGGTTGGGTATTCGATCCCGTGTCTCGACAATTTTTTTTTTCTTATGTGTATTGGAAAAATTAGGTTTTCCTTCGGCTTTTTTGGTCACTTTGATCGTTGCAATGAAACAAGGTTGTTACATTCGCTTTTCCCGACGTTTCGGCAGGGGTTGCTGTCTTCCTCATAATACAATATTGTGGACAACAAGAATAAGAAAAAACTTACAATTTAACAATTAAATTTTAAAACAGTGTACAAAAAACACACTTCTAATTAAGAAGTTCAGTCTATAACTACAAAAAGAAAGAGAAAACTTTTATGAGGAAACAAGGGAGCAGTATACAGATGATATACTCTGTGTGTCTTGCTTGCGATTCATATTATCTTTCAATTTTTATTTCATATATGTACATATACCTAAATTAATTGCTGTATATGAAGAATCGGTGTTCTTAAATTCTTGGAAAAATCAATTATTATTGACTAATTGGTAATTTGCTTCATATTTCTTTATGCAGTCAGGTATGCAGTTTGATAAGCAAATAATTATTATTGTGACACAATTAAATGCCATCAATTATTCACGAACTTTACTGCATGCAAGAAATTGAAAAAAATCATAGTCGGTCAATAGTATAATTTATTTGTATGATTATTGAAGAATATCGATTTCGATTGCCATGCAAAATCCACCTCATCGTGACAAGCTCGAAAATCAAAATTTCAGAGCTACATTCCCAAACCTCGAAATTGCATCGAGAATGTATTTAGTTTTGATGGTAACAAATTGCACTGGAGAGCGCTTATTTTCAAAAATGAAAATTATAAAAAATAGGCTTGTAATCAAACCACGATGGGACAAAACCGTCTGTCGAAGCTTTCTCTCCTGAGCATTGAAAGCGATTTACTCCGAGAACTGGATTTCAACGAAATCATCAACGATTTTTCGGCGAAAAAAGCTCGAAACTTTCCGTTCGTTAACCCTAAAATTTAATTTCAGATAATTCTTTTTTCCGTTTATATTTATGTGTAGGTATGTGTTTGTTCAATACTAAAGGAATCTTGGTTTCACAATAAATTATTTATTGAAAAACTCGAGTGAAAAAAAATTGTTTACTTTATGTATTTTGAAAATAATTTGGGCTGAGGGGGCCTCCGCTCCTTTATTGCCCGAGGCCTCTGGACCTCTAAATCCGGCCCTGGGTACATATACATATGTATGTAGGTATCTTACAGAATAGCAAATTGATGTAAAATGTTATATTTTTTGGTAAAAATTCAGTGAATTAATGAAATTATCCATAGAAAAGTTTATTTTAGAATCATTTTAGACCTTGAAATCTAAATGTGTATCTGTTTTTGTGAACAACTGACATTTGTTTTTAATTTTTTCCAGCTATCTCAATTTATGTATCCCACTCGTTTAATAGGGTATCTAAAAATTTAGCTATCCAGGATAACCTATTCAACGAGAGATTAAATACTGCAATTTTCAAAACAAAATTGTGTTTTTGAAAAAAAAATGTTCTAAGAGTGCTACACAGAAAGCGTACAAATTACAGTGTTAATTTGAAAGTTCCTATTACATTTCGTAACTCTATCGTGTTGTTTAACTTAATTGTTGTATGACTTTAAATAACCCCTAACAGGTACAAAAAACCACAATCTACATTATCAAATATCTTCAACACTTGCTCCTAGTAACACAATTAGACAACTTTACCCCAACATTTCCATTGAAGCGATAAATTACTTGATATCTTCGCAAATATCAATTTTCCACTTTACTCGTATAGATGAAGTAATCTTTGTTGTCTGTCAGTTATTGAATCGATTTGATAATAAACAAAATTATAGCTATGTACAGTACATATGTACATAATATTAGTAGGTACTCGTTAAATTCAAGTGCCGATTCCGATTTGAAATACAATCTGTCCCCGTACGTCTTCGTCGTCGTCTTTCTTTATTTACTAAGTTGTTGTTGAACTATTTAAAGACGAAGCGATAAACTTTCAAAATCAAACAAAACAATCGTTGAATTTATTCATTTTAGTTCAAATAAAAGCTCATATTCAATTGAACTTTTTTGTATGAGACACTGAAAACTTTTAAATGTAATTATGTTTAATTGAAATTGAAAGCAAGCGGATGTTGCAATTTAATAAAAATAATATACAATGTACACAATTGGGTTGGCTATGTCATGTTCAGTATTCTTGAATTTGTGTATTAAATTTTTCAAATTGATGGTCATCGCCGTAAGCCCCTCATCTTTGGAAGCCATAATATGGCCATCAATTTAACGCAGAAAATCTTAAAAACTACAAATCTTTTTCATTTTTTTAGATTCAAACAAAATTCTAGAGACATTTTTCGACTTCAGACGCAGATCACCACTTTTTTACTTGAAAAACACTTTGAATAGCTTTAGAATATGAAAAATAAAAACAATTCAAACCCAAGCTTTCTAATGTGATATTTGTATCTATACAATTTTCTAACAATCAAATTATACTATTTTCTAAGATTTTTGATGCCTTTCGTTTGAATCCGGCTTCAAAAGCAATCTATCACGTCAGGTTTTTGAGATGCAACCTATTATTCAAAAAAATCTATTACTAGGCTTTTTGAGGCTATGTAAATTCATGATATAGTACCCTTGGAGTGATAGTTATTGCGTAGGACTGTCATGCCAGAGGTCTTGGTTCAATAAATGCCTGTGCCAACAAAAAAAAAAGCCGTTCGGATTTGCCACATAAATTGTGGGTCCCCTCCATCCCTGACATGACGCCCACACAGGAATGATTGAGAGTTGTGAGGCCCTGGTTCTCTGTGGACTGTTCCGCCACCTAATTTATTTTTATTTATATATTCATAATGTAGCTTTTTTCAATAAAATGATAATTAATAATGATAATTATAATCCAAATCTACAATTCCTTAATTTGATATTCCGTTTTAAAAATGTGCAGTATCTTTTAGTATTTATTTTTAAAAAAAATCCCTATTAGTTGTAAGATTTCACCTGCCATAAATAATCAAACATGTATGCTAAAATAGTTATGAACAGAAAAACGGAAAAAACTATTTTTGTTCTTATTGCGAATTTGTAGTTTTAATATTATATAACACCAAGTTTTTGTACTGTATTGAACAAATTTTTAAAATAATATTAAAAACAGATATTTCTGAGTTTGAGCACTATTATAAGAAATTTTAACTCTAAAACGATTTATTCAAAATCATTAAGGAATTACATTCAAGGTTTTTTAAAACTTCAGATAAATTCAAATGCGAGTCATCTTTTAACTATTGAGAAATTAAGAAAACTAATTTAAATACCAAAATGATTAAAACTGTATCTATTGTAAATAAGGATTTGTGCGTTGTGTTTAAATAAATTTACATTTTCAAAGAGGTATATTTAAACAACGTGATCTAATAGAAGCAATATGAAGTGAAATTCAAATTTACTTTTCAAACAAACAGCTAGGTTTTTTGATAGTAGACTAAGTGCGGCAAATATGGCCAACCCTTAACATTTTTTAAAATAATACCATAATTTAAGTCTAATTCATTTATTTTTTTTTTAAACAGTCTAACAAAACATTTTTAATTCAGCTTTTAAAAACTTTAACTAAAAAAAGAAACATTACAAAAAGTTAAAAACAAAAACTTAAAGGAACTTCATAAATCAGATTAAAAAAAATTGCGGCCAATATCGCCCACCTGGTGTTAAATATGGCCCAGGGTGGGCCATATACTATATAAACTTTATAAACTTGTTTTCAAATCATGATATCACACATGTTAAGAAAATATTAAACAAAATTTAATTTAAAAAAGAAGTTACCAATTTAACTCAAAATTTAATGTTAAAACACTTAAGAAAATTTATCAACAAATTACAACCAAAGTGCCCCGTATATCTTTCACAACCGTCTAATATAACCGTTTTAAAACTGCATTAAAATTGCCAATAAATTTTATCTTTAATCTTCAATCGCGTATTAAATTGTATCGTTATTTTAATACATATAAAACTTATTGTAACTAAATACCATTGTCATAACTCTCTTTGGATATTAGTTTTTTGGTTGTAAAGGGTGGCTAAATTTTAATGGCAGATGTTGATTTTGAATAAATCACAAATAATATAGAACATGTCATTTCTTTTTATTATGATAATTTTGGTATATTGCAAAATATCGGCCAAATGGCTACCGCGACCTCGGCGGCACAACTCCATCCAAACTTTCGATGACGGCATAATTGAGGTTTTATGCCGTTATTATCTTATCCTTCATCTTTTCTTTCAATAACCCGAAAAAGAAAGAAGTCCAACGGAGTAAAATCATATGATCTTGGCGACGAATTGACATCGCTACCACTTGTGATAATAAAGCACAAAAAAGCCATTGGGCAGGTTCAGTCGACATAAGAGACTTGAAAGTAAGGCAAGTTTCTTGCATCTGCCAAAAAATTGCCTTCCAATTAAGGCAAAGTTGACTGGAAAGTTAGGCAAGAAAAATCTCTCTTACTGTCAAGTCAACTTATGTCAAAATGACAATTGATCATGTTTTTTAATTCAACTAAAAGCTGAAATTTATTATTCAATGATTTATTTATTTTATGCACAACTTCATTTAATGCTTTCTGTAAAAAGGTTCCTTGTAAATTTGGAAAAGAAATAAGTAATATTTCTTTAAAATACAAAATACAAATCATGATAGACTTGCAGCTTGCCTGAGGAGTGTTTTGTAGAAAATAATGATTTTTGGTAATTTTTGTACTATGAACTTGAAGTAGAAGTTTGTGAAGTAAAGTTCTGAATTTTAATTTCATGACGCTTGAAAAACTATCTAGTTGCCTTGGTCAAAATTTACGTTCAAAGAATTAAGTTGACTGCAAATGAAGTCCCTAATGTTGTCTGAACCTGCCCATTGTTTCGTTAGCTGTGCTGTATCGTTCACACCTAAATCTTTCAAAAGGTTCCCTATGATTTCACGATATCGAACACCATTTACAGTAACTTCCTGACTGACCTTAAAATGACCCTTGAAATGGTCAAGAGGCTTTAGTTCTTATTTCTGCCATTGGTAGAAAACCAATGCATACCGACGCAACGGTTAATACTGCAAATTTCGGATGGTGTTGGATTTTATTTTAGATCAATAGCCCCAAGAATCTTGTACAAAACATCATTTGTTAAAAAAGTTGTCAGTTGAATTATTCTTAAAAATTTAAAAATTACCAATAATATTTTGCAAATACAGTCAAACTTCCCTATAGCGAATTTGCACGGGACCAGAAAATTATTTCGTTATATAGAAAATGCGTTATACAGAAATTTTTTGTTTTTTACTTTTACTTAAAGAAGTCAGTGATTTTAGTTTGGATAACATTCTTCCATTTTTCTTTTTCAACAAAATCGTCTAATAAATTGAGAGATTCAAATAAATTAGTCGGTACGTTACTCTTCATCTCCAGACAATTTCGAAACACGTCAATAGCAATATCTGTTTTTTTAGTCAATCGTTCTTCAACTTTATTAATTATCAACAACTTTTTCTCAAGAGAAATGCTACTTCGAGACATTTTCAATTATATTCAATGAAGCCTGAACATAAAATGCTTGCATTTAAAATCTTGAGGAAATCCCCTTATAAGGTTTTTTTTCCCTGCATGCTGTTGTTATGTGGAAACAAAAACGTATGAGATTTGGATTTGTAGCAACAAAATTTGTTCGTTGTAGAGAAAAATTCGCTTTATGAAAATTCGTTATAAGGAGATAAAAACACACCAAAAAAGTAACTTAAAGATGTGTACTCAAAATCAATTCGTAATAGAGGGATCTTCGTTATGTAATGGGTGATTTTTTTGAGGTTAGGATTTTCATGCATTAGTATTTGACAGATCACGCAGGATTTCAGACATGGTGTCAAAAAGAAAGATGCTCAGTATGCTTTGACATTTCATCATGATCAGACTTACTTACTGCCACAACGTCGAATTTTCAGTGAATGGGCCCTAGAAAAGTTGGCAGAAAATCCGCTTTTTTATCGACAAATTTTGTTCAGCGATGAGGCTCATTTCTGGTTGAATGGCTACGTAAATAAGCAAAATTGCCGCATTTGGAGTGAAGAGCAACCAGAAGCCGTTCAAGAACTGCCCATGCATCCCGAAAAATGCACTGTTTGGTGTGGTTTGTACGCTGGTGGAATCATTGGACCGTATTTTTTCAAAGATGCTGTTGGACGCAACGTTACGGTGAATGGCGATCGCTATCGTTCAATGCTAACAAACTTTTTGTTGCCAAAAATGGAAGAACTGAACTTGGTTGACATGTGGTTTCAACAAGATGGCGCTACATGCCACACAGCTCGCGATTCTATGGCCATTTTGAGGGAAAACTTCGGAGAACAATTCATCTCAAGGAATGGACCGGTAAGTTGGCCACCAAGATCATGCGATTTGACGCCTTTAGACTATTTTTTGTGGGGCTACGTCAAGTCTAAAGTCTACACAAATAAGCCAGCAACTATTCCAGCTTTGGAAGACAACATTTCCGAAGAAATTCGGGCTATTCCGGCCGAAATGCTCGAAAAAGTTACCCAAAATTGGACTTTCCGAATGGACCACTTAAGACGCAGCCGCGGTCAACATTTAAATGAAATTATCTTCAAAAAGTAAATGTCATGGACCAATCTAACGTTTCAAATAAAGAATCGATGAGATTTTGCAAATATTATGCGTTTTTTTTTTTTTTAAAAGTTCTCAAGCTCTTAAAAAATCACCCGATAGAAGTTCGCTATAGGGAAGTTTGACTGTAGTTTGATTTCGAAATCTATTTTTGTTAACGAGATTTTTAGTCGAAACCCAATTTTTACAAATCTTAGAAGCATTTCTTAAAAATTTTTATTTCTTATCTTATACATACATATATAAAACAATACAAATTGGATGAATTTGAGTACTTTTTTTTCAGATTTTATTTTGTTTTTATGGAAAACGGACTGTTGGATTTTTATAAAAAATGTACTGAATGTCGCAAACAATATTTTCTGTGAGATAAAAACAGTTTGAAGCCAACATATTAAAATTTTTAAAAGGTATTTGAGTCGAAAGTAAATTTTTACCAAGTTTTAGTATTGTTTTTTTAGGTTTTTAATTTTTTTGTAAGAAAATTGTCAATTCGATTTTTCTCAAAATTTTATCGAATATTGAAAACAATATTTCTCATAAAATAAAATTAGTTGAAAGCCATAATCTCAAGTTTTTGAAAAGATATTTGAGTCAAAAATCAATTTTTACCAATTTTGAGTAATGTCTTTTTAGGTTTTTATTTTTTATAAAATAAACTGTCAATTTGAATTTTCTTAAAATTTTGCCAGATGTTAAAAATGCTATTCTTGACAAATATTTTTTATTCAGTTTTTTTGATTTATAAAAAAAACCGTTAATTGTAATTTTTTACAAAAATATATTTGTTTGGTATCGCGTTACAATATTTAATGTAAAATTTAATTCAAGTCTCTAGCGTTATTGGTTCGTGAGATATTTAGGATTAACCAATATGTTCACCTTTTTTTTAAATTGCTATGGTAAAAAAAAACCACCCACGCAATTTTTTTGAGAGTCCTTTCTGCATTATTATCTGTATAACAAAATGTATTTGAAGTCGATATCTCTACTGGTTCCTGAGCTATGGACGACGAAAAAACGTCGCGAACGTACGTATACACGCATGCACAGACATCTCTCTAAAAATCTTTTATTTCGACTCTAGGGACCTTGAAACGTCGAGAAATGTCATCATTTTCAATTCGACAAATTGGACCGTTTACAATAACTTCCTATGGGAAGTTAATAATATCTTATTTTATATTAATATCTAATAACAATTTTATCTTATTTTCTTTCAGGGTCAGAAAAAACCATTTACAGAGGTTATTCGTGCCAATATTGGTGATTGTCATGCAATGGGACAACAACCTATCACTCATCTTAGACAGGTACGTTATTTTATATTAGGTGTTCCATGACGAAAATGCAAATATGAAAGAATTTGTGTAAGAAAATGATACGAAACTATGCATATTTTTATTTTCTCATAAATAATGCGTTTATTAATTCAAGTTCAATAAATATAAACATTTCTAAATTAATGTAGATATGTGTATTATGTTGTTATAATTTCTGAAATAAATTAGAAAACGAGAATTTTTCTTTTGTGATAAAAACAAACTTAGACTTTAATACAGAAAATACAAAATAGAGCAAATACAAAAATAAACAACCACAAATTAACATTATTAGATATCTTGAAAAGTTACACTGCATTTTATACATATTCACTTATGTCACGTTAGAAAATACAATTTAACCTTCATTCAATAACAGATTCATTTCCAAAGTAGATACGTAGAAGTTTATTTTTCTAAGTACATTTGAATGTATATCTCACATAGTGTTATTGAGTTATGAATGAAAATTCTCCAAAAGAAAATTAAAATAAAAATATATTAGCTTATTGAATCATTGCTATTGCGAAAACATACTTATTGGCATACATACAATGTACAGTCAGTCGAACTCTCATTCGAACTGCAGCTTCAAAGCTTTCTTTAACATACCCAAAAGTTAAGCTTATAATATTAACAAATAACTAAAGAAATATAAAATTTACTTATATGATGGATATAAAGAACCTGATTAAAATTCGTATCACATCTCAAAGTATACTAAACTTTTATTTAAAATCTCTAAAATTAGCGAACAATCTTAAGTAACAAATTGTTCTCAGTTAGACAAAAATAAAACTTAAAAGTTTCCAAAGAACTACGTGCATACATACATATATTTGCATATACTCATACACAACTATTAAATTACATGAACACTTGCACTTGAAAAACTAACATTTAATTATTATAAATTTATTAACAGATGTTGGCTCTCAGTTGTGACAAATCTTTGTTTAACAACCCAAACATCCCACAAGACGTAAAAGACCGTACCCTTGTTTGTTTGAAAGGTTGCCAAGGAGAATCTATTGGGTCCTATTCCGATTCAGCAGGTATTGAAGTAATTCGCCGTCAAGTTGCTGATTACATAAGCGCTCGCGATGGTGTTGAAAGCAATTGGGAAAACATTTACCTTTCTGCTGGTGCAAGTCCTGCAATCAAGAGTGTGCTCTCCTTGTTAAAGTCAGTTTCAAAAAATCCGCCATATTCATTTAGTATGTTATATTTTTTTCTATTTTCATGATTCCAGCTCTTGTGTTGATGGAAAACCACCAGGAACTTTAATTCCCATCCCTCAGTACCCTCTGTATTCAGCAACTTTGGCTGAATATGGTATTGGACAGATCGGCTACTATCTAGAGGAAAGTACCAACTGGGGATTGGATATCAAAGAATTGCAACGTGCTGTTGATGAAGGAAAGAAAACACATGCAATTCGTGGTATTGTGATCATTAATCCTGGTAATCCTACTGGTCAGGTACTTACACGTGAAAACATCGAGGCAATCATTAAGTTCGCACATAAGGAAAAACTAGTGTTGTTAGCCGACGAAGTTTATCAACACAACATTTACGACAAGAACTCGAAATTCCATTCGTTTAAGAAAGTTTTAATGGAAATGGGTGCCCCTTACAATACCATGGAGTTAGCAAGCTTCATGTCAACCTCAAAGGGATATCTCGGCGAGTGTGGAATTCGTGGAGGTTACATGGAACTTATTAATTTCTGTCCACAAGTGAAAGCTGCTTTAACTAAATCAATCACAGCATCCTTGTGTCCTACAACTGTTGGTCAGATAGCTGTCAGTGCACTAGTAAGCTAAATTTGAATCTATCTATTTCTTGATATAATAAAGCTTGATTAATGAATTTTTTTTTTAGGTTAACCCACCGAAGAAAGGCGATGAATCATACGACTTGTATGTTAAGGAACGTGATAGTGTTCTGGGGGCTTTGGCTGAAAGAGCTACTCTCGTTCATAAGGCATTCAACAGCTTCGAAGGCTTCAGTTGTAATGTAGTTCAAGGAGCCATGTACGCCTTCCCACAGATTAAAATTCCACCAAAAGCCATTGAGGCTGCAAAAAAGAAGAACATGCCTGCCGACACTTTTTATGCATTCGAACTATTGGAAGAAGCTGGTTTGTTAACTAATTTCCATTTCTAATTATTAGTATATACTATTTTATTAACAAGAAAAAAGTCTACAAGTCTGCTAAACCTATATTCATAACTACATATATTTTGTTTGTTTTTTCTAGGAATCTGTATTGTTTCTGGAAGTGGATTCAAACAACAGCCTGGCACATATCATTTCCGCACAACAATTCTACCCCAAACCGAGAAATTGAAGGAAATGTTGGAAAAATTCCAAAAATTCCATGCTTCATTTATGGACAAGTATAAATAAAAACCTAATACTTTATAATTTGAACTCTTAAAAAACTATTGTTATGTATATCAGAAAATGAAAACTCTTTGCAACAAACTGTCTAATTAAGTGTACGTTTTGATGTTATGAGCAAGAGTGCAGGTCACTAAAATTATAAGAGTTCCAATAAATAATAAACATATTTTCTTTTGTAAGTAACCATCAACTATGTTTTGTGATTGTATCTATGTCAAATATATGAAAAAGGAATGTATTCAATGTTAATAAATCCTTAAATGTCAACTTAAATTGTTTCGTGTAATTTACTAATTTTTGTAAGTATAAAAAAGTAATTAAAATTTAATTTAAAAACATTAAATTGTGATTATATTTATGTTGAATAGAAAAAGGAACGGTAGTATTGTTTTTTCTTATCAAAAAGGCTGTTTTAGATTATTTTTTCTTTTGTAAAGAGGAATTAATTTTAAGGTAAATTTTGTTGGACAATAATAAACGTACATGATAAAAATGATGGGAGTTCTAAAAAACAGAATTTATTTTACGAATTGGTTTGTTATTTGATATTTAACTTTTTTTAATTTAAACTTAAATTTCTTTATGAGAAAAATAAACCTTTATGTTTCATCGGCAATGCAAAATCCAAAATACACATACTCGTGTGCACACTAACAATCCTTTTAAAATGTTGTTTGGAATAATAAAATATTTAGGAATTCAAAAATAATGTGCACCGACACAGCCTTTCAAACCGTTTCTTACATTTTTAATGCTTGCACTGGACTGTCACTGCTATAAAAAGGTTACCAAAAACCCCTGACTGCTCACTTAAAAAATAAATTAAAACATTGAAACTAAAACTAACTGTAACTTGGTTGTTCTTAACCAGATCACACTATTTTCTTAGCAAAACTATCTTCATAACTTTCCAGTCATAGGTAAGAATTTTTTGAAAAGACCTCTTTTCACAGTGTTCATAAAAAGTTCTTTAAACAAACCCCTTACAGTTATCTGATAATATTTAAGTTTCTAAAAACATAACATAATGTAGATGAAATTTGTTCACAAAAGTTAACCCTCAAATTTGAGTCCCGGTTTTAATTCAATTAACAGGTAAGTTTCTGCTACTTATTTTTATTTGTACTAGAGAAAGTATTGCAATTTCAAGTCGATTTTCCATTTTAAAAAATAAAACATTTCATAAAATGGTTATTTTCAGGGAACTGGTAAATGGATTTTAATGATTTTTACATATTTCGAAATTACCCATAAACTTGATTAGGGCGTTTTTTAAATGTAGGGAATTTTTAAAAAACAATTAATTTAATTTTGTAACGTTTTTAGAGGTACATTTTAGTTTTTACCTTTTCAATGGATGTATGGAAAATTATGTGCTAAGCCGCAATTTTTGTATCTCATAGATACTTTTGATTGAATTTAGAATTGAAAACAATTTACGAATTTTCATAACGATAATTTAAGATGTAGCAAATACAAATGTAATTTAACTAATGTCCCAATAAAAATTAGTATGTGTTTGGGATTCCCTTAAAAAATATAAACCGTCCAAAATCGACCAATTTGCTTTGATTAAAAATATCAGGCTTTAACAGTTAACAATCAATACAAATTTCATTGCTACAATGCTGGACAAGGATAAGCTCAATTTCAATTTTATCACCATTACAGATGAAAAATTTTACCATTTTAAAAATCGTATGATGCAGTTTTATAGCTGTATTGATTCTCTACTAATTTTTCTTTTCTAGTTTTTACATTAAACCAACGAGAAATACGATTAAAACTATAGATTTGAATATATCCGTACATACAATTTATTTCGATTAAATTTGCAAATATTCTTTTTTCAAACTTGGTTTAAAAAAAAATTAAATACTTTTAAGAAAATGAATTTGGCCAACAGAAAAATTAAAAAAAAATTACTTAATTACGTATTTTTTGAAGTAAAAAAATACAAAACTCAAAGTAAAAAAATTGAAAATGAACAAATTATGCACTTTAATTTGAATTGTAAGAATACCGTTATTTGCATTAACAAATTTCTAGGTAAAATTTAAAGGATTATAAATTCTTTATTCAGGTCAAAAAACAAATCAAGAATCGGTCCAAATTTGTCAAAGTTACAGGCATTTAAGTATAAATTGTTCTAAAATTATAAAAACCGTTATAACTCGAAAAGGAAGCTGAAGTGAAAAAATTGCCTCTTAAGTTTTTCGACTTAAAATGACCTCAGGAATCATTGGTTATCTTTTTGACGAGATCTGTTTTATACCTCATACATGATACCATCATAAAATTTCACAGGCAAATTCAAGGAAAATTTAAAAATTCTCGTTTAAGTGCAACTAAAACGTCTATAACTTGAAAAATATTGCACCGAATTTTATAAATTAGATGTTTTTAGAAAGCTTTATTTGTCACTAAGATGATACATTCTAAAATACAACTCGATCGTAAAAATTAAATTAGTTAGACGATAAAATGTAAAAAAAATATTTTTTTTTACAAAATTGGTCGTATAAATTTTATTTTCGAATTAATTTTCAAAATTAAAATTTCTTTATATTCTTGACAAATAGACAAACATTTTGGTATATAAAACATTTTGATACGTCAACTGCAAGCCTCAATATAGCGTCTTAAACATTCTTTAAAACAAAATCGAGCAAATTTCTGGGCTATTGGTCGTTAAAATTTTTGTTTGAAAAAATTTTAATAAATTTATCATAACTTCGAAAGTTCTTGTTGGATTTTCAAAAAATAGGTATCAAATGAAAGGAAATAAAACAAGGGCTTTTTTCAAATTGAAACAAAATGCTAATTATTTTATTTATTTGCATATATTTAAAATTAAAAAAAAAATATATACTTTGTATACAATAAAAAACTATATACAGGGTGTAAAAAAGTCCTCATCACTGAAGATAATCATGGGTTATTGAGATCATTTTAAGCTGGAAAACTTGTGAGATAGTTTTATTGTTTCCACTGCTTCTTTTTGAAATTACAACGGTTTTTATAATTTTTGGAAAAATTTCTTAAGTAAAGCTATAATTTTGTCAAATTCCAACCGATTCTTGATTTTTCCTTTTGTGTAAACAAATATAAGAATAGTTTTTACTGCCTCCTCACCTTTTTTCAATGCCGATAACGTTTCCGTAATTTATTATCAAAGCCTTTTTTTTCATTTTTAAGGTTTTTCCTGACTTTATAACAATTCTTTTAGAAAAATACGTTATTAATATATTATTTTTTATTTTATATAATGAAAGTCCAATTTGTTTGCAAGCATTATATCTGAAAACAGTCACCGTACATATTTATGTTTGTTGTATGTTCTTCGCTAGGATCAAAAACGGGGGTAAGGAGGAAGCAATATAATACATTTATAAATACCAGCTGATATAAGGAATAAACTATTCAAAAATATATGACTCAAATATAATTTTTCAATAACAAATATGAGAACGTATTTGCAGATCATTGATTAAGTTTAAATGGAAGCCATTTTTCTGATTTGCGCTTTTTTTCCTTTTCTTCTACACAAATTGGAATATAACTTCAAAAAGCCTGTCGTGAGAAATCAAGGACAAGCTAGGAGATTCTTGTTAAGTTCCCTTAAAACGTAGTTCCTTTACTTGGACGGGATTTAAGTAGAAGAACATTTTTAAGGACATCAGAACTCAGACTCATTAATCATTACTATTAAAAATCTATTTTTTTTATAATGTACCTACAAAACATAATATATACATCTCTATCTTAAACATGCATGGGTTGTAACTCCTATTCGAACTTTCGTATATCCATATCCTCATTTGAAATTTTATTTAACTCCTACTATGAAAACATCAACTGTGTTAAATCCAAGATAACATTTAAACAAAAATTACAAAAGTAAATATGTACACATATTTTTTCGAACACAATGCGTTGAGAGTTTATTATACAAACACCATGTGTGAAGCAGCTGTGTTTTCAAGAAACTCCCATGATTTCATTCTTCCTGGACGTCATAAAATAAGGATCATTTCCCAATACACTGACTTTTACCTAAGCTCATCGAAAGGGTCCTTATCACTTATCTTCGCTTACCTTTATGATTCAGATTTTTCAAGAACTGAAATTCAATCAAACGACTTGGCCGCATGTCCTGTAAAAATTACTTAAAAATGAAAAATTAATACATATTTATAATTTTTCATAAAGAAAATTTATTGACTAACGGTATTTTTTGCGCTATACAGTTTCTTAAATTATACAAATTTTGTTTGCTTTTTTAAGAAGAAAAAAAAAAATAAAAACTAAGCAAGATTGAAATAATAATTATTATATAAAATATGTAGGTAATATAATATTGTAAGTATTTTTTTTATGTAAAGGGTTCGTTTGTTTTTAATTCTCATAATTTGACAAAGTTTGTTTTGCTTTGGAAAGTTTTTTTTCCCAAGAAAAAAAAATTAAATTAAAAGAAAAATGTAGTAATTTTTTGTTTTGTTTAATTTTCCTGTAGACCAGCACACAACGTACATTAGTTTCTTTTTAATTTTATTTTTTTCTTATTTGCCACTCAGATATCATTACATAATTATTTTTGTTTGTTTTAATTTTACCACATGCTTTTTTTTAAATTTTTATAATAATATATATCCATATCGTGTGTTGTTGTTGTTTATACATCTAGAAGAGGGAACTAGGTGTTACAGGGATGGATGATGATGATTAAGATGGGTACGTTTTTCATTAGTGGACATTTAATTGGGATTGCGTTGCTAATTGGGGTTGATAGACGAGGAAGATGCAAAGGAAAAGGAATAAGGTAAGGTAAGAGTGATAAGGATAAGGGAATGAGGATAAGGATAAGGATAAGGAGAAAATGCTCTTAATATTTCTTCGTTTCAATGAACATTAAAAAATGCTTAATGCTTCCCATTATCGTTCTCGATTTATCAGCTAAACATGTATATAATATGTATAGAATTTTAAGTTCAATATATAAAAAATTATACATTAATTTATATAAAAGTACTGTTTTATTTTTATTTTTTTTGCTTTTTTTTTGTTTGTTATTTGTCCTTTATTTTGGATTAAGTTTTTTTTAATTTTTTTTTTGTTTTTTTTTTGTTTGTTTTTTAGTTCACTTGCACGTAAATGATTATTTAATTTTTTTGTTTTTGTTTTGATTAATAAATTGCTTTTGTTTAAAATAATATTCGCTATAAGAGCGTGCAACACCAATCACTTTTTTTCTGTCTTTTCTCTGAAGAAATATTCATTTCTCTTACAATTGTTGCAAACACTTCGTTGACATTGATTCGATCCTTTGCCGATGCCTCGATGAAGGGACATTCCCATTGTTGGGCCAAAGCATTGCCTTCAGCTGTGGAGACCTCTCTTTGGCAGTCTAGATCAAATTTGTTAGCGACTAGGAGAATGGGGGCGGGCTGACTGCCCTTGACGCGATTGATGACATTCTTCATGCTGGATATATCCTGGAAGGTCTGGTGATTGGTCAGCGAGTACATCACAATGAAGCCGTGGCCGTTCTTTATGTAGAGATCCCGCATCGAAGCGAATTGCTCTGTGCCTGCGGTGTCGAGGATCTCGAGCACGCATGGTGAATTATCGACTTCAATTTCCTTGCGGTAAAAATCCTCGATGGTGGGGTCGTACTTCTCAATGAAGCAGCCCGACACAAATTGCACTGTGAGGGCGGATTTGCCCACACCTCCGGAGCCCAACACGACAACTTTGAATTCGCGCATTATTGCTTTGCTTTTATTTTTTTTTTTTTTTTAATTATTTTCTTTAGTTTGTTATTTTTGTTGAAGCTGTTGTTGTTGTTGTTGTAGTTGTTGGGCGAACGTGATGGTGGTGGGTTGATGGAGTGGAGAACTGGAGAGTGGCGGCTAGCGGCAGGCGGCGGCGACAGAGTGGTAGTTCTTTGTGATTTTTTTTCTTCTTTATGTGTTGTTGTTGTTGTGTTCAATGCGATATTGTACTACACCCTCGTACTTGGACGGGGATTCGGAGACGGAAACGGCAGAGGGAGGAGGAATGAAACGACAACGACAACGGCAACGACAACGACAAAAATGAGCCTGCTAAAAGTCGTCGATGTCGATAGTTGGGCTGAGTTTGAGAGGTGCGAAAGTGCAACAGAAGAAGAAAAGATCATGAAATCGAGAGTATACACTTGGATTGGAACAAAAGCAACGATTTTAATTTCTTTGTTGGTGCACCGATTAGATAGATTATTTAGAAAATAGAATTCGCCATTAAGAAGGAATTAGTGTAATTTATTTTCCTCTTTTTTGTATGCAGTAATTAGCAATCACACGAGCCAATGCCTAGTCACTTTGGTCAACACACCCGCACATAATCCACATAGTATAGTCTCGATAAGACCACTTTGAAGTAAAAATTGTGAGCCACTTAATTGGGTATTTCCATTATTGAGTTCATTATTTTGATTTTGATGCAATTGTTGCGTTTGTTGAATGCAAAATTAAGACTTTTTATGAACAATAATGAGAAAAATTAATTTGTGTTTTCTTTTATTTTTTAATGTGAAAGGAAGAATGCAGTCCGAGTGATACATACAAGTGCGTTCAGTTGAGCACCTAATGACTAACACGAAAATGACAGCAGTCAGAGAATATTTGGAATTAATAAAAAGTGATGCCAGTTTCTATTGTTGAATGTGATTTGTAATTATTTGTTGAGGGTGATAACACACTTTACTTTATCAAAATGATATTTAACACCTATTCGGTGAGATTTTTTATTCTACTAGGGATTTCCGTATGAAAAAGTTAGCTGTCAAAAAATTTTGTATGAATTATAATGTTTGTAATTTTGCATACCAAATATGCTATAAATCTGCTATAAAATCTTTTATAAACCATTTAAACTGGACACATCTAGCTAGGGAGTGAGCTAGATGGAGAAGTTTGTTGGGTGAGGCCCTAGTTCACACAGGATTATAGTGCCACCTTAAGTAAGGAAGTATAAACCGTTAAAAGAATAAAAGAGAATTATTTGTGGCTTTTCCAATTTCAGTGAATACGAAGTGAAAATGAATATTTGTATTTTATTACGACAACAAAATGTTTTTAAGAGTAGACAAATGTTTATTTTTATTTAAAAGCCCACAAACATTTTAACTTATATTCCGTTTGTTTTGTTGTAAATATTTTAAGAAAATAACAATTTTGTATTGCCAAATATTTTGAAGAAAAACTTTTTAAAAGTCAAGAAAATTTTTGAGTACTTCCACTTTTAAACTATATCACATAAAAATAAACTATCAAGAATTACAGCAGATCTCAATTAATGGTTTTAAAAGTCCATTCACGTTATATATCAGTGCAGTTCTTAAGGTTTGATATTTATATTAACTTGACAGAACTTAATAACTTTGGTACAGAAAATCATATTTGGTTTTACAATCCCGAATGTCTCCCTGACTATTATGTGAAACTTATGAGTCTGCGCTTAATTTTAAAAATAAAAATAATATTTTTTTTAAAGGAAAATCACTTGACTTTTAGATATAAGACTTCTTAAGAAGGCATCTACATTCTTTGAACGTCGGAGACAACTAGTAAGTTTTTCAGGTGTCATAAAACTTGGAACCTTACTTCACTAACCTCGAACTGTTTTTATTAGCACAGTAAAACACTATTAAAACCAACCGAAGGTGTAAAAAAATTTGCTATATAATGTCTTTCATCGCATACGCTGCGAAGAGTATTAATGATAGGACAAAAAAATGTTTTCTAATTTAGTGATTCATGGTCGTTTTAATTAGCATGCCTATAACTTAAATATCTGTATCTATTTATGTCTACCCGTTCGAAGCCGGGACGGGCCGCTAGTAATAAATAAATGTATTTAAAATTATTTATTATCTTTTTGTATTTTGTTAGTTTATTAAGTGTTCTTTTACTATTTATTTTTTAGTGCGTAGCTTTGTATATAAAATTGAATTTTATATACAAAGGCGTAGGACTATGGTGCCAGATGTCTTCGTTTAATCGCTGCCTTTGTCCTCCAAGAGTAATACTTGTCGTGAAAAGTGCTTTCTCAAATTAGCCGTTCAGATTCGGCTTAAAACTATAGATCCCCTCCATTTCTCACAACATTACTCGCACACAGGAATGGTTGAGAGTTGTAAGTCACTAGGCCCTAGTTCTAAACGGATTGTTGGGCCACCTAATGTATTTATTTTTTTACTGTTTGTTAAAAATAAAATACGTTATACGTTATATAACCGAGAATCAATTACCTTAAATGTAATTTAAAAGTGATTTTTCCCAAGAACTTGAACAAACCTTTTGAAATACTTAATTACATGTAATCAGTAAGTTAATTGTTTCAATTACAATAAGAAGTAATTGAAGTGTATATTACTAATTACTTGATACATACAAGTGCGTACTAATTACTTGTAATTGAAATGAAAGTTGAAACCAATTGCGAAAAGTAATAATTATTTCCTAATAACTCTGGTAATTAATAACTTTTGCCGCTTATTTATTGTATAGAACAACTGCAAAAATCTTAAAGATCTTGGATTTGTTCTAATGTGGGATTTCTTGTTTCCAATGACGTTAATGAAAGTTAGAAATGTGAGTGGCATCTAAGCTCTTTTTCGAATCAATTAATATAAAGGGAAATGATAAAAAATACAATTCCAAGCGACCCACAGTGTACTCTCTCAAATCTGGATTAGGTTGCTTAGCCAAAATCTATTCCTTTAAATTTATTTGTTTGAAGAATCGGTATTGCATGTTTCAATAACTTCCTCTTATAGAAAATTCTTAAAATGTTTTGTATTTCGAGAATGTAAATCTCAATCAATATTCGATTTTAGAAATTCTAAGAGGAATGGATTTGTTATAAATTTGTTGGTATTTCAAATACATCAAGTGTTGTCCCTATAGGTACAAAAAGTTTTGCATATGGCGCTATTCGCCGGACCAATACTATAGTTTCAAGTTTTCTAAACGCTTTTAACAGTGACCATTTCCTTTCCTAAACTTAACAAGTTCAGAGCATGTAAAAATCATTTCAAAACGGCCCCACTTTGTAGAAAAAGTAAAACCATTAATGAAATTCATTACGTAATTTATTTATGATTCAATTCATTTTAATTTATATATATAATTGTATTTATAAATAGGAAAACGCACTACAAATAATTTTTTGTTTTTAAACTGTACAGTTCTTAATAACACTTATGCAATATTATTAAAAGAAAATAGTAATAATAATACAGAGCTGCGTCAGTACGAATGAAGAAAATAGAATTTTATGAACCTAATACAAATATGTTAAAAAAATGTATATATTTATATAATATGAATACAACTTTGTTTCGCATAATTAAGTGAGAATATATAATAATTATTTGTTGTAATATAAATCTTCTCTTTGAATGTGGCTAGTTGATTAAAATCTAAAAATAACTTTCAAGCTTTTATTTATTTTGTTTTTACTTTTTTTTTAAATATTATTTGTCACTAATTTTTTATATTGAATTATTTTTAAAATGAGTTGTTTTTAATTGTTTAATAAATATTTATTTATGTATCTTCAGTTTCATTCCTAATGCTTTTTTTCTAATTCAACTGTCTTTCAAAAGTTTTACTTAATTAATTGTTATTTAATTTTTACAACCAAACCCTTATGACCATCAAACTTAAGGGAGAACCTAAGGAAAACTGTGACTGACCCGCGACTACGAGGGCGAAGAAGTGTTATCGTTTTCGCGGCGTAATCGTACGGCAGTTACATTAGCAATAATTACTTAACTTATTTAACTTAAAATTTACAGAGACGAGGACGACAAGAGGATGGTGGTGTGGTGGAGAATTGAGCGAAGTGAGTTTGGTGTGTTGGGCTTAATCGCTCGTCTTCAAGCGTTTCACAGGTCCATCGCTGCCTTGAGAGTTCGAGTCTTCCGAGAAAGGCATACTTGAGACGAACTCAGTGGCACCTTGCGAATCACTCACCATTGAGAAACCTGCAAGAGGAGAAACACAAATTTGGTTTGAACACAATGGTCTTTCGTGGGATTTGTACGAGGCTTGAGGGAGATTCCCTATCGATTTGACTTTTGGGTCTACGGTCGGGACTCACAAGTGTTTGAATCCTCCGCAGTGAGGCCTCCGGTATAGCTGGGGGTTATTTGGGGCGGTGTGCTCTTCTGGGACGTGTTCTCCTTGTCCTTGGAATTCGAATGGTGCGAATGGTGGTGGACTTTTTTCTTTTCGCTGTTCGATATTGGCACCCATTTGTAAATTTTCATTGTCGTATCACCGATTGTAACCCATTTCTTTTCCCTAGAAAGTTAAAATTGTATTCGATTTCATCATCAAAGATCAAACAGCTGAGGACGTTAGGGGTTTTCATTTTATTTTATTTCATTCTTACCAATGTCGAACCTTATCGACGGCTTGCATTACACGCTTGATGTCGTCTTTGGCACGACTTCGTGTCTCAGCGCGTACACTACGGGACATTGTGGCGGTAGCAATTTTAATAGATTTTCAACCGACTATAAATTGCGTGAATTTTTGGTGGTAATTTATTAAATTTTTATTTAATGATCTGCACCCTGGGAAATTGTAATTTTTTCTTTCGAATGCACCACCTTGCCAAATGATGAATATATGTGTGTGAGATTGAGAAACAGAAAAATGTAAACATATGAAATTTTTTAACAAATATGGCGAAGCTTTGATATAAATTTTGTGACAACCAGGGAACGGGTGAGTTTTGAAATATGGGTGAAAACTTAACGAAGGGTGTTCTTGTTTTATTTAACGATAACACGATGATTGCATGGGCTGTATAAGTGTTGTTAAAACTTGAAATCCACATTGGGTTCGTTTAAACGTGGCAGTTTTTTATTACATTGAAAATTACTTAATTTAATACTTAACATTTATAAAAATATATTTTTATTTCAAGATAACGATAAAGTTTTGGTAATATTTTTATTTGCTTGTTCGTATAAGATTTTATTTTGTGCATTTACATTTGGCAGTTTGAGGAATGAAGGCTATTGGTGTGTTTTGGCAATAAATTTTGTTTCAAAATGTTCAAAAATTACACAAATGCTAACAGCTTCCTTAGAAGTAAAATAAAAATATGAATTCAAAGGTTGCAGATGCAGTGCCGTTGCAAAAGTTTTCTATCGTATGTTAAGGCGCCAGTTATAGCTATCATTGGTTTTCATCATTGAAAACAAACATTGGAATTTTTTTGACAGGTCGTTTATAGCTATCATTAAAAATTTCTGTCATTGAAAAATTTTTCCTGGTTGAAAGCCACAGAAAAATGTTTACTGACAGAAATCTGTCATTGGAATTGTGTGAAATTAGAACAAAAATCAGTGGAACGATTCGTTTCACTTTTGAACATAAAAGTATCAGTTGTTCAGGAAAATGAATTTCCGTCCGGAAAATAGAAAAATACATTTTTAGAGAAAAATCAATGTGCAGCTAAACTTTTTTTTCTCAAAAAAATTCTTTGTGTGATTTCCGATCAATCGGTATATAATTTTCATTTCTAATCAAAGGGAAACACGATCAAATATCGATTTAAAAAATTTTTCCGGATCAATTTCAATGATAGCTATAACTGGCGCCTAAGAAAGAACCAAACCAAAATACCAGGTTAAATTTTAAGGACTGATGTTGAATGTAAGCCACACCTAAACGTCTGCATTTCTTTTGATATTTCTCTTTTTCAGAATTACTCAAATTTGAAGCATGGTACGCAACGCGTTTAAGTTATTCAGGCTTATTATGAAAAAATGCATTCAAATCCAAATGCATATCGTGCACTTCGTGATTTTTTCGGTCAATTTAAGTGCACAAATTTGAGCAAACTGGGTCTGTAGAAGATGTGAAAACATTAGTCTATGCTCGTACTACAAATATTGTTGCTGTTCACCATAGTGTGGCTGCATAGTCGTGCACCTCAACTCATCGTCGTGCCCAACAATTGCACCTCACACTCTCGTCAATGATGAAAATTTTGCATACAGACTTGCATTTAAACGCAAGGTGCGAATTTATTCAAAAGCATCTTAAGCCTTTTGAGCATTTCAAGCGTCGTCATTGGTCAGAATAATTTGCAAGAAATGGCAACAGTGGATGATCAATTTTAGAAGAAAATCATCTTCCGTGATAGGGCACATTTTCACCACAGTGGATTCATCAATGAGCAGAATTTCCGCATTTGGGCGAATGATACTCCAAGAATGAAAAAATCAATGCACCTAAAAGAAGTGGCTGTTTGGTGCGGTTTAGGGACTGGCTGCATCATCGAGGTATTTTTTTTTCTAAAATGAGCCCAGTCAGGCATTTACTGTGAAGGGTTGTGTTATCTCACGTGGAAGTGATGCCAATTAGCCGCCAAGATCATTTGATTTGACACCGTTGGAATTCTTGATTTGAGGTTATTTGAAAGAAAGGTGTACGTCGATAAGCCAGCAACAATTCCTAAGCTAAGGATAAGATAATTCGTCATATTAACGGCATAGAACCTCAATTATGCCTCAGCGTCATCCAAAATTTGGACCATCAGACGAAGGTGTGCCGCCAAGGAATTAAAGCTTTATGCGTTTTAACCTGATAGGTCCTTATTAGTGTGGTTTTAGACCAAAAGGTCCACAGTCGATCTACAGGGATGAACTGTATTAAGCCATGTCTAGTTTTGACATGCCCACGTTGAATAATCATTGATGTCAGTTTGTTTCTACTACTTATGTCTTTTTTTTCTGTCAATCATTAAATGAAGCAAAAAATTATCAAGCAACTTGCTCTCCAAAAAATGGTCGGATCTGTCACAACACACATGCATCAGATCAGAACTCAGCTCTAACTTTCTTCAACACGAAAGGATCAAATGTTGATCGTGGACAAGAGTCACTTTACAAGGCAAATATATTGAAAAAGTTCGCAGCATTTTAATCTTTTTACATGTTTTGCGTTTAAAATTTAGATTAAAAGTAGAATGTGACCGGGGGAAAATAAATATGGTAGCTTCTTCATTTTTATTTTCTGGCTTTAAATCAAAAATATAAGTTCTATATTACACGTCCAATTTATATTACAGAACTGCAATGCAGCTACATGTAGATCAATTATTATACACATTAAGAATCGTATTACTGAAAATAAAGAATCATACGTGTAGATCCATCATTTATAGCATCCCTGGTTCAATGGAAGAACACCTTCCACTATCCACTGTCAGCCATATTTGAAACACAAAAATTTCGTTAAAATTAAATCCACCACCGCGAAAAGAGCAAAATGACAACAAACTCAACGATTCAATAAAGAAAAACCAGAAAAGTCAGACTCAGAGCACAGGTGAAAAATTGTCGTCTCGGGAACATGGAAGTGCGTGAGAAAATTTCATAGAAAAAAGAAATTACCAAATTAACACAAAAAAAAGGTTAAGAAAAAGTTAAAACCAACATAACCATCATCAAAATTTCCAAAAATAAAATTACCACATAACTAATAAAATCGATTCCTCTTCCATCCAATACCTTTTCCCTTAATTAAACGAACGACGAGTCCAACAACAAACCAGCAAAGCAACCAGCAAGAAAGAAAATTTCATCCCAACTAGAGAAGAGGAGAAAATTCCAAACTTTCGATCGCTTCCATTTTCCGCCGCTTTAAGAAAAATATAGAAAAATTACAACAGAAAAGCAGAAACCAGAAAGAAAAGAAAAACGAACCACCCATTTTCGATCACAATTCATAATTCATTAATCAAATATCAAATTAAATCATCCGCGAAAAATATTGCGTGCGATTAAAATTCTGTGTGCCTTTTTTCGTGCAAGAAAAATATAAAAAAAAAGAAAAGAAATAGAAAAAGAAAAAGAAACCCTCCGCCCCTCTGTTTATAGCATAAAAGTGTGTGTTTTCTGAAAAGAATAAAAATCGTTATCAGAAAAGGAGGTTCCCTTTTCCACACGAAACCAGGCAAAATATAAGTAATTCCAAAAAATAAAATTAATTTAATAGTCGGGCGCAGTAGTGGATTATCTTTTTGAGTAATACAAAAGAAAAAGAGTGCAGAATAAATAGAAAAGAAAAAGTGTTCAGCGTGTGTATATATAATTATTTTATACACCTGTCTGTATTCTCTCGGTTTTCGCGAACAAGAAAAGAAGTAGGCGACGAAAAGGAAAAAAAGTCCATCAATGGATGAGTGAAATATTGCCTAATCCCGAAGGACACTGTAGAGAAACCCCCTTCTCTCTCTCTCTGCGTGGTGTGCAAAAAATCCCCAAAAAGAAAAAGAAAACGGAGGAAAAAAGTGAAAGCAAACCATTCCTCCAGCTCCGCATCAGCACCAGCACCAGCATCAGCATCAGCATCAGCAAAAGCATAAGAATCAGACCAGAGCGCAGCAGCTTCCTGAATCTTTAACAATTTGTTTCTTTGAATTTTATTTCTAATTTAATTTTAACTAGAACACAAAACAAAAAAAAATACCCAAAGGATAATTAGCAATAAGAGCAGAAAGGAGAGATGCCGAAATGCGATGTCAAAACTCGATATATTCCTGCGACATTTGCCTGGATCCTGCTCCTGTCGACAACCTTCCTGTTTTTCTTTTATCCGTAAGTATATATTGTCGAGAGATAGAGATATTTATTTTCGTTCTTTCGATTTCAGTATAAACGTTTGTATACTTACATGTTTGTACTGTACAATGTACATATGTAAGTTTTGTATAGGTATGTTGGAATGGAATGCTTTCGAAAGAAAAATGTGTCTTTCCAATTCCTGTTCTCATTTTCCTTCTTTAGTCTCAGATCTCAGTCCCAATGCCAATCACCATCAACATCATCATCGTGTTCGCATAAAAAACGCTTTTCCAAGAAAACCTCATAAATTACAACAACCAGTAGCTTATCGACTGAAATGGATAAAGACGTTCATGATGAGTTGTTCTCTGAGCATGGCCTTTTGTCGTTGTCGTTCAACGTCGTCCTCGTGTTCGTCTTCGTCGTTGGTTGTTCTCGTTCTCATTTTATAATAAACAAGTAGAATTTAAAATTGTAACTGAATGTTTTGTTGATTTTGTATCTGTTGCCCAAAGTTTTAAGTTTCTTTAAAAGAATTTATTTGTTTTGATTTAACTCATTTCCAATTGAAAGAGGTATTATTTACAAATGAAATATTGAAACGAATTTCATGTATGTTTTTGAAGCATGAAGCTATTGGTGGCAATAAGATTGTTTAGAAACAATAATAGTTAAGTACCTATGTTCTCGAGTTTATAGTTTAAGGAAATTCATGTTTCCAGGAACTTTTTGTAGGTCTTAGAACCATTTGCTAAAGCGAAACTTAATCTCCATAATAAGAACTTATGTGACAGTTAATGTTAAGGAATTTTGCCCTTTATGTTGAACTTAATTATTAATAATTCCTGCTATCAAGCCACGCTTAACCTCTTCTTAGTTTGTGATTTTTCAATACACTATGAAAATGATTTCACACATAAATCCAACACGGAACTTAATATTAAAAACCACAGAAAATAAAAGTTTCCTGGTTTTAATACGGATAACTCACAAACATACAAACATAAAAGATAGTAACCACAAATAAGTGGTATTAAATCTCAGCTATCGTTATTCAGTCCTGATTACAGAATTTTAAATTTAAAACGGAGAAAATGTTCACTTACCTCCAGATAAATGGAGTGTTTAGTAAAAAAAAAATCATGTTTTTGTATTGTATAATGAGGGGGCTAGAGAGTTTTGATTTATAACAGTTTTGTTAGTTAATAAGAAACTTAAGCAAGTTACTTTTAATGTAATAGATATTGACATTGCACTTTCATCGATATAAATATCAATTTTTTGAAATCAAGGAATAAAATTGATTCCTTTTAAAACTGTCCAAAATGACAAAAATGTAGCCTGCAAAGTTTTGAAAAATAGATTGATTTGTAAATAGACTTTTTTGATTCATAATTTTGAACATCGATTTCTCAAATCCAGTTTTTTTCACTGGAATAAATTGTATCAAAAATCCTTACTTACAATTAAAAATTTTAATCTTAGAAACTTCTTAATATCTGACTTGGACTTGTTTTTGCATTAATAATGGAAACCGAAAGTCTTCCTGGCTCTTTTAAAAGTATTCACTTGGAAAAAATTTAAAGTTTTGATTCTGTAAAGCAAAAAAGGGCTCTGGATTGTAGAAAAATAACGCATTAAAAACAAATGGTTCTACCCTCTATACTCAGTATTAACTTAAGGAGGCATTAAAAACTGTCGAAAATATTTGGTTGCAAGAAACACAATTTTTGTTAAAATTCATTTTTAGTTGAGGGGAAAAATATTGTAAACATAAACGTTTAAAATTTAATTTGAACGAGCTTTTAGTTATCTATTTGTATTTATTATCCATTCCGGAGATGCTAAACATATCAACTGCAATCTACCTCGAAGCAGACATTCAGACAAAAATTAAGCTCGGTAGACAGCTGTGCTAGCTTGAACAAGAAGAACAACCTAATTGGAAAGTCATTTCTAGCTAATTCAATGTTAAGCACACCGTCGCTAGGATTAGAAAAAAAAGATTTTAGGATAAGAAATTAGATACCGATGCAAATTGGTTTTGATAGTTTGTGCATTGTAATATGTAGGAAATATTGATCCTAGTAACGCATTCCACATTCCTGTAGTGCGGCTAAAAAACTAATTCCTGTACTGTAATAGAATGTCAAGAATTGGGCTCAATGAAAAACTGATGAGCATTTCTGGAAGTAAGGGTATTTCAATTGAATTATTTGACAATATCGATAAAACAATGATAATCATGAGACCTTCGGAGTTCAAGATAAGCAAATAGCACAGTAAGAGAACGATCGCCTATTATTTTTTGGATCCTCTTTTCAATTCTATCTAAAAGACTCAAAGAGAAAGTTACGCTTTTGCGATAGTAGACAGCTTTGTGTTTTCGAAGCATTAAATTGTACATGGTTTTTGATTCCCTATTGGACAATGCTGTCAAGATCAAAATTTAATGAGCTTATCATATTCTGCCGTTGGTAGTCCACATATAAAGGACAAGGATAAGAATGTAAAAACGAATATGAAAAGCTGAGGTTGCTGTCATCAGCGCAACAATTAAGTGAGTTTTAACTTTCAGACAAAAGATACCAAAAATTAAGAAGAGCGTCGGAGACAAAACAAAGCCCATGGGTGCACAACCGTTATTTTTGATGATATTAGATTGGAATCTGTCTAATACTTCTGAGAATTGAACGGTCCAAAAGATAGTTTCTTACCAAACAGAGAATAGATTCGTCAATACCAAATGCACCCATTTTAAATAAGAGAGCTTGATGACCACCAAACTCTATTAAATGCTTTTGAAATATCAAGTGTAATAATCTTACTTTCTCCAAAACGATGTAAAAATTTGTTCCATTGTTCGGTGAGTTAAACCATGAGATCACTAGTGGACCTAGTTAGAAATATTTATTGAAAGAGGCCACAGCCACGCCATGATCCTTGAGCCAATGAAGATGATAAAGTGAACATTTTTAAGTTAAAGTATCGAAGTCGAAAATTTTGGTGCAATCTTTTATGGAAATGATAAAGACGGTAAAAAGGAGGTTCGCAGAATTGTGTCCGTTGTTTATTGAGAGATGATTTTCTTCAAATTTGGGACATACAAACTTTGGTAAAACAATCGGGTAGGTAGTAATTAAAAGTTAGTAAACTATACAATCAACATAGAGGCTAGCACAAACACAACTAAACGCTGTTCACAAGAAGCTAAAACACATTTTCATACATTTTGACTATTAATAGATTTCTAAACAAGTCTCTTTTTCTACCCTATGACTTTTCTTTAGATTCTTCAAAAGTATTATTCTAAATCACAAGAATAATTAATAGAATCTATTAAAATTAAAAATTAAGCTTAATAAGTACAAGTATTTACTTGTAGAATTGAGTTCATATTCTTATTTTGTATTTGTATTTTATTAACTTGAGGTATACATACCTATGTACATATTTTGTTTGTGTCTAAAAAGATTTAAAATGTTTCGTCCTGAGTTCCCTAAGCATTCCAAATAAAAACATGTTATTAGATCATCATTTAACAAACATTGAGTAGAACTTTCCTTATCTCATCAAAAAAAAAAAAATTATTACTTATAGAACTCGAGTATATGAATGACTAAACTGCTGACATACCTAAGTATAGTATGTATGTACAAAACATAAGTATTGTTTCTCATTTAATTTTTTGGTCAGTTTATTTTTGTATAAACTTCAAATTTTTCTTCGATCACGTCACTATGGAAGGCCAAGATACGTAAATTCGTGAAAGTCAGATAAGCTTTCTCCATTCTTATCTTTTAATTTGATTAACACAATAAATACTTAGTAAAAACACTGAGAAGCTAAAGTATCTGATTTCAATGTCTCAGAATAAAAAATTTCTTAAATCTCAGTAATGTTTACAAATATGGTACAAAAATTGCAAATGAAAACAGTTATAGACCACAGATTGAAGTGCTGAAATTTAAACTAATTCTATTTCGTACCTTCTTGGTTTGAAATTAATATCTCTCCTATAACAATTGAAATAATTTTTGAATACAAATTTGTTGTCATACAGAGTGCAACTTTATGGTGTAATAAAATAATTGATTTATAATTTCCTCACCTCAAATTCTCAAAGTAAAACACAAAAAATGTTAAACTTTTTTTTTCTACACCAAAGCAAAAAATAAAAACAAAACAAAAGAACAAAATAGAAAACCAATAAGAGGAAAGAACAAAACATTCATTGTGCAGTCTGAATCAAGGACGATACTGTCAGGGAAACTCTAAGGCTTAAGGTTAAGGTTAGAGGTGTGAAAAAAAAAAAAATAAAAGCGAATTGGTAAACTAGAAGCAGAGAACATTTAACTTCATTATTATTACACTTTTAAATTGAATTTCTAACCTCTCTCTACAAAACCACCACCACTACCTGCCAACTTTGAAATCAATTCCACTCGTTCTGATTTATACCTTTTCAAAGTTTTATTGTTTATAACCTAATTTGAAGGACGATCGATAAAAGACGCTCCTTTTACTAAGCAAAACCTATTTTACGCTGTGTGTAAAAAAAAAAAAAATAGTTCCCACTCAAAGAAAAACTCACTGCTATTGTCAGGGTTATAGAATAGTGTTTCATGCATTATTATTATTCGCTAACGCTTTTGCTCTTTCCATTTTACCATCGTCCGTTGGCGTCGCCGCCGTGGCTAACATATGTAAGTTTACCTGTATACACCTTGTTTATTCATGCGACTTAATAGTGACAGCAAGTATGTAGTAGCTAGTATGTGTTTTGGGGGTGTTTTCATTACTGGGGCAGATGGCAAGGTCGCATTGGTATCATCTTTCATTCAGTATTATTTCCGCATTGGTTTTCTTTGTTGAAATGAATATAATTCTCTAATTGGTTTCCTTGAAAGTGAAAATACTGAAATGAAATAAGCGAAATTTCCCTGCTGCTTCTTATGCTAGGGAGATTTAATAACTTTCGATTGAAATGCTATACCTACTAATCATTACTTAGTTCACTCAAGTTCATTGAGTGTCGGTTTTTTTCTGTATACTTTTAAAGCATTTTTGTTTTGGGATGTATTGACCTTTGTCGAACAGACAGAGTCACGTGAAAAGTCAAATATACATACATAAGTGTTATACTGTGTCTTATTTAAACAAAATTTAGCATGTTTTCATTATGGTATGGTAATATTTCTATAAATAATAATTTAATCGATCTATTTTGTGTATTCTATGCTGAATAATTATTATGGCCTTGAAATTAGCGACACATATGTATATATGTAGTTTTTTTTTAATTTGAATTTTGTATCGTGAATACAAATTGTATTCTCAATTATTTTGTTTACATTTGTATTTTAATGTCTTTAAACCGATTTTGGAACATACATACAAAAACTTAACATTCTAACTACAATGTCATTTATTGTAGACAAAAATAAACATTCAAATAAGATACATATGTATATCCCAATGAGCTGAGCACGTTTCGTTTGTATTTAAATGAAAAACCAATTAGATACTCGTGTATTTGGATGTTGATGTTTTAGGAAAAGTTCAATCGTTTCTTACAACTAAATTCATTTCCTACGTTTAAATATTATTATTTATTAGAAGAAGAAGCCGTCTTTTTTTCTGTACCTTACTTAACCAAGATGTACTGTTAACTGTCTTACCAAAAAGTATTCCCTTTCGTTAAAATATTTCATGGATCTTAAATAATTCTTAAACCAGAAAAATTAATATCATATACATACATACATACAGTGGCTCCCATGACTAATCGGACAAAGAGAATGTACATTTTCGCAATGCAATTTCTTCAGGAATATAATATAGAAAAAGTAGAACTTAATCATCATTTTATAACATATTCAAGCTCAAATTAGGTTTCAATACAAAAATGCAATTCAAGTTAATAATTAGCAAATAAATACAAAAAAAAACTTAACTTAAGTTCTCACACATAATCGGACACTCACTGTTCTTGCACTGTATTAACTGTGTTAGTAGTACCCGTGGCATGATGGTAGACATAATATGACAATATTATAAATTAGATTTTGTTCACGGACGGAAGCAAATTTAACCTTAAAGGTTCAGAAGGAACAATGTTTGTATGTCGAGAAGCAAATGAAGAATTTTCTCATAAGCATACTCAAGCTACTGCAAAACATGGCGATGGGTCGGCCATGGTATGAGGATGTGTTGCTAGTTCAGTTGTTCGGAACTAACTAACATTTTGTGGAAGGTAAAATGTATCAAATGGCTAACATCTATATTTTCATACAACGTTTGGGGTCCAGCGTCAGTCAGTGCACTCGGAATGCAAGACAATTTCATTTTGTACCAGGACAACTACCCACAGCACACAGCTTAAACAGCAAAATCGTGGTTATTGTATAACTGTCCTACGGTTCTTACAACACTGAAAAACTCACCTGACGTAAAAGCAATCGGGCATATATGCGATGAACTTGGACGTGGGGTTGCTCAAAAGAACTTTATAAACATTGAGGACCTTAAGACGGGTCTTCAAGATACTTAACTAATTACTAAGTATTAAGTGTTCGATTATGTGTGAGGTGTTAAATTCTAGAGTTGCTTTTGCTTTTAATATAAATTAATTATTTATAATTTTTTAAGTTCATGTGTTCGATTAGTCTTGGGAGCCACTGTATGCACATAGAAACATTTATAGAAAGATGTTATTTTTCGATGCCATCAAGTGGTCAACGTTTAGATGCTCGTTCTGTCACTAATTTTTTAGTTTTGTTAGGTAAAATTATGCTATTTTGAAAACCATTTTCGAATTAAATTTGAAACATTTTGTTTGACACAAAATAGAACATTTGCCTTAAGTCGAAGATTAAATTATAATGTTAATAAAAAAGGTGCTATTTATTATTTATTTCTATTTCTTAATTTCAATGTCTATACAAAATAAAGAAGTTAAATATAATAAATTGTATTTTTCGCTTGTTTTCATAAAAATATATAAAATATATTTGAATACATTTTCATAGTTCACATCTCTTTGGAAACTTTAATAACAATTATTAATTGGCAAGTGAATATGAGTTGTTTCAATATTTGTATTGTTAATTTGTTGAAGTACGAAATATAACACTTTCAAGTTATAGTACCAAATTCAAATTATGCTAATAGATACTAATTTGCTTTCAATTATCAAGTCGGTATACATACCAATATACCAGTCCTTAAAACTTCAACAAATGTTCAACTTTATAACTCATTCTAATACAATATGTATATCAGCTTCGATCTTTATTCTATCTTAGAAAATGTGAAGTTCTCATAAGAAAATGAAAAAAGCAATCTAGTACTATAAAGATTAACTATTCATACTCACACTCTTTGACAAGTTAATAAAATTAGCATGAGAAATTAATTCTAAGCGCCACGTGCAGTAGAAAACAGAAATTGACGACGTTATTCCCAATATGATGATTTTTTCTGTTACGTAGGTTTCATTATTTACAGATTTTAAATGTTTAACAAGTATCTTAGATCGTTTTTCGCTTGCTAAATCTTACAAAAGTATTATAATTGATTTAAAAAGAAATATTGCTGAATTAAAAGAAATTCTTTTTAGGAAAGGGTTAATAATTCCCGTGTTTTTTTGGGATTCAATAAATAGTGCAGTGCGAAATTGCCAAAATCATTCAAAACAAAATTTATCGAAATTCAGACCAGAACACTATTTCACTAAACACTTTAAACTTTTCACTTCGCGACTTTGCAGTTTTGCTTTCCAAATTACATAAGTTTAACAAAACGCAAATTTGCAAAGAGAAAATTATTGAATTGAAAAGTTTTCCTCTTTGCAAAAAACGTTTCACCAAACTCAAACTTGGAAAGTCGTTTCTGAAAAGTGAAAAGTTTTGATATTTTGCAAAGTATATAAAAATAAACTTTTCAATTATTCAAAGAGAAATTTTCATTTGCAAATAAAATTTTGTTTTGAAAATTTGTCGAAAAACTAAAACGATAATTTTATTTTTGTTAACAATTATTAATAAAAAATAAAACAAGGAAGAGTAGGGAACTCCAAGATCGATTTTATGCTGAGCAACGATAAAACCAAAATAGGAAGTATGATTTATTTTAATTTTATATCAGTATTTTGTTCGGAGGACTTACCAAGGTACTTTTTAGATTTTGTTCTGATAGATAGTAGTGCAAAAACTCCTACGGAACGGAGTGGCCACAAAGTGTTGCAGGACTAATAAGAAACATGCATATACAACAAATATTAGGCAAAATTTGATATAATAGCTGATTGGAAAACCAGACAAGTTATAAATTATAAAAAAAAACTAGTTAAAATAATTTGAAAATATTAAAGTTTATCTTGAGTGACACCATAGTGTTTAGAATTTTAGGCCATCAATTGTCAAACGTAGCAAAGTTTAACAATGAAAACCTCGAAAATTGATTTCGATACTCCAATAAAATTTAAATCTCTATTCGCAGCAGGATTTTACTTTACCTTTGACCGGAAATGATTCTAATGTGGATGTTGTAATTGTTTTTCATATAAACTTTTACCGTACTACGAATGGCTGTTCCAAAATAAAATAAAAAAACAATGCTAATGATTCTATTAAAACAAACAGATATTTTAATTTGTAGGGATGGCTTTCACTTTATTAATAGACACCTTAAAGCTTGAAAAACGAGTAAATTTGGGTTCCATATTCCTATTAATTTAAAAAAAAAAAAAAAAACTTTTCAAAATCATTCAAGTCAAATCAATTCAAGCATTCATTAGTCTTGAAAGACGATAATTCAATCGCGTCGAGTTGGATTTGTCAACTATTTTTAGATTTTAATATAAATTCGATTTAAAGTGAAATGTAGAAGCTAGCTGTTTCTTAATTTAGTGAAATTTTGAACAAAAACTTACCTGAATTTTAAACAATTTCTAAAAATTTCGCTTCATTATCATAATAAAAAAGTAAATTTATTTGTCAAAGCTGTGTCTTTGAAAAAAAAAAAATTAAGAGACTGTTTAACACATAAAAATGTGTCTCATTTGGTGCATTTTTATTACCTCAATTATATCCTTTTTTATGTGTTTATTTGTTTTTTTAAGCAGTATTTTGCAGCCAGTTTTTCAATTTAATAGGTGTTAAGATTTTTCTTTCGATCTTTCGTTTCGTTATTGATTTTTTTTTTTAATTTTTTGTATTATTTAGAAGACGGCCTCCAGTTTTTGGAATGTTTCCAGAAATTACACCATTTTCATCTTATTACCTCGAGCATTTGTATAGAGAAGATTGTCTATACATCATCTGGTATAAGTGGTTGTAAATGAAGGCCTGAACTCTGAAGGGAATATTTTGTTTTTCTTTTGAAGTCTTATTTTATTTCGAAAAGAATTTTGTTTTTTGTTTCATTTTTGTGCTTTGCTGTTTGAAAATCGCTGCAATAGATTTGTTATCGGATACAATGTCAAGAGCCCTATAAATATGTATGTTCAACATTATTTGCGGCTGTTTTTGTTGTTTGAATAGATGTACATACATATTTATATACCTATGTACATATGTACGAGTATTTAGATAATATTGAGTGTATAGAATTTTGAAAGTATGTGTTTATTTTGTTGGGTGGCAGTGGCAGGTTTAAGTGAGAATTAGTGGTGTCATTAGTCATGAGAGAGCTCTAGAAGTAATAAAGTGGATGAGGGACGAGATGTTTCATTCTAGGTATCAGTAGGTGTTGTGTGATAAAATTGATTTATATTTATTAGATTGAATTTCACGATGATTAAGAAATCGAGGATGGATTTATTACATTGTCAATATAATAAAACGATTCAATTAATATTCTGTTGTAACATACGTACCTATTGACTCTATCAATATAAAAACATGAATAATACATTTTCAAACTATATGTAGATTGTAGGTAGTGGGAAAAAGGGAAATAATGTTTTTAGTTATGTATGTACTCAACGAGTATTAATAGAACACTTACTGTTTATAACAATTCATATTGAATTAGGTTTGAGGTGATTATTAGAAAACTACTTGTAGCAATTTATTCAATTACATGGGAAGTAAAACATATATGTATGTATGAAACAGAAGTTCATAGGACACGTTCATATTCTATGTATTTAACTGATCAATTTTTAATTGCTTTTTTCCTAAAAATAGATTACTTAAATTTCAATATTTTGACAGTTTATCTTTTGGTGGTTTAAACTTTTTGTGAGTAAGCTTACTTAAAAAAACTGATCATTATAAATAATCTGTTCCTAACGACCCATCATCTCAGTCGTTAACTTTTGACCTTTTTAGACATTTAAGCATCTGCAGTCCAACGCGTAATCTGTTACCGATTGATCGATTGATCGATTGATCGAGAATTTTGAAATCACATCAGTGTTTTCCGACAACTCCATAGAAATTTGTATCTTTAAAAAACAAAAAAGTTTTGTAGATTATAGAATTATGTGTATCCTCTTACAGTTTGTAAAATGCATGTTGTTTGTTGTGTGTTGCATTGAACATGTTGTATTGAATATGTTGTTTCAAACATATCGCATCGAACATTTTGCATCTTCTATGTTCGATTCAGGTTGCATCACACATGCTGCATTTTTTTTTTTTCAATTGATTTTTATTAATTCAATCTTAAATCTATCTTAAAGCTAGACAAAAATTCATAAAACTAGCCTAATTAACCATAACTTACAACTAACTTACTGGTCCCATACGGACACTCTAAGTTAAACAATAATACTTAATGCTAATGCCTTTCGGCCCTAAGATCTATTTAACTTCATTTCATTTTATTTATTTTTGTATTCATTAGAAAATTTAGAAAAAAACTAATGTCAATATCCTTTTTTTATTTTTACTTAAAAACTACTTAAAATAAGGTCCTTAATATAAAACTTAAATCTAACTAAAACTACCTATTCTACCTATAACCTACTTAAAACTAGAACAACCACAGCAGCAAATCTAACTATCTAACGTTCTTTGTTTTTCATATTTTGTCTTTTTTTTTTTTTATTTTTTTTTTTGATTATTCCATGTTTTTTTTTTTTTTTTTGTATTTTTTTGTATTTTTTTGTATTTTTCTTTTTTGTATTTTTTTTGTACGTTTTTTTTTTGTGCCACCATGCCTATTCTACTTAAAACTAAACCCTAAAACTATAAAACAAGTATGTAAGCCGGCTAAGGCTTAAAACCCCATCCCGACTACCCACTATCCAGTGCCGATTGAAGCCACCAAAACTGGTTCTCCTGCTTCACCCTATCAGTTCGGTCCCGTTCGGACACAGCCCTACTGAACCGAAGGAGCTCTGCTCCGCCTTGTGCCATGACGTCCCGATTGTACAGGAGTCGCCTATCCACGGTTCGTCGTCTGACGTGGTAGATTAGCGGAACTGCCAATCTATCCTGTATCAGACCGCATCTGTCTAAAAAGAGGAATGCCTCTGGTGGAATGAAGCTGCCCAAGCGTGCACTCTCAAAATACTCGTCGTTCGGATAGAACGCCCCGAAAATTAAATTGTTGGTCGAAGACATAGCTCTTGCAATGTGACCTCGGACGAGTTTTATCACGAAATTGTCAATTCTGTTGATTCGAGCCCCATTGTATAGGACCTCGTTGGAATAGTAATGCACATAAGAAGATTCGGCTGTTCTGTATAAGGCGGTACAGCGTCGTAAACACTGCCGCTCGAACACCCGAAACTTCTCCATCTGGGAAGGGGCAACGTTGAACCACACAGGACAACCATAAACGATCATCGGCCGTATGAGGGCCATGTAGCAAATTACCTTCACTCTGGGGTCAAGCCGACTGCTAAAAAACAGCCGTTTCGTCAGAGCGAAGGCTCCTCTGGCCCTGGTCAGAGCAGCATTTATATGTCTGTCGAAATATAAATACTGATCTAACCAGATACCGAGGTACTTCACTACACTTTTGCTCGCTAATGGCTGCCCGTGAAGATCAACGATAACCATCTTGCGCCAATTCTTGCACGTATCCCTCGTGGTCCTAGCCAACGGAGTCCGGAACAAAATTGTCTCCGACTTCTGGACATTTATTTTCAGTTTCCAGTCGTCGCAATATCGCTGAATCTTGTCGAAATCACGCTGCAAGAGAATGCTAATAACCTCAACCTTTCGGGCCGTTCTGTACGCAATTAGATCGTCGGCGTACGCAATTGCCTTTGTAAGACTACCTATCAGATCGCTGGTGTAAATGCTGAAGAGAATCGGTGAATTCACCGCTCCCTGTTGAAGACCATTTTTAATTAAGAATGTTGTGGTAGAAGTCCAACGCACTAACCATCATGCCACGGGTACGATAGAAGTTACTCACATTAAAAGACGCACACAAATAAAACCCAAATGTCACTTCGATTCCATTTCAATTCGATTCCTCGATCCACTAACGACGTATACCTGGATCGAAATCTCAATTCAATTTCGATTCGATTCCTCGATCTCCTCTTGTTACCAGGGTATTTGGTGTTTAATGTTCAGTTGCATGTTGCATCAAACATAGTCGGTGTTAGATGTAATATCGAACATGTTGCATTACACATGTTGTATCAGACATTTCACATCTACAATGTTCGGTATTCGGCGTTTGTGTTCGATGTTCGGGTTGTGTGTTGCATGTTGCATCATAAATTTGGCTCTCCGATATTTGCTAGTCGATGTTTGGTATGCGATGTGAGGTGTTCGAAACATGTTGCATCATTGATGTTCAGTTTTCGGTTTAAAAATTCAAGACATGTTTTTTTAATTAATCTGTAGAGTAAGACCTCATTTGTTTGAAATCTTGAACTTGCTTTAAAATATACTCTTTATTTTTATATGAGGAGTATTTTTATATGAAATAGATTTGAAGTTCCATGAATATTTATGATCGTTGGTTAACTTTGTTGGCATTATATAACTCCGATATCCCTATACAAAGTTCGTCTTTATCTGTTCACATAACACTTCCAAGAAACCCGTTATTTTTCTTAAAGACCCGCAAAAAGTCTATGTTAGCTGAAATGCTTTTCTCTTCGTATCATATCTTGCAAATGCATTGTTGTTTCGGCAACAAGGCTTTCAACTCCAGCAAACTTAATTAGTATTAAGTTTAGATTTTGCTGCCTATAAATGTTGGTATAATTTCCAAAATTATCATCTTTTATAGAAACAATTCAAGTCTTTTCGAAATAATTTTATAGTTATAATAAACTTACAATGACATTTAAAAAGGTCAATTGCTTTTAAATCCTTTTATTGTCTTTTACTTAACAGAGAATTTAATTTAAAATTACAATTGAGTGCATGTCTTGAGAGGGAGAAACTAAAACAACCTAAAAATAAAAAGATTTTACTGTCAGTTTTTATTAAGTACTACTACTACATACAAATGTAAGCTATGTGGATTTGCAAAGCTCAGTACACTTTGCAGACTTTATTAAAACCAAACAACCAACACACAATAAATATAAAAAAATGATTAAACTAATTCATCCATCTAGGCAGGCAGGCAGGCAGGCAGGCCTATAAGAACGCAATAAAGCAAAAAGGACACATATACGAGTAAGTGCAAAATAAAAACAAAATAAAAGGATAACTCCACTTCACTCCCACACACAAGTGGAAATTGTTTATCCACTATTAATCTACAAGAGTTTAATATGAAACTATATATGTATAAACATAATGTATGTACATACATACGTACATATGTTTGTACATCTCCAATATAGTTGTCATTCAAGAGAAAAGCAACAATAGAATCCCCATCAGGAACAGAACAATAGAAAGTGGAGCACTGCAGGCAAAAAAGAAAAGTCTATAAATGTAGAATGTACGCTCTTTTGGATCTGCCCTGCACTAAAAACACACTTCGCCGTGAATGCAAATGCACTTTTGTAGAAAAATTAGAAAGTCAGAGTAGGACGACAAACTTTGACATATGAAATTTGAAATTTTCAAAACAAATGTGCATATGGACTCAATTGGATGGTGGGGGCTTTGAGATTGAGTAAGATCTCATAAGGTGTGGGGTTAATGTTATAAGTCGTAAAGTGAATTGGCTGTCATTTTATTAGAACTAAACAAATTGTGTTCGAAATTACTTGTCGTAGTTTTATTAGTAACTAAAACTGAACAGTTATAGCTTAATCTTTATTTCATGTATATAAAAAAAGCCTAAATAGTTTAGGCTAGAAAATTCTAGCTTACACTTAATATTTTAAGCTTTCGTTTGTTTATCAGATGTTTCAGCTTAAAAGCTTGAGCTAAAACTGTTATCTTCGTTGCCGAATAGCAAAATCAAGAGATTTTGAATTTTGGTTTATCGAATCTGTTTACTTACTGTATATGGCAAGTATTGATTTCAATTAAAAAGAACATTTCCAGATTTTAATCTAACTAACCGATGTTTGATGGAAAGTCCAAGAAAGTGTTTGCTATACTATCCCTCAGCGGTGTATGCCGCTAATCGAGCTAGAGCCTATCAGATGGACGGTTTATGTTCAAATTTAAAATATTTTAATGTCATTCCTTTGATCTTGCAATGTTGTGCTATCTTTTTTAAGACTAATAGCTCCAAAACAACGGTTTTGATAATTTAAAATCTTCTTAATATTGGCTATATTTTTTTACTTACGAAATAAAGGAACTATATGGCAAGTATCGCATTCGTACAAAATTTCGAACTCCAGATTTTATCCAAACATGACCTTACGATGGTAGAGAGCCTAAATTATTGGGCAGATTGAGTTCAAATTTGAAAACTAAGGTTTTAAGCAGTTTCGCGTTAGGCGGTTTTTTCATTTTTTAAGACTAAAAATAACAGTAGTCGAACAAACTTTTTGGTCAAATATCGAAAATTCGAATGTTCTCAAAACCAAAACGATACATTTTTATAATTTTTTTCAACTTGCCTTCTTTCAATAATAAAATATTTGTGTATTGATCCAGAAGTGGAAGGGAGGGGGGGGGGGTAGGTACCCTTCTGGATCATCAATTTTTTCTGCACAAGCTCTTATACCTACTGTCTCGTAGTATTTGATGATTAAAAATGTCATTGTTTTTTTGGATTTAAAAAAAATATTCAATTATTTGTTTTTCAAAATTCGATATCTCGAAATGCAAAACGTATATTTATAAGCACAATAAAACTGCATAGCAAACATACATATTTTTAAGAACAAATTGAAACATTGTATACCTACAAAATTAATCAAATAAAAATATTTTTGAAAAAATATTTAATAAATAAAGTTTTTTTGAGTAATTAAATGCCATTTAAATTTTTGAAGACTAACTTATTTTTTAGGTACATTTTAAAATATAAGTAATATTTGTAAACAGAGTCATTGGATTCAAGAGCAATTTCGTGTGACCAAGTCGTGCACTTTATTTTATTAAAGTTCATATCTGTAGAGAATTCAGAATCTCCAAGAATTGTATTATTTCATGAGGAAATTCTAAAGGTTTGGAGTAAGCAATAGGCACAATCGATAGTTAGAAAAGCTCCAGGAAGCGTGTATGCCTTTTCTGCTTCAATTTACCTACGACTAACTGCTGGAACACAATGGTGTCGGAGCCGGAGTCGGAGTCATAACTGGAATAGCTGTCAAAGTATTTAATGTACACAAATGCAAATGTACGAACACAACGCGACGCAACTGGAATCGAAGCCGCAGCCAAAGTCGGAATAGTTGACCAACTTTTAACTTTGACGTACGACACATGTGACGTTTCCATTTTTGAAGTGAATAACTTGGTGATTATATTTTTTTTAAATATTTTTTAATTCAGTTCAATTCAAAAATAGATTTATTTACATAAAATAATTGTACATTTTAACATTTTAATCCTATCTATCATAAGGACATGGCTAAAAGCCGTCTGCCAAGAACTATCAATCTTTGAGTACATTTACATCATGAGTTTTATTTTAATTATTTCATTTTTCTTTTAAATTTAATATTAATACTATTTAAGAGTGTTAGCATCAGCGTTGCAAAAGCTTAATTCACTTTTGGCTTAACTCATGGCTTTAATTCGCAATTCACCAACTGACTTATGAATTAAAAATAATTTAATTCACAAGTCGGCAAATGACTTATGATTTAAATAAATTCAATTCACAAATCACCAAATGACTTATGAATTAAATAAATTCAATTCAAAAATCACCAAATGACTTATGAATTAAATAAATTCAATTCACAAATCACCAAATGATTTAAGAATTAAATAAATTCAATTCACAAATCACCAACTGACTTATGAATTAAAAAAAATTAAATCGCAAGGTATTAACTGACTTATGAATTAAATAAATTCAATTCACAAATCATAAACTGACTTATGAATTAAAAAGAATTAAATCGCAAGCCACCAACTGACTTATGAATTAAAAAAATTTAATTCACAAGTCATCTATTAATGCAGCACTTATAAAAAATGTTAATAGAGCAAAATGGTTATCATGCTCTCTCTTTTTTTTTACATAATATGTACATATGTACGTTTGTACGTAGATATACATCGCTCATTTGCTGCAATATCGTCATAACTCAAAAATCATTAATTTGGAGTTAATAATTTAGAAAAAAAATTTTTTGGAGAAATCATTGAACCAGAAAATTATTTTATTGAATTATCCACATATTAATATGCCATAAGGTAAATATTCTTTTTTTTTTTGGTGAATCACACAAAAATGCCATCGCTTCAAAATTTTAAATTCAGTTCCTGAAAAATCGATTGTTTTTAGTTATGACGATATTGCAGCAAATGAACGATATGTACAAGTGCACCGATCATTCACAAATCTGTTTTAATAAACTTCAAACCCAAATATCTCAAAAACGCCACCAACTTTTGACAAACATAACCTGCTAAATCTTACCTTTTATTTGATACCACTTTCATTATTGAAAAATTTAAAAAATTGAATTGAATTCATTACTAAATCCACGCTCCATACAAAAATAGGCCACTTCCTTTTTTAATTCACAAATCAGTAGGTAGATGACTTGTGAATTAAATTTTTTTAATTCATAAGTCAGTTGGTGGCTTGCGATTTAATTCTTTTTAATTCATAAGTCAATTTATGATTTGTGAATTGAATTTATTTAATTCATAAGTCAGTTAATAGCTTGCGAATTCATTTTTTTTAATTCATAAGTCAGTTGGTGATTTGTGAATTGAATTTATTTAATTCTTAAATCATTTGGTGATTTGTGAATTGAATTTATTTAATTCATAAGTCATTTGGTGATTTTTGAATTGAATTTATTTAATTCATAAGTCAGTTGGTGACTTGTGAATTAATTTTTTTTTAAATCATAAGACACCAACTTGCTTATGACTTAATGATTGTTCAATTCACAAACTCGCAACCTTGGTTAGCATAAGTTTCAATTTGTTAACATAGATTCAGTTTTTTTTTTATGTTTAAGTCGATTCATCTGAGTCTTCATCAATTATCATTTTTCGGTAACTTAGTGAAGTCTTACAAAATTTGTCGATAGCTTCCCAGTCGGGACCGTTTAGAGCATTTTTCACTTCTTCGGATGTCAAGCTTGGTTTCCCAAAGCAGCTCCTTCTGATGTCTTTAAATGCTGGGCATACTCCTATGAAATGAGAGGAATAGTTTAATAGTTTTTCAATAAAAAAGTCGAAAAATATTTAAATAAGAAATAAAAGTGAACAAAAAAATATTTTCTGAGAAATTTGATGTGGTTGAAAACTGCAAATATACCAAATAACATCAAAAAGCCGTACGACACATTGTGTGCGTACTTTTTGTAAAACGTACGACAACTTCTCCGACTCCGGCTCCGATTTTGCATTGTGTTCCAGCAGTAAGGCGGAAATTTTATATGTCCTACACTAAACTGATATCCAGGTTCACATACATAGATATCTCAAAAATATTTGCATTCTCTGCTTAGAAGTCAGCGAACCTCCTCTACGATCTATTGATTTCTCTTAAAAAGTAATTAGCAAGCCACTGCACACACTTCCTTCTAAAAATTGAAATAAACTTTGAAAGTCATCATCACAAATTTCCGTTAGTTTTCTTTAAAACTGGCGCGTATAATCTCGACAATATTCGCACTTAAACTGAAGAGAATTCTAAAAATAGGAACTATTCAAAGCTTTCTAGTCAGGGGTTTAGAAATGTTAATATTGTTGTAGCTTTAACTTTTAATTATAGTTTAAGCTATTATTAATCACACAACTTGGAGCTTAACCCAAAAAATCAAGTTAAAAGTATGTATATGAATCTAGCTTCAGCTATTTTTTGATAATATTTGAATTTGATGGCATTTGTGTTTGCTAAGTGTGAAAAAAAATAAAAATAAACTTTTAAAAGTGAGTCTGGGATTAGGTTATAAGGCCTATAACTTTATAAAGATGAAGTGTAACAGTTTAGGAATGAAACAAATATATTTGGGCGCTTAATTAACAAAAAATGAGTTTTAAACAAGCGAAGTAATATTTACCAATCGGAAAATATTAAAGTTAGTTATTCGTCAGCTATTTCAGAATCTCTCGTGTAGCGATTTGTGTTTTCGGGTTCAGTTAATCTTTCTATGATTCTGATATGAAAATGGGTCATCTTAGGTTAATATCTTTTTGACTTTAACGACCTGTTTTAGCTTCAATTTTGTGTTACTTTTTTCTAATTCCTTTGGTATCTCCTTGGAAATATGCTAGAACTTCTATGTAAAAGTTACTTGTTAGGAATAAACTATCGTAGCTTTCTAAACTTTAAGCAATTAGTTGAAAGTATTAAAAGTATTCTTTGTATTTGACATTGACAAATCACATTAAAATAAAGCTCGTTTTGAGTTTTCTGAGATTCGCCGAGTTTACCTCTACATGCGTGGGGTTGAATACGATTGACTATGCATTTTTAAATCTCGTTTAAAAAATCTCGCATTACGAAATCTCTTATATAGGGTCCGCCATCTAACGTTTTTTTTTCAACTAGTGCTTATTTCGGGAATGGTATAACACTTAGCTCATGTCTGATTTGACAGATAATTAGATTATCCTTCCGCCGAACAAATATGGTTGTGTATACCCTTGAACAACGCTGGGAAATATTGCCTGCGATCGACTTAGAAAAGATTCCGATTTTGCTAAAAAATCATCTTTTCAGATGAAGCTTGTTTTGATCTTGGCGGATATGTAAATAAGCAAAATTGTCGCATTTGGGGCACAGAAAACCCGCACGCATAAATTAAAAAGCCGATACGCCCAAAACGAGTCACTGTTTGGTGCAGATTTTGGTCCAGAGGCATAATTGGGCCATTTTTTTGAAAATGAGTAAGGAGTGCCCGTTCCAGTCAATGGCGATCGTTATCGGGCCGTGTTGAACGAATTTTTGTTCACAAATGGAGTAGGAGGATATTGGCAACATTTGATTTCAACAGGATGGCGCTACGTGCCACACAGCCGAAGCTACACTCGATGTTTTTATAGCAGTTAAGCAGCATTCACATGAGCGCGACCAACGAACGACGAATGAATTACAAAATGTGAGTTTATGTAGATACGTTTAAAGACATATTTCTACACAAAATCTTAACAAAACGATAGTAATATAGTTTCTATTTGATTTATCATGCATACTTTTACTTTTCAATATCATATATTAATAAATTTAAGAAAACAAATTTATTCGTCGTGTTTCGTTTCTGCCGTGCTTCCTTGTAGTAAGGGAAGAGCAGATCACGGAGAGTTGAAAATAAAAGACTTTAGATTTAATTTAAGTTTTATTTATTTGGTTTCTTTTCAGTAAAGGCCCGCTGTCTCAATGCGTGGCTGCGACCTTAGCTGTTAGTATTCTAATCTCAACTCTGCCATTCTTCCCATTTGGTTCTCTATTTATCAGTTTTCGTATTCTCTACTTTCATATACTTTACTTACCATCACCAAAACCAGGTCACTTTCATCGAGTTTACCACCAGGCCACACACCGTGGTCACAATTCTTCATTCATTGTTACGTAGAACATACCTAGACCTTTATGCCGATCGTATGGTGACCCACTCAAGTACTTCTGGGTGTGTCATCATCGATCGCAGATGGTAGGTTTCCTATTGCACATTGCACTTGACATACTCTATTGCATTGCAGTTGTTTGTTTACATTTCTGCATTCGCTACAACAGAGGCGCGCATATGGCGTCATTATGTAAGTATTGCAAAGTATTGTTCTATAATAAGAATGAAATGGAAATTATGCTTGGTCGGTGTTTTATTTCATGGTTCATTGGTTGGGTGCCCTTTCGATGGGAATTGGCTTTCAATGAATGGTGTTGAATGATTTATTTGGGGTTTGAGAATAGTTGTGGCTCGCGGGTCACAACATCCTCCCCCTCTTGAAAAAAGAAAATTCGTAGCCTAAAAAAAAAGGTTAGGAATTTTCGCAGAAACGCGTAGAGTTGAACCAAGTGCGAAGAAGTAGCAGTTTTACAATTTTCGTTTTTCTTCTTATAGACAATTTATGTAAGTATATTTTTTTTTTTTTTTTTTTTTTTGTTTACAATTGACAATGATTCGTTTATATTTCTTATGATTGCTAATATATATATATTTTTTATAAGTACATTTTCAATTTAGTAGATGTAGGTATAAATCTTTTTGTATTGCTATAAGCAATTTTTGTTTTTTTTTTCTTTTACTGTTCTATGATTACCTATAAGTATCAAATGCGCATATTTTATTTATATTTTAAAATAAAAAATAAAAATATTTTATTATACCTATATTTTTTCTATTTATATGTTAATGTATCCATTAAATAATATTTATGTTTTGTTTTTATACGTGTATAATGTTTTTTTTTTTTTTTTTTCAATATAATTTTAATGATATAATATATGATGATAATATAATTTTTTTTTTCAATTGCTTAACACGAAAATTGGTATATCGTTTTCTTTATTGTTTACTTGGACAATTTTACCCTTTTCTAAATTTGTTGTTTTCTCATGTTTTAATCTGTACGTTTTGTATTGTCTGTAGCAAAGTGATATTAAAAGAATGGTGAAGATTAAATATATAACTGTATAGTGATGTAAGTCATGCTTGTCTATTGTTAAGAATGGTGTTAGTTCTCTATTTTTTTGAAATTGTATATTCTTGGAGAGAAGTTTTAGTTCATCGCGACTAGAATATTTAACAAATGTAACTTCGGGTTTTGCTTCATTTTTCGGGTAATTGTCTCTAATTTCTGAAATATTTAAGGCAGGAATGAAGGAGTTATACACAAAAGTGGATTTTTCGTTTTTTGACCGTATAGTGAGATCTTTTGATTTTAGGAAACAGTTTCCGGAAAGTACTAAGATAGCTGTTCCTTCTAGAGTATGTGTTACGACAGTATCTTGGCATATTTCGTCTACTATATATTTTCCTAAAGTAGAAAATAGCCAAGTATTGGGTTGGGATACTTGTATCCAAACAGTTGAAATGTTTGATTCTTTTATTTCACAAGAAGTCGGGAAAGATTGGGTTCTTTGCAAAAGTTGGATTTCGCATTGAGGGCTATTGGTATTTGTGTTAAATAATGGATGTGTCATTTCGCACAAAAAATTGTTATCTAAATTTTTACAATGACTCAATTCTTCACTTTCTATGTTATAGTAGTGTTCTTTTTTGTAATCAATGATGAGATATTTTGAAGTCGGTTGTACAAATACAAGTTTGTTATTAAAACGGGTAGGTAGAGGGATAACTTTATATAGTTGGAAATTTTCTCTAAAGGGAAGTGGAATTTTAAATTCATAAATTACTTTTTCTTTTCTAATTGTTGCACTCATACTGCTTATTTCATAGAGTGGCAGAATGTCATTCTCGTTTCCCAAGTATGGTAACTGCAGATCATTTGGGAGTTCCTGTTTTATTTTAAGCAAAACATTTTTTAACTGATCCGGTGTAATGATGGTCGGATGCGGTGTGCCGTTTTTCGCGTTTACTAGGATATCGAGAATGTCAGAAATAGTATTTTGGTATCTAATGATGAGGAGTGTTAAAAGTGAAGTGAGAGATTCTATCTTTAATATCGTAGATTGATCTGAGGTTTGATTAATGAGCCCGTCAACTGCGTCTTTCACATCCCCGATTTTTGAATTTATAGCTTTAAATTGAGATTCTATGGTCATTTCTGATTTGTTAAACATATTGGTTGTTGTTTCTATTATAAGTGTTTGATTTTTCACGAGTTCTAAGAGGTAGTTCTCATTATATCTAAGTTTTTCTATTTGCTTGTCGTAAAACTTAGCGTCATCTTCATCCAGTGTTCCAAACAAAGATTTACTAATCGTTCCTATAACGTTCACCAACGCCCTTTTGTTTCTAGGTTTAGGCTTGGATTGTATTAAGCTAAATTTTAACCTTATATCGTCCATTAGGTGCGATACTTCCGCTACTGCCTAACACTAGTAGTTGTTATTTTCATTGGGACGGGTGGATTTTTCCTACTCTTATTCCGTTGACATGATGTACATTTACTTACATGATTTTGTACGTCTGTTTTCATGTTTGGCCAGGTATACTTTGCCTTCAGACGGTTGTACATTCGTGAAACACCTTGGTGTCCTCCGAAAGGGGAATCATGGTATTCGGATAAAATTTTCGCGATTGTGTCTGAGTCATTCAAGGAAATCCTTTCATCGATATGTAAATATATGTCTAATGTCATATCTTCGAAAACTTTATTTAATATACTTTTGAAGGTATGCCTAACTTGGTTATCTGGGATAGGTAATGAAAAGGAAATAGTTTGTTCGTCTTTAATTTGTTCTTTAATCGTTTGGAGACTTTTTTCAGTTATTTCCTCGTCCTTCGTTTCTCTGAACGGTAAAGGTAGAGTAACTACCATTAGAGAATCATACACTTTTACTTTTCCTATAGGGGGTTTTGTAAAATTTTGTATTCTTTTTGCTAGGGATTGCTCATCTGTTGAGTCTATTAATGGTAGAATTATAATTTTGCGGTTTGAATTTTTATTTATGTATATGGACTCGAATTTTTCAATTACATTGTATTTTGGTCTTGAGTTATCAATAGGTGCTGTATTTACATTACTTTGAATGTTATTTTCATTTAATCTTTGTTTTTGGCCTCGAGTTACCACCATTACTTTATTTTCTTTATTTTCTTCCGATTCACCTATGTTTCGGCTTAAAGCATCTGCGTTTAGATTTATTTTCCCCGGTTTATGTTTAATTGTATATTCATATTCAGATAATAAAATTTTCCATCTTGCTAGTCTGGACATAGGATCTGTGCGAGAAAACAACCATTGCAGAGGCTTGTGATCAGTGCAAATAGTGAAGGGTTTACCGTAAAGGTAGGGACGAAACTGTTGTATACCATAAACGATTGCTAGTAGTTCCTTTTCTGTTGTATTGTATATTTGAATTCAGTATCATTCAGTGTTCTACTTGCAAAAGATATCGGCTTATCTTGTCCGATGGGACCCTGTGACAGAATAGCTCCTATTCCGACATCGCTAGCATCTGTGGTGACAATAAACTCTTCTTTGAAATTGGGGTAAGCTAAAACTGGGGGGTTTATTAGTTTGTTTTTCAGATCTCTGAAAGCTTCATCGCAGAAGGCATCCCATTTAAAAACGCAATTTTTCTTTAGCAGCTGGGTAAGAGGTTTTGCTATAGTAGAAAAGTTTTCTATAAACTTCCTGTAATAGCCAACGAAACCAAGAAAAGATTTTATACCCTTAGCATTTTTAGGTGTAGGATATGTTCTGACGGCTTTAATTTTTTCTGGATCTGGTTTTAGTCCATCTTCAGAAATAAGATGTCCCAGATACATGAGTTCGTGCTTAAGAAAATTGCACTTCTCTGGTTGCAGTTTCAGATTATGTGTACTTAATTGATTGAGGACTTTCCTAAGCTTGGAGTTATGATCTTTAAGGTCGTACCCGTAAAGAACTATATCGTCCATATAGACAAAGCAATCGAACCCTTGTAAACCAGTGAGGACTGTGTTCATCAGGCGTTGGAAGGTTGCAGGAGCATTTTTTAACCCAAATGGCATCCGATTATATTCATAGTGTCCAAACGGAGTGCTAAATGCAGTCTTGCATCGATCTTTCTTGTCCATCAGGATTTGGTGAAACCCTTTAGCCAAATCCAAAGTGCTGAAATATTTAGCTCTACCCAATTGATCAAAAATATCGCTAATATTTGGTAATGGGTAAGCATCGCCGACGGTTAAGTCATTCAGTTTCCTGAAATCTACAACCACCCTCCAACGTTTGCTTCCATCACTTCCGGGTTTCTTCGGAACGAGGAGCAAGGGTGAGTTCCAGGGACTCGAGCTTGGCCGCACGATGTCATCGTCTAACATCTCCTGCACCTGTTTATGGATTTCTTCCTTTTGGCTTTCTGGGAGTCGGTAGGGTTTTATGTAGAGGGGGGCTTTACTTTCGTCAGTACTGACTTTATGAGTGATGGAGTCGGTATTGGTGAGGTGATCTCCCTCCAAATAAAACAGATCGTTGTACTCCCTACAAATCTTGAGGATCGATTCCTTCTCTTCGATGTTACAATGGTCTAATACTAACATGGATTCTAATTTTTCCATACGTTTTTCAATTTTGCAGTGGAAATTACTTGTATCAGCTTGGTCGTACTGATCTAAGTTATCCCAATTCAAATGTTTATTATATATCTCTATGGGTTTTTCCGTTTCTAGGGTGTTCATTGCTAGTACTTTTATCTTATTGTTTTCTGGTCTAGCAATGGTTTCACCTATATAAACGCCTGGGGAAATTTGTTGTTTCCTAACAACAATGTCCTTGAGACTATTACCATGTTCAGTAAACGGGATTTCAATCATTTGTTGACTACGGGGGGGAAGGGTTATTATTGAATTAATAGAACTTTTAATATTGATACTTTTGGATGTATCCTCCTTTAAATTTGTTTCAATTTTTGCTTCAGTTTCCTTGCTCTTTTGGCTTTTGTTTTCTGAAGTTTTTTTATTTTTAATGTCTGCTTCAGTTTCCTCGCTTTTTTTGCTTTTGTTTTCTGAAGTCCTATTGTTTACTCTACCTGCTACGTCCTCTGCCGGTGTAGTCTTATGGGTAGTTTTTTCTTCTACTTTTAACGGAGAAGGTGATGATTCTCTGCCGCTGGAATCAGTATCCATTTTTTGCTTATTGGATTTTTGGTTGATGGTGGCTTCATTGGATTTTAGAACAGAATTGTTCTCCTCCGCCTTTTCATCACCTTTTGTTTCCAAGTCATAGCCCGTAGGCACCGCCTCGTGAGGGGTAGCTTTGTTGGTACCTTTTTCAGCTACAGAGTCATCACTTAAACTCATCTCGTTAATTTCTAATACCCTTTTTTTGTAATTTACCTTACATCTGTGTTTACTGAGGAAGTCGTTTCCCAGTATACCATCGTAGGTTAGATTAATTCTTTCCGTTAAAACTTGGAAAGGGTGTTTTAAAGAAAGATTCTCCTTTTCGTTTACTACAAAAGAACCTGTTATCTCTCCTAGAGTGAAAGTCGTGCTACCCGAAATCGTGGATAGAGATAAAGAGCAGGTTTTATTTAGATTCGCATCTGCCCCTGGTCTGTATTTAAACAGGCTAATTTCCGCCCCAGTGTCGACTAGGAACGTGGAGTATTTCCTGTTAGAGGGCCGAAATTGAATTCGCACAACTGGTTCGTCGAATTCTGGGCAAAGCGAAACTGTAATGCTTTTAGTATCTAATTTGGACAGTCGACCTTCGCATCCATTCGGGAGGGATGGCCGATGTCTTCCTCCCGAACACATTCGTTTCCCGAATCATGTTGGTAGGGATAAAAATCTTCACCCGATTGCCAGTTTCTGTATCTTGGTCGGGCGTTGTACTGTCGTACATTGCTAGTAGAATGGGTTTTGTTGTTGTTGTTCGGATTATCCTTAAACGGGTTAGACGTGTTCGAGGTTCCCTGACCTGTCTGCAACCGTTTAAGTCTACATTCCGATTCACGGTGATTGTTCTTTTTGCAATAATTGCACACGATCGATTCTCGCTTTTTTTGATTTGAGGAGTTGGAGTTGGAATTTCTATTTGGGTTACTGTAGCAGGCTTCCCTAGAATGGCCTACTCTGTTGCAGATCTGACATGTTGGACTAGACGTTTGGGAGAAATTTGAATATGAGCGGCCCTGGTTGATCGATGTGGAAGGGGCAACTCGTTCCAACCTATTCGAATGTTCCTCAGCATATGCGATGGATCTTTTTAAATCCGACTCCCCATGTGCTTGAACCATGAATCTGAGGTTTTGATTCTTCAGACCATCCTCAAAGGTTTGGATTGCTAGTTTGTCATTCTCTTTAAATAAGAAAGTAACAACTGCCTCTTCTGTGGAACTAGCGTACGTAGCAGAGTTCAGAGAGTTGAGAAGCTGGCTTATGCGATCGCCAAACTCCTTAACCGACTCTCTCGTTCTCTGACGAGCAGCCAGTAGTTCATTCTGAGCGGAGGATCTTGATTTCACCACCGTATATTCCTTTTTTAGGAGAGAATGTAATTCCTCCCACTTGTTCACTGTTTTGAACTGAATAAATTCAAAAGCTGGACCTTCGAGTCTAGTTTTCACTAGGCTTAGGAACAATTTTTGTTCAGTGTCTGTTTTAACAGACTTAAACAATATGTCCCCGCAGGCCAAAAATTTTGCTAGGTCTCCCGGTTTCCCGTTAAATACCGGTACTATTGTGAGTATGTCGTTTAGACTGATCTTATACTCTGGGTTAGTCATTTTATTGAAAAAATGGAAAGGCAACTCCTCGAAAAATGAAGCTTTTAGAAATTGATTACGGGTAGTAATTTTGGAAGGTAACGATAATGACACTTATAAGAAAACCGACCGAGTTTAAACGCACTCGAAAACAAGGTATAAAGAATGGTAAAAAAAAATCCAAGCAAAAAGAAATAATTTGTAGATATAATGTATGTAGTGACTTATATAAATTGAAAAATATTAATAAAGGAAATTTTGATGCACGAAAAAAAAATTTCTATTTGTATTTATTTGTATTTATGAAAATATGGTTTTGACTAAATTAATAGTAGTGATTTTTTTCTTACTAATGTGATTTCTATTTGCTGATGTTGATTTTGTTGATTTTGTTGATTTTGCTGATTTTGTTGATGATATTGATGAAGGCGGGTGTTGTCTTGTTTTGTTGATGTTGATGATGATGGTGATGATGATGTCTTCAGATGTTGTTGATGTGTAGTGCCAGGCAAGCTTCACGCCCTACAGTTGTTATAATTACAACCTGGTCTTTTTCACTGCCTACTGTCTGCCAAATGCTTGCGCTCTATAGCTAGCAAGGACTTACAATTGTAGGACTTCTAACACTTTTTTTTTTTCACTATTTTCACCCCTTTTTTTTTCGCTTATTGTCTCCCTTTTCCTTTTCCTTTTTTTTTTTTTTTTTTTTTTTTTTACTTTAAACTTTAAATTTTTTCTTTTAATCTTTTCACTTTTACACTTTTAAAATTTTCTGGTGTATAGCCCCAGAACGCATCAAGAGTCAGTATGTCTTGTTTTGGTAGTTATCCCACCGCTGCCACCAATGTTTCGTTTCTGCCGTGCTTCCTTGTAGTAAGGGAAGAGCAGATCACGGAGAGTTGAAAATAAAAGACTTTAGATTTAATTTAAGTTTTATTTATTTGGTTTCTTTTCAGTAAAGGCCCGCTGTCTCAATGCGTGGCTGCGACCTTAGCTGTTAGTATTCTAATCTCAACTCTGCCATTCTTCCCATTTGGTTCTCTATTTATCAGTTTTCGTATTCTCTACTTTCATATACTTTACTTACCATCACCAAAACCAGGTCACTTTCATCGAGTTTACCACCAGGCCACACACCGTGGTCACAATTCTTCATTCATTGTTACGTAGAACATACCTAGACCTTTATGCCGATCGTATGGTGACCCACTCAAGTACTTCTGGGTGTGTCATCATCGATCGCAGATGGTAGGTTTCCTATTGCACATTGCACTTGACATACTCTATTGCATTGCAGTTGTTTGTTTACATTTCTGCATTCGCTACAACAGAGGCGCGCATATGGCGTCATTATGTAAGTATTGCAAAGTATTGTTCTATAATAAGAATGAAATGGAAATTATGCTTGGTCGGTGTTTTATTTCATGGTTCATTGGTTGGGTGCCCTTTCGATGGGAATTGGCTTTCAATGAATGGTGTTGAATGATTTATTTGGGGTTTGAGAATAGTTGTGGCTCGCGGGTCACAACAGTCGCGAAAAAAATTGTAGTTGATACGAACTGTCAAACTTTATTCGCGTTCCACATTATCCACACTCGCAACGAATAAAATAATCGCGCGTACTTAACCTAAAAAAATCATTCTTGTTTTAGTTTCGGTGGTGAATGGTGTTCGGCTGTCAAACTTCATTCGCGACGAATTAAAAACTCTCATGTGAAAGAAATGTCAAAATCGACGAATATTCGTTGGTCGTTGGTCGTGCTCATGTGAATAGTGCTTTATTTGGCGGACTCTTCATCAAAATCTCGCATAATGATAGCCCCCAAAATTAAAATCTCTCAAACTAAAATCAAGCGTAATCGGCTGCGAGATTTTGATACAGCGAGAATTTAATACACTAGCGAGATTTCTAAAACAGCTAGATTTTGCTATGCTATATGGGCATATCCACAGTATTTTTAACTTTCATGTTACCACAGTATATTAAGCCTTAGAAATGAAATTGGCACTTTATAAGTGGATAGATTTTCGTATCATGACTTATTTCAATTATGTAACCTACTTGTGACTTGATTGGATTAAAATTTTTAATTAAAATTAATAAAAAATAGGCTTAAATATTGCAAATGTCAAGCGTACCAGATGCAAATTTATTAAATTTTATAAACAAAAAACATTTCAACGACCTTTGAAACAATTTAACATTATTAATATATAATTATTTATAATATACACTGATAGAAAAACCTCGAAAGAAAGGTGTGCTACCATTTAAAAAATAGTACAAAGCAATTAAATTAGAGTACCTCCGTTTTTACAAATATTAAAATCTGATCTTTTTCTCTATATAACTTTCTCAACGATCGATTCTGGTAGTATTTTATAGGCTAAAATTATTCTCTATCAATCAATAAATCAATTAAAATTTAATTGGATCATGTGCCTCTATTTAAAATTAAATAATGGCATTTTAAAGTTTAAAATTGAAAACGTGATTGGTATAAAATATGTGATTTTTTTAGCGGCACACCTATCGATAAGATCTTACAGCTAAATAAATGATTGTGAATGATAATTTTACGAATAATCAATAGTAAAAAAAAGCTGTTGATCTTAATTTTGAAATTTCAAAGTTTGTACGACAGTACAAAATCAAAATTTATTATGAAATGAGGGTTTTTCATTGAATGCTTTTCTTTGATCTAACGTACCGGATATTACGTGACGGATATTAACGATGTTTTAAAATGGATCACGTAAGTATTTTCTTATTATTTAGATGATAAACAATCAAGAAAATGTTTGTTTATAGATGTGCCTCAAAATAAAAAAAAATTCAATTGTTGAAAATGAAAGATTCTGTGGATATGCCTATATTTTAATAATTCGAGATTTTTAAATAAAAGATTTAAAAAATGCTAGATTTTGTGATGTGAGATTTAAAAAAAAAACGAAATTTCGTAACAAGAGATTTTAGATTTCGGCCAATCGTACCGCTTCCACATGCGTGGGGACTCAAGTACAAATATTTTGTTTACATTATGAAAACCCGAATATTAAAATTTTGGACATGTTTTTCAAATGAACTAATGTAACTTCAGTAGTTTCAGCTATAAGATGCATTTAAACATTTTCTTACAGCAGTATGGCTGAAGATTTTTGTTTTACATTTTCTATTTATTCCTTCCTTTTTGTGTTTTGTTCTTCGTTGTCAGTTATTGTTGTTGTTGTGTGCTGACGCATTTCTATAGAGCAATAAAGCAAGCGCCTGCCACATGGCAAGAATGGTTTTCTGAATTGATTTTCTTTTCATTCTATTTTTAATCGAATCAGTATTTTTAAAGGCATTAGTCACAGTCACATTACACTTGCTTCTAGCGAGAGCGCGCCACAGCCACAGCCACGAAAAATACGTGATATGTCAAAAATAGGATTGCTTGTCTTTTCTGTGTGATGAGGAGTAGACAAGGCGGACGCATCGACGACGACGTTTCGTTGTACACAATATTTATAAAAATGTATACCAAGCTTCTGTGACGCGCGCCACATCTTTATTTTTGTTATGCAAAAAAATTGATGCATGATGTCGAAAAACTTATTAAAAACCAACTAAGCGAGAGGGTTGAAGGACCTGTTTGATGTGAATATTATTTTTGTTTTCTGTTTTTTATTTGTATTTAATGATTCTTTCACTGTTTTGGTTAGATTAGTTTCTTAATCAATTAGCTGAGCTATATATATAATTATATTTATATTTGTTTAATCTTAATTTTGGAAGTGATTGATGTTGACTGATCAGATATAGTTTTGTATTGACATATTTTGTATGTCAATGTTTTATGGTCGATATTTATAATTAAGATAGTAAAATTCAATACAAGACACTTAATACGAAAAGTTGAGTCTTGGGTTCTTTTAATTTTAAATTGTAGTCTATTTTCTATTTGAATATATGTACATACATACCACAAGTTCTGATCAATGATTGAAGCTTTTAAAGAAAATACTGACGAGAAACTTAGTTCTTCCGTTTAAAAAAAATTCTAGATATGATTTCAATTCTAAAATTAATAAGTCATTGCTTTTTTATTTCTTATGAGTGATCTGTTACGAAGCGATGGTATACTTACAGAAAAGTGAAATATCAAAAATATATTATTGTTAAATATATCGTTTGTTTTATTCTTGTTCAATTTGTAGATTGTGTAATTTTATATACGAAAACATCAAAATGTTTTTCTTTCAGCGATCAGTAGAAAAATAAACATATTTTAAAAATTAGACAAACATTTAAATTTTTGTTATTTTGCTTTCTGGTGTTAAAGTAAGAGACTGTTGAAATCATATTATAATTTATTTGGTAATTATAATTCTTATAAGCGCTTCATTGAAACGGTTTTCAATGCGTATAGGAAATTCCCATGAAAATACACGGTTTTGAGGCATTTTTTGTTTGCTGTATGCAACATAGCCAAATAATTTTATGAGATAAGAAAATGTACCCAAAATTTGTAAGGGGGTCATCTACCTTCGCGCTCAAATTTCGGGGCTATCATTCAAAAAGGGATTGCAAAAAAACTACACATGATATTTGAAGAACATAAGCTATTTTTAATATTTGAAAATTTAACAAAATGGCAGCGATTTGAAAAAAAAAATGCATTTTTGGACCATGTTTTTCAATCTAAAAAAGATTGTAAAATTTAAAAAAAAGCTTGTGTCTAGTCCTAGCGAAATGTTTTGTGAATAAGTAACGCTTTACAGATTTGGGATATCTTCTCTAGTTTCGTCAAATCAACAGTTTTGAAAAACACTACTTTTGGGAAAACGCGTTTAAAGATAAATGTTACAATTAAATAGGCAGGCTCGATATCTCGTAAACCAGCATGCTTTCGATCAAGTCCCTCACAGAGCATGTTTTTAGTTATGTCTACTTTAGAAATATGCAAAAAAATCGATTTTTTTCAAACCGCGAAGGTAGACGGCCCCCTTAAGAATAGTTTAACAAAATGAAATACAAATTTTTAAACAAAAAATACCCAAACAAAAAGGGAGGCAATTCCCATAAAAACACTTACGTTTTTATTAAAACAACAGTGAATTATTGATCAGATAATTGTAATTGATTAAATCAATATTTTGTAGAGCCACTACTTGCTCTTACGACCGATATCATTCATCTTGGCCCATTGTTCAATTATTACTTTATACGACTGGCTAGTATTCTCCAGAGATTCTCTATATAGGATTTAAATCGGGACTTCAAAACGGCCATTCGAAAAATGTTATTTGTTTCTCCTTAAACAAGTCTCTCACCCGTCGAGAGACATGGATAGGAGCATTATCCTTCTTAAATATGAAGTCAGTTCAACCATAACTTCTTCTAACAACTCAGCATACATTCCTGAGTTTATCCTTTAAGGCACAAATGCAATTTCAGTCTTTCCATTTGAAGAAAAAACTGCCCAAACCATTACGCTGCTGCTACCGAAGTTGCGAGTCAATCTCACTTCTGTTTATGAAGGCGTTTGTCATGCCAATATGACTGAAATCCATCTGGACCATCCAAATTGAATTTTTGTTTCATCACTAAACAGAACTTTTCTCCACCTCTTGAGTCCAGCTTATGTGACTTTTATCAAAATTCAGCCTTGCTAACTTATGGGCTGCATCTAAAGGTGGCTTCTTATATCTTTTTTTTTGTATACTAGGTTGGAGTTGAAACAGGCAAATCAAGTTTGTCCTTAATTTGTGAAGCAAACGGCTTGTTTCTGATAGCTTCAAGTGATATCATTCGAAATTGACGGGAGCGTATCGGAATCCCGCTTTTTAAAATTCCATTTTTAAAAAATCCCGAAAAAAAAGTTTTAAAATCCCGAAAAAAAAGTTTTAAAATCCCGTCTTCTAAAATACCGATTTTTTGAAATCCCGTCTTTTAAAATCCCGCTTATTCAAAATCCCGATCAATTACAATCCCGCTTTTTAGAATCCCGTCAAATCCCGACAATCCCGTTTTTTTTTTTTACAAAATACGTGCATTAAACTGAATAACAATAAGAGTCAAAGGTTTGAATGTTAAATTACTTGACTAATATATAATAATTACAAATAAAACTATATATAATAATATCGTAATTTATTTTGTTTTTGCTGTACGTAAACAATCATTTTTGTTTACAACATTAATTCGTGCACTAACAAAATGCATCCTACAGCAAATCTACCTCTCGATAACGGTCTTACCACTATCGTTGGCTTATTAATTTTTAATTGGAGTATGTTGTTTTGTTTTAAAAGAATAATACTTTATTTTATATTTTTTTTGTTGATATATTATATTTGTCAAAGGTTACAATAAAATGAATTAAGAAAAATACCTCATTTTTTAATTAGGTTTAATTTTTTATAATTTCGATTTTGCAATCAAAACTAGTTGTTTAATTTTTAAAAAATCGCGCGATTTTTTAAAATTAAACAACTAGTTTTGTTTGCAAAATCGGGATAAAAAAAGGGGTTATAAAAAACGGGATTATAAGAAACGGGATTAGAAAAAGCGGGATTATAAAAAATCGGGATTATAAAAAGCAGGGTTATAAAAGACGGGATTTGAAAATCGGGATTTTAAGAAACGGGAATATAAAAACCGGGATATCGAACCCAACCCGAAATTGACGTGTTGTAAGCTTTTTATTTTGCGCGTGGTTGACAATTTTTCCACAAGTTTCACCTAACTTGAAAAGGTTATGAATAACTGTATTGGATCTCCTTATTTCTTTAGCGATTTCACGATCAAAAATGCCACAATCTTTGTATGCAGTGATTTTTGACCTTTCTTCCGCACTTAAAATTCTTCAACGCGGCATGATGAGATTGTGTAAAAAAAATTCTCCAAAATCAATTTTAAAGGCACGCAAAATGATTTCCTACCACTTTCAATAATGAATTCAAACATCTTTATGAAATAACCACTTTTAATTAGTCTATTTCAATACGAATTTCCGCCTTTAAACTTTACTTCTTATTTTATTCCGCAATCAAACACGAATAACGTTTCAAGGTGATACAAAAATGTTAAACAAATAACGGTTGTCTTCATTTTGGTTTAAAAGATCATTTTAGATGCAAAAGTAAAAATTGCTGCCATGTTTGCAGCCGGAGCAATGAGTTAGGCGTGGAAAGTTGCAGTGTTTTTATGGGAATTTCCTCTATTGTAGTTATTGGAACTTCAAGAATAAAAGAATTTGGAAAATATTGGGATTTGGATTGGATATTTTTTTTAGGGGAAATGGGATCTATCATTGCTTCTTATTATTAATGTTTCGATTATGATCGAAACCCAATTATTTTCAAAGTTTAAGTTTATCAAATTAGGTTAATAAATGAATCAAGGAAAATATATAAACACATTTTTGATGGACCTTTATGAGAGCTATTACTGAATACTGATGCCTTAGAGCTCAATTCCCCAATATTGTTTAGTATCGTATCAATAAATTATACAATAAATATAACAATTTCATTCGATCCCGCCCTGCTTTTTATTTCCTGGAGTAAGAAAAAAAAAATACTGATACAACTTGGAGGTTATTCGACTGCACTTGGCACATCATCATTATCATCGTAGGCGTGTGCTACACGGGTTGCTTCTTAAGTAATTTGATTGACCTATTTGGTGTCAATCGCTCAGCGATACAATTTCTTTTAACCAATTACATATTAAACCTACTCTCATTCAGAATGAATACAAATTTGAAGAACTGTAAGGCAGACAAGCCTTGTTGTATTCCCTCTTTGCCTTTGTTATTGGCATCGAATTAAGTGCAGTTTGAATTGCACGAATGGGCTGGCAGAAAATTGTTTTCGAGATGTTTCATCTTTTTTTTCTTCTTCAAGTTTTCAAGTTGATATATGTATGCGAGTTTAAAATGCATTTTGAAGCCGGAAGATAATGTTAACAAGAAAGAAACAATTGCAATGAGTTTATTGATGAATGTGAACTTTTTGGAATGCTGCCAATATACTTATATATGACTATAGATGGAAATCGTACATCTTCATTATATGTACTACACTTAGAAAATTGATAACGAAAAGCAATTAAGTTTGTTTTCTATAACTTAATTCATTTTGTTTATAATTTACCAGACGTTTGTTTCGTTTATTGTTTATTTCTAGGAAATTAAAAGAAATAAACTTTTTTTTTCAAATATGACTGAAGTGAAGATTTTTATTCCAATTATAGTAAAGTGTGATCAATTGAGACATGTTTTATTTTCATATTTTGACAGATCATGCAAAAACGTTGAAATATTTACATTTGTTTAAAAAAAAAAATTAGAAATCAATGAGCAATGTCTCTGATGTGGTGGTGTCGAGTCTTTGAGAAACATTCTATTAATGTTTAATGTTTTTTTTTTCTTTCCCATTTATATATCCAATTTTTTTTTAAATTTTTTCCTCTCATCTTTTCCACAAGTTTTATTTTCGAAAATGTTCGACTTTATTGATTTTATTTTTAAAATTCAAGACCAAAGTAAACATTTCAAAAGCATATCAAAAACTTTTCAAAAATGTTTGAAATGTTTTAAAAATATTTCTTTGGTGTACACACTTCTTCAAACTCTCAACTATTTATGTAATGACAAAGACGAAGGGGTCATCCAATTAATATTCCGGATTTTGGTTAGGACATTAAAAATAATTGTTCATATCATTTCTGCTAAAACCACGTATTGTTCAGCTGCATTTCATCAATTTCTGGACAGTAAAAGTGGGTTATCATAGATAAAAGCGTTCACGATAACTGCTTTGTTGATATCATTTTCGAAAAAGTATGGTGCGAAGACGTCACCAAACATTTAATCTTTTTGGAAGCAACTATCACTCTAAATTTTACAAATGCGGCAATTCAGCTTGGTAATACATAAGTCCACTTTGATGAAAGTCTTTCAATTATGCTGACCAACAAATAGCGAAGTTAACGCAATGCATTTTGGTTTGAATTCTTTATTTTAATGTGCTGCTCAATTATTGTACATTGCAAAACACTAGAATGATGCCACTAATTTTGCAATCGACTTTTATATCTGGTGGAAGTTTTTTACCCGAAAAAATATGAACAGGTACCAATAAAATTAGAGATAGATTTGAAGCGAGCGTTGGAATTCTTCAAGATCAAAAAATTAAATACTTAAAAAGGGTATACAAAATTGCTTTACTAGGATTCAAAATTTTAGACAAAATTAAAAAATTATTGAAATGTTTACATATTATTGTTTATTTATAACGTTTTTTTACATTATTAATGAGTACGAGGTGTGTTCAAAAAGTACCCGGAATTTTCGTTTTTTTCAAAAAAATATTTATTTATTCGTTTACATCGATGTGCTCCCCTTCAAAGTAGTCCCCCCCCCAGATATAATACACTTATGCCAGCGTTTTTTCCAATCTTCGAAGCACTGTTGATATTCAATTTTTGATATGTCCTTGAGCATTCTCAGCGATTCGGCCTTTATTTCTTCAATCGAGGAAAAACGCCATCCTTCCATGGGTCTCTTCAACTTTGGAAACAGGAAAAAGTCACAGGGAGCCATATCTGGTGAATATGGAGGTTGGGGCATGACTACGGTATTGTTTTTGGCCAAAAAATTACGAACAAGCAACGACGAGAGAGCAGGTGCGTTATCGTGGTGCAAAAGCCATGAATTGTTTTTCCATAAATCTGAAATCTGAGCGTTTTTTTCGGATTGCTTCACGCAAACGTCGCATAACTTCAAGGTAGTACTCCTTATTAACCGTACGACCTTGTGGTAAGAACTCTTGATGCACTATGCCATTATATTCGAAGAAAACAGTAAGTAAACCTTCACATTTGATCGAACTTGAAGTGCTTTTTTCGCTCTTGACATTGGATGCTTCCAGGTGGACGATTGTGCTTTTTTTTCGACATCATAACCGTACACCCATGTTTCATAACCAGTTATGACCCTTTCAAACAAACTTGGATCGTCGTTGACGTCATTTAACAGCTCTTGAGCGATGTTCATGCGATTGTTTTTTTGGTCAAAATTCAGGAGTTTCAGCAAAAATCGCCGAGCTCATAAAAACACGTCGAACCTTAGCAACTACCACAGACAAAGTAAACAGTGAATTTAGCTGAAAATTGCATCATACTTTAGGGGCATGTATACCAACACCATAAAAAAAAATGTTGACCTTCGAACTCTCCAGACCCGCGAAATTTAAAAATTCCGGGTACTTTTTGAACACACCTCGTATATCAGATATTTTTGGATATAACTCTAACCAATCATAGAAAATTTTGCCCATACATCACGAGTAGCCTTGATTAAGGTGTTCTGGTCTTCAAATTATCTGCCACCCTTATAAACTTAACGAGGTAAACCATGACCAAACGTTTTCAATTATGTTTCAATGAATATGATGGTTGCGGCAAATGTGCAAATCTAAGGCAGAATTCCAAAAATATTTTAACATTTTTTGGTCCAGCAAACATTTAAAGTTGTTCTCGTTCATAGGACAAAAGCTCGAAGTCGATAGTGCCATAGTAGGTTAGATCACCCCACACCATTAAACTTGATGTACGGCTGTGATATAGTTTGAACCAATTCAGTTGGCCAACTGTCGGATGCGCAGAGAGAGGATTTTAGAGAACAAAAATGATGCGCAAAATATTTAATGAGTAAATAATTTTCCTTAAATCTTACAGTGCCTAACTCAACTTTGTTTTTCTTCAAAATTAAAATGAGATGGAATGTATGAGTTTAATTTTTTTATTTGACTAATTTCAGCGAACTTATAACAAAAAATAAATAAATAAATATAAAAAATAAAATAAAAATAATATAAAAATGATATAAATAACAAAATAATATGTCGCTTTCATATTCGGTTGAAAAACCGTCACCTCGATTAATTATAATTGAATCCGAAATTGTGTCCCACATCAGGTCGTGAGAAAAGTATTCTTCCTCAGCTCTTATGGCTTTTTCACACACTTTCCGCCAATCTTCAGCCGTTTTTTTTTTTTGAAAATTCTTCCTCTGCAAATTTTTGAACATCTAATATCTTGAATGTTGTGTTTCGTGAGCCTACTCTTGCCTTGACAGTTGCCCAAATATTTTCAATGGGATTGAGATCTGGAAGGGTGGTAACCTCATGTCCCAGGCCGTGAATGATATCGTCAATCTTATGCTTTGGATTGTGTGTAGCTCGGTGTCGTTTTATTACTTTATACAGTTCCGGTTTCAACATCTGAATGGTATGCGGAGTATTGTTTTTGGTTGAAGGTTCCTCCAAGTTGTTCAAAACTTGTTCTTGGATCTTCAACCCAGTGCTACTGTCATCAGTCTAAGCCCGTGGTCTTGTATGTGAGCTATGAATATAGCTTTCGTCCAAATAAATTATGTCATATCCTTTTGTTCTCAATTCCCGGATTTTTCTCAGATATTTAACTCGCATGAGTTTAAAATCATTTCTCTCACAGAGAAGTTTCCGGTTGTTTTGGGTTCTTTTGTAACTAAAACCGTTTCTTCTAAGAATCCTGTTGAGAGAAGTAATACTTAAGTTAAGCTCCAGATCTTCCTGTACTCGTTGTCTCAACATTTTTAAGGATATCGTAATTTTGTCCTCCTGGTGGAAGTTGTGCATTATACGCCGAATAGCTGCGATGTCAAATTCGTCTATTCCAGTTTTCCATTTCGTACTTTTTTATTTGTTGTTCCTTAATATTCTTTCTGATTGAACGTTCAGAAATTCCAGTAGCTTCCACGGTTTGCGTGGTTGCACAACTCAGGATTTTCAAGAAACGAATTCTTTGCTTTTTCCAGTTTGTCATTATACCTTAACAACTATCTTAGGCGCCTGGCTTCCAATAGGTATATAATTTAAATACCTTAATACCCTCTGATGCAAATATTCATTCTTAAAAACTCGTAGGTAAAAATTATTCAAACTCGTAAACACTAATCTATCTACCCCACAGGTAAAAAAAAAAATAAATCAACTATACACTAACGCCATAAAATAAATTTAAACACAACGCCCCCGGAACCTTTTTGTTGCTAAGCCACAAATCATAAAACATAAAAATAAACAATAATCCCTTTTTTTGTCAATTAATCCTATGGCGCAGCTCGCAGGTAGTTTTTTATGTCTAACCCAATTGCATTTTGCAATAGACTTATTTTTTGTATTATAGGTGCACTGAAATTTGTCCCAATAATAAAAACAAAAATTATTAATTTTATCTTTTCGAAGTGAAGTTTACACCTACAATTTTTTTCTTTTTCTCTCACCAGAGATAGAATAGTTTTTCAGACATCAAGCTTTGAAAGAAAAATAAACCATGATCATAATATCGCAGCAGCGTCATTGGCAACAACGCCAGCATGTTCATCTTTTTTTTTTCTTTTTATAAGGGATTTGTCTGTCTCTTTCAGAATTAAAGAGTAAATCAGAGAAATTAAAAGAGACCTGCGCAGTAAAATGGAATTGGTTCAAGTTCAAGCTATTCCTTATCAAAATTAGCTCATGCTTTCTTTGATCATGGCAATAAAAGAGAAAAAAGTAAAAATCGTGAGTCGTGACCATCAAGGTAAAACTTTTTTCATCCCAAAATGACAACACTTTTCCATTCACTGCTCGAAGCAACGTGCTCTCTTGCAATAGTAATCCGATTCTTTTTTAGTTGTCTTTTCTGGACAGTAATAATTTTTTGTATTATCCTTTGAACCATTTTTATGATTGCTGATGATACTCCACTTTTGGCCATTATTTTAGTCCCTGGTAGAATGGAATGTGACGCAAGCCGTAGAACTAACCACTTTTCTCTTGATGTTGTTGCATTTCCCGTTTTTCTTTTTCCCATATTTTTGTAGATCACCAAGATGATTGCTTAAAACTGTCTTGCTTCTGTTAAATCTCTTGCTATTTCACGTCCGAAAGTCCTTAATCCTTGGAATCATCTGTTTTTGTTATTTCTGTAGCTCTCGAAAGTCTTTCCGGAAACCCATTTGCTATGAATTCGTAATGGGGGGATACATATATATTTTAGGGTAATAAAATAGTTTCCGGGTGCAAAACTTCCACCAGCTATAAAAAGCAAAAATCGTTTCTTAAGTAGGTCGTCTACCTTCGCGCTCAAATTTCGGGCCTATTATTCAAGGATAGATTGCGAAAAAACTACACATGATATTTGAACATTTTTTTTTAATTTGATTAGTCAATTCTGGAAGTTTAATCAAAAACTAAAAAAGGATGATTTTTAAATAAAATTTGCCCTTGACGCCTCGTTGAATGCACTACGGCCCTGTGCGACGGAGTAGAACGGCGGGCATGATACCTCAGCTTCAGAACCTTGAAACAATTAAACACGATTGGCAGAACTTACAATTCAATCAGCTATGCCAGGACCGTACAGCTTTCTTATCATTTTAGCGTTCAAGCAACTTTCGACTCTTTTTTTTCGACCAAAACATAGATCGATTCCTCTCGTCATTCGGAATAAAAGCCGGATGCGACACCTGCCTCTGAGCGACGACGTGAATAGGCAGGGCGGGGCCGGGTTTGAGAATATCTCGTAAACCAGCATGCTTTCGATCAAATCCTTCACAGAGCATGTTTTTAGTTATGTCTACATTAGAAATATGCAAACAAAAATCGATTTTTTTCAAACAGCAAAGGTAGACGACCACCTTAGATGTGTGGCCTCATCCTAGTGGTGGGCAGTGTCCAGTGTATATATGTATGTACATATGTCAATGGTTTAATTTATCAAAGACTTAAAAAAGAGCAATGTCAAAAAGTAACTTGACTTTAATATGTTACTCACAATTAAACAAATTAACGTTTTTTAATTAATGTATAAATAAAAATTAAAGGAATCAAAACAAAATAAAAAGACTCAAATCCCCTAGAAATTGGTGCCTTTTTTGAATACCCCTGGATACTCGAATGGCTTTTAAAAAGATTTTTGTAAAAGGTTCACCTAACCATTTTTTGTATATAGTTTAAATATTTACTAAAATTATTATAAACAAAAAAAACAAATCCTTATATTTATCTTTACTACATATGTTTCGCAAATAAAAATGAAATATTAAATAAAAATAGCTTACCCACTTTTTATCCGTTGTCATTGTACCTTCAGAGTACCAACTATTAATAAAACTATTAGGAACTATTTTTTTCTTGTTATTCCTTTTTCCAGACATATTGTTCCTCGTGTAGATTTATAACACTCAAAATAGAAAAGCTTTTAAATAAAAAAAGGAAATATTGTAGCATGTCCTTGTCCACTTATCGATTTTCTCTCAACTATTTAAACTGACTATATATGTATGTACATAGCTTGTACATTGTACATTATATTTGTATACAAATAATTTGCTTTTGTTGTCTGTGCAATTTTTCTCAGCAATTTTTACCTATTATATTATTTTTTTATTCGGTTGGTTTATTTAGTACAGGAACAGACAGATTAATGACGCATTTAATATGCATTTAATTACTTGTGATTAAGATAGAACTTGTAACAGTATTATGCATTATCATAAACAAAATAACCTTGACTTCTTATTCTTAATAATTAACATAATGATAATGAAAGAGGACAAACAATAATAATAAATTTAGTTAAGAATGAAATAGACTGCGATTAATCAATTTTGAAAAAAAAGAGAAATATGCACTTTCTTGAATCCTTGTCTTTATGTCTATAAATTAATTGATTAAATTAGCTATTTCTTATTATACAGGTTGATTCGCATTGTGATGCGTTTAATAGTCTTTGTTAGATAATACAAACAATTTACTTTAAATAGAAACTTTTATAGGAACAATTTAATTATTCCAAAAACTTGAAAGTAATAGAAGAAAAACATTGATGAAAATATCATACTAAAATATATATTATATCTAATTTAATCAATAAATAGAAATTTATTCAAAAATAAGTTATACACTCCGCTTCAACTGAATATGCACACAAATTTTTGAAAATGCTTTTAAAAAAATCCCAAAAATCCCTCACGATGTTTCAAATAAGATAATAATCTAAAAACAACCACCAGTTATTCTTTCGCCCATTTGCAAAGCTTTCTACTAGGAAAAATTGAACATTTTTTTAAGTCAACTAAATATGTTTTTGTTAAATTTGGAAGTAGATAAATACACTTTTACTCTTGATCGTTTCGCAAATAATTTCTGGTATGAATTTTACAGCCTTCTGATATAGTTCAACAAAATCTGCTTCTCGCTAACTTAATTACAGATTATTATTTTGGATTCTTTGTCTTCAAACTGACTACCACCCTCATTAAATGTGGATACTAACAACCTTAAGTATATTTAATAATGTTTAGACCAGGACTTGCTCCTCTTTCCAAGCTTTTATTATGCGCACCAAGTAAATAGGCGCGTTATCATGTTGGTAGGCCAATTTTACGAGTCAAAAAATGTTAGAATTTTTTAAAAAATTCTTTCCAAGATTCCCTTTAACCAAGCTGCAGTAATTTTTGATTTAACGATTTCAATGTCAACTGTTCCGTAATAAATGACAGCTCTTCATATCACAACACGGCTCTAATGAAGCTTTAAAAACGATTTTATTTTATCAAATCGTGAAAAAAAATGTTGACGCATCAGGGCCATCGATATTATTAAACCACGTAATACCATTCATTTTCTAACTTATTTGTGTTTTGAAAAACTCTACTCGCATAGATTTTCGTTGTTCGTCAAAAAGCATGTTTCTAATGTTTAATTCGTTTAACTCGTCTCGAATTTTCATAACTCCTAAGACTGTTGATAGGCTTGCGTTTACGCCATTTTTTTTTTTAATTTTTGCCCCAGAATCATCAAGAATCCGATTGCTCGTCTTTAAGCTGCTGTTTTTTTTTTACCTCCCTTTATGTTTTATCTGTACGAATGTTAATTTTTTAAGTAAGAATGAAAGCCTTAAAGACTTTTTAAAATTTTAAATCAGATATTGAATTTCACTGAAAACACTAAAAGTGTTGTTTTAATCTAAAGCTCAATTGAATTGTCGTTGTACCTATTCATTTGACTCAAAAAAAAAAAAGATCAAGCATCAACAACCCGCAATATTTTGAAAAAAATGTCAAAACAGATAATAATAAGACTTTTGCAGTGTATTAACCAAAACAAAGATAGATTGGCCATGGACTTTTGATGTTAAAACCCTTTTCTTTAGCACTATTAATAATTTATTCAATTTTGAGCACCCTTTGCTTAGGAATGAAACTAGTGAAGTTGGTCTAAATATAGTTTTTGTGTTACAAACGTTGCTGTGCTGAACCTGGTAAAGCAAGATCGTAAAAGAAATTCAGAAACTATAAAAATCAGTACCACCCTAATAAACATTTATATTTATTCATGTTGTACGTAGTCGTGCCATGAATACTGTTACAAAACTTCAAGACCTTGTTGGCCAAAACATTCATTTGATATAAAATGGTTATCTTATTTTTCTAAATATTTAAAGAAAATAGAATCTCAATAATTGAATACCATTAAGGTAAGGAATAAGTCCTGGCGAAATTTTCTCGTTTTAAAAACCACTGAGAACCTCAATATTGTTCAGGAATCGGGTTCTTCTCCAGTTTCCCATATCTTCAAGAGAAGACGACTAGCCCAAAAAGTAGTTGTCTGCGCGTTGCCCACATTTGCACTCTTATGAAACAGTTCGAGAACGAATACCACTAAAACCACTTTGGAAGAAAAAAAATAATGTCCACAGAATTGGATATATTCACCAGATCCATTTCAATACTGATTAGAGATCATCTACACATAAAGGACTATCGACGCTCTACAGATCACATATGTTAACACCTCGACTGCAAAAATGTATCGTGGGAAGAGTCAAAAGGTTTTTACTGTGGGACGCTAGAAATGACCATGAAATAATTTTTTTTTTTTTTCGAATGAAAAGATTTTTAACGTTGAAGAAGTTTAAAACAAAGAAAATGATACAATTTATACGACATCATCATATTAAACTAAAACTATCATTCTAAAGCCTAGTACGCAGCTGAAGTGAAACGAATTTTTTCGGGGGTCTCCAAGTCCAGAGCGAAATGAAAACAAAAACCACAGCGGAAAAATATTTGTGGAGAGTTCTGTCTGGAAGTTGAAGTTCACTGCTTGTCTCATAGAGAAATATATCTACAATATAAAATATATAAATAAATATAAATATACATATATATAAATATATTTCTCTATGGCTTGTCTTCATCACTTCTTGCACATCACCAATAACATCCTGAGTTTCCGATTCAGAAATGCAATAATGGAACACATTAGAAAAATCCATTTTATTTTAAATTTTAAATCAAAGATAAATCCAAATCAAAACACCGAAAGTCACGAGTAAACAATTTGTTTCAATTTTAATTTGTAAACAATTTTTTTCAATAAATAAATTAAACGTCAAAATTTCGCAAGCAATTAATATACCGGGCAATTAAATTGAGAACGAAAAGAGTGGAGAATTGTACTAAGAAATTTAGTACAGCTATCCACTAAAATGACACATTTCGTCGTTCAGCAGCATACTGAAAAACGAAAAGCACAGCGAAATTTTTCGTTTATGATTTTGACATGTCATTTTTGTATGGGAAATTTCGTTTCGCATCAGCAGCGTACTAGGCTTAAGGGTCAAAATTAACCATCACTACCCTTCTGTAATGATTTGACTGAAAGTCTCACTACAAAGTGTCACATAAAGCAAGTTTTTGGAGAAAAATGTGAAAACGGTTGGCAAGTTTTGCTATATGGAAGTGGAAGAGGGTTTGGTAAATTGTTTAACAAATACCCTTTTCAATGAAGATTCTAGTGAGACAAACAAAGCCAAGACAACACAAAATTTCCTTATGGTCAAAATAGTAGGTTTTGAAGAAGCTTAAAATTGGCTCTTGGGAAGTGTCTATTTTAATCCCTAAGTTTATTTTTTGCGGTCAGAATTTGAGAGCGTGCCTCTCAGGTTTCTTACAGGAATTTTTATCCTCTTAAGATAGAGTTAACTAAAGCAGTGTCAAAAATATCAACAGAAACGGAGCGTGGCACTATAGTTTGATGGCCACAGCCTTTAAGGGCTTTCATTAAAGCTAATTTCAGTCATTTTGAGTAAAACTATTTTCTTAATTAACTAATATTATGAACAAATAAATGAAACAACAATGAATAGAAAATATTATACAATTCTTATCTTATTGTATGTATGTAACAGAACTTATGGCCCGACTATTTGTAATCTTTTGGCTAAACTAAAAAAAAGTATAAGTTGGTATGTAGAAACATTTGTTTGCTCCACCACATGAATTTAAAGATCAAAATAATTCTAATAAAATTTAGTTTTATTTCATATTCGCCGATTTTAAGTTCAAAGAAAACTATGAGTAGGTATTCTATTTTACTGTCAAAATGACAGACAATTATTTTTTTAAATTTATTATATCTCAACTAAGAAAAAAATCAAGCTTTAATATTTATGGATATTTTACACATTTATTTACTATTGTCAAATAAATATGTACATGTGTATGTATAGGTCAACAAATTTGTTTTAAAAACTTTTTTTATCGATTTTAATTTTTTTTTTGTTTCACTACTATAAAAAAAATTTCTAAGTAGCTAGTCATACAAAAATAAATAAAAGAATTTTTGATTGAAGCAAGTGAAGTACTACTTAAATAATAATTACAGCTGTGGACAACTAATTAGAAACATTACTTGCTTCTCATTTCCACATTCACTTTGTCATGTGTGACTAGAATAGCGGTATCCTAAATGGTGTCATGTAAGCGTTATTAAATAATTGTTTGAAAAAGCATCATTTGTGCATAAGTCTTTGCATCGTACGCAACAAAATCAAGGTAGACTGTAAAAAGTGTTCGTTTCAACTGGTCAACTAATTAGAAACAGTTTAATTAGATTTGATTTGGGTGAAATAAAAATAATATTTTGTTTTTGCATTGGTAAGTATAAGAATTCTGAATTGTCTGCAAACGTTTTTAAAGAATACATTTTTAAATTTTGGAGGTAATTGCAATGGGAAAATTAAAGAGTTGTGATCCTCCTACAAGGAAAGCGATTCTTGAGCTTTGGAAGCTTAAAATGTCTTATAGAGCAATTGCATCTCAAATGAACTGTTCTGTAAAGAAAGTTTTCAATGTAATTAAGCATTTTCAAAACTTCGGGACTGCTGAAAGTGTACCTCGTAAAAAATGGGCCCGTAAAACAAGCTGCCAATTGAATCGAGTAATTAGTAGGCTGGCCAAAAAAGACCCAAAAATAAGCTCCACAGAGATACAACGCCAACTCTCGGTTGCATTCGATGTCCCGATAGGCCCACGCACAATCAGAAGAAGATTGGTGGAAGTTGGGTAATATTAGTAACCGCAAGGCAACGCAGACTAAGAATATAGTTCGCAAGATCACACGCCAACTGGACAACAAACGAATGGAAGTACATAGTGTGGAGTGACGAAACTAAAATAAATAGAATGGGCCTAGATGGTGCACCATATGTCCGAAGGCCAAAAGGAACAGCGTTCCACCCTAAATAACGTTTGGGGTTGTTTCTCGTGGTGTGGAGTCGGCCCAATCCATCGAATCGATGGAACGCTGACAGCCGTTAAATACATTGACATTCTTAAGGAACGATTAGTGAATTGGGCCGGTGAAAACATGTCAGTAGTATGGAAGTTTCAGCAAGACGACGACCCCAAGCACACTGCTGGAATTACAAAACAGTTCTTTAGGGACCAATCGATAACAGTTCTGGAATGGGCATCATCAAGTGCAGACCTAAATCCGATAGAGCATCTTTTTGCCGATGTTAAAAAAGCTGTTGCTCTAAAAAATAACACCAACAATTATGTTCTTTTTACGAATATCAAAGCTGCTTGGAAGGCTATACCCGTAGAGCGGTACAGGCGGCTTATTTCATCAATCGAACGAAGATGTCGGGAAGTTTTGAAGCAAAAAGGCTTCGCAACAAGGTATTTAAGATAAATGTAAGGTAAATGATATTATAAAGTTATAAATTTTATAATAAGATATGATTTTTCTCTTTGTTTCTAATTAGTTGTCCACCAATGAAAGCTGTGTTTTTCGCAGAAACTGCCATATGAAATAATTGTTATGTTTGGGAAACATTGTTTTAAGTTTAAAAAATATGTTTTGAAAACAAATTATTTTTTCACAAAAAAAAAAAACAAAAATACAGATACTGCTTTAAAAGTGAATTCAATTTGTGTTTCTAATTAGTTGTCCACAACTGTATGTACTTGTTTAGGTATATTTATATTTTATTTTTGAACACTAATACATATTACTTAAAAGTAAGCATTATAGATTTTATGACATAAGTTTCAATGGGATTAGCAAAAATATTTTGCTATTTTACGATTTGAATAAAAGTTTGAAATGACGTAAGGCCAAATATAAAGTACATACATACCAGGACAAATGTATATATGTAGTTGGCCTTATTCCATTTATCATGTGAGAAAAAAAGGACAAAAAAAACAATAACAAAAACGACTGCAGATTATTTTTGTAATCCAATAAAATAAAAAAAGTGCGTATACGCCCGAGTGTACTTTTTTAGTCTTTTTTTTTGTTTAAAGAGGACAAAACTTGGCAATAGCATATGTAATTATATGTTATGCTAACTTACTTACTTAAAGTTCATAAGACCTATGAAGTGGGTGATCCCTAGCGGGACAAAGGGTCTCAACTACTCCTACGTGCCATCGTGTATAGTTTTAGGCGATGTGTTTAAGCTCTCTCCAGCGCCAAATCTCGACGATTCCTCCTAAACTGTTTTTTTTTCTCGTGCTCCTCGGTCTACTAAATCTTCTGCATTCTTCAGCGAGTGGATTCCACTGCATTGAATGTCCTGCAATGCAGTCATTACCTTTTCGAAGCGTGTGTTAATCCACTGCCACTTGCGCATTCATATAATAATCTCAATGGGTTTCTGACTCGTTATCCCTTACAGTTTTTCATTGGATGCACGATTGGGCCAACAAACAAGTAAGATGTTTCGAACTAACCTATTAATAACGGTCTGCAGTTTCCTAGTAATACTTCTAAAATACTAAAAGCTCTATACTTGTTCTTCTAATTGTTGTTCTGAGAGGATGAGTGAAGGTTCCGTGTTGATTCAGCCCCACGATTTTTGCTTCTCTCTCTAACTATATGAGATAGCAATATAGTTGCATGTTTCAGGTATGTTGTCGGAGTCTATCTTATTCATCCATTTCCTGTCAAGGCAGCACGCCACTGATAACCAATAGGAAAAGAATTAGTGACAGTAGGCACTTTTGGATCCATCATAAGTTGTCTTTATAATAGTGATGAGTTTATCCGGGATACCCCTCGTCCGGAAAGCAAGTCAGATAAACTCTCTGTTAACGCTAGCTGTCAGAAGTCTCCTCAATATCGATGAACAGCAAGTTAAGCGATGATGGATATTCACCGTACTGTTGTCTTACACGTTCTAAGACAATCGTCGATACAATAGGCGACTGCAGGCAAAAGACAAATGCGTCTCTAGTTTCCGCACTTCATCAGGTGTTCTTTTTTTGGAAGCTTAACACTAATTTCCTTTTTCCACTCTTCGGAAAGCGTTCAGGCACCCCTGTTGCTTCTATGATAATTAGATCAATCCGCTCGATGAACTTGGCAACTGCTTGCAACAATTTTGTGGGAACGGCATCTAGGACTTCCGCTTTGTTTCTTCAATGCTTTGATCGCGGTGCATGTCTCTCCCTTACTGGGGAGTGCGTCGGCGCGGCGCGGCGTGTATTCGGGAATTTTGTGCATCAGGAAACTCAAAAGTAGTCAGTCTAGTACCTTATGTCGCACCTATTTGCGGCTTCCTCTGCTTCTTGAGCCAAAGCTTCTCATGACTTACGCTACGTTACACCAGTTTCAATTTATTTTGTTTGACTTTAGATCAAGTTAAATATGAAGTTTGTTTTTGAATATAATTAAACAAGCAATTGATATCTTCGGTGTGGATTCGTTAATTATTTCCACAGAAAGTAATTTTGAGTTCCAAATCTTTTGTATGAATACTAATCAACAATTCCTCACCTTGATTCTCCTTATATTCTATGCTGAGATTATTTGTTTTAATTAGATTTAGAATAAATTTTATTTTCATACAAAATTTATTTTAACAAATGTGTAATGGTTACAAGTAGTTTTTGATCTGGTATAAAAACCATCGGTAAGCGATTTGGTTCAATATCTAAACAAAAATTTTAACTTATCTTCAATATATTTATTTGTTATGTAAATTGTAAAAACACTTATTATGCTCCATCTTTGCTTACCAAACTATCAAGTCCAACATTGCCCCTACTGTTTTACTGTTGGCTGTCACGCATGACAGATATAATTACCTACATATATTTATGAGCATAATATTACTTATATCTTTCTATCTATTTTAAGATACATTTTTAAAATCCCAATGAGTTGATATTTCAAGTGCCAAAAGCGCTTCATAAGTTGCAGTCCGTCACTTAGCAATTTTAATCCATTTATGTAAGCTGTTTAAATGCAATATAGTTATTAAAATATGTATATAGTCGCACCTAAACAAAAAATCAATAAAAGCATTTTCGAATATGTACAACTTCTCATGGTACTGCACAATTTTGCTATGGGCAAAGAAAAATACAATACAATTTTTTAAAATAAAATAAAACTCATAAAAAAGTTTATGGCCATGGCATTGACCTTATTGAAAAAATAATTGACTTCTGTTGGTGTTTCTTTTTCTTCATAAAATTGGTTTCGGGCATATGCTGGGCCAGTGGCGGCGAGGCATTGATTTATGAGCTACTTTATCTGGAAGTTCAATTTCAGTTTACTCTATCGATAACAGTCAAAATAACTCTCACTAGAAACAGTGAGCAATTTTAAAAAAAATATAAATTCTCAGTTAGAAGCCCTTAACTCAAGTGTTTAGAGTTTAAGGCTAATATTTAAATTTAATTTTTCTAAAAATCTTAAACAGCATTAGTCAATTTTGAATCCTTAAGTTCTGCTTTCACTAAACACTATCCAAAAATTTAAGCATTTTGACCGTATGTGTGCATTAAAAAAAAGACAATTTAGGTTAAATGTCTTGCACAATGAAACATGACAGCAGACACTTATGGTTTAAGTGCCTTGTTCATAAGTTTTAAAATTCGTCAGCAGCTAATGTGAATTATCACAATAAAAACAAATAATATTTCGAAAAACAATTTTCATTCACTGAATCTAAAATACGACTTATAAGAATGTGGTTTGAAAATGTACAAGTTGTTATTTGCGTTAACAATGTTTCAAAAATAATGAATATCAACCAGGAATAGTAAGCTTTCAACACTTCTAAAATTGGTGGAAAATTTGAAATCCTGGGGCTTTGTTTTGCATACCCCTAATATTGAAAACATTGTGTCGGCTTGTACTACAGCAATGAAATGATAGGGTTAGGTTGAAGTGGCTGTCCGGGATGGAGTAGGATACACTTAGGCCAGTTGTTTTCCCATTGTGATACCACATGAATCTTGAGACATTCTTCTGATCTCAATGAAACCAATTGCGAGTTCTTTAACTAAAAGACTAGTAATGTTAGTATGTTTGAGATAGTTTAAATCGTTTTAGAGCTTGATCAGGGCAGGTACGGAGGAGAAGAATAATCGTTTTCTCCTCTTCCTCGTCCATACAGCTTCTGCATAAGTTATCTGAGAATACGAGTGTCCGGTTATGACACCCATTATCTAGCTTACATGTAATTTGCTTTGAGATGTCAAGCATCTTGAGTGCTTTGAATCTATAGGTAGGCCAGATGTTTTTCGTGGCCCTACAGGTGATAATGTTATTCCACCTGATGTTTGTTTTGTTTATATCACCTTATTTTATTTATACAACGAAAGACTTTTAAAACATCCGCATACATGGCACTTTGAATTTGAAAATACGTTGGGAATGCAATTGATAAATAATAAGAAAAAAAAGAGGACCGACATGGCTTCCTTGAGGCTCTCCCGAGGTAGCGGTGATAGATGAAGAGAGAATGTTATTAATACGAACATATTTAATACGATCCTTTAAGTATGAATCTATCCACTTTAAAAAGTGTAAACTTATTTTTTGTAACTTTATAAATAAATTAATCATATGATTAACTGATCAAATGCTTTAGAGAAACCCGTATACACAAAATGAAATTGATATCCTTTATCAAGTCCATTTAATACATCATTAGACAAAATTGTAAGGCTTGTGCTACCTGCAACAAAACCATAGCACAGAGAAATAATGCTTTTAAGAATTCGAGTTAATCTTTCATAAATTAACTTTTCAAAAAACTTAAAAGAGATTTAAGGAAATTAATTATTAGAAACGAAAACTACATAATCGGAGGTGACCTCAATTGTAGACATAGAGATTGGGGATGTATTCGTGCGAACTCGTGGGGAAATGTTCTTGCTAATTTGTCTTGTTTGTATCCGTTTTCGATATTGTTTCCGTTTAGTCCAACTTATTTTCCGTCTGGGTCGAGAGGTTCACCTTCCGTCCTTGATCTATTTCTAACAAATGTTCCCTCATTTTTCACTCAGCCCAAAACTATTAATGATTTAAATTCTGATCATATTCCAGTTTTTTGTAAAATGAACGAATCAGTAAAAACCAGTGAGCAATAATTTCTGGACTTTAAAAATGCTAATTGGAGTCGTTTCAAATCAGAAGTTAAGTCCAAGTTTAGGCCAATTCCAACTGATTTGAATGGAGTATCTTCAAAAGAAGATGTTGATTTTCATGTCGATTTTTTCTCAAACCAAGTTTTGGAAGCAGCGCAGACATGTGTACCAAAAAAAATCAAGAAACCATTTGTCATCAAAATGCCGGATTATATTTTAGCTTACATACGTATAAGGAATTCTTTTAAAAGACAATGGCAACGTTATCGCTTAGAAGAGTACCGCAATGAAGTTAAATTTTATAACAAAAAGATTGCGGAGGAAATAAGTAAATTTAGAAATAAAAATTGGAATGAGAAGCTTAGTAAGTTGGAAAAGAATGCTAAACCTTTTTGGAACATAGCAAAAATTATCAAAAATAAAAACAGACAAATACCTAACCTACAAAATAATGATGAAGTTGTTTATCAAAACTCAGATAAAGCCAACGTCTTTGCAACAACCTTTCTAAAAAATCATTGTGTATCTCAACACCTTAGTGATGATCCAACTAAAATGCTTGTAAGTGAAACAGCAAATACAGTTCACTCACAAATCACTGAAACTCCTACGGATCAGTATATATCCAGGGAGGATGTCAAATACATCGTTTCAAACTTAAAAGTAAAAAAATCTGATGGACTAGACAACATAAAAAACATATATCTTAAAAAACTACCAAAAGCAGGGCTTGAATTTCTTACATTTTTGATAAACGCGTGTCTAAAAATGCAATATTTTCCATTGAATTGGAAATATGCAAAGGTAATACCGATTCCTAAACCTGGAAAACCGTCAAAACTCCCAACAAGCTATCGACCAATAAGTTTGCTTGGTTGTATAAGCAAAGTTTTCGAAAAAATGTTGAAATGTAAAATATTACGCATCGTTGATGAGCTTAAGATATTTCCGAATGAACAATTTGGATTCAGAACGCATCACAGTACTATTCAACAGGTATTTAGAGTCTGTGATCATATTAAGAAAAATGGATCCCTTGGCAAATCAACTGGGCTTATTCTACTTGATATAGAAAAGGCATTTGACTCAGTTTGGTACGATGGAGTTGTGCACAAGATGACATATTTCAGGTTTCCTTCGTATCTTGTAAAAATTATCCAAAGTTTTTTGTCCAATCGTTACTTTAGTGTTTTCGTCAACAACTGTTCGTCTAACTGTTACCAAGTCAACTATGGTGTCCCGCAAGGATCAGTACTAGGTCTTTTACTATATAATATTTATACTTCTGGTATTCCTAGATTACCAGGTTGTCAGATAGCCATATTTGCGGATGATACAGGCATCTTTTCATCGCATGAATTTAGTCTTACCATTGAGACAAATTTAAAAAATGCGATAGAATTGATGACTAATTACTACACTAAATGGAAAATAAAACTGAATGCTGACAAACTACAAGCCATCTTTTTCAGTAGAAAAAGAAAATCTTGTTACCTACCAAGCAATCAGCTTACCGTCAATGGTGTAAATGTCAAATGGGAACGAAGTGTGAAATATCTTGGTATTTACTTAGACCAAAAACTGACTTTCAGAGAACATATTGCCAGAACTCTGCAAAAAGTTAGCATTGCTATAAAAATTGTATATCCTTTTATAAATAGAAATTCCTGTCTTAGCAACGACAACAAAATGAAAATTCAAAAAGTAGTATTCCAAGCAATACTTCTGTATGGATGCCAGGTTTGGGGGAAATGTGCAAAATGTCATCTTAAAAAACTACAAATATCACAAAACAAGCTTCTAAAAATGATGCTTAACCTTCCAAGATATCATTCCACCTTAGACTTACATGAGAAAGCAAATGTTGAATTGATTTCTCTAAGAATCAATAAACTGACTAACACCTTCTTGCTAAATTGTGAAATCTCTGAAAAGCCGCTCATAAATCAATTGATTCGTTAACCATCTTTCCGATATGTTTTTGTTAGTTTGAATTATTCGTACCTTTGTTTAAATATTACTCTTTAAATTGTTAATTTATTAATTTATTTTCTATATGTTCAGTATTAATGTAATGTTTGTTTATACTTTTTTATTTATTAATTTACGTATTTATTCATATATTTATTTATTTAATTATTCATTTATTTATTTATTAATGTATTAATTTATTAATTTATTTATTTATTTATTTTTTTTATTTATTTATTTTATTTATTTATTTATTTATTTATTTGCTTATTTTATTTATTTATTTATTTATTTATTTATTTATTTATTTATAAACTTATTTATTTATTTATAAACTTATTTATTTATTTTTTTTTATATTTATTTATTTAACAATTTGTTAATTATTACTAACAAATTACTAATATATTAAAATATATTTATCAATTATAATTTATACTAACCTTTTTTTTTACTAACATACTTCTAAGCAAAAGTTTAGGAATCTTAATTTTATTTGAGTCAAAATGTACCTGCCCTTTTCAATTTGAATTGAAGGTTTTGTTTGTATTTTCCTTCAAAATTATTACTTAAAATATTATTATCTAAATTTTATTTAAAAATTAATATACTTGTTCAGCAGAAAGATATCATTGAAAATATCAAATCTCTGTATGTAAACTGTGCGGTAGCTTACCAAATGTAACTGTTAATACGAAAATAAATAATATCTATCTATCTAACTTTTCAAAAAACTTTTGGAATTGTACTTATTTTACAAATAGGACGATATCTAGAAACTTCCTCTCTATTGACTAATTTATAAATTGGTGTAATTAAAGAACGTTTCCATGTATTTAAAAACTCAACACTTTCAAGGAAACGATTAAAAATTACTTCCAAAGGAACTTCAATTACTCTACACACACACCTCTGTAGCATAATATGAGTCATTTCATTCATGTCAAGTCGTGTGTCAACTTTAATATCAGATAAGGCTTGTTCAATTTCCGAAGTTGAAAGGTTTAAAGTTCCAATCATAAAATAGCTAGCAGAGTAATTAAATTGATCATCAAGAAGTATATTCGAAGTAATAACTAAGTAAACGTATTGAAAATGACTAGCAAAAAGGCTAGACACAACTGAGAAATCAGATGATGATATGCCATTGTAACGCATTAGATTAGAAATGTCATTTGATTGTTTTTAGCCTTTATAAATGTTAAATTTATTTAAAGTATTGCAATTCTTTTGCAATGTTCGATACTGTTTGTAAAGATCAGGGTCATTGTTTTATATTCAAAAGTTCTGCCTGGAACACTCTGCAGTGATTTTGAAGTCGAAATTGGTGGCTTAATTTTATTCGTTCAGAGTACAAGGCTCCACCAACCCTGTCATTAGTTTCTGATCCATCTGTATAAAAGTATATGACATAGACGCCCATGTTCCCAATTTCGATCTAAAGTGAATTGAAATCACTTTTCAATTTCACGTGAAATGAAATTGTTCTTCAATTCGATCGATTTCGAAAACTTCGCATTTGCTTCGAACTGTCATAACTGAAGGATCATCCATTTTTATTTTGTTTCTGAAGTAAAATTTTTGCTGCTGATGGATGCAATATTATTGGCAATTTTAAGTGAAAAAAGGAAGCAGAATTCAAAAGAAAAAATAAGAAGACGAATTTTGCGAGACAAATCAAATATATTGGATTTACCTGACACAATGTAAGTGTGTTAAAGTTATGTAGAATTGTTCTGATAAATAAAGTAATTTTATAATACCTTCATCGATTCCTTCAATTCAAAAACAACCCACCGATTCCTAGCAGAAGGAAGCTATCAAAGATCAATTCACAGAAATAAAAAATGTGAATTGAAGCCGTTAAAAAAATGGAACAAACCGAAATACAGATCATCCATTTGCATGTTCGAAAATCCAATTCACGATAACGAATTATTGAACACCCAAATTCACTTTCGCAAAGTGTATTCACAATAAGTGAAATGCACAACATGGGTAAGAATGTATGCAGAATTATTGTATAAATATTATAATAAATTTACCAGTTGATTCTTGTTGAAAAACAGAGCAAGTCCAAGTACGCTCGCGGCGCGGCGGACAGCAGCGGTGGCGGTGGCAATATAGTAATTTCAATTCAATCGCTACAAATGAGATAATCCGCTTTTCATACCTCAATCTGACACACATGTGACATTGCTACTTCAGTGATTTCTTATCAAACCGAAAGCAGTTACGGTCGTCCAATGAAATAAAATGATATACATTCAAATTAATGTTGATAGCTGCTGCTTGGTGTGTATTATGCAATGCAGAAAATGATGTTTCTTTTGATGGGTGGTGGTTCTCAAGGCTGTTTGCAGTCATTGCAAATATATACGTTTGTATATATGTATGATACAACCAGACAGCAAATGTTTAGATAGCGATGTTTTGATGAAACCGACGACGACGACGTCGACGACAACGACGACGCAGTATGGGGCTGAGCTGTCTGTAAGTGGTGATGTTATGTCATGTATATGTACATTTTACCTCCTATGTTATATTATATGCATATAGCTTAAAAAGCTTTATGGAAGATTAATATACGTATGTATGTTGTATGTATATGAAGACAGAATGCAGATGTCAGGAGATGAATGGGTTTGGGTTTGAATGCCTTAAGTGCGGGGAGTTCTTAATTCAATCGCTTTAAATTATCGGTTTGAAGGAGTATGACGTGCACAAGCATATTCACACTTTACATAATAAGTCTATAAGTGAAAGCAACAGGTGGCAGAGAGGTATATCACATAGCTGCTGGTATGGATTTAGCTTTAATCAATTGAATGACACATCTAAAACGTTTGTGCGGTTTACAAAAACAAAAAAAATCGAAGTGCTCAGCACGACCATCAAACCAAAGTGTGTGGCTGAAAATGTTAAACCGTATACGTATACCTAGGTATGAGGTAACATTGTAAAAAATATATACTTACATACATCTACTTCTACTCTATAAGTATAGCAGCTAAGATGAACTTGAATGGAATGTTCAAATGAATTTTCTTACTGCAATGGGGTTCTCTTCTAAATATAAATGAGAGTAGGTTCGAAGTGCTGGGCGTAATACATAGATTAATCTATTTGAATATTAAATTGAACTAGAATTACTTGAGCCATATTGAGCTTTGACAAGGACATTGTGATTGTGATGAAAACATATAGGTAGTGAAGTATAATGAAAATTAACTGAAAATTAGCTATGAAGTATCTGAAAATCTTGGAAATATAATTTACGACCCACTTCAATTCAATAATTTGCTAAAACGAGAGGGGCTAAAATATATAAATAATTTGTCCACAGCATTTCCATTCTCGATTTTTTCTTAAAAATAAAATTAAGTTGCTGCTAACCAAAACAAAGCTTTAAGATTTGTTCGTAGTTCTTTAACTTTAAAGGTTTATTATTGAACTTGATTGAATCATTGAAATCTTGTAACCAAAATTTTATTAAAGATTTCTTAAATTAAGTTCTTAATCATGGATATGGAAATCATAGTTCAGACTCTCTTCAAACTTCGATTTTACTTGTTATTTCAAAAGTACATATTTGATAGGGTCTGACATCAGGCTCTCTTATCGAAAATGCTTGATTTCGGGTTTCATAAATTCCTCCTTCATTGGATTAGTAATTACCTTTCGGATCGTTTAAAATAAGTAGTTTTGGATGGGTGCAATTCTGAAAACTTCATAATAAATGCTGGTGTGCCCCAAGGCTCTGTTTTGTCTCCAACACTCTTTCTCATTTGTATTAATGATCTCCTGTCTGAAATCTCTAATCCAATACATTGTTTCGCTTACGATAGTACTCTTCCGATGTGGAACTGCAACGACAAAATATGATAATCTCATTTAATTCCGTACCAAACAGCATTGTTATCTTGTTAAAGCGAGATATACCCCCATTGCAATGATCCATGATGACATTTGCATCAATAAAGCTGAACATCCCGATATTCTCAATATGTGTATCACCAACCACCTTCTGTGGAACGATCAGATACGCGATTTCGCCAAAAATGCCACCAGATGTTTGGGTTTTCTAAGGCTATGGAAAAAGTTTTTCTCCCTCTGTGATCTGGCTGTTATCTACAAAACTGATATACGTCCAATGCTTGAGTATAACTCCCATCTCTGGGATGGTCCGCTTGCAACTTACTTAAGCCTCTTGGGCAGTGTTGAACGTAGAGCATTTAAATTGACCATCATTGGATCATTTACGTCGCTTTAACATCGTCATAAAGTTTCTTGTGTCCCCTTAAAAAGTTCGACCGCAATACTCGCTCTTCTAGAAATGCTCATCAGTATACCCTCGAGTCCAACTTCGGTTGTACTGTCAAATACAGAGATTCGTTCTTTAGCCGTACTACGCGAAAGCCTTACCACACTTTGTCTTTCCCAGTCTGAAATATTCAGGAACTCAAAACCAATGTCCACCGACACCTCCTTTCGACCCTACACTGTGTCTTTGCAGAATAGGGAACCCTAAGATAAAAATTGAAAAAATAGCTTCTTTTTCACAACTATGAATCGGAAAAAAAGATTCGAAATCTCTCCATGATACAAACCAACAAAAGATCTTTTTATGGTTTTTATGTTTGATACGAAATTTATGAAATAACGAGAATACCACACTCTGTAAATTAAAGCTTCAAAATGTTGAAGACCAATCTGAGTAATGCGGTGTAACAAGATTGATCTATCAATAACCACATTATTAGTCTTCAAATTTAAGACTTGAACTTTAAAGATCAAATAATTTTTAAACTTCCACACTCACACTTAAGGTCTGTATTTTATTCCAAGAAAATAATATTTCTTTCACAATCTGAAACATTATTATTAATACAAAATTCTATTTTTATGAACATTTTAGGTGTCCTTTATTTGTGCCCACAAATATTGACATCAAAATGTCTGAGTTATATAATTTGCTTAAAAGTACTTCTAAAAAAATATCTATTTTATTATTTTTACTTGAGAAAAAATACTGAATCTAAAATGTATTTTTAATCGTAGTTTAGCTTATTCTGAATATGAAGTTAAATTTACCAATCCCTGCGAAACAGACTTAATTGGTGTTTTTAAAGGCTTATTCAGCATAATTGGAATTATAAAACTGCAGCAAAATAGTCTTTCAACCCATATCAGATGTAATCAATCTATTAACAAAATCAAATTAAATATAAACCAAATAACTACATTCTTTGAATTTTTCAGCTATTTTTTCCATTCAATAAATTTGTTGGAATTTGAATTGAAAGTTTCTAAATTTAACTTGAATGTTTCTATTAATTGAAATTCCAAAATGTCTATATGTATAAATAAACATGTACATTTATCTACTGTCAATACAATCCGATCGCATTGAATTTTAAACAAAAATCAAATCCAAGGATAAAGTCACATCCATTGAATTTTATTTAAAACTAACAATAAAACATTCCATCCCAAAAGGAAACATTTACATTTTTATCTTTTTAACTTTCATTTGGGAATGCAAAACAAAAATAAAAGAAAAAATAAATGAAATAAGAAAACAAAATTCATTCCTTCATTAAAAAAATATATAGATATGTATACAATACATTCATATATATCTATGTACATATTTGAATATTCCTAGTAAAATCCGCTTCTGTGTGAGTGTCAACAAAAAGCCTTTGTTTAAATTTATTTCCCTCGATGAGAAATTGCTGTGCATACAGAATCCTTCTTAACCTAAGAGTCATCTCTTCCGTTAAGTCAAAGAAAAAAAAAACTAATGAAAGTTCTCTTGAAAATAACAACAACAACAAAAAAGAATAGGGAAGAAATAACAAGGAACACTTCCAAGGAGCAATTAGATTTTATAATGAAGAAAAATCCCCAACTCCTTCCTGGTATCCTGGTTTTGCCTTCCTTTGACTTGCCTTGTGCCTTGTCTCGCATTGGCATACCTTTACCTTGCTCTGCATGGTGATACGTGGTAGTTGTTTCTTCATCATATTATACTACAAGGGTAATAATGCTAAATACACTTAAGTGTTCCTTACTGCTCGTTTTGCATAAAACCCCTTACATTTTCCACCATATACAATACAATATATGTAGGTAGCGCGTTGCACATTAAAGCAGTCGTCGAAAACTTAAGCCGCCAGCCAAAGAACGAAGGAGTCACAGGCGGACGTACTACACTTAGTGTGTCTATACACTGCGCTTTGTCCCCATTATTTGTCGTTGTCTGTACGGATTTCCGGGTCAATTATTCTGGTATTCTGTCATATTTTTAGTTGTTGAAGTTCTAATTTATGCTTTAGAGATTTTAATTTTAACACTATTCGCTGTAAATCGAGTTATGTAATATGAAGAACTGAAGGTTTCTACTCATCATTGCGTATTCAAAGCTATATAAGCCCAAGCTGAGTGATCAAAAATGGTTTATAAAAATGTTTACCTGAGAATTTGAAAGTCAAATAAGCTTTTTGATTCTAATTTGTAGTTTAACGTCCCCTGTCAATCAATAATTATGTTGTTTTTTTTTTTTTTGGAGAAATGATTGTATTTTTGTTTTTTATTTCCAGATGCCAATACTACGTCTACCAACATCCATGGGTGCCAGCTTATCAAGGTGTCATCACGTTTTTCGTTTTAGCAAATTTTACACTAGCGACATTTATGGACCCCGGTGTGATTCCGAAAGGTAATGATGGATGACGGTTTATTTTTTAAATTTTGTCATGAACGAAAAGGGAAATAATGAATAAAATTATTCATTTATATGTTATTAATGCAAAATTAACTTAAATAAGATCTTGGATTTTTTATTTAAGAAAAATAGTTACTCACCAGCGGGTTCAGCTTCGATTTTTAAATTATCATGATAGGTTTTTACTGTCGCACCGGAATACAAATGTCATAATCCAACAAAAAGCATATTCTCCGAACTGTCATTATTGGCAGAAAGTAAGTCATTTTGCAGAAATGAATTCGCCAAAATTGGTACAGTGGTACCCATTCTACCACATTTGGCTAATGCTAGCATAGCAATCCCTATATTCAAGCTTTTTGCTAAAACAAGATGCTATAAAGAAAACAAACATTAGTTGTAATTATATCACCACCTTTCAGGCCGCGAAAAACATCTGGCTTACCCTAGATTAAAGGCGCTCAAGGTGCTTGATATCTATAATCAGATTGCATATAAGCTCGATAGTTGTTGCCATAACCGGGCACTCGTATTCTCAAATGACTTATGCAGAAGCTGTATGGACGAGGAAGAGGAGGAAATGATTCTTCACTTCCTATGTACCTGCCCTGTTCTATCTCAAAACCATAAGACCCACCTAGGAGAACGATCATTACTCTTTTACGTTTCGTAAGGAACTCCAATTAGTTTCATTGAGATCAGAAGAAGGCCTCATGATTCATGTGGTATCACAATGGGCCAACAACTGGCCTAAGTGTGTCCTACTCTACTACATTAAATATAACTTAACCTAACCTAAGCCTCCATCGAATAGAAATCTCACCGACTCAAAAACCCTAATAACAGTAATTTTGGACACTTTTGAGTTTAAAACAAAACTACTTGGTCATTTCAACGTCTAGGTGCATTCATCAATGACATTTCATTATATATATAAACCTTTTGCAAAATAAACATTAACTTATATTCTTTCAGCATCTCCTGATGAAGATCGTGAGGAGGAATTTCGAGCGCCTTTGTATAAAAACGCCGAAATAAATGGCATAACAGTGCGGATGAAATGGTGTGTCACTTGTAAATTCTATCGACCGCCAAGATGTTCACATTGTTCAGTATGCAATCATTGTATAGAAGTGAGTTTGTGAATTTTTTTTAATAATAAATTATTTAAATAATAATATTCACATTAAATATTTGTTTTAATTCTTTTCAGACTTTCGACCATCATTGTCCATGGGTGAACAATTGTATAGGCCGAAGAAATTATCGTTTTTTCTTTTTCTTCCTTGTATCATTATCGATACACATGCTGAGTATATTCTCATTATGTTTGTTTTATATTCTCAAACATATGAATGTCATAAAGCAAACAGAACCTATTGTAGCGTATCCTTTTTAAACAAAAAACAAAATATATTTATATGCATTTATACTCACATACATATAATAATAACCAAAGATATTAAGAAAGTTTTAAGGCAAACAGACATTTTAAACAAAATGAGGATTGTGGATCATTTTGTCTTTTAAACACCTTTTTTTATAATAATATTAATTCAGAATATATGAACAACTATTGAATAATATCTACCAAGAGCTTAGACCACTAAACTTGGTTGAGCTCGTCAAGGTATTTATGAAACGCCTAAAGAAAGAACTTTCACTAAATAACAATCAATTCCTGTTCTTAAAAAGCACCCAATAGATGAGACCTTAGTAATTCACATCTTAAACAAAAAATTTATTACTATGAACAGCTTTGTATTAACTCAAATAATATGAACTCCACTTCAACTGAATGTTTGAAAATACTTTGTTAAGTTGATGGTTGGTATTGATGGTTATTGTGCCATATGTCGATGCTTACTACTACCTTAAGGTGTTAAGAATAGAATTTAAAAAGAATTATCAGAAATCAACCACTAGTTTTTCTTTCGCCCACTTGCAAAGCTGGAAAAATTGGACATTCTTTTGAGTCAACTGAATAGGTGCAACAATTACAATTGTTATAGGATACAACAAGTTTCTGTAACGTTTGGAAGTGGGTGCTTTCACCGTAACTTTTAATCATATCGTAAATTAGTTCCGTCATGAATCATACATCCTTTTAATATAGTTCAGCGAAATTTCGCTCCACGCTAACTTAATTGCAGAAATTAAGGATTCTTTGTCGTGAAACTGACGACTAACCTTATTAACTGTGAGTACCAACCATTCCCAAGTATAATGTTTAGATCAGATAAGTACGGCAGCCAAGGAGGAAAGAGCATATTTTGCTTCTGTGTCTAAGATTGTATTTTTCACACCGAGTGAATAGGCTCTTTATCATGTTGGTAAGAAAAGTTTATGGGTCAAAAATGTGAGGAACATTTCTTTCCAAGACTCCCTTAAACATAGCTGCAGTAATTTTTGATGTAACGACTTCAATACCAACTGTCTATATCACAACACATCCTTCACGGCTATGATTAAACTTTAAAAACCTTTTTAACCTTTATCGCTGTTAGCTTTTTTTCTTAAGTTTAATCCGTTTAAGATGGTTCGAATTTTTAATAACTCTTAAAACTGTCGAGCGAATCGCGTTTACAGCAATTTTTGGATTAAATCTCGCCACAGGATCAGAAGAATCTGATGCACATCTAAAATCTGCTCGTCTTTTTTTAACCTTTCTCCATTTTTATCTGTACGAATCTTAATTTTTTAAATAAGTTTAAAAGCCGTTAAAACTTCGGTCAATCGTATCAGCTGCTGCACTTCCGGTTTGGTCTTTGTGTGTAAACAAATCGATTTTAGCTTTTGAAATACTTCTAAGGCTTGTGGATCTATTAGATCAGAACTTTGTATTTCACTGAAAACACTATACACAACTTAAAAACGCTCATAAGCAACGTTAAAATTGTCGTTGTACTCGTACCTATTCAGCTGACCCAAAATAAACTTCTAGTTTGCATATGAAACACTTTACAAGTGGGCGATAAAAAGACTTGCGCTTAAATAGGTACTCATCACATTTTTAAATTTACAATTAACAATCTCAATCAAGGTTTTTCACAAGACCATATGTTTCTGTCCCTGAGTTCAACAGAACCAAAATAATGTAGATTTTATACAGAACCTTCCTACCATTATTCAGCCTTTATCACATATGCTCTAAAATATTGATTCAAATTTGTTTTTGAGTTAAAGACTAGGTACTTACATTTTATGCGTATAGATCATCTTTAACTTTCCCCTCAACGAATATGTTTAAACGCCAAAATTACTCAAAATGATCCAGATTCCGCTGTTGTTGTTGTTTTTTTTTTTTGGTTTATGAATGACTTAAAATTAAATATGAATAACCTTACAATATCCGAATAACTTTTCCTTAACTCTAAACATACAACAGTATTTGCCTTATGGGCATTGTAACAGTTTTAGCAATCCCAATATTTGGTTTAACTGGATTCCATATGGTATTGGTTTCTCGTGGCCGTACGACGAATGAACAGGTGACTGGAAAATTCAAAGGTGGATATAATCCTTTCTCACGTGGTTGTTGGCACAATTGTTGCTACACCCAGTTTGGTCCACAATATCCAAGGTAGATAATAATAATATTTGTATTAACTTTGTATTATTTATAATTAAAAAATAATTTCAGCTTGCTTAAGCCCGAAAAATATGCTGCTCGTCGATCGCATAAAGATAACCAAGGCATCAGTACAATAACCAGCGACAGGGAGAATAATACAGCGGGAGGCGGCGGAATGGGTCGCAATAATACAACTAGCCAAAATTCTACAGGGATGCAATCAAACTATTATGACCGGGACAGACATCATACTCAGGTAAAGACTTATACGGACCAGGGCAATGGTTATAATCAACGGTCGGGCAGTTCAACGCTTTATAGTAAGGTGGGTACACTTGTTGTTCTTTTGGAGCTTTTTTATTTTCGTTCTTTCAATCTATCTTTTTCTCTCTCTATTTGTCTATCATTATTTTTTCGACTATCTATCTATCTCTTTTTATTTAATTTACTTTATTAGTTTTTTTTTTTAATTTTATTAATTTGTATTTTAATATTTAATTATTTAGTTAAGTTTTTTTTGTAATTTTTATGTTGAATAATTTTTGGATGAAAACGTTTGGGTGTTATGCTAAATATTATGAAATTTATCTCAGTACGTAGAGTTAAAAGTAAAAATGTAGTTCGTATTTGTTTTTAACAATAAATTAACGGTCTGGAATGATTAAAATTTTTAAACAGAAAATTATGTAAATATTGCAGATATTTTAGAGTTGATTATTAAATTCTAGAGTTTTAAGTAGAATTTATTTAAATTAATATATTGCTTTTTTTGCTTTAGCGAAACCATTAGTGAAAATGTGAAAAGGAATGCGCTTTAAAAGTTAATTTTTTGTATGAATTTTTAAAATCAAGCAAAAGCTTTCTACATACATTGCATTTTGTATTTGTATTAATTCCCTTAAGTTAGTAACTCAAAATATTCAGATCAGACAGAACAGTGGACTCCCGGGGGTAAGAGATGAAGAAACTGCGATTGAAAAAAAGTTATATAAATTTAGACAAAATAATTAGTTTTTTCGGTAGAGTAAGAAACATGGAAATCATGGTTTCTTAGCAACGATTCTTTACCTTTGGTTATAATCGTTAATTATGAACCTTCAAAGCCAGTGGAAAATATTCGATAAAAATGGGACACATTATTTTTCCATTGAACTTATTTTTGATAGGCAATGATGATAACAATGAGTTCGGAATATTTTCATTTGGTTATAGATAGTTTTGAATTTTTTTTATTAACTAAAATCAATCTTATAAATAAAATATAGAACCTTTAAATGTTGGACTTTATAATCTTTGTTCAATTTTTTGAAATTTTACTTTACTTAAAAAAAGGTAGGTTTTGATTTATTATGGTATAATATGTCTTCCAAATAAGTTCTTCGTGTCAACTAAGTTGTTCAATGAATTTTCCATGTCTTCCGCTCCCATTTCAAAAATATTGATTCTTAGTTCTTTAATAGTCTTTTTATTGCGTTCAGGATTAAACTTCCACGGATACCTTGTTATCCTGAAGATATGTTACGAACTATTTCAGAAAAACGCTGACTTAATTCAACACAAAGTTGAATTCCTTTATAATACCACAGGGTACCAGATTTGAAGTATGTACACATAGTCCAAAAAGTCTCCGTACAGCATGATTAATTTCAAAAACTTTGACAACCTTGCCTTGAAAAACCGATAGACTACAATTTAGTTCAGCTTGAAAAGTGTTTTATTCTTATTATTAATGATTTATAAAATTGTACGGTACTCGGATGTTTTGTTATATTGTTTTGTTTGATTATTTTCCGTAACTATAATTTGTTTTTCTTTTACTATTCTTAATTTCTTAATGATTAATTTGTATGAATTTTTATTTACGAAAAAAAAATATTATTTTCTGTGCTCACACATTATATCACGTAGATGTGCGCATATGTAAGTTTCCAAATAAAATTGAAAGTAAACGTATAAAGAATTAAAAAAAAAATTAAATCCCAATTCAATAAATGTATTGTGAATCCCTATTAATGTTGATCAATTTTAATTTCTATTGACCATGTAATTAATTATTGTTTTTTTTTTTTTTTTTTTTTTTTTTTGTAGAAACCTAAAATGTTGTAAAAATTAAATGTTTTCCTTTTTATTTTAATTTAGTTTTTAAATTTTTAATTTTGTTTCCAGTTCAATTATATTAGTTTCACTAAATTGCTAAAAAATATTGTTTTAATAGACATTATGTTCTTCTTCTAGATAAATTTGAAAAGTTTAAAAATTGATTTTTAAAGAACATTTTATCCTTTTAATGTTTAACTGCATTCCAAACTGAGATAATTTGAGTGTCTGAAGAGTTGATTTTGATCTTGAAGCCAAAAATTGTATAAATAGGTCAATGAAGATTTTTATTCAGAGAATTAAAAGGGATAAATTGCCTTGAATGTTAGTCAGAAGTATGTTTTTATCACTGTATCCACATCTTAAGTTTAATTGACTTATATTAAACTTATGGACCTCAATGTTAATACTGAAAATGAAAGAGGGTCTATGGACCTTACGCCTTCCTTGGAATGTTCATAGAATTGAAGTTACCGTGTCAAGGTTGAAGCTGTCGCTTCCGTTGCTGGGAAAACATTTTGGAGATTAACACGGATTTTACTCTGTAATATGAAAAAAGTTTTTAAACACAAAGTATAACTAGATGACCATTATGGCTTCTTAAAAGGACATAATGTCCACACAGACGAATTGACTTCTTTTAACAAACAAAATGTCTATCTATGAACATATTGCAAGGTCATGATTAAATATCAACTTAAGAAATATCTCGAAGAACGAATTTTTTTTTAGTGACCGGCAGTATGGCTTTCATACTGATCACACTGGTGATCTCCGAACAGTGGAACAAATCTTTACATCGTTTTGGAGAAAGTAAGATTATTGTACTTGATATTTCAAAGACATTTGATAGACTTTGGCTCCCTCTGCCCTCATCGAAAATGCGTGCTCTTAGTATTTATGAATCTCTTCTTCTTTTGATTAGAAACTACCTTTCGAACCGTTCAATACAAATTGTATTGGATGGTTTCAAATATGAAACTCATAAAGTAAATGCACAGGTAGAAGGTGCACATCCTTGTCCTTCAGATGTGGAACTTCAACTGCAGCGTATGATAAGCTCAGGAAATTCCGATCTCGCCAGCATTATTCAATGGGGAATTAAGAACCGTTTATAATTTTATGAAGCTTTAAAAACTCAATGATGTCTTCTGTCTTAAAAGCGTAACCCACCCCCGATGCCGCTATCCATGAGCGGCACTTGCATCCAGGATATTAATCAACTTTCAGTACTCGGTATGTGTATCACAGATCACCTCTTATGAAATGGTCACATATTCGATATCGCCAAAAACGCTACTAAGTGCTTATGATTTCTCCGACGGTGAAAGAAATGTTTCACCCCTTCTGATCTGACTGTAATTTACAAACCCTTCATTCGTCCAAAACTTGAATATTACTCACATATTTGGGCAGGTGCCCCTAAAACAAGTTTAAGTTTTTTAGATAGGATCCAAAAAAAAATTTCACGTTTGAGATTTTAAGTTATTTCTTGACAAATTGTCCATTTTTTTAATGTTCTTTTGTGTAGTGTTATAGTTTAGAAGCTTATCATTAAAACCTACATACATTATGATTATTGTTTAAGTCTTAAAGTTTCGATATGGAATTGTTGGCGCCGATAACTAAATAACATACATAACAATTTATTATTATTGCACATTAAACAAATTAGGTGAATTCAAATTGAATAAAATGATATTATTTGATCATTAAATCGTTCAAATAATTAAAAACATTGCTAAAGCGAGTTCTTATATCCTAGGCCCGCGAGCTTGAATCGAAGTTGTATGTTAGACTGAGATCTAAATCAGAGTTCTAACTCAACCGAATTCCAATTTTGCATTAAACCGAGTTTTAGAGACTAGAACTTTGTCAAGGAATAAGCCGTAAATGTTTATATTTTTAAATGTTTTGTTATTTACTTACTGAAATTGAATACAAAATTTTGGTTCTTCATGAAAAATGTTTCAGAACTTTTTACTTTGAAATGTTCTTGAAAATCGTAATAAACGCTACAGATGCTATTAGTTAAACTTAAATAATAAATCATTTCGACTTAGTTTAGTTTTAGTTTTCTTGGAAATTATGTTGAAACTAAAATACAGCCGGCGTATCTAGGCCACAAAGTAAATACAGTTTTTAAGGATATTATGTAGTTGATTTGATACATTTCTCGTTGTTTTATACCGATTTATAGGTAAGGTGATGATAACCTTTGACACGCAATATTTTTTGAAGGTGTTTTTTTGTTGGTACTAAATAATTTCCTTTTTTTTTAAATTAAAACAATAATCGTTACCTACATACATAACTGTACACACGTATCATAGAAATTATATTATTAATGATTAGAATGCTAGTATTAAAAATAAAACCTCACTAAATCTTCTCATAAGCTAATTTTTGTCTTACAAAAACAAAAAAAAATTAACACTTAGTTGAGTGCATGCAAATTTGTCCTTTAAGTTTTGCTTACTGATTCTTCTTTTGTAAATAAATTGGTCATAAAAACTTGTCCACACTAAAAGAACGCACCGAACCGAAGGTAAACCAATAAAAAATATTTGTTTTATTTACAAAAAAATCTAATCTAATGTTTATTAATATTATTTTTTTTTAAATAGAATTTAAGATTATATTTGTTCAATAAATTAATAATATTTATTTTAATATTCGTTATCTAAAAATTACATACATATTTTTTAACATATAAAATAATTTTTTTTTAATAAATGTTCATTGTGTTTTAACATAAAATCTTATTTGTTACATAATATTCTATCTTTCAATTTTATTTATGCCACCTTTCCACAATAATTATTAAAAAACAATCAATTATAAATGTGAATATTCAAAATTTAATTCTAAATAAAATAAAATAAAAGTAAAAAGTAATGTTTTTTTTAGTAAATAAATATTTATTAAATAATAAATCAATTTACATCTAATGTTTATGTTATCTTTCCTTTTTGGTTTATATATATACATAAAGCATTTTTCTATTTACATAATATAAATGTATAAAAAAAAACGTTTACAACAAAATAAATACTTCTTTATTATTTTCTAATAATAAATTATGCAAAATTAAAGTTATTTATAAATACGTTTTATTATGTAGTATACGGCATAGATTAATAAATCAGATTATATATTTTAAGCTTAGGATTTTAACATTTAAATAATATTAAATAAATAATTTAATTTAAAGAAAACATTTTGAAAGTTTGACTATATTCCATTAATGCAGCTTTCACCGGGCCGTGATTGCTCAGATACTGACATGGATCCACCACAAGCATCCCAAAGTCAAGATTGTGAGCCAACCCCACCGTTGCAGAGGCATAATTCAAGTAATTTTTATCTGCCCCCAATTGAGAATACAAATATGGTGGTTGGTGCAAATGGACCTAGTGGTGTAGGTGGAGGAGGTGGTCCAGAATCTCCGCGTCACATGAGAATGTATCATCCGCGGCATAGTCCTCATTCAAGGCAGAGGTAAGTCAAAAAGTTGGTATTTTTTTAGGGTAACATTTAATTTTACACAATTAAGTATATCTAAGATCTTCCAGCTTAAGTCAAACTAATCTAAGATGAGCAAAATTTTGTCGCACACATTTCCTAAAAAGTATTTTTACTTACTTACTTAAGATGGCGCTACAGTCTAGGACGGACATGAGCTTCAACCAACATGCGTCTCTAGCCAGCTCCCTAGCTAGCTGTCTCATGTTTCTCACTCCAAGTTGGTTGAGGTCCTTTCCCACTTGAGTACGCCACCTGAGTCTTGGTCTTTCTCTACTGCGCCGTCCCTCGAAAATAAACTCTAAGACCTTCCGGGCTGAATCGTTGATGTGAATTTGCTCTACATGACCCAGCCTATGCTATTATTCTTTTAACTAGGTCAGTGTCGCCTTACAGCCCGTACATTTCGTCGTTGTATCGTCTCCTCCACTCAACATCTATGCTGAAGAGACCAAAAATCACCCGAAGAATCCGCTCTCATCTTTTTTTGATAAGGTCCAAGCCTCAGCGCCATAAATGAGAACCGGGACGATAAGCGTTTTATAGATGGCGACTTTAGATGCTTGAGAGAGGACTTTATTATTTGGTCTTGCCCTCATCGATCATTAAACCCATCTTTTCTGCTTGCCCCAATGTCCAAAAACGCTCCACTGACATCACGCTTTGATCTTAGAATTATATCAATATCATCGGCGTATCCAAGTAATTGGATTGACCTATGGAAGATTGTGCCTCCAGTGTTGACGATTGAGTTTTCCATAATTCATTCCAAAACGATGTTGAAGAAGTCGCACAACAGTGCACCGCCTTGTCAAAAACATTTTTAAACATCAAATGCATCGGATAGATCTTTTCCGACCTTGATAGATCAGCGTGCATTCTCCATCATCATTCTGCACAAACGAATAAGTTTGACAGGGATGTCAAAACTAGACATTGCTTCGTAAAGGTCTTGTCGATAAAAAGATGATGGGTATCGAATTAAAGTTCTTGTTTTTTTTACAAGATCTGCCGTAATGTGAATATTTGGACAATGGTGTACTTTCCAGGTCTGAAGCCACACTGATAAGGACCTATCAGGTCGTTGACGAACGGCTTCAGACGTTCACATAATACAGCAGAAAGGATCTTATATGCTAAGTTCAGGAGATGTTTCATCCGATTTAAAAAAAAAGAAAGCCGCAGTTGTGCAGATGTAATACTGTTTATCTAAGATACTTAACTTGGATCTTATTTATTTAAGAAGATCAATTTTCAGGCTCTGAGAAATGCTCCCAGTAATTAAGTAAAGGCACTTGCACAGCTTAAAAACTGAACAATTTAAAACTCTAAGTTAATTTTGTTAAAATATATTTCCAGATACCTTCTAAGAAAAATTGAATTTTGTCTCAAAGTGAACATATATCGGGTGATTTTTTAAGAGCTTGAGAACTTTTTTTTTTAAAAAAACGCATACAATTTGCAAAATCTCATCGATTCTTTATTTGAAACGTTAGATTGGTCCATGACATTTACTTTTTGAAGATAATTTCATTTAAATGTTGACCGCGGCTGCGTCTTAGGTGGTCCATTCGGAAAGTCCAATTTTGGGTAACTTTTTCGAGCATTTCGGCCGGAATAGCCCGAATTTCTTCGGAAATGTTGTCTTCCAAAGCTGGAATAGTTGCTGGCTTATTTGTGTAGACTTTAGACTTGCGTTGCCCCACAAAAAATAGTCTAAAGGCGTCAAATCGCATGATCTTGGTGGCCAACTTACCGGTCCATTCCTTGAGATGAATTGTTCTCCGAAGTTTTCCCTCAAAATGGCCATAGAATCGCAAGCTGTGTGGCATGTAGCGCCATCTTGTTGAAACCACATGTCAACCAAGTTCAGTTCTTCCATTTTTGGCAACAAAAAGTTTGTTAGCATTGAACGATAGCGATCGCCATTCACCGTAACGTTGCGTCCAACAGCATCTTTGAAAAAATACGGTCCAATGATTCCACCAGCGTACAAACCACACCAAACAGTGCATTTTTCAGGATGCATGGGCAGTTCTTGGACGGCTTCTGGTTGCTCTTCACTCCAAATGCGGCAATTTTGCTTATTTACGTAGCCATTCAACCAGAAATGAGCCTCATCGCTGAACAAAATTTGTCGATAAAAAAGCGGATTTCACATTTCGAACCGAACACTGATTTTGGTAATAAAATTCAATGATTTGCAAGCGTTGCTCGTTAGTAAGTCTATTCATGATGAAATGTCAAAGCATACTGAGCATCTTTCTCTTTGACACCATGTCTGAAATCCCGCGTGATCTGTCAAATACTAATGCATGAAAATCCTAACCTCAAAAAAATCACCCATTATTTATGGATTTAATTTTAAGTTATTTGTTTATATGAATTGTGTTTAATACTATAAATTTGTATCCTCAGAGGGCTTGAACCACAGCGAGTTTATAATCCTGATGCACTTTCACCTGACCATCCAACGCACCCGGGAAATCCAGCAATAGTGGCAGCACAAAATCGAGCCGTTACCTCAGCCACACCCACAATGCAGCAACGAATCAAAGCACTGGGCGTAGCGACCCCCTTAGCCATGTCTAGTCCAGTCCGAAGGTTAGTACAAAAAAAGAAAAGAAACAAACTAAACTTCAATATTTATTATTTCCTTAAGCTTTTTCTTTACTTTTAGTTTTTATTTTTTCTCAACTTATATATTTATTTTGCAAAGTTATATAGTTGTAATTAAAATTGTTAATAATGTAAAAAAAAAAATATTTTGTATGTTATGTTTTAACATTAATTGTATACATAATATTTTTATTTTTTCTTTTTTCTGATTGAAAAAAATAATGATTTGCACCTTTTTGCGAAAATTTGCAAAAAACGAATATTTTCTTTGTTGCCACACAAAATTTGTGTGTTATAAAACTCGATGGTTGCGAACAGATGGACATAGCTGGAAGTACCTTCGATTTATATTTACCTTTACCGGTAATTTTATTAAACAAAACAAAACAAATGAATTTAGAAAATTGTCTTAGGTTAATATTCTTCCATCGAAATTCGTGATAGCTTTGTGTATTTAAATATGAGTACTTGTATTGTAGTCTTTTTCTTTAAACGTCGTATAACATCAATATTATTTTATATTTATTTATATTATTACATACATAATTATATTATGTTAATTTGTATTATTTTTTAAATCTCTCGTCGCAGCCCATACACAGCGCTTATATATTAAAATAAGAAATTAAATAGTTTTAAGTTCGCTTTTTAGTATGTTAATAAATACAAAATTAAATAAACTGTTACTTGGTTACATCATTTTGCAAACATTTCATATAAGAAAGTAATGTGCGCCTTTGTTTCTAGCACGATTTACTATTTTGAGTTAATATATTATTTCGTTTAAAATTTCTCGCAATTTTTATGAAATAGAAGAGTAAGGAAAACTGTAGTTACTAAAGGGAGTAATTTGTTTGTTATTGCTCACTTGTTCATTGTTTTAAAAATAATTTGCTGTCCCGAATTTGATTCTGTCTTTTGCCAGTTACAAACACTTGCTTGAAGCAAAGTTTCAGCAGTTAAACCTTGCATTACATTTGTATATTGTTTGCTCGCATTTGAAAATTTATCGATCGAAATTTGGAAGTCTATTTTCAAGACTGGCAACACTGAAAAGTAATTTTCAGGACATTGAAGATATTTTGTACATATTTATTTTAAAATGTATCATAACCTTGATTACTTAAAGATTTCAATAGTATTTGAAGAAAATATGGTACTCATTGTAATAAATCATTTTTATTTATATTTTGCATTGAGTTTCCTTTGAACACAGTTTTTGTAGCGTTTCGAATTTTTTGTATTTGTTATACAAACAATTAGTTTATATGAAAAATAAGATTTTTGCAAAATACCTCTGTGAGGTACAAATTTGGTTGTATATACCTATTTAATTACCTCGTTCTTGTTTTCATACATGTCCAAACATCTTCAGAATTTAAAAATATGAAGTACTTAATGTCAGGAAAATGCTTGCAAGTCAAGCAACCCTAAAGATTTACCACCTATGACGCCAGTTATAGCTATCATTGGTTTTCATCATTGAAAACAAACATTGGAATTTTTTTGACAGGTCGCTTGTAGCTATCCTTAAAAATTTCTGACATTGAAAAAAATGTCCTTATTGAAATCCACCAACAAATTTTTACTGACAGAAATCTGTCATTTCATTGGAATTGTATGAACTCGGAACTCAAATCAGTGGGACGATTCGTTTCACATTTGAACATAACAGCTGTTCAGGAAAATGAATTTCCGTCCGGAAAATTGAAAAATACATTTTTAGAGAAAAATAAATGCGCAACTACACTTTTCATTTCTAATCAATAGGAAACTCCGTCAAATATCGGTTCAAACATTTTTCCGGATCGATTTCAATGATAGCTATAACTGGCCCCTGTAAGTTTACCGTTTCTCCTTCTCAAGACCTTAGAAAGATTGATTGATATCGATTTGAGAAAAATGTTTGATATATTGATACAAAACTTCTATCTATGTCTCAACATGCCTACTACTATTTCAGTCTTATTTTAGACAAAAAACTAAATTGGAAACGTAATATACAAGAAAGTTTCAAAAAAGCTTCTCTTGCAAAAAAGCTATTGGTAATAAATTACGCATTGGTTATACACATTGGTAATCAGACCGATTTTAATGTACGGTGTGGCAGTATGGTAGATTGCTTTAGAAAAGGCTATAAACCGCAACAAAATAAATAAAGTCCAACGTTTAGCTTGCCTATGTAACGGGTGATTTTTTAAGAGCTTGAGAACTTTTTTTAAAAAAAAAACGCATAAAATTTGCAAAATCTCATCGATTCTTTATTTGAAACGTTAGATTGGTCCATGACATTTACTTTTTGAAGATAATTTCATTTAAATGTTGACCGCGGCTGCGTCTTAGGTGGTCCATTCGGAAAGTCCAATTTTGGGTAACTTTTTCGAGCATTTCGGCCGGAATAGCCCGAATTTCTTCGGAAATGTTGTCTTCCAAAGCTGGAATAGTTGCTGGCTTATTTGTGTAGACTTTAGACTTGAAGTAGCCCCACAAAAAATAGTCTAAAGGCGTCAAATCGCATGATCTTGGTGGCCAACTTACCGGTCCATTCCTTGAGATGAATTGTTCTCCGAAGTTTTCCCTCAAAATGGCCATAGAATCGCGAGCTGTGTGGCATGTAGCGCCATCTTGTTGAAACCACATGTCAACCAAGTTCAGTTCTTCCATTTTTGGCAACAAAAAGTTTGTTAGCATTGAACGATAGCGATCGCCATTCACCGTAACGTTGCGTCCAACAGCATCTTTGAAAAAATACGGTCCAATGATTCCACCAGCGTACAAACCACACCAAACAGTGCATTTTTCGGGATGCATGGGCAGTTCTTGAACGGCTTCTGGTTGCTCTTCACTCCAAATGCGGCAATTTTGCTTATTTACGTAGCCATTCAACCAGAAATGAGCCTCATCGCTGAACAAAATTTGTCGATAAAACATTTCGAACCGAACACTGATTTTGGTAATAAAATTCAATGATTTGCAAGCGTTGCTCGTTAGTAAGTCTATTCATGATGAAATGTCAAAGCATACTGAGCATCTTTCTCTTTGACACCATGTCTGAAATCCCGCGTGATCTGTCAAATACTAATGCAAATCACCCATTATAAGCGGATCGCTTCGCACGACCCCATCTGCGGCACTGGATACCCTTATCTATCTAACACCTCTTGAAAAACTTAGGAAAAAAATAGCTGCAAGCTTTGCTATTTGCCTAAAAGCTTCATCGCAACAACATTATAAGTGTTCTTAAGTAATTATAATAAATTCCGAAACACAAGACTACTACAAAATCCCCCAACTACAATTCGACAGAAATTTCCAGATTTCTATACCTTTCAGATCTTTTGGGGAGGATAGTGCATTCCTGGAAGACGAGTCAATCCACTTTTATACAAATGGATTAAAAAACAAATGAAGGGTTTGGTTTTTCTCATTCCGTCTCTCATTGTAGCTTGTTTCAGTCGGAATTTTTGGCGATAAGAAGAAGGAAGAAGAGGAAACAGTTCTTCACGTCCTCTGTACATGCCCTGCTCTAGCTCCAAAACACAAGATCAACGTAGAATAATTCTTTTTAAACGATCTAAATGATCTCAATCATAATCTGTCTATCACGTTTCGTAAGGGACTCAAACTGGTTTCATTGAGTGATACTATTCTTGTGATTTTACAATGGGCCATTAAATTGGCCTAAGTGTGTCCTACTCCATCCCAGACAGCCACTTTGAACTAACCTAACCTTATGTCATTGACGCATTTATATGTTGTTATTAGGGCTTTGAATTAATTCGTTGACTAGGTACCCGGATTGTGTGAATAAGGTCATTATCGTGTTGATAAGTCCTAAAAACTCCTTGCATTATGGTTAATCAAGAAAACTTACAAGAACTGGCGTTAATTTGTTTAACTTGAAAAAAGATATTTTTTCCAATGTGTAGCTGTGCTCTAATGTACATAGTTATTATAGTTAAAATTTGCCTTAATTAAGTCATCATTATTGGCCTATTTTTTGTTCTTAATTTTTTAATTGTCTCAGCAAATAGTCACGCCCAATTTGTAGTGTCCGACCGAAGCTTCGGCCTTCGACTCGGCCGAAATTCGGCCAAAAAAAAAAACCTTCGGCTGCGGCCATTTTAGGCCGAAGTTTTGGCCGAAGAATATGTTTATTATATCGAGCATCGTACCAGGCGCCGGAAAAAATTTCAATTTTTGAATAGATTGAAAGATTGCAATCTTTTCTTCGGTAGGTATTCAAAAATTTCAAAACACATGTGTGCCATCATAGTAGGCGCCGAACAAAATTTCAACTATTGAATTTTGCCTGACACCTTTTGCGCATCGTTTGTGGAAAGGAGATTTCTTGACTTTTCCAACCTTAGGCTTAGGGTTCGGCTTCGGCCGAAGATTTTCTTTCAGCCTAATATAATTCGGCTTCGGCTGAAAATCCATACCAATTTGTAGTTTGTAATTATTTGTTCTCGTCGTCAGCCATATACATATGTATGTACATATTTTCTTAAAACTATAATTTTATATTAGTATTTTTTTTTTTTTTTTAAATGCAATATAAAATTAATAAAGACAAAATTATCCATTAATTTTACTTTATTTACTTGGCCAATACTAATGACCTCCAAAACGTCCCTTTAACTAACATATACTTTTCCACTAAAATTTATTGAGGAGCGTTTTTTGTTTTATTTTAAAAAGTAGTAATGCAGAATAATGAGCAAAATTCGTTGACATAAAGTCAGTGTTATGCAAAAAAATAAAATCAAATAATCTCAGATATTTATTAACTGATCGTCAATTCTGACAGTTTAAAAATCGAAGAAGAGGGATTTTTGATAAAGCGTTTTACTTTGAAATCTATAAAAGGCCTTCCTTGGGTGAACTTTCACCCAAAACTCGGTATTTTTAATTAATGATCATGATACATATTCTTAAATATTAAGTGTCGTTGCGTCAGTTCTTGTGTCAATTTTTATTTATTTGCATTTTAAAAGTTATCGCTATTTATTTTCATTGAACGTTAAAATTGAATAAAATACAAAACCCATTAAGAAAACATGGTTTATATACATAACTAAATACAAAATAAAACTATTCAGCAAATTTGAATACTAATATCAATTTTTTAACTATCGTAGTCTCCAAACATCAGATTCAAACTCAATTTGCTAGAATATCCTCGTCGTCGCCTTCGTTCTTTTCATCGTAATACATATTTAAAAAAAAAAAAACTATCAGTTGAGGTGAGTTTGTGAACTATTAGTGCTTTAGAAAACCGAATTTTGTCGATTTCTTTATTTTCTTTTTGTTAACATTCAAAAGCACTGTCTTTGCAAATGGTTTCCATTCACATCACATAAATATAATACAAGTTTGACAAAGAAAAAAGATTTATTTTGGAGCTGTGGTTGGGCTTATGTGATTCCAATTATTATACATAATTGTTTTTGTTTTTAATCTTCTGTTGTTTCTTTTTTCTTTGTAATAAAGTATACTCACAATATTAAATTTTGTTAAAAAGATTTTTGTCAATGTTTTTTATGCTTTAGATTTGTGTTTTGATTTATGCTTTGATGTGTCCGTTTAAATAAAACGTTAGCGTGGTTAGAAGAAAATAATAATACATATCTAAATAAAACATTCATTTAGTATGTACTCGTACTTTTCGAATAATCAACAAAAACAAACGATTTGTAAACATTTATCATAGGTATTTTCAAGTCCATTATAATTATTCAATCATTGTCATGTATAAACATTTAAAAATCAATCAAATAATCAACAAACTAATATTCAACAACCTATACATATATTAATGAATAGCTTTGAGACTTATTTCGTTAGTAACTTTATTTTTCAGTTTTAAGGCTACTTACCTTAAGGTAATAGAGTGCTGCGATTCGAGATAGCTGCACTTTTTCTCGAAAAATGTAGTGCTTTTCCTCCCACATCTGTATAGCAGCTTTCGACTAAAAACGATCTGCAGGAAATACCTTTATAGAAGATTTGAAAGAATAATTAAGTTATTAATTGGTTTGACTTGAGGCTTTGAAAATTCAAGTGCGGTTGATACATTATAACTTTAAAAATCGGCAACAAGTTCTGTCCTTAACATTGAATTTCTTCGGATCTCAACGATTTCACAAATATCTTTTTTGGAATTCACTTTTGAAATCCAAAATACTACCTTTGAGTACTTTTTTCACTAAGTCTTAAAAATACTAAGGTATGAGGAGAATTTGGGATTTGAATTTTTGTTATACACTTGATCGACATTAGTACCCGTGGCATGATGGTTAGTGCGTTGGACTGCATGCGAGAGGTCTTGGGTTCGATCCCTGCCTATGCCACCTAAAGTTTTTTTTCACGGGTACTGCCTCTTGCGAGGAATTGACAAATTCTCCAAGAGTAATTCTTGTCATGGAAAGTGCTTTCTCAAAAATTTACCGTTCGGATTCGGCTTAAATATGTAGGTCCCCTCCATCCCTGACAACAGTACTCGCACACAGGGATGGTTGAGAGTTGTCAGTCACTAGGCCCTAGTTCTCAAATGGACTGTTGCGCCACCCAATTTATTTTTTTTTTTTTTTTACTTGATCGACATTATTTATAATGTAAAATTAAACACATGTTTTCCAATTCTTAGGTCAAGTTTTTTGTTTAAAATTTTGATAAGAGAGGCCTACAGCAGAAGTTGATTCTCAGGATATCTTTGGATATGTATACATAACTTTAGCGGATAATATTCGACTCAATTCTCAATACTCATTAAATCAAAACGTCTAAATGTATAGTACTGTTAATAGTATAGTTCATTAACATTTGATTTAGTAATCTTTATTCCGAAACAAAATTGTTCTTTATAAAATTCTTACATTAATACAATTAGTTCAATATTCCATTTTTCATAAAATAATTATTTAACAATGCAGCTCACATCTTTTGAAGACATTCTGAATTCAAAATAAGTAACTTCTTCATTATATATACAAACATAATATCTATATCTTAAAAATATCTGCATTTTGATTGAACATTAGTTTGTGTTTTCTGTTCAGAGTAAAACAAAAAAAAATAATAAAATCTGTTTTGCCTGCACTCTATGTTGGCACTAGAATGAAAAATCTTACAATTAAAATATATTTTGCAATCTAATGTTTGTATTTTGATTTCTTTTGTTGTCTTCTTTGATTTAGGTCTAATCCTGGCACCCCAACTCAACCACGTCGGCCAGACTTCATAGCCGTTGGCTTAAATCAACAACAATCGCTTCAACCAAACAACAATCAGCAGCAGCAACAGCAACAACAGTCACAAATTTACTATGAATATGCTCCGGGCCTGCCCACTCAACAGCAACAACAACAACAACAGCAACAACAACAGCAGCAGCAACAGCAACAACAAATGATGATGCACCACAATGGTTTATCACAACAACAACAACAGCAGCAACAACAACGTGGCATGGGAGTTGGAAGTGCCATAGGGGGTATGATGTTAGCAAATAATAGTCAATATGGATCGCCCCAGCGACGTTTTCTTTCTGAAGGTGAATTAGTTCGACAAGGTGGAGGAAGCAGTGGTCCCTCCGCCAACGAATTGTCCTACGCTCGAACGAACAACACAGTCGACAATATACGCGAGCTCGCTGGTAGCCCTCAACGTGGTGTCTATATGTGGAAGGATACATCGCCAGGCTTCAATAATGGCAGCAATGGTGGCGGCGGTAGTAGTGCAGGCACTATGCCAAACCATCATCCAGGCCAATATATGAATATGGCGCAACACCCTTTGAGTCATGTTCTCAATCAAGTCCGCCTACCACTGAACGAATACCATCAGCAGCAGCAACACCAAATGCAATACGACATTCATCACCATCGATCGAATCCGACGAGTCCAACTATTGTTGTGGCCACCTCACAGCATTTATCACCAAATCCAGTTCAAACATCACAGCCATACGGAATGATGCGATATGGCGGCGGAGGCGGTAGCAATAATTCATCAACGAGCACCGTAGTGGCACAGTCATCGTCGACGAATACAATGGTTGGCAGTGCGGGTAGTGGTGGTGGCTATCAACCAGCCCTGAGAGGTGGCGTTCCTGTCTTTCCTCCGAATCCGAATCTACAACAAACACAACCCTCGCCGCAGATTAAACGAAAGCAAACACCAACACGACCGATGTCATTTGTTCGAGCTCTAGAAATGACAGATTCCATGGAGATGCAATCAATGGATCAACAACAAGCTCGAAATAATGGCAGTGTAGTGAATTCAGGAAACAACATGTCGAACAATAGCTTAGGCCCTTCATCATCTGTGGCTAATCAACAGAGGGCAACTACACCAACACCAGATCGAGCCAGTGTATATGATATGAATTATGAGATATCTGTATAACCCATTAAGAAAGTTTCACCTAATCCTGCCTTTGGTCCAGCTTCAAAACCTAAGATATTATCTACCTTTTTTTGAGGTCCTTTCCTTATACAAAAGAAATAGCTTTAAGAGTGTTTGTGTTTTGAAAGAGCTAAAATATCTTCTACAATCGGGATAATTTTGTCCTAGTTTTGTCTTTGTTCCAAAACTTTCGACATTCTTTTACCCTAACCTTGACCTTAAACTTAACTTAAGTATCGTGTCGTGTTATGCATTTAATACATTTGGTCATTCTATTAAATGAGCTTCAAGATTGCAAACAATCTAAACAATTCGACACACGATTTACAATTGAAAATCATTTCAATTTGCTTCACACACACAAACCAGCTCCACTATTTTTAGGAAACTTTAATTTAATTTCCAATTTCCATGCATCGATCCACGTAGTGACAAAATTAGTTTTGTATTCAAAAGTAAATTTTTTGTTACCAGCTTACTGGCCGTGTCATTAAGATGTTGACATCCATTTCTAAAATGGGAGCTGTCTCAATATTAAACATTGCCAAACGAAAGTACTCTTTTATTGGCCTTTTAAACACTTTGACCAAAAAAGGCAGGATATTCCCTTTGCTGTTCCTTCACCTCATAGATAAAGTTTTAATTTTTTTAAATTTTCTTTTTCTAAATAAAAACAAAAACAACTTTTCTACTTCTACTAACATCAATAAATGTTAAACTAACTTATACCCTCAAGCCCAAAGGAAATAAATACATTTAAAACAAAATAATTAATAATATGTAATAACAAAAATGAAAAAAAAAAACAAACAAATTATTACTAAAGTTAACCCCCAAAACAAAAGAGTTGTAAATTATTTTTTTACATGAATGATTAAACAAAATAATTTTACTTAAACAAATGAAAAAGTAATAATATTAATAAAATAAATGTAAATGTGGATTTTAATGCAATGAAAGAAGTAAATTAATTATTATATTAAATATAGTCATTTATATGTATATCGATTGAATGGTATTACGATGTGGTTAAATACATTTTAAGATAAAAGTAAAAACAAAACAAACAAAAAAAAAAGAAAGAATTTTAAGTAATAAATTAATATTAAATAAAACAAATTACACTGTGTAAAAAGTACATCTATCCATAAACCATTATCTTTATATATATATATATAAAAATACATATATATTATACACAACAACAACTCCATCCCCAAACAGGCTAAGTCAAACCTTAAATTGTTTTATATTATTTAATTTTTAGTTTTTAATGTTTTCTATTTAAATAAAAAATTTAATGAAGAAAAAAAGAAACAAAAACAAAACTGAAGTTTAAATTTTTAAAAAAACAATTGAATTAACAAAAACAAACAAATCATAAATAAAGGATTATTTATGTAAATATGAGCAAATAAATTGTAAATAAATTAATTTATATTTAGATATTGTAGATATAAAGGCAAACAAGTTTTTTATAACAAGTTAATCTTTTACATATATCGTTATTAACTTGAACTTGCTTAACTTTTTCAATAGTATTCAGATTGAAAATGTTATTTTATATGTTAAATACATACATACATATATACTCGTAAAAATATCATTCTGATTGAAATTTAACATTTCAACAAAGTTCTTATAACTTTGTTTATATATAAGAGCCTATTCAGAAAATTTCATTCCTAGAAAAAATCAGTTTTCTTTCGATCTTTATACTTTTTTTTAACCTTAAAACACCGACTTGGTGTTAGGTGTCTGTTTTTAGTTACTTTTCAACAAAGTGCAGTTTTGGGATTTGTATTTCAAAAAGTTATTTAGGGGTTAAGCCACCTTAGGGACAAAAATAAAAAGGCTTTTTGAGGATTTTTTTTTCAGAAAATTACTATATACATACATATATCATAACTAGCTTTTACCCGCGACTTCGTCCGCATTAGATAGTTTTTTTGGATAGTAGTATGAAAAAACCTGAGATGTACTTTTTTGTACGTTTGTTTGAATTGTGCCGAGATGGGATGAGGTCATACTAAGTGTGATTGTCATAGGTTAGATTAGGTTAGGTTAATACATTTTAAGAAGAAGATAGGTTACTGCAATACATTTTTATATACTACGTTTTTTGTTTTTCCTTCCTTGTCCAGAACGTAATAAGTTTGTGGGTTTGAGACTCGTGAGCACGCTACATATAATTGTCCATGGGAAAAACAGTTTTTTTTCCAAATTTATACCTGCAATTTTCAGCGTTTGCCCCTGAGCTTTATTTATTTTTATTTCAAACGCTGCTTTCAGAGGAAACTGCACTCTTTTAAACTGAAACGGCCAATCGGTTGGAATTATCGGAATGCGGGGAATTAAAACATTTTTTCCTTTTGCTATTCCAGTCATGATTATAGCTTTTATAATATTTCGTCCTAGGTGAGTAATCTGTAGCCGTGTACCATTACTTAAATTTAGTGCGTCAAGATTTCTCATTAACAGGACTGGAACACCAACCTTCAATCTCAATTTGTGATAGGGCACCCCTGATAATTCCAAAGAGAAACTATGGGGTATGATGGGTTTTATATGTGTATGATGAGTTTTACATGTTCGACAACTTATTTCAAAAGGGTTGGGAATTTAGGAGTGAAAGCGATAAGATTCCCTGGAAAGTAATTTTTCCCATGGGAATGCGTTGTTTTCCCGAGGTCAAAAGAAACTCGTGTTCTTTCTTAAGTCTCAAACTATCTCCTTACCAAATTTCATTTAAATCTGTTCTGTAGTTTGGAAATCAATCCGCCCACCTGAATTTTCCCATGGGAATGCGTCATTTTTCTGGGGTATGTCCTTTCTCGGGTATCAAAATATCTCCATACCTAATTTCATGGAAATTGGTTCAGTAGTTTAGGCGTGATTGAGTAACAGACAGACAGACAGAGTTACTTTCGCATTTACAATATTAAGTATAGATCCAGCAAGATATGTTCTAACTATTTAATTTGGCTGACTACCTACATACGAAAGTATTCTAAGATTCGAACAGTTTTCTAAATATACCATATTTAAAGGCTAAAGTACAATAGTTTAGAGGGTTTTTGGTGCATTTCACGCAAAAGTGTTAGAAATTGTGTTGAAAAGTAACTTCTTTCTAAATATAATATATTCTGTTCTTATTGGCATAAATGCGAAGAATGCTAGAAAAATATAGATATAAAATCCCAGAAAACAAGCAAGTTTAGTACAAAAATGTGAACTTCTTTCGTAGGAAAATGAAACTGAATCTTTTCGGACTCAATTTTCTGGAATCTATTATCAGTCTGCTTACTCGTATATTGGAGCTGATGCTAGATGAAAAAATAAAGGAGTCAACAAAACTTAAAATGTTAGAGAGAAAAATGTTTAGTTCTTAAATTTAAGGAAATAGCTGCATTTAAGTACACAATTTCTCTAAAATTTAAATTAAAACAAAGTAATGTAAACAAATAAGTTGGGAAGAAACTTTAGGGTGGCATTCACAATTACTTTCTCTTTTCACTTTAGTTCTCGAGAGATTCAAAGCTTTTATATTCAATTAATAGATATGAAAAGTTCAGTATGTTTTTCATTAGTTTAACGAAAGTATCCCTTTTGCTGTTTTTGGGACATTTATATTCTTGAAATTCATCGTAAGCAAATTTACTTCAAACAGTAGATTGCTTTATTTTTTAACACCTTAAAAGTTTTTGTATTTAATAGAAAATCAATTTAATTTAAAGCATTACTAAAGTTTCTCCAAATTCTAAATTGTTTGAAAACAAAGATTTTAGTTGTTTTTGACAGCAAACCGCTTTTTGCCGAATATCATTATATTAATAATAAATCTTAAGATGCAATCTTTACTTATGCAACTTAACCGTACGAGCTTTATGGCCTATATGACCCCCCCTGAATCGTCTATTGGTGTCGAAAATTGATGAATTTGCGCTGCACGATTGGAATAGGACTGAATTTCCGATTCCTATTGTGTTCTAGTTCAGTCTTAGTTAAAAGTAGTGCTTTTAGCAACAAAGTGGAAAGCAGTAAAATACAAATTTTATTTTCATACATAAGAAATAAATAATTAAAAATATAAGGGGGGGAGGGGTGGTGTCATATCCATTAACGCAATACGATAAGTTTTGAATTGAAAGAAACTCCAAGGAAAATTAAAAAAATAATTTCCCAGGGGGGGTCATGCCCCCTACGCTTCCACCCCCTGGATCCGCAATTGATAAGAACAATCATGATATTAAATATAACGAGACTAAAGCTGCTTCTTAAAGCTATAACAACTGCTAAAACTACAAAGTCTTTAGAGATAAGGAAGTACATTTTTTTTAAAACGTTGCCTCTTTTGTCTTCTTTTCTAGAAACATTTAATTTATTTACACTGCATATTTTTTATGTCAAAACATTAAAAAAGTACTATCGTGACTTTGCTTATTGTTATTTTTTTTCAGGTACCTAATTAAAAAGTGAATGTTAAAAGAGCAGTTACTTATATTGTTTTTAAGTTTAAAAGTCGGTTCTATTACTAAAGAATGTGTAAACAACATTTTTCAAAAACCTTTTCAAGACAAGTGTGTATTATAAATACGGCTTAATATGGATTGCCATAAATTAAAATTTTGTAATCATCATTGCATTTAAAATTGCTTAAAGAACAAAAATCTGACTATCTATTGGGAACTACTGGATTTTCTGTTCCGAAAAATTTATCAGGGCATATCCGAGTTGCTCTTCAAAAATACAATACTTTTTTCGCTGATAATGATTTACAATAAAAAAAATTACTCGTAGTTATGAACCAGAATTCAAATAAATTAAATTATTAATCGTTTGAGTTGGTAATCAACGATTAAGTTTATCAACTGAATTTGATTGATTCCATTATAAATCAGTCTTAAGAATGAGTGGTAAGGTGAAAGCACTAACTTTTTAAATCTGTAATACATGTACATAAATGAAGACGTATATAGCCAGGGGTGGAATCGGCTAAGGTGATAATTGACTATCATATTTTTGAAAGTCAAATTTGACTATCATTTTCATTCCGTCTGTGTAAGATGATTCAACTCAATTCAATTCGATTGAACAATTTCAGATTATTTAATATTCAGATATTTAAATAAAAAGTATCAAATTGGCTGTGTTTGAATAAAATTCTTACTTTTCTTGTTTTTTTTTTTTCGAATGTCGGAAGCTTTGTCGGTCACAAAAATATGTTTTTTTTTAATGAAAAAAAAGCTAACTAAGAAAATGTTGCACTAGTTTTCGTAAGCGTCTGGTAGCTCTATTCGGAATAAACATATTTGTTCGAAAATGTCTATCAAATTTTTGTTGTGACAGCTTTTTAGGTATCAATTTGCATATCACATTACGTAGATCAAATTCGATTATTTTGATAGCGATTTATCAACAATCACCTTAGCCAATTCCAACCCAGATGTATTCAGACTTCTTTTAAAAAAGTTCTATTTTATTTATATTATCAACATAAGAACACATATATGTACGTCCATACATATCTGATATAATTTTGTTATCGCCTGATAAAGTGTTCAACACTAATGTTTAATTAACTGAAAGCATTAATTTTGATATAAAGTTTATACGGTGATATCTGTATCTCTCAGTTGCATTATTATTTTTGTTTCGGTAGATCGGTAGAAATGGCAAAAATTAAATGTGTAAGAATATTCAATTTAAAAAAAAATATTAATGTTCATGCGCTTAAAAAGTTCTTGTTCAGCTTTGTTAATAATAATTTAATATAACAGACAAAGTTGACAACGGTTAACTAAAATATTGAATCAAATTTCTCTTTAATTGCAATAACAAGTCGTTTTAATATTTATTTATTTATTTTTTCTTATCAATAACATATTTTAAATACATTATTAATAAATGGTAAATAGGAGCACTAGCAGCAGAATACTATCGGCTCCTCGTTTTAATAATTCGTACATAATGTTCTAATTATCATCGTCAATTTTATAAAGGGTTTTTCAATAAGGGCGGGTAAATGTATGGAATAAAACAAGCTGTGTGTGAGGTATTAACAAATTATTTTTTTATTTGGAAGGCGCATGTATGCCTTTAAGTGTGGAATGTGACATCATTCAAATGCCGCCTCGGCTTTTCACGATGGCACGGATCCGAGTGGTCCAATTTTCAATGATTGTGGTCTATTTGCATAGACTTGCGACCTTAAAAAACCCCACACGAAAAAGTCTAGCGGGGTCAAATCGCATGACCTTGATGGCCTATTCACATCACCCATGCGAGAGATACTCTTTTCCCAAATCGTTCATGCAAAATGTCAATCGTGGCGTTTACTGTGTGGCACGTAGCGTAACAAAGCCATTCATCATAAAGATGATTTTTGGGCCAGAATTTTGGTCATCTTAAAAACGATTCGAAGCCCAGCCAGCGAACAAACGGCGTGGTCTATGGTTATGAACTTTGAGTTCCTGGGTCAGTTGGATCTTGTACGGGTGTAGGCCCAAGCCCCGACGCAAAATTCACCAAGTTAAATTCTGCGAAAGGCCGAGTTCTTGTGCACGGCGAGGAATAGATTGCCTCGGGTAAAGCTGTACATTTTCACGGACCGCGGCGATGTTCTCGGCCGATCTTGCGTTCCTAGAATGTAACGGTGTTGGCTGATTGTTTACTGAACCGGTTGTCTCAAATTTGGCCACCAAAAGTTGAAGAGTCGACTGTGAAGGGCCACCACGTCTACCGTAAAATAAGCGCAATGCGCGCAACGTTTGCGTTAACGAACACTTATTTTGATAATAAAGTCTTATCATTTGAACGGGCTGTTCATGTGGCATAAACAACTGTGGCATTAACAACTGAGTAATAAACAAAAGATTTGACAGATGTCACCAAAGCAAAACAAAATGGCCGCTACGGGTCGCCAAAATCTACCCGCGCCAATTGAAAAAACCCTTTATTATATTATTACAATAACCTCAAATTCTATAACATGGTTCTCAAAACTACCAAGTCCCGAAATATAGCTAAGAATTTAATATTTTCAATATTTTTGAATTTTTCATTTATATTTCATTTTGATGGAGTCTATCTGTTATTTGCATTCCTTAATTGATAACCTTTAATTTTATGTATATATAGGTACATAATAATAAAATTGTAGTGCTTCAGATTTAAGAAGAAACGGATTTTAAAAAAATGGAATTGAATTAAAAACTATGAAAATGAGTAATATTAATTATTGTGTAAATTGTAGGAGGAAATGAAAATGATCCTCCATCTATAGTCATTTGCGATGGAACATTATGTGTACGTGTACCTTCAAAAAAGTTTAAACTACGGTTTCGAGAAAAAAATCATATACAGCTTACATAAGTATCAAAATTTGGTCAAGATTTTTGCGATCACATGTTGTGATGGGTACATCCTGGACGCTAAAAGGCCCTTTGCTGTGGCTGCTTCTGATCCTTACATAATGAAACATCTTTTTAGAAATTATAATATGGAGCATTCAGGCAACAAAGTCTTCGAATCCATACCCACAAGACAGCTCTGTAGAGGAAGACCGCGGATCAGGTGGCGCGCACAAGTGGAATGTGACCTCACCCAACTTGAAGCGCGAAACTGAAGACATCTAGCTAGGGACCAGCGTTTGTTGCGTGAGGCCCTAGTTCACACAGGACTGTAGCTCCACTTTAGTAAGTAAGTATTCAGGCAATATTTTAGACAAAATGATGCATTTACTTTGGACAGAGGATTTAGAGACGTAATCCCACATCTCGAATCTTAAGAATATAAGGCCTACATGCCTGGAATCTATTGCTGAAGGTAACTTTCAATTAACAACAGAGCAAGCTATTAGATTCAGATGTGTAACTATGGTCAGATAGGTGGTTTAAAAGGGATCAATTTAAAATTGCTGCTGCACTATTAATAAGTTTTATCCACCACTTGAAGATAGTGCTGATGCGAACGTTCTATTAGAACTGGCTTTAAATCGTTTGAATACTTATAATTATTTAGGTGACTTTATTAGAGAAAATAATCTTAACATAACTACAGCCATATTTAGCCGCATCGATGGAAATATCCCGAATTTAAGTAATTTTCAAACACTCACCATTCAAGAACTTAGTATGATGTCATCAAATTAACCAGGCTCGATCTTACTGCAAAAAAAATATGGGCCTCACTGATTTTTTCAAGATATTGGCTGTCGATCGTTCAACGAAAATATTGTTTTTCAAAAAAGTTTTAGGTCGTTCTTTTCGAAAAATAAGATGCTCAACTCCAAGTCCAATTATCTTAAGATCCCCGTGCCGAAATTTATAAATATTGGGCAGATAGTTTGGGCTGAACGTAAGCTTTCATTTGGTATTAGTCTCATAGGTATACGCCCTGGGCCCAAAAAAAGGCCAAACCCTTTAGGCTGTACATTTAAACCTAATTGTAGAAATGCCACTGTAGAACAATTAACAACACTTTCTATTGATTATATCCATGGCGATCGTGAAAAATTATATTAATCGAGTTAACTGGACAAAGTTGAAAAAAAAACATATTTATCAAATTCATGAATCTTTTACTTTGGATAACAATCTCGTTCTAAACTTGGTAAACTTGGTCACATGACCTGGTTCTTCACGATTGGTACTTATTGGTACATTACGTACAAACTGTCACTTTGCCAAACTTTTATTTTCAAAGCTATTTTTATTTTGCAGTTGGTGATTTTATCTTTTGCTGTTTTGAGTTGCATAAATAATGCTAATGCTTTTGTGGTAAGTACTTTGAAGTTATTTAATACCGTTTATTTCAACTTCAAAAACTTAAATGTTACAGCGATCAAGTCAATTTCCAATAGTTCTTGTCCATGGAGGAGCTGGCGATATATCTGATGACAAAATTGAAGGAAAGTTTAAAGGTGTTAAGCAAGCTGCTCGAATAGGCTATATGATTCTAAAAAATGGTGGCACTGTTCTAGATGCCGTTGAAGAAGCTGTACGTTCTATGGAATTAGATGCAAATTTTAATGCAGGGTATGGTGCAGTCCTCACATGGGATGGAGAAGTAGAAATGGATGCATCGATTATGAATGGAGAAGATCTTAATGGTGGATGTGTTTCAATTGTAAAGAATATTTTACATCCGATTTCCGTTGCTCGCAGTGTCATGGAAAAGTCCCGACATACATATCTAGCTGGCGAAGGTGTAATGAATTTTGCTTCAGGCGAAGGTTTTGAAATCCTACCCAATGGAACTCTGATTACAGAGTCGGCTAAAATTGCTTTGGAAAACTATAAAAATAGCACAGCTGAATTGAAAAATTCTTCATATTTTGGTGAACCGGGAACAGTTGGTGCTGTAGCTATTGATGCTGAAGGAAATGTGGCGGCTGCAACTTCTACTGGGGGAATGACTGGAAAACTACCTGGTCGTATTGGTGATTCACCTATCTTAGGTGGTGGAACATATGCTGATAATTCAATGGGTGCTGTCTCCGCAACTGGTCATGGGGAAACAATTATGCGCTACAACTTAGCTTCACGTATTTTGCATCTTATGCAAATGAAAGGAATTTCAGCACAAAAGGCTACCGAAATCGGTCTTGAAACTATGACAAGACAATTCAATGAAACTGCTGGAGTGATCACAATTGGTAGACTAGGAGATGTAGGGATTTATTTCACATCAAGAAGAATGGCATGGGCTTATCAACAAAACAATGAAGTTCATTTTGGTATAGAAAAAGGTGATGATTATATGGAGGTTGATAATGTACCACATATTTGCTTATCTTAATAAAAACAATGTGCAAAGAAAAATATTTATGTAAAATAATTGTACTTATAAAAGAAACAAAATTGTAAATTATTTACATTTATTTATGGATTACGGTTTTTTTTATAAGTTATACGTATATACAACCTATTTTTAGCAAAAATAAATACAGGTGGTTACCTAAATATTTTAACTATATCTATTATTGTAAAGTCAGGTATGTAGAAAAAAAATATTTGTTTTTCTTGAGGTACTAACCATGAACAATTGGCCACACTAAAATACGTGGGACTTCTTATTATACCTAAGTAGCCAAACTGGTTATCAAAATGATACGAAGTGTGAATAAAATATTGTTCCGGGTTAATTCTATCAAAACATAAGAAAATCAAATCCTCATTACCTCTTAAAGGTATAAATTGTCGTTCAATTGAGATCAATTCATCATTGACAAGTACTTCACTCCGTCTCAAACAACAAATTTTAAATTCATCATGAAAGTAAGTGAACCCGGACAATCAATGTTAATATTTAAAATTAACAACTATATTTTAATTCTTTGATTTTTCAGTTCTTTCTGTGTCTCGCCCTTTGCTTTGCCGCTGCCCAAGCTGGACTTGTAGGAGTACAAAATGCCCTCGCTTACTCTGCTCCTTACACCACTTACTCAGCTGCAGTAGCTCCAGCACCAGCACTTTATAATGCTCCATTGGCCTACTCTGCATATCCTTCCGTATACAGCGCAGGATTGAACGCTCCAACTGTTTACAGCACTGCTGGTCTTGGAGTTGCTAGTCCTCTCGTTAGATCTGCATATTATGCTTCTCCAACTGTCTACTCTGCTACTCCAGTTTTGACAAACACTTTGTTGAAGAAGTAAACAGTCGAAGAATGATTTTTGGAAAATGTTGATTGGAAATAAATAAAGAATATTTAAAAATTGAAAAATATATTTGTCTTTACTTAAGAAATATAACTTTACTAGCTATATCCGAACCATTGACAATGTTTAAGTCAAACTTCAACCCCATGAAATTGGTCTATTTGGAAGGAAAAGGTATTAACTTACGATAGCATTCAGAATTTTAGCAGATTATGTGTACGTATTTTGTGGAAAGCTTTTCTAGGTGTTTTTTAATATACTTGTGGTTAGTTCCGAGAACATACTTAATTTGAAGATGTGGGTTAAAATTGGGCAGATTGGGCTAATTTGAACCTAAGATAAGTGCACTTAAATAATGTTTTTACCTTGGAATGAGAAAAAGTAAACTGGAAAACTCCCTCGTGGTGTTATAAATATAATATACAATATTATGTCGAAGGATATGGACCTTCAAAGCTGCGAAAATACCTTTTAGTATAACTTCATTTGCAACAAAGTGCAATTTTTTATAAAAACGCTTATTAAATAGTTTAAATTTGTGTTTATGTATATTTCAGAATTTTTATTTGTTAAATAACAGAAAAATGTTGCGCTTATTATACAAGATGGGAAGGAATGTGATTTGTATATTTTGCAGGATGTCTGTATACGAAATATGGGTCGACATTTTGAACACAAGTCATACAGAAAATATTATATTCTTGTGCCTGGCCTTGGGTTTTTGGGACTCCGAATATATTTTTTATTCCTTTTTTTTTAGTTTGGGTGACCAGTCTTTGGGTTGAGGAAAGAAATATACCAAATTTGCCTTTTAATAAATGTGTCCATATCCCTTCCGTCTGACTTTCTGTCCCACTACAATTGTTTGCAAATGTCTGTTTCCAAATACTGAGTTAAATCAAAATAAGCGTTTTTCACTTTATATTTAACATCAAGCACTCTTTTTAAAAATGTCAATCTAGGAACAGATTTTTTACAAAAGCAATTTTAAGAAGTTTTATTCGGTTAATCTTAATGCACCCGACCTAGAACAGAAGAAGGGCTTATTAGTGCCTCTAGAATTAAAAATTCAAAAGTATTTTAGGACGTTTTCATGTTTTAAATCCTTTTATACTTATAAACAGGTACATTCTTCTATTTCCAAATAACATATTAAAATGAAACATACGGCCCTACAACATTAAATTTCTTAAACCAATACATAAACAAAAAAAGGGTACGATCCATACACTAATGAAATGACTTCCCATCCTTGCTCGTCTGACAATTTTTCTGAATCAAATATTAATAACTATATTTTGTGTGAGATACAAACATTTAAAGTAGATGTTTTTCTTTGTTCTCTTAACGCTTGGATCGAAAACCATTTTTATCATTTTTTTTAGTTTTTGTAGCTTTTCGCGTATTATAAAAAAAAGTTGTAAATTGATTTTTTTTTAATTTGACTAAAAGTCAGCAACAATATTTTGCATATGACAAAATAAGTTAGATTTTATTGCCGGTTTTTGTTCCTGACATTTTTAGTCGAAAACTAAATTATTTTTTTCTTATAAACAAAATACTGTTTGGACTTTTCCAAGAACCAAATTTTGCATGGAATGAAATATTTTTGAATCCAACACCTTCATTTATTCTCGAAAAATTCGAATTGAACATCAGTTTTTACTAATTTTGCATAGTATTTTTTAAAGATTTTTATTTATGATTATTTATACTTATTGTATACAAAAAATGAATGTTGGATTTTTCTAAAAAAACAAATAGTAAATGTTAAAAACAATATTTTATATAAAATACAATTTGTTGAAAGGAAATATCTTTAAATTTTGCTAAGATACTTGAGTCGAAAATCGATTTTTACCAACTTTTAGTAGCATTTTGTTTAGGTTTCAATTTTTTGTAAACAAAAACAATTACATAATTCGATTTTTCTCAAAACTATCAAATGTTAAAAACGTTGTTCTTAGCTGCATACAATTATTCTGAAAGTAGGTAATATAAATTTTGTATTCCTAAAATATTAGAGGAGACAATTTTTTTTTGATTTATAAAAAAAACGTGCATTGCTGTTTTTTCAAAATTATACTGATTTGGTATCACGTCACATTATTATAATATGCAAAACTTAAATAGCAGGCCCTATTGTTTCGTGAGATATTAAGGGTCAACCAAAATGTTCACTTTTTTTAATTTTCTGTAATAAAAAGAACACCCATTAAATTTTTTTGAACGTCCTTACTGCATCGTTCGATGTTTTTATTTGTAAAACGAAACTTATTTGAAGTTCATATCTCTACTGATTCTGAGATATGGACGAAGTTAAATGGTATCCCCAACGTACGGATGTGTGTGCATATGTATGTACAGTGTACACACAAGTGAAAGACAATGCACTGACTACTGGAATGTTGAATTATAAATTGGAAATAGCTTTGCGGCCTGAACAATTAAGAGTGTCGTATCCTGGTTTGATTTGAATTTAGAATTTTGTTTACACTATTTCTTAACAAATTGAGTTTAGTTTAATTTGATCAAAATTAACTACAAACACAATACACATACATACGTATATATTCTCTATCAAATACAATACAAACAGATAAGATTTAGAAGTGAGTATTCATACAAACTATGAAACAAACCGAACAACATACTGTTTTGATTAATCTATCAATTGTCAACAATTGGCCACACTTCTGAAAGACGTGGGACTTCTATTACTAGCCAAACTCGTTTTCATATGTAGGTACAAGTAGACGTTGACACAATAAGAAGGTTACCAAAAATAATAATTGTTCCGGATTATGACTTGCAAAAGATCCAAAAACATCATTGTCATTTGGGGGTATAAATTGTCGTTCAATTGAGATCAATTCATCATTGACAAGTACTTCGTTCTGTCTGCAACAACCAATCTCAAATCCATCATGAAAGTAAGTTGCTATAATCCTCATATTTTCAATTTAACAATTTTGTAATTCTTTGATTTTTCAGTTCCTTTTGTGTCTCGCCCTTTGCTTCGCTGCTGCCCAAGCTGGAGTTGTTGGAGTACAAAATGCCTTCGCTTACTCTTCTCCCTACAGCACTTACTCAGCTCCTTACACCACTTACTCAGCCGCAGTAGCTCCAGCACCAGCACTCTACAATGCTCCATTGGCCTACTCTGCATATCCTTCGGTATACAGCGCAGGATTGAACGCACCAACTGTGTACAGCACTGCTGGTCTTGGAGTTGCTAGTCCTCTTGTAAGATCTGCTTATGCTGCTCCAACTGTCTACTCTGCTGCTCCAACTGTCTACTCTGCTGCTCCAGTTTTGACAAACACTTTGTTGAAGAAGTAAACACTCGAAGAATGATTTTTGGAAAATAATGATTTGAAATAAATAAAGAAAGTTTAAAAATTGAACACGATGCATATTTTTATTGAGGAATTATAATTTTTCATGACATCTTAAATACGAAAGATTTTAAATATTTCACTCAGTCTGATTCCACTTGAGTACTTTAATTGATATGACTATGACTACGTGAATCAATTCGAGAAAAACAAAATCAAATGCAGAGCTTTGGGAGCATAAATGCATTTTGGGCGAATAAAAGTTAAAACAAATTTGTTAGTTTTGCAGAATATAAAGGGGACATAGAATATAGAAAACTTTTAAATTGAAAAATTGTTATTTTGCTAAAACTGATTTCGCAGCATTGAATAATTTTGTTCGATAATATTAAGTGGGGGGAGATAGTATTTTAATGCAGTTCCCTGAAAACTATGTACATTGTACAATGTCTTTAAATAGTACTTGTTTCAAGGTATAATACTTTTTGTAAGTACTTTCAATAAAAAATATTCTCTTAATTTGCCGTGGTTAAATAAAAGACTCAAGAACTTAGAGAACGTAGCGATAGCGAGTTAATTAAGAGCTTTGAAGACCGCAAGTATTTTCTTCGGTTAAGAAGAGATTTTGCATTTCTCAGTAGTTTCATTTTTAGACAATAAATAAGTTTTGCGAAGATAAAATAAAGCACAATAGAAGGACTTTTTGGGTGTTTGTCAATTCGAAAATAGAAACCTGGATATTCCCATAGTGTATGGAGTTTGAAGATTTTAAGTCCAATGATTTAGAATCTTCTTGTAATATATGTTGTAATTTTGTATGATAGTGTTCCCAATATTGGCGAGCAATACTCAGATTTCTCACACATAACTGATTTTTCTTTAACTCAACTTTCTAATTATGATGTGTTTAGATATTTAAATAATTCAGATGAATCTAAGAAGGCTGGATATGATTCGATACCATCTAAATTTTGAATGCAATGCTAACTCTTTTCGGCACTAAACATCATATTTCATAAATCAATTTCATCTCGAATTTTTATAAATAAATGGAATGGAAGATACCTTACATTAATCCAATTTATAAAACTGGGTTAAAACTTTTGACAAAAAATTACAGACCCTTTGCAAAGTTATCTGCCATACCCAGTCTCCTTGAAAAAATCATCACTGAGTAACTCTATCTAGCTGTTAAAAATGGACTGTCTCCCAAACAACGTGGATTTGTTAAAGGCCGATCAACTAGTACAAATGTTTGTCTTTTTACTAATTTTTGTTTTAACAAAATTGATGTTTTGTATACTGATTTTATGAAGTTTTTTCATCGTGTTAACCATAGATTACTTTTGCAAAATTTGCGAACTTGGGCTTACGTAGATTCCAATTTTATAAAATGGTTAGGTTCTTATATTACTGATAGAAAGCAAGTGTTTCACATTGATGGGTTCTTCTCAAAATCAAAAAAAGTGTTATCAGGGTAACCACAAGGTAGTCACTTAGGGCTACTCCTGTTAATTATTTGTGTTAATGATCTTCCAGTCATATTTAAACATTGCCAATGTTTGATGTACTCTGATGATATTAAATTATTCACATAAATATATTTTTTTAGTTTCAGATTGTTGCCTCCTGCAACATGATATTCAAAGTTACTTGAATTGGTGTGAATTTTGCGAAATGTAAAATATTCACTGCTTCAAAGTCATTCTTACAAGTAAATTTTGAAAACAAATTTCTTTATGAATTACTTTTTAGAATTGCACTACGAAAGGATCTTCAATACGAAACTCGATTTTTAAGATCATATTGGTGTTATTGACGGTCAAGGTAGTTCAATCCAAGGTTTTTTAAAGTGAAATTCGAATGTATTTAAGGATGCATACACTCTAGAGATATTATTAATGACTTTGGTTTTGCTCTTTAAGGAATATGGCATCGTAGTATATGAGAACAGTATGTTGAGAATTGAAAAGATACAAAAAAAGCTTTACGCATTTTGTGCTTTAAGACAACTTAACTGGTAGGGAGAATTGCTTGGCTATCCTTATAGATGTACTTTTATTGATTTGAAAAGTTTGATCAATACTTTCAAGATTTTTTCAATTCAGAAGTTTTCTCTCCATTAAAAAACAACCTTTTATATTCTGCAAAACTAACAAATTTGTTTTAACTTTTATTCGCCCAAAATGCATTTATGCTCCCAAAGCTCTGCATTTGATTTTGTTTTTCTCGAATTGATTCACGTAGTCATAGTCATTAGTCATATCAATTAAAGTACTCAAGTGGAATTAGACTGAGTGAAATATTTAAAATCTTTCGTATTTTAGATGTCATGAAAAATTATAATTCCTCAATAAAAATATGCATAGTGTTCAATTTTTAAACTTTCTTTATTTATTTCAAATCAATATTTTCCAAAAATCATTCTTCGAGTGTTTACTTCTTCAACAAAGTGTTTGTCAAAACTGGAGCAGCAGAGTAGACAGTTGGAGCAGCATAAGCAGATCTTACAAGAGGACTAGCAACTCCAAGACCAGCAGTGCTGTACACAGTTGGTGCGTTCAATCCTGCGCTGTATACCGAAGGATATGCAGAGTAGGCCAATGGAGCATTGTAGAGTGCTGGTGCTGGAGCTACTGCGGCTGAGTAAGTGGTGTAAGGAGCTGAGTAAGTGCTGTAGGGAGAAGAGTAAGCGAATGCATTTTGTACTCCAACAACTCCAGCTTGGGCAGCAGCAAAGCAAAGGGCGAGACACAAAAGGAACTGAAAAATCAAAGAATTACAAAATTGTTAAATTGAAAATATGAGGATTATAGCAACTTACTTTCATGATGGATTTGAGATTGGTTGTTTCAGACAGAACGAAGTACTTGTCAATGATGAATTGATCTCAATCAGACGACAATTTATACCCCCAAATGACAATGATGTTTTTGGATCTTTTGCAAGTCATAATCCGGAACAATTATTATTTTTGGTAACCTTCTTATTGTGTCAACGTCTACTTGTACCTACATATGAAAACGAGTTTGGCTAGTAATAGAAGTCCCACGTCTTTCAGAAGTGTGGCCAATTGTTGACAATTGATAGATTAATCAAAACAGTATGTTGTTCGGTTTGTTTCATAGTTTGTATGAATACTCACTTCTAAATCTTATCTGTTTGTATTGTATTTGATAGAGAATATATACGTATGTATGTGTATTGTGTTTGTAGTTAATTTTGATCAAATTAAACTAAACTCAATTTGTTAAGAAATAGTGTAAACAAAATTCTAAATGCAAATCAAACCAGGATACAACACTCTTAATTGTTCAGGCCGCAAAGCTATTTCCAATTTATAATTCAACATTCCAGTAGTCAGTGCATTGTCTTTCGCTTGTATGTACATATAAGTACATATACATATGCACACACATCCGTACGTTCGGGATACCATTTTACTTCGTCCATATCTCAGAACCAGTAGAGATATGAACTTCAAAAAAATGTTGGTTTACAAACAATAACATCAAAAGATGCAGTAAGGACGTTGGAAAAAATTTAATGGGTGTTTTTTTTACTACAGAAAATTAAAAAAAGTGAAAATTTTGGTTGACACTCAATATCTCAAGGACCAATTGGGCTTGTGATTTAAGTTGAATTGCATATTCTATAATGTGACGTGATACCAAATCAGGGGTGGAATCGGCTAAGGTGATTATTGATTGTTGACAGTCAAAATAATCGAATTTGATCTGTGTAAGGTGATAATCAAATTGATACCTAAAAAGCTGTCGCTAGAAAAATTTGATAGTCGTTTTCCTACAAACATATCGTTTCTGAGTAGAGCTACCAGACGCTTACAAAAAACGAATGGAAAATTTCGTCAGTTACCTTTTTAAGGTACAAAAACACATTCTTGTGACGGACAAAGCTTATGACATTCGAAAAAGCATAAGAAAAGTAATAATGTAGAATGTGTAGATATTTTATAGAAACCATTTTTAAATTTCACCATAGCAACAATGAATTGTGACAATTATATTCTGAAATTGTTCAATCGAATTGAATTGAATTGAATCAGCTTACACAGACGGGAAACTCGGCGATAGTCGATTTGACTATCAAAAATTTGATAGTCAATTATCACCTTAGTATAATTTTGAAAAAAAAGCAATGCACGTTTTTTTATAATTCAAAAAAATATTTGTCTCCTCTAATATTTTAGGAATATAAAATTTATATTACTTTCAGAATAATTGTATGCAGCTAAGAACAACGTTTTTGAATTAATTGTTTTTGTTTACAAAAAATTGAAACCTAAACAAAACGCTACTAAAAGTTGGTAAAAATCGATTTTCGACTCAAGTATCTTGGCAAAAGTTAAAGATATCACCTTTCAACAAATTGTATCTTATATAAAATATTGTTTTTAACATTTAATAATTTTTTTTAGAAAAATCCAACATTCATTTTTTGTATACAATAAGTATAAATAATCATAAATAAGAATCTTCAAAAAATACTATTCAAAATTAGTAAAAACTGATGTTCAATTCGAATTTTTCGAGAATAAATGAAGGTGTTGGATTTAAAAATATTTCATTCCATGCAAAGTTTGGTTCTTGGTAAAGTTCAAACAGTATTTTGTTTATAAGAAAAAATTAATAAAAATTGGTTTTCGACTAAAAATGTCAGGAACAAAAACCGGTAATAAAATCTTTCTTATTTTGTCATATGAGAAATATTTTTGCTGACTTTTAGTCAATTAAAAAAAAATCAATTGACAACTTTTTTTTACAATACGCGAAAAGCTACAAAAACTACAAAAAAATGATAAAAATGATTTTCGACTCAAGCGTTAAGAGAACAAAGAAAAACATCTACTTTAAATGTTTGTATCTCACACAAAATATAGTTATTAATATTTGATTCAGAAAAATTGTCAGACGAACAAGGATGGGAACGGGAAGTCATTAGTGTATGGATCGTACCCTTTTTTTGTTTATGTAACGGTTTAAGAAATTTAATGTTGTAGGGCCGTATGTTTTGGAAATAGAAGAATGTACCTGTTTATAAGTATAAAAGGATTTAAAACATGAAAATGTCCTAAAATACTTTTGAATTTTTAATTCTAGAGGCACTAATAAGCCCTTCTTCTGTTCTAGGTCGGGTGCATTAAGATTAACCGAATAAAACTTCTTAAAATTGCTTTTGTGAAAAATCTGTTCCTAGATTGAAATTTTTAAAAAGAGTGCTTGATGTTAAATATAATGTTGAAAACGCTTATTTTGATTTAACTCAGTATTTGGAAACAGACATTTGCAAACAATGGTAGTGGGACAGAAAGTCAGACGGAATGGATATGGACACATTTATTAAAAGGCAAATTTGGTATATTTCTTTCCTCAATCCAAAAACTGGTCACCCAAACTAAAAAAAAAGGAACAAAAATATAATCGGAGTCCCAAAAACCCAAGGCCAGACACAAGAGTATAGTTTTGTCTGTATTTTAAGTAAACCGATGACTTGTGTTCAAAATGTCGACCCATATTTCGTATACAGACATCCTGCAAAATATACAAATCACATTCCTTCCCATCTTGTATAATAAGCGCAACATTTTTTTGAACTAAAATAATTTCTGTTATTTAAGAAATACAAATTCTGAAATATACATAAACACAAATTTAAACTATTAAATAAGCGTATTTATAAAAAATTGCACTTTGTTGCAAATGATGATATACGAAAAGGTATTTTCGCAGCTTTAAAGGTCCATATCCTTCGACATAATATTGTATATTATATTTATTTCACCAAGAGGGAGTTTTTTCAGTTTACTTTTTCTCATTCCAAGGTAAAAACATTATTTTAGTGCACTTATCTTAGGTTAAAATTAGCCTAATCTGCCCAATTTTAACCCACATCTTCAAATTAATTATGTTCTCGGAACCAACCACAGGTATATTAAAAAACACCTAGAAAAGCTTAAAAGCTTCCCACAAAATACGTACACATAATCTGCTAAAATTCTGAATGCTATCGTAAGTTAATACCTTTTCCTTCCAAATAGACCAATTTCAAGGAGTTGAAGTTTGACTTAAACATTGTCAACGGTTCGGATAGCTAGTAAAGTTATATTTCTTAAGTAAAGACAAATATATTTTTCAATTTTTAAATATTCTTCATTTATTTCCAATCAACATTTTCAAGAAATCATTCTTCGAGTGTTTACTTCTTCAACAAAGTGTTTGTCAAAACTGGAGCAGCAGAGTAGACAGTTGGAGAAGCATAATATGCAGATCTAACGAGAGGACTAGCAACTCCAAGACCAGCAGTGCTGTAAACAGTTGGAGCGTTCAATCCTGCGCTGTATACGGAAGGATATGCAGAGTAGGCCAATGGAGCATTATAAAGTGCTGGTGCTGGAGCTACTGCAGCTGAGTAAGTGGTGTAAGGAGCAGAGTAAGCGAGGGCATTTTGTACTCCAACAAGTCCAGCTTGAGCAGCGGCAAAGCAAAGGGCGAGACACAAAAGGAACTGAAATGCAAAGAATAACAATATTGTTAAATTTAATTCTGATTTAAATCTTTAATTTGAAATATTAGTAACTTACTTTCATGATGATTTTAGTTGTTGAAGACAGAACGAAGTACTTGTCAATGATGAATTGATCTCATTTGGACGACAATTTATACCCTCAAAATACAATGGTGTTTTTTGGATCTTTTGCAAGTCATAATCCTAACAAAATTTTCATGTAGGTAACCTTCTTATTGTGTCTGCGTCTATTTAAAAAAAAACCTGTTTGACTTCTAATGGGTGTTCCACGTCTTTAGGAAGTATGATAAGTTGACACCGATGAAAAAGGTGTGTTGTGATACATTTTTAATGGCTTTTGATTTGTACTTCATCTTAATTTTTATAGTAGCTGATAAAGCCTTGTAAATTATAATCGAATTAAACTATAGCATTTTCTGAAGGAGTAATTTTTGGAAGAACTGTAAATGTTAAATTTGAGGCCTTAAAGATTAATTGCACCCTAAAAATGTATGCAAAATAAAGAGCCCCCAAATGTCTACCATGAACTGTCGTCGTTATAAAAACAATTAATGTTATAATTAATAAATTTAATAACAATGTTGGGCATTCTTATTCAAGCAAGTTAAATAATATGCTTTTTCGCCTGTTAAGCATTGAAAGATTTTTGCGAGAACTAAGCAATGATGCTGTTTGCGAGATGAAATGTTTTGTTTTAATTTATATTAATCTCAAAATTACCATACGTGCTATTCTATTAATTGTTCTCACATGCTAACGCTATTGGCGTTTTGGTTTTGGCTCCGAAGAATTATCTGGGAGATTAGATTATAAGACATAATTATGAAACGCACATTATTTGAAATTTTCTGACAAGCTGCTGCCAATCTTATGGGGCTTTCCATGAATAAAATAAATCAATTTATTTTTTCATCTAGATCTGTAAAAACACATTCTGTGTTTGCATTCCATAGGGCAAAATAAATTAATTTTATTTTTTTTAAGATCAAATCTGCAGATCTGTATTTTTAGCAGATTAACCTTTCTGCACTAATACTAATACAATTATAAAAAAATGTAAATATTGAAATTTGACAGATAAACCGCTTTCGTCAACACGTACACGGAATTCCTCAAATAAATGACGAAAAAAAGAAAAAACAATTCCAATCGTGTTCCATGCGCCACAAAAAAAATCAATTTATGATGGAAATCTAAATTTACTCATGCAAAACCCAATTATATATTTTTGATCCATCATTTAGTCTTGAGCAAATTGACTAAGCTCTTGAGCTAGCTCCAATGTATCAAGTTTGTGATCCGATTTATGCATAAGAGCTAAGAAAAACTGATTTTTTTATAGTTCTACTCGTATGATCTGATAAGAGCTTCATAGCTTTGTTCATAGAAAATAATTTTAACATTTTTTAATTATACATATAAATATTTAATTACATAAGAATATACATATATTAGGTAATATTGTGAATCTATTCTTAAAGTTGAATAGGTCGCGCTGTTACCGTTGATCGTACAACTTCTATCTTAGGGTTTCCATTTGAATTCGTCAATATACCAATGGCCGTTGTCTTGATTCCTGGAATTAGAACTTGAGAATCAACCAAAGCCGAAAAACTCAACAAAATGCTCGCCACGACAGAAAATATTATCTATAGAAGAAGTAAAAAAATAAAATTTTAAAGATTACATTTTTGTGAAAATAAAATTTTAAATTGCTGTTCAAACCTTAAAATTCATTTTAAAATTTTCAAGAAAGTGTATTTATTTCAAAATGTGTTTGACAGTGTTAAGGATGCTCTTCTGTGATTGAATGATGAAAGAAATAAATGTATCAACAATTTATACACTTCTTCATTTTTCTTTATGCTTTAGATTTAAGTTTCATTTTCATTTGTTTCTTCCTTACCAAGTCATTTAATTATTTACAAATTTGCTTATAAAGTTTAAAAAATGTATACAAAAGGGAATGTAAAAAATTAAATGTACGTACATACGTCATCGATAAGCTCCTTTAAGATTCATTTTTAGCATATCCGTGGTCAGTATTGCGTAATTTTCGTCACAGCATTACTTTTTATTTTTGTATATCGGGAGCAATAACCAGCAATATTTTAATGTTCTTTAAATACATTTTTAAACGGTTGTTGGCTTACAACTTTTTATTTCAATCAAACAGCTTTGATTCATTGTTTTTAATAATAATCATCACACAAAAGTGGTTCTAAATATTTATGGTTATTTAATTTACATAATGACATAACAGCTGCGGAAAGGAATTGAGTCACACAACAATATGACATTTTAATGATAAAGTTTTCAATATGATAAATAACGATTTTAAGCTTATGTAAGTTTAAATAAATTTAATTGTAAAATAAATAAATACGTAAATCCCAAAGTTATGAAGTTCAGCTTTCAGTTAAATGAAAAAAACATGATCAGCTGCCATTTTGACATATGTAAGTAGACTTGACTTGTCATATGTATGTAGACTTCACTTTAAATTGGGCAGGTGCAGACGACATAAGAGACTTGAAAGTATGGCAAGTTTCTAGAATCTAATTGGCCAGCTGCCAACTAAATGCCTTCCAATTAAGGCAACTGTATAGGAAAGTTGACTGGAAAGTTAGTCAAGAAAAATCTTCCTAACTATCAAGTCAATTCAACTTACATATGTCACAAAGGCAGGTAACCAACATTTTTCATTTAACTAAAAGTTGAACTTTACTACTCTGTGATTTATTTATTTTCTGCACAATTCTATTTGATGTGTTATCTAGAAGGGTTCCTTTTCAAATTGGAAAAGGAATAAGTAATATTTTTTTTTAAATACAAAATATAGCTCGAGATGGAATTTTTTTGTTTTGTAGCCAATTATATTTTTGGTAGTTTTTGCATGGTCAACTGAAGGTAGAGGTTTTTGAATTAAAGTTCTGAGTTAGAAGTTTATAACTAGGGCAACCAAAAATATGTCCTAAAAAACTAGTTTTAAGCGCTTATAATATACCCTTAAAAATCAAATATATGCCCTCTAAATATGCTCAATAAATGTAAAAGATGCTTATAAGAAGCGTTATTTGCTTTAGGAAATTAATTAATAAGAACAATACCAATCAAAAAATAAAAATCGAAATTCTTCTTCACTCTAACTTTTTGAAGATAAATAAAACATCCACAAAATTTGTTTAATGGCGAATAGTTTGCTTCGCACACATATATTATTTAAGAAAAAAAAAAAAAGTTAACAAAGCAAATTCATTTTTGAATAAAAGGAATTTTTTAATGTCAGCGATCAGTCAGAAAATGTATTGCAAATTTTTGTTGCAGTAAATAACTAACATTTCACTTAATTTTTTGAAAACTAAGCTTTGTCTGTTTGATTGAACAACACTTTTATACATGGAAAAGCTCCGTCCAACGTCACAGAAGTGATCGGAGCGTATTTGAATGCTAAAACTTCAGCAATTGTATACTCTTCAATTGCTATGGATTTCTCTCCTGATTTTGCAGCCTTGCTGTTAATGCTGTAGATTGTCTTCACCGCATCACTTATAATTTGTGTGCTGGAATTGAGCGATAAACCACATGATCCAATTTTTGAAATTGATGTTACTAGAAACCCATAGCTTGATGCCAAAAAAAAGCATCAAAAATCCAAACAATCTTTTCAAAATGCTTGGCGTAGTAGTTCACCGCTTCGAGCCATGTCCCCCATCGCGTTATGATTGGTTGTGGAGGAAGTTCCAGTCCAGGTTGTATGTCTCTAGGAGTTTTCACTCTGGATGAAGCTTTTAAAAACACTTTTTTTCCATTTGCTATAAAGCGGTCAATGTCAGCATATTTACTTCTAATTTTTTCACATACTCGGTGAAGTCCATAACTTGTGCCGCTTTTACCATATACGGAGCAGCATCTGATAAAAAAAGTAAGATCGAGTCTTTGTTAAAATCTTCACCCAGAATTCTAACCGAATCATCGAAGAGCCGGGCGGGCGATGATGGTTGAGTGATTTGTCATTTCCAGTTGAGCTACATTTAATGCAAATGTTCCTTTAGCGAACGTCTTATCTGGATCCAAAATTCCAATGGTAACATTTGCAACATATCTGTTTGCTGCGTCTGTTGTCTCGTCCATTGAAACACATAAAAATCGATTTTTTATTTTGTTTTTGATTGTATCGATTGTTTTTTTGTACAAATTGTGTACATATTTTTAGCGAAGGGATGTTTCTGAAGGAATTTTGTGCTCGGTATATTTTTCCAAAAAAGAACGAATACTTTAATTGCGAATTTTGAACAAGGGTATATCTGCCCCCACAAAAGCACCACACAAATCTCTTTCAAACTCTGTATGTTTTGAATCACTCGAAGATTGTCCAAAAAACTGTTGCGTTTCATTCTTCGTTCATATTAATGCTTTGTTTTTATTGCTTGCCTTTACAAAAAAAAGAAAAATATGCAATAATATGCCTTTTGAAAGCAAAAATGCAAAAATATGTGCTTTCAGTGAAATATGCAAAAATATGCCCTAACAGATGACGTTTAAAAGACGAAGATTTCAATGAAACGCATTTCTATCACAGTCTCGTGTCAATAGTGATGTTAACAAAAAATATGTTCGAACATATTTTTGGTTGCCCTATTTATAACGCTTGAATAACATCATCTTATATCCAATTAGTGGACAATCGTCCAATTCTTTGAAAATGTAAACAAATTGGGTGTTTAGACGAGTACAAACGATTGCAAAAATTGATAGAAAATTTGCCCACTATTGACTTCCAATTTTTTTTCTGTCACATTTGACAGATTAAATTAGATGTTTACAAGTTTGATAGAAAATTGGTTCAAATTTTTTGCAAAAAATCAGCCGGTTTTGAAAGATTTTCCAATTGTGTATATTTAGCTTAACATAAACAAAACAGTAAAACAGCATTTTTAATACAAATTTTCCACTTTATAACCTAAAATTTTAAAGAACAAAATTTGCATTTTGTTCAGCTGTTGTTTCTTAGTGTATATTCAATGAATTTTCTTTAATTTTCGTCGAGAAAAGTTGCTTATATTAGTCTATTTTAATAGTGCAATATATTATTTTATATTTTTTTTCTTTATGCATATATTCCTTACACCAACTTGAATACAAGAACTTAAACTCAAAACCATATGAATGAGCTCAATGTAGCAAGTTGTTTTTAAATGACAATTTGGTGTAGAAATTTTGGGAATAATCAAAGAGGCTATTGACTATTTTTGATTGTAAAGGAAATTTTTCTTGACTAGCTTATCAGTCAGTTTTCCAATAAAGTTGACTCAATTCGAAGGCAATATTTTGGCAGCTGGCGAATCAGATACTAGAAACTGCCTAAACTTTAAGGGGTCTTTATTTATACTATATAGGTATAGTTAACAACTTGATAACTTATTAATTTTGTGTATTAAAAATTAATCTATGTATGTGCAGTTGCTCTCAAAACTGAGCGTACACCAGCAAAAAAAAAACTGTTTTGCTGTTTTAAATTATTCAAATGTTATATTTTTGGAATTTTGTTTTCAATTTTCTTTTTTTTAATATTTATGTTAAATAAACAAGAGGAAAAACAACCAATAATAAAAATTAAAAAACTAAAAAAATTATCAAATGCATGGCACAAAATTAAATTATAGTTTATTTCTAGTGCACATTTGATAGTACCATCTTAATATAATAATAACCAAGAATGCATATTGTAAAGGCACAATGTTATTAAGAGAAGCCGTGTGATACATACCATGAATCCCATAACCTACTCCTGATGCTGAACAACAAACGAAAACCTATACAGTACACCATAAATATAGGAAAGTCTGAAATTCCAAGAAATTTCTATTTCACACCGATTTTTTCTAAGGGTTTTCCGTTAAATGCGAGTCGATTTAAAATTGAAAAAGAGGCTGGGATGCGTCTTCGATTTGTTTTGCTTAAAACCTTAACAAAAAGTTCATAACAATATTTTGTGTGAAATAAATAATTGGAAGTCAATAGCTTTCCATATTCTCCTAATACTTGAGTGGAAAATAATTATTTATGAGATCTTTGTTGTTCTTGCAGGTTTTCGTGTTTTCTTAAAAAACTTGTCAGTTGAATTTTTCTAAAAAATTAACTAAAAAATACCAACGCTATTTTGCATATGATGAAATATGTAGTTTGATTTTAAAATCCATTCTTGTTAACGAGATCTTTAGTCGAGAACCAATTTTTCTCAATTTTAGTAGCATTTCTTGAAAGTTTTTATTTATTATAGATACAAATACAGATTTGATTAAAAAACAATTTCTTGCGTAAACAACAAAATTTAGTACAGAATGAAATCATTTTGAAGTCAATGCCTACATTTATTAGAGAGATATCGGGAATCGAATATCAATTTTTACGAATTTTGTCTTCAAAAAGATGAAATTAATTTGAAGACAATTTTTTTTAATGTTTGAAAAGATATTTGAGTCGAAACTCGATTTTTTACCAACTTTTGAGAGCCTTATCAATTACATTAAATGTGAAATATAAATAAGATGGTTTAAATGGCCTCCACGCCTTCGCTGGGTGGAGTGCATTCGAAAGATCCAGTTTTCGATGACTTTGGCGCATAAATAAGGCTGAATTTGACCGATGGCTGGTTGTAGACTTGGGACTTGCGAAAACCTCAGAAAAATGTCCAAAGAGGTTAAATCACACAAAGTTGAAACCATATGTCTTCGATGTTCATATAATTCAATTCAGGCCAAAAGAAGTTGGTGATCATCGATCTATAGCGATTGCTGCTCCGCCGTTAAGGGTGATGGCCTGGTCAGAATAATTTTCGAAGAAGTACGGACTAATGACGCCTCCAGTTCAAAATCCACACCAACAAACAGTAACTTTATTCAGATGCTTTTTTACCTCGTGAATCTCGCGTGGATTGGTATCATCCCAAATCTTACAATTTTGCTTATTACCATTTGTTTGCTTATTACCCATTCATCCAAAAAAATGGGCCTCATCGCTTAAGATGACTTTTCGACCAAAATTGGGGTCAACTTCTAACCACTTCAAAATCCACGAACACACGACACTTGTTATGGTCGTCTGGTTTTAGCTCCTGGGTCAGTTGGAATTTGTATGGATGAATGCCCAAAAGACGACGTAAAATTCACATTTCAAAGAAAATAGTATTTCCAAAATATCCAATTACCCTTAAATTTTGTTTTATTTACTCGTACATATATTCAATAAATAAATGAAACGGAATGAGGATATTCTTAAAATATATCTGTCATGTCAATTGATATTGTAATCAACAAAGTAACAAGATCTTGCAATTGTTTTTGCATTCCATAGAAAAAACACTTCTTAAAAAAACTGGTATACAAAGATAGGTACCTACTCTTTAATCCCTCATCAATGCTTAATTCTAATTGTCAAACGAATATACCTTAACGAATATCTTACAAAAATTAAAACAGGTTACCAAAAGTTTAACAAACTCAAATCGTGGCAAGAGCAACAAAAATGTCTCAATTGTTGAATTTTATTACTTCCTATTATTTCAAACTATAAAATGTCGTACAACTGACACCTATTGATCAGTTATAATTTTGTTCTTTCAAAGCAAATAATATCAAACAAAAATCAAAATGAAAGTAAGTTCTTGATTTTGGATGTGTTGCCATATAAAATTTAAATGTTTTTCTTTTATTGTTTAAGTTGCTTTTGTGCCTTGCTCTTTGCTTTGTTGCTGCCCAAGCTGGACTCATTGGAGTTCCAAGTGCTGTAACTTACTCTGCTAGTGCTCCATACACTACTTACACAGCCGCCGCTGCCGGAATCGCTCCAGCTCTTTATAATGCTCCTTTGGCTTACACATCAGGATACCCATCAGTTTATAGCTCAGGTTTAGCTGCTCCAGCTGTGTATAGTTCATCTGGATTAGGCCTTGTTAACTCTGCTTATGCTGCTGCACCTGCAATCTACTCCAGTCCTAGCGTCTACACCACTTTGTTAAAGAAGTAAAAACTACTACACTGTAAGAATAATGGATTTCTGATGTCGACGAATCAAATAAAACAATAAATTAAGTATACTTAAAGTTGATTTTAGTGTTTTAATTTTGGTGCTTTGGTCAAATATTTGTTCCGTATAAATTTTATACTGACATAGAATTGCAATACCATCTGTGTTGGGTTCATGTGTGCATTTTAATTCGATGTAGAGGATATGATATCCTTGATCTACCATTTTTACTTGCGACTTATAGGAGCTACGTATGTATGTACATATGTATATGGCAAGGATTGCACTCGTACAAAATTTCAAACTCGAGATTTTAATCAAACATGACAATAGAGATGGTAGATAAGTCGAAGAAAGTGCGTCCTCCAATTCGGTCCATCCGTCCTGCTCCCTATAGCCCACACCATCCTTTCAATAAAAAAAATATATATTTGTGTATTGCTCCAGAACATTACCCCCCATAGAAACGTTATGTTGTTAAGTTTTTTTAAGTTTTCTCAAGAACTAATGAACTGATTTCAATACAAGCTCTTGTACTTTCTTTATAATATTTGATTATCGAAAATGTTAAATTTTACTTTTTAACTTTCCATGGGAAGTAATTGTAATTGGTCCGATTTGTTGAAAATTTTGACTTTTCTCGACGTTTCATAAATAGATAGATTTTAAATAAAAGATTTTTAGAGAGATGTCTGTGCGTGCGTGTGTACGCCCAATCGTACGTTCGGAAAGCTTTTTTCGTCGTTCATATCAAGATCCAGTGAATACTTTGACTTCAAAAAAAATTTTGTTATACAGATAATAATGCAGAAAGAACTTTTAAAAAAATTGAGTGATTATCTCTAAATGATTATCTCAAAAATAATTGTATGCAATGAAGAATAATGTTTTTGGCATCTGGAAAAATTGATAAAAATCAAATTGACGTTTTTTTTTAACCAAGAGTAAAAACCTAAAAAAAAACATTACTAAAAGTTGGTAAAAATTGATTTTTGACTCAAATATCTTTTCAAAAACTTAAGGTATTGGCTACAAACAAATTTTATCTTATACAAAATATTGTTGTCAACATTCAGTAAAATTTTGAGAAAAATGAAATTGGCAGTTTTTTTTACGAAAAAATAAACCCCCCCCCCCCCCAAAAAAAAACATTACTAAAAGTTAGTAAAAATTGATTTTCGACTCAAATATCTTTTTAAAAATTTAAGATTATGGCTACAAATTAATTTTATCTTATAAGAAATATTGTTTACGACATTCAGTACAAATTTTATAAAAATCCGACAGTCAGTTTTTTTTTTAATTAAAATTAAAATCGACAAAAAATAGTATTCAAAATTGGTAAAAATTGATGTTCGGTTCTCGATATCTCGTGAATAAATGAAGGTATTGAATTCAAAATGATTTTATTCTGTGGTTTTTTTTTAAGAAAAATACAATCTGCATTTGTTTATACAAGAAATAAAAACTACCAAAATTGGTAAAAATTGGTTTTCGACTAAAAATCTCGTTAACAAAAATAAATTTTGAAATCAAAACATTTCATCAAATGCAAAATATTGTTAATAATTTTTAGTTATTTTTTTTTTTTTGAATAATTCAACTGACAACTTTTTAACAGAACAAGAAAACCTACAAACCTTTTAATCAAGACTCATCGATAGACGGGATTGTAAGTATTCAGTGTGGGTCGCATCCCACTCCTTTTTGGATTTGATTGGATTCGGATTGGATATCTCGAAAATGGGTCAACATTTGTTGATGAAATTAAAATGTAAGACGTATAATAAGTTCTATATAACTAAATACAAAAAATATTTTTAAATTCAAATTGAAATATTTTAAATATGTATACAAAATTCATAAAAAAAACTTGATATTTAAATTAAAATTTTATAAAAATTAAGTTTTTTTTGAGAAATCAAATCATTTAAATTTTTGAAACAAACTGCAGGTACATTTTTAGACCTTAAAATATAGAAAATATTTTTTAACAGACTCTTTGGAATGCTTGAGCAAGTTCGTGCGACCCAGTCGTACATTTTATTCTCATTTGCATTTCATTGATTGATATTTGGATCTTAATAACTATTTCACCACTATTGGGTAAAAAACAACACTTCGTTATAAAAACAACTTAATAAATTAATATACATATGTAACTAGAAACTACATAAACATAAAAATTCTTTAACTAAGCAAAATAAAAATGAGTTCAAATACAAAATTATATATGTACATTGTACAACTTAAAAATATCCTTTTTTTAATTGTTTTTCTGCAATGTCGTTGCGTCTTTCGAGTTGTTCAATGACTTTGGCTTGGAACATTGCATCCTGCTGATTTCGCTCTCTTAAAATGTTCAATAATTTTTCCTGAAAAATTATAAATCATTTTCCATTTGAGCATTTAATATGTAATTCAACTGTATCCTTCTGCTTTCGGCGCTTAGGGGTACTGGCTGCCATAAACGGGGTTGAATTTCTATATTTCATAGGAAGAACAATATGTATAATGTAGAATGTTAACAACATTTTAAGAAACCAACCTTTTTCTATTTTTTACAGGCTCATTTTCTGGGGAATGCTGTGGACTTTCAATTATTCCTCTTAATATGCACTCTATATTATCTTCATAATTTATTTTTACAAGCGAGGGAGATGGGGCTGTCGATAATGCTGCTGCTGCCACCACGGACGCAACTGATGGAGTTGTTGTGGCTGTAGATGGTTTTGGGCTTGAAGCACCAAAAGAAGGGCACTTCAGTCCAGATACTGCCTTGCGAATTGATGTCAGCTCAATTATTTTTTCCTCATCCTCTGTAATTTATATTTTTTTCTTCGATCGATATTTGTAGTCAGTCCACACCTATGCATGTACGTAAAATGTTTATAAAATAAGTTATTTACACAATCACAATTATATTTACCTTTCTCCAACCAGCATTGTTTTTCATAGGTGGGCCATTCGAATTTCAAATTTCAGTCAATTTGGCCCACAACTTACTAAGGTCCGCCTTCCCTTGTAAAGAATTAGGTTTTTATACCCATTGGCCAAGGAAGGATGCTCATCCATAAATTTAATACATACATATTTGTAGCTGATTTTGTGTTACTGACCTATGTACATATGTATATACAAAATTATAGTTACATTTATCATTTACAACATATCGGACAAAAAGACTTACATTTTGAAACTAGTTTTTCGTTGGAATGGCTCCCCAGGTGTTCCTTCACCGCATTCTCGGATTCAGATGAATCTAACACTTCATTGCTAGCACTCCTAACTTCAGGCACAAAATCTTTATCACGGTCATTATTTTATGAAAAACTCGACATTTTATCAAAAAAATCTTTGTTCTTATTAAAATAAAAAAAAAACAGTCGAAGCACAACAAAATTTCAAAACGAAATGAGTTTTCATATAACGGGTCGAAAACGACCCAATCTGACAGAAAACACACAAATTAAAAAAAAATCACTGCCAACTTAGTTTTTAAATCTAAAACAGTTAGAATTCGATGCATAAAAACGAATGGAAGAAATTCATGAAATAACAGCCAAATATAAAAAGTAGTTATTTTAATATTTTCGATAAATCAAAAGAAAAACGTAGGTTTACGAAAAAATAAAGAAAACTATTCTTTAGGAACAAATGAGTAGCAAAACATTAATTCTAATTGTTTTTTTTTTCATTCTTCTTTTTCTACTATATACATATGGACATCATTTTATAGTCAATATAGGTCTTGAAATTTTTCAATTTTTGTTCACCTTGGAAATTAACTAGTACCCGTGGAGTGGTCAGCACTTTTGACTGTCATGCCAGAGGTCTGGGTTCAATCCTTGACTGTGCCATGTACGTTTTTTTTCACGGGTACTGCTTCTTGCGAGGAATTGATAAGTGCTTTCTTAAATTAGTTGTTCGGATTCGGCTTAAAACTGTAGGCCCCTCCATCCCTGACTCCCACATAAGAATGGTTGAAAGTTGTAAGTCACTAGACCCTAGTTCTTAACGGATTGTTGCGCCACCTATTTTTTTTTTATTTTTTTTTGCAAATAAACTCCGTGGACATTTTTCGAGTAAAAATTGATCTACCAATATCGTAAACAAAAATAACTAGGTATGTCATTGACTTAGTTAAAACCATAATTTTAAATCATCGTCGTACCTGGTACAGCGGTAAATAAATTTATTTTTAGTAACAATGAAAAGGAAAATGCATAAGTATATATTTTAAAACATACCAACTTTTATTTAACTTATTCTCATAGATAATTAAAAAATATTTGTTATATATTTGGAATTTTAATTGTCCTTGAGTTGACGACCTGTCCCAAGCTTCTAGCTTGAGGTAATCCATTTCTATTAGAAATCACCAGCCAACCTGGAATGGAAGCTTCACACATATTCAACGACAATTGTAAAACCACAATTATAACCAAGATGACAAAAACAGTCATAACCTGTAAGTAAAACCAAATTTTTATTAAACGGTTTTGTATTATGACCCCACTCATATCTCAGAAGATCAGATAGTAACAATTACCCTAGATTCCATTGTTAAGTCTTTAATTATTCCAATTGCTCGCATATAAATCTTTGAAACCCGCCAGATTAAACTTGGTCGACGAGTGGTGTTTGCTTGAATGGTTTGTTTAGTAATGGTTACATCGTTTTATACACTTCATTCGCTGATACATTTTTCTTTTTTATTTAAAGAATACTGTAAAATGATTCATTTATCCACATCGTGAACAACTGTTTAAACTACGTCAGTAAAAGCTTGTGTAGAAATGATAATTTTAAAACGATCCAAAACAAAATGAACAGGAAGTTTATTTTTGTCCGTTTCAGTGCCGGATCTGCCATACTTTAAGTGCGAAAGGTTTTGGGCATCTATTCTCTCAATTTGGATTACTATACCATATTTTTAAAAGCTCTAAATTTTCAAAGTAAAATTGATCAGACTTTCTTGTTTGCTGTTGAATGTGCAAATAGTATCCATAAAGGGTTTTTATTCATTAGGTTTTCAGTTACGAGGGTTTAGGAGTGCTAAAAATTTGTTATTCTGTTACCTACAAAAGAAATGGGTTTCGATAGCAAAAAAATGCAGATGAAAAATGGAAACAAATTCTCATCTATAAAAACGTATGAGGTTTTCCATAGGTAAATTCAGATTTCCTTCAAAAATTCAATTTTTTCCTTGGATGGAATCGGCTAAGGTGATTTTTGATTGTCACCTTTGTGATCATAAAAATTGATCAAACTAATTTTTGCGTCTGTGTAAGGTGATCACCAAATTTTGTTTAGAATTTGGTATCACTTTAAAAGAAATTCACTGTCGTTTGTTACAATTTCAGTGGTTGTATTCAAAAACCGATCTGAAGCTATCCGGATAAGTTTGTGTTGTTGTAATACTATGTAAAAACACAGCTGTTGCAATAACAACTCAAAGGAATCTGAAAAATTTTTAGATGCGGATAGCATATGTGAATCAATCGCGAACGTGGGCATTTATTACCGTTTGTGTCTGCCGGCAAATAGATTTGTGTTGTCTAGTTGATAAGGGTTTAAACAAAAAATACAAAAATGTAAGTAAAAATAATATTTTACACTTACCTCATAAATTAGTTATTTAAAAATGTGAAATTTTTATCAATAGGATTCCAGCAAACAAAACAAAAATACAGCTGATGACCACATTTATGGAAGAAAATCCCGATTTGGCCAAATCCTATTCAACAAAAAAACGTGAATTCACGGGATGCCCACAGAATGCTTTGGGAGAAACTAACTCGATTGTTAAATGGTAATGGTCCACCATTAAAAACATTAACTGAGTGAAAAAGGGTAGGTATTTATTTATAATTGTAAGACTTGTCTCCTTTCATTGTATTTTTTTTATTTATTTCTAGATTTGGACAATTAGAAAGTACAAAACAAAACAAAAATTGATCGCAAACAAAAAATCCATCAAACAAACTGGTGGAGAACCTTTTGCTGAAAAAGTTTTAAATAGTGTCGACGAAGCCATCATAGATGCATGTGGTATGGAAGCAGCAGTCGAAGGTACGAGTGGAGTGACGAGCTTTGGATGTGATGAGCATGGTGAAAAATTAAAATGCTTGCGTCTATATTAATGATTTTTTTTTCTATTTTAATTGGTAGACCTAGGAGATGAAATAATGGAACTCCTTTCAGAGACAGTGGCAGTGAGGCCAACACAGGCTCCTGGACAAACACAAGTACCTGAACCAACACAGGCGCCTGGAACAACACAAGCACCTGGACCAACATAGGTGCCTGAAACAAGGCAGGCACATAATAAACGCAGCAAACAACTTGGAAACAAAGTCGATGAAAAAAGCCTTTTACTGGCACAGCAACAAGTCGAACTGCAAGAGAAGTTTGTTGATTTGCAAACAAAAAAAACTTGAAGATATCGATAGGACCTTGCAGGCAGTTAACAATTCAATTATTGAATTAAAAGACTGCGTCAAACTCCTGTGCCAGGAAAAGGAAAAAGAGCGCCAGAGTTCAAATGCTCCAAAAAAAGAAGAGCTGCAATTAAAAAGGATGGAGTTGGAACTGTCCAAAACAGTTAATGAGCTCCGAATAATAGAGCTTAATAGGAAGTGACTATAGAAATTTTATAACCATGTACAAAACAAAACTATATGCTGTGAATTTTTTAAGTTAATTTATTTTTTAATGAAGTTGTTTTTTTTTTGTTGATTTTATTTAGTTTAAGTTCATTTTATGTATTAAAAAAAATAATATTAATTGAATTTTGGTTTTTATTCAATACTTGGACGGTTTGACCATAGGTCATCTCTTCTTCTGTTTCTGATTCTAAAGCCTTCATTGCTTGTATTTTCTACATACTGAATATTTCGATTTTCAGATGGTGGAACTCTGACCATTTCTTCTGGTAGTGGAACTCTATGGTCACAGCATATGTTGTGCAGAGCTGCACAAACGTTTACAATTTGTGCAGATTTTTTTGGAGAGTATCTCAACTTTCTTTTACTTCTCCATCGAGCTGCAAGTAATAACAAAAAAGTCAATAGACTAATTAAAAAAGAGACACCAATAAAATACTTTTCATCACGCCAATGCATCTTTCAACTATACTTCTAGCCTGGGAGTGCACATAATTGAACCTTGCTTCTGGAGAATTTTCTGCTGCGCTTCTGTATGGTGTTAATAGAAATGGCTCTAAAGGGTAACCGCTTATATACAATAAAGAGAAAAATGAGAGCATATTACGGTTACATACAGACAGGCCTATTATGTAATTATAAGTTTTGATGTACCAGATAGCCACGATGATGTTCTGCCTGCACAATAGTCAGCATTTAACTTTTCTCGTTGAGCACTCTTTCTCCATACAAAGCTGTCGTGAGAACTCCCGCCATATTTTGCATTTATTGACAGAATTTTTCTGTTCTCGTTGCAGATCTAGATTGAAAATAAACATTCGATAAGGCAACAAAAATTAATGAATCAAAAAATTGACTTACGATCATAGCGTTTACACTATGTCTTCCTTTTCTATTGAAATACATAATTATGCTCATTTTCCGAAGGGCGGAAAATCATAATATGACTCCCATCATTGCAGCCGATTACTAGGAAACAAATAATAAAATAAAAAACATGTAATAAAATTAGTTTATTTTTACTAAGAAACAAAATCCTACCTCCAGGAATTTGATATTTTTTGTAGAAGAACATTTTTGATGCTTCTGAAGCCGATTGATTAAATTTATTTATTTATTTATTTATTTATTTATTCATCAATACGAGATTTAAAAATCTACAATTAGACTACTAGATAAATATTTACATGTGTACAATTTATTAAATAAACTTAAATTTAAAATAAATACTTAAAATATAATTAATGTGAAAATCTAAATTTGTTCATATGTAATCAAAATATAAAAATCAATTGAAATGAAAATACAATAATAGTTTATTTTTTAAACAAGATCTACTTAATTGAAAATCAAAATCAATACAATTTAAAATTAAGTTTGTTTCTTTGACACAGCGGGTTATTGGTTCATTTTTCGCGTAATTAAATCGGTGTACATCTTCTCGAAACAAACAACGTATTCGAAGTTGTCGCGATGGAGCATACAAATTAATTAAAGACAACAAAAAAGGGCATTTGATATGATATGATAAAATATCACTTATAAACATCACAGAACACATTTTTCGTCTATTTTCGAGTGATTGAATACCTAAAAGTTGGCATCTAGTTTTGTATGATGGAGTTTCGATGTTCCACCCAAATTTTTGAATAGTGAATCTTGTAAACTTTTTTTGGACCATTTCAATTCTCTTAGATTGAATGTTATAATAAGGGTTCCAGATTACACAACAGTATTCCAAGATTGGTCTTACATATGAAGTAAAAAGCGATTTGACAGCAAAAGGGTCTTTAAAATCAATGCTATTGCGTTTGATAAAACCGAGCATGGAATTTGCTTTGGATACACTAAATTCAATGTGCTTAACAAAGGTAAGTTTAGGGTCAAAAACTACACCAAGATCTTTCTTCTCCCTTACTCTTTCCAGAACTTGATTCTCAATTTTGTAGTCAAAGATGATTTCAGAAAAGTTGCGGCAAAAAGAAAAACATTGACATTTAGCGACATTTAAATATAATTGGTTTTTTATGCACCATTGGGATAATTTCGAAATATCGTCTTGTAAAAGATGACAGTCATTAATAGATTTTATGCAACGAAAAAACTTTAAGTCATCGGCGAAAAGAAGTTGACTAGAATTGAGGAAAATACTAGGTAAGTCATTTATAAAAATCAGGAAAAGAAGGGGTCCAAGATGGCTACCTTGGGGCACGCCAGATGAAACCAAAATTGAGAGAACTTCGTCAATGCAAACAAATTGAACTCGACCCATAAGATAAGATTCCAACCATTTCAAAAACTTAGAGTGAAAACCAAAGTTTTTTAATTTCTTCATTAAAATAGAGTGACTTACTCTATCAAATGCTTTTGAAAAATCGGTATAAACTACATCAATTTGATGTCCTTCTTCGAGATTTTTTAAAATGAAATTGGAGAAAATAGATAGATTAGTCGTTGTTGATCTTCCTGCAACGAAACCATGTTGGAGTGGTGAAATGTATTCTTTAACTAAAAATGTTAGTTTTTCATATATCAATTTCTCAAAGAGTTTTGGAATACACGACAATTTACAAATCGGACGGTAGTTGGAAATTTGCTGTTTAGACCCTGATTTGTGAATAGGGTTTATAAACGATTTTTTCCATGCTGGAAGAAATTCACCGTTATTTAAAGAGCTATTAAAAATAAGGAAAAGTGGTTCAGCAAGAGAAGAAGCACATTTTTTAAGAACAATAGGTGGAATTTCGTCTGGGCCTGGTTTATTATCATCATTTAAGCTCATAAGACCATCTTCAATTTCTGAAATATTTAATTCTAAACAACCAATATCTGCTTTACATTCAAAAGACAAATATTCGGCGGACCATGCTGAACTTACATTCGAATTAGTATAATTGGATTCAAAATAGTGTGCGAAGGAATCGCAAATACTTGATAAATTCGAAAATGTTGAACCAAGGTAATTCATACACCTGGGAATACCAATCGAATTTTTTTTGCTCTTGATGTAGGACCAGAATGACTTACTATTTTTTTTTAGGTTAGATTCAATTGATAAAATATAATTTTGAAATAAAAATTTGTTAAGAACATCGAATTCTCGTTCCAATTGGATATAAATATTTTGTAGTTCATCTTTATTTTCTGCTATCCGTAAACGTTTATAAGCCTTGTTTTTTCTATTGCTTAAGTTACTTAGCTTTTTATTGAACCAGGGAGGCTTGGAATTTGTTTTAATTTCAACTTTAGGAACATGCATATCAATTGCCAATTTCAGATTATCAATAAAAAAATCATAAAAATGAAATAAATCCAAAGAACAAAAATACTCACGCCACGGAATTTGCACCATGAAACTCGCTATGCCTTCGAAATTAGCTTTTTTGTAATTAAATTTCAATTTCACACATTTGGTAGATTTGATAAAATCATAAAAAGAGAAACAAATATCTAAAGCATTGTGATGAAAAGAGTTAGAAAAAATAGGATGTATTGATTTATCTACAGATATAGCTAATTCTCTGTCAACAAAAACAAGGTCCAGAACACGATTTAAATTATTCACACAACAATTAATTTGGATTAAGTTATAACTTGCAAAAGTATCAATTACTTCACATTCAAAATCTGAATTCACATTAAATGACAAGAGATGTAGTTCTTCGGGATCGAATACCCATTCAATGTTTGACAGATTAAAATCTCCAAGAATAATTACATGTTCCGATTTAAGCTTTGCCAGATAGAATTCACAATTTTTTACATGTACTTTATAAAGATCTAGTGGGCTTTTAGGCGGAATGTAACATACAATAACAATCACATATCTATTTGCGAAGTTTATTTTTACAATTATTTGGTCAATGTCATATGGACAGGGAGAAGAAGAAGAAGGTAAATCTAATTCAGTGCAGGTGTATGACGAGCTTACTGCAATGAGAACACCTCCACCTCTTTCTAGTCCAGTTGATTGAGAACATCGATCTTTGCGAAAGAGAACATAATTGTTGTTGTTGCAAATTTCTGCATTATGATGATTTCTTGTTAACCAGGTTTCAGTAAGTGCAATGAAATCGAAACGTGTAGAGGACAAAGACAAGAACATTTGTTGCATTTTTGTGCGCATTCCCCCTACGTTCTGATAGTAACCGAAGAGATGAGATCGTTTGTTAAAGTGATCGTGAGAGAAAGAAGTAATCGGAGATTGAGAAAATGATGTTGATTGTCAATAAGCGTATAAGCGTAACTTCGTGTACGTTTTAACAATTGTTGTAGAACTGTCAAATTCCCAGTTAGACATTTTTAAAAACTGTATTAGTATTGGGACAACCAGGGTTAAATCTGCCCAAAAATCCAGGGGTGGAATCGGCTAAGGTGATTGTTGATAAATGACAATCAAAATGATCGAATTTGATCTAAGTAAGGTGATAGTCAAATCGATACGTAAAAAGCTGTCACAAAAAAATGTGATAGTCATTTTCAAACAAATATGTTTATTCCGAATAGAGTTACCAGACGCTTACAAAAACGACTGGAAAATTTTCTAAGTTCGCTTTGTTTCGTTAAAAAAACACATTCCTGTGACCGACAAAGCTTACGACATTCGAAAGAAAGCAAGAAAAGTAAGAATTGTATTCAACCACATCCAATTTGATACTTTTATTTAGATATTTTATAAGAATCAATTTAAAATTTCACCAAGGCAAAGATGAATTTTGACAATTTGAATCTGAAATTGTTCAATCGAATTGAATTGAGTTGAATCGTCTTACACAGACGGAATGAAAATGATAGTCAATTTGACTATCAAAAAAATGATAGTCAACTATCACCTTAGCCGATTCCACCCCAGATCTGCATATTTGATCTTTAAGTGTCAAAAGGTAACAGATGTTTATAAGTTTACAAAAGTATGTGATGACAAAAGAAAACCAACTGGTCTCATGCTTTTCTCTTTTGACCTCTTCCAACTCCCCGACTTTATCGAAGTTGGATGGTATAAAACAAAAGTTACCAAATACATATATGTATACCAAATCCGATGAGATGCCGTCAATGCCAGCTTCTTGGTCACATCATTAAATGGTGTAAAATATCACCTTCTTGTGTGAACTGCAATCTTCCTCCACATAAAATCTTGAATGTACCCGTACCATGTGCACAACTGTCAAGGTCTTCATCCTGCCTCATCAACAACCAGATATATACAAAATAAACATATCTTAACAATTAAAACAAAAACCAAATCCTCTCTAGCTGAAGGTATCCAATTCAAATAGTCCTTAATTCCAATTTGTACTCAACAAAACTTAAAGAAAACACAAATATCACAGCTCGAACTCCGAATACTTCCACATCAGTTTCCCAACCGTCTCACATCCGTGATCCGATTCGCAAGTTGGACGCCGAACTAAGCGGTTGTGTTTTTCTGTTCTGTGAATTTATATCAAGTTTAAAAAAAAAATATAAAGCGAACAAAATCTGTTTGTGAGAAAATGGCGAATATTAATTTATTAGCGGTTAAATGTACCGACGCACGGTAGTGCCGGATAAATTCAAAGATGGTATTCTTCTCCCTTCGCAACTAATCAACAAGGAATATAAAAAAAAGATTTCGAATAATCTGGAAAGAATCCCGTCATGGGATGGAGACGCCATCGTTGAAGAGGACGCTGGCACGCACACATCGGCAAATGTTGATGGCTTATCAGGTGAGAGCGAGATGGAGACGGACGCCAGTGTTTTGGCAACCAACAAGAAGGAGCGAGTCAGCTTACAATTGCCTCTTAGTAACTGTGTCCACATCGGGACGAGTAACGGTCTGTCTGTAAACAGGCAAATGATTGCAAACAACAATATTGCATGTGCTACGGAAAAAACGCTGTGCAAGCTATTGGAAAATGATAAAGAGATGTACAGGCAAATTTTAGCGCGCAAAAGGCGCCAAACTTATACCGATAGGGAAAGTTGCAATTGAAGCACCTAAGAACGCAAACTATTATGCTCTTCTGGACAATTCAGAAAATGAAACTGTACAGAGTACATCCAAATCAAATCAGAATGGCAACATGGTTAATTTAATCAAGGATGGTGTGAGTTCCAGTAATTCTAATAACAGCAATTTCAATCAACAGAAAACAGATGCAGGTTCCTCTTGCCCTCCAATCTTTACAAAGGGAGTGACGGCTAAAACTATAATGGAAATGTTAAGTAAGTCAAAGTTTAACTTAGATAACATTAAATTCGTAACTAACGGTTTTTGCCGTCTTAAAATTTTTGTAAGGGGGGTTGAACTTCATGGTTTTATCATGGAGCATTTCAAAAAATGTAATATTGAGGCTTTTTCTTTTACTCCTAAGGAGCATACAAAATTTAATTTAGTACTTAAGGGACTCAGCGGCAATTTTTTCGCCCGAGGAGGTACAGAAAGAGCTGCTTAGATTGGATTCCTCTTTGAGTGTGGTGATAAAAAAATTTGAGACCCAATGGTCTAGAGAAAATGTGATTCTCTTGGATCTCTTTCTTTGTGTCTTGGAGGACAGGGAAAGTGTTTCAAAAATTAAAAGCTTGAAAGGGCTTCTCAGGCACAGAATTCAATGAGATTCGGTTAGGAGTTCTGGGACCCGACAATGTTACAGGTGCCAAAGATTTGGACACGTGGGGAGCATACTGCTCATTTGCAGTAAGATGTGTGAAGTGCCTGGTTTTCCACGAAGTGGGAAAGTGTGAATTGGGACCTAAGAGTGAAACCTCGATTGCGTCATGTGTGAACTGCGGGATGACGGGGAACTTTACACCCCACACAATTAAAACAATATCGGAAGGCTTGCAAATTTTAACCTGTTCATATTAAATTGCAGAACATTTTGCCAAAACTTAATTGGTCAGATTATTCAAACGACTCTGAATTCCATCCCATTTTTTAATCAATAAAACTAATACTGCTACGGAGACAAACTACTCACGACAAATTCCAGATTCCATAACTGAAACCGTTGACCTTCCCATCAATATGATTGAACTGAACTCTAGTTTAGGCTCAACAAAAGGAAACACACCTGGATTCGACAGAATCAACTACCAGATGCTTAAAAATACTTCACTTTCTTTTAAAGAAAGGCTTTTAAAATTTTTTCACTAAAGGAATCATACCTCAAATCTGGAAGACAGCCACAATGGCAATTCCTAAACCGAAAAAAGACCCCACCTCCACACAAGGATACCGTCCAATATCCCTTCTACCTTGCGCAAGAAAAATTCTTGAAAAAATAATTGCAAAAAGACTTTCTAGTTTTTAGAAAAGAAAAATTTTCTTGATATTATCCAAGTGGCTTTTAAACACAATAAAGATACCATGGACGCATTGCTGCATATCGACGATTATGTTATAACAGCTTTAGGCCCCTTTCACACCAAACGAATCCGAATCAATCAGAATCACTCCTAATCAAGTTGAATCTGATTGACCAAGATTCGGCTTCGAGCGCTCCGTTTAAATGTGAAGGGATTCTTTTCCCGCCTTCAGACCGGACGAATCTGGTTCAATCAGGTTTGATTCGAGGTCGCACTTGATTCAACCTGTCAGATTCCTCGTCCAGTCAGTCTTGAATCAACAACCATACGAGAGAGAGCAACTAAAAGAAGGAAAACAAAAAGAAGATGAAAGGATTTTTATAGATTCAGGTTGATTCAGCTGGTGTGAAAGAGTGGAGATGACGAATCAGATTCAACTTGATTCGGAGTGATTCTGATTGATTCGGATTCGTTTGGTGTGAAAGGGGCCTTATAAAGCAAAAACCAAATCTCGATTATTTCAATAGATTTTGAAAAAAGCTTTCGAACGGATAGGTATCCACACCATTTTAAATAAGCTGGCAAAATGGAAAATAGGTCCTAACATGTTTAAAATTATAAAATCATTTCTAAGCAACCGGCAATTCCGAATAAGACCAAATTGAGTTTTTTCAAATGTCAAACAACTGAAAAACGGAATTCCCCAAGAATCTCCGTTATCGGTTATATTGTTCAATATAGCGTTCAACGAAATTATCTGATATCTTGAAAAACATGAATTCTGTAAAATAATCGCTATATGCTGATGATCTTGTACTTTTCACTAAATGTAAGGACCTAGAAATAGTAAAAACATTATTCTTAAATGTTCTCGAAAAAATACACACTTGGTGTAATACTTCAGGTGCTAAGATCTCTTCAGAGACAACTACAATATTACATATTTAAAATTTTATCCCGAAAAAAAAACGAGCAAACGACCTTCCACATTATTAAATGCTGTCACCGCTTCTCAAAAAATGAATTATATCACTTTCAATCAATGGTCAAGGGTTACGATCAATAAAATTGCCTCCATGGTTGTTACCACAGTCCACAGGTATCAATAATAACTGAACTTGCTTCATTTCCGAAAACCACGACAAATCCAACTATTTATACATAGACAAATATTCAAGAAAATTCAAGAAGACTACTCTCAATGGAACTTTATCTACACAGATGGATCAAAAAGCGAAACAGGAACATCATTTGCCGTCGTTAATGATAAGGGAGACATTCAAGCCAAAGGGTTGTTACCTGAATGTGCACCGGTATACACAGCCCAAGCTGTAGAAATCTTACAAGCTGCAAATCAACATCAAGGTGAAATACCGTAAAAACTATACGGGACAAGCTAGTAGCCAACAGAAGTACCCTCAAACTAATTTGGGATCCAGGCACGCAAAAATCCCAGGTAATGAATTTGTAGACAAAGCAGCACGAATCGCGTCAAGCGAACCTTAGTCAACAACAAAGAAGACATCCAAAGAAAGATACAAAATATTCATCGAAATAAAGTTGAAGTTGAATGGAGTGGATATACTCATCATTAGGATGGCAACTCTGGCAAATTTTTAAGTGACAGCAAAAGTGAAAAGCTCTATAAAAAAGTGTTTTTTTTTTAATTAAAAAAAATTATAATAAACCTAAAAAGTATTTAAACAAATTTTAAAAGTGTCAAGAAATTTTAAAACATTAAAGTTTGATTAGAACAGTGAATATTAAAGTGTAAATGAATTCGAAAAGATCCCTTGCTTTCACTTCACCAGAACAACAAATTGCACCTTTTAAAAGGCATCAAAAAACAACAACAACTCCAACTATTGCAACCATAGCTGTAGGACAAATGTTAATAGTAGACCTGAAGACGTTCATGGGAAATGTATTGGACGATTTATTTAACTTCGTGTCCTTTTGTCTAGATGTATTTGAAAAACGCGGGCAAGTTGATTGCGTATTTACTGACTTTAGTAAAGCCTTTGACAAGTTATGTCACAATACACTAATTCTAAAATTATACCATCTAGGATTTAACAACAATTTTATAAATTGGATTTCTTCTTACTTAAAAAATCGTCGTTATTCTGTCTTGTTTCGTAATTAAAGTTCAATTCAATTTGTTGTCAATTCTGGCGTCCCTCAGGGCAGCCACCTAGGTCCTATTTTATTTGTTTTATTTATTAACGACTTGGTTTCAAACTTAAAAAACTCGTCTGTCCTTGTTTATGCTGATGACATTAAGCTTTTCAAAAGTATAAAATCCTCCTCTGACTGTTTATTATTACAAGAAGACTTAACAATATTTAGGGAATGGTGCAATAAAAACCGACTTGTTTTAAATGTTGACAAATGTAAAACTATGAGTTTTACACGTAAAAAAATTCCGTTTTTGTACGACTATACGTTTGATTCTTGTCCGTTATGTAAAGTTTCTATGTTTTCTGACTTAGGTATTATTCTAGATCCCAAATTATCATTTAATGATCATTTAAGTTATATAATTAAAAAAGCCAATAGGGTTCTTGGATTCATTAAAAGATTCGGTCGTGATTTTCGGGATCCTTATGTTCTTAAACTTCTATTTATTTCGTTTGTTAGACCAATTTTAGAATACGGCTGTGTGGTATGGTCACCTTATTACTCAATACATGTTTCAAGAATTGAAGCGATCCAAAAAAGGTTTCTGCGTTTCTGTCTTCGGTCTCTTCCATGGGCAAGGGAAAATCTATTTCCTCCTTATTCTCAAAGACTAGCTTTGATCAGCCTCCCTTCTTTGACTAACCACAGAAAGTATATACAATTTTGTTTTATTGTTGGGATTATTAATGGTTCGATATCATTACCATCAGTTATAAGTAAATTAAATTTCAGTTTCAGTCGTGCAAGTTTAAGGCGACAGCAACCTATTATTCAAATATTTAGCAGATCAAACTATGGTGTATGTAGCCCTCTCAATCAGTTAATAACAATTTATAACGAATTTCATTTTTGTTTAGAATCTGTAAATGATAATATAAAATGTAAACAATTTAAACTTATGTTTTTCAACAATATTGTATAATAAATATAAATTATGATATTAGATATTATTAGATTATAAGAATTTTTTTAAATATTGTTAACGTTAGATTTTAACGAATTACATAAATAAACAACAATAAACGAAAAAAATGCAAATTTGGCAACAAAAGAAGACATCTCATGCATTCATGAGGAAATCCAACAACTCAGAGCAAAAAATTCGGAGCTAACAACTAAACTGGAGGATATCCAAGATCAATGCAAAGCTCTTAAACGAGAAGTAGATTTTCTATTTAAGAAAAATTCCGAAAAAAAAATCTCATCGTTCGGCTTCCTAAACATCCAAACATTGACCATCGTGAAGAAGTCCGAAAGTTGTTTACATCTCTTGTGCCAAAAGAATCAACGTCCATAAACTCAATGTGTGTACTACCGTCAAATTACCGAACTTGTAATGTTTTGGTGGAAACTAATTCGAAAGATTATGTGGATGAAATGCTTCAAAACTCAAGCAAACTAAAAGGTACTGGCATGTTAATTCACCGAGACTTTCCATTAGAAAAGCTAAAAGTGCGACAATCATTGCTACGTGAAAATTATTAACCTTCAACTTGTGGAGAGAGAAGAAGCTTCTTTCTGACAGATCAGATGGCTGCGTGATTCCCGCTGAATTGTATGCGGGATTCAGTCTGTCAAATGAAGAGCTTTTACGATCTACAAAAAGTGCATCGTTATTCAATGGAAGCGGGGAAAACAAAGAGAGAAATGACAACGTAAATAGCAAACCGCCAAGAAATATGCAACGAAATTTAAACTTAGATTCTGCATGAGAAAGAAACGTCTGCCAGATTCAAAATTTAGAGTTAGAAGTAAGTAATTTAAAATTGTTGTCGTATAATGTAGGGGGTTTAAAAAATAAACTACTTTTTTTAATTATTTTTTTCTCTGTGAATCACATGTAATGCCAAACAGTTATGGAGAATTTGAAAAATTTTTCATAGATTTCAAATTATTTTGGATCCCAGCAATACGAGTACATACTCGTGGGCGGGCAATTGGTGGATATCTTTTAGGGTATAAATCTGTTAATACAAGCTGTAGCTTTATTACAATTGACAATCATACAGCTTTAAAAATTACCTTATTAGATGAATTTTATTGTGTTTTTCCAATATATTCAAATTGCAATAATTGTGATGAAGATTTTTGTAGTTTAAGTAACTTATTAAATACTGTAAGCAACAATGATATAATGGTAATTGGTGATTTCAATGCACGGGTAGGAGAACAAATTGAAAGTGATACGATGGTTTTTGATGAGCACTTGAAACTGACCAGACAATCAAAAGACAAAATAGTAAACGGAAACGGAAAACAATTATTAAATCTTTTTCAAAGTTTCGATATTTTAAATGGTTCAATTAACGGTGACATGGCAGGGGAATTGACATTTATAGGAGGGCCAGGTTCCTCGGTTGCTGACTATTGCGTGCGGAATAAGTTGCAATTGGTTTCAAAAGATATTTGATTTTAATGTGGGTACATTAAGTTTTTCGGACTATATGCCTTTAACAGTAACCATTACTACAAAAAATGTAAGACCAGAAAACGATATCATTCTTCTGCCTAAGCTCTTATGGAAAGAATGGGATAATCTCAGTTATCATGCGAGACTGGATGAAATTATTCAACAAACCGATTTTAGCTCAGTTAGTCTTAATGAACAAATTGATCTTTTCAGCAATGCTATTTAATATTTGGTTACGTCAACTGATAAAATGTGTGTTGTCAGAAGAGAACAAAAATGGTTAGATTTAGATTGCGAGAAAGCAATTTTTTCCGTAAATCTTATATTCAAGCCAACAGTTACTACAAAGAACTTTGTAAAAGTAAAAAAACAAGAATACTTTTCGAAAATTGCAACGAATTTAAATAATGTAAGAGATTCTTCCCATTTCTGGAAAATTGTTAAGGAACTTAATGGAACAAAGTTTAAGATTGGTAAAATTTTAAATGCCAATATACTGTAGCTCATTATTTTCAGACTTTACTTAACCCTATTTTCACTTCAAATTCTGTGCAGTACGCTGAAAATCTCGTAGATGTAAAAGCGTTAGACGAAGATATAAGCTCAGAAGAGATACGCATTGTCTTAAACAAAGCGAAGGACAATAAGGCTCCAGGGTATGATAGGGAGTCTTACGAGTTTTTCAAAAATGCTCCTTATAATTTTATAGAGAAATTAGCTAAGTTATATTCTCAAATATTACATACGGGAGAAAGTTTTAAAAAATCAATAGTCTTTCCAATACATAAGAAAGGTGATATAAATAGGGTCGAGAATTATAGAGGCATTTCTTTTATGAATAGTATTGCTAAAATATTTACCGGCATCCTCTTACATAGGCTTGAAGTTTGGGTAGAGGAAAACAAATTACTTAACGAGTTTCAAGCAGACTTTCATGCAGGTTATTCAACGATTGATCACCTCTTTACTGTTCAAAACATAGTTGATTCTTATCTTGAAAACAAGCAAAAATTGTATGCTATATTAAATTGATTTAAAAGCGGCTTTTGACAGTATAGATCGGAGATCACTTTTTTATAAATTAAGTATGCTAGGAATTTCATCGAAAGTTCTAAATGTTTTGAAGAATATGTATGAAAATACTTTGTCGGCAGTTTGGGATGGCGAGAAAATGTCAGGATGGTTCCAAACTTTAAATGAGGTCCGGCAAGGATGCTTATTGTCTCCTTTGCTATTTGTATTATACACGAATGATATAGTTGATGCCTTGCCATACGGGATTCGAGTTGCAGGCTTGCAGGTCTAACAATAAAATGTTTGTTATATGCCGACGACTTATTATTGTTAGCTGACACACCGGAAAGCCTACAGCTTATGATAAACAAACTAAGTATATATTGTGAAAGGTGGAATTTGGTGATTAAAACGGCAAAGTCTAAAGTAATGATTTTCAAACCAAGTAGAGGTAGGCATTGTAGGAATGAGAAATGGGTCTTAAATGGAGAAAACTTAGAAGTTGTTGACGAATATAACTACCTTGGCATGATAGTCACACCCAACCTAAATTCAAATAAGCACTTCTATTTAAAATTTAAACAATCAATGGCTGCTATAAATTCAACTTGGAAATCCCTATTTAAAAACAGAAAAGTTGCACATAGCGTTAAGTTGTTAAGCCATTGCATACCTAAAAGATTACAGGCGCAAGAGAAAGGATCCCCTTCAATGTATATTTTATTTTAATTAATTTTGTACCTAGAAATTCCGGTAGAATGCAGTTTATAGCTATCAGTAAACATTTAGTTTTACATTTTTGAACTTTACTTTCAGAAAAAAATAAATGTATTATAATGAATCCTAATGCTAAGTATTTTTTTTTAAAGAAAAAATGCATTTAATCCTTTCGGGACGGGAGTGGTACGTTTACATATAAATATTCTTTGTTCTGTCCCACTCTCGTACCGAAAGGGTTAAAGCTAAATTTATTTCGTAAATATGTTTTAAGAATTTTAATAATGAAATTTAATTTTTACTGAATAGCTGACTGCCAACAAAATTCCATTTCGTTTTACTGGCCCCTTATAGCCTGCCGCAAAAATATACCACTAAACCCGACTCGAACAGAACAAATTTCGGGCTCTTATGCCTTGTAACAGACTGTTTTGAGGTGACTCGTTTTGACGTCTTCTCATTTTTTCTAACTCTTATTTAATGCTAGAAGTCCGTTTAAAAAGTGACAATTACCTATCACCTTAGCCGATCTCACCCCTGAATACTTGTGCACATTTATACAACCGTGGTTCAATACCTACTTATCCTTTTTACAACTCAATGGTTTTTATGTATTAACGTAGGTTCAACCGATAAATATACTTATTTTCTTTTTATCAAAATATAGTAGAAAAGACCTTAAAGAAGCTAAATTATCAACAGCTGCAAAAATTACCACAAAAGACACATGTCACATTTTGAAAAATCGAAGACAGAAATTGCATACGTCAATTCACGCTCCTTAAGCCTCTTCAGAGCCTTTCATAGTTTTCTTCCACAATTTTGAGTTTGTCAATCCGAGACCTTGATGCTTCTCCTAATTTGCTGACTAAATGATTATCTTGGACAAGAAAACTGAAGGTTACAAACCATGACATCTACGTGGTTATATCGCCTGTAAAAATAGGAAGTTCAACCTTTGGTAGTTTAATTGAATCAAATACCTCGTCTGCGTTGTGTTTAATGACACTGATGTGTCCAACGAAGGGCTTTCCAATTTATTGAACATAACCATAAGGGTGGCGATGTAGAGTAATATGCATTGACCTACTAGATATGGACTGCTAGTAGCGAGCTTCACGTTGGTGTCATCTGGTCCTTAAAACTACTAGCCCTTCTGTAGGCACAGTGTGTGCACTAGGAAGAGGAGAGAGGGCTTAAAAGGAGATGTCGGTGCACATTGGTTTTGAATTCCTGAATATTGCAATGACTAGGAAAGACACAGTGTGGTAAGGCATTCCACATTCGCGTAGTACGGCTAAAGAACGAATCTCTGTATTTGAAAGTACGACCGAAGTTGGACTCGAGGGTATACTGATGAGCATTCCTAGATGCGCGAGTATTACGGTTGAACTGTTTAAGGAAAGGAATGCAGCTGGCTATTTCACTAGAGCATAAACCGTTAAAATATCGGTAAAAAAGGGTCAAACAAGAAACCTTACGACGATGTTCAAGCGAAGTAAATGAATTTATGATGATTTTATCACCTTTCAATTTAAATGCTCTGCGTTCAATACTATCCAAGTAAGTTGCACGAGCACCAGCCCAGATATGGGAGTTATACTCAAGCTTTGGACGTATATAAGCCTTGTAGATAACAGTCAGATCAGAAGGGGTGAAATATTTCTTGTATCGCCTAAGGAAACCCAAACACCTTGCGGAATTTTTGGCGACATCGCGTATGTGATCGTTTCACAAGAGGTGGTTGGTGACACACAACCATCTATACATAATGGCAATGGGGTATATCTCGCTTTAACGATACAAGATAGCATTGGGTTTTCGAAGCATTAAATTCCACGTGGTTTTTTATTACCCATTGTACAATGCTGTTTAGGTCGGAATTTAATGAGCTTATCATATTTTGTCGTTGCAGTTCCACATCCGAAGAAGAGGGATGTGAGTCTGAAAACGAATATGGAAAAGCTAAGAGTATTATCGTCACCGAAACAATGTATTGGATTAGAAGTTGCAAACAGGAGATCATTAATAAAAATGAGAAAGAGTGTTGGAGATAGAACAGAGCCCTGGGGCACACCATCATTTATTTTGAGGTTTTCAGACTTGAACCCATCCATCGAAAGCATCCTAATCCAATGAAGCAGGCGGGGTTCATGAAAACCGAAAGCACGCATATACGCAATAGACTGGACAAATGCGGTTTTCCATCCGCTCGGATCGAGAGCTGAGGAGTAGGACAGATGGTGTAAATACATTCGACGCAGTCATTCCCTTAATTAAGTATATTATGAATAATTATCATAAACATAATTCAAGCCAACATCTTAGTAAAACTATAAATATTTGCATTTTTAGGCCCTTTAATTATTCAATGTCTTCAGCCTCACTTAGCAAACCTAATGTTTATCTAATTACTGATAAATTTGTAGGCACGTTAAGTTCAAGTTCGGTCTCATAACATTTAATTACAATCAAGATAATAAAATAACCATTATGAAGAAGTAGTTGGTAAACTGCCCATTTGCAACCATTGCCATATTTCTTGTTTACCAACTCCGAGGTTTGTGGGAAATTAAGTCTAAAAAAGAACAAATGAACATTTACCTACATTATCCCATTATGATGTCACAAAAATATAATGACCATCCCATTTTTCCTTCATGGGTATCAAAACATATCTATTTCGCTAAAAATAGCTACGGAGAGGTCAAGATTATCCCAAAAAAAAAATAAAGCTCGTTATTCAAGTCTTGTTGCTATACGTTTTCTTTAAAACTATATGATGATACCTTCATGATGACAGCAAGTGTTCTTTTAGTCTTCAGAAGACAGCGAGTCTTTGAGTCTTATATATTTTCACACCAAACCAAACATTTTACATAATGGATTCACATTTTTATGTATTCAAAGCACAAAGTGTTTCTATTTTTGATGGTTCTGGTTCTCACTGCTCCATTAAATTTTACTATCGCTGTCAAATACAAATCGAAGAAACCATTCTTAAGACAGCCTTTCAAAGTCAGGAAGGCATTCTAATGTGATCAATTTAAAGTCAATTAAGTTTTACGCAGTACTCGTATTGTAATGTTCAAATGCATATTTTGTGGTAAGACTTATGCACTGCACATATTGTACACCTTCAGGTGCAAATATTGACAGTTCTCGTATTCAATGCTCGTTCATAAATAATTGGGAGTTTCTTATTTTGCCAATGTAAACCAAAGTGAAAAAGTTGCATTGACACAATGACCATGTCACTTGCATGATTTGATAGGAGAGTTTATTCCAACTTAAGATGCTTAAAAAGGAAACAAAACAAGGTTTTAAATTGTTAACAAATATATTAATAAAAAATAGCAGAAAAAGAGATGAAAGTCAACTAAAACAGTCTGAAAAATTTGTTCAAGATCTTCAGTGCTCTAAATCACAAGTTCTGCTATTTAAGGAATGGGAACTTACATCCGGAATAGGGCTGAACAAATCGGACCCAAACAAACCAGGAAAACCTAAAACTCCTTTTTTAGTTCTCTAAAGAAAGCTAATTTTAACAGTTCAAAGCCAATTTTAAGATACGGAAGAGTATAATGACTAAACTGTGCATGGCACAAATCTTTTTTCGAAATCGTACTGTAGCTAGGTTTCTATTAGAGATCTTGACATTAAAAAATTCACTGGGCCATATGGTAAGTGTCCTTCAACGCTGGAAAACCCGCTAAACAAAAAATTAAATTGGGTGGCCCAATAGCTCGTAGAGAACCAGGGCCTAGTAACTTACAACTCTCAACTATTTTTGTGTGATAGCCATTTCATGAATGGAGGGAACCTACAGCTTTTTTGTATGCCGAAACCGAACAGCTCATAATTTGAGAAAGCATTTTTTATGACAAAAATTATTCTTGGAAGATTTATCAATTCTTCGCAAGAGGCAGTACCCGGGAAAAAACTATAGGTCGCACAGGCAGATATTGAACCCATAACCTCTGACATAATTATTCTACGCACTAAAACATCACGCCACGGCCCACGGGTACTACAGCAAACCCACTACGTAGGCTTTTTTATCTAGTCTGGTTTCGTTATGAGTAGATGGAAAATAGCATTTATTCAGCCTTTACCTAAAGAGGGCGAATCTTCTTATAATTGATCGATTGCACTTACATACGTCCAAGGTAATTAAATATCTGATCATTTACCAGCTCAAACAATATTTTGGAAACCGAAAGCTTCTGAATGGTCGGTATTACGTCCTTTGAAGCTATGGAACCAGTGAAGATCTCATAGTTTACCCATCGGATAGTTAAACATTTGGTAGCGTTTGGCATCCGAGTCTTTTATCTTAAATGCGATTCTTCGATTTGGCGAATTCCCAGTTCAGTACAAGTCATACTGGATGGGTTCAAGTCTGACTCCCAACAAAATAAAAGCTGGTGTGGCCCAGGTCTCTGTCCTATACCCTAAACTCTTTCTTATTTTTATTCCCTAGACCCGTGTACTGGGCACTCAGTGCCCAATACAATTTTTAAATTAAAAAAAAACTTATAAGTTCCCCATTTACATGCCTAAAGGAATTTTATTTTCAGGCATACAGTACCCAAGTAAACGAAAATGAACGTTTTACATTTATTTTTTTGACATTTGAGGCAGGTAAGGGTTGCAATTAAAAAATGCCAATTTCGTGTACATGGGCACCTAGTGCCCATACGATTTTTATATGAAAATTGATCTTTTGAACGGTTTTGACAACGGTATTTTCATAATGTTTAGTGTTTTTTTATTGTTTATTAGCCTTAGACTAAACAAAATATAATCATTGTGTTAGTCTGTGCTAGTTTGTGCTTATAATATAACGAGAACAAAGTGTTTTTTTGTACTAAGGTGAAATTGGAAAAATCTAAAATAAGTAAGTAGGTACTATGTGAAGCTATGTATATGGTTTTTTGCTATTTATGAATTTTCTGTAGAACATGGATGATAATATTATGAATCGTATACTGTTCTTGCTCAATGCATCTTCGAGCAGAGATTTGACTCAAGCAGAGCAGGAATTTTTCGATGAACACTACGATAGGTTTTTGAACGATGAAGAGGGTGGAGATCAAATGGCTAGTCCAAATAACTCTGATGATGAAGAAAGCGAAAATGGTGCAGATTTTTCAGATGCTGATGATCCAAATTATGATCCAAACGAAGCTATAGTAGAATCGCAGCAACAACAAGAGCTTCGTCATGTGGACTTAGTGGCTAATAAACCCGCAGCACCCAATAGAGGAATGCAATACTCAGCTCGAAATATAAAATGCTCTGATATTTGGTGGTCAATGCCTGATGAAGTAGAGACACGAAGAGCAGCTCGAGCTCGTAATAAAAGACTAAACATAAACGCCTCATGTTCTCAGACATTTGAGTCAAAAATGGAATGTTTTAAGACGTTGATCACTCCAAACATAATGCAAAATATAGTTCTGGAAACAAATAAGAAAGCCAAAAGAGTTTACGAGGAAAATCGGTTATCTGACCAATCTAAAGTAATGCGTCGGTGGTATGAAACCACAGAGGATGAAATGTATGCGTACATTGCCTTATTACTGTACGCTGGCGCTGAAAAAGCATACGGTGTAGAAGCAAGAGACCTGTTTCACCAAAGTAATATGGCATTTTACCGCGCGGTAATGTCCTTAGAGAGGTTTGAACAGATAAACCGTTTTTTACGTTTCGATGATGAAAGAACGCGCCCATTTCGACTCCAAACTGATAAGTTAGCTGCCTTTAGGTATGAAAACAATAACTTATTACCTATGCATATATTTTACAAATGATAATGTTTAAGGTATATGTGGGACTCATTCCAAAATAACCTGATGAGATTTTATGAACCAACAAAGGAACTGACCATCGATGAACAACTGGTTTCAACAAGGGGTAGGTGCCCATTCAAAATGTACATGCCTAATAAACCAGGAAAATATGGCATCAAAATGTTTTGGATTGTGGATGCTAAAACAAATTTCCCTCTTCAAGGAGAAATATATGTTGGTCAACAACCAGGCGATAATCGGTCTGAAGGTATATCCCATCAACTTGTGATGTGATTGGCGGAAAAGTTTCTTGGTAAGGGATACAATATTACCACGGATAATTATTTTACTTCAGTGCCATTAGCCCTTGACTTGATGCATAAAAAAACAACATTGGTCGGGACTATAAAAAGTAACAAGCCACAACTACCAAAAGTTTTTACACCCACTGACAAAGAATTCAAAAGGAGCAGAAATAAGTTTTCGTCCGTATTTTGCTGCTCACGGTGTGTATGCAATTGTGTAGTTACGCAAGTAATACAAAAAAAAATGTGTTTATGTTATCGACTACACACCAAGAAGATAAAATTGACCAAGCCAAAAGAAAACCACAAGTTATTTTAGATTACAACGCAACTAAAGGGGGCGTTGATACTCTAGATCGGATGTTGACAGTTTACACCAGTAAACGTAAAACTAACAGATGGCCTGTGACTTTATTTTATAATCTTCTGGATTCTGCTGGGGTTGCTGCTTACAGAATGTTTGATATTTGTAACCCCACTTGGTACACAAGTAAAAAAAGATCAGAAAAAAGAAAACTTTTTCTGAAAGAACTTGCATTGGAACTTGCTGATAAACACATTCAAACACGAATTATAAAACCCACACTTCAAGCAAAAGTGAACTCTTCAAACTTCAAGCAAAAGTGAACTCTTCAAACTCTTTCAACATTACCAGTTGCGAGAAAAAACAATGTTAGACAACGTTGTGAAACTTGTAAAACTTTAAAAAGAGATAACAAAACAACAGCCGTTTGTGATTTTTGCTATGTAGCTACATGTACAAAGCACTACGTAAGGATGTGCGAAAAATGTTATCTTCATAAAGGAGTATGTGATGATGAAAACGAAGATGAAGATGATAACAATTTTTTACCCTCGACCTCCACTGGATGTCCAGAAAAACGTCGAAGAACCCATAGTCCAATTTAATCAAAAATAAAAAATCTTAATAATTTAACAGTATTCAATATTATCAAAACATTATTGTAAATATATATATATATTTTGTAATACACTTATTTACAAAACTTGTACTTTTTTCAAATTAAAATCATATTTTTCAGCGACTTGCATCACATTTTCTATGAAAAGTATGGTTTGGCACCTAGTGCGTGCACAGTTAAATAGAATTTTCATAGTACACGGGTCTAAGTTAATGATCTCCTGTCTGAAACCTCTTATACGTTCTTCTTTTCCTTCTCTGTGTTCTTGATATTATCTTTAAGAATTATAAACGGCCAAACATTGAATATAACTCCAATCTTTGGCTATTGTTCATATCACTTGGGAAGAATTCAAATAAGAGCGTTCAAATTTATTTGGTTTTACATAAATGTGGACTGCTTTAAGACACTATGTCTTTCCTTATCATTCCAATATACACAAATTTCAAGCCCATGTCAACCGAAACAAAGGGCGGATCCAGACTTTTAATCAGGAAGGGGTGGGGGGGTGTTGTCACACACTTAGATGAGTTTTTACTCACCGCTTAAAAATGTGCCTTAATGTTTTGTAAAGGAGGCTTACAAAATTTAAATAACATAGTGTGCAAATAAACCTTACATTTACAGATTTCAATTGTTAAAGTGGCAACACTGTTGTCCAGAAAGGTATGGTCTGACTATTTAATTTGGATGACTCCCTAAAAAAGAAATGACTCCCTAAATGAAAGCATTCAAGATTCCAACAGTTTTCTAAATATGCCATATTCAAGATCTAAAACAAATAGTTTAGAGGATTTTTGGTGCATTTCACGCAGAAATTTAAGAAATTGTTTCGAAACGTAGCTTTTTTCGAAAAATAAAATACTCGTATACTTTTCTTGTTTCCATTTCTATTAATGCGAAGAACGCTACAAAAATTCAAGAGAGACGATCTGATATGAAGAACTGTCGGGCTTTTTTTGACGTAGTTTTTTCGGACTCAATTTTCGGGGGTCTATTATTACTATTGCTATCAGTCTGCTTACTCGTATTTTGACCTTAAAGGAGTCAACAAAACTTAAAAATTGTAGAGAGAAAAATGTTTGGTTCTTGAATTTGAGGATATAGGTGCATTTAAGTACATAATTTCTTTAAAAAATTAAATTAAATCAAATTAAGGTAAACAAATAAGTTGGGAAGAAATGTTTGTGTGGCACTCACAAATTACACGTTTCAGAATCTCTTTTCACTTCAAATCTCAAGAGATTCAAAGCTTTTATATCAATAAATATGAAACGTTTATTATGTTTTTCAATTACCCATTAGTTTAACAAAAGTGTCACTTTTGCTGTTTTTGGGACATTTATATTATTGAAATTCGTGTTTAAATCTCAGTTCTAGAACATCCAAAGCAAATTCACTTCAAAAGTAGATTCATTTAATTTTTTAAGATCTTTTGTATTCAACAGAAAATCAATTTTGAAAGAAATAAAATGCACGACTGGGTCACTAGAACTTGCTAATGTCTTCCAAAAAGTCTGTTTAAAAATATTTCCTATATTTTAAGATTTAAAAATGTAGATAACTTATTTTTTCTCGAAAATCATTTTAAATTTTAAATTTGGTCTTAAAAATATTTTTGGTAAGCACTAAATAAAGTGTTTATAGATATACATTTTACATTTAAATTTCGTTAACGAGCTTTGTAAACAAAATTAAAATTTTTTAAAAATCAAAACAAAAAAGACATTTTGATCATCAAAAATCATCATCAATTTGATCATTTGATCATCGACAAGAGCTTGCACAGAAAAAGAAGATTATTGAAATCGGTCCATTAGTTCTTGAGAAACCTTAAAACAAAAATGAAGGTTTTATGAGGGGTACCTTTCCGGGGCAATACTAAAATATGTTTTTCTTGTAAAAAGAAGCCAAATTAAGAATAGAAAATTTAGAGAAAGTTTTTAAAAAATCACATATTTTCAAATAGACGATTTCTTTTTCAAGGTTTCTTCTTAAGAACCTGAATATTTGCTCTTTTTCTTAGAAACACATTTTATGAAAATAATTTAAAGCATGACTAAAGTTTTTTTTAAATTCTAAATTGAGTTGTTGAGTTGTTTTTAACAGCAAACCACTTTTTGGTGAATGTCGTTAAATTACTAATAAATCTTTAGATGAAATCTTTACTTATACAACTTGACTGTATAAGCTTTATGGCTCATATGACCCCCCCCAAGGGCGGATCCAGACTTTTAGTCAGGGGGGGGGGTCACACTTAACATATAGATGAGTTTTTAGTCACCACTTAAAAGTTTTTTAATGTGCTGTAAAGGATGCTGACAAATTAAAAAAACATCTTAACCTTACATTTGCACATTTCAAGGGCTAAAGTGACAACTTTAGTTATACAATTATTTTAGAACACTATTGTCCAGCAAGGTATGGTCTAACTATTTAATTTTGACGACTCCCTACATATGAAACCATTCCATCCAGTTTTCTAAATATGCCATATTTAAGAGCTTAAACATAATAGTTTAGAGGTTTTTGATGCATTTCACGCAGAAATGTAAGAAATTGTTTTGGAACGAAGCTTTTTCAAAAATAATATATACTTTTCTCTTTTCTATTTATATTAATGCGAAGTACGCTTCAAAAATTCAAAAACTCAGAAAATGAGAGAGGATCTGATATGAAGGATTTTCGGGCTTTTTTTGACGTAGTTTGTCTGAATTCAATTTTCGGGAGTCTATTATTACTATCGCTATCAGTCTGCTTACTCGTAGATGCTGGAAAATATTTTGATCTTAAAGAATTCAACAAAATTTAAAAATTGTAGAGAAAAAAATGTGTGGTTCTTGAATTTATGGATATAGGTGCATTAAAGTACATAATTTCTCTAAACATTAAAGAAAAACAAATTAAGGTAAAAAAATAAGTTGGGAAGAAACTTTTCTGTAGCACTCACAAATTACACGTTTCAGAATCTCTTTTCACTTCAAATCTCAAGAGATTCGAAGCCTTTTTTTCAACAGATATGAAACGTCCATTATGTTTTTCAATTAGCCATTAGTTTAAGAAAAGTGTCACTTGTGCTGTTTTTGGGACATTTTTATTTTTGAAATTTTCTGTTTAATTCTCAGCTCAAGAGCATCTAAAGCAAATTCACTTTAAAAAGAAGATTTATTTAATTTTTAAGATCTTAAAAGTTTTTGTACCTACTCAAACTCAATAAAAAATCAATTTTGAAAGAAAAAAATGCGTACTGGGTCTCAAAAAACCTAGATTAACTTATTTTTTTTTTTTGGAAAATCAATAGAACAGGTTTTTTTAAATTGATTTTAACATGTACAAATTTTTAAATTTTTTCTGCAGTTAAGTGCTTATAAATATACATTTTACATAGTGACCCCTTTCTGAGATATCGAGTTTTGTAAACAAAAATCAATATATTTTTAAAAATCAAAAAAAAATACAATGACATTCTTGAGAAAACTTAAAAAAGTAACTGTTTTATGAAGGGTACTCTTCTCAATCAATACCGAAATATGTTTTTCTTGTACAAAGAACCAAATTAAGAAAGTTTAAAAAAAAATTAATTTTCTTAAAAAAACGCCTTACGGTAATCGGCTTAAAACCATAATTTCCCAGTTTGAACTCAATCGAAATATGTAGAGGCCAGGACAAACAGACAGACGGACGGAATCAGAGGATCCACTTTTTCGACTTTTCTATCATCGTAATGTCATGTTTGATTAAAAGCTCGAGTTCTAAATTTTATACGAATTAAGCATTTTTTAGACTCAATTGAAGGCGAGGTGCAGGAATTTAATTGACGATCTTTTATTCAAGGTTTCTTGTTAAGAACCTAAATATTTGCTCTTTTTCTTAGAAACAAATTTTATGAAAATAATTTAAAGCATTACTTAAGTTTTTCCAAATTCCAAATTGCGGGAAACAAAAAATTTAGTTGTTTTCGACAAAACAAACCACTTTTTGGAAAATTTCATTAAATTACTAATGAAATCTTTAATTATACAACTTAAATGTATAAGCTTTTTGGCTCATATGACCCCCCCCTGGATCGTCCATTGGTCAAAAGTTGATGAATTTGTGCTGCATTATTGGAAAATTCAAGGGAGTTCCTACGAAAATAAAAAGAAAATTATCTTCCAAGGGGGGGGGGGGGTTCATGACCCCTACGACCCCCCCCCCCTGGATCCGCCATTGCCCCCCCCTTGGATCGTCCATTGGTTAAAATTTGTTGAATTTGTGCTGTGTTTTTGCAATAGGGCTTAATATCCGATTCATATTATGTTCTTGGTCCAGTCTTCAGTTAAAAGTAGTGCTTGTGGCAACAAAGTTTAAGGAAGTAAAATACAAATTTTGTTTTCATATACAAAAAATTAATAATCCAAAATATAATGGGGGTCTTGTCCATTAACGCAATACGATTAGTTTTGAATTAAAGGGAATTCATTCGAAAAAAAACAAAAACAAATTATCTCCCAGGGGGGGTCTGGACACCTACGAAGCCCCCCCCCCCCCCGTGGATCCGCTAATGACCGAAGCCTCCTTTCAAGCCACCTTCGTCTCGTAAAGCTCGGTTTATCACCAAGAACCTTTTGCTTCACTTGATTGGTTTTAAAGAGTCAGTTTTAGCACAAGCAAAACAAAATGGTTCTTAGGCTAAACTTTCTAGCTTATTCCATTTTTTGATACCAAATTTGTTATTATTTACATAAAACTACCTAATTAGAAGAATTGTTCCGCTCAAGCTTTGACCAATTATTAGTATTGTTAAAAAAAGCTTTAACTTTTGTATTCTTCCACAAGAGTCAACTGCTAGTTAATCAATTCCATAAAAAACTTTAATTTAGATTTTTCGAAAATTTCTTTTGTCAATTACCAAACTTATCAGAAAAGCCCACTAATACGGATTAAGAGTCCGGCATTTAAAGTATGTATATGCTAAAGACAATGAAATAAGCTGGCTCAACACCTCGCAGTCAACAGTCAACTAATCCGGATGGAACATATCCCATTTAAAATGTATTCTAAAGACAATTAGATTAATACTATAACAACAAATATATATACCTTTTAAGATATTGAGCTCTTAAGTCAAAAGACGCCTGTCTATGTATGTATGTTTATCAAACTAGCGGCATCATAAAATTTAATTAACTTATTTTTATTTATTCATCTCAATTTAATCCTAATCCAATAAAAATACCCAATAGACAGAGCACGAAGTTAGGAACACCGAACACCTTTTATTTTTATTTAACACCAGACAAAAAGTTGTTGTGCTTGTCCTTGACAGGTCTTTATGAAAGATGACAAGTTCAGACTTCATGTCAGACTTGTTTATTCTTATATACAACAATATTTGTTTAAACTACCATCACTTTTTCTGTGCGAAATTTGGCATTGTTGTATATTAACAATTTATACAGTTGTTGAGAATAAGACAGTTTAAGCTATGTATATCAAACAATTTGGGAGATATTTTTTTTTTTTAAATATTTATGAATCTAGTTTTAAATTAACTGGTTTAGGACTTAGGGTTTGAAACTGGAAAGGAAGGAAAGATCAATGAAACTACAATTTAAAGCTTATTTAACATAACCGCACATTAGGTACGTATACAAAATAAATAAGGCTTTAAGACATTTTTATTTGTCATGCTTTTGATTTTAAATAAAAATGTTAACCTGAAATCCTGTACATACCTACATCAATTTCTATACTATGGTACATGTATCCTGAGATACAAACGGACATTTGAGATCTATAGTTAAACTGTGTTGTGTAGATCCAGATTAAAAGATTAAATAATTTTAACAACGCTAGCGGTTTTTTTTAACACAATTGTTCACTTTCTTTTGTCTTTTTTAAATAATGATTTAAAATTTAATGAGGTGAACATTTATAGATTTTTGTACCGGTTTTTATAATGACGGCAAGTAATGAGCAAAATATACCGGACTGGAAAGACGGTTTTATTGGTTTTGCCAATCGAGATCATATATGACGATTTGTTGTCTGAAACGTCAGTTTAAGGGTATAGTTACACAATTTTAAGTAATAATAATGACCATCAGTGTTTGAAACTCCAGTGAACAGAGACATACATACTCCTGAAAGAAAGAAATAGATCCAGAGGAATACATCTATGACGATAGGGTTAGGTTAGGTTAGGTTAAAGTGGAGACGATACGGTGGGGGCTGCATTCCAGCAAGTGTACAATGTAAATGTTAGCATTCGTCACAAACAAGTCTTACTTTAACAATTTTACCCTTGAAATGAGATGACACAATGGTGATCTAAGAACCGTGGTTTCATTCACCGAGCAACCGGGCCAAATTCCCTTGATAATAACGAAGATTGACCTCCATTGATTGATTGAGAAAAACAAAAAGTTAGCCATTGTACTAAGACATTTACCGATGACATTTAAAACAAACTCTAATAAAGAACCTGTGGTTTATCCTCTACCTCTAGTCGATAAGTCTTCTTCCGAGGATCAGCAAAGTTTAAGAGGAGAGCGGGACATGAAACAATTCATGCCGCATCTAAGCTCGTTTTTGATATCCAATTTGTTGTCAAAAGTGGTAATTAACCAACTACAACAACGATCCTAATTAAAAATGGTCTTCAACAGGGATCGATGAATTCGCCGATTCTACTTAGCATTTACAACAGTGATCGGACAGGCAGTCTAACTTAAGCGTACGCCGACGATATAATTGCATACGGAACTGCCTGATAGGTTGAGGTTATTAGAATTATGTTACAGCGTGAATTCAACAAGATTCAGCGATTTTGCAATGACTAAAAACTGTATCCAAATGCCCAAAAATTTAAGCCAACTCGCGCAAAAACTGGCGTATGACGGTAATCGTTGATCCTCACGGGCAGCGATTAGCGATTAGTATCTCGGTATCTGGTTAAATCAGTATTTCCATTTTGATAGACATGTTGTATAAATGCTGCTTTGACCAGTTTCATAGGAGTCTCCTGTCTAACGAAACGGCTGTTTTACAGCAGTCAGCTTGACCATAGAGTGAAGGTAATTTGCTACATGGTCCTCATACGGCCGGTAATCGTTTATGGTTGTCCTGTGTGGTTCAACGTTGCTCCGTCTCAGATGGAGAACATTTGGTTGTTGGAGTGGCGGTGTCTTCGTTGCTGTACCGAACGCTCTTCATTATTATTCAAACGAGGTCCTATACAACAGTGATCGAATCAACAGAATTGATAATTTCATGATTTTGTTCGAGGTAACTTTGCGAGAGTAATACCCGTGGCATGATGCTTAGTGCGTTTGACTGTCATGCCAGAGGTCTTGGGTTCCATCCCTGCTTGTGCCATGCCTCTTGCGAGGAATTGATAAATTCTCAAAGAGTAATTCTTGTCATGAAAAATGCTTTCTCAAATTAGCCGTTCGGGTTCGGCTTAAAACTGTAGGTCCCCTCAATCCCTGAAAACATTACTCTCACAAATGAATGGTTGAGAGTTGTAAGTCACTAGGCCCTAGTTCTCAACTGACTGTTGCGCCACCTAATTTATTTATTTATTTTTTAACTTTACGAGAGCTATGACTTGGACCAACAATTTGATTTTCGGGTCGTTCTATCCGAACGACAAATACTTTGAAAGTTAACGCTTGATCGGCTTTATTCCACCAAAGGCATTCTTCTTCTTAGACATGTGAGGTCCCGTACAGGAAACATTGGCAGTTCTGTTCAGTGAAAGAACAGTGGACCGATGGCAACCTTACAGTCGAGACGTCCTGGCACAAGACAAAGCAGAGCTTCTTCAATTCAGTAGGGACCGAAAGGGACCGAATTGATAAGGTGAAGCACGAGAACCAGTTTTGGTGGCTTCAATCTGCTCTTGTGAATGTTAAGTCAGGATGGGATTTTAAGAATTGGCCTGTTCACCTGTTTTATATATATTTGTGGTTTAGTTTTAAGTAGAATACAAGAACGAACGGTTTGACGAATTGGTTTAAAAGTTAGAATTGATCGTTTGATGGATTTGGATTGTTGTTAAAAATTAAATTTTGTTTTCATAATCGAAACTTTTGTCAATTTCCTATAACTGAGAACGATTAAATGTCAAAATAATTGGCCTCAAAAATGTTATCAAATGTAAACACTGCTATTTCTTTGATCAAAATTGGCCAGTTTGTGTTTCTAAGATTTCTGAAATAGAACACATAGAGCAAGATAGAGACTGCTCACCTAGTAGCAATCAAATTAGTTTTGTATTGATGGAGAATTTAAATCTAAAAAATTCTATTCCCAAAGTTTTGACATCAAAACATGAGAAATGTTTGTTTATATTTCTGACAATACAGAAATTTTAGACATGCTAGAAATGTAAAGTGACCAAAAACGAAACTTTGACAGGAGGAAAAAAAAACATGATTGTAAAGCAGTTTTGTAGCCTTTGATTAGCTGAATGTTAAACAAAATTTTCTAAATAATAAAGTGAAATGCATATTTGGTTCAAGATAATGTTTTATAACTTTTTCAAATTAAATTTAAAATTTAACAAGGATGGAATTTTTTTTATTATGAAGTAAATACAATTTTTTGAGTAATTAACCACATGGCCATCTAGCGGTTTTTTTTTAAATCATAGGTTGTGTTGAACAGTATGAAATGGGTAAGGTTTTTGGGTGTAAATCATTTATTGACAAAGAGTAGTTTTATCTCAGCGGTTACGTTAACAAACATAATTAAAAAATGCGGAGCTCTGCAAACCCGCTCAGGCTAATGCATCCACAGATGGTTACAGCCTGCTATGGATTTTAGACCATTACAGATACATGTGAACCAACTTTGTCCTAATTAAAATGGTAGATATATAATTGAATGAGCGTCATACCACAAATTCCAAATCACTTAAATGTGACAAAATTTTGACCTTGTCGTGCAAATATTTTGACCACAAAAATTTGTAGCGACGTCTTATTAACTTCCCATAGGAAGCTATTGTAATTGGTCCGATTTGTCAAATTGAAAATTTTGACATTTCTCCACGTTTCAAGGTCCCTAGAGTCGAAATAAAAGATTTTTAGAGAGATGTCTGTGCGTGTGTGTGTACGTATGTACATACGTCAGTCCGTACGTTCGCGACGTTCGTTGTCCATAGCTCAAGAACCAGTAGAGATATCGACTTCAAATAAATTTTGTTATACAGATAATAATGCAGACCAATGCAAAAAGGACTCTCAAGAAAATTGAGTAGGTGTTTTTTTTACCATAGCAATTTAAAACAAAGGTGAAAATGTTGGTTATCCCTAAATATCTCATGAACCAATACCGCTAGAGACTTGAATTAAATTTTATATTATATATTGCAACGTGATACAAATTTAGTATATTTTTGAAAAAAAAAAATCAAACTAGCGGTTTTTTTATAAATCAAAAGAACTGAAAAAAAATATTTGTCACCTCGAATATTTTACGAAGAAAAAAGATTTTATCTACAAAATAATTATATGCAACGAGAAATAATGTTCTTGACATCTGGTAAAATTTTGAGAAAAATCGAATGGACAGTTTTTTTACGAAAAGATAAAATAAAGTTAATAAAAGTCGGTAAAAAATTGACTTTCGACTTAAATATATTTTCAAAAATTTGAGATATTGGCTTCAAACTAATTTTATATTATATAAAATATTGTTTTCGATATTCAGTAAAATTTTGAGAAAAATCAATTTAACAGTTTTTTTTACAAAAAATATAAACCTAAAAAAAACATTACTAAAAGTTGGTAAAAAATTGAATTTCGACTCAAATATCTTTTCAAAAATTTAAGGTATTGGCTACAAGTTAATTTTATAAAAACAATATAGTTTTCAGCCTTTGATAAAATTTTGAGAAAAATCGAATTGACAGTTTTTTTACAAAAAATCCAAAAAAAATTACTCAAAGTTGGTAAAAATTGATTTTCGATTCAAATATCTTTTCAAAAATTTGAGATTATGCCTTCAATTTAATTTTATTTTATAAGAAATGTTGTTTTCATTATTCAGTAAAATTTTGAGAAAAATCAAATTCACAGTTTTTTTACAAAACATAAAAACCTAAAAAAAAAAAACAATTCTAAAACTTGGTAGACATTTACTTTCGACTCAAATATCTTTTCAAAAATTAAAAATAGTGGCTTCAAACTAACTTTATTTCACAGAAAATATTGTTTTTGACATTCAGTAATTTTTTTTATAAAAATCCAACAGTCCGTTTTTTCATTAAAAAAAATAAAATCTACAAAAAATAGTACGAAAATTTGGTAAAAATTGATGTTCGGTTCTCGATATCTCGTAAACGATAGAAGATATTGATTCAAATTAATTTCTTTCATCCAATTTGTATTTGTTTATATAGGAAATAAGAACTTTTAAGTAATGCTACTAAATTGATAACAATTGGTTTTCGACTAAAAATCTCGGTAACTAAAATACATAGATTTTGAAATCAAAATATTTCATTATATGCAAAATATTGTTGGTAATTTTAAAATTTTTAAGAATAATTCAACTGACAATTTTTTTAACAAAACACAAAAACCAACGAACCTTTTAAGTAAGACAAATCGACAGACGGGATGGGAAGTTATCAGTGTGGGTCTCATCCCACCCCTTTTTTTTTCTTAGTTTGTATGGGCTTACTGAACAAATATCAATAAAGAAGTGACGTCTTTCATTTCCAAATGTTAAATAGGATTTGAATAAAAGATTAATAAAGGAAACTTAAAACTTAAAAAAGTTGTTTTTTTTTTTTAATTTGAAAAACTTATAATCCGTTAAGCGTTACATCGTTATACTCTCACTTTGAAAACATTTTCATCCAGAACTTTAAAGACTTAATTTTCTGATTGCTTAAGTCTACGCCGCAGTTAACTACCATAGTTTTTAGCTTGTTATTTTCTCTTACATTTGATTACTTCACAAAAGCTTCGAACACCCGGATTTTTGTTTATTTCAAAGTAAAATTCTTACCGATTTGGGCTATAAAATCAAAAAATTCCATCCATGCTATCTATGCTCATGTATTTTTCAACATACAATAACTAAAGTATTTATCTTCCTAATCAATTCTTATCTTTAAACATAGCTCAATAATTTCATCGATTTATTATTATAACTCTTAGTTTAACAAAACACCTCTTCTAATTAATTTACATTTCATTTTAAATTTGAATTTAAAAAATGTTTAGTCTTCTTCTTCTTCTTTTCTTACTCACCTGCCTGCCATTTATCTATGTATGTATAAATTTTTTAAGAATTAATTTATAAAAATTGCCTGAAGATATCTACTATATTTTTTAATGGTCAATATACCGCACCTCAAAGCCAGTCATACATAAACTCGTGCTAAGTTGTTCTTTTTTCTTCATCCATAGATCTTAGAAAAAAACACAATATCTCTAATAGTTGAAGATACTGATACTGATTTATACCTACATAGCCTTTATTGTAAATTTAATGAGGCACAAAAAAATAAAGATTTAAAACCAACTACAACAATATATGTCGATGTTATAAGAAGCGCAAATTTAAAGAAAAAAATAAGCTTCCAGAGAGCATAGTATGCGATGGCCTTCAGGGCTACACGAAGTTATGATCACAATTTTATATAAAACGTAAAAGTAACAGGTTTTTACTACATTTTTTTTTCTCCATCAGCAGCCTCATCAGCGAGACTTCTGATTACTAATGGCAGGTTAAGGAAAAGATATATGTATTATATGGGTATAGTTAAAAAATTCTTTTAATACTCGCTCATATTGCCATTGATAAAATCAAGTTGAGATTCAATAAAGTTTATATAACTACACATAAAACTTTCTACATACTCGTATTATTGTTACTCTTAAGAGCAAGTGAAAAATTTCGAAAAATATTAATTGAAATTTATCAATCAAACTTTTCGTTTTTTGATGATGTAGAAATGTGTTAAAGTTGAAGTTAAAGAGTTAAAGCTTTTATCTTCAAGTTTGAACTTTCGTTGTCACACATAAACAAACCTTCTTGTTTTAACTTAGGAGGCAAGGAAAGCCAAATTTGTTTCAAAAATGACATGTTTGAAGATGGCATATTTAAACCTCATTGAAATTAATACATTCTTTTCGATTTTTTTACTAAGATTTTGGTTTCACTTTACTTTAAGGTAGTAATAGACATCAGCTTTATCGTCAACTCAATTTACCAAGGTCTATGGTCTTTATTTAAAGTGGTATGCCTTCTGGCTCTTCACACGCTGTCAAAACAATTTTGTTGATAAATTGTCACTTAGAAACAAAAATATGTTGTTGTTGAAATGGCCTATGCCAAAGGCTATACTTCTTGAAAATAAAAAGAAAACAATGAAGAAATTAGAAATTTGAAGCTTAATATTATGGAATTCACTTATAACACTAAATTCAATAGGTACTCTTCAACTCAATAACAAATGTGATTTTAATGTACGCAAAAATTAGGTAACAAAAAGAAAGAATAAAATAAAATTATTATATTTTATAGAAAACCATATACTTTACAAAACGTTTTTGAAAATTGTTTAAAAAGTATTAAAAAAAAAGAAAACTATTATATAAAATTATAATAATATCTCTAAGAACAGAACTTTTGGCGTGCGTTTTCAGGACTGTCACACCAGAAATCTGGGTTTTTAATCTCAGATGATTCACATTATTGCCTTTTAAAGAAATTGACAAATCCTTAATAGACATTCAACTTTCTTTCAGAAAATATACAAACTTATGATTTAAACATAAGAGGTTTTTAAGTTATAAAATGAGGAATCACAAAAATTAAATACAAATTATTTGAAAGTGTCTTTTGTATGATATTTTAAGTTTTCATTGCAAATCTTTCATTTTTCCTAAGCAACTGCTTTTCAGAAATTCAAGTCTGCAACAACCAACCTTCTGGAATTCGTGTCCTCTATGCTTTATGTGCTTTAAAAAGGAAACGAATTTGACGTTATCTCCACTGACAATGCCTTTGACAAAATATCCGATTTCTTCTCTTGGCTTTGAAAAAATTGTGTTGCAATGGATTTCTTCTTACATAGAAAGCAGCGTATATAATGTTCACTTCAGATGCGCTCTCTCCTACTCTTTTCTTTTTACCCCTGGCGTATCGAAAGGTAGCCACTTATGCCCTCTTCTTTTTATCCTGAGTTGATTTCAAAATATGGCTGATGACACAAAATTTTTCAAGCCTATTACTTTGACACATGTTTTTCACATAGACATGTTTCTCATATAAATAATAATAATAACAATAAACTCAACGTTTGGTTTTGTAAACCTTGGTCAAAGGAATTTTCGAACCCTTCTTCTTCTTGAACACGCCTCTCAAGTATGGTCCCCTTACCAAGGCGTTCATATTTCAATAATTCAAAGACGTTTCCTTCGATTTTAAAGTTAACATACAATTTTTGACTATTCTAAAAAGCTGGCTTTTGGACAGATGAGTTATTTTGCCATGAAAAAGTCTATTTATATTTGGTGACTTACTTTAAATCGAGAGTTCTGTTTAGTAAGTGGTAAAGTGTTATTTAGCTTTGTAAGATTTTCTCCAAGAGGGAAATAATTTTTAATGAAAAAAGCGGAACATTTTTCGAACCGCAAAATCCATAAAAAAGATGCATTTCTCAAAAATTTGAAAAGTATTTAAAAAAGAGACTGGGGTGCGACCCACACTGATAACTTCCCATCCCATCTGTCGATTTGTCTTCCTTAAAAGGTTTGTGGGTTTTTGTGTTTTGTTAAAAAAGGTGTCAATTGAAGTATTTAAAAAAAAATTAAATTTCCAACAATATTTTGCATATGATGAAATTGTTTGATTTCAAAATCTTTTTTTGTTATCGAGATTTTTTGTCGAAACCCAATTTTCACCAATTTTAGTAGCATTTTTTTAAAGTTTTTATTTCTTTTATGAACAAATACAGATTCGATTTTTCTAAGAAAATTTATCACAGAATGAAATCATTTCGAAGTCAAACCTTCACTTATTCACGAGGTATAGAAATCCGAACATAATTTTTTATCAATTTCGCGTACTATTTTTTGTAGATTTTAACTTTTTATGAAAAAACCAACAGTTAGATTTTTATAAAAACTTTACTGAATGCCGAAAACAATATTTTTTGTGAGATAAAATTAGTCTGAAGCCAATATTTTTTAATTTTTGAAAAGATATTTGAGTTTTAGTATTGTTTTTTTTTAGGTTTTTATTTTTTATATAAAAAACTGTCAATTCGATTTTTCTCAAAATTTTACCAAATGTTGAAAACAATATTTCTATAAGATGAAATTAGTTTAAAGCCATAATCTAAAATGTTTGAAAAGATATTTGAGTCGAAAATCGATGTTTACCAACTTTTATTCATTTTGTTTGGTTTTTATTTTTTTGTAAAAAAAACCGTCAATTCAATTTTTCTCAAAATTTTAACGAATATTGAAAACAATATTTTTTATGAGACAAAATTAGTTTGAAGCCACTATCTTATGGTCTTGAAAAGATTTTTAATCAATTTTTACCAACTTTTGATTTTTTTAGGTTTTTAATTTTTTTGTGAGAAAACTGTCAATTCAATTTTTCTCAAAATTTACTGAATATTGTCAACAATATTCTTTCAAATATCTTAAGGTATTGAAAAGATATTTGAGTCGAAAACCAATTTTTACCAACTTTTAGTAATATTTTGTTTAGGTTTCTATTTTTTGTAAAAAAAACTATCAATTTGATTATTCTCAAAATTTTTCAGAATGTTGTTAACAATATTTCTTATAATATAAAAATAGTTGGAAGCCAAAATCTCAAACTTTTGAAAAGATATTTGAGTAAAAAATCAATTTTTACCAACTTTGAGTAATGTGTTTTTAGGTTTTTATTTCTTGTAAAAAAAAACTGTCAATTCAATTTTTCTCAAAATTTTATCAGATGTCAAAAACGTTATTCTTCGTTGCACAAAATTATTTTTGAGATAAAATCATTTTTTGTTCGTAAAATTTTCAAGGTGACAAATATTTTTTTTTCCTTTTTTTATAAGAAAACCTGTTAATCGGATTTTTTTCCAAAAATATATTTGTTTTGTGTCACGGTACAATATATAATATAAAATTTAATTCAAGTCTCTAGAGTTATTGGTTCGTGAGATATTTAGGGTTGACCAAAATTTTACTGTTTTTTTAATTGCTATGGTAAAAAAACCACCCACCCAATTTTTTTGAGAGTAGGTTTTAATTTTGAATTCCGATGAAGGTTACTTTGATTTCAAAAAAGAAATTCCTGATCTGATTGGTTGAACAGTTTTGTTTAGATATAATTGGTTGATATACAAATCTCCAAAATAAAATAAGAGTAAATATAAATGAGTTAAGCCTGTGGAGTTCAGTTTGCTGGGATTGACGTCGTCATAAACTGATTTTTCCTTTGTAAAACACAAACCAGTGGGAATAAAAACATGAAACTGGTATTTTTGTTTGCAAATTATCTTATCTTTAATGGAAAGGTATTTTTTTTATATTTTTTTTTTTTCAAAACGTCGGGTACAGAATTTCTCCAAAGAAATTTTATTTTCAGTTTCAAATTTAAAAATTGTTCAAATTTCGTCAGGATAATGCAAACAAAATATGTTTGAACTTTTGAAATTAATTTTTAGGGGGAAGGGATTTTTGAACCAAACCGGGATAAGAGCACTTAACTACCATAAAATGAGCCCTAAATTACCCCATCATTAGATTTTTAAAATTTTGTTTGGTTTAGAAAGTCTCCAAAAATTTCAACTTTGCGACGTGATTAAGGGAGTAAGGGCTTGAGATACCAAATTGGGTTTCACTAACTTAGGAGCCCTAAATTCCCTCATCATCAGTTTTTTTGAAATTATGAATTTAAAGGTGTGGTGTTTCTAGCTTGACGTCAAGCTGGGAACACCACAAGTTTGAGGGGGGAGGGATTTTTGAACCAAGTCGCGATTAGTGCACTAAATTAGCCCAAAAAGAGCCCTAAATCACCCCATCATTAGATTTTTAAAATTATGTTTGGTTGAGAAAGTCTCCAAAAGTTTGAGCTTTACGACTTAAGTTTGGGGATATGGGCTTAAAAAACAATTTGGAGTTACGCGAACTAAGGAGCCCAAAAATAGCACTTAATGACCCTATCATTAGTTTTTAAAAATGTTGTTTGGTTTAAAAAGTCTCCAAAAATTTTAACTTTGCGACTCAATTTAGAGGGTAAGGGGTGGAGATACTAATTTGGAGTTTCGCTAACTTAGGAGCCCAAAAAGAGCCCTAAATTCCCTCATCATCAGTTTTTTGAAATTATGAACCTAAACCTTGACGTCAAGCTGGATACACCACAAGTTTGAGGGGGAAGGGATTTTTGAACCAAGTCGGGATTGCGGCACTAAATTAGCCCAAAAAGAGCCCTAAATCACCCCATCATTAGAATTTCGAAATTCGATTGTGGTGTTTCCAGCTTTACGGACCTGTTTTAGAATCCATATAGGTTTTTCCTTTTATTTCACGAAACGATGCAAAAGAGATTTAATTTTGAATTGAAAACTATGAAAAGATGACAAGTAAAAACTACGAAATTGCTCAGAACTAAAACGACACACGCTTCAACAACGCATTGAAATTAAGCACTTCTATTTAAGGTCTTAAGGAAAAAACTTCCAATGTTAATGGCATATCTTTTTCTTTAAATATCACAATGAAACCTCTTATTGAAAACTCCTTTATTGATTGCCCTATTTGTTGTGAAGTTGATTTTTTTTTTAAAAGAAGAACACTGATCTAATTTTTGTGAAGTTAATTTCTTTAAGAAGAAGAACACAACGGTCTTATCCACATACTTACTCACTTATTTGCAAATGATTTAATTTCTATATAAAACCTGGTTTGTTTTTTTTTTTTTTGTAAATATATTTCAACTTTGTGCAATGCAAATAATTCAAGACAGGTTTAAAAATATATTGGTTGAATTAATTTTAATTTGCTGATGCAAACTTTAATAAAAAAAAAACAATTTTTAAATAAAATCAATAAAAGACATACATAATTAATATTAACTCATGAATGCCTCACGCTCTCCTTAAAAGATGAGAAACACGACTTAAAACAACCATTTTAAAAACTTACCTAGATTTTTGATAAAATAATTTCCTATAAAGATTTCAGGATTTAAATAATCCTAACGCAATCAATTAAGACAATATTTAAATAAAACCGTTATGAGAAGAAAATCTAATAGATTTATCACTTTCATAAGCATCACATTCACACCCATTCCTTCCATAATTACCAACCTACCTCTATCAACCCAAAATGCCATAAGAACTTAACAAATTCCATTACAACGGGCTCAGAAGCACATCACATTCCAATGAAAAATCAAAAAAAGAAAAAAAACAATTATTTAAAAACACTATGTCAGAAAAGTAACAAAAATACTCACAACAAAAACAAAAAGAAACAAGTATAACAATAAACCAAATATAAATTCCACTCAAACTCAAAACCCTATTTACCTAAACACACTGTACAGTGTACACACGAGCTACACCCGCCAAAAACCTTCTTTAACTTTATATCCATTATCATATACTCAATAAAACGTTCCACGTAGGAACATCTTCACTTCACAAGAAAACAACAAAAAAACCGTCAACAACAACCAACCTGCCTACACCTCAAAACCTCACTCATTGCGATCTTAAGCCGCAAATTAACATTGTTGTTGGTATTTTGTTGTTGTTTTTATTTTAATGTGAAATTATATATTTTTTTCCATTCGTTCCAGCAGCGCCAGCCAGCGAGAGAAACAAAAAAATGGCAAAACCTCAAGTCGAATGTTTAGTCTTTAGTTACCTTCGCGATACTGTTAAGAGCTGTATGTACACCGCAATGCGCTAAGCAACTCAAACCGTTAGTCGCGCAAATAAAGTACCTACCTACCTGCCTATCAACCTGTTCGTTTTATAGCAGAGGAGAGTGAGATACAAGTTCTGTTTCTGTTTCTTATTTTTATTTTTATATCCATCTACAAACTTGTAGATACTTTTTATTTTCTTCTTGATGTGAATACTTAGTTATGCATGCATCAGTGTGTCGTCCGCCTAAAGAACTGAATTAATACTCGTTCGAATAATCAAAAACTTGATTCTAGTTATGCACAAGTGTCGTGAGTTCTAAGCTTAACAACGAATCAGAACTAGCTCCGTCCGTGTACGTAAATAAAATAAAAAAAGAAGTTAAAGAAGAACATCACGGTGATACTTCTTCTCCTAAAGGCTTATCCCGTTTTAAAAGCCGGTATCCTTATAAAGTGTAGTGAATAGATGAACTTGACAAAACTGGGCCAATCCACACGAGAGACCGAAAGAGAGAGAGGTAGAGATACGTACTACCACCCAACTCAAAATCAGATAAAAACCGCATTTTTTCTGTAAACTATACAAATCACATCTTAAAGATACTCTATGCATGCTTGAATTTCCTCATTTCATAACAACATACGAGTATCATATAACGGAAAAGGCAAGACGCATCTTTGGCCAAAGTTCGCAGAGAATTTTACGATACTCAAACTCTCGCAAAACAAACAGGAAATCTTTGATTGAATTTCGCATCTCGAATCATACACCAGAGTGTACTTAATCCAAATATAGAAAAGATATTTTTTTATTTTTTTTTCAAAAGAAAACTTAAGATACTGTGAAATCAAACAATCTATATAAATATTCGTTGAAAGTATTTTTATTATATATTTTTTTTTTTAATTCATTCACCTGATTTTGTTTTGAAAATCTTTATTTTCTTTTTGCGTTTTATATACATACTCACACCTACCTATATTTTTATGCCAAAGATAAAATGGAATTGTTATAGGCTTTTTGCAATAAAGTGTAATCAAAGTGCGAATCAAATCAATCCATTTTATAGATAGTTTTGTATCTTTTACACCATTTTTTCGTTCATCTATCAATAAAATAATGCCATCGACAACAACAACAACTTGCATCGATATAAACGGTGGAGTAGCTCTACTTACAACAAACTCCAAAGATATCCCAAAAGAAAACCTCAAGAGATACCACATAAGTGAAATGCCTTCTTCGCAGACCATTTCTTTTACAAACACAACAATGAGTGACTTGAAACCAGCACCATCACCATCACCATCACCATCACCATCGCCATTGCCAGCACCACCATCATCAACGGAAGAAAGCCCCACTTCTTTGGTGCTAATGCAAGTTAAGAAAGACAACTTTAAAGAAGAAGGAGAAGAAAATTTCGATCGGCCATCTTCACACATAGGAGAAGAAGATCGTAAAATTCACGGGACGGAATTGGGAATCGTAGTTGAGGATGATGATGATGATAATGATGATGGTTTGGTGACAACGAGGAAGTCCAAGACGAAAACGAAGACAGAATTTACAACGAAGACGATGAAAGTGGAGCCAACGATCATTAGCGTTGGTAAAGGTAAAAACACAAATATAGTCAACGAAGATGATGGTATAGACGTGGATGAAAATAGTATTAGTTGTATCTTACCATCTCCATGCACCACTACCGATTTTTCTGCTAACGCTGGCGCTGCTCCTACCAATGTTTCCCCAGTTTCACAAATCGAGATTATTAACCATAGTCAAGAACTAGTAACAGATTGTGCAAGTGCAGTGACCGAATCAGTTTCATCCACGGAAAAAGACTTTCATGTTGTTAAAATAAAAGTTTCGCCGGAATCGGAAATACAAAAAATTGAATCTGCCGTAAACAATAACAAAATCGATCATAATCCAAGTGTGGTGAAAAATAAAGTGACGGTTGTGAATTTGAGTTTGACAGAAACGGAGAGTGGTGAAAATAATAATCAAAAACAGCTGCTAAAGCTCAATATCGACAAGGATATCAGTGAAAATAAAGGATCATCAGATAGCACTATGGTCCAGAAGTCTAACAATAGTGGTGCCTCAGTTACCGACTTGAATGTCAGCAATCCGACATATTTGTACTATATGATGAGTAGTGGTCAATTTTCACCAAGTGACACTCTAGATAGTGGCACTTGCAGTGACATGGACAATGGCAGTAGCACTACAAATTCCACTACACCACCGCCACTGCCGAAAAAGTCTGCTCCAAAACTTGAGATGCACTTGAAGACCACTAAGATTCTGATGAAGGACAACAATCATCGTCCGAGAAGTGTTCTGCATGAACATCAGAGAGCTGGTTCGCTTACGGATAGTGAGGAAAGTGAGTCGAGTTTGAGTTGTGAGTCGTTGAGTTTGTCCGAAGGACTTCCATCGAAATTATCCTTCCTTCCGGATTCACTTCTTCGAGACATTCGTGATCGAAAGGTTTCTAAAATGCCATCGTCGCCAAAGTCGTCGTCGTCGTTGTTGTCTTCGTCATCGTTGCTCCCATCATCCAATGGTGTAGGAGGTTATTCGACAAAAATAGATTTCAAATATGCCGCCGTTGATTTGAATAATGATAACAATAATGATAAATTATTAAATGAACGCAATACAAACAACAATAATAATAATAATAATATAAATAATAATAATATCAAATTCGACACTAACGGAAGCTATCGCAAAGATAACAATAAGAGTTGTGTAATAATTAAAGAAGGTTCGTATTCATCATCGTCGTCGTCGTCGTCGTCGTCGGTTGGTTCAATGGAATCGCGTAAATTCGAAAACGATAAATATTATACATTCCATGTGAATGAACATGATTTCGGTGGTAGTCTAGTCGACGAGAGTGATGAACCAAAAAGTTTAAGTGATGATGCCTTTGCTGGTTATAAGGATATTCGCAGCCCATCGTCAGCCACATCGACAATAAGGAGCTCCAAGGGAACTGTACGTGGAGTAAAGAATCGTGTTCGAAATGGAATTGCTACTTTTTTGCAGTTACAACATTCAAATGTTAAGGTAAGTCTACAATATTGGCTGGATGGTATTGAGACCTTTATTTTTCGACAATATGTTCACATAAAAAATATTACCTATCCTATTGATTATTTTTATCATTTTTCATGCTTGTCCTTGGTATTGTTTTGAGCATATGGACTTTATTCATATTTTTTCGCTGTATTATGTGAATGATTGATTAATTTTTTATATGTAGGAGAACATAATAATAACGAAAATGTGAAAAAGAAATCAAAGCAATACGAATACAAAAATGAAAAGAAATTTATTAAAAAGTGATTAATAGAAATAAAAATGCGTATACGCCTCGGTGCACTATAAGTCGTTTTATGTTTTTTTTTTTTGGTGCAACAATTTCAATCAAAAGTTCAATGAAATAATATGTGTGACACTCAAGCAATATTTGTTGCTTAAACAAATTTTATAATAAATAATAATTATATTGAAAAAAAAGGAAAGAGGTGGGTTAATAAATTTGGAAAATCATCCTTTGAAATAAACGATATACTACACAAAAAGAGAAAGTAAAATTTGTGTGTTTACATTATTTTTACTGAGACTTTTTTTAAAAATGACATCTCCGTGATTGAACTCTGTTAAATAATTTGTATCAAGTTTTAATCAGTTTAAACCTTCACTTATTGTTTGTTAACTGCCTTGAAGCAATATTAGTTAATTTTAACTTTTTTTTTGTCGTATTATAATTATACTAAATTTTATAATTTTTCTATTCACAATTTAAATTTATAACCATTTGTAAGCTAAATGTATGTCTGTTTGACACCTTTATGTTGAAACCATATAGCGCCATGTTTCTTTTGTATTCTCTACAGCTTTAAATTACTGATTTAAGGGTGTGTTCACGGTTAAAGTTCGAACTTATCAAGTCTGAAACGAAAATAAACGCTTTAGCTACTCTGAATTACAACTGCTGTTATTAACCATACTTTTGTGAGAAATGATTGATATTGAATGTCTAAAAATTTATTAAATCTTTTTGCACTCGACAAGACAATACAAATTTCAAAAATTAAGGGTTTTTATTTAATCAAGAATTCATATTTCCAAAAAAAAGTTCTAGCAAAAGATAATTATTCGTATTTCTGAACAAAAAGCAGTTAATTTAGCTCCCGTGTGCATAACTTCCTTGAATAAGGATGCTTCAAGCTCAAATTTTGAGTTAAAAGTCAGGGTTACATAATATTTTTTCTTCTGAAGACTTTACAATTTTTCACGCTTGCAAACTTTTAAATTATTAGGTTTTGAGTAGAATTGTGAGTCTTATATACATCTACCTACACAGTTGGTTTGTTAACTTTCTTCCAAGCTTTTCAAGTTGTTTAGAAATCTCTGACTATCACGATATTTCTGAATTTTACAAAAGATACATTTTTCAAGATGACTTTTATGATAATATTATCTCATTTATTTTTATTATAATTATTCAAAAAACTTATTCGACTTCTTGCATTGGCCATACTAATAAAACCCAAATTGAAAAATTTAACAGGTTTGCACTCTTCTATCAAAAGACCAGGGGACTTCGCAGTAAGAATGCTGACATATCTTTCTTAACTATCAATCAAGAATTCTCGATTTAGTATTTTCCTCTGACGCTTCCTCTAAGCTTATTCTAGAACAGTGATGAGGAAAGTATGGCCCGCGGGCCAGCTCCGGCCCGCGAAAGCATTTAATCCGTTCCCCTACACGGTTATTCGAAATGAAGAGTATATGGCCCACGATAATTATATTTTAGTCTACTTCCTACTAAACATTATCTTATTTCCTTCAAAATAGCTTGCAGCCTTTAGTCCTTGAAAATTTTGGCGTTTCGTCCGGGTGGAACTCACATGGACTCATCAGTTGACTGAATGAGGCACCTTGTCAAGACGCAATTTTTCCAAAATTTCAGTTCATCTAACATAAGTTTTTATGCAAAAACTTACTACGAACTATATTCAACCAAGTTAAAATTTCATAACATTTGAAGTTGAAAATTAAAATCTAATAAAAATTAAAATCTAATAAAAGATTATAGCTCAGGGCTTAGCTTAAGTTTTATAAAAGAGGTTTGTCATAATACAAATTCTATATACTGTTGAAAAAATTGAAGCAAAGTAGAAGACAATGCACTATATTTCGGACTTGTTGAATTATTGATTCAAAATAGCTTGCAGCCTTTAAAAATTTTTTCAAGGACTAAAGGCTGCAAGCTATTTTGAATCAATAATTCAACAAGTCCGAAATATAGTGCATTGTCTTCTACTTTGCTTGAATTTTTTCAACAGTATATAGAATTTGTATTATGACAAACCTCTTTTATTATCTTATTTCATTTTTATAGCTACAAAGACATCCCTCGTAATTCAAATTTTTTTAATTTTAAATTCACTCCCTCAGAAAGCAAAATTATACCCATAACAGACAAATGGTCTGATTTCCAAATCTTAGAAGACAAAGATTGGCGTATCGATTTTTCATTTTTTACCGATTTGCTCGAACACTAATACAAAATTGCAAGGAAAGAACCAATTTATAGATGAGACTTGGGGTTATCTAAAATCATTTAAAACGGCTTTTTCTGTTTTACAACTGCATGATTAAGAACGATTTGACTCACTTTCCGCGTTTAAAATCTATGTCAGCAGGGAGTGAGAACAAACTGAAAGAATTCGGTCAGGCTTTGAAAAAACTTTACATAGAATTTGAAACTAGGTTTCAAGATTTTAAGAACATTCAGTCGTCGCTGGATGCCGTTTAATGTAGATCCGGAAAATGTCTCTGCGGAATTGCAGTTGGAAATTATTGAAATGCAGTGCAGCATCCATTTAAAACAACTGTTCTTAAATTCCACAAAATTAGATTTTTATTTAACACTGCCAAAAACTGAATTTCCGAAGATGATTTCTAACGCCCAGAAAATGATGGCGATGTTTGCAGCGGCGTCGTACGTGTGCGAACAGACTTTTTCGACCATAAAATTGCGGAAAAACTCAATCAGAAATCGACTTACTGATAAACACCTTTTTGCGCTGCTGAAAGTTACTTCGTCACAGCTTGACCCTGCATTCCAAAATATTATGGCAAATCAAAAGCAATTTCATACATCTCACACGCCTACCATGGTAGGGCCTTCAAATAAAAGTTAAATTGTATTTTTGAACATTTTTGAAAGTGTGTAATGCTGAATAACAGATTCAACACACCTCTGTGATTTCTTGAATTTTCTGGCCCACCATTAAAAAAGTTTGCCCACCACTGTTCTAGGATCTGGATCAGGAATCACTTATATTGGTAAACTATTACAACATTTTTCTTGACTTAAGTAATGACCTTACTGAACACAGTAATTCCTGGTTATGGAAAAAGTCATTTCTTACACCAATATTCAAGGAAAGCAAACTACAAGCCCATAGCCAAACTTTATAAGTTTGAATCAAATCTTCTCTTGAAAATAACCTTACCAAGTAAAATTTAGAAATTGTATTTCATAATCTTTTTTTGCTTAATCTGGTGTTCCTGGGGAAAGCCATCTTAACCCTTTTCTGTTCATCGTGTCTATAATTCTAATAATTACTGATGACAGATGTGAAGATTTTTAAAATAATAAAATCCGCCCATGATCGTATATTGTACAAGGTGACATTGATAGTTTTACATTTTGGTGTAAAAAAAAAAGCCATTAACTTAACCCTTCAAAATGATAGATGATAACTTTTACTAAAGAACGCATCGTAAATGTATTTGATTATTTTATCTCGCAGCAAAAACTCTGTCACGTCTTCACTTTTATGGATTTACATTTATGACTTCTGGGTCTGTGATAGTTCAAGTTTTAATCGGTGAAAATTCAGTCAGTAAATTAGATGTTCATTCCTGTTTCAACTTAGAATTTAAACATTACATTAATTTTAGTAATGTTTAAGTTCTATGCTTGGTTTTATAAAACTAATTGTCATGTTTTTCTTCATTTTGAAAACGCTTCTCAAGTTTGGACTTTCTTTTACGAAATTCATAAAAATCGTATAACTTCATTCGCTTTGCCCACGGACTGCCTTGGGATGATTCTTATGATCTACCTTCTTATGAACATCATATCAAAAAATTTCTTCATCAACTAATTAATGTCGAATGTTTGATATTTTGCCAGAATTAGTTTATGTTTGATACATTTTTGTATTATTTGATTTGATCGTAGATCATCATGCTATCTAGAATTTCTGAATTGTAAACAAAAAATTGATTTATTTGATTGATAAATTTTTAAAAGATTTACCCCTCCTCATATAAATATTATAAATATAATTTCCAATTGATTTGGTTTGTGCTTTTAAAAATGATTCTAAATTAAATATGAAGACGCTGTTAATAACTAGAAACATCAAGCTCATTGTCTTCAACGAGAAAAACAATAAGATAAATCTAATTTCAATCGTGTTTCATTGGCCATGAAAAAAATCAATTTTTTTTAAATTGTACTCTAAATTTACTCCATATTTACTAATATTGAAACAAATATTTTATCTTAAAAATAGCCATACTTCCAAAACTCTGTTTTGTAATGTCAGGAACCTTGTCAAGTAAAAGTTGGTTTTCAGCCAACTTGTGAGTGCTTGAACTCACAATTATTACGTGAAATGTTAACTTAATAATGTTACACATGATATATGCAAGTAATAAAATTAAATTTGAAAAATATTTTTTGCGAAATTGATATTTTTTTGAATACAACATAAACTGCTACCTGACAGTTGGATTGATCACATCAATATTTCATGTGAAATTCAGGAAACAAGCCTAGTTAATCCTCTCCTATTACACAAAATAATCATAATTTAATAAATCAAACTTAATTTCCATATCTATGGAATGGTCACTGTTTTATATGAGTTTAACATGTTTCACCGCAATAATTTATCAAAATAATTTATGTTTATGGTATTATCAGATTTGGCATAACCAAATCATTGCCTTGAATTAATGTGCATGCGCCTTCCAGGCATTTGCTTTACCAAGAAAAGCAAACCAAACAAAACAAAAACTTGAAACAAGCCAAAATTTAAATGACAATATTAATCAAGCGTGTCTTATCGTCAGACTACATGTAAAATAAGCAATATAATCTATAAAAGCAATATTAATGGCAAATGACAGATATTGTAATTATCATCAAACAAGACCGATCAACTTTACCAACTATATACTTAATTTTAAACTTACTATCTCCTCATTAATAACATTTTAATTGAAACCATAAAAGAGACCAGTTCCTTTTTAAATTATATCCAGATGGTGTTGTGGTCGTGTCGTCGTCATTGGCAGTTCCTTCGTTGCGTCGTGTCGGTCGTCTGTCCCGTCTTCGTATTACCTAATGCAAATATTAAATCCAGCCATGGGATTTGAGGCGAGAAACGATCCATGTAATATGTTCACTGTACACGTACGTGATGTCAAGATGTGTCCAATGTCCATATGGACACATCAAGAAACACAACATGAACATCGCCATCCCAATCGCCATCGCATCGCGTTTAGGAAACATTGACCTTATATACTCTGTGTACAGATGGTTAATTGAATTGATGAATGTACCAACGAAATAATGACATTTTACCATTGCATGCTGTACTTTACATACATACTTTGTTTAATAATTTTTAATAATTATTACAGTCAGAGCTTTTCCTTCATACATCACACAAAAATAATTACCTATGCCATCAGATTTCAATAAAAATAAAACAATATTAATGAAGTCAAGGTTTGTATGGGGTGTATTTCTTTTCTGTCGAAACATTATTTTTATTGTTTGAAAGTTTATTTTTTCTGTTGAATTAAAAGTTGTGAAATTTTTTAATTTTTTTTTTGTATGTTTACATCTCATGGATGCCAATTCTATTAACAATTGAACCATTAAACTAGCTAATGGTTTGATTTGAATAACTTGTAAATTCATGGCAACCGTTTTGTACGTGATGCAGGCCAATAAGTTAAGCTTCATTGTCTTGTATTTTTGTTTCAAATTCACACAATCAAAAACAAAAAATAATGCAAGGTTTTATTGTTAGAGTTTAATCGTAGAGATCATTTTTCAGAAAGGTGCTCTTAATTAGAAGAAACCTATATTTTAAAATCAAGATCTTAAAAGATGTTGAAATTGTTAAAATTTGCGTTTGGAAAGGGTTTTCCATTTCGACAGCTGTCACCTTTGAAAAGGGTCTTTTTTACCATTTTTGAAGTGAAAACTTAATTATTAGTAAAAACGAAACGATACTAGGACTCAACATTCAAATTGTTAAAATTTGAACTTAACCATTGCAATTTAGCAAAAGAAAAGTTTCTTGATCGTGTTTGTTCACGAAGAAGAGGTGATCATAGTTGGCCATCAAAATCTTGTGTGACACATTTAGGCCACGAGAATAATGAGATCTACATAAATGTCAATGTTCCACAATCGATTCAAAAGACTTTAAAGATTAAATTCTTGAAGTTATCGAGCTATTATTAAACGAAGTGCAATAAAAAGGATATAATGCTTCTCTTCTCTTTCAGCTCCTCTATCTCAAGAAACATTTATTAAAATACTGAAAACACCGAAAGGGAGGTGATAAACTATCGACCAATGGCTAAACTTTCTCATATCCCAAAAATGTTTGAAAGTATTCTATACGAACTCTTAAGCTTCCGTTGCAGATCTGTAATTACCCCAGAACGCAGAACGGTAACTTTGTAGAATTCGTTTTTTTCACTCTAAGAGTCTTAGAAAAGGGTAATGAAGTTGATATGTTCTCAACTGCCGTCAGCAAAGCGTTTGACAAAATTTCTCATAATCCCATGGTCTCAAACTCTCCTCCTTAGATTTCGAACCTCTTTTCATGATTTGGAATACTTCTTACCTTGAAAATCGGGAATATTATGTGCAATTTAGATCCGCTCGTTTCAATCCTATTCTAGTTATTTCTGGTGTTTCACAAGGTACGCATTTAGGTCCTCTCCTATTTTTTCTTGCAATTAATGTCATTGGCATGGTCATCAAACGCGGTCAAATATCCCTTTACGCTAATGATGCCAAATTTTTTAAAATCATTGCAATCATTGTACCCGTGGCATGATAGTTAGTGCGTTGGACTGTCACGCGAGAGGTCTTGGGTTCGATCCCTGCCTGTGCCACCTAAAGGTTTTTTCACCGGTACTGCCTCTTGCATTCTCCAAGAGTAATTCTTGTCATGAAAAAGTTCTTTCTCAAATTAGCCGTTCGGATTCGGCATATAAACTGTAGGGATTTCGGCCTTTTATGTCAAGAATAGAAAACATCCAACGAAGATTTCTTCGTTTTGCACTTCAATACCTTCCCTGGAAAAATCCATTTATCTTAGCTCCTTATCGTGATCGAATCCGTCTGCTAAAGTTCGACTCATTACAGGAACGTAGAGAAATTGCTGACATACTGTTTATACTATCATACATTGGCTTCTATCTGGCTCAGTTGACTGCTGCTTTCTCTATAATTCGATTTCCGCAACCTAAGAAACCCTCGCCATTTTTATTTACCAACCAACAACAAACCTCCTAAGGCCTTAAAGAACCTCTTACCCGAATGTTTCAGTTGGTCAATTCGAATCCAAATTCATTTGATTTCAACATCAGGACCTATAGCCTCAAGGTCCTTTTGACCCATCAGCACTCATAGTTTATAAGTTTACATTTAAGTAAGTTTTTAAGTTATACTTATATCAATAAAATTAAATAAAAAAAAGAGACTTGGATGCGACCCACACTGATAACTTCCCATCCCATCTGTCGATTTATCTTGCTTAAAAGTTTGTAGGTTTTCGTGTTGTTTTAAAAAAGTTGTCAATTTAATTATTCTTAAAAGATTCAAAATTACCAACAATATTTTTCATATAATGAAATAGTTTAGTTTCAAAATCTAGTTTTGTTAAGTAGATTTTTAGTCGAATACAAAATTTTACCAATTTCAGTAGCATTTCTTAAAAGTTTTTATTTCTTACATAAACAAATATAAATTGGATGAATGAAATTAATTTGAAGTCAATATCTTCTATTGTTTACGAGATATCGAGAACCGAACATCAATTTTTAAAAATGTTGCGTACTATTTTTTGTAGATTTTAATTTTTTATAAAAAAGGGACTGTTATATTTTTATAAAAAATTACTGAATTTCGAAAACAATACTTTTTTATAAGATAAAATTAGTTTGAAGCCAATATCTCAAAGTTTTGAAAAGATATTTACGTCGAAAAACAATTTTTACCAACTTTTGTTATATTTTGTTTAGGTTTTTATTTTTTTTTTAAAAAACAGTCAATTCGGTTTTTCTCAAAATTTGCCCGAATGTTCAAAACAATATTTTTCTTAGAAGTTAAAATATTTGAAGTTAAGATATTTGAGTCGAAAATCAATTTTTACTAACTTTTGTTAAATTTTGTTTAGGTTTTTATTTTTTGTAAAAAAAACTGTCAATTTGATTTTTTCTCAAAATCTTACCAGATGTTAAAAACGTTATTCTTCGTTTCACAAAATTGTTTTAGAGATGAAATCATTTTTTATTCATACAATTATCGAGGTGACAAATATTTTTTTTTCAGTTTTTTTGATTTATAAAAATAACCGTTAATTGGATTTTTTCCAAAAATATACTTGTTTGATATTACGTTACAATGTATAATATAAAATTTAATTCAAGTCTCTAGCGTTAATGGTTCGTGAGATATTTGGGGTTAACCAAAGTTTTCACCTTTTTTTTTAAACTGCTACGGTAGCAAAAAAACCACCCACGCAATTTTTTTGAGAGCCCTTTTTGCATCTTTCTGTATTATTATCTGTATAACAAAATTTATTTGAAGTCGATATCTCTTCTGGTTCTTGAGCTATGGACTACGAACGTAGCGAACGTACAGACGTATGGACGCACAGACGCACGCACAGACATTTTTCAAAAAATCTTTTATTTGAAACGTCGAGAAATGTCCAAATTTTCAATTCGACAAATCGGACCCATTACAATAACTTCCTATGGGAAGTTAATAAATATAGCTGCCATTGAACAGGTATCGTTACCTAGTTACTAGCATACCTTCCTTCAAACGTATATTCCGTTCCCTTAAAAAGTACTGTTTTTTAATAATTATCAAAATGAAACCTCTTATTGAAAAACCCAAATATAGTAATGTTTTCAAAATAGTCATCCAGTGAAAAATTGAATTTGAAAATATTTCAATAATTTTGGGTACAACTCTTTATTATGAAAATGAAAACAATTTACGACCTGTAGATTGGGCTGAAAAGAAAAAAAATACTTGGAGCCAATGGTAACCAATCATATATTCATCTAACGTAATATTAAATGCCCAGAGTGTCGCGTTTTGTTTACTTTTATTTTAATTTATTTGAGTTTTTTTTTAATTAATTTTCAACTTGCTTCATTGGATTTATGTGATGTTTGAAGTTTAACATTATCTTAATCAACTTTATTAATATACCAAGAGATAAACATGTAATTTTTCAATGTTGTTGACATCACGAAGGATTATAGCTTTCACATATTAATGAAAAACAGACATATTACAAGCACTGGATGATTTTTATAATTATCACGCATAACTGATGGACTGTTATGACAACTTAATAAAAAATCAAGGTTTGATGACCTTTTCATCCAAGGTTAAAATAGCCCACAAATTCTTGTTAAAAAATGCCACGAAATCCAAAAGGAATGTAATATTTGCCATATAAAATTTGTAGAACTCTTATTGTGCATTATAACATAATTGTATGGCTTATATTTGGTATTTTGGAACATTATTAAAACTTTAGAACAGCTTTAAACCTATTCACAGAATTTGGTCGATTGTTATCAAACTTCCATTTAGATGTTTTGACTTTGGAATCACCAATTTGTCTAAAGTGAGAATCAATTTTTATTATTCTTTTCCTTAATCTATCAATTCCTTAACTGAGCAATGATGGGACTGGATCGCTAGTCTATAAAATAAAAAGCCCTCACATAATTTTGGAGTAAAAGTCAACATTAGTTTTTACAGAATATTTATTCTTTTATGGCTTTGAATATCATTAATTAATTAAATTATAATTTCAGTTGGTTGCCAAATAAATTAGTAACGTGTAACAAATTTAATATTTTTCTCTCCATATCCATACCACTTTTTTTTATTGAACATATTTTTAAAAATAAAATTTAATTAATAATCTTTAAATACGACGTAACATCCGCAGTTCCGTATTAAAAAAAAAAAGAAAAACTACACAAATTTACATAACCCATTCATAAATTTTGAGAATACTCAAAATTTCATAAAGCAATTATTATTTAGAACTTAATGTTTATGTGATAAAATGTGGGTGTTCTTTTAGGAGTGTGGTTTCCAATCTGGCGATACTTTTTTCGAAGTTGGTCTTTTTGATAGCTGTTGAGTTTGCCATTTTATAATTAAAAGACGTTCCTAAAAAAAAACGTTGCAAATCGTGCAAATTAATTCCCAAAATAATAGTTTAAGTTCGCACTATGCATTGCAGGCCCCGTTCACTATTCGGTCGACCTAATTGCTCAACAGATTAGATAATTCGAGCAAGAGACGTTTTGGTAATTTGAAGTCGATTGTCTATGTTGATAAGCCCTACACAAATTGCTACAAAAACAAGGTCGAAAACTGGGCCCCTCAGTTGCTCGAAATCATTTTTAGAACATACATAATACCAAACCCTTATTTTTATTTTATAACAAAGTTAAATTCTTGGTCATAACATTGAATTATTTGCCATTTACGTCTGAAAACATACCCTTTATGAAGATTTAAGATTGATGATCCACAGAACAATATATTTGACAGATTAAGGTCAAACAAATTATTATATTGACTGATCATACCACCTTGAGAGATCAATTACAATACTGTTGTTTTATGCATGACTATTGAGACCACTTTAAAGTGTTTTCTAAATGTCTTATCCGTTTCAGACAATCAAATGGAGTTAGCAATTATTTTGCCCTACGGCTACGACTTTGTTAAGCATGCATTTGATCAGAGTTTCTAGTTTACTATAACCACCTACTAAGTTTTCTCCTTGTTAAAATACCTTCAGGTGATTTATGTATTGACATTTTCCCATCTAATTAACATCAAACAAACAGACACACAACAGACTTGATTTCAAAATGTTTGACATATTACTGACATGCAAGCTTTACTATATAGGTACAAGCAAGCGAATTAGAAATCAAATCCTTCGTGCAAAAAAATACACATCTGTCAGTGGCTGACAGATTGTCTCAGGGTGGAGATTATGGGAGATCGTCGTCGAGTCGTCGTGAATGGTAGTGTAGTGTGGTGTGTAGGTTGTGCAGTTTGAAATTCACTCAAAATCAAAACACTTTGTCAGACACTCACTGATTTTTAAAGCCTAGAAGATAAGCAAAGGCATACCTACCACAAGTTGAAGTTGCATTGTCTTTGGATTAAAATTTCAAATGAATTCAAAGAGAAGCGTGGTAAAAACTATTATGCGCATGACAAACAGTCAGTCGTGATGATGATGGGATGGGATACAAAAACAAAGTACCATTCCTTTGTGAAGGTGCTCAAAAATTAATTGTGGTTTTTTTTATGCAAAGTTACACAATTCTTTTCAGAAATTAAATTGATTGATGCAATAAACTTTTATAGAAACTCCCACGCTACGAAACAATTTCTTACAAATTAAATTAGTGCTTATATTTTATAGTTTTATTGTGAGTGAAATCTTGGCACGCACTCTTCTTAACTGTCAAACTTAAGTATAGGCTTTTAAGATTTACAATATATGTACTTATGGTTAAAAGGTTAAATTTCATTGAATCCGCAAATGTATTAAGTAATTGTATAAAATTAAGTTTTTGGATCTAGGAAATTAATAAAAGAAAGTAAAAAAGTGAAAGGATTGTTAGTAAGAGCATTTTTGGTACCTACGTTTTTTTGTTATTTCAATTAGCTTCAAATGTCTTCATATTCGCCTTGAACAATAAATTTTAATCAAGAAGGTGGTTTTTTGTTTCTGTTTTTAATTTCATTGACAGCTTATTTGTAGTTTAAATATATTCGTATGAATGTATGTATTAACGATCATAAAACAAAAAATAAATTACTTTCGAATTTTAATTGATATAAGTACATATGTATGTATGTACATATATTTATTTATATACAAACTCATATATACATAGTATTCAACATCTACTTCTTCATGACTCAAAGCAAACCAGTGGTATTAATACTTTGTAGCTATAATCGACTCGTTTGAGACTAACTTATTTACTGTATAGACAATTTGAAAGCAGCAATGGTCATAAATTGTTAACAACAAACTTTGTAGCATATAAAAACTAAAATTAAGACTAGTTTTGTTATCTGAAATCATTTGGTGACTTTGGTAATATGTCTTTTGATATTGAAATATCAATTAATAGAGATATGTAATAGGTCCGTTCGCGTACTTTCTGCACTAAAATTCGTAGAAAGAAATATTTTAAAGAGTGGGGGTAAAATTCTCTCACCAAAAAAAAACTACAAAAAAGTAAGGAAAACAAAAAATTTTTCACACAGTATTACTGTCTTGTTGCTGTTCTTTGAAAATTTGTTTTTAAATTTTATAACTGACAGCAAAAGCTATCAATGTATTTGATTTATTTGAATTTCTATCAAATTTGAAATTTTCACAAATCAGCCCAAAGAAATTTCTTGGGCTAAAATTCGTAGGTTTGGGGAAATATTTTACTCTCTCAGGAGCGCTCTCTTTTACGAAAAAATACGAAATTTTTGAGTAAGCGAACAGGATTTGGTTAAATTTCGTATTTTTTAGTAAAATTGGACTGTTTTAGGAGCGTATGCGAACGGACCTAATATAATTTGATTTAGTTAAAATATCATATTATTTTTAAAAATGGCGAAAAATGTCAATAATTCTACTTTGAAATTTGATTAATCAGATACAAATCAAGTAGTTTGTCTGCTAGGAATCTTAACATTATATCAACTTTATGGCATTATTTGGAATTGCCTCGATACACATTTCATCTTAATTCCTTTTGTGATTTTTTAAATTGACAATCTTACACCAAACGTAATGTAATAATCAGAAGAACTAAAATTTGAAGGGAATAGGTTCCACAGACTTTACGAGGAATATTTTAAGTTCTTATAATATCCAAAAGGGTTAACTACGAATCGACGATCGGGACTTCATTTATTTTACGTTGAGATAATATAATACCAAGAATAATGTTAATTGCCTTACATGAAAAAAGTCTCAATTTTGATAGGAGTAGTAACTTCTTTGAGAGCTAAGCCGGCTCAAAAAGCGAAATGGAGAATCCTTAACACAAAAGACTAACCATATAATATGTATTGATTTTACTGGTCCGTTTCATGTCTTAAATATGCAATAATTTAATTCTATTTAAAAACGATACTAAAACCGCTTTAACCTCTTTGGCATATATAATAATATATTCTGCTTCATTTCTGTTTGTGTTTTAAACTTTTCATTTTGGTTTATGAATCAGACTTCCTGCACGAAAGAAAAAAAAATATATTAGAACTTCTAAAACTCTTTAAAAAAAATTATGTTTTTTTGCATGTACAAAGATTATGCCGCAAAATGGTTTTTCTAATTGAAAAGGTGTTTTCTTTTAGACGTGCGGTTTTAAGAAAGAAATAAAACGCATATTATTGAATGTTATGGCCTAGAATTTAATTTTTAAATGTCCATCGAGGCTGTCTCAAATAACTTCCAACCCAGTGGCCCAATTTTCGACCAATTACTGCAGCAATTAAAGCCGTATATCAGAAATGACGCGTCAAATATTCTCTTCCAAGTCATCAAAAGCGTATAGACAAGCGATTGCATAATTATAACATCACATACAATATTACAGCGGTGTTAAATCACACTATCTCGAGGCCATGCTACAGGCTCTCGACGCAAAGTAATGTAATCATAAAAAGTTTTCTTTAATAAATTGATTGTTTTGTTGGCTCTACGGTACGTAGTGTGGTCTTGTTGGTACCAAATGTAGTCTAAACATCCGATTCAGGTACGAAAAAATCATTACTCTATAGCGTTTCCCATCGACTGTAACATTATGGCCGGCATCATTTTTGAAAGTTTATAGACAAATGATTCCCTAACAGTGACTTTTTAAGAATGAAACAGCTTTTCAACAATGGTTTGTGAATTATGATCACTCCAGATACGATAATTTTGCTTAATAACTTACATATTAAACCAAAAATGAGCTTCATAGCTGAACAACATTTTCTTGTGAAAATCGAAATTGGTGGCCATTCAGTTTTGGGCCCATTACCGAACGTGTGAGGAAGTTGATGGTCATTCGGCTTCATTTCTTGCACTAGTTGCATTTTGTAAGCTCGAAAACCGAGATCCTTCGGCAAAATTTTTCAGAAAGTGTATGGGGACAGCTCCAATTGTCCATTGCGCAAGGAAAAATGGACTCATTTGGGTCTTCTTCGATACTCTGCTCCACAGTAGCAATAGCGTCTTTGGTCTGCACTGTACGGCGGAAGGATGCGCATTATCCACTGTGCGAAACAGGTCCATGGTTACTCGAACCGAACTATCATTTTTGTAATAAATTTGCACATTTGAAAACGTTGTTCAAAAAATAAATCTATTCAGTATAAAATGGCAGACCAAATTGAGTATAAAACAAGTAACATCTGTCAAAAGACCAACTTCAAAAAAAAGTATTGCCAGGTTGAAAACCACACGTACAATGTACATATACGAAAAACACCCCTTTTATTTATAACATCTAAATAAATAAAATAAATTAGGTGGCGCAACAGTCCATTGAGAACTAGGGCCTAGTGACTTACAATTCTCAGCCATTCCTGTGTGCGAGGAATGTTATCAGGAATGGAGGGGACCTACAGTTTTAAGCCGCATCCGAACTGCTAAGTTGAAAAAGCACCTTTCATGACAAGAATAATTCTTGGAACATTTGTCAATTCCTCGCAAGAGGCATTACCCGTGAAAAAAAACTTTAGATGCCACAGGCAGAGATCGAACCCAAGACCTCTGGCATGACTGTCCAACGCACTAACCATCATACCACGGGCATTACTTTGGGAGCTTAGCCGTCTCAAAAATCGAAATGTGAAATCACGGTTCTATAGCGTTCCTTATTACCTCTGCCTATAGAGCATAAAGTAAACTGTAATTTTTTAATGATGCAACGGCAGCAGCGGGCGTTTCAACAATGACTTGTTGATTATGATACGAGTACTTCCATATGACAGTTTTGTTTATTAACGTTCCTATTCAACCAACAATGAGCTTTATAGCTGAACTAAATTTAAATTTTCTTGTCAAAATCAGGATCGGTTGCCCATTTCGAAATGCGTGGGGAGCTTGATGGTCAGCTTCAATTCTTGCGCGAATTGGATTTTGTAAGCTGGTAAGCCAAGATCCTTTATCTTCCAAAAAAGGTTATGGGCACAGCTCCAATTGTTGAGCGCGATCAATCAAAACTACTTCGATATTCTGCTCCACAGCAGCAATAGCATCTTCGGTTCGCACTTTACGGTAAGCATGACACTAGAGTAAACATGGTACAAAATCAATCCATACTTGCTAGAATTACCGACTATGCTGGGCGATTATATCGATCGAATATTGGACGCAGCACGTGAAGAGTAATGTGAACCGAACTATTACTTTGGAAATAAATTTGCACAATTTGCAAATGTTTTTCAGAAGTAATTCTATTCAATATAAAATGGCATATAACAAGTGACATCTGTCAAAAAGACTCCAAAAAAAAGTATTGCCAGATTGAAAAACATTAGTATACACAAAACACCTGTTATATTTTTTAACATCTTATTAAATTTAAAATCATAAAATTTATAATTTTATTTTTAAACAATGACAATGATAATTATAAATGTCAGTAAAATGTTCGTTCATAAGGTTTATTAGGAGCTTTTAGCATAAATGTTTACTAACTAAAAATTGATAATTTAAAAGTTGTACTGTATGTTTATAATTTCAAATCAAGCTGTTCAAAATGTTGTTCTTATAGTTTTTAATTTTTTGTTTGTTTAATGTATACTAAATATTATTAAGACTCAAATTAATTATTTTTCGAAAAAACAATGACGCTGACTCTAAATTGAGAAAAGAGTTAATCATTTGCTTATAACGTTTTTTCGTTATGACAGTTGACAATAATTGTAGTTTCAACAATATGGCTGCTTACACCTGTCAAACTAAAACTTTGAAAACCCCTTAGTAAAGCAAACCATTATTATGATGAAAAGATTTCTTCTACAAAAAAAAAAGATAAACAATAACAAATTCATTACATAAATCTATGTTTACTTTTATTCTTTTGGTCTTATCTCATGTTGCATGAGCTAAGCATGACTGATTACATCTTAAGTGGAAGCGATAACTTATAATATCAAAACAAACAAACCGACACAACACGTCAAAATGGATTCTTGCGTTAGCGCAACAGTTGCCAGTACAGAGCTTAAAAACTCTGCGAATATACCTACCTACGTGCTTCAAATGCAATCAAACGTTACTAAATTAGAGCGATAGGTATACGTTATGTACATTTTTGATAGTTTGACGCTGATTAGAGCTGCAACGGGTTTATATTTGGTTTGCGCACCATGAAGCTGTGATGGAGCAAAACTAATTTCATAATTTTGTTTTTCTCTTTTCTTTCAAATTGGGTAGCAATAGCGACATAACTACGCCGCGCTGCTGCCGAAGCGCCTCCACCGTCATGGATTTCTATCATGGCTTATACTTACTTTTTTCCTTAGTCCATAATTTTGAATATGTCTTTTTTCTTAACACACAACTTTTTTTTTTAAATATAAATTTGTCTTTGGTCAAAAGAAACCAGTCAAGTGAATAAATATTGTAAGGCATGACTGATAAAAATAAAACCTCTGTTGTTATTATTTGACACTATTCTTAGGCCCTGAGATGAATAACCACATTGTTGCAGCATAATTTGAGGTTTTTAAAAGCCTATTTGATAGATCTCCTTTAAGTTTGGAGCAACTTATGTTTATGTTTTTCTCTAGTTTCATAAAAGATTTAAGATAAATCTATAATGTGCGAATGGGAACAAACATGAATATTTTATTCAGAAATCACTTTGGATTGTGTGAATTCGAAAAACAAAATTTACAAATAGCGTAAAATTTGTGTGATTAACGATTAACTAAGAGAATTAGCATAATTTTAAATGGAAGAAATAATATGTTTCTTATGTTAGAGAACAATAGTAAATGATTAATAATTTTAAACGATAAAAAAAAGAACCTAATCTCTTTGGAATTAAAATTTTAATATATTAAAAACGACACAATAACAGTGCTTTCACTTTTCGACAAATTTCTTTTAAAAATGTTGAAAAGAGGTACAAGTTTATTTTAAAATTTTCATTTTAGGAAGATACCACTAACTAATACGAAGTTTCTGTCCAGGCATGGTTGAAGATATAATTTAGAGGCGAAAACATCACAAAAACATTTTTTTTCACGAAACATGACTTAACCAATTTAATTCATGTGATTGGGCTTCATCGAGTCTTTTCGAAATACATATGTATATTTTTTTTAAATTTACTTTCGGAACCAGAATATGGATTACTTTGTACATTACTGTTGATACATATACATTTGGTGTGCTTCAAAAACATTATGGTTGTCATAATTTCGATAGTTCGAATATAAGAAGGAAGTTTATTGTAATGAATTCCATTAATTTTCTGTGCAATTTAAAAAAAAGTGAAAAATTTGGTTGCCAACTGATTTTCTAAACAAAATAAAACTGAAAACAATACATTTTCAGATCAAAAATTTTAATCACGTAAATTGTTACTATCCTAAAAAATCATTTTATACCACGAAGCAATATGATTTTGACAGAAATTAAAAGAAATCCGGGATGCAATCGATACTTATAACTTCCAAAATTTTCAAGAATTTAAACAGCAATATTTTGCTTGAGATAAAATAATTTGAAGTTAATATCATCCTTTATTCTCATAATACTTGAGTCGAAAGATTTTTCTTATCAGTTTTTTGTTGTTTTTGTAGGTTTTCGTGTTTAGTTGAATTTTTTAAAACTTTTGATTTCTTATAAATAAATGTTCTAAAAACATTATCTTACTTAAATTACAAAATTTTACACAGATTCTTATTTCTTATAAAAAATGACTGTTGGATTATTCTAACAATTGGTATGAATATTTAAAATAGTTCTTTTTATAAGATAAACTTTTCTTAAAGGCAATATCTTCAGTTTTTACCAACTTCTAGTAGTAATTCGACAAATTAAATAAAGTCCAACGTTCAGCTTATCTATGTATGTATAAGCGGATCGCTTCGCACGAGCCCATCTGCGGCACTGGGCACCTTACTCTACCTAACACCTCTTGACATATTTAGCAAACAAATAGCTGCAAGCTCTGCTATTCGCCTCTTCGTCGCAGTGGACTAACAACAACATTGGCCACTCGTAATTCTTAGGTATTTACAATCAATTCCAAAGCACACAGACTACACCATCCCCCAACTGCAATTCGACAGAAACTTCCAGATTTCTATACCTTCCAGATCTTTGTGGCAGGATAGGGCATTCCTGCAAGACGAGTCAATCCTTTTTTATACAGATGGTTCAAAAACAAAAGAACGGGTTAGTGGAGGTGTGTACTCTGAACGTCTGAAATTAAGTCTCTCATTCCGCCTTCCCAATCATTGTAGCGTGTTCCAGGCGGAACTTTTGGCGATAAAAGAAGTCTTGTCCTGGCTTAAAAAAAAAACGTGATATAAACATCTGATATCCGTATTTTCTCAGTTAGTCAGGCCGCCATCAAATCTCTGGACTCTGTCTCTACAAATTCTATAACAGTCCATAACTGTCGATCATCTCTAATGGAGATGGCACAACAGTTTAATATTCACCTTTGCTGGGTGCCGGTCCATAGAGACATTCCAGGTAACTGTAAGGCAGATGAACTCGCCAGGAACGGTACAGTACAACCAATTCTACCACGTTTGGCAAATGATGGCGTACCAATCGCTACTTGTAAACTATTATGCTAATGCAGAACGCTTTGAAGAAGGCAAACACCAGGTGGAACAACATCACCACGTGCCAGGTCACAAAAAACATCTGGCCAACACTAGATTTAAAGCGATCAAGGTGTTTGCTATCTCTTAGAAGATCGCATATAAGCTCGATAATAGGTTGTTATCGCCGTTTATAATACTTAAAAATTTTGTGTTGCTACCCAGCTTATGATTTATCGACGGCTTAGTGCGGGGTGATTCAGTTTGGAGTTGCAGGGGATTGGTTGTGAAAATCTTCAAAATATCAATATGTTTTTTTTATTACTTTTATAATTTTCATAACTAATCTTTTGTAGCTTTAGATTGGATCACCCTTTAGATTTTGATATATAAGCCGCTTTATAATGAAGCTATGTAAACAAATCTTCATAATATACCTAGCCTTCAACATAAAGAAAATTGCGGTAAGAAGTCAGTCGATAAATCACGGGTTGGGTACCAACACAAATAATTTTAAAGCGCCATAAAAAGTTTAAATTTCAATAAATTTTTTGCTATTAAAAATTGTGTCGGCTTTACTTATTTTTGAAAATTTCAACTCCAACATAGGTGTCATAACCGGACACTATCTCATAGGAAAGCACGCCACGCGGCTAGGCGTATTCTCAAATGACTTTTGCGAAAGCTGTATGGATGAGGAAGAGGGGGTAACAGTTCTTTACCTTCTCTGTACATGCCCGTCTCTAGCTCAAAAACGCAAGAATTGTACCTATGAGAATTATTCTTCTTTAACGATATAAATCATATTAGCGTAATTAGCCTCTCACGTTTCGTAAGGGACTCACTGGTTGAATTGAGCTTAGGAGGAAGCCTCAAGATTTATGTGGTATCACAATGGGCCATTAAACTGGCCTAAGTGTGTCCGATTCCATCATGGACAGCCACTTTAACCTAACCTAACCTAGTAGTAAGTTTAAGGTTTTTATTTATTGTAAAAAAAACCGTTAGTTCGATTTTTACCAAAATTTTACAAAATGTTAAAAAAGTTATTATTTAAGATTATTCCGGAGAAATTATCATTTTTGGTTCGTAAAATATTCGAAGTGACAAATAGTGTTTTTCAGTTTTTTTGATCTATAGAGAAAATGTTAATTGATTTTTTTTTTTCAAAACTATACAAATTTTGTATCACGTTACGTTATTATGATATAAAATTTAACTGAAGTCACTACTGTTATTAGTTCAGGAGATATTTGGTGTGAACCATCTCTCTTAAAATCTTTGATGTAGATTCTACAGACATTGAAACGTCAAGAAATGTCAAAATTTTCAGTTCGACAAATTGAACCAATAACAATAACTTCCTTTGAAAAGTTCATAAGTTATATTTTTAGAAAAATCTAATTAACGTTTAAAAAAAAAAACAATATGTATCTCCAGAACTTAAAAATCAAATTTTTAAACTTTGAATTTCGACTCAAAAATCTCGAAATCATAGAAAAATATTGACTGCAAACTTATTTCATCTCATACAAAATATTGTTGGCAACAAAAATACAACAGATATAGGTATTTTTACAAAAAATAAAGTTCTACCAAAAATATTACTTAATTGATTTTACGTCTCAAATATCTCAACAGAACACAGCTTAATTTTAAACTTTTAAATGAAGTTAATTAAATGATAATTCGTATAATAAACCGAAAAAAATTCAATTAAACATTTTTTAAGGCACCAATGGGAAGTTATAAATGTAGTTCGAATTTAAGCCTCTTTCTGTTTTTATTTTCAACAGTACACAAAGGTAATAACTTGACTTTAGTGTTTCCTTTCGATGCGAACCTTCTGTATAGGAAACATACCTATACTTAACATTTATATTTACATACGTGACAAAATTTATATTAAATGGACCTCATTTCCAAGGTTGAACTATGTATGTTTATTACTCAATTAAATTGCAACGTGCAAACCTAAATATCAAACATTACACAAAATGTCTTTTTTGTGCTCTTGACCTTCAGTGTGTCACAAATGAAGTCGTCGTTTGAAAGCAAGTTCAAATTTAATTACGTTTTTGAAATTGGAGTTACGTAACTATTGCAATTTGAAATGCATGTTAATTTATCAAAATTTTATTAGAAAAATGTACAAAAAATCACCACGTTCCAAAGTGATAGAAAGCGAGCAATTCTTATTTAGCTTTAATATTTTTTTTTTTCGTTACCTCAAGGCCAAAAGTTTTCATTCTTGGTTCATGAGCTGTGAAGATAATTTTCAAAGATATGAGTAACTTCATTTTCATAATTCACTTTCTTTAGAAATAATAAAACAATGAAAATAAGAAAATAAAAAGTCATAGAAGAAATATTTTATGTAACTTTTTGACTCGCCCAAATGTTTTATAATCGGTTTCATAAATTCGTGCTGTATTATCTGAAATCCAATCAACCAAATCACGTCTTTTTACACGCACAATATACTATGTACGAATAGGAAGCTATGTTGTTTTGTTGTTCATACTTCTCTTTCTATTCACCGGTGTAACGATTCTGGCACCAGGTGTCGTTGTGGAGTGTCAAGAAAAAATTTTCACAATTTTTCCATATCCGGATTTTTTGTTTTGTATTCGTATATTTGATGTTAACGGACATGATTTAAATGCCAATAATTGTTAAGGTAGTAATCTTTGAATACATCTGCCATTTACATTAATTTAAATATAATCGAAAATATAAGTAACTTACCTATTTATATATATTTTATGGTTCATTGCAGTCTTTGTTTGGTCAAAATTAAGTTTTCACTTTCATTTGCAGTTGGGAATTTAAATTCTCTGTTAAGGCGGGCATTTACCTTTTTAGTGTTTTGTTTGTTTTTATTTAACTTATTGGGTAGACAGTCACGTTCATCTCACGGTTATTGAATTTGACTGAAAGTTTCTATTTCTACCGCGTGATGGCGAGTTTGTTTTATTTGTTAAGTCTTCTTTTGCTAATCAATAACTCACGAGCAAAGTCAAAGAATTATTTTAAAGTGAAGAAAAATATGCACACTTACACTTAAAGTTTGTTGATCTTTCAGTATCTTTTATGTAGGTGAGAGTTTGGTGTAGTTTTTGGTGTAGTTTTTTTACTTTTTTTATTTTCTAACTTTAGAAGCCTTATCTGAAAATAATTTGATTTTATTTTCTAACTTTAGAAGCCTTATCTGAAAATAATTTGATTGGCCTTTAGAAAAAGTCGCAACTGATAAACTCAAAAAGATAGCTAATTACAATGTTTTTGATCAACTATTTGTTAAATCAATTTTTATCACACGAACTTTCACCGTCTTGTAAGGCCGAATTCATAATTGGGGGACAACATAGTTTTCCAATACGTCCTCATAGTTGTCCGCAATAAGTGTCAAAGCATTGCTTACTATGGCATTCTAAAAGCAGTTATCAATTTATTGATAATTGATAAATATTGAAATTTGTCCTTTGATACAAATAATTTTAATATTTTAAACTGGATTCATTTTATAATTAACACAACTTATACAAAGTGGCTTTTCCATATATTGAATTTTGATATTTATCACCTACCAATTAATCTTTGACACTCGCATTTTATTTAAATACTTATAAATGTATTCATCAAGCAGAGTAACAGCTCTAAAAGACTACACATTTGAAAATAATTGGCATTTTAAGAAATATGTATTGAAATGAATCGTAACTACCGTAAATAAGTCTCCATAGCAATCTTTTAAACAGTCTCTACGTAAGTTTTAATTAAAATCAATAACACTACATACAAATTTAGATTGTCTTAAACAATTAATTAAGAGTTCATTGACTCCATAATTAATTGCATGAAAAGGTACACACACTATGTACACGTTTACTTGGAACGTGAAAGCCAAACAGCGGAAGCAATTGATTTTGTAATTAATGAAATCACCTGCAAACCTGACATCAAAATATTAACGTCGTGTTTTCAAAGATTGAATGGCCAATAACAAACACTTTTTATTATAAGATGGAAAATCAATATTCAATCGTAAAATCCGAATTTCAGTTCTAGTGAAACGATTCTGTCTATATTCTTTCAATTCTCATTGAATGGACAGCATACATAGAATTCCAAATCGAAGAACAATAAAATTGATCTTACATAACGAAAATATATAATGACCCTAAGGTGAAAGAATCAGAGAAGTCTTTCGCATTCCTATAAATAAATCTAAACATTGAGCTATGACCTTTGAAATAATACAGTTAATGTGGTTAGAAAAAAAGAATTTTAAATCAAAGATCAAACCCAAATCTTTTACTTTAGTAACTTTAGAAATAGAAAATTCATGTAAATATATCATAAGAATACAATATCGAAGACCCACCACTTTAAAACATCATACTATGACATCTAGAAACTTTCAAACGGACATCATTAATAGTTCACCAAACAGATAAGATATGAAGATCGTTTTGCAAGTTAATAGACCGAAATAGATTTTATACATAAGAATAATTTATGGCCATCAGCATATATTAGACAAAAACTACTAATCAAAACACTTGAAATCTCATTGACAAAAAAAATAAAAAGAAAAGGTACTAAATGACATCCTTGTGGAACCCCACAATGTACCACAACCGAGTTTGAAATAAAGTTCTTAATTGGAACATGTTGTGTTCTACCAGCAATTAAGGATTTGAACCATTTTAATAAGTTATAATGAATGAAAACCTTATTTATGAAGTTTGACAATTAAAAATGAATGGTCAACCCTGTCAAACGCTTTAGAGAATTCAGTGTTTATAACATCACATTGGTACCCTTGCTCAAGAGCACCTAATTATTGCACCTATGTACATAATTGCTAAAAATCATTAGATTGGTCGATGTTAATCTGGCACTGATAAACCCATGCTACAGAGGGGAGATTATTTCTTTCACTGTGAAAACATTATTATTATAAATAATTTTTTCGAAATGTAAGGAATTTACAGATAAACACTGAAATTGTTAAAATTTACTACAAAAATGGTGGGCGTGCAGCCGCAAACGTGCGAATTGGTTATATAAAATTTCTTAAAAAGGATATAAGGATAAAGACCCTGGGTGTCTCAAAATTCTATAATTTGTATGTTACTTTGCCAAATTAAGTGACATTAAAAAACGTTTTATCTTGAATAATGTTGAAATAAATTTATCTAGATCTAGATACATTTTTAAAAGTCACTAATTTTGTGTGTATACAAAAAACGATAAAAATGACAAAATCAATGCATAAAATAACATTTGTTAAATTAATTCAGTCTCGAATATTCTGCCTAGAAGGGAACTTTACAAATCAAGTCTCTAGAATCTTCTAAGAATCTAAACAAATTTGAGCAATATATTTTTGAACCATTTCTACAACACTTTGTGATTTTTTCAATAATGTAGCTTGTATGGAAGGATCAAGAAGCAAAAGTGTCTAATCCTCAGTTTGTAACAGCAATTTAGGTGTCAAACAATTCTTTTATTTCGTCTGTTTGAGTTTTTTCTAAACAAAGTTTTTTCTAGAAAACAATCAGATGTTTATAATAAGGTATACAAAACTTCTTCGTAAATTTAGTATAGTCTTTATTCCGATCTTCCTTAGCTTCTTCGGAAAGTTGACTAATTGGCAAAATGGAAACGTGTTCTATGTGTTGAAAATAGCACAAAACATAAAAAATGCTCTATTTTAAGATTAATTTACCTTTACCTTTACCTTTTAAAAATGTATAACTTCCCATCCCGTCTGTAGATTTGTCTTGATTAAAAGTTTGTAGGTTTTCGTGTTTTGTTAAAAAAGTTGTCACTTAATTTTTTTTTTTTAAAGTTAAAAATAACCAACAATATTTTGCATAATAATGAAATAGTTTGATTTCAAAATCTATTTTTGTTGACGAGATTTTTGGTCAAAAACCAATACCAATTTTAATAGTTACTGAAAAATTAAAAGTTTTTATTTTTTATATAAACAAATACAAATTGGACTAATTAAATTAATTTCATGTCAATATCTTCTATTATTCACGAGATATCAAGAACCGAACATCAATTTTTACCAAATTTGCGTACTTTTTTTATGATTTTATTTTTTACGAAAAACGGACTGTTGGATTTTTATAAAAAAAATTACTGAAATTGGAAAGCAATATTTTCTGTGAGATAAAATTAGTTTGAATTTGAAGCCAATATTTTTAATTTTTGAAAAGATATTTGAGTCGAAAGTAAAATTTTACCAAGTTGTCGTATTGTTTTTTTTAGGTTTTTATTACTGTCAATTCGATTTTTCTCAAAATTTTACCGAATGTTGAAAATAATATTTCTTATAAGGCAAAATTAATTTGAAGCCATAATCTCAATTTTTTGAAAAGATATTTCAGTCGAAAATCAGTTTTTACAAACTTTTAGTAATTTTTTTTAGGTTTTTATTTTTTGTAAGAAAACTGTCAATTCGATTTTTCTCAAAATTTTACCAAATGTTGAAAACAATATTTTTTATAAAATAAAATTAATTTGAATTTTATTTATTGTTAAAAAACTGTCAGTTCGATTTTTCTCAAAATGTTACCAGATATTGAAAACGTTATTCTTCGTTGTACAAAATTATTTTGGATATAAAATTAATTTTTGTTCGTAAAATATTCGAAGTGACAAATATTTTTGTTCAGTTTTTTTGATTTATAAAAAAAAGCATTAATTTATTTTTTTCCAAAAATATAGCAGTTTGGTAGTAAGTTACAATATATAATTTAAAATTTAATTCAAATCTCTACCATTATTGGTTCGTGAGATATTTAAGGTTAACCAAAATTGTCACCTTTTTTTTAAATTACTATGGCAAAAAAAAAACAACCCACGCAATTTTTTTGAGAGTCCTTTCTGTATCTTTCTGCATTATTATCTGTATAACAAAATTTATTTGAACTCGATAACTCTACTGGTTCTTTTTGTTGGACTCTAGGTACCTTAAAATGTCAAAATTTTCAATTTGACAAATCGGACCGATTTCAATAACTTCCTATGGGAAGTTAATAAAATAATAAAAAGAAAATACTGTTTTGAAAAGAACACATTTCTTAGTTTAAGACATAGTCCATATAATTTTCAATTTCAATAATTGAGACGCTCAAGCTCGTTGTGTTGCATAGTGTGGCAGTTTGGCTGATATCGTTTTCCATTTTTTTTCCATAAACACTCATTGATTTCTCTTTTAAAATATTCCTTTTTAAATGCTCAAATGAAACCTCTTATTGAAAAACCCTATACAACTGTCAAATTTCATTCACATGCCAAAATAAAAAAAAAAAAAAAACAAATAATATAAACCTTGAACATAAACACTCCCCATGTAGTATCTATATTTGATAAGTAGATATGAAATTTGTATGATACAATTGTTTAATTATTGCAAACTTATAAGTTATTACCTGTGCTCTTAAAATATTTTTAACTGTCAAATACAAATGAACAGATACAAAATACATGCCTTTCAAATTAACAAGTTAAAACAAAACCAAAAAAAACTTTCTACTGTCATCATAACCACACCATTTTAAAAATATACCTATATTCGGTGGTGGCTTGTATGTCAAGTGTCTGACAATTTAAAAATCCATTCAATCTGTCAAATCAACCTACAAGCTAAAATAAATTGCCTAAAATCAATTTGACACGCAAATGTTTATACATTGAAATCAACAACCATTCATTCATTACACCACATATAACTGCTATACCATCACCGCGTCGCGTCAGTCGTCGCGTCTCGCCTACCTTCCCCTAAAATTCATCAGAGATCGGCTACTGTGGGAGGCCTTTGTTGATGGATTTGTTGAGATCATTCATTTCAACCAAAGGAAAGGAATCCATCAATTTGATCGCATCCTCAGGCGACTTTTCCATTGGCAATCAAATTAACCAAAAGTTAAATGTATGAAAATAATAGCAAAATACAGCAATAACAAACCGCAACAAACTAGTCGCGTCGTTTCGTCGTTGTCAGTGAGTTCAGTATCAGTTGTAGTCACACAAGTGACCTGCTTTCTCTTTTCACTCGTGTAAATCTAAAGGCACGGGCACACTGAGACTGAAGACGAAGAGTGAGTAAAAGATCACCGCGTTCGTTCAGTGTTCACTGTTCAACTCACTTCACTTATCGTAGTCGTGTATGTATATGATGTTGGTCTGGTGGTGTGATTTAATCGGATCGCCAACTTATCTAAATTATATCGTATTGCAGTGTTTTCTGCTATTTTTGTTGTTTTTGTTGTTTTTGTTTTCGAAATCTAACCATTCTAACTACCGCATTAATCGCTGTTTATTTTCTAATCATGGGGTATTATTTAGTTTTTGCGCAAACAATTGGTGTTTGCAATACAAAAACCAAATGAAATGTGCAATGTTGATGCTGAGGTATTATTTTATATCTCCCCATTTTTTCACCAATTTGTGGTGAGATGAATAATTTGCGATTACATGATGATGCATGAAGAGGTTTTATGTTACCTACATAGGTACATAGACATACTCTACTCAACTCACTGACGCTTTTGTCATTCGGCATAATTTCAAAATCAAATAGAATGTCGGGTTTGAGATTTACGTGAAAGGTGAAAAGTTGACAGTAGATTGACTTATGGCGCATAAACGCTTCATAGTTGGACATTTCTTTCCACATACCTTAGGTTTGTGTGGTGATGATGATGATGATGATAATAATATATTATGGAGTGATAATTATTGGTTACATATTGTAATAACATTATTTTTCTTTTATAGCATTTATGTATGTTGTAATGGAGGGAAAAATATGTTAATATAATATGTCTACGTAATAATGAGTCAGTCGCAAGGTTTGTATGCTTTTTATTGTTTGTGGGAAAAATTTAAAACTATCGAAAATGAAAGTGATGATATATATATAGGTTTTCATAACGCACTTTACAATACCTATGTATGTACTGTACATATGTACGTGTGTTCGCTTTGAATGTTAGTTGATATTACCCAGTAGGAAATTTGCTCACCAATGAAAATTTTGTGTGAAATCGCCAAGGAAATCAGCTACTCGAATGATTGAGGAATAGCATGCAATGAAATCCTTACTGAAAGGCATTGCGTTTTTCCTATGATCATACAATCCACCCTATCTTTTTCTTTGTAAAATATTTCACTCACTATGAATCATGAGATGGGTTTATTATTGTTGTTGCTTATTTGTCTTTTCTCTTCTCTATACCTGCCACTGAATAGATATACGGAGATTCAATGCTCGGGTTTATATATGTATGTACTAAAAAATTGCCGTTCGCGTTCGTCAGTCTGGTTTGCTTCGAAAAGCAATAAGTTATTTCCAACAACAACGACCGACGCTGTTGGCGACGGATGGTTGAAGGATTGCAATGTTCGGGTTTTTTACATATCATAAAAACTTCGGTTCGCGATCCTCAGCCTGGTTTGCTTCTAGAAACAAAGTTATTTCCAACAACAATGCACAGTGTCCGGGGTAATACGCGACGCACCACGCGCCGTTGTTTTAATTACACAAAATACTTTTCTTCTATTGTTTATTTTTCAGTTTGAAGTCCATTGTTCACAGTGTCAACAAGTGCGTAAAGCTGATATTTAAAAGAATAGTTATTTAAAAGAGTAAAAGAAAATAAACTCAAAAAGTGTAAAAAACTCAATATAAAACTGTTAAAAAGTGATTTTTAATTTGTTTATTTCTTATGTACCTATGTATTTGGCTTTTTTCACAATAATAATTAATTATTTTATGTTCATCTAATTTAATTTGTTTTAATAAAATCATAAAAATTTACATAACTGTTTTATTTTTATTATTTGTATCCAAAGATTTAGCTATGAGTATAGTTTATTAGATAGTAAAAATATTAATGACTTCCTTTATCCACATTCACGACATTTTTCACCAGGTTATTTTGCACCAATGAATGAGTAACATTTGCTTGCCTAATGAAATCACTGGTCAATATTCATATATGAATAAACAGTTCCATTTTGCAAAGTGAATTCCTTGGTGAATATTCATCACATTTTTCACCAATGTAAAGTACGCAAGTATATCAGCTACTCCACTAACCCAGTGATTTCCCCGGTGTGAATTCACGGTATTTTTCACCAACTACAATTCACTTTGGAATACACCAAATACCCCTGCTTCGTGATTTCCTCACTGAGCAGTCACCATGAAATTCACAACTTGGTGAACGCCAATCCAATCCCCATGTTAATTTCATTGATGTTTTCACCATGTTTTCATGGGGTGTAGCTTCCATTCACCAAGGAAAAAGTTGGTGATTCACCGATGAGTTTTTTGAAATTTCCTACTGGGTATTTGGAAGAAAAATAACAGTTCATTAGACTCGATTGAACACAAAATATATGATGTAAAGCTTGAAAAGAGTTGCATTGTAAAAACACAAGTCTTCAAGAGAAAAACTTTGTATAAGCAATTGTATCTAATGTTCAAAGGCTTAAGTACAATTCTGTCGAAGTCAGTTAGGTATAAGTTCGTAAGAAAAAGCTTAATTTTGTTCCTATTGTTTTTTTACTATACCAATTTTATAAAAAAAAGCGAAAATTTTGGGTGACCCCAAATATGTCATAAATCAAAAAAATTCAATTTTAATTTGGTTTAACTTTAAAAAAAAGAACTTAAAACAGTCACTTTGAATATATTACGAACAAAAAACGATATTAACTCCAGAATAATTTTTGCAACGAAAAATAACATTTTTGACATCTGGTAAAATTTTGATAAAAATCAAACTGACAGTTTTTTTACAAAAAAAAATAAAAAACAAAACAAAAAACAGTACTAAAAGTTTGTAAAAATTGGTTTTCAACTAATTATCTAATAATCTTGACAAAAATTGGAAATATTACCCGTGTTTTGTTGGCAAATCTATCCATAGTATAGTAAGATTTTACACGAATAACAAAAACAATATCCATAGTATGAATAACACCGATAAAAGTTAGAGTAGAATCTCACTATGGATGGGTTTTTGACATTTATACGAGTCTCGAATGGATCTTATGTGATTATGTTCTCAAATGTTGGTACGATTGATATTGCATTTCTATCTCGATGACTGTGTTCGTTGAGTAGTTGTGCATTATTACAATCTATTACTGTTGATATTATTTAGTTTTGTTAGTAAAAATGGACTAACTGGGCTTATTTTGCAAGAGAAAACAATAGAAAAGATATTTATGTTTTGCTATGTTTCCACCAAAGGTTTATGTCAGTTTAGATTAAATAAATCTTTTTGGTGTTTCCACCGCACAAGAAGATTTAAAAATGATTAAGTTTGACAGCACTTTCTAAAATGCAAATGGTGTTTCGATGTTTCTTATGAAGTGCAAGTGAGATAGTTTGATTCGTGTTAAACAATGAAAAGTTCAGCACCATATAGGAATATGCTACCTACTCCATGTGCAATTTTTTTTTTTTTAATTTGATTAAAACAAAACTATATTTTTTGTACACAAACATGCAAATAAACAGACCATAACGCATTATCTGTAAAACCAACTCCTCCACACAAGTTTTTCTTCACAAATTTCCGATCCCCGACCGGAATCGAGCAAATCAAGCTCATTTGAACTCGATTCAGGTATATAAAGAATTTAGGCGAGCTTCAAGCTCGCTTCAACACCACATGTTAATGTAGTAGTCTACGAACAAACCCCCTTCTTGAAGTTTTTATTTTACATATGTCAAATTGTTTGGTTAAAACTTTTAAATCGACTTTCACATTACACAGACGTATTTTCTTGATTTTGATATTCAACTATCAATAATCAGCTTACACGATTTCACCCCTGGTCTGAATTTCGCTATTTTTTTGGAATTTTTTGATAAATTATTCTGGCAAATATTCAGTAGTATCAACTTTCAAATAGAAAAACCGGACTACTGCGGATCGTTTTGTTGGCAATTTCTCACTTTACTATATATGGAATGCGAACAAAACGCATGTATTGGCTTCTAACTAATTTAATGGGTTGGAGTCGAAATACTGTATGGATCATAATACTGTATTTAGAATACTGTATCTCTCAGAATACTGTATTTCAAATACTGTATTTCAAAATGTAAATAAGTGCGCACTTTTTTACATTATCAAAACAAATTTTATTTTTCAGCCTATCAGTAGCATTTTGAAATACAGAATTTTAAAAACAGAATACTTTTTTTTTAAAGAAAACATCAAAATAATTTTTCATTAGCATGATATGTTTTAATATACTTCCATTGAACAATAACTTATGTATGTACTTATGATAAGTCATAAGCCTTTCAATTAATACAAATTCTTTCTCATTTTCTTCTTCATAATTGTTTGTATCTCTCTCACATTTTTAAATGAATTGTTCCTATCATAATCAACAATTGCATAAACAATTGCACAAAACTAATAGATATGTCAAAACTTCCAGTATTATACAGTATTATGAGTTACAGTATTTTGAAAATACAGTATTTTGCGGTACAGTATTTTAAACCATACAGTATTATGACCGCACAGTATCATACAGAATTTTGACCAAAAAGTATTTTAAAATGCAGCATTTCGACCCGCTCCCTTAATCTTACAAAATATATTGTTTTTAAAATTTATTAAATTCTTAAGAAAAATTTAACAGTCAATTTTGTATTAAAAATAAAACTCATAAAGATTCATTAAAAATACAACTCAAAATTGGTAAAACCTGATGTTCGATTCGAATATTTCGAAAATAGATGAAGGTATTGACTTCAAAGTTATTTCAATCCATTCAAAAGTTGATAACGAAAGATAATGATTTTAGAAAAATCCAAACGGTATTTTTTTATTAAAAAATGCTGTTTAAATTGATAAAAATTGGTTTTTGACTAAAAATGTCGGGAACAAAAACAGATAAATCAAACTTATTTTAGCATATGCAAAATAAGTTTTAGTTAATTTTATTTAGAAAAAATTCAACTGACAACTTTTTTTTACAAAACACGAAAAGAAATTGTTTTTGACTCAAGTATTATGGGAACAAAAAAAGATATTGACTTCAAATATTTTATCTCACACAAAATATTGTTATTAATATTTCATAAAAGTTTTAGAACAATCGATAGACAGACACGAATGGGAAGTTATCAGTGTGGGTCGCATCCGTGCTTCTTTATTTTCTATTATACAATTGTTTTGTGACTCGTGCATTGTTTTCGAACCACAGGTTTTGTTTAGATAATCAAAAAAACGATTCCTCCTTAAGAGAAGAAATAAAAGCCTTGTCATCCAAGCAACCAGCCATCATAAAACGTGCACACGTAAACGATGGGTAGGCTGTCTATCAATCATTTTCCATGCCTCAAATCCAATAGTTCTGCTTATCAATGTGGGCTTTCGAGGTGAAAACGGGCGTCATCACTGATTTTTCGAAGATACGACGTTGCTGGTGATTGGCCCCCTTCAGTTCTTCTGTTAACTGAATCTTACGCTGTAATATCGTTTGTGGAATACCTATGTATGTATTTCCAAAGAGGAATAAGAAATTCACAAACCTGGCTAAAGCAGCAATATTCTCAGTTATACTTGAGCGTCTATTTACTAATATCACTCGAGAAGGTGCTTCACGACAACCCGAAAGTGCCAAATTGAATTTTGAAATAATGGCGTTGTTTTAACTTGTCAAATATCAAAAGATAACAGCTTTGAAATAGCGAACTATTCAAAATTAACACTAATCATACCAAGACTTAAATATACCTATTTCTACCATAGCGGGTCAAATGACCTGTTGTGGTAGATATCGGTATACAACAAGGATTACTCAGAATAAACAAAACGAAACAAAAATATTTTTATAAGAACTGTACATTAATTACTTAGAAAAAGTCATGAAGTCAAATGTGCAAACGCAATAAAATTATACGTGCATTTTCAATGCAAAAGTTCAAAATGGGTCATTTGACCCGTTATGGTATGTTTAGTGTTAAAACTCTTATTGGAATAGCTTTACATCATTTTTTTTCTGAAAAATATTTTTCAAGTATTATTTTCTATTTTAAATAAGGAAAAATCGTCATTTTTATAAACTTAAAAAGAAGCCCTGTAAAACGAATGTCGGACAAAGCAACGCCATATCTCCACACTTTCACCAAACATTTTTTCAGTTCTGTAATTTCAAGAAATTAAGGGGTACTTTATCTAATATTCTTGAATACACAGTTCATTTTCAAATTTATTACTTAAATGTCATTATTTGATTTTGGAGGAACCATCTTTTTACTTTTAGCTTTTACAAAAAAGAAAAACTTTGAAACAGCAGCCTTAATATTCCATTTTGTACGTAATTGTATCAGGCACAAGTTGTTTGATCATTTTAACTACCTACAAACTTCTCGGGAGGAGTAATTTAACTAATTAACGGAAATGTTTTTTGTTTTAATGGCTGCATTGTCCTTTTGGTGCAACTCTAAGACTTCAGTTCTTAATAGAAAATATTTTTTCAAACATAACCCATAATCAAAATTACTAAATGTACGTTTTTAGAACCAATGTTTTTGAACATGTTTCTCGAAATTCATTAATTGTATAAAAAAAGTGTATATTCTGTATAGAATCCCATGAGCTATTGAAGTATTGTGTATCACTAACTTTCTTACAAATAAAGACATAGAGGTTTCGAGTTATTTGCTTAAAACTGCTTTTACCCAAAATGTTATCCTTTTTTCACCCCCTCTAAATTTTGTGCTCAATTTCAAATTTAGAGTACTTTCAAGGAAGCGTTAAGGCCGTATATAAAACTAGTTCTCCACCAGAGTAAAGCTTTTGAAATAAGACCATTTGTTGATCCTGATTTCTCGAGATCTTTTATGGGTAACAATCATGTGTAGTGATAATAATAATAAGCATTTATTTTGTTGGTATCAAATTTGTTCCAATTTGTTTTTTTAAAGAGAAAAAGCTGCTTTTTAGGTTGTTCAATACACAATTATTGTAGATGTTATAAATTTAAATAAATATAAAATCGATGACTTATTAAAAGCTGAGGTCAGACGAATTACATCAATACGTATGTAAATATATAGAAAAATATACTTTACTTCCGTTACCCAACGCTCTCTAATTCTTTAAAATACGTTTTGAGGTTTAGCTGTGCAGTTTTATTTTAACAAAATGTAAGCAAAACCTCGTTCTAAGTAACCTGAAAAAAAACATATAAAAATAATATACGAATTCTAGAGAAAAACTTAAATAAAGTTTGCCGGAAGAAGTGATGAGAGATGGACAAATTCATTTCTTTTTTCTTGATGAATAAACAAATATACACCTCAAAGTGATGACAAAGACCTTTTATGACTAAGAACTCTTCGTTGCAAAATTTACTCTGTGTCTGTTCATTTGCCACATGGAAACTAAAGACAGAAAGCAAAACCAAAACGTAGTTAAGACAGGAAATTGTGACCAAAGGTTGTTCTCAGGTGCTGAATCATCCAATGATTTATTTTAAAGTTTTATAACTTATAGATAATTACACAATATATGCATGTAAATGTGACTTCTTTATTAACTTCAACTTTCAAATCAATAATTTTATAAACCTTAAATCAAATCTAGTCCATAACATTCTCTTAACAGTTTCTATTTTATTTATAATTATAGTCATAAAAACATCCAACATAAATAATATCAGGATCATTTTTATTTATATTATCTGGAGATTTCTTTATTTGGCATAAATTTGATTCGAAAAGAAGCATGTGAGGGGCATTAACACATTGCCCACGGGGTTTTTATAAGTGATTGTTATTTAATTTAGCATAATCTACATTTTAAATTTTGAATTTTCGAATAAAAAAAGACCAGACCAAGAAAACCGAATTAATTGATTTGTGTTTGTTATTTTTATAAATTCGCACAGAAAGAGAGCATTATCATAATTCAATGATAATTTAAACTATAATAAATTTTAATTATACATTAATGTAATATGTATGCAAAAATTAACAACAAATGTTTTGGGGATAATTTATAATTTTAGGTTTAAAGTTCAAAATACATATTAAAATTAATTTTTGTACAGTTTTTGTGTTTCGATGACAATAATTATGCATATTAAATAAACATTTTTCATTTAAATTATACAGAATTTGTATGAAAACGAATGAATTTGAATTTGAAAATAATCAGAAATTTATTTTGTTTAAGGAAGACAAATAAAAACTGTTTTTAACTTTTAATTTTGGATAGATATATGTTTTGCAAAAAAAAACACGCGTACATTTTCTCAGAACATATAAAATGCGGTATACGAGTAAACGAAGTTTTTGTTTATGGAATTAACTCTTAAAACAAGTCTTAATCGCAACTTTTTGCAATAGTTAAACCGGTTGAAACAAAAACTTACGTTTCCTGTATATTATACCCTAATAGTCTTGAAATAATTATCAAATTAAATTCTCTTATTTTTCTTCATTTGGGACATTGGAACTGAGGAAATTACATACAACTATTCAAAGTATTTATTGTTTTTGTATTTTTTTTTATTTCAGAAATTTTTACTGTGCAATTTATAATCTTGTCACTGAATTGATAACCAAAAAAGTCAATAAAAAAATAGTCATTTAAAAAAATACTTCTTACTTTTCCAATGTTCATTGCGTTGCCAAATATTATATCATGGGCTTATTGCTATAGGTAACAATAAATTGCATGAAGTTCTATCTTGATAGAGACACCGACCGGTGGACAATTTGATCAAGTTAGTTACATGAAGAATCAGATCCGTGTGCGTTGCAAGAAGAACTGAGAATATTGCCTCTGTAGCCCGTAATTATCAGAGAAATCAGGTTTGTCAATTCTTCGTCGATATTTGGAATGGAAAGAATTACATTACCAGCAATTTTGTATATTCTGCTGATTGTGTTATTGAAATGCATCAAAAAGATCTGGATTTTCGTCTAAAAATCATCTTCAGTAATAATTCCCATTTTCAAGTCAAGTAAAAAGTTTTACAGTGGGTAGAGGAGTGAAGTAAAAACCACTCAAAACTATAGATTTTCGTTTTGAGAAAGTTGTGGTTTTTTTAATTTCTCTAAATATTACGATGTTTAGGCAAAAGCGTCCCACAAGCTCTTCCTTCCTTTTTGGTCGAGTGCTTCTCGCCAGAATGTATATCAAGTGGTAACCATTCCGTAAACAGCTTCAGCCAACGGTCATCAGAGAGGCACATGATATATCCCGCCCATTTCTAAATTCTATTAATCAAAATATCAAATCAGATAGCTTCAAAATACATTTTTTCTCTCACTATTTAAATAATTCTTAGCTTTATGTGTCATATTATTATTAGTAACGTTTATATTTTAATGTATAGAATATATTTATATACATAATTTTTTTTTTTTTTTTAGATATAAGTTTTGTTTGTAAACCTAGCGTTAGTATTTAACGTAATTGAATAAATAAATTTCCATTTAAGTTTTGGAATTATATAACGGATATCTTCAAAATTAGTTTGCATTCTTTAGGATGTATGGTTGATTTTTTGGTAGATGCGAAAGTTTAAAACTTTCCAATGCTCTTTGACACGATCTGAGCTTGGTTTCAGTATTTTTAGTAATTTGCAATGTTTGGCATCCGTATGTTAAAATTGGGAGCACTGTTGAATTGAATATATATTTGCTTGTTTTATTTGAAATATTTGAATCAAGAAGGTGTTTGACATTCCAGAACTGTTTCCATGCGTTTGTAATTCGATGTTCTATACCTCTTTTATTTCTCTATTTTTGAACAATATAATTTGTCCATGGTACACGTAGTCCTTAGTGTATTCGAGTGGTTTATTTTCCAAAAATATTGGGGCGTATTCATAGTCAATTTAGAGGTGGTTCTAAGTTAGTCATAGCTTTTGTTGAATTTTCGGACGTTGATTGTATTTTTGTAGGTTTATCATTTCAAAATATTTGGAGCTATTTGTGTAGTATGCCAAGTTAATTGTCTTACAAAAATATAAAGCCAACAATTTTTAATTAAAATCGGACTGTATTCATTGACCCAAAATTGCCTTAAACTGTGGTTTAGTTAAACCTGGGTATATCTTCGACTATGAATATGCCCCATTTTGTTTTTTGCTGATTTCTTGATAAGCCAATATTTTTACATCTAGAACATAGTTCATTGATCATCGCTTGAAGCTCTTCACTAGTGTTTGATATAATAATGCCATCATTTGCAAATCGAAGGTTTAAAAGATATTTCCCATTTATTTTTAGTCTTTTCTTCTCCCAATATAGCTGCTTAAAGATGTTTTCGAGGCCTCGTCCCATACATTCCATTTTTAAGCATGCAGTGCTTTAATCTAATATATTCTTTAAGTTTCAGACTATTGGTTTGTCTGTAACTTGGTTTAAAAGTGCCTTCCATATAAAATTTTTCGAGCTTGAGGTATTCAGCCAAGATTCCATAATTTCATAGGTTTCATTTTTCAAACTATGTATCGCTTTTTCGGTGTGCATTGCTCAATAGAAATTAAGAATATTGCTGCTTTAGCCCGTACGTACTCTTGACGAAAACCCAGGTTTGTCGATTTTTTTTCGATTTTTGGAATTATACATTGCACCGTGTTCTGCATAAAGACTTACTCTAGGCTATTAAAGTTTAGCTTATACCAGAACTCAAGCCGATCCATCGAAGTTATGGATTGTCTTTAGTGATAATGTCCACCTTCAAATCGGAAGCTACTTCAATAAAGTAGAATTTTCGCATTTGGGTGCTCTGAAAATTCATGAATAAATTATTGAAAAGCCTATCCATCATCAATTTGAAACTGTTTAGTGTGGTTTTTGAGCTGGTGATGTGTTTTTATCTTATACCTATTCAAAAACGGAGCTGGTACAATTGTTACGCCGAAAAGATTGCCCTACCGATCTATTATGAATGATTTTGTATGGCCGAAATTTTAACTTAATTACGTGACACAAAAGCAAGTAAACAATTTCTTTTTCAAAACTGAAAACTGATAAAAAATGCTTTTGACTCGTGTATCTTGGGAAGAAACAAACTTTTTGACTTTAAACTTTTATTTATCTCACACAAAATATTGTTATTAATATTTTGTAACACTTTAAGAAATTTTGAGAGAAGGACACGAATGGGAATTTATCAGTGTCTGTCGCATCCTAGCCTTTTCTTTTTTATAATATCAAAATGAAACCTCATATTGGGAAGCCCTGTATTTTTTTTGAAGATTGTCTCAGGTTTGTTAAAATTCCACATTTTTTTGTCATTTCTTAAGGCCTTGGAAAATCTAGTATTAAGTAATCATCTTTTCTTTGAAATTGTTTTATTACATAATAAATTTCTTTTTTATTTAAAGTTACAAAATAGCACTCCGTTTCGCACTGGTCTTTCTATGTTCAAATGTACAATTCCGGTTCAATTCAATTATATTCATACAAAATAGATATTGGTTTAGATCTTTTCTTTTTTTTTCATCTCTGTTGATATTAATTAATAACAAAAAAAAAACATCTGCTCGGCTCTTTGAAGTTTCCTAAAACATTAAAATCATAGGAGGTATACATTTCAATATCTGCCAGATGTCTCACCGTATAGTTCAGGCTGGGGTAATTTATCAAACACCGTAATTCCAAAGTTAATTGCTGATGCATTTATAGATGCTTTGCTTTGACTTATTCAATTGGTTTTAAACATACATAATTATTAAAAGCCTAGCCTTAAAAAATAAAAAAAAAATAATTAATATCTCTTATGATTATGAAATTTGCTATTAGCTATATTTTAACATCAGTGTTGGTAGTTTATAGTTTTATAGATGGTCAAAAGTTAGTGTACGTGGTATGCGGTCATATAGCAACTTGTATTGATACACTACATCATATATATTTGGATAATTAGAAGAAATGTCTATAAAGTAACATAAAAGATAGAAATTGATATTATCATTTGTATTTGATTGCATCAAACTTGGCCTAGCAGTAGAGCCTAATAAATATAAATGCACTTTACACTCATATCCCAGCTTTTCGAATCGAATCTTTCACAGAGTGAATGGACTTTTAACACGTGCTTGTAAAGAAAGACCCGGAGCTTTTATAAACCAAAATAGGGGCTGTGACTGCTGATTTTCTTATTTTGCAATTATTACCCTAGGAAAAAACTGCAATTTGAATGATTGTGACCACTTATAGCTATCATTGGTTTTCATCATTGAAACCAATCTTTGAAATTTTTTGAAAATTTGGTTATAGCTTTCATTGAACATTTCTGTCATTGAATAAATATTTCCAGATTGGAATCAAGCATTTGAGGTAAGAGTTGATCATTGAAAGAAATTTGTCAGGTGGGAATTTAAAAAAAATGAAACGCTCTCAGTGGAACGAATATGTTCCGAAATGTGAAATCAAAAATCAGTTGTGCATTTAAAACATCATTGAAGAACTGAAAATAAACTTAAAGAAAAGTTCTGGGTTACATAATGTATTTTTTTTAGTAAGAAAATCTACAACTCATCAGTTTCATTTCGACACCAAACATATCACATTTGATTCTCTTACTACCTTTAAAATCTCGAAACTAAATTTTCAATGATGAAAATCAATGATAGCTAAAACTTGCCCCTAAAACTCAAAATTACAAATGTGAGCAGGGATAAAGAACACTTCGTTATATTGCCGAAACTTCACACCGACAAAAATAAAAACACTTTTCTGTCCTCCTCAAGTTACGGTCCTGACATGATGCAACTTATCCATCTGAGAAACTGAAAATGCTTACGTATAGTTCGCCATATAGATTAGATAGTAAAAGACTCTGTGAGACTGTTTTTTCTATACTAAAACCGTTCGAAGAATCCTATCTCCATGGGTGCTTCAGCTCAAAGATACAATGTATACTTACAACAACTTGCTTATTAAGCTTGAATTTTATTTAAACTTGTTTTCATCTAGAAACCGTATTTTCTTTGCGTATTGGAGAGTTCAATTTACTTCGAAAGATACAAAATAAAAACAAAACAAATCTCGAAGGAAAAGTGCGCAAATCTTTGTTTTAATGAATCGATTTGTTAGTCTGATCTGATACTGATTTCCTCCAAAAGATTCAATCCGAAGACAATATCTTTTTTATACAATTGACTTGAAAAACAAGGTTAAGTTGTTTGTTCACTGCGAATTGTATGTTTGTATCTTTTTTGTTGTTTGTTGTTATTCATTAAAACATATCACATATGAGAAGCTTAGATAGTATAAAGTTAAGAGTGGCTAGTGTCTAGTTTTAAAGTTGTGTCGTTGTATCTTGAATGGCAGTTGACAAACTTTGGAATGTCTTCACTCATTTTATAGCCAATTAATTCTCACATACTGTTTAATCAATGCAATCTGAGAGTGTGGTTATTGAACTATGTGCAACATGTGCCCCAAGGCCCCATGTTAAGTCTACGAGTATACATAGGTAATGAACTGGCCAGGCCATTATATAGCTAAAGAGCAAACTCTAAGTTATTGCCAGGTGTATGTACGAATTTATTGATCCTACTTTTTCACAGAGGGTTAATTAAATAGTGTTTGTGTGAAAAAGACATCAGGCAATGGAGTTTTACTGTCACTTTAAACTGTGATAAGTTGTGTAGAGTATTAGAAATACAAATTCGATATTTTTGTAGGGAAAGACTCAGCAAATCTTATGTTGAATTATGTATCAAAATATCATTTTAAGCTTCTTATTCAATTAGGAAAGTCAAACACTGATCTTTAATTGAATTGAAAATTACTTGAATTTAGTTCTATCAATTGTTGGAGAATTGGTTTTAAAATTTTTAAGTTTAGCGGTTAATGTTTAAATAGTATAGGGTCTTACAGTTAGAGGTTTAATTTTGATGTTAAATAAAGGGACGGAATGTTATGGGTCACTTCCCATTAATGCACTTTAAAATAATTATTTTATTGCAATAAGCCAAATTGTCATTTAAGGAACTTTAAAAGTATACAATCAACAATTATAGAAGTTTAAATTTTTTGAAGATATATTTTGGTCTCTAAACCAATTAATTGCAGCATTTTTGGTAGGATTGAATTGTTTGTAAAAAATCATGCTTAACATATTTTGTTTAATTCTATCAAAACTTAACAACAATATTTTGTATAATATTAAGTAAGTGTGAATGCAATACCCTTATTTGTTCTCAAGATATTCGAGTCGAAATCAATTACAACTTCACTGTCCAATGAATCATATGTGATTCATGAAATCCATTTTGTCCCGTGTTTCCTACGTCCATGAATCACATATGATTCAAAAGTTTTATTAAATGAAAATTATTCTACGTCCCCATACAAAGTGATCAAGCAACATCTCTACGTCCATATATTTTTTTTAGAAAATAAAACTTCAGTATGACGTCCAATGAATCACATGTGATACATACATTTTTTTTTGTACCGTGCTTACAGCGTCCATGAATCATATCATCTCAATGACATAATTTTGATGTAAATATGTTGGCTATATATAGCCCATAACATACCTGCAAAAAAAATGGAAAAATGTTTAAGAAAACGCATTTTTTCATCAATGAATCTTTATATTTTTTTGATCAAATAAATTGAAAAACAACAAGAAAGTAATACAACAATTGGATAAAAATTAAACAAATAACAATAACAATTTACATTTTTAAAGTTTAGACACTAGTCCTTTTATGTTTAAAGTTAAAACATGTTAAGCACAATGCCTTATTGCATTGCTTGCACTCTGTATTTACCTGTTTTGCTTTCAAGGCAGCTATATGACCATCTCTCCTCAGGTTCTTATAGCACAAAGCGCAACGCTTTCGCATAATTTTACCATTTGAACGTGGTAGTTCCGTGAGAAAATGTTGGCTTGGATGTAATATTGTTGGAGGAATTCTTGAGATATTTGTTGCGGATGCACAAGAACCGAGCAATACTCTCAACAGCATTTCTTGAGCCTGCAACATGGAAATTGGACCGTCGTCTACTAATTTGTTGTATATGCATCTAGCATTGATGACTGCAACTCGGAACAAAAGGTCTACAGCAACTTTTTTATACCACGTGAGGGTTTTTCGCAATGGCGAATGAAATGCAGCTAATTGATCTGCTATATCTATGCCTTTTTTAGCGCCATTGTAATCTATTACGGCATTTGGTTTAATTTTTTCACCTTTCCATAGACTTACTGCTGACGATTCATTTCCATGGCAAGTAGATAGCATAAGGACATTCCTTTTATCATGCCATTTCAGCACCGTGATGCATCCATCCTTTTGTTGAGCAATGCTTTCATTTTTTTTCAATTTGTGCTTAGTGACGTGTGGTGGAAGATCTGCCCGATTTTTTCGTATTGTTCCACATAAGTCCGTGTTGCGATTTTTTAAATACGTTGCTAATGGTAAAATGGTATAATAATTGTCGGCGACAATCATTCGTCCCTCACCTAAAAGGGGTTCACACAATCTGACAAGAACAGATCCCGGCTTGTCTAACTCTTCCATTGCTAAAGATGCTCCTGAATATATTTCGTAGGACCAAGTATAACTATCAACTGTGCACATTTTGTAGACTCTTATGCCGTACTTACTGGATTTTGAAGGGTTGTACGTTTTTATTTGCAGTCGACCGTGAAACTTGATTACCGATTCATCTACCACAAGTATTTCGCCAGGAGTATACAATGACCGGAAGTTTGCCAGCAGTTTTTTTATTAGAGGATCAATTTTGTATGTTTTATGTGTCCTTTCTTGAAGCAAGGGAGAAGCAAAATGCCAGCAACGCAATATTAGTGAAAAACTATTGTATGACATTTTTATCATATGCATAAGCGGATAATTGTATAATGGGTCCAGTTTCCAATAGTGCTCAATTGTCGGCAAGTTAACGACACCCATTAGCACCAAAAAATTGCTTCATCACTTCAATGTCCACATCTTTCCATCGTCGTAATCGTAAATGCAGACGTTCGTGATGATCTTAAGATGTGGGCATATGTATTGGTATGTTCAACCATTTCCATGACAATATCCGCTGTTAGCAAGATTTCAAAAATTTTTACAAAATCAATTTTTCCATTTTCATTTGTGATGGCATCAATTCGATGAAAAGCAGAAATTACAGTCAATTGCTCTCTTCCAATTGGTAAAACTTCTTCATGCCAAACAAGCTCAGTGGCATCGGGTGAGATTCCATTGCCTGATTTTTATATATATAAAAATGCATTGCATTAATCTGATGTCTTAAGTTATTTGAAGCTTACCAGAAATTTGTTCTTCATCATCTTCATTTTCAGAAAGATCATACGACGTGTCAGTATCAGTTTCTGTTGGTTGATAATCTGATTCACTTCCAGAACTGAAATCCTCAATTTCCATGTCCATTTTCAAATTATGTAGGTATATTATATGTATGTCCTGTGACTCCTTTATTACAAATATTTTTAATTTTCTTCATGTTTGTAAGGAAAAAAATCTAAAGATGACCTGATAATTTCAATCTAATTTATGTGCAGTGTTTTTAAAACATGCTTTTAAAGTGTATAATCACGTCTAATGAAGAACTATAACGTAATAATCCCTTATAATAATTTTTTTTATGAATCATATATGAATCATTTGACGTAGTGATATGCTATGAACACTTACTACGTCCATGAATCATATATGAACATAAAATGAAACTATTTTTTTAACAACAATATAAGAAAGCCTTAGGTAAAAAAAAACGATTTTACTTTAAAATCAAGTCAATCGTAATGCTTTCGACCAAAAAAAGGCTGGACGTGGAGAATATTTTGAATTAATTTGTATAGGGACGTAGAACACTTTTCATATTTTTCTTATTTTGAATCATATATGATTCATGGACGCTGGAAACACGGTACAAAAAAAGTTCTATGTATCATATGTGATTCATGGGACGTGATGGTAATGTCCTTATTTCTGAAAGGAAATATTGAACGTAGAGACGGTTTTCAATCAGTTTGTATGGGGACAGTGAAGTTGTTAAGTAGATTTTTATTTTTATAAATAAACTGTCAGTTCTGTTTCTAAATGTTAACAACAATGTTTTGCATATGATGAAGTAAATTTGATGTCAATGCCATTGTTAGTTCTTAGGTATTTGAGTCGAAAATCAATTTTTACCAATAAAAAATTTCGATTTATCTTATTTTTTTTTCGAAAAATAGCAAAAATATTTTCTAAGATAAAATGTGATTAAAAATAATATCTTTACACTTCAGAGTTTTCAGAAAGTAGTCAGCTTACAGCAAGCGTCACACTACGATCAGAGGCTCATCATAAGTGCATGTGTTAGTTGTTAGTAAGAAAATAATACAATTATAGCCTAACACACGCACAAAATACAAAACATAATAATTATTAACATTTAACATGAATTATTACAGAACATCAAAAAAAATAAAATAAAGACGTTTACGATAGTGGAGCACTGGTTCTAAACAATGATTTTAATCCCACCTTATTTAAATTTAAATCTATCGACGAACAGTTTAAGTTATATAAAATGCTCATTCGACTTAAAGCTTCATTCTTTCCATAGTTAGTTCTATGGAAGTCAATATGTATAAAGTCAAAAGTACGCAGGTGGTGAGTTCCGCCTCGGTAATTTAAATGTATACAAGATAGCAAATAAGGTGCATCAATTTCACCATTAATGAGTTGATGAAAAAAAATTAAATCATTATTAACACGCCTTTGATGGAGAGTTTGCAATTGAAGAAGTTGAATACGATGTTCATAGGGAGGCAGATCATAAGGATCTTCCCACGGAAGACCCTTTAGGGCGAAGCGAATGAAATTATGTTGAATTGATTCAATACGTTTCTTATGAATTTCGTAATAGGGGTTCCATACCTGCGAAGCATATTCAAGATGAGGACGAACATGACAATTGTATAAAGAAAGAGTAACATAGGGATCATTGAACTCCTTTGCCCAGCGTTTTATAAAACCAAGCATAGAACTTGCTTTATTAACAATCAAATTAATGTGATGTGTAAATTCTAAGTTGGAACAGAAATGAACACCTAAATCTTTAAATGTGGAGACGCGACAGAGTTTTTGCTTTGATATAAAATAATTAAATACACTATCGATTCGTTTTTTAGTAAAAGTTATCGTCTGACATTTTAAAGGGTTGAGTGAAAGGCTATTTTTTCCACACCAAAATGTAAAACTATCAATGTCAGCTTGTAAAAGGATGCGATCTCGGGTGGACTTTATTATCTTAAAAATTTTCATGTCATCAGCAAAAATAAGAACATCACTTGAGCGTAGACATGACGATACGTCGTTTATAGATAGGATGAATAGAAAAGGGCCAAGATGGCTTCCCTGGGGAACACCAGATTGAGCAACAAAAGGTTCAGAATGACAATTTCTAAATTTTACCTCATAGGATCTGTTTTCAAGGTATGATTTGATCCAAGCTAAGAAAAATGGTGGAAAACCAAGAGCTTTAAGTTTAAATAAAATAATTCCGTGGCTAAGTTGGTCAAAAGCTTTGGAGAAGTCAGTGTATATGCAGTCAACTTCATAACCTTGTTCTAAAGCGTTTGAACATATGTTTGAGAATGTGAGGAGATTAGTAACGGTTGATCTTTTTTTCACAAAACCATGTTGCTGTTCGCAAATGAGATTTTTACTAAAAAATGCTACACTTTCACAAACAACTTGTTCAAACAATTTAGGAATGCAAGAAAGCTTTGCAATGGGCCTGTAGTTTGTTATATCCGCCTTGTTACCTTTCTTGAAAATTGGTGTAAGAAATGACTTCTTCCATATACTGGGAAATTTGCCTGTTTTAAGAGAAAGTTGGAATAAGAACGTAAGGGGTTCAACTAAAGCATTACTACACTTTTTTAATACAATTGGAGGAATACCATCGGGACCGGCTGAGCAGTCATCATTCAACGAGGATAAAAGATCAAGGACCGTACTCTGTAGCACAGGGATGTGACTACAGCTAGTTTGCGAAAAGGAGTGAAGATTATGAAAATATACTTCATCAATTTCTTGAGGGCTATTAACAAATGACTCACGGAAATTTGTTGCGAAAGCGTTACAGATATCAACAGTTTTATCTAACGAAAGGTTTTTGTAAGTGAAGTTAACTGGAAAGCCATCTGATTTTTTCTTTATGTTTACAAGTTTCCAAAATTTGTTAGGATTCTCTTTCAAAGAGGTGCCCATATCAGTAACATAACTAGCGTATAAAAAATTAGAAAGAGACTTAAATTCATTAAAGAATTCAACATAAACAGAGAAGTTGATTGGAGACAGAGTTTTGAGATAAGTTTTCCATGCTTTATTTCTTTTGTTACGAAGTAAGCGCAATTCTTTCGTGTACCAAGGGTGGCTAAAGTTTGTATTCCTTGATTTCTTAAAAGGTACATTTTTTTCTAAACAATTATTAAGGATCTTATAAAAAATTGAAACTGCTTCGTCAATATTAGAAAATGCTAAAGTATCAGCAATTCCAGAAATGGTTAAATCTTCAGACAACAACTGGAAATTAGCTCTTCTGAAGTCAAAATTATATAAGCAATCAAAGGAATTACTGTGTTCAGTAAGGTGATTACTTAAGTCTTCATTTTTACATAGAGAAACTGAATGGCAAGTATTGCATTCGTAAAAAAAATTCGAACTTGAGATTGTAATCAAACATTAGATGGAAGAGAATTTGAAAAAAACTGGGTCCCCCAATTCCGACCGCCTATATGTCGTACCTAAAGCATAACTATTAGGTCAATTGAGTTCAAGCTTGGAAATTTAGGTTTGAACAAGATTCACGTTAGGCTTTTTTCATTTTGTTTTAAGACTAAAAATAATAATAGTCCCTATTTTTGTTTCTATTACTCCAGAAGCGTACCCCAATAGAACCGTTATTTTTTGTATAAGTTTTCGCAAGATCTAATGAACTTATTTCAACAATATTCTGGGCATGGTCTCATACTGATATAATAATATTTGATGACTAGCCGACCCGTGCTCGCGTTGCTTCGCAAATTGTAACCACGAACATTTTTTGGATATTAGTATTAGCATATGAAAAAATTTATCAATGGGACTGAGCATATTTTCTACAATAATATTAATTTTAGTTTATATGTATATATGGTTTCGCTTTTATATAATAGTATAGATTTGCGGTAAAAAAAAAAACAAATTTGTGTTTTTAATGTTCTCATACATCTATAGGTATGCGTGTGTAAATATCCATAGACACATTTTTTTATTCATCTGCTCATGTTCAGTGCAGTGCAACTGACTTAACCTACCCACATTTGTGTGCTCTTTTTATCGACGTCATTCTAAGTACCTTTTTCGAGTTATTTGTAAAGAAAATTTTAACTTAATTTCAGTTTTATTGTTCGAGGAAGTGATACAAAATTGGTAATTCAAGCTATTATAATAGAACTTTTTTTATTTTTAAATTGGAAGAATTATAATCTATTCACTTCCTCGAACCAGAAAAATAAAAAAGATCTAATTTTTCTTTAGATAAATCGGCATTTCATGTGCACGGCACTGTAGTTAATTAAATGTCCATATAGTAACTTAAAAAAAAGAGCCCACACTGCTCAGCGATGTGACGATAGAATTAGAGAAACAAAAAAATAATGTGTGTGTGTAGGTTAGTTGATGAACTATACAATACAGAAAAATTGAATATGTAGGTAGGTAGGTAAGAGAAAAAACGTAACTATTAAATGGAACACATATTCAGAGAGAAAGAGCATGGGAAGAAAAGAAAATTAAAAATGTTGGAATGATAATGAAATGAAACAAAGCAGCGACCTCGCGATTGTGATGGAATCTAATTTCCTGGATAAAATAAATTCAAAAAGTTTATAATTTTATAATTTGTTTTCATTTATTTCTCAGGTTGTATGTTTAACTTAGAAGTGATTTTAGGCTTAAAATTTGCACAACAATATTGACTTTATGAAGCAATGCTAATCTTTGTCGATTATTGTATAGGTTTAAAGATATGAGTGCTTGTATAAGTCAACTAATGAAAAAAATGGACAACAAATGTAAAATTAATAATATTTAAGTTTGACAAATAATTAATGAAAAAAAATTAAAGCCATAAACACTCTCACAACAATATAGAAAAAAATAAAATACATTTCAAATAAATCGGTTGACTACTTTCTGAGATCGTGCGTTACAAACTTTAAAATGGTTTCGCTTTTATATAATAGTATAGATAAGAAGTCATTGTTTTTTTTTTTGGATTTTTAAAAAGATATTTATTTTATTTTTTTGAAAATTCGATAATTCAAAAACGGGTCAACATTTCTTAATGAAATTATAATGCAAAACTTATATTTATAAGCATTGCAAAACTGCATGCCAAAAATATTTTTAAGACAAATTTAAAAATATTATACATATATACAAAAATAACTAAAACAAAAACGCTCTACAGATTTTCTAACACAAATTAATAAGTGAAGGTTTTTTTGATTAATTAAATGGCATTTAAATTTTTGAATTTTATTTTATGGGTACATTTTAAAATATAAGTACTACATGTAAACTGAGTCCTTAGACCTTGGTCACAAGTTCGTGTGATCCAGTCGTGCACCCTATTTCTCAAGATATTCGAGTTGAAAAATGTTAGTACTAAACACTTTTAATTTTGTTTTATTTTTTTGTAAGAAAACTGTCAATTCTATTTTTCTAAACATTTTAACAGATGTCAGACACTTATTTTATTTATTTTCAATTACGTTAAATACTCACGCTAAGTTAACAAATAAAACTTATAACTAAATAAACAATTATGTAATACATTTCAATTCAAAACAATACGTTAAACATTACTGAAATGGAACCACTCAGAATACCAACAATAAAGCAAAGTTGCAAATACTTTCGGTGATTAGTTAGGGATGGAAGACCTATTAGTTTTCGCCTATCAAAATAAGGAGACAAAGCTACTCCATGTGATCATAGGAGAAAACGTAAAGTAAATCTTAAGAACCGTCTTTGGACACCTTCAACTCTTTGAATTGGAGTGGAGTAATAAGGAGGTCAAATTATGCAAACCATATTCAAGGATTGGTCTGACAAATGATATATATAGAGTTTTAAGGACTTAAGGATCTTGAAATTCCCTTTCAAATCTTTTTATAAATCCTGGAGTTCTATTATGTATCTTCTTTTTTTTTTAAATGTAGTTAATATGATCAGTAAAAGTTAACTTCGAGTCCTAAATGGTGCCTAGGTTCGAGAAGTAGATCTTCTTGTAATAATTAAGGGATTAAAGAATTAACTGTACGAAATGTTATCACTTCATCTGCGTACATTAATGTAATCAAATCGTCAACAACCTGATAGGTCCTTATCAGTGTGGTTTTAGACCACGAAAGTCCACAGTCGATCAAATATTCACGTTACGGCAGATCCTGGAAAAAACCCAAGAACACCAAATCGACACCCACCATCTTTTCATCGATTTCAAGGCCGCATATGACAGTATCTACAGGGACGAGCTGTATAGAGCCATGTCTAGTTTTGGCATCCCTGCCAAACTCGTCCGTTTGTGCAGGATGACCATGGAGAATTCACGCTGCTCCATAAAGGTTGGAAACAACTTAACAGAACCTTTCGATGTCAAAAAAGGTTTTAGACAAGGTGATGCGCTGTCATGTGATTTTTTTAACATCGTACTTGAAAGAATAGTGCAAAGCTCACACGTCAACACTAGAGGCACTATCTTTCAAAAGTCTGTCCAATTACTAGCATATGCTGATGACATTGACATAATCGGAAGAACTCAGCGTGATGTCAATGGGGCTTTTGTGAGTATTGAGGCAGAGGCGGCAAAAATGGGTTTAACGGTTAATGAGGGCAAAACAAAGTATATGCTGTCATCAAGAAAGGACCTACAACACCGACGTCTTGGTCAAAACGTCACCATCGACAGACGTAACTTTGAGGTAGTCAAGGACTTCGTCTACCTAGTACCTAGGCTCCGCTGTAAACGCAGAAAACAACACCAGCGCTGAGATCAAACGAAGAATAACTCTTGCAAACCGCTGTTTCTTTGGGTTAAGAAAGCAATTGAGTGGGAAAATCCTCTCTCGAAGGACCAAAGTGTCGCTATATAAGACCCTTATCATCCTCGTCCTGCTATACGGTGCAGAAGCATGGACTATGACAAAAGCGGATGAAAGCACCTTGGGTCGTTTCGAGAGAAAGATTCTTCGTGTGATCTACGGTCCCGTATGCATCGAAGGGGAGTGGAGGAGAAGATGGAACGACGAGCTGTACGGGCTGTACAGCGACGTAGACTTCGCCAGAAGGGTAAAAGTCCAACGACTAAGATGGCTGGGTCACGTTGAGCGCATGGAAACCAATGCTCCAGCCCGGAAAGTCTTCGAATCCACACCCACAGGACAGCGCAGTAGAGGAAGACCGCGAATCAGGTGGCGCGCACAAGTGGAAGGTGACCTCACCCAACTCGGAGCGCGAAACTGGAGACATCTAGCTAGGGACCGAGCTAGATGGAGAAGTTTGTTGGGTGAGGCCCTAGTTCACACAGGACTGTAGCGCCACCTTAAGTAAGTAAGTAAGTAAGGTAAGGTGATATCCAAGCAATTAATCTTTCATGTAGGCCGATTTGCTCTAATTTACTTTAAAGTATACTTTAGGCTTTGCTAAAATCTGTAAATACAGAATCAGTATTTACTTGTAACAGTAGATTTTCTTTTCACAAATCCATGTTGATTATCCCAGAAAAAAGGAGCCGATTGTATTCTGCTACTAGTGCTCCTATTTACCATTTATTAATAGTATATTTAAAATATGTTATTGATAAGAAATAAATAAATAAATAAATATCCCAGAAAATAGAGGAAATAGATAAATTAAAGAAAAGAGCATCACAAACAAGAGATTCAAACAGTTTGGGATAACAATACGAAAATTTGGTAAACATTTATTTTCGACTCAAAAAGCTTTTCAAAAATTAAAAATATTGGCTTCATACTTATTTTATCTCACAGAAAATATTGTTTTCGATATTTAACAATTTTTTTATAAGACACAGTCCGTTTTTTCATAAAAAAATAAAATCTACAAAAAATAGTACGCAAATTTGGTGAAAAATGATGTTTGGTTCTCGATATCTCTCAAATTAATTTTATTCATCCAATTCGTGTTTTTTTTTATATAAGAAATAAAAACTTTTATTAAATGCTACTAAAATTGGTAAAAATTGGTTTTTCGACTAAAATTTAACAAAACTAGATTTTGAAATCAAACTATTTCATTATATGCAAAATATTGTGGATAGTTGTAAAATTTTTAAGAATAATTCAACTGACAACTTTTTTAACAAAACACGAAAACCTATAAACTTTTTAGCAAGACAAATCGACAGTCGGGATGGGAAGTTATCAGTGTGGGTCGCATCCCAGCCTCTTTTTTATAATGTGATTAGCTGTATGCGTCACAATGCATAAGTATAAAATTTGATTTTAATTTCAACCAATTTTTTCACCTTTTTATTAAATTACTATAGTAAAAACTGAACTTTTGAATATCCTTTACTTATAATCTTGATGTTATTAACTGTAAACCTAATTTTATTTTTAAATCCCTGTCTCTGTCTTGAGACATGGCAAAAGGAATCCTGAACGCACGGACGCGACGCACGTTCATACATACAAATTTACGTACACACGCACACAGTATTTGAACATTGTTTTGTGTTTCAAATTTCATAAAACAATAATATTGTTAGTTTGAAATGTTGGAAGATAGTTTTTCGTAGAACAAAATATTTATAAGTCTTCATTGGCAATACTTGATTTAATAAGTGTTAATAAATAGGGTGATTCTGTCCAAAATAGTAAAATTGAAAATATGTTTAACTTTTAAATTAAAATATTTTTTTTTTAAAATATTATTTAGACTAACAACTTAAAAAAAAAAAGTATTTAACGTATTACGAAATTTAATAAAAGCGTGAAGCAAAATTGTGCGGACTAAGATATTGTCCACATTTATAATAATTTAGATTGTACTTCATTTGAGAATGTTTTTTTATTTAGAAAAAAAACAAAGTAATTATTTACATTGGTCGTCTGTTTTTTGTTTGCATCATACGCTCCAACGCAGATCGCTTTGATATCCATATTTCAAACTTAGAAGAATCAAAAATCACCCTGTATCAAGAAAATATGATATAAATGAGGAAGCACTAGGTACCTGTAGAAAAACATAGAAACTGAAAATATTTAAAGTTGTATCATATTTCAAACAAACGTGACTCATTTGCTTCTCAATAGAAAATTGGATTTACCTTGACTTTGCGGGAAGTCTCTTTCTACTCGTCTAACACCTATGGTATGAGAATATGAGATTTATACATTTTTTATTTTAAATTAGAACACGTTCAGAGAATCAAATTAGAAACGAGAAAACAAGTTCTACTTTTATTTGTATAGGTCTTTCAATGTCTAAACCACCATATTATGACTTCAATAAAACCTGCTTGCCAAAAATATGATGATTATAATGAGGACACAAAAAACAAGATATCTACTTTTGAGGATCTTTTAGAATATTTACTTTTCTTAAAAGAAGTTATTTATCAAATAAATTAGAAAAAATTAATAGAATTAGCTATATGATCATTCTTTAATAATATTATTGAACAAGTGTCATACAGACTCCAGACAAACAAGCCTTAAACAGTAATTCATTGACACAAATAAATATAAGTTGACATTTATAAATGTCAAAAGTGTCAAAGGAGTTGCTACATAAATACTTAGACTCCAAATGTCACTGAGGTTAGTTTTAAATACTATAATTATTATTAAAGATATCTTTATTGAAATTTCTTGAATTATTAATTAAAATGTAAGTATAGAAATATTAAAAAGCTTAATATTTTCACCTAAAAATACATATATTAATTCATACTAATCATAGCTCTCAATTTAGCAGGTATATCTAATTATATTAATAAAATTTTGACATTTATGACGTTTCATCTTTTTTCGTCCTCCATCAAAAAACATTGATACAAACTACTTTAAAAGAGAACTCACTTTTTTTAGAAAGCTAAACTCGATTTATTATGACCACAAACACAAATTTAAATTTTAAGCCAATAACCGGTATATTAAAGAATGGATAAATATACAATTTTAAATCATAAAATATATACACATTTGGCATGTATTTAAAATAAAATCCCCACTCGTTAGATTTATTTAATTCTGATTAATAATATCATGTCGATGACAATTCCCAAAATATTGAGGAAGTTATCTAGTTTACTTTCTTTTTGTTGCTTTAAGTCTACCCGACATTTTTGTGTGTGTTACTAAATAAAATAAGGAATATAAATCATTTTACCATGTTTTCGTAGATCAATTAATCATGTCAATGCATCGTAGTAACAATCCGAATCAATTGATTATATCCTGTTGAACTTTTTTGTTTAGACACGAGAATTGTGTAAATTTTGTGATTAAAGTCTTAAAATTTTTTTGAATATAATAGAAAATCAGAGGAACCAGTCTCTATAAATCCCATCCGAGAGGCTCAATTTTCAACAACTATTTGCATTAATTTGGACCGTATATCAACAATAACGCATTGAATTTTCCCTTACAAGGCGTCAATAGTCTCGGGCTTATCTGCGTAGACAAGTGACTTCATATAATTTCATAAAAAACAAGTCTAGCGGTTTTAAAACTCACGATCTTAGAGGCCACGCCACAGGCCTACGACGCGAAATAATGTGCTCAGCAAAAGTTCCCTTCAATATATTGATTGATTTGTTGGCTGTATGGCATGTAGCGCCAAAGGTCGTCCACAACAACTTTGTTCCGAAAAAAGTATATTTATTTTAAAATGGCAGACCAAACTGAACATAAATAAAGTGACAGCTGTCAAAAAGACCAACTCCGAAAAAAAATATTGTCAGATAGAAAACCATACGTCTAATAAAAACACACTCGTTATAAACAACGTTTTGACAAACTGAGAATACATATTGTTTGGACTCACACGATTCAAAAACGAAGAAAAGAAACAAAAAATATAAAACTCATTTGACTTCTGGGTGATGAATTCTTTAAGTACGTATTTAATTGTTTTTGCTTTTAGTGATATTGGCGTTTCGGATTGTGAAATTTAGGAGGTAATTAGGTCTTGCCAAAAGAAAAGGCACAAGAGAATTAACTTCGATTTGGTACTTGTTAAGGTACGTTTACTGCGTACACGGTCTATTGTTTTGCATCAAATTTCAAGAACATTAGACTTTTATTCAGTATTCATTTACTAAAAATTTACAATTTTGATCCTTTAGAATGAATTAGTGTCGAAAATTCCATTCACATACTTTCAAAAAACTAATGATCAATCATCAAGCCTAGTACGCTGCTGAAGCCAAACGAAATTTTTCGGTGGTCTCCAAGTGCAGAGCGAAATGAAAACGAAAACCACAGCGGAAAAATATTTGTGGAGAGTTCTGTCTGGAAGTTGAATTTCACTGCTTGTCTTCTTCACTTGTTGCACATCACCAATAACATCCTGAGTTTCCGATTCAGAAATGCAATGTTGGAACACATTAGACAAATCCATTTTATTTTAAATTTTAAATCAAATATAAAACAAAGTCAAAACACCGAAAGTCACGAGTAAACAATTTTTTTTTTCAATTAAAAAAATTAAACGTCAAAATTTCGCAAGCAATTAATGTGGTGGGCAATTAAATTGAGAACGAAAAGAGTGGAGAATTGTACTAAGAAATCTAGTACAGCTCTCCACTAAAATGTCACATTTCGTCGTTCAGCAGCGTACTGAAAAACGAAAAGCACAGCGAAATTTTTCGTTTATGATTTCGTCATGTCATTTTTGTATGGGAAATTTTGTTTCGCATCAGCAGCGTACTAGGCTTCAAGCAAAATCAAAATTTATTTGATTTTCTTCAATCAAAATGAACTAGATGTGTGTTAAACATACAATTTATTCTATTGTTACAAAAACACCTTTATGATTGAACCAATATTTTTACCGTCCACTGGTCGCTTACGCACAATCTTTCGACCTGTGTTTCCATGAATGTTTTAATCCCAGAAAAAAAAACTAAACTTCCGAACACAACTCTGCAAATAAAAACATTTAAGGCAGCATATATGTATGTATGTATACTTAGTGACAATGCCAGTGATACCAAACATTAAAATAAAATTAAAATTGAGTTATTTTGGTGATAGTATATAACTCTATTGGCACTAACTATATGTAACCAACAAATTCGGCCAATATAGTAACAACTCATTTTTGAATCATTAATATTATGAGTTAAAAGCCAATTCTAAATTAAAGCTTGCTCTTATAATTTTCTTTTTTAACAATATCTAATCACATGACCCCGACTGTCATTTTGATACACTATATTTTCTATAAGTTCTATATCATAGAATGCGTTAGAGATATTTAACGACAAAAATGGGGTCGGCATGGTGTTTATAAGACGTGAACCCCGTTATTGTGTTACAAACATTATCTTTTAAACCTGACTAAAACATCATGCATTTTCTTTTTCGTTTAATTTCCTTTAATTTATATGCAGCCATATGTGTTTCATATTTCCTTCAAGACTATCTTTTTTTCAAAAAGCGAGTTTAAGTAGGTAGTTAGAGCAACTATTTTTAGCTTGGGGCGATTGATCATGATCATGAGCAAACAAAAATAATATTAAATTTCAAGGTAAATTGCAATTCACACAACCACAGAAAATGAAACACTATTCATAAACTACGGGTGCCTTGGCTTTTTATAATGTTAAGGTCTCAAGAGTAGTTGGTCAAGGTATTTAGGACCAAGTTTTAAGTGTGTGTTATTTATGTTTTTGTTTATGTGAAGTAATTAAGGTCGGTAGAAAACTTTCATGTACCTATAATTCGTAGAGGATGTTTTTTTCTTTTTAGTCCGTGGGTTGAGTTTATGGAGAATTAGTCTTGGTAAACTCTTAATAGCTTAGACAGGTTGTAATTTTGTATTATTTATGAAGGTGAAGAAATAGTCTTGTTCTAGGCATAAGACTGTGGCATAATTTTTTTTTTTTTTGCGATGAAGATATGCCTTCAGTTGTCATAGATTTTATTTTTTGAATTTAAATTTAGAATTGATGGGAAATATTTTTATTTTTTTGTAGGCTAACAATAATAACAAAAGTTGTCTGTTCTATGATAAAAATTGTAACAAATATATTGGGCTTTTTAATAGGGACTTGACAACTTTGATTTTAGTTTGTGAACGACGCACGCATCTTCCTTTCACTAATCATCAAATTTCCCTTGTTAATTCAGGGCCGGATTTAGAGTTCCAGAGGCCTCGAGGCAATAAAGGAGCGGAGATCGCCCAAATTATTTTCAAAATAAAGTAAACCATTTTTTTCACTCGAGTTTTTCAATAAATAATTTATTGTGAAACCAAGTAGATTCCTTTAGTATTGAAAAAACACATAGAAATATAAACGGAAAAAAGAATTATCTGAAATTAAATTTTAGGCTTTCGAGCTTTTTTCGCCGAAAAATCGTTGATGATTTCGTTGAAATCCAGTTCTCGGAGTAAATCGCTTTCAATGCTCAGGAGAGAGAGCTTCGATAGACGGTTTTGTCCCATCGTGGTTCGAAGCTTATTTTTTATAATTTTCATTTTTGAGCGCTCTCCAGTGCAATTTGTTACCATCAAAACCAAATACATTCTCAATGCGATTTCTAGCTTTGGGAATGTAGCTCTGAAATTTTGATTTTCGAGAATTTGGTAGTAAAATAGTTCCGGCGATTGATCTTTTCCATAGTCCTTTTCCTTTTCGTATGAGTCAATCAAAGACACAAATTGAACCAACTCATTACCAAGGCTAGGCTCTAAATCATCCGGACACACTTTCACCAATGCCTCTGCTGCAGCGTGCAAATTTTCAGCATCCATCTTCTCGATGTGATTCAGGAATCCAAATCTCGAACGTACAGCTTCATAGGCATGCAATCTTTCAGTAAGAGAAACGGATAGCTGGTCAATCACCGGGATGAAGGCGGATACTTTGTATTTTTCCTTGGGTGACAGATTTGCGTCTTGGCTTTCCCGTAATCGAGCGGATTCAACCTCACATTTCTCGTTCTGGTGCGTGATTGTTATATTTTTTTGGCTGCTTCCTCTTATTTATCAAAATCATTTCGTTTGGATTCCACGAATGATTTCAATGATTCTAGTGCACGCATTGCCGATTCAAGAATCATTTTCGGGTCTTGCAACATCTTGTTTGTAGCGTTGAATCGCTCCAAGATATCGGTCCAAAATTTTGCAAACAAAGCGGTTTCGAGACCACTCATCTTCTGTAGAAGATGTACATATCAAAGGAAAAGATATTTACTAGTTGGAATTTGAAACAAAAATTTTCCGAAGTCTCTATTGTGGAGGCCCCCCGTTTGTAGAGGCCCCGGGGCTTCCACCCCGGTTGCCCTCCCCTCCATCCGGCCCTGTGTTAATTTATTCAGTAAGCTTAACATTTAAGAGCGTTCAACATAATTTTGAATGGAGCATTGCTAAGACCTATTATGTCGTATTTTGCGAAAGGGTTCACAGCCATACAAGATCAAGACTGCTTAGGTATTGAACCCGATGGACCATTCGAAGCGACGCGACGACACGCAAGGGAGATTATGTGTGAAGCACTACATCATTGAAATGACCACCACGAGTATTGTTGCAAGCATCGATTCTTTTGAGGTAATTTTTTACCACTTTTTACCACACTGTATTTCGCTTAGCCCCAGAAAAAAAAGTCCAGCTGTGTCAAATCGCACGATCTTGGTGGCCAATTGATCCCCATGATAAGAAATTACGCGTACGCTCCCAAGAAATGTCTCTTGCAATAAAGCCATATTAGCTCGAGTATAGTGTGGCATGTGGCACTATGTCTTGCTGAAACCACATTCTCCAAGTCGTATTTTTCAATAGCAGAACAGAACTTTAGTTTGACAGATGTCGAATTCCAGCCCTATACTTTTGCTATACTGCAAAATTGATAACCCGTAAGAATTTCATTAACTGATTATTAATCCTATACAAATAAAATTAAAAACAAAAAAGGTATGAGTTATGCTCTGGGATACATTTGGAAACAATGACGTAAGGGAGGGTTTAATTTGTTCACTTATCAAGCTTTATTGCTAGGCTAACCTCACATGTGTTTAAGTATGTACTTATTTTTATCCTCCACTTTTGTTTATTATTTTGAAACTATACCTAGTCTTTTAAGGAGAAAGACTTAATGGCTGAAATTTTAAGAATGTCTTGTTTTTTTAATACTACAATCACACCTGTTTCCTGAAACTGTTGCTTATATTTAAACCGACACATACTACATACGTTTCCTTAATATTTATCAACTATCGAAAAATACTTTTGAAGAAAGTTGCGTTCGTAAAATTTATAAAATTGATACCTATCTTAGCAGTTTGACAGAGATCTACATTTTACAATATCTGATCAAAATCCAAACTCAAGCCTGTCACAAGTCATTGCTGTGTATCCGGTACCTTTAATTTGGTCAACTAATTTTTAATACTACACACACTGTTAACAAAATATATAGCTTTGCATTTCCTTTTAAATTGTAAATCTATACATTTTATTAAAGGAGTGTTAACAAAATACTTTGTAGTGACATTTGCTTACATTAAATATCTACACATTTTTCACCCTAATCACATGTCCAATGAAAATTATTTTTTTTTGTTTGTGGATTTTATTAAAGTTAAACAAGTTTACTATCGCAAATCTATTTCCATATACATTTTTCAAGATTAACTTCACATTCAAATTTAAGCACTGTCATAGTGTCACGCATATTTACTTTAAACAGGATTTAAAATAACTTATCGCATAAGTGAATAAAATGTAATGTCAAAATTATTATTTATTTCTTTTGAATTCAAGGAAATTAAACATTACTCGTACATTGTAGCAATTTTGTGCAACTATCACATAAAATTGTGTCTAAAAAGAGTTTAAATGATTTTTAAAACATTCAATTTCATTTTTATTCAACATTTACTGTGCCTGATTGACAACTTTTCAAAAAGTCCATATATTTCATTGTTTCGGCACTTTCAAAACCTGAAATCAGTTAGTTGCATGTTAAATAAGTTTGAATTAAAAAATAATGCTTTTGTATGTTTTTTGATCATTTGTCTAACGTCAAAAAGCGGCAAGTAGCAAGCAGCAGCTGCATTAAATTAAAAAGAAAAAACTCACACGCCAATCGCAAAACAAGAAAAAATAGTCCCTGATTAAATGTACCTAACTCTTAACACTATTTGTTTGCGTCCTAGACATTGAATTTATGGACACACATAACAATCACGTTACGACCAACGAAACGACGACAGCGCCGCCACACCGCTGGGATATGTTCGTCTATAACAACATATTTATCTGCAGTCATGTCAAACATCACTTGCAAATAGAAAAGTCACGAATCAAGATCACGGCTAAACGCACACGTTCAACCAACGAACGCTAGCACAGAGCGCAGCGTCAGCGATACAGCTGAGCGCCATCTACAACTTTTTCATATTTGCTCAGTCATTGACTTTTCCGCGCGACAAAAGTTACAAGTTTTCCCTCACGTAGTGTTTTTGTAGTGTACTTCTACGTAAACAGTTATATACGAGAAGGTATGTTTAATTTTGTTTGTTTAGTTCGTTAAGTGTTTTTATTTTCCTTCCTGAAATGCAGTTTCGTGGAATGGATTGGCCATGTCCGATAGCCGAACACCAAACTGCATAAACCGACCTACACACCACTTTTTGTGTAGGTATAAACAAACCACCAAAGCTTAAGTTTTTGCCATTCACGTCATCGTCATCGATATATAAAAAAAAGTGAGAGACCATGAGTATACGTCTACGAATCGCACGCTTCGTAATCTTGTTTAGGAAATCGTGCCAGAGTTTCACTGGTGCTATGCACTTTTGGGCGGCATAATTATAATAAATGTTTCCATACCTAGACACTTTTCCGGACATTATAAGTACTTTACTGTTATATATTTTTGAATACCGTTGATCGAACGACCGATACCAGCGACGCCACCGGTGGCGGACGCAACGCAAGAAAAATAAAATTATTATAAAAGTAAAATTAATATACATATGGATGCAAAAGTATTTCGGTTACTGTGTCATGTTTGTGTAATTGATTTTCTGCTTTTGCTGATGGCTTATGATGGTGGATGGCACACTGAGCTACTTTGCATATAATTTATTAATTTTGCTAATTGGAAATTATTAAACTAACTAAGAATTTGTATATATGTAAGTATGTATTTTATATTTTGGTTTCAATTTCATTGATTGGTTATGGTTTATCGATCGTTTCTAGAATAATAAATTTAATGTAGCGGTACAGAAAGTGGCAATACTTTCCATTATACGCATGAACATTCACGAAACGTAGATTTTATTTTCTATTAAATTACAATACGATTCTAGATAAGATGTCCAAATGTCAGTTGAAACAAGTGGTCATATAGTTAATGTTAACAACATAATTGACAGGTTCTTGGTGTGGCTGATGTTAAGCTCCACTTTAAGTGTCTGCCAAGTGTCAAATACAGTTATTGAGAAAGATAATAAAAGCTATAGGCTTTCTTTTCTTATAAAAGTGATAAGAAAACTTTCCATAAATATGTTTTTTGAAAAAAAAAGGAAAACTGAGTTTATTTTTAAGACTAAGTTTAAATTAGGCCCCTCTCTCACATGTCATTTCGGTATCTGTAATCGATATTTATACTACTTTATCGATAATGAATACCGATCTCATGTCAATCTCTCCTAACTTGTCAGTAAATTTATGGCACAAAATTTTTCAAAACTGTTTTTATCTTCTGTAAAGAATTACGTCATCAACGAAAGGAAAAATAATATGAAGTCAATATCTTTCTTTGTTCACATAATACTTGAGTCGAAAACCATTTCTGATGATCAGTTTTCGGTTGTTTCTTGTTTTGGTAAAAAAAAAGTTGTGAATTGGATTTTCTAAAAATTATCTTTAAGTTAGATAAAATAAAATAAGTTTGATTTCAATACTTGCTTTTGTTCCGGAAATTTTTTGTCGAAAATCAATTTTTAACAATTTTAGTAGAATTTTTTTTAAGTTTTTATTTCCTGTAAAAAAATACAGATTTAATTTTTTCTAAGAAAATTATTAAACAAAACTGACAGTTTGATTTTTCGAAAAAAATGTATTAAATGTTAAAAACAATTTTTTTGCCTTCGATTTTTATTTAAAATTTATGATACTGGTTTCAAACTAATTTCATCTTACAAAAAATATAGTTTTCAATATTTAGTTAAATTTTGGGAAAAATCGAATTAACATTTTTTTTACAGAAATTAAAAGCACATAAAAACATTACTAAAACTTGGTAAAAATTAATTTTCGACTCAAATATCTCTCCAAAACTCAAAGATATTGACTTAAAATTTATTTTATCTTATGGAAACTATTGTTTTTAACATTCAGAAAAATGTCTGGAAAAATCTTACAAAAAATAGTAGACAATTTTTTTTACAAAAGATAAAAACCTAAAGAAATTGATGTTCGATTCTTGATATCTCTTGAATAAATGAAGGTATTGACTGCAAAATGACTTTATTCTATAACAAATTTTCTTAGAAAAATCCAATCTGTTTACCTATAAAAAAAAAAAAAAACTTTCAAGAAATGCTACTAAAATTGGTAAAAATTGGTTTTCGAATAATTAATAATTAGCAAAAACAGATTTTAAAATCAAAATTTTTAATGAAACACGAAAACCAACAAACCTTTTTAACAAGACTAATCGACAGACGGGATGGGAAGTTATCAGTGTGGAAAGTTATCGCATCCCACATTGTAATTAGATAACGAAAAGTTTAATACTTATTTAGTTTGTAAGATTATTGTGTTAACAAAACGAGGTTCTTCTTCAATGTTCACATTAGCTTCTTTGGAAGTCGTCATTTGACTGCCAAAAACATTTTATTTGATCAATATTAACCCCTAAATAATTGGTGGTTTGGATTAACATGCCTTAAGTGGTCTCTTACTGAAATATTATTTTATAGAATTAAAGCATATTTAAAATTGATTTTATTTTTCTGTGAAATTTCATTGTTTAAGGATTTTTTATATTATTTGTTTCAAATAGAAAAAATAGAACTTGAGATGTTCATAAATTTCAATTGATACCCTTAAAAATTGTACAACTGAATTTTTTTTTAATAATTATAAAAAATTTCAGATTAAGCTCTTTTCAGTTAATATATTTCACACTTTTAATCAATTAAGTAGTATTTTTGGCAAAGAGCCAAACAGTTAAATTGTGTGAAAATACATTCTTGACAATAATTTGTTTTTTTGAGTTTATGGTTTTTTAAAAATTGAAAATTAATGAACTGAGGCTAAGCAACCTACTGTTAGGTTGATAATCGATGCAACAAAATGTTTCTATAGAATTATATTGTAAATACATGAATTCTAAATTAAAGGAGATTCAGAGATAATAGCAGTAGTATTTGAGTATTAATAATCTTATTTACAGATTAATAAAATTTAAAGTTTATAACATTTACTCTATTTTATAATGTTCCAATGCTTTTACAGAGTCATACTTTTTTTCATAAATATAATTATATATACGCATGTATTTATACACAGTACAAATACTTTCATTCTTCCTTCTAAGCAATTATTAACAAAGAAAAAAAGGTCTATATAAATGATTTGTATTCTGATTCCACTCTGGCGTATACGTAACCTTATAAATATAATTTCCTTATATTCTCACCTCATATTTCCTCAAGATTTCTTAAAAACTAATTGGATTTTGTTTTTCCTTCTTTTATTTTTTTAGAACTACAAAGAAAAAGATCTCGGCAAAGTGGTTCTCTACACAACAAGCATGGGAATCATACGAGAAACCTATGCAAAATGTTCCAATATGAAACAAATCTTACGAACACTTCTGGTTAAATTCGAAGAACGTGATGTCTTCATGAGTACAGAATATCAACAGGAAATTAAAGAACGAATGCAATCACATGAAATTAAAGTACCTCAGCTTTTTGTCGAGGGTCAGCATATTGGGGTAAGTTTGAATTATTGAAGTTTCATCAGTTAAACCAAACAAAACACAACTTCTACATAACATAGACTGGTTCCGTTCGTTTGCTTGTTTGCAAATGTAATCTCTATTCTGAGACGAGTTTGACATTTGGCAACATCAACAAAAAAAAAAAAAAACACTAAATGTCAAATTAAAGTGAAAAACCAAAACAAACCAAAACGGCTAATTGCCAGATGAAAAATAAAACGATGATTCACAAGAAAAACAAAAACAATAAAGAAAAATAAAAATAAAAAGAAAAACTTTATTGCAAAGAATAAGCCCTCGAGAATATAAGAGAGCGAGAGATGAGCCAATAACTTGTATAGCGGTATCTTGGAATATTTAGGTGTGCATCTTTCTATAGACGTTATAGAAACGTGTTGACAGAGTCAGCTCAGCAATAAAATGGGACACATAACCAGTTGCAACAGCAATACCAACAACAAGAATAACAGCAATGGCTGCCATTCTGCCAATAATAGCAGCAACGGGTCTCGTTTCAATTCGAGTGTCTTCTAAGACAAGATAACCACTTCTTCTGACTTACGTATAAGTGGTACAGTGTGGATACATTTTCTTAGAACGGTACACAGTGAATTAACTGCACTTTTTTATTTACCTACGTTTCATCCAAGCCTTGCCAACTATTTGGAATGGCTAATTGAAAAGGAACCGACATTATAGTGTCATGTGGATTGCTTATGCTTGTACTGTCAGTGAGACTACAAGAACTTGCAACTTTTGATGACAGCTTCAGCATGACAATAATTATATAGTTTTAAGTTCACTTTCGTTGTTGTTGTTGTTATTGTTTTGTTTCATTCAAAAATAATAATAATATTGTTAACTGATGACAATAGATAACAAGTATAATGAATATTTTTTTTTTTTTTTTTAGTTTTAAACAAATGAAAAAGAAAGTTTTGTTGTTTCTTTTGCTTTGTTTTGGTTGTTGCATTCCGTTTTCATGCTTTTAATTTTATTTTTAATTCAACAAATGATGTGAATTTATATTCATGGAAATTTATTTACAATGAAAGAAAAAATAAATTAAATAAATTGCTATTTATAATAATATGTACATAGAATTGAAACATGATACATGTTTGCATGTTCCCCATCATGCCCATGCATCATACAGATTTTCTTTTTATTTTTACATCTTCTTTGAAAGCTTGCATGTTGTTTGAACATTCATATGAACATAAATTGAAAGCTACCACAGCAACGAGCAATACGTCATTTTGAGATTTTAATTGAACTAGATACTTAGTTGCGGTGACAGATTAAATTTATCATAAAAATTAATTACGAAAATGTTAGACATCAGATAACTGAGCTTGCATAACTTGCCTTTGGCTTAAACGATATTTGTTTTTTTTTTTTCTTTAAAGTTCATTAGCCTCTTGATGCGTGACGGAAAATTATTAAATAACAAAAATTATTTCCTATACTAAAATGTTGCATACTAAATTTGATCTAATTTGACACTCTCTTGCCTGCATTGAAAATTCTCAAGAAACGCTTTATCTTTGCCGTTTGTTACTCGGAAAAGTTAAGATTGCGCTAAAATCAAAAATGGTCTATGCTTTAGGTAACAGCGAAGGACTTACATAACTCACATATAATGGGAAGAGTGCATGTCGCTAGTAGCGAACAGAATGGCTACAGCAAAAGCTGTCATTAAAATGGCTCATTATGTAAAGCTTAAGCTGGGTATACATACATGATTGGAAGATCTTTCAATATCGGCAGATATTTCGCAAACAGATCTAACTAATTTTCTATTAATCATGTAAACACTCGACTTCATCTGTCAAAAGTAACACACAAACAATATTGGCAGCCAATCGTCGACCAATTTTTCATCAAAACTTTTGGCCGACTTCTTGAAATCGTTAGAACTCGCGTCTAAACAACCAAGATCAAGAAACATCAACAAAAGTTTACAGGATTTTAAAAGAATTTAAAAACTTCGAAAATAGAAAAAAATAAGAAGTCAAAGTCTAGCAAAACAACAAAAAATAAGTGGAATCTTTTCTGTGTCAACTCATCTTTATCTTCACTGGTCTCCAACAAATATTTTGGCAAAATAGTCGTTATTGATTGCTTCATTATTGTTTTATATTTTTATTTTTTATTTCACAACTGCTGTTGTTTTCACTTCTAAAATAAATGTTCATACATATTAGCTGTCATCTGTAAAGAAAATTTTCAATAAATTTGTTGTTTTCTAAAGTCTTAAAACCCTATGTAAGCAGTCAAATTTTGATTGGAAGGAAAGAAATTGTTGGCAATTGTCAGCCCATTTCTACCAAAAATCTAATATTTGGATACAATCAACCAACCATAATTAATAATAATTTTCACTTTATTAAAAATTGCAAGTTGTCTTCAACTGGATGTTATTGGAAGAGTTTTGACAGTTCGGCCAATATTGAAAGATCCTCCAATCGTGTATGCTTAGCTTAAGAAATGTCATCTTCAATGTTGTAGCAATAGATGACAGTTCAGCCATTTGCAAAGTAACACGATTTTTAAAGTTGTGCATAAGTTACATTTTATTCAATTTTAGCAATTCCATTTTTGATATTCGAAAAAGAATATTTTTTAAAAGGAGTAAATAAACACCACAACTAAGGTTGCAGCGCAATATCATTTTCATTAGATTTTCCATGACCAATTCGATCTTTTGTATGTCCTCGAAAACTTTACGACTTTCAACTTTAAAGTCTTGCAATAATTTTGAAGTAATATCTTTCATGTGGTCCCAAAGAAAAAGGTTTAAAGTTCTTCTACCATACAATCTTGGGGGCCAATTGTGATCACCACAGAATTATGGTAGTAAATTTCAAACGTTTTAATTTAAATTTCTGAGAATTTTCTTACCTAGCAATCAAAGTTGCTTTGCATTTCTTTTTATCCTTTTTGAAATGTGTGATAGAGAATTTTTGAGAAATCGAATCACACACATTCAATTCTGAGATTTCTGACAGCAAAAGTGGGAAATTTGTATGATTGAGTTTGTTTATATTTCTGAGAAAACGAGAATCTCTGAGATCTTAGAAATATAAACTGGCCAAAAGCGCTGTTGAAGAGTGTATGAGTTTCCTTTTAGCAATGGCGTTGTTTTTACTTGTCAAATGTCAAAATATATCAGCCTCAAATGTGACAGCTTTCCAAATAGCAAGCCTTTAATGAATCGTGTAAAAAATAATCCTCTTTTCTAAAGATGATTTTCTTTGATTTTAAGGGAACAATTTTAACTCTTCAAGAGCCTTTTCAAAGAAGAAACATGGCTGTTTTTGATCGTATGTCTTTTAAGATCAAAAGGCAGTTGAATTTCTTGCATAAAAGGTACAATATGTTGGCCAAAATGTAAAGCAAAATTAAATTCATTAGTTTTTAAAAATTAACCGTTTGGCAAAAAAAAATATCAAATTAAACAGTTATTTTTCAATAATTTTGCGGCTGTAAGTCCTCCACAAATTCACTGCTCTCATTTTCAAAGTCTTGGATTAATTGTAGAGCAATGTTCACCACATTGTATAAAATTTCATCAATTTTAGTGTGTGTCGTTTTCTCTCAGTAATGGCGTTTTTTGTACTTGTCAAATGTCAAAATATATCAGCCTCAAATGTGACAGCTTCCCAAATAGCGAGCTTTGAATGAATCATGGAATCGCAATGTTCTTTTTATTGGAGATGATTTTTCGGTTAGATTTAGGGAGAGATTTGAACGACTCGTGCAGAAATGATGCCCTTTTTTGAAGATGATTTTTCAGTCAGACTTAGGGAAGTTTTTAACTCAAGAGTCGTTAATATTTTCTGATCGAAAAGGTCAGTTGAATTGCTTGCGTAAAGGGTTCAAAACGTTGTCCGAAATTCATAGCGAATGGGTGAATAATTACATATTATCACTGGATAACTTTTAAAAAATAAAAAACCAGTTGGTCACTAACCATCAATTGAAAAAAAAATAATTTCATTAATTAAATCGATTACCTTTTCGGAATTAGTCGTTTGACAAAAAAAAAGACGTCTAATCATATTAAACAGTATTTTTTTTAATGATTAAAATGCCCAATAATGGAATCTTAATATAAGAAATCTTTCTTCATTATCACTTACTTTTGAATGATTGGGTAAAACTCCATTTAAAAATGCCAAACGCAACGTAGTATTACCACAGAAAAAAAACATAATCCAAAGAAAGTGAAATTTTAAGGAAATTTCAAGCACGACATATTCGCGCCCATTATCATCACTTTCAAACTTTTAACTTATAAAACACCACATACCATACCAAAGGCAAATGCCCAAATCTGGATAATATATTTTCTGTCACGTATCTTTTATGTCGATGCGAGTGGCTTGCTATATTTTATTTTTAGTTGGCGATAGAGATGTTTTTTAGTTTTTTTTTTCTTCATTTTAAGAAGCTGTTTCAATGGCCAATGGGTTTTATTAATTTCCATCACATACCTGAACAGAGTATTTATTTATGACCATATGGATAAATTATATTCAACTCACGTGAATGTAGTTATGTTTAAAATGTTTGTCTGATGTATCAAGTTTATGAAGGGTTAAATGCACGAATCCACATCCAGGTGTCACTGTTTGTTAAGCCCTCATTTTGAATTATCGAGTCCGTTCAGCAGGAATTCTTATAGGATTTACGATTGTTTTGTGGCCAGTGGAACTGTCAAATGTTCATTAATTTTTTTTTTTAAGATAATGGGAAAGACTTATGCATTAGTTAATTTCAGAACGCTCCCGTATTTGTAACAGAACTATGTATTATACGTCATTTTGATTGTCATTATGTTCGCAGTCAAATTATGTTAACAGGAAACTGTTGTGAGTGTCCAACCATCATCGTAAGATTGTATGGAATAGAAGATAGGCTTGTCACCACCATCGTTAACGTGATTCTTGTTTAGCACTTTTATAGACAAAACTAGATTGTGAGACAAATACAAATTTTAGGTACAATTTTACTAGGCATTTTGTTTTTATTTCTGATATTTTCCAATGGAAAACAAATTATGTTCTTTTTGTCCAAAATCCAAATCTTAAAATGTCATAAAGCCTAAAATTGGTCACAAAGCCCAAAAAGTTTTTTTTTTTTTTAAATCACCAGGAAACCCAATATCGTAACGCCCTAATTTAGAAACGTCATAACAATCAAAAGATTTTCGGTGGTTATGCTTTGAGACGCCATAATGCTTGGTGCTAGTAATGTGAGTCAGGAAACCGTTTCGTTTTATTTTACTTTGAAAATTGGCATTCTGAAAGTGAAATAAAGCCAAACAGTATTTGTTACCCCTTGAACACAATGGGAATTCGCTAGTCACGGCAAAAATCACTGTAGCACAAGCTGTCACTAAAATCGCTCACTATGTAGCAAAGGTCGCCCACAATGGTGTAGCGCAGGAAGAACGTCAGAGTAAGATTAAGACAAATCTGTTAGGCCCAGTTTTTTAGTGCTGATTTAACTTCTAGTTAAACCAGAGCTAGTATATCCTAAATTTGGAGTTAACTCATGAACAAGTTTTTCAGTGGGGGTTTAATTTGAACCTCATTAGTGCTTTTATAAATAGTTTTCACTGAAAAGTTATCGATTTAATTGTCAAAATATTATCGAAATCGATAGATTTTGACATTTTGAAATAAAAATAACTTTTCGATTGCTATTATAATATCTGTCAAAAACATCTGTTTATTTAAACCAAAGTTAAATTACCAAATTTGAATGTTTAACTCAGAGTCAACTACAAAATTATAATAGACTAAAAATATGTTTCAGGCTTTCAGGAATTAACTTGAGTTTAGCTGTGAAACTAGGTTGATCTGCACTGAAAAACTGGGCCTTAGTATATCTAAATTTATTAAAATAGATAATACATCCAAAATGTGTAAGTCCTCATTCATAAGTGGGAACTCGTTGATGCTAATTCTATTGACTTTTTCCCCAAGGATCTTGCACTATTCACATGAAAAAATAATGTTGACATATGTATTTTTGTATTAAAATCAGAAGGAACCAAATAAATTGACTTTAAATATTTGTCCGAATCCTTCTCAAGAACAAAAATAAAAACGCCTTGTTGTCTAAATAGAACCATGGCCTCGGCAATGATTCTGACTCTATGACTTTGATCCATAATTTTAAAATTCAGTTCATAAAAAGCGGATAATTTTTTTAAATCTTATGTTTGAAATTAAATTTAAAAAAATTCATTTAAATTTAACTTTTAAAACTCTATTTTTTTTATAACTATGCTAATTTATTTCCAGGATGCAGATCACGTCGAACGTTTAAATGAATCCGGAGAACTACGTCAGCTTTTGAAACCCTACAAGGTATTTTTTTTTTTTTTCTAAAATATTGTTCGTATTTTTTCTTAAAAAACTTATTTTTTGTAAATTTCAGTCAATTTCATCAACATACACATGTCAAACCTGCGGTGGCTATCGTCTCCTGCCTTGTCCATCTTGCAATGGTTCCAAGAAATCTGTTCATCGAAATCATTTTACAGCTGAATTTGTTGCACTTAAATGTATGAATTGTGACGAAGTTGGATTGGTTAAATGTCACAACTGCTAATATTTATAAGTTTAAACAAAAATTCAAATATAAACATAACTAAAATAGCAATATCATTATTTATTACAAACAAACAAAAAAACTAGGAAAAAGTTTACTAATAGCTACTACATAATATGAATATCTATATTTGAATGGATGGTTTTAAATGTTGGTTGTGATAAATAAACTAACAAAAATTAATATGTATAAGAAATAAATATAAAAACATATAACTAAAATGTTGTTAATGAATGTGCCTAAAATGTTAAAATAAAAATAATTTTCCTTTTAATCACATTTAAAATTTTCGAAATAGTTCTTATTTTTATTTTTATTTTATATGTTTTATTAAAAAAAATTGTTTTTATTTTTAAGTTTAGATATGACCCCAAAAGAATTTGAAATCATTGTTGTTTGAATTTTACAGATTAAGTATTAAATTTAAGAAAATATCAGTTTTTATATAATAATTATAATTTTATCAGTTAGCTTAGGACCATATGAACAACAATTTACTCCACGGATCAAGATATAGATTAATTAAATTTGTATCCATTTTTTCACCTTTGATTAAATTTTTAATAATTGGATTAATGTCTTGCTATGTAAATCAAATTGTTTGTATGAATAGACGTTAAAATTAAATATTGCATCCGTATATTTAAAATTGACTCACAAACATCTTTTTTTTGTCAAATATATTCTATGTTCATAAAAAAAACAACAACATCGGTTTATAGAAATACAAAGTAAATTGTTAAAATCCATAGAATCCAAATAAAATGTTTTTAAGTTACTCGATAATGCAAGTGCAATAATGAAGCTAGAATTGATAGAGACAATATGAATATTCAACAATTTTATCCTAAAATAAATTTGAACAAATAATTCTGGAATATTTTTAAAAATTCCGTAAAACAAAAAAAGGTTTAATTTAAAGGATATAATATTATTTTTAAGACTCCCTTCTACCACTACCTTATAGATAAAGTTAATAAAAAAATGTAATACTTTAATTTCTACGTTTTATGTAATTTTAGCTTTAGCCATACAAAAAAATATAACAATTTATTTGTACATTTTTAAATATTACTTAAATAAATTAACTAGTAAATAAAATACATATTTAGAAAGAGAAAAGAAGAATTGTTTTATTTTTAATTTAGTTACGAAGAGGTTTTAATTGCGTAGGGCTTTCCAATAATATCTCGCTATTTAAACCACTATGTCTTTTAAAAACTGCCATCTTTTGACATTTGACAATTAAAAACTACTCTGTATTACTAAAACTACTACTCTGTATTACAAGAATGCACTGATATTTTTAAAATTGACTTCAACAATGTGCTACGTGCTACTCAAGTAACAAAAGTGTCACTATGTTTGCAAACAAAGTTTCCTGAAAGTTTAATTTCTGGAAGAAGTGATCACAATTGGCCACCGATATCTTGTGATTTAACATCTTTAGACTTTTTTCTTATTCTCATCGAGGATACCTCTGCTGAAAATCATTTAAAAATGGTGTTCGTTAGCTCTTAAATCATAGAGGAAATATATTATCTAGAGTCCCGACTTAATGGGTTTGCTCTCTTTCGGCCTACAAACTAAATTGAGCAAATTTTGCCCATTAGCATAAGCATGTGTTAGTTGTCCCGTGCATTTCTTATGGGAAAATGCAGATTCTATGTAGTTGTTACGGGCTTTTAAGAGAGTTACCTGAAACAAAATTTGAGGGTGTTTTAGGCAAGACGGGTACCAGTCGGGACTCTAGATAATATATTTCCTCTATGTCTTAAATTAAAAACGCGTCTTTTAATCAAATGTAGTTTTAACAGCTTAGAAGAGTTTACATTTATTTTAATTTCAGCCAGAGAAGTTGAACGTATAAATAAGATTCAGCGTGGTTTGAACTGGAGTAAATAATCGCTGTTCAATCTAAATAAATGAATAAATGTACCGAAATCTTTGGATTGAAATACCTGAACAACACAAACAAAATGTTTCATTCATGGGCCACTGGTTTTACAAATCCTTGATTTAACTTTCTTTCTTTCAACCTCAGTTGAACCGCCGAATTTTGGGGTTTAATAACCATGGCTTATTTTGCGGTTTATTTACGCTTAAGGCATTTGAAAAATGCATTGTAATCTGTAACGAATTAAAAAAAATAAATTAGGTGACCTAATGACTTACAACTCTCAACCATTTATCCATAGAGGAAATATATTATCTAGAGTCCCGACTGGTACCCGTCTTGCCTAAAACACCCTCAAATTTTATTTGAGGTAACTCTCTTAAAAGCCCGTAACAACTACATAGAATCTGGATTTTCCCATAAGAAATGCACAGGACAACTAACACATGCTTATGCTAATGGGCAAAATTCGCTCAATTTAGTTTGTAGGCCGAAAGAGAGCAAACCCATTAAGTCGGGACTCTAGATAATATATTTCCTCTATGCATTTATCTGTGCGAGTAATTTTGTGAAGAATGGAGGGGACCTACAGTTTAAGGCCGAAACCGAAAGGCTTATTTTAGAAGGTACTTTTCATGACAAAAATAACTCTTGGAGGATTTTACAAATCCTCGCAAGTGGCAGTATCTGTGAAAAAAAACTTTAGATGGCAAAGGCAGGGATTGAACCCAAGACCTCTGGCATGACATTCTTAGGCACTAACCATCACGGCCCACGGGTACTACGCTGTAACGAGTTAGTTCGTCTTTTAAGTGCTCTGATAGTCAAATTTGTACGCATTCTGAATTCAGTTAGGTTGCTGATAAAGGCCTGAATCCAGAAACTTAAGGATTCGATATTTTTTAGCCCGATATCTGTGATGTCAAATGTCAAAATATAACAACTTCAAAAGTGACAGCTATCAAAATAACGGGCGGATGTATGTAGTAACAAAAACTGAATAATTCCAAAACGTGTCGGGTATATATTATATTGAACCACGATTTAAATAGGATCAAATGTGTTTTAACGTTTGTATATGCATCAAAAGCCAGTTGCACTAATGTGGTTCAATATATGTATATAACTTGTGGTTTAGCAATTTTATTTCGACGATTTCGGTGAGGTAAGTAAGTTAAATTTACTGTCAAAACTGAAAATCAAATTTCATTGTAAAAATCGTGGTTCAATACTCAACCAATGGTTTAGTGACTTTAAAGTTAGAAATAGATTGACACAGTTACTTCAATAGTAACTGTGTATAGTAAGTGACAACCACTTCCCACTTCTTTAGCCATTGGTTTTAAATAGCATTGAATACATTAACACTGCAACATCGACATCAAAATCGACGTCAACGATAGACCTAAACCCTAAATTCGATGTCGGTGTGCAAGTAACTTCAAACTCTTAAGATAAAATTTTCAGGTTTATCAATATTCAGATCAAAGTGTGAAAACCATCTGTTTGTTTCGTTTATTTATTTTTGTTTTGACAAAGGATAACATCTTAAAGAATAATTTAAACAGAATGAATTTTTGTACGACAAAAGGCGCGCAAGTCTTATAAAAACATTGATGCCAACCAAACAAAATTAGTTTTTATGCTGTCAAAAGCGCTGTTGACGTTGGAATTTATTTCACATGACATTTGAAGTTAAAGATTTCGTTGCAGTTAAAGTTGCTGGGCCTTACAAATAATCAAAAGTCAGATAAAGGGCTAAGGCCTGGTTAAATTGTATTGTTAGGGAACTGATCTATAAACGCGCAGTTAAATATATGTAACTCCACTGTTTGCACTGTCATTTTAACATAACCCACTGTGTCAATCTGTTTCCCCATTAATTCACAGATGTCTATGCATTCAAATATAGGTTGAATCAAGTTCAAAACATAGTTTATAAAATCTATAGTACTGTCATGGAGAGAAACGACCAAAGTGACACCTGGGCAGCCATCAAGGAATCTATTCTGGTAGAGTTCAGAATGGGGGATAGTACCTAGCGCCTCCAGCACATCCGTCATTGTAGTAAAAATTTAATATTTATATATTTATAAATTTTGGGCACTACCAATAATAAACCGCTTAACACACGTGTAGACATAGTCACGTTAAATATAAAGAATGACTTAATTTGCATTTATAATCATAGAGGAAATATATTATCTAGAGTCCCGACTGGTACCCGTCTTGCCTGAAACACCCTCAAATTTTATTTGAGGTAACTCTCTTAAAAGCCCGTAACAACTACATAGAATCTGCATTTTCCCATAAGAAATGCACGGGACAACTAACACATGCTTATGCTAATGGGCAAAATTCGCTCAATTTAGTTTGTAGGCCGAAAGAGAGCAAACCCATTAAGTCGGGACTCTAGATAATATATTTCCTCTATGTTTATAATAATAACCAAAATAAACACGTCTTTTACTAATTAGCCTTCTATTTCATTATCTACAACATTCGCTGTCTAAAAGACAGCATTAAAGTGACAATATTAATATGTATATAAATAAACAAAACAAAAATATTTATTTTAACAAAATTTAGTTTTGAAATGGATCTGGACGATTCAATTACTGAAGACATAAACATCTTGAAATATGTGTCCAAAGCAAGAAGGCTAAATGGGTATAAAAATAAAAAACGATGCAAAGTTTTTCGACACTTCAGGTAGACATTTTTAATTGCCGTCGTCCAATTAATTTATTAATTCAAATTTTGTTTTTCAGCCATTTCTTAAAACACGGACTGCTAGTATCCAACTTTGCGTTGGTCTTATCTATTAACGCTACCGGCATTTCTCCATATTTCCGCTGAACCTGCAGAAGGCAGTGGAAACGGAAATATGGAGAAACTTTTGGAACTTGAATTTTGTTTATTTTGTCAAAGTTTATACTAGCTAGGTAGCTTTTGGGATGGCTAGACACAAGAGATGGCGTTTTTAAAATTAATTATTATTTTTTCCAATAAACCTTAAATTGGGAAAGCATAGCTAAATAGCTGGAATCACTTTAAAGTGGGATTTTCTAATATATGAATCGATTAGCAGTCCGTATCTATATTTCAACTGTATGAATACTAAGTAAAGATAGTATTTGAACTTGAGGAATTTGAATCTTTCAAACCGAAATTCTACTTGGATTTAATCTATTCCAATATTTTACTACATTACTACAAATGTTTGCATCTACTACAATTCTCTTTTCACCTGAACTCTAGCTGACATATCTGTCACTATCACGAAGTGACAGACAAAGAATTCCAAAAAAAGAAAACAACACTTTTTCAAGTACACTACCAGGAATATACACAAAAATAAATCCAAAATAAAAGAAAAAACAACAATAAAGTTGGAACAGGAGCATTATAAAGGTCAAAGGACATCATCAATGTTCCTCCAATGTGTATAGAGCCATAAAAGCCCATGAAAACCTCATTCAAAGGTCAAGACAAAGAAAAAATGTTAACCAAAATCCAAAAACACTCCTTTGTATACAAAGTTTAGTGAGCTATGCACTTTGCAGTAATTTAATTAAATTGCATTTTAAAGCTTTTACGTTTTGTTGTCCATCTAGCAAACAGAAAAGTTTGTTTTATTAGTTTGTGTTGCTTAGCAAAAACCTATTGTTGTGCCATATTTTTGTTGGTTTTTTGAGCAGTGCGGAAAATCCAGTCCAACAAATGCAACCCAACGAACTCTTCTAAAAATATACCCTCAAGGAGTGACTTGCACAACGTGTTGCTATAATTCTTGCGCCTGTTCGACCATATAAATTCTTCCAATGTCTACCTCCGACGATGAACCGCCCGCATCATTGGTTAATGACTTCACAGATGGAAGCACATCTTCAATCTACGACGAGATCTATGATGCCACAGATTACAAGACGAGCTACTACTCCGATGTGTTGGTCAATCAATATGCACAGGCGGTGATCGACTTCAGTTCACAATACGGAAGTGATTACAGTATTTCGTATACAGCGCTCAATATAACCGGGCGTCCATCGAAATTTCCAGACTATGGAGATTTCCCCGAAACATTTGCCATGGTAAGTTTAATTTTTTAAGTGGTAGTAGAGAAAACAAACAAATGCAATTCAATGGAGCGTCACCGCCGTCTCTGCTCCTTACATCACTACTTGTAAATAATGTGTAACCTCGTGTCATTGCTGTTGAAAGCATTTCTTAATTGTTTTGAGTTATTTTTAATGAACTTTCATTTTCTTTTCTTAGCGCACTTATGGCAAGTGGTGGGACATGGCTCCGTCCAGGGTGCAAGAGATTAAGCCACAAAATTTACCCAGTATACCGGCGCATGATTTCATTGGTAAGTCGTTGAGATTATTATTGATTTGTAAGCTTATTTTGTTGTTTGTTATATTTTGTAAACAAAAATGTCCTACTGCTAAACAACTTATCATAACATGACCTACAAAAATCAAACACCCACAGTGAGCAAGTTATTTTTGTGCTTTGTTCGTAATCTGTAGTAATCCAAAACACAAACCTTGACAAATGTCATGCATATAAATCGTTATTTGCAAATAGCAAATCAGATCAGACCCATTGGGCATTAGACTTCAAACTAAATAGATAAGAAGTCTGAAATGGATTCACTTTTGCCGATTGCATGTGATGACGAAACGTTGATTAAATGCCAACTCATAATGTTTTTAATCATTACAAAAACTCGTAAATTATGCTGCTTAAAATCAAAGCAATAAATTCCTTTAAAAAAACAATTTCTTAGCTGGAAATAGATTTCTTTATCCTATGAATCAATCAATATTTTTTATATTCCCTGCGAGCTTCAAATAAATTGATTAAATGAGAATGTTTTTTATACAGTACTCCCTCCTAATTATTTCCAAAGAAGAAATTGAGTATTTATCGTTTTTTCAAAAGTGGATATTTTCTTTTCTTCTATTAGGTGATGTAGCAGATCTATTTATGTCTAGAGATAATCCTAGGATGCTGAGATGTTTATTCAGCTTGCAATGACCAGTGAGGAGATGTGTTATTAGTCTTAGAGTATATCTACTTAGAAAGATACAGGACCGAAACCGTTGCATGGTTCTAGTTCCGATGCAGCAGTTTTGATTCTTCTACTGATTTCAAGTTGTTTTTGATCACGTTTTCTTCTATACCGTAATAGGTTGTTCTCCCTTTTGCTAGAGAATCTGCTTCTTTATTACCATGGACACCAACATGCATTGGAATCCAATGAATTGAGACATTATTGTGCTTGCCTGGACTTGGATATCTGATCTTTTGAGGTTGCGCTCTGTAAATTTTCCTATGCATGCCGTAATCTTAATGCATCAGACTATCCCATAGGTACTGAGAGTCTGGTTCTTGGCCCATACACAATTGCACCAGTTCCGTCAGATGTTCTCAAACCATCAGCGAACCACTTAATGGTTTTATTTTTTGAGGGTGTAGTTACAATTTACATCTGGAACTCATATTTTTTGATAATCTCTTGGAATGTCTAGAAGGTTTTTTTACCAGCTTGCAAGTCGAAGCTCTTTTTGGTTAACCTATGATTTTCCCTGTCACGGTTCCCTCCTTGACAAATCCTAATTTGGCGTCCTTAGCTGAGTTTTCAAGTACAACGTGCAATGAGGCCAAGCTGATATGTAATTATGTACTTCCATTGCTGCTGTGAAGCAGGTTTTCATAGCTCCGGTTATGAATAAGCTTGCCAGTTTTTTTGTTGGCGATTTTCTAGTCTTAATTAGTTTAGTTCTCTAATGCCATTCAACCGCTCCTTTGGTAATGATACTCTCCATCTGAGAATATTCCAGTCAAAAAAGAAAAATTGACCTCGAAATAATTCGTATATCAGTGAAAATTGATACAGACGCTGACAAAAAGTCCCCAAAAATCTCCCGTGAGTATAAAAAGTTTTCTGTCGAAAATTTCCGTTTTTAGGATTTAATTTTTGAACAGTAAATATATCAAAAAAGGTTTTCGTAAATACCTCTTTTTCTACGAATAAGCGTTTAGAATTTACAGTAGCTTCAAAAAATGTCAAATTTCGAAAATATCGATTTTTCGCATACTATGCCTAAACGGTACTTAAAACCCTTCAGGTTATAACTGTAATTTTTTTGCTTCTCAATCAGAATACTTACATTTTTTCTAATATTATTTTTTTAAGTTATACATATATTTTTTCAGAAAATGGGAAAAAGTAAAAACTCCATTTTCTTTATCTTAACTGGCAATGATGTCATAAAATATTTTATACCTTGTTAGTTCACAATGTACAGATATGGAAATTAAAATAGAAACACCAAACAGAGTTTTAAAAATTAAATTTTGTATGACTTAAAAGGATGTTTTTTTTCAAGTTTGGTCTTCATTTTGTTATTTTTTGTCTCTCAAACCCAGATTACCCATTATTTATAGTAAAATTATAACTTAAAATATTTTAAATTCATTAATGTAAAAAAAGAACAAATTTTGTGGACATTAAAATAGATAAACAGATTAAAAAAAAAAAAATTAAATGCAAAGCTATTCTGGATTTAAAAATTATTTTAATATCTGGTAGCCTGGCCCTTAGGATTAATTACAGTGTGACATCTGTTGGACATTGAGTCGATTGGCATCTGTCAATTGAAATGTTGTACCACTCCTGTTGAACCATCCTCCGCAGTTCGACTTTATTTTATTGTTTCCCAACCACGCATTTTAAATCTCCCCCAAAATGTTCTATTGGATTTAAGTCAGGCGATTGGGATGGTCACTCCAATACGCTGATTTGTTGGTCTTTAACATACTTTTGAGCAGATTTGGTTGTATGCTTAGGGTCGTTGTCCTGCTGTAGAACATATTTGAGAGGCATTTTCTCGTCCGCATAAGGCAGCATCGTATCCGTCATGATATTTAGCTTCATATTTTGATCCATTTTACCCTCAATCAAATGTATTGGTCCAAAGCCATACCAAAAAAATTAACCCCAAAGTATGATACTGCCGCCACCATTCTTGATTCTTTTCTGGATGTATTTATCTTTGTTTCGTCCATCCACTAAACATTCCTCCACTTTTTGCCTCCTTTTGGTCCACTGTTCGTAGGCGAATTTAAACAGCTTTGTTATATTTTGTTTCCTTAGAAAGGGCACCATTCTTGCTATCCTTCTAAGCAAGTTGGCTTTAACAAGTCTTCTACGAACAATTCTGGAAGTTATTGGAAGCTGTAGTTTGTTTTTTATTTCCCTTGAAGACTTGTAAGGATCTTTTTTTTGAGGCGCAAATGATTTTTTAGTCTTCTCTTGGGGTTGTTTTGCTTGGTTTTCCCAGCCTCAGCGGTCAAATTGCTTTTGCAATCAACTTGAGTGATCTGCTCATTATTCTGGCTATTTCCCTCAAAGATTTTCCCTCACTTCGTAGAACTAAAATGACAGCTTTCTCTTCTAGGGAAGAATGCTTACCGCAATCCATGTTTTCATTAGAATTAATTGTAATATTATTAAAATTTACTTCCTAAAGTGAACTTATTGTTTTATAAAAGTTAAAAAAGAAAATATTAAAAACTAATATTTTTGATACTAGTTAAATATTAAGGTCTGTGTTCCAATGTGTTTCTATTATGTACTTTATATACCTATCGAATTTTAATGTATCTTCCTAGTAGAAAGCCCTGGCAGCTAACTCTAGTTTAAGAAATTATTATGTATGTGATTTATTTACTGTATAATAAAATTAATAATAATAATAATATTTTAATGTCCACCAAAAACACAGTCGTACCTAAAGAACGGTTCATCTCCAAACAATCAACAAGCAAAACAAAATAAAATCCATGTTATTTTGATAACGGTTAAAACTACTTCTAATGCATGCTGTTGTTTTAATTTGGTCTTGCGCTTCGAAACTGTCTCTGTGTCTAGTTTAATGTCCATATTTGTAATTTTTTAAAAACAAGAACAAAACTTTTTTCAAAAAATTATCATTTCGTTTTTACACATTCCACTGCTTATTGTTCTCTTCATAGAAGTTTTGTCTGGAGCGATATTTGAAACGACTTAATGTCTACAAATCTATGTACGTTCTTTGTTTTTATTTTGTGGTTTTATTTATTGTTTATAAATTCAGGTCGAACCCAAAAATAAAGGCTTTTCTTATTCTTTTTGAAATTACGAGATTTTTGAAACAAAAGAAACATGTATTTTTTAGAAACCAACAAATTATTTTTCATACCGTCAACATTCTAAAAAATATGACCATTCCAAAAAATGAATTTTGTACATTTTTCCATATTATTTGGTTTTTAGTTTAAGCACCAAGTTTCGATGTTTAAAGGTTTAATTTAAGTACGTTTAATAAGATTGTAAATAGCTTACACTTAAAAAAACCAAGGATTAAGAATCACTGTATATAACGCAACATACAACACACACAAATTACATATATGATCTTGAACAAAATGAAAGTGCGAGAATTGTAAAATATGTTGACCTTAAATTCATAATAAACCATTCTTAGCCATGAAGATTAAAATAATAAAATAAATTTAAAAAAACTTGCACAACTTTATATGCTCCCTAGTTATTGTTGGGCACTTTTTATAGTTTTTCAAAGATGACGTTTTAAACGTCTGTACCAATTTCAATCAATATTGGAATTTTTCCTGATCAAAACGTATCTTTTTTTTGTTTAATAAAAAAGGATGCAAAACCAAGTGCTTATTTCTGAAATTAATTTATGCATACAAAAATCCATTTCAACAAGTATAACATTTGTATGTTAAATTAGATACAAAAAAAGTACGTATACGCCTGAGTACACCATATTAACTATTTTGTTCATATGAAGTGACCATAGTCAATGTAAGAAGTTTAAGCAGATCCTTAAAATAAATATTGGTATGGTTTCTTTAGTTAATCAACATTGATTGAGTATCTGCTTGGGAAACAGTTTCTTTTTAATAGAATAGGTCAAAGCTGTACCAATAACTGTATTTTTAGTATAATACAGACATTTTAAATGTAGGATTTGGTTAAGAAAATTATTCCATTTCAACTGGATTTCTTTTGAGCAAATTAAACTGATAACCGACAAGTCCATAAATTGACTTAAATCAATTGTTCCTTAAATACCACTTCGATCACTAGCGAAAAATCGATATTTTCAACTTTTGTTATTTTTTTAAACGTTCAAAGTAACGGCCTACAATCAGAAATTTTGAAAAAAAATGTTTAGGCTCACGTAGAGTTTTTGGGGACTTTTTGTCACTTGTTAATGACGATGCCCTAAGTGTCTGCACCTGTTTTCATCGATATGCGAAATATTCCTAGGTTTGACGAACTGTCTATTTTGGGGGGGCTAGTAAGCAAAATGCAACTATATTGTCTCTTGGCTTCTGTCATGTACATTTATATATATATTTTTACTCATTTGAATAAATAATTATGGTACTTATTTATTTAGTTTATTGAATGGAAGTACAAAAACTGTCTTCTATTTTAAGCTATCTTAATTTCAGGCCGTGAGTGCAAGAATGGTTTATTATAAAGATTAAATACGTGAAACAAACATACATTAAATGTTTGAGTGCATATCTAACCCTAAGGCCACTTTTGTGTTCGCATACTTGATTTTATTGTTTGAAACTTTAATTTATACTTTTTCCTCATATGTGACAGCAGTTTATTGAAATCAAAGTAGATCGTAACACTTTTAAAAGTGAATACAAATCTTAAAAACACAATTCAAAACTAAAATAAATAAAAAACTTTTTTAATATGCTATCACCTCTCCCTATTTGGCTTTAATATTAGTTATAGCGGTAATTCGAAAGATGACAAATACAAAATTAAATTTGTTTGAGTATATTACAAAAAGAAATGAAAATTCTGTTTTTTGTTTTAAAACTACAATTTTAAATAGTGAGAAATGCAGAAGGGCAATATTTCACACACGGTCTCTTTTATTGCAACTAATAAAAATCTTATTTGCATTAGAAACACTTAAGTTTATAGGCTTTCATTTCAAGCGGATTTCATATGCCAACATTAAAATTTTATGTGTCTTCTTTTACAGTCATACGCTTTGAACAGTATGTTATTCCGGAAGAATTGGTTATATTCGAAACCTACAATCCAGGTGCGATTGTTCGAATTTGGGCTCACACTGCTGCTGAAAAATGGATTTGTCTTTGGGAGGTTGCTCCCAAGGCTTATGCTAATATAAGTGCAAGTCGGTTTTCCCCACCGCTTAAAAAAATACTGCTGCCTACAAAGTAAACAATGGAAATATATAAAATAGTTCTATATTATATATGACTTTCTGTTGTAGCACTATAAGACTGGAATTCAATCACAGCCTCTTGCATTATTTTACCGAAATCGATGGTGTAGTATTAGTAGGCAAAAAATCAAGTGTTTACAATAACCAGGATATAATAAACTTCTGCAAGACACGCCATCGAAAAGGTCGTATTGTTCGTAAATTGGAAAGCATGAAATTCCGACCGAATTTCACAGAAAATCCTCAAAGTTTAATGGACTTTTTAAAAAATGATCTAGAAAAATTCATTGAAGAAACAGCTATGATCTCAGTGGGGGATGGCGAGTCGAGAGATCAACATACAGTTAAACTTGGACTGAGTGATATGCCTGTAAGATATTATAATTATTCTTTGTAGACCTTTGAATATTATTTATATTGTTTATTTTTTTTAGTTTGAAATTTTACTTAACATTTTCTCGCATTTGGATTTAATATCGTTGTTTCGTGTTGGTCAAGTTTCAAAATTCCTCTATGATGTTTCTACACACCCATTACTCTATAGTGAATTAAATTTAAAACCATATTGGCATTTGGCTACATCAGAACTGCTATGCACTTTGGCCAAGAGATCAACTTTAATGAAAAAACTTGATATATCTTGGTGTGGGTTGTTTAATTCAATATCACCAACTGAGTTTAAAAAGTAAGTAAGGAAACAACAATAAAAACATACATAATAAAATTATGAATTCATTTTAAAAAATTTTCTTTTATTACAATTTAAGATTTATTCAACAACGTGGTGATAATCTGACACATTTAAGACTAAACTCATGTAGATTTCTTAATGCAAGTTGCATTGAAACAGTTGGCATTGTCTGTGATAGTCTGAAAGGTAAGTTAAATAATTAAATTATGCACCATTGATTTGTTTTTTCTAAACTTCTTTAACTAAATTAAATAATAAATTCCAATATCATGAGTACTTAGACTTCAAAATTCAAATTGGAGCTAACTTTTTTCTGAAAATTCTAATGTACCTAATTTATTAATTGTTATGATGTTCGAAATATGTGTCCAGCAAAACTCAAATAAGAGCTCTAAAAATAATAGGCGACGGTTTTCTAACTTTAACATTTGCATCTTCATGCGTGTCATTATTTTATCGCTTTTTTAATTTGAAGTATTTGTTTCGAATATACTGTAAAGTTCAGGATTCTTTTTTAGCCGTACTACACGATTGTGTTTAAAATATTAAGCCAGGTAAAGTGGCTTAATATTTTAAACTTTACCTTTCCAATCATATCTTTCCTAAATACTCGCTCTCTTTATCATTATAAGTCTCTTAACAACTTGAGTGCCCATATTATACATTAAAAAAATAAAGTACTATTTAAACCTGTCAAACCGACTAACAGGTTTTGTGGCTTGTTCGATTCTAAAATTTATATTAAAAATACTCAAAACATTAACAGCTTAATAAATTATTTGGTACATAGAACGCATGTTAAAAGTTTTTCAAATAAAATTGGATTAAAGCTCAGCACCACAAAAAAGGAGACTGATGAGTGCAAAAGTGGCAAAGCACGAAATAGCTATATCTCCAGCCAAAACAATGAGTGATAGCACCTTTAAGTTGTTGTTGTTGTTCAAACATTTCAATGAACGCATTTGCTCTTCAGAAGAAAAACATTAACTTTAGGGGTTAGGCTACCCAGAAGCCGAAAAAATGGAATTTTTGTAGATGAATGTTTCAGAAAAACTACAAAATATGTCGGAATTATAAAAATGGTGTTTTAATAAACATATCATTGACCTCTAAAAATAATTTTTTGTAAGTGACTAATTATTTAAAAATGGAGATTGTGTAGCGTTTTATGACGTCTTTTTTATTAGCGTGGCCTTGGGTCCTTACAAAAAAAGAGGTCATAAAACGCTACACAGTCTCCATTTTGAAATTAGTCACTCACAAAAAATTATTGTTAGCGGTCAATGCCTTTAACACAAAAATTTGAAAACCGAGTACTAAAATGTTTTCACCGGCCATAATCTTTAGATAAAAAATTTTTGAGATCCTAGTTTGTTGTCTTCAAAAATTAAAACGCAGTTTCATTTCTCAAAAAAACCTTAAATTATCCAACTTTTTTTCGAAAATCGTTAGAACGTTTTTTTTTGTTAAATAATTTTTGTATATAAAAAATGTTGTTATTTTAGTTAAAAAGCATTTGTAGTATGCAATTATTTAGAACTTTTTATTATACGTTTTACATTAGATTTTCGTAAAAAAAAAAATTACCCATTTTCGAGATATCATCATGGGGACTACTGTTATGTTTGTATCTTAAAAACAAGATTTAAAAAACGCCGAATCTGCTTAAAACCTTAACTTCCAAGTTTACACTCAATCGACCCAATGGCTTGGGCTTCAAGGGGGAGAACAGACAAACAGACGGACGAAATTGATGGATCCACTTTTTTCGACTTCCTTGCATCGTAATGTCGTATTTGATTAAAATCTTGAGTTCAAAATGTTTCACAAATGCAATAATTACCATCTAGTTCCTAGTGGCAAGTAAAAATAGTGAAACAAATTTACAAAACTGAACCTAAGTCAAGGTATTCTTTTTCTAATTTTATGAAAACTCAAAAATACACTAGATGCAAATGAAAACGTAGCTGAAAAGATTAATTTGTATTTTTACAGGTACAGAATAAGTAGCCAAAAAGTTAAGAAAAAGTAACTGTTCATAAACTAAACACATTTTTAAAAATTGCGTTAAAATCAGCCCTAGAAGCTGATCTCATGGACTGGTGCTCCAGTAGGTATTCAATGAATAGCTTTCAAAGGGGGTTTTTTGAAAATCATAGTTGATTTGTTTACTTAGTGATGTGTTTTATAGCACCCTTATTAACTAATTGCATTCATCCACTTTAGCAAAAAGCGTAATACTCATGCCTCAAAAATGCTCATCATTATACCCTCGAGCCTAACTTCGGTCATACTGTCACAAATCCGTTCTCTAGCTGTACTACGCGAATGTGGAATGCTTTTACACACTCTGTCTTTTCCTGTCACTGAAATATTCAGGAATACAAAAGGATTTGTGTACTGATTGGCTAAAACCTTTAGCATTACAAAACGACAAAAGTCCACCAAAAAGAAGAAAAAAAGTTCTTAAACTGATTCCATTATCAAAAGCTGCGCCATAATTTGCACTAGCAAAAGTAATTTCAATTTATTTCCATAAAATATTTCAAATAATATTTTATATTTGGTTGACAAACCCTTTAACTTCCTTCAAACGCTTTGACTGTGAGTTGACTAGTTTCTAAGTACATAACTTCAAAAGTTATATGGGTTTTATTTTTTGACTTGCGTTTCTTCGTAAGCGTCGTTAAAGATGGTATAACAAGTCCAGATCAGGACCATGTGGTGGTATGTATGTATGTATGTGAGACATTTTTTACGCAATCCACATAACACATAAAGTGATTTGTTAATACTTAATTACTTTTTCTAAAAAACGATAGAGTTAAGAAAACCAAATGTACGAAAAACTAGAGTTAGTTATATTGTTCATAAAGTGTATGCAAATAATAGTAGAGTCACTCACCCATTATTCCAGATTAAAAAAGGTTTAATTCTTTTTCATAAAAATTTCAAAAAATTAGAAAACTAACCATTTAATTTAATTTTCCTCAATTTGTTTTTAAAATTTATATTTGCAGAGCTCTCTCTGAGAAACTATTCTATAGATCCGCCCATCCTAAATTTTTCCTGTTTGGCTAATCTTAAAAACTTGGAACGACTCGATCTTTTCCGCACTGTCATAGAACCTGATCTGTTGCTAACTATGCTCGAAAGTAATCGAAAACTTAAACATCTTAATTTAGGTTGGTATCTCTTTGAATTTTAAAAAACATTTTCCTATGTCTTATAATTTTGCATTTAAAAAAAAACATAATTTATTTTAGCATTTTGTGGTATTGGAGTGAATATGGACGATGTTGCAATACAAATAGCAAAATACAATCAGCAACTGATATCACTCGACATGTGGAAATCTCACTCACTGTCTTTCAAGGGTCTCCAAGCATTGTCCTTGTGTCATGAACTGGAAGAAGTCGACTTCGGTTGGTGGTAAGTTTTTCTTGAATCAATTTACATAGTAAGACGTTTTAAATTGAACCTCTCAAATTTTAAACTTTCCATTTCAGTCTACGAGAAGAACCATTGCCTGGTGAAAGCCTTAAAAGCCTACTCATTGGTTGTCCTAAGCTTAAGAAACTCTTTTTAGCTGCAATTCGGGGCATAACCGATCGTGATGTTGAAAATATTGCCAATTTGTGCCCAAATCTTGAACAGCTAGATCTTATGGGAGTGCTAGGCATTTCCACAGAGCGATGTTTTGAGTATATTAAAATCTTTTTACAAATATCAATCTTTTGTTTTACATTTTTCTTTTCTATAAATTCTTTTTAGAATACTCCAAAAGTGCAAAAAACTAAAATTACTTGATTTAAGTTTCTGTGACAATATCGATGAAAATCAAGTAAGAAGTTAATAATTTATATTTGCTTTTCATTTTATGCAACGAACATTTCTTTATTTTATTTTTTCTAGATCGCTAGATGGTGCAATATGTTCAAAGTGGATATTAAGCGGAGCTTTGTTCCACCTGATTTCCTAACTCACTATGACTAAAACGGAAATCATCAGTTTAAAATTCTCTTTTTATATTTAAAAACTTAAAGAAAACAAACAATTTAAATGTAGCTTTGCAAGGAAAATGTCTATTTTAATACGAAAGAAAATTACAATGTCGTTCAGATGTTTTTTTTATATATATATATAAAAAAAAGAAGAGAAAGACATGAAATGATATTAACATATATTTATGTAAGCTTATGTGTGGAAATCAAAATATTCAAGAGAAAGATAATAAAGACTTTTTATTTATTGAAATAAATTAAACTATGATTGTTTTAAATCGGATTCCAAGTAATTTTTCCATTAAAAATAAAGCGTCAAACTAATTAAAAAAATTGAAATTAACTTTGAAACTAGTTATGTAGTATCGATATAGTTAACCAATTAACGTTGGGCGCCACTTTATTTAATTATGAATGCTATACTTATGACAAGATTTAAAAGCGATATACATATGTACTCAATAGCCGAAGTATATTGTTAGTGAAATTTCTATTTTTTGGGATCACTTTTATTAAAATGACTTGAAGTTAATGGTCGCCAGAGTAGATTGCTTAGGACTACACTAAAACTACCAAATTGTATGTTTTGAAATTGATGATGTACATAGATGACACAATCAAAGCTTCATTATTTACCCTATAAATATGCAGAATAGCAACTTTTAAGTACCTGGTTTTCATTTGAAATTAGCTTTAAACACTTGAGTTTAATTCCCGTCTGATGCTCAAGTTAGTATTCAAAGAAGAGCCTTTAAAAGTAATTATGTAATATCATAGTTGATTTATTGATTGAACACCGTGTTGATGTATCTTGCGTTACCCTTTTTTAAAAACACTTAAACAATTCAACCACAACACTCGCACCTTTAGAAGTACTGTCAAGTACAGATCTTTGTTCTTTAGCCGTGCTACGCGAATGTAGGCTGCTTTGGTGTACCCTGTCTTTCTCTGTCATTGCATTATTCAGGAATGCAAAAGGATTTGTGCACTGATTTTCCCAAGACAAAAGTCCACTAATCCAAATGGTTTGTTCGTGTATACTCAACTTTATTCGGTTTCGACGTTTATACAGTGTCGAGCAAAAGTCATGGTACCCGTGTGGGTATTCTTGATAAATGAGTTGTATAAATGATATTAAGACACAATTTTCAATTTATGTTTTGATTTATTCAAGTTTAAGTTTATTTAACAAATTAACACAAGAAAAACAGAAAAATATCCTTCAAGGATCTTAAAAAAGTTAAAATAAAAGTATTAGCCCCTAACAACAATAGTGCAAAAGTTTTGGTACCCTACAAGGACAAGAGAATTTAATTCGGTTTCGAATGTTTTATGTTAAGAATATAATTACCTAATATTTTGTGGGAAAACCTTTGAGCCTAATAACCTCTTTTAAACGATTTGGCATAGAGTTCACAAGTTTTCGCGTGACATCTGACCCTATTAATTCCCATTCTGATACCAGTAGCTCTTTACGGTGGGTTTTGCTCGTTATATTTTGTTTTCGAAGTCGTTTCTCTAAGACATCCCATAAATGTTCGATTAGGTTAAGATCTGGACTTTGGGGGGGGGGGGTGTAACTAGCATGTGGGGCGTGTTGTAGGCGATCCACAACTTTACATTTGTAGCCGTATGCTTGGGATCGTTATCCTGTTGGAAGTGATATGTGTCTACGATCCCAAGTTTCTCTGCACTTTGTTGCAATTATTGTCAAATTCCCGACACCACTGGATGACATACAACCCCATACCATTACACCACCGCCACCGTGTTTCACAGTTTTAATTGTGTTTTTAGGATTCAAGGCTTCGCCTTATTTTCTCCACACTCTAATCCGCCCATCTGAGCCAAAAATGTTGAATTTCGACTCATCGGAGAATATTACGTTGTCCCAAATTCATTTGATTTATTTTTATAATCCTTTGCGAAGTCCAGTCTTTTCTTTTTATTTATTTCATTTACGCACGGCTTTTTACGAGGTGTGCACGACCTAAACCCAGATCTCTGGAGCGATCTTGCAACTGTCCACGGAGAAACTGTTTTATTTAAACTAATCTGTATAGCGGTAGCAATCTTTTGAATGGATCTTTTTTTATTATACTCGCGATTTTTAGTTCATCTATTTCTATAAGCTTGCGCGAACGACCAGACCTGACTTTATTTTCGATTCGGTTTTCTTTATTGTAACGGTTAATCACATTTTGTATGGTAGATTTGGGTCGTCCAACTATTTTATTAATTTCCGCATAACTTTTACCTTGCTCATGGCAATTAATAATAATTTGACGCTCATTTACCGTTAATTCTTTTCTAACCATCGCTTTCTTGGTTTTAAACAACCAAATTTCTTTAACCTTAACCTGCACGACCGATCGCTTTGTACTGATTGACACACACATATCATATTCAGTGTTGCCAAGTTGACCTGTTTCATGTCAAATTTGACAAGATTTCATCGCTGTTGACATGAAATGAAATACAAATCTTGTCAAAAGTGTTTTGACTTATTTTTTGACTTTATTTAAAAATTCAATATGCAATTTAACTTTTTGTTAAATTATTTTAAAATACATTTCAACTTCAGTGTAAGCCGAGTGTAATGTGTTATACTATGAACCAATGGAGCAATCATTTCATAAAATGGAAAACATAAAAGAAACGGTGGCTTTCTGGTGCGAAGTTTATTCGCATAAGGATGCCAGTGGAGAAAATCCATTTAAGGAGTTGGAAAAGTTTTCTTTATCAATATTGGTTTTACCAATTTCGAATGCAGAAGTAGAAAGAATTTTTAGTCAATTAAATTTGATTAAAACGAAACAAAGAAACAGAATGCAGCTGTTGTTAACTAATTTTCTTTTGACGATAAGAAATCATTTGCGCAATAAAAACAGTTGCAATAACTTTACAATTCCTGCAGAAGAAACAAAAAAAGTTGGAACTTATGATATATACAAAAATATATGTAGATATAACCAATGAAATTGAATGTGATAGCTCAGATTTTGAAGATCTTTAACTTTATGTACCTTAACTTAAGTACATTTGTACCTATTTTTATTTAATAATAAATTTATGAAATATTATTTGTTTAAATTAACTCGTTGAATTGAAGTTGAAATACTTTTTTTGTTTTGTTTATAATTAATAAAATGGTGTTTTGATACTTGACTTTTTTTTTTTTGACTAGAAACCAAATTTTCAAATATTTGACTTTTTTTTGACTTGATTTGGAAGAGACAAATAAAGTCAACAAGTCAGAATTGACTTTATTTAGAATTTCGACTTGGCAACACTGATTATATTACAAGCTTCATGCAAAAAAAAAAAACAAAGCCAACAGGACCGTTACAAATTTAAACAGTTAAAACTAGTAAAGTGCAGTACCTAGACTTTTGCACTACTTTTTTCATAGATTTCAAGGTTTTATTATTTTTTGCTAGAAAATGGAATTTGTTTTTGAATTTTTTTCTATTGGTAAAACAAAGAATAAGGTTTTATCATAATAAATAACTTGATGCATGAAAATTAAGTCCTTAAGTTTTCTTTTCTTTCAAAGCTTTTAATGAGAGCACTTTGAGTACCATGACTTATGCTCGACACGTATCTGAGATCGCATCTTTGTATATAAAATCTATAGTTTACAAACTATAATAGCTAATATCGCCGTAGCTACTAGGTGTCGCTCCGTAAAACGATGATGGTACTACTATAGATTTTATGTATGAAACGAAAATTTCCGTATCCTGAACACAGCTGATAAATTAATCATTCTTACATTGCACTGTTCATATTCTTGAACTCTATGAAGGCCGGCCCTTTACAAACCGATGCGATATTCGTTGGCTTTTCGCTATTTTAAAAATAGTTCACATACTGGTTAAACAAAACGCGTCCGGCGGGACGGGACAACATTTTTTCCCGTTTTACAAAGAACTCGACGGTCAAATTTCAGAACAGAAAAAGAAGTTATTTTTGTTTGTCAACTGCTGCTGCTGCTCACTGTTAACGAAAAGCTTTGATTCTTTACAAAAAGCCCTAACTTGTGCTGTTTAAAAATGACACTTTAATTTTGTCGACTCGCTTGCTGAATTAAAAAAAAATAGTTACCTTGGCTTTCAGACCCGGATCAATAGAACGTCGAAAGCTGATCCCCTTCTTTTTGTTCTGTCGGACCGGTTACTGTTTGACCAGGCTTTTAGTTTGCCTAAGCTTTAAGCAAATTTTCAAATATAAAAACAAATAACTCTACCACCCTATTTTTGATGCTTTATTATTTTATCTCATTTGAGACGTAAAAATGAACGAGATAAGAACGTTAAGATACAATGAGTAGGTTCAGACGACATAAGGGACTTCATTTGCAGCCAACTTCATTCTTTGAACGTAAATTATGACCAAGGCAGCTAGTTAGTTTTTTAAGTGTCATGAATTTCAAATTGAGAACTTTACTTCATAGACCTCTACTTTAAGTTCATAGTACACAAACTACCAATATCATTATTGTCTAAAAAAAAAAACACTCCTCATGCAAGCTGCAAGTTCATCACGATATGTATTTTGTATTGTAAAGAAATATTAGTTATTTATTTTCCAAATTGACAAGGAACCCTTTTACAGAAAGCATTAAATAAAGTTGTGCAGAAAATAAACAAATCATAGATTAATAAAGTTCAGCTTACGGTTGAATGAAAAAAAAATACCAACAGTCATTTTGAAAGAAATAGACTTGACTGAATAGTAAGGGAGAATTTTCTTGACTAACTTTCCAGTAAACTTTCTATTAAAGTTGACTTAATTGGAAGGTCATTTTTGGCTCTAAGTGCCAAAACGTCATTTTTTAAAAATTGAGAGGATCACAGTTTTAATATTGTATCCGAAGGGCTACATTTAGAAGCATTTATCATGACAAGAACAACGGAATTTGATAAATATCGACTGAAAAAGTGTAATATGTATATTCTAATATTATAAAGCTGAAGAGTTCGGTTTTTTGTTCAGTGTTAGATAGCCCATTTGGTAAGGCTATAGACTATATAACATCACGCCAAGACTAATACGAGGGGAAAGAATGTTTCAAAATCAGGGATTTTGTCCTCCTTCGAGAGCTCCACTGGGTGCTCTGTGGAAACGGTTAAAGTTTTGCTTAATAAATGTGTAACAGAATTGTTCCCCTTTAATAGTGAACAAAATAAGTCAGCGACATCTTATTTCTTCTTTTAAATTTGGCTCACTATAATGCGAGTAACGCCGTGGGGTGCAGCTAGCAAAGAATGCAAACTTACCAAGAAGATTCATCTTATACAAATTTTTTAGTGAACATTTTTATACAGTGGTTACCCGCTCTTCGAGCTTCTACTTTTTAATTTTCTCAGTGCTTTTACAATGAGATACCACTCACAGTGATACAACCTGCTATTCATCTCCGTATGCCTTCATGTTTTTTGATTGTATGCTTAAGGGCCTTTCTCTCAAGTATTTTTTGTTTTAACATTTGATTTCATTTTCAGATTAAAAAAAATACTTCTTGGTAACTTTATATTCTTTAGTTTAATCTAGTAACCGTGTTAAGTTGTCACAAAAAAGTGTCTTTAGCTTCTGTATAATTTGATTCCCAAATATGTACCGTTTGCAAAACTTTTAGAATGTTATCTAAGCATTTATATTGGTTTTTAAGTTGGCACATTTTTTTATCAACGTGTTGCTAGTCCGTGACATGGTGGAATGTCATGTTAGAGGTCTTAGTTTCAATCTCTGCCTATGCCACCTAAGTTTTTTCCACCCAAGCATACTGCCTCTTGCGATGCATTGTCAAATCCTCTATGATTAATTCTTGTCACGAAAAGTGCTTTTCAAATTAGCCGTTCGGAATCGGCATAAAAACTGCAGGTCCCCTCCATCCCTGAAATGACTCGTACACCTTATTTTTAATAATAATTACCGCGTTTACAAGGAGAATTGAATCCGAATTGAATCAGGATTTAGCGCCGCATAGACCTAGATCGGATCAAAATAGGATTACTCGATCCAATCCCACTGAAAGAGGTGAATCGAATCGAAAATTTGTTTGTAAACGTGAATCGGGGATCGAGTTATTGGTGTGTGAGGTTTTGCTTGTGTGCGTGCGCCCTCTTGTTTGTTTTAAGCTGAATTTAATTTGGCGTGCGTCATTTCGATTCCATTTGAATTCGATTCCTCGATTCAGTGCCACCATATACCTGGATCGAAATCTCAATTCGATTCGATTCGATTCCTCGATCTCCTCTTGTAACCAGGGTGAATAAAGTATAATTAGTACCCGTGGCACGATGGTTAGTGCGTTGGACTGTCATGCCAAAGGTATTGGGTTCGATCCCGATAGCCGATCGGATTCGACTTAAAACTGTAAGTCCCCTCCATCCCTGGCAACTTTAACCGCACACAGGGATGGTTGAGAGTTGTAAGTCACTAGGCCCTAGTTCTCAACGGACTGTTGTGCCACCCAATTTATTTTTTTTAATGTATAATTTATTTATTTATTTGCACAATCATCTTGTTGACACCTTTTATAACGAATATTGTGATGAGACCTTTTCGAACTTATTACAATCAGTATCATTTATGTGCTAATTGCGCTTCTACCTTTAAATTCAATGACTCTCATTTCTACAAATCCACCAAAAGTGTAATAAATCCAATCAATTAACTTTATAATTAAAAATTGGATCATTCTATGGAAATATGAAAAATCTATATCTAGTTTATGAATGGTCGATCGTATATCTCGGTTGAATTTTTGATTTTCAACACTTCTTCAGAAGTCAACGTGTAACCTAACATTAAACAAAAACGGCCACACAAGTTCATGAAAATGAACACGTCTAGTACTTTGAACACACTTTCTGTCATCGAATTTACCTCCCCACCGTCATTCGTATTTTGACAAGTAACTTTTTTTTAAACGAAGTCACCTGGTTCACCTCTTTAACAACCCTATTACCAATTTCTGTCTTTTCGTTTTCGTTTCGATAAAAATAACTCCCCACTGCACTTTTATCCATATCCACCAGACCAGACCGACCACCACACAAATAAAAATTACTCCGTGTGACCGTGTAAAAGAAAACGTGAATCTCACGCAGTGAAAAACTAAACCAACAAATTATCCGCAAAATTAAATTCCCAGTTATTGTGAAAACCCTTCGATTATAGTTTACAAGGTTAATTAAAATTTCGCACTCGAAATTCTGTCGAAACGAAAATAAAATTTTCATTTTGCATTGAATAAAAAAGATACCTCGAAAAGGACGGATAGTTGAGCACCAGCGCAGCGCCAGGCCAGCCACAGCGATAGCGAACGAAGATGACAGATAATTTTTTGATGCGTGTTTTCCTTTTTTAGCTCCCCGCTGACCGCTCTACCTATATAATTCTGTTTGTGTGCTCTGTCAGTTCTTCTCACTTCACTTCACTTCTCGTCGTTCTCCGTTCTCACTTGCTTTTGCTACAGTTCAGCTAAGCTAAGGCTATTGGCTAAGCTAGTCTGTCGTCATTTTTCGCCATCGTTGGTCGGGTCATTTCGTTTATTAGGTTTTTATTTTTCGAGTTATTGTTGTTGTTGAAACTCAATTTTAATTTTCAATTAGTTGTTACATCAAAATCCAAAAACCCATCGCTATGCGGTTCGCGAATTTCCAAAAATTGTGAATCCCAATTAAGTGCGTGACCGAGAAAACGAAGAAAAGTGCAAAGGAATTTCTATTCAAATTAAATAAAATAAAATAAAGTTTCAAAAAAGAAAAAGATACGAAAAAGGCAGCAGAGAAACACAGACACAGAGCAAAGCAGAGCAGAGCAGCAGCGCAAGAAGAGAAGAAACAACGAAGAAATGTGTTGCCAGTGTTACCATCAATTTCTATCCATTGTATGTCAAAACGAAGAAAAGCAAGAGCAAGAAGAGGAAAATAATAAAATTTGTTATTTTGCTAAATAAAAATTGTGCAAAGTGTGTAATTAATAACCATAATAAAGAAAATAAAACAAGTGCTTTGTCAAAGAAAATAAAACAAATATTAAAATACACCTGTGTTTTTGAAATACGCGTTTTACGTCTTGGGTATAAAAAGAAAGAAAGAAAAAAAGTAGAAAATCTGCATCTACTTTTGTGGATTGTAACAAATTGCCCATAATGGAATCGAATGATTCAACGGGCGACGGGGAGGAGGGTGTTTATAATTCAACACTATCATCATCATCAGCAGCAGCAGCAGCAGCAGTAGGAAATCAAGAAGACAGTCCAATGGCAAGATCAATGCCATCATCGTCAGCTGCATCGTCATCATCATCATCATCAGCGTCAGTTACAGCTATAGCTTCAGCACCTTCTTCGTCTTCAGGAGGAGCAGCTTCCTTTTCTTCAATTGCAACACCTGTTCCGAGCACCAGTCGTGGTGAATCGGACAGAATCGCAAACATGATTCGTTCGGCATCGCTCTATAAGCGTCAACACGAAATCGGAGCATTGGTCAATGTGGAATGTTGTCGCAACGGACCTACGCCCGATTTGGATGCCATTATGTATCATCTATTCAGTCCCAAAGAGCCCATCGACAATACCGATAAGATGGACTGGATACGTTGGCTTATTGCCGGTGGCAGAACACTTGAGGAATTTGTTAAATTTGGTGAGTAATCTCAATGGAGTATTTTTATCGATGTTATGATTGCTTTGTTTTTGTTATTTATGAATTAATTTTTACTGTGGGGTTTTTCGTTTTGTTGACCAGAAAAGTAATAATTACATTTTTGTGTAAAAAAAAAAGCTTTCAACTTAACTACTAAAGAAAAAAGATTATCAAATTTTTCAATAGCATTGTAGGTACACATTCTTCTAAAGAGCAAGTTTAGAATAGTTGAATGAAAATAAAGCAGATGACAAATTTGTTCCCAAGAGTTTTGGATGTTAAGTAAAATAGGTATGTTTATGTTACTGCCTGTAACTCAGCATGATGAAGCGATTTTCTCTAAAAGGTGTTGTTTATTTAAGCATCTGTTTGGCATTGAACCTATGATAATGAACTTCGTATTCTGTCGACATAAATTTGAAGGTATTTTGAAGATTTCACAAGATTACGTAGGTACCTTTTGTCATCTCATTTCTAAAAACCAATTTTAATATTTAATTGATAAAAGAACAAGGATGAAAGATAAATATAATTTCTTATGTTGTTTGATGCTGATCATGTGAAGGTAGTTATATATATGTACATATATCTTTTTGAAATATCTACGAATTTTGTAATTTATTGAAAAGGTTGTAAATATGATACTGCCAAGACGGTTTTAATGAGTAGCATTCATCGGACATGTACACAATTTTCTATGTAATTTATGTATTTTTGTCGCTAAGAATCAGGCGTTACGTACGCTTTGAGAGCACCGTTTAATCTTACTGGTAGTAACTTGGGATTATTGTGAACCTTACTTAAAAAGTCTCATAGGATGAAATGAATGAAGTACATAACTTTTTTTGTTCATCTTTCGTTGTGTCTATACAAGATAGCCAAGAAGACAAATTGTTCATACAAGATTTGCAATTGCGTCATCATTGATAGCTGATTTTCTTGTAGATGTTGATTTAAAAACAGAATTATTGTTGGCAAATAAATCCAACATCGTTATACCCTCAGCTACATTTAATCTTATGCCAAAGTATAACAGCATAGAGAAAGCGAACCAAAAATCAACTAACACCATCACTCTACTGTCAACAAAACTAATTTGGACAAAGCTTGATGCTAAACGGTCAATGCAACTCATTCCTCTTGGTAGATTGCATATTGCACATTAGCTCCATTGTAGGTTATATTTATGTAGGCCAGCATTTCAACTAAGAACTCTTGCAAAAATGGATGTTGTAGAGGAGTATAAAGTTTCTCATCTTTTATTTGCCTATCATGTTCTAGCACAAAGACGAAGACTCTACTTGGGAAGCTTCTACTTTAATGAAGCCAGCAGTCTCATAAATTCCAACATCTGCTATGATAATAATAAGCTATAATATATTATAGCCCAATACGGGAACTCTAAGTTAAACTATAATATTTAATACTAATGCCTAAAACTTCTAAGTGTTGGTTTTTTTTTGGTCAGCTGCGATTTTTATTTTACCTTTACTAACCGTTTATCTCTTATACAAAGCAAGAATATGCACAGTTTAAAATAAAGTCTATCGCTTACCTTCTGATGGTAAATCCTTACAATCCTAGTAAAACTTCTTAACTAGGAAAATTGTTGTTAATTTTTAGAATAAAAGAGATAAAGTAATCAAGTTCATCATAATGCATTAATCTTTTCATTGATTTTTTTTTAATTAAAAAACATCTAAAAAACAAACTGTTGCTGTTCTCCTGTATTTCAAACTTCAAAATAATTGTCGAATAAACAGGCCATGTACCTGCAGTAACCACGGACCTGCAAAAAAATTGTAGTCTTTGTTTGTTTGTGAATATTGAAATGAGAATCCCAATGGACACCGATCCTGATCAAATTACACGCCAATGCTCTTAAATTTTCATAGAGATTTGGCATATGTAACATTTTATTTTGAATCATCATTAAAGTCCTGAAAGGAATAGAAACAATATATAGGTATTTATTTTTTTTAAATGTTCCCCAAACATTTTATATCTACATATGTACAAGTCCTTCTTTTTATGAATAATTCGAAATGCTAGAACCATCATTGTAGATTTAATCGCAAAAATAAAAAGGAAGCCAGTATTCAAACATTTTGCAGGTGTACACAGTTTGTATGAGAGCACTTCGAGGTTTAAAATTGATAGGTTCGAAAATCTTAATCATTGCGAGAAGCAGGATTCCACATAAAGATATCTAAAAAGCATTACAAAAAGGTATGGTAATCCGTGAGTAGACGGAATGAACTCAATTTCTTAGATACCAGGACGTTTTGGTGTCTAGACCTTTGTGGAAACAGATTCCTTGGCAAAAAACAAAGGTATCATAAACGGGTACAGAGCCATATTACGGCATAGAATAAATGTGATGAAAAACAAGATCAAATCAATGAAGGAGACCAGAAGATCAAAACTTTTGAATGAGCTCCGCAGACTAAGACAGGTTAAACTATTATTTATGAATTATAATGATACACGATATCTACTAATAAGTAGTAGGAATAATCTAAGATTTCTTACTTACATACTTACTTAAGGTGGCGCTACAGTCCTGTGTGAACTAGGGCCTCACCCAACAAACTTCTCCATCTAGCTCGGTCCCTAGCTAGATGTCTCCAGTTTCGCGCTCCGAGTTGGGTGAGGTCACCTTCCACTTGTGCGCGCCACCTGATTCGCGGTCTTCCTCAACTGCGCTGTCCTGTGGGTGTCGATTCGAAGACTTTCCGGGCCGGAGCATTGGTTTCCATGCGCTCTACGTGACCCAGCCATCTTAGTCGTTGGACTTTTACCCTTCTGGCTAAGTCTACGTTGCTGTACAGTCCGTACAGCTCGTCGTTCCATCTTCTCCTCCACTCCCCTTCGATGCATACGGGAACTTAGATCACACGAAGAATCTTTCTCTCGAAACGACCCAAGGTGCTTTCATCCGCTTTTGTCATAGTCCATGCTTCTGCACCGTATAGCAGGACGAGGATGATAAGGGTCTTATATAGCGACACTTTGGTCCTTCGAGAGAGGATTTTCCCACTCAATTGCTTTCTTAACCCAAAGAAACAGCGGTTAGCAAGAGTTATTCTTCGTTTGATCTCAGCGCTGGTGTTGGTTTCTGCGTTTACAGCGGAGCCTAGGCAGACGAAGTCCTTGACTACCTCAAAGTTACGTCTGTCGATGGTGACGTTTTGACCAAGACGTCGGTGTTGTAGGTCCTTTCTTGATGACAGCATGTAATTTGTTTTGCCTTCATTAACCGTTAAACCCATTTTTGCCGCCTCTGCCTCAATACTCACAAAAGCCCCATTGACATCACGCTGAGTTCTTCCGATTATGTCAATGTCATCAGCATATACTAGTAATTGGACAGACTTTTGAAAGATAGTGCCTCTAGTGTTGACGTGTGAGCTTTGTACTATTCTTTCAAGTACGATGTTAAACAAATCACATGACAGCGCATCACCTTGTCTAAAACCTTTTTTTGACATCGAAAGGTTCTGTTAAGTTGTTTCCAACCTTTATGGAGCAGCGTGAATTCTCCATGGTCATCTTGCACAAACGGACGAGTTTGGCAGGGATGCCAAAACTAGACATGGCTCTATACAGCTCGTCCCTGTAGATACTGTCATATGCGGCCTTGAAATCGATGAAAAGATGGTGGGTGTCGATTTGGTGTTCTTGGGTTTTTTCCAGGATCTGCCGTAACGTGAATATTTGATCGACTGTGGACTTTCCTGGTCTAAAACCACACTGATGAGCTATAGACGTTCACATATTACGGCAGAGAAGATTTTGTAGGCGATGTTAAGTAGACTGATTCCTCTATAATTGGTGCAGTTTAGAGGGTCTCCTATTTTCAGGATCGGGCAAACAATACTGAGGTTCCATTCATCCATGATACACGATATCTACTGCCACGTAGTAGGAATAATCTAAGATTAATAACGGAATTTCTCACTGGTCAATGTAATTTGAGCAGACAACTCGATATTCTAGGTGCAATTATAATTGTAGGTTTTACCATCAGTACGAAGAGAAACCGGGCAGTTGTGTTGGGTATATATAATGCCATCATTCACAGACGTCATAGATACTTGGGCTTATCGATAACAGATTTCCCTTATGTATGTAAGTATGTTCTTAATGCTCAAGTTTCTCGAAGGAACTAATTTTGAAGGTGTACTGTAGAATGAGCATACTCATCCAGGCTCTTAAAGGCCCAATTGATTTCAAGATCACATGTCATCAGTACATGGCATTAATATATATTAATTCAATATATTCAAGCCACCACTTAGGTACCTACCGATTGATTGAGTTACTCGTAACCAAATTAACCAAGTGTTGATGACAGTTGTCACTGCTCCAGCCTGTTGGCTCTTTAAACGTGGCGAATTATTGTTGTTGGTATGATTCCCTATGTGTTTGAATTTGACTTTGGTGCTCGATAAATAAAGATTAAGTCCTGAAGCTATTGCACACCTTAAAAATACTATCATTAGTACTGTCAACTTCATCTTATGCAGAAGTTTCAAAAATCAGAACGAATGGGTAATTGATAAAACTGAAACATACATATATCTAAATTTAAAAAGCTCCAACGGTTTCTACAGAGCTTTATTTGTAGTTTTTAAATTTTAAACTTTAAACTGAAGTATACCAAAAACACAATAAAGCATCTTTCAACTGATTTTTGTAGTCAAAGTACTAAAACTTTTCTTATTCTACTTTTGACCTTTACATATTTTTAGCCATTGCAATTTAAACTTGTTTGCAAAAGATTCATGTTGCTTTAACAATATTTATACTTTATCAAATTAGGATCTTATGTATGTTAGTCTCAAGTAAACATTTCCCGAGAATTGTTTACCTTACCTTGTGTAGAGTATACGTACCTACACAAAGCATTACAGAGAAAACGAAAAATATCCTTGTATTGTATACCTAACCATCTATATGACTTAGGGAAAAAAAATTTATTATGGGTAGCCTACCTGTCTAGCCAATATTTCATTTTCTGTTTTCATCTGTTGACAAGTTCAAAAACATCATCAATTCTAGTACCTAAGTTATAGTCATTGAATTTGTCACCTATTTCACTATCGAGTACAAAAATATAAAATCTATCGTATTCAATATAATATTTCCGTCAACTACGGGTAAAGTGAGTAGAGGAGGTATTATTTGCAATTTCATTTTACTCATAGAATTCTCAATCGAAAAATATATCTGTATATGTATATCTTTTGTTTTGTAGGAAATATTTCTTAAAATCTTTTCCTCCTTTACACAAGAGATACATTATATGTACATACCTGCGGCAACTGTGCAAGTGCTTCATTTCGTTGATGTCGATGTCAACGCCACTGCCATAGGTCATTTCAGTTTCAGTTGCCAAAAAATATAGTAAATTGCACGTGTTTTCATAACTCAAACGAATTTTACCAATGCATATCTTAAAGATGTGGAAACCTGAGTGCCCATCATCAAAGAAGAACAAAATATCAACAAAAATAAGGAAAGAGAAAAGTTGTATGTCTTTCATACACATGAATCTGCTGTTGGCTATGGGCAGGGTTGCCTATAGACGAGTGGTAATTTTTCCAATACAAGAAACTAGAAATTAGGAATTGGAAGTTGCATTCACAGCAGAAGGATTGGTGATAAAATTTAATTGTCGTTGCTAATGGTTTCAGCATTTATTGAAGCACTTGGCCAGTTTCTGACAATTTCCTTCACAGAGCAGAAGAATAAAGCAGGAGTCATATAAGCTTTGTATTTCATTTCTTCGTATTTGAATTGTGCCATAAATAATCATTGAAAAATATAATTCTAAAAAATGTTGACAACAAAACCAAGAAATTTGTTTTATCTTTTGAGATAACAACTGTCAGTAGCTTCCGGGGAGTTTTAGTTAGTGCATAGAGATGTCATGCCAGAGGTCTGGGTTCAATCCCTACCTGTATCATTATTATATCTTTCATTGGTACTGCTTATTGCGAGATATTGACAAATCCTCCATATCATGAAAAAGTGCTTCTTATATTAACTGTTTGGATTCTGCATAAAGACTTTAGGTCCTCACTGGAATGGTTGAGAGTTGTAAGTCATTAGGACCTGATTCTCTACGAGTTGTGCCAATAAACTTATTTAACTTATGAGAAAACAACATGCTGCTGACGATCTCTATTCCATTTAGCAACTAAAATACTTAACTAATTTTCAACAACAAGGTAACCCTATCACAACAGAACAGACTTGTTCTGGTTCCTCACGGGTTTTCATCATCTTGGTATGGTTAATGGCTATGAGTTTGAGTTTGAGTTTTAGTATGTGTGGTTGAGTGGAGAGTATTAGAGCATTGAACCTTCTGGTAGCTGATTTTCTTTACTGGAATTCTTCTTCCTCATAGCCTTGTTTCGAGTTAAGATTGAGATAGCACCTGAGTTTTCGGGGTACACCATCGTCGTCGTGGTACTTGTATCGTATACAAAACCAATACACCTTGCTTTTAAATCTCTTTTTTGTTGTTCTGTCCCTGTTTCTCTGCACCCAGATCTCTGACCGTATTTGTGTTTTATTCTTTATCGTCTTGCCATTCTCGTTTTATCAAAATCTACCTATCTGTCCAGTTCATCCATCCAACAACCATCCGTTCCGTCTACCTGCTGATTGTTTCAATTTTGTTTCTGTTAAGCCTTTATTCGCATGTTGGTAGTTGGCACAGAACCAAAAGAAACCACCTATAAATGTTTTGACAAGCAACAGAAGAGAAGTGACGCACGGCGGCGGCGGCGGTAAGGCGGTTGATTTTCTTTAGTTTCTCTATAGTTTCTATGGTTTTTTCTTAGATTTTCCAGAAATTACATTTGAGTTGCCCCCAAGCCCAAAGCGAATGTTCGTTAAGCCGATGTTAAGCCTTGTATGAGAGGGGAAGGAGTGTTGTAGAAATCCAGGCAGTGTGTGGCTATTGATTTCCTTTTGACGACAGTAAGTAGGGTAGTAGTTGATTGTATGTTTCCACATTTAAATGGGACCTGTCATTGTCAGTATATTTGAGCTGTTGATGACCTCTTCAACATGTACCTAGGTATATATTCCGGTCCGGACAGCTGCTGCTGCTTCTGATTCTCCGATTGCCTTTGCTGCTGTTGTTGTTAAGAAGATTGAAATTGAAAATACATGACACATGAGTGTAGTATCTGAACAGCTGACTTTTACCCACTTGGGATTAGAACATTGATTATATGTATGATAAAGATTTAAATTCCTAAAGAGACCTTGAAAAGAGAAGTCAAGGTTATTTTTATATAGATAGAGGTTAGGTAGAAAAATGTAGTAAATTACATAAGAAAGATGATAATGTTGGATAATAAAACAAAAAAGAAATTAATTATTTGGGAATTATACGTAGGTATGTCTAAAAATTCAATTCAAATAGGTACATAATAAAAACTTAACGTTCATAATTATCTTTGTCCAGTGATGTCAATGCTGGCTAACCAAAAAAGTGTAAAACCTGAAAATATCAAGAGAAAATTTTCCATAATTTGAGCAGCAACAACTTTAAAATTATTGTTAAGCACTAAATTATTTGCTCTTCAGCAGAGATTCCATGATTTTAGTTTAAATTATGTTTTCTAACATGTTTTTCATTTTCGGGAAATGGAAGGGAATAGGTTCAACTGATCTTAAAAAAAATGTGTGAAATAAGATCTATGCACGTTTCAAAGCCAAAACTAAAGAGAACTACGTGCTAGTAAATATTTAAAATTCACATTATTTTCTCGTGTTGTTTACCTCAATTTTTATTAAACCTATTAAATATTTGTAGAGGGTTGCCATTGTGTTGTACATTTTAGACACCCAACTTTGTTTTATCAAAAAATATATGTACTGCTGAATTAATTATTGTTTTCTACTACTCAAAACTTCAATTTTTTATTTCAATACTGCATTTTCAAGTTGTTCGGACTCATACCTCAGAAAATTTTCAACTGACTGTTAGGTTAAGAAAATCATTTCAAAAGTAATCACTGATATGTTAAAAAAATAAAAAGAAGTTTTTCTTGTTTAACCTTTAGCTGAGCATGTCAAGTTAGAGTACTCTCAAAGCAGTGTTTGATATGAGCTCTCCGATTTATTAATACAAATGTAGTTTTTAATTGAAAAAAAAAAACGTTAAGATTACAACGATTTGTTCCCAAACTCATTCGTCATCCAACTTAGACCCAAACAAAAATAATTGATGATAATATAAGACATGAATTTTCATCTGTTTTTGTTCAAAGATCATTAAATTAGAAGTGTTTCTTTTTTAAGCTCAAAGCAGGAGACTGAGCTGTAAAAAAAAAGTTTTAGTTCTTTTACAACTCAGACACATCAGTGCTTTGTACTTTTTCGAAAAAAAATTGTTCCAATGTCAATGCTACGAATTGTTGGAACTACAATTGTTAAAAATTCTTGATCTGTCAACCCAAAAATTTCAAAAGCAAAGAGGCTGGGATAATAACTTTCCATCCGTGCTCGTCTGTAGGGTTTTTCTAAAAGTTTAACAAAATATTAATAACAATATTTTGTGCTATATAACAAATTCTTCTTTTTGAATCGCATGGCTCGTGAGGTTAACCAAAATTTGAATTGCTATAGTAAAAAAACCACTCACTTAATTTTTTTGAAAGTCCTTTCTGCATCTTTCGATGTTATCTGTGCGACTAAATTTATTTGAAGTCAATATCTGTACTGGTTCTTGAGATATGGACGAAGCAAAATAGTATCCCGAACGTAAGGATGTACGTACACACGCACACACTGACATCTCTAAAAATGTTTGATTAAGATTCCAGGGACCTTGAAATGTCAAAAGTTCAATTCGACAAATTGGACCGATTACAATAGCTTCCTTGAAAATATTTGTATAACTTTAAATCGCAAAATAAACGACGAAAGAAAAATTGAAGCTGCTTTTAAGATGTATTTCCTTATTATGTATAGAGAGGAATCAACAAAAAATGTTTTATTTTTAAATTTTGTAATGAAAATTTGTGATTCCATTTATAGATGAGAATTGGCTTTTAAATTCATTGTTTTCTACCAAGCACAAAGAAAATCCTTGTTTGTAAACAAATCTTTCACTTTGACAGTTCAACATCTTCAAATCTGCTCCCGAGTTGATTGTCACAAATCGTTACTATTTGACTTTTCAGCAATGAGCTTAAGAATGATATGATGACATCATATTGTTACAAATCGTAACAATCTTAACTTTTATTAACGACAATAATTAACGGTTGTAAATAATTTTACATAAAAAGAACACACCTCATGACTCCTAAAAGCAGCTTATTTAACATATGATTAAATTTGAAAAGAAAAAACTTGAAAATTGATTTTAAATTTGTATGTTTTGGTAGAAAATAATAAAAGAAAAGAAATTAAAATTATATAGGTATAAAGGAGTTTTATATAGAATAGATGCTGAAAAATTTGTTTGCCGCCAAATTTTAAATCTCAACTAAGCTATGGTCAAAAATTCACCTATTTATTTTTTGACAATAATGGCTGCCTTCAATATCGTGTTGGATGGGCTACATTTGATATGCGAATTTTTGATAATTTATTAAACGAGTTGGATACCTAAATTGAGATAGCCGTCAAAAATTAGAAACAAATTTAAGCTGTTAACAAAAAGCAAACGAAAATTATTTAAAAATAAAATTGACAATGTATAATTTTAATAACTCAATGGATTTTTACCAAAAAGTACAATTTTTAAATCAATTTTGAAGTTGGTTCAAATTCAACCATATGTGTAATCAGCTGTTCTGTCAGATAGCCACATATACCAGGAATTATTAGATACCTTTGGTTTTTTCTTTGACATTTTTGATATGCCCAGCTGTTTTCCCGTTGATTTATCTATTTGAGATGAACGCCACCATTTGTGAATTTGGATTTTGAATTTGAATAAAATATTGAATATTGAAATATTCCAATGGAACACGATGTGTGTTAGTGTTTTCTTTTGCCGCTAGAACTTATGTCACTTAATACACTTGACACTTGTAGCTTCTTACAAACAAAAAATGTGAGTTTCATGTACGAACAAATTTATTTAAAGCTTCAACAATACTTAAGGCAGAATTATTTATAAAATATTTAAAACATCACATCAGTGAAAGTGGCCGATACAAATAAATTGTGTTTGTATTAATGCTCCAAGGATTTACATAGATTTGAAATTGAATTTTAATTGCTTAATACAAAATTAATAAGCTCAAAGGTGAGAATCGTCATATTGACAGCTTCTTACAAAAATAAATTAATTCATTAATTGACAAATGGAAAACCCCATACCCCATTTAAACTACATACGTATGTATGTATGTACATACATACATGTACATACGTTTGAAATCATTTAACAAACATCAAAAATGTTTTCGATAAATATTTTTGTGGCAACCCATTAGCAAACTAGAAACAAATGTACATAATTATTGATTAATTTGAGTAAAAATAATTTAGGAACAAGAATAACGTAAAGTGTTTCGTATTCGCCGTGTAGTGCGTCGATAATATTCGCAAATCCAAATAGAAATATGCTAAACTTATGATGATGATGACAACTGCACGAATAACTAGACTCTCAGCTGTGCTTATGATGGCTATGATGATGATTGGTTTTTGCAGCTGATAGATGTGATGTGACTTGACTGCGACTGGTATAAATCTTTACCGGGAGAATTAACATGTTTTTTTTTTTCATTGCCAAGACTCGAGATATGCCTACATTTGTTTTTTTTGTTGTTGTTTTATTGTATCTTTTGAAGAAACTAAATAAATGAAATATGCGCGAGGCCATGAGTGTTTTAACGAGTGAAACTTTGTGTGTCTGATTTTTCTTATTTTAGGTTGATTGACCGCAGTAGCATTTCTTTTTTCATGTTCCAGAATTTCGCAGGCAATTTTGATTTTAACAGATGTTTATAGTCTGGTTAGGTAGAGTTACAGTTTGAAATATGATTTAATAAAAAGCAACTTTTTGACAGTAAACAAAAATGCAAAAAGGAGATAAAAGCTTTTTGAATAGGTTGTTGGGAACTTTGGCGGTTGATATTGGCCATTACGTTCGAGCTACATCTCTCAAATTGGTTGTCACTGGGAGATTCAGACGACATAAGGGGCTTGAAAGTAAGGCAATATGCCAAAAATGTACTTCCCATTAAGGCAACTTTATTGGAAAATTGACTGGAAAGTTGGTCAACAAAAATCTCACTTCCTATCAAATCAAGTCTGCTAATGTCAAAACTTCAGCTGATCATGTTTTTTTATACAACTGAAAGCTGAACTTTATAAATCTGTGATTAATTTATTTGGTGCACAATTTTATTTAAAGTTTTGTGTAAATGGTAAAGGAGTAACGACTTTTTCTTTACAATACAAACACAACTTTGGATAGACTTCTAACCTGTGCAAGGAGATACTTTTTGTAGATAATAATTTTGTTGGTACTTTCTGCAAGAGAAAGACAGCCAACTGTCGGCTATTTTTTAAGCTGTCAAGTATTTTAATTTTATTTTGGTTAGGTATTTTAACATGGATAGACTGCCGTCTGAAAAAAGTTTTCCAATTTTGGAAACTTAAAAAAAATAATGTTTTTTTTAATAATTGAATTTTGTTTAACAATGAAGCTTACTTTTGGTTGAATAGTTACTTCAATAAAAATATCTGACGTATTTTGAGTGACGATAATTCTCAAGAACGTTACAGTCGATGGTGGCTGTTATAGAGCCATGATTATTGAATTTTCATCATTTGAACAACCACAATTTGTAGGAGCTGTGGTTTCAACATTGGTAACCGCATTGTGTCACGATACGGATCCATAAATTGGCCTTCAAGATCGTGCGATTTAGCGCCTCTAACATACACCGATAAGCCCAAAAACAATCGATTGACCACTTTAATTACAATATACGCCGCGTTAGTATCGACCGACATACGGCCACAAATGTTGAAAAAAATTATCGAAAACTGCACCTCCATATTACATTACGTTCGAGCTATCCGTGGCGTTGGCAGTCATATGCCAAAAATCATGTTTAAATTATAATGCCAGAAGATCATCTTTGGAATAAAATAAATTTTATGGGCTCTATACCCCTAAAAAACACCCTTTATATATCATTCAAATAGCCGCCTCGGGCAGATTTGCAGCATTTAATTCTTTTAAGGGAACTCTTAGCCATTTTTTTTGGACATTTCGGGCGTAATATTGGCTAATCCATAGCTTGAGTAATGTTGTTTTTGGAGATTATTCACGTAAACACGTTCTTTCGGATCATATGCTACACTTGAACTTGCAGGCTTTACCACTACTTGCTAATGATTGCTCAGTATTCGGTTGGTTCGATTGTTAAGCGCTCCATTATATTAAGTGGCTTGCATTTTAATTGATAGCTGAGTTTGACGGATGTCAAGTGCCAACGCAAAAAAGTGGAAACAACGAAATGAATAACCCTATAGAAGGTTTCTAATTCAAGAGCCTACATATTTGTGGCGTATTTAGGGTATTTAATCTTTCATAATTCTTGTTCATATGTTGACGCGAATTAATTAGTGAAGGCAAATCTTGTGTAGTTAAGATCTATGTATAAGCCATACACCTCTTAGCAAAATAAGCTTGAGTGATCTAGTATTGAATTTTGTATTGCCTTAAATTAATTTGTGAATAATTTAAAAATTCATAATGTGACTCAATAATAATTGATACGCCAGTAACAATGGAAATACCCGAAATCACGTGTACAAGTTGGTATATAAAAACTTCCTAAACCACAAATGCAATGAGTCTTAAACTTATATAAGGTTGGAGATCACAAATAATGCACCTATTTTATTCTAAACAAGTTGAAAATTTAATACTAATCGTTGGAGCTTTTTCCGTGAAAGGAGTTTTTTTCGTCAAATCGAAGTAAAGGAAAACTTGTATCGAACCAAAGTTCATTAGTCTCTTCTTCATATTATCATTTTAACTTTTTTTTACCTTCATAGGCCTTGATGTTGATGTTGGGTGTAAATTTATTTGTTGTCTTTTTTCCTTGAGAAATGTATGTTTTTCTTGAAAACTGATAATTACTATTATGAGAGCACGCTTTGTGTAGGTACGTATTGTTACGTACCAAAACTGAACAAAAAAGAACACATTTCAAAATAGAGCGCATGATAATAGGGAATTGTATGTGGTATACGCTTTGGCTTGCAGCAAAAATCGCGTGACGCTTTCTATAATACTGAAAACTGCACTGCACCTAAACCTAACCAAAGTAACCACTGTATGGTGCGAGAGCAAAAGATAAATAAATAATAGTTTACAACAATTAAGTGAATGTTTATGGTCTGTATGGTTGATAGAGACTTAGCACGTTGGGTTTTTTTTAAGTCAGCTCATAGTTCAGACGACTATATAGAACATAATATAAGTACTGCACACAGTGTGTAATCTTGCATTTTGTTTTACGGAATATTTTTATGGTCTACTGTCATCTAGCAATAATTTACAGACACATTATATTTAGAAGGTAAGTGCCCTTGTGAAAGCTTTTTTATTTTTTGTTTTTTTTTAATATACCAGAGTAGGTATATTATGTTTGCCCATGAGTCTTTATTTTATAATATGTTTTTTTTTTTTTGTTTTAACGCTAGAACTTATGTGTTTGGTTGCTTAGTGCAAAATTGTTAGGTAACTATAGGTAGGGTTAAAAAAAGATGTAAAACAGAAACTAACAAAATATCTTTTTGGGGTGGTATTACATATTTCTGCTACCTACCTTGTTTGGACACAGATCCCAATTCGCAAATTGAATGAGATATTAATTATGTTGATTATGTGAACAAAAATTTTCCAGTATTTTACCCATCTACGAAAAATATGTATTCGTATTAAAATGCCGAAAATTAGAGTTCGGACCATTTGCTGATATGAAACTTAAATCTTTATGTTCAACATAAACGCTTATGTTCTACTTTTTTCTCTGCGTAAACTTTCACATAAGAAGTCATGTTATAATTAAACTACTTGAGTTTCTTGTTAGCTTCGTCATTTGGGCCAGACAACACCCGAAGGTTTGTGTCTGAGATTTTTGCTGATATTAATTGCCTTAGTCAGTTCCTCAACGAGTCCACTAAAATACCGGACGTAAATAATTGAGCATAAAATACTCTTGACTTGTTACTTAGAAGAGACGTAAACTTCGGTTCTGATATGAACATGTGTTTAATTTTTTTGGAAATGAAAACTTTCATGTTTCTACAGCCAACCAAGTCAATGATAAGCGTAAAAAGTTCAAGCAATTTAAGAATGGCTCTAACACCCATAATCGGCCGAAAATTAAGGCAAATAATACTACAATGTCAAGACAGAGAATTTTTCTTCCTTTAGGCTTCCAACGCTCGCTTGTCTTCATTGACACTGTATTTGTAAGTTTTCTAGACAAGGCTTACTATTTGATAGGCAGTTCGCCATCAACGACTCTTATTGTATTTTAGCTAAAGTCCTAAAAGATCGCGACCCACACAAATCAGTTTCCCAATATAGTATCCGCTTTATGTTCTGAAGAGGAGTTCTTAACTGTTGGCAAAACCACTGCGTAAGCTTTGTCACCTATCCTACTCTTTAGTTCCTGTCTGAAGAAATAAAAAACAACATTTCTCAAGCATATATCCAAAAAATGGTAAATTCTAATCCCCTTTTAATTATTAACCAATCAACATCCCTTCTTTTAAGGTCATGGAATCGCTTATCAATTATTACCTTAAGAAATCTCTTGAAGATTGAAAGCTTCTTAACGACTCGCAATTCGCTTTTCATAGCAATACGTCCACTGGTGATCTCATGAACGGTGGGACAAATCTTTACACCGTTTTGGAGGAAGTAAGATTATTGCACTTGATATTTCTAAAGTATTTTGACATCAGACTCTCTTCTCAAAAATGCTTGCCTTCGGTTTTGATCTTATCTGGCTATTATCTATAAAATGTGACTTACAGTCATCATATGTGTTTTTTAAACATAATCAACATCAACATCAACTTCAACAATTGTCTTCACATCATCAAGTTGTGCGTCCTTGTTCACGTCACCATCTCTCCGACAGTATGCCAGAATGTCAAAACCAGATGACTCACTACAGTCTTAATTTTTGTCACAATATCTGCTTCGAAATAGATTGCGTACAGTTTATGGTTGAACTTTTTCGGAAAATTTCTTTTTCGCACATGAGGCCAACAATTCTCAGTTAAACTTTTCTCTCGGACACTGCTAAGCGGTCAAAGTGTCTAAGCATTCAAATCTGTTTCAAAATTCAAAGTGCTTGCGATTTATTTTTGATTCCATTCATCAATCCGCATTTGAATTATTTCCACACGACAAAAAGAGAATGGACAGGTTCAGACGACAAAAGGGACTTAAAAATAAGGGTATCTCTTTGGCCAGCTACTAAAAAATTGCCTTCCACATAGGGCAACTTTATTTCAAAGTTGACTGGAAAGTTGGTCAAGAAGAATCTTACTATCAAGTCATGTCATTTGACTGAAACTGAACTTTATTACTCTATTTTCTGCACATTTCCTTTTAATATTTTGTGTAAAAGGGTTTCCTGTGAAATTTGAAAAAGGAGTAAATAATATTTCTTTAGAATAAAAAATACAAATCGTGATGGACTTCTAGCTTGTCTATTGTTTGTGTTTGTAAACAATACAGATTTTGGTAGTTTTTGCACGAAGAACAGGAAATAAAGGTTAGTAAAGTAAAGTTCCGAGTTTGAAATTTATGACACTTAAAAAACTAATTAGTTGCCTCGGTCAAAATTTACGTTCAAAGAATGCAGTTGACTGCAAATGAAGTCCTTAACGTTCTATGAACCTGCCCAATTGCCAGTTTTCCTTATGTAATGTAGACCGGAGTTTTACTAGAAATAAATCAATGCCAGTCTACTTAAAAGGACGTTTTCAGAACATTGTTCATATTCAGTGTTATCTCATGAAATTTATTTATGGAATTTTCAATGGGTAAATTCAGATTAATACACGTTTGGAATTATTTTTGTTGTCATTGTCTTAGTGTTACTTCGTGTACGTGTTATATATATATATTCTTAACCCTTGTAATCTTTAAGTAAATATTTTGTTTTCACGGATACCTGTTCCATATTCGAAGCCTTGATAAATCTTTTTAAAATATTAATTTCAAATCAGAACTACCAAATGGAAAACCCTTTAAATATAATGATTATTTTTTAAAAACTCGATGAAATCATAAAAACAAATTTATACTTTATTGCCATTCGTTTGTTTGTTTGTTTATTATTCCTTTTTGATTGGACTTATTGAAGTATTAAATGTGATTGCAATTTGTATCTTTGACTGATAAAACATACTCACTTATTGGTTTGGTCATTGAACTAACTTTCATTCTGAGTATGAATAATATGTACATACATATGTATATCAAAATACTTCAAAACATTTAATGTTAATATTTACATGGTTTTATATTTACATAGTTTTATAATTATAAAGGTTAATACGTAGGTATATAATTAGATTAAACTATTTTCTTTTGTCTGTTTCCAAAATGTACATATACATATATTAAACTTTGTCGTTCCCCCGTGATGTTTGAGTAATCATGATGTATGCCTTTTTTTTTTTAAATAAGCTCACTAATGTCATCACTTTTGTGCTTGAGCTCTATCGTCTAGGTGGCAAACTTTTAACAAGTTTCCTTCTTTCGACACCAGGTTATGAAAAATAGTTTCATTGTCAATACATATGGAAATGTGGTATATGTCTTGTATTATGTATATTCCCATCGTCACGATTTGGCTTCGATTGGTACAACATGATGATGTTATTCAACCCCTAATCTCAAACAAATATCTCAAATACTTTTTTGCTTAGGATTTTCCCTGTTTAAACTATCCCTTTAAGTTTTCTCCATACAAAATATATTTAATCTAATATCACTGTTTTCTTTTTGATAATTACAGTCCGAAGCTATGATAATCATGCTAAATGCGGCTTGGTTTGGGTGCCACACGTGGTTGCCTATCGATGTCGTACATGTGGCATATCACCCTGTATGTCAATATGTCGTGATTGTTTCAAAAAAGGAGATCACACCAATCATGACTTCAACATGTTTCTCTCTCAAGCTGGTGGTGCCTGTGATTGTGGTGATACATCGGTTATGAAAGCTGAAGGCTTTTGCACCGATCATGGCATCAATAAAGGTGCCAACAAAGATCCAGTTCCTAACAACCTTTTGGCAGTGGCCGAAGCCATAATGCCAAAATTACTGTTTCGATTATTACAACATTTCCGTCAATATAGTGATAATGTTGGTACATATAATATGGCTGCACACGCATGCGAAGAATTTACCAACATGCTTATTGAACTGAATAATATGGGCGAAATAATGCGTAAGGTTATGACAAGAGCTCTTATCAATCCCGAGGTAAGAATAGAATGATTATAATTTTCATAATTTATCTACATACGTACATACTATCTCTCCTTTATAGGTATATAAATTCTACAACGAACAACCCTGTCCAGATACAGAACATGGAAATTTCCTTAAAGCCAATAAAAAGAAGTACGAGGATGCGGTTAATCGATTTCCCAGGTGAGTGCCTTATCAAGGAGAATACATTATTATTTTCTATTTGAAATTAATTTCTCTTTTTTTTTTACTCCTTTGCTAATTTTATAGACCGGAACCTCCTGATGATTATAAACATTTACCAGCATTAGGAGAAAAACTCAACCACACCACATTGCTGGAAGAGTTTATATTCTGGACGTTTAAATTGGAGTTCCCACAAAATTTAGTGTGCTTCCTGCTAAATATGCTGCCAGACCAAGACTATAAGGTAGGTTTTTGGTTAGGTAATTTAAGAATGTGATTTAAGGTGATTATGGTTTTATTACTCCCATGTGAGCAATGAGTTATACTTTTGAACCTAATCTACGAATTTGTTTCGGAGAAAAAGTAAATCTTTTATTAGTAAGGCAAAATGGAAGTAAACTAAATGCATTTACATTGCATGGCTAATGATTTTAAGAAAATTAAAAAAAAATCCTGAAAGCTTTATTTAAAGTTTTCCAAATGCGTGTATTTTAAATCTTAAAACTAAAGCAAAGGAATTTTGTCTATTTCCACTTTTCTGTCAAAAATTGCATGAATGAAATAAAATGGCTTTCAGTATTAAGTCGAGGTTATGCACCTTTTTAAAGTCTACTTCATTCAATTAAGAAAAAAATATACAGCACCGCGGCCGGCGTCTTGTTGAGCATTGGCTTAACTTTGCAGGCAAAGAATCATCTTAAAAGTGTAAACTCTTTGATTAAAATAAATTTAGTGACTAAAGCTGCAGATAGGATTGCAAGGCCTAATCGCGAAATAGAATGTGAATATAGTCTGGCACTAGGGAGACATATGACAAAAATCTCTTTACCAAATAAAGTTCTCAAATTTCGCCGCGCCGTGTGGCAATTTATTAATCCTCGTATAAGTTTATGCCATTATATTATTGTCTGCCAAAGCTCTTATCCAAAACTTTATTATAACTTTTAAACTGCTGCGATGCAGGACCATTCTGCACACGGATCAATGATCTGGATGTTTCGTAAATGACACTACTACCTCTTAGCCGCGAGAGAAAAATCCTACGGAAAATGTTTGGCACTGTATTTGAGAAAGGACGATTCTGGTGACGCTACAATGACGCTAAAAGAGCAGGTTGTCAAGTTTGCATTAGTGAAGAGCGATTGGTAGAGGACATCCATCTCTTTAAAGTAAACATGGTGTGATGCTTGTGGGATGAGGTAGATCAAGACGCCCTAATACTTTGTGTATACTACTAGATGATGTCGGTTAGGTGAAGAGACTTGTTGATAAAGTCAACGCACTGGGGGGTAAAACGGTTATCGTCAAATGATGGCGTTTTGACGATAGTCTCACTTCACGTAAGACGATAATCGTCAAAGTGATATCGTCAAAACGATAGCGTTTGCACGATAGCTAAATATCGTCTCATTGATTTCCAAATAGCAAATTGAAATAAAAATGTTTCGGCGTGATTGAGTTTTGTTACAAAGTGAGTGAGTGAGTGAGACACTTAAGAGATAAATCAGACCCTCTATCTCTTCCAACCTATATGTAAGCATTTTTGTTTTTTCTTTCTCACTTGTCGTAAAATAATTTAAAACATTATAGTTTTGTTCAGTTTTTCAAAAGATGTCTTTATGAAGATATTGGAAACAATGAATTTGCCAGGCGGTTTGCTGTAACTATTAAAACTTTGAGTGGCAATGCTATTGCACGAAGCATATTATCCAAAATAGTTTCAGACATAATTAACTTACATGTTGAAATTGTAGTTAAATCATCGGCGGCAAAAAATAAAAACAATAACAGTAAGAATAAGAATAAACACCACAAAATAGTGGATCAGTTTGGTAAACAGCGATTTGTTGCAAATTTTCAAAATTTCCCATAGACAAAAACAAAGTTTAATAACATTTTCAATTTATCGAACAAGCATTATCTTTCGTTGAGTTAATTTTGACATTTCAGTTATCTTACAAAGCTTATACTAAAAACGATAGACGAGACGATAGTGACAAAGTTACGTGAAGCAAATTATTGACGATATCGTTAATGGCTGCGTTCAATCTCGTGTTGGATAGGGTATCTTGGATAGGTGGATTTTTAGATACCTTGTTGAACGAGTTGGATAGCTGTATTGAGAGCTGTCAAAAAATAAAAACAACTTTCAGCTGTTCACAAAAAGCAGAGAAACATTTAAGCTTCGAAGTCAAAATTGTTGTAAGATAAAACATTTAATAGATCATAATTGCCTTCTAAAATTCGGAGGCAAATAGCTTCTTCATCGTCTATTATGTACAGAACATCCTATAATACAACTTCAACTAACATTTTGTATCTTTTTGTTTACCAACAAATACAAAAAGCTGAAATCAATTTTTAAGTTTCTTGAAATTCAACCATGTGTTGAATCAGCTGTTCTGTCAGATACCTACATACCCCAGAAATTCTTAGATACCTTTGGATTCCTTTTTTGACATCTCAGCTATTTTTGATCAGCTGTTATTTTACACGTAAAACACTAACAAAAAGGTATCCGGATACCCTATCTGTCTGAGATTGAACGCAGCCAATGATAATCGTTTTGACGATTATCGTTTTGAAAATTACGGATATAATAAGTAAATTTGTATTTGGGAACCAATTTCGAAGTATGCAACAAAAAGCTGGAAAATATTCTCAAATGATTCAAATCAATTCAATGCGATTAAACAATTTTGAAAGAGGATTATCGCAGCATTTGAAGATTTGAATAAGGAAATACAATCGTTTCATGATTTCCACTTTAACAAATTTAAGTTAGACGAAAATGACTTTTGTCAAGCATCAGAACTGCAATCTGGTTAATATTTTCCAATTGTTGAGATATTTATGTCTTAGTTAGACCATAAGCCCAAGTCAACACAAAGAAAAATAGCATAACGTCGAAGGGAACCATATTACGAAATTTTGTGTAATTCTAGAACAAGCTTACCGTTTTCAAGGCTAGAGACAATTTTAAAAACTAAACTATTTTTTTAAATTTTAATTCAATAAAAATTCAGACTTCAGTTTAAGCTACGATTTTAGTTTATTCATACCCGTTTAATATTTACATTTTCTCCGCCTGCCAAGTCTAAGGTTGCGTTGCAGAAAATTTAAAAGAATGTGCTATTATTTAAGAGTAGCCGTAGGTCCCAATGTAATCGTTAGTGGGACTGTCAAAATATATGCAAACCAGCCCTTTCACTAATTCCATCGTAATCGGAAACTTTTACGAATCCAAAAAAATACATTTGAAGCGGAAAATACGTTTGAATGCATTACGAAGGCATTTCGTGTTATGGTTCTTCGGAATTTGTAAAAGTTTCCCATTACGATATAATTCGTGATATGCCTGAATATCAGAATGTGTCTCTGAGAAAGTCATAATCTATAAATACATGCTACAATACAACAAATTTCCTTATAAACAAATTAAAATGTTTAAAAGCTGGCAGGCTTTAGGTAACTCACATTTAAATATGCATAGTTCTAGTTGTTGTTAGTTCCATTAATTTAACGCCGTAATACCAGTTACTAAAATAAAGTTTTAATTATTACGATTTTAAATTATAACACAGATTTTAAAACGTTTGAAATATGTTTTTTTTTTCTCTTTTTCAGGAGCATCTCACTCGTACATTTGTGATGCACTATAGTCGAATACCATGTGTTCTGGAAATGTCCAGAGACCCGGACACGCTTAGCAATCGTGTAGTTCACATGAGCGTTCAACTCTTCTCAAACGAAAGCCTAGCTCTTAAAATGGTCAATGAACTTTCTCTCCTGCACGTCATGATAATCAGTTTAAAACTGATGATGTCCAAGATACTTATTCAAAACACACTTCATGGTAAATTAAACAATAACAAAAAACAACAACAACAACAACAACAACAACAACTCATCAAATTAATTTACTAATATTTTTTTATATGGTATTTCCCTCTCCCTTTTCAAGTAGATCCCGTCAAAAACTTTCATTTTGTGATCGACTGCACTCGGCAAGTTATGAAAGAACATTGCTATTGGCCTCTAGTATCGGACTTTAACAATGTGCTCTCGCATGAGTCGGTCGCTTTGGTTTTCCTACGTGATGACAATCTAATTGATATGTGGTTTCAATTTCTGTCAATGCTTCAGGGTATGAATGTCAATGTGCGAGAGACAACAAGTCACGTGGAATTCGAACCAAGTTCATATTATGCTGCGTTTTCTTGTGAACTTGAAGCTAGTGCTTATCCAATGTGGTCGATTATATCTCACCTCAAGGATGGAAAACACGCCCCTTTGGCAAAAAAAATTCTAACATATTGTGTAAATACTCTGCACGAATGGTTGGATGCAATATATTTCTTGGAACCTAGGTTAAGCAAGGTGGGTGGTTGAATATAAATTATTGTAGTATTAAATATTGGACTTAGTTTGTTTACTTTTGTTGTTGTTGATATTTTCAGGAAGAAATGATGCAAGCATCGTTTCACTTTCCACTTCATCGCTATCTAGCCGCATTCTTGTGCCAAGCAGTCACAAAGATGGGAATGTCTTTGAGTGATATTTTACCATCATCATCGTATATATTGCCGCTTCTTATGATACATCCATTGAGAGTACAGGTAAGTTTATTTTTCATTAATCAATACACTTAAATTGCATTACAAAAAACAGCGTTCTTACTATGAACATAGTTTATTGGTTCACATTAAAAAAAACCTTTGCTATTATTGAACTCATCAACGGCACTGGACACCCTACTCTACCTAACACCTCTTGATATATTTATCAAACAAATAGCTGCAGCTATGGCCTCAACATTGGCCACCCCGTAATTCTTAGGTATTTAGAATCAATTCCAAAGCACCATCCCCCAACTGCAATTCGACAAAACTTCCAGATTTCTATACCTTTCAGATCTTTCTGGGAGGATAGTGCATTCCTGGAAGACGAGTCAGTCCATTTTTATACAGATGAATCAAAAACAAAAGAAGGGGTTGGTGGAGGTGTGTACTCTGAACGACTGAAATTAAGTCTCTCATTCCGCCTTCCCAATCATTGTAGCGTGTTCCAGGCGGAACTTTTTGCGATAAAAGACGTCTTGTCCTGGCTTAAAGAAAACGTGATATCAACATCTGATATCCGTATTTTCTCAGATAGTCAGGCCGCTATAAAATATCTAGACTCTGTCTCTACAAACCGGACCATAGAGACATTCCATTAAACTGTCAGGCAGATGAACTCGCCAGGAATGGTACAGTACAACCCATTCTACCACGTTTGGCAATTGCTGGCATACCAATCGCATATAAGCTCGATAATTGGTGTCATAACCGGGCACTGTCTAATAGGAAGGCACGCCACGCGGCTAGGCGTATTCTCAAATGACTTTTGCAGAAGCTGTATGGATGAGGAATATACATGCCCTGCTCTAGCTGAAAAACGCAAAAAAATTACCTAGGAGAATTCTTCTACAACGATCTAAATCATATTAATATGATCAGCCTCTCACGTTTCGTAAGGGACTCAAACTGGTTTCATTGAGCTTAGAAGAAATCCTCAAGATTCATGTGGTATCATAATGGGCCATTAAAATGGCCTAAGACTGTCCTACTCCATCACGGACAGCCACTTTAACCTAACCTAACCTAATGAGAATTAGATCTGTTGTTCACAACCGTTGAATGGATATGGTTATATTTTTTCTTCTGTTTAAGCTTGAATCGTTTTATCGTAGAAAATTGTAATGGTTTTCAATTCTTGCGGCAAGGACAACATTTTTATAATGGCTAACCTGCAAAACAAGAACTCAAAAATTTAGCAAAGCAATTCGCTTTTTGTATGCCTTTAAACATTTTTCTAGGTAATATTACTATAATTTCCTGGAAGAAACATTGTGCCAATTTTTGTTTAAAAAGATTTATAAGCTTGGGTTTATTTTTTACCTTCGTTATTCAAGTTCGTTGGTACCCCGTTTATGCCAAAGACACAGTGCAAGTACAAAAAAAAGGAAGAAAAGGTTTGAGAGGAGGTGTCATGACACAATGGTTTTGAATTCCTGAATAGACGTTCATCATTTGCGGTAAAAGAACGAATCTCTGACTTGACAGTACGATCATAGTTAGGGTCGAGGTAAATTGATCCGCATTCCAATTGGCGTGAATATTACGGTTGAATGGCATTAGAAGAGGAATGCAACTGGCTAACGGTAAAAAAGAGCCAGAGAAAAGACATGACGACTGTGTTCAAGCGACGTAAATGAATCAACGATATTTTCGTCACCAATCAATTGACCCGATACAATGTTTGAATATTTCAGACCCCAAATATATCTCATTGTCATGCTGAAGGTGGTACTGATCAAACCCCTTATGAACCTGCAACCCTGCCCGAATGCTTACACGGGCCACACTCACGGCCCAGCATTAGTTTGTTGTCTGTCCCTAACATGGTGCATCTGCTCGAAGTGCCCCTGTATCTAATCAATGCTCTTCTCTGAATGCTGTCGTACGGACTTAAGTAAGTTACTGGAGTTGTACTCAAGCTATAAAAGCCTATAAGTTGTATACACAATATCCACCCCAGAGGGGAAAATAAAACATTTTGCCTCGCCTGAAGAAACTCAACCATCTTGCGGCTTTTTGGCGACATCTGCTGGTGATACACGTACCGAGAATTTTGAGTAGTTGATGGTAGAACCTGTGACGTGGTGGTTAATATGTCATGGTTTAAATCCCTGCCTACGCCGCGGCCGCTCTGAAGTTTTTTTTCGCGGGTACTGACTCTTGCGAGGAATTGAACAATTCTCCAAGAGCAATTCTTGTCAGGAAAGGCATTCTCAAATTACCAGTTCGGATTCGGCATAAAAACTGTAGGTCCCCTCCATCTTTGAAATTACTCTAACACAAGAATTGTTGAGAGTTGTAAGTCACAAGGCCCTGTTACTCTACGATCTTTTGCTCCACCAAATTTAATTTGATGAAAGTTCAACATGTATCCATTTAAATTTTTGAATACGGACTCTTGGAAAATTGCATTCTTTTGCATAATACGAGTGCTTCTTCTCAAAATAAGTTTTCTTTTGCCACACTGTCTTTTCAAGACGCTCTAGTATACAAATTTTTTGTCGGGAAAATTGTCCTCGGATTTTGTTCCGCTTCCAATAAATACCAAATATTATTTTTTCATCAATGCCCTAACTTAGTCAATCACAAAGCTTAATAAGGCAACTTGTACCTATTTAGAAAACATGATTTTGTACTAACATTATCACATTCCCACTGCAGTTTCCAACGTTATGTACATGCAATGGATACTCCTCCACCAATTAATTGTTGGTTGTATGAACAAATTTCGTAATAAAAACATTTATAAATATTAAATTATATTTCTTTATTTATATCTCGAATTCAATGCTGTCAGTTTTTCCGACATTTATTTCAGTTTTTAATTTTCTTGTATAAATTATTCGAATGATTTAATTGTAATTTTTGTTTGTTTGATTGTTTAAATTAAAGTTCACATAAGTTTTATTAAAGTAGGTAATTAAAAATACTACTAAGCGTATTAAAAAAAAAAAAGTTGAAGAAAAAAGAATTATAAAAATTAAAGTAACATTTCAATTTTTGTATATGTTTAATTAGTCACATTTTTTGGAAACCGAACATATGACGTAAAATCATACGTTATCAACTTTGGCGCTATAAAACCACCGTAATTATTTCTACCTTTGTGGTATAATCCCACTCCAGACAATGGCACAGGCGGATTCGATGTAACCTCTTGAATATCTATAAAAGGCACTGTTGTCTGTGCTGCATCCCTGTCCTTACTGGTGTGAGTGAATTCAATATATTGGTTATGTCTAGATGTGGGCATTGATTTAACCAAAGTCCTTGTTGGTACATCGGGATTTTTTAGATGAATTTGCTCTCTTAAATATGGAAAAGAAAAACAATTAATTATTATTATTAACAATCAGATAATTTGTGTAATAGAAATCTCACCTTCTATCACCGCTGACATCGGTGTTATCGTTAGATTTCCAGAAACTGCTAGTCCTAGGAGAAACCAGCTCTCCACTTTCGAAATTGTATTCACTGAGACGTGCTTCCAAATTCAAATGTGCTCCAACAACTCGCAAACGTATTCCAGTCACAACATGACTAACATCGTCTCCTTCAATATCATCCAAATCAATAGCTCGTTTATCCCAAGCGAGAGTATGGTAATCATAGCCATTCGATACACCACGGTCGAATATTTGATAATCTTCCACTGGCTTCCAGCTCAAGGTTGATTGATTGACATTGCCACGTGGAAGCAGTTGCCCTTCTTGAATTTGAATATGGAACACACGCTTGTGTTTCAAAAATCGCAGACCAGTTATTACTCTAAACGAAAATTTGTAAAATAATTTGTCCATTTTTTTGCTAATAATTGAAATTTTGGAATAAAACTAACTTGTTTTCATCAATATTTGAGACAGTTTCACGGAGATTGAAATAACGATCTGATTTGATTCCCTGCTCATCACAGATGCAGAAACAATAACTGCAATGCCAGAAAACATAACGCCACCAAGAATCAACCTTAGTGGTTCCCCTGTAGCACGCCTTCTTCAAGCCCATAGTTCGACCACTTTCATATTCGATGTACTCATATCTTCGAGTACTATTAGATGGCTATTTGAAAACAAAATTTATATTTATAGAAGAATATTTTCAAATAGTTTTAGTTGTTTAGGGATGCTTACCGCTGGACAAATCCACATATCCGAATCGACATATTCACAATTTAACAGCCTTCCAGAACATCTTTGTTGCCTGGCACAATAAAGATTCTTAAAGCAGCCATAACTCTTTGTTGCTTCATAGAATCCACAATTCTCCCTGCAAGTCTCCTCAGGGTTCATATCGACTTCATTTTCGATATATCCCTGCAGTAGACGCGTTACTTCGTCATAGGTCTTACCTTTAACATGTTTAATGGGATCATTTTGCCAGACAATACGATCAGCTCTGCGCATTACTTCACGTAATTTAATCAAAGTGCGTTCAGTTCGTTTAGCGTAATCTTCTCGCATCAGATCCGATTCTTGAGTAAAGTTTCCTAAACAATAAAATTTGTTAAAGTAGTAAAACAAATTATTAATTAATTTAATACCAAAAGAATATTTATTTACCTTTGCCATAAATTCTTAGTATCATCCATGAAAACTGCATCATAGTATAGCCCTTCAATTCGGTTAGGGCGATATCTGCATACAAAGAATAGAGGAATTGCTGAGATGATTGGCTAGTTCCACTGAGATGGTTATTGGCATCCTGAAAAAATAGAAATTTAATATTAAGCTAAACATTTAAGTACTGATTTATTAATTTGTATTTTTAAAGCTCTTGAAAGTAAAAATACTTTTTGGAGGACCTGCACGAGAGTTTTCTGACGACACTATATTTTTTATTTTGTTTGGGACTAAGTTCTCTAAAAACAAATCAGATTGGCATTATTTAAATTTAAACCAATTCACAAATTACTACCTAACTTGTTTTCCATTTGATAATATAATACTCGTACGTGACATTCCGTAATTAAAGCAGTTTTTATCAGATTATTTTTATTAATACATTCAATTATTTTAAAAATGTCTGTTTTGTTTTGTTTTTGCATACACGATCATTTTATTTCAATTTTTTATTCGCATCACTTTTAAATTCAACTTGGTGTCTACCTTTTTCCTTTATAATTCATTATTCTAGGACAAAAAAGATTCCATATCCAAGTTAAAAGTTTTGAATAAGACAACAAACAAATGTATGCGCTCTCCCAAGTTTGAAAGTTGCATTATAAGATGTTTCGAGGATCCTAATCTGATAATAAGATTCCATGGATCGTGTACTAAGTGATATAGTTAATTCTAAATAATAAGTCTCAAGTTTCTACTAACTAACAAATATGTATTTAACGGCCGATTTCTTGACAGAGTTTAAAGTGATTGTTATTTTTAGCTCTAGGTTTATTAAAGAATGAACAAGTTCTAATTTTGTCTTAAATAAAGTCAAGAATTTTTTTTAAAGAGAGCGGAGATTAGAGGTCTTTAAAATAGACAAGTTTTTCCAAAAGCCAATTGGTTTTGAAAAATAAATTTTAGTTTTTGATAAAATCATACCTAATGTTTGATTTTTAGAATTCCAAAAGATTAGGAGAAAAATCAGCTTGTATTAATTTTTGTTAAAGAAATATTGTCTATGGCAGCGAAAGTGACATCACTACATAAGCTGTATGTTAACTTTCTTTAAATGCCCCATAAATAAAAAGTTATTGCTTACACTATAAATCAATTCGAATCAATCATAAATAAAAACAGTTCAGCTTTAACTCATTAATTTTCGCTTGTTTTTGTATTATTTACATGATAAATAATTAAGTGTTTAGTAATGATCTGAAACCAAATGGTTTTCCAGTTTGTAACAAATTTTTGTGTTAAGTTAATAATTTGCTTGTTTAATTAAGGTAAGAAATTTAATGCGTACTGTGAAACATATGCTTGCATTCTTATAAAGTTTGTTAAATGCCATACAACTAAACTTAGATTTATATTACTTTTAAGTTAAAATATCCACGTTTCGCATATGTCATTTTTTCTTTTAACTTAAACCTATAGATAAGAAAAAAACCTATGTGTCTAAAAAAAATATAATTGGTCATCATTGGTGCAACTATGTACTCCTAAATCTTCTAGGCACCCAGGTAACTATGTAGGTATAAATAACCTTTTAATTGTATATTTTTTTTTTGTTTATTTAAATTTTTTGTGGTCAAACAAATGACAACAAATTCAAACACACAAATCTTGTAAATACAATTCAAAGGTCTCAATCTCAAAATTTAATCTTCAATGAAATATTTTTCATACGAGATTTATAATTGCGTTTAAACAAATCTGAATTTCAAAATATTAAACATTACTGATAAGCAGTTTCCGCACCATGCCTTCTCTGTGACGTTCAATTAAAAAAAAAAAAAATAATGAAGCTTGGATGCTTAGTAGTTAGATGTAGCGTGTTGTGAGAAACTTCAAACAATTGAATAATTTTACAATAAATAATAATCCATTCCGTGCAATATACTAGAAACAAAAATTAGAACTACAATCAAATACCTGTAATAATAATTGCTTACTTCTACGACGCGACGACGGAAGTATCAACCCATTCAAACGTTAGGAAATAAATATTTTAGAAATAAAACAAAAAAATTAAAACTAACCAATAAAGCTCGATAGTACATGGCTTGTTTGACCATAATCAATTCAATTTGCTTGAATATCTTTTCGATTGAGAATGTACTATCGTTCCTCAGTACATTATCACACAAATCCAAGGCCGCTTGTTCATTATATTCTCCATCGATGGGATGTGTATTTAGAAACACTCTGAAAGCCTCAAAAATACTATTCAAATACATCAAATCTGACTTCAGCATGATCCATTCTGAATGTTGGATTATTTCATATCGACTCTCATCGAATGACCGTTGCAAATTGTCTCCAGCGAAATTCCTATGAGAGTCATAGACTTTTTTCAGCTGAGCTTCACGAGTTATTCGAGGCCTTGCAATGTATTTCCAGAGAGCCTTCTCTATAAAAACATATTCCGCATGTGACGTATCCACTTCTAGAGCCACATTTCTTTTTGCGTTGACTTCAACAAAGGTGGTGGTTGTTGATAGAAGCACAATGGGAACAACGAAGAGGAGGAAAAACCATGACGACATCACATCCACTGACATCGTTATTATGGTTCTGCTTCGTCGTTGAAGCATTTTATTTATTTTTATTTTTCAACTGTTTTGCTACCTATTGGAATTGCTGTCGTTTGCTTTTTATTCGGATTCGGAGCATTAATTCAATTTAAGCAAAAACAAAAATTAAAAAAAAATCACTAATATTGTTGTTTTAGTTGGTTTTAATTTAAAAGTGGTTATTTTGACCTCTCTATGTTCATACTGAAACCCGCGATAATTTCACAAGTATATTTGTTATATTCTTTTGTTTCACCATTCACTTGACAAAGAATTTTTTAAAAAATTCTTATTTTACATAATCTTTGATCATTGTTTTTATATTAATCAAAGGTTATAAAATTTCTATATGATCTTATTTGCACAATACGGCAAAAATAAAGTTAATTCTACACCTTGGCACCTTATTTATTTATTTATTTTTTCTCTCTCAACGTAAATAAAATAATTTTTGCACAGATTGTATGCTACCGTCCCGTTCGACCACTGCTATTCAATTCAATTCATAAGTACGTAGCAATGGATGGATGGGGTTGTGTGGTTTTGATTTCAATATTCAGAAGCCTGAATCTGAAATCAGTCAGCCAACTAAAAGAGTGTAGGTACATGTACACCTCTGGTTAGTGGTGTAGAGTTTTTGTTCTTCCCCTTTTTTTATTTTGTATTTTGTTTAATGCTGAGTTCGGTTTTGTTGACGAACGAATGAGAGAAAGAGCAAATAATTGTCAAATAAATAAATAGAAAAAGAAAATTGTAAAAAATAAAAGATTTTGCAACCAGTAGACGAAAATATAAGTATGTACATAAAACGAAGAGTGTTGGATTCTTTGGTAGCAGAGAAAGGTTTTATTTTAAGAGCTTTTGCTGGCTGAGATTCTTGAAAAAATAGGGTGTTTTAGTTCATAGTTTTAGTAACGATTTATATAAGATACTGATTTATCTCTAAAGATTCTAGCTTTGAACATTATGTTGACCTTTGAATTTTTTCTTATTGTCTTAAACAAATTCAAAAAACAGTATGCAAATAGCTTAAAGTTGCAAAAACAGTCATGACAGCATCATTTCATTTTTTTCCCTCACAAAAATTAAAAAACATAAGAAAAAATCAAGTGTAACTTCCATTTACCATTCCTACCTTAAGGAACGTCTTTAATATTATTATACTGGCTCTAAACCGGTTCATTCGTAGGTTGTTTTTTTTTGTGTTCAAAATAAATTGTGTCATTGACCTTAAGATTTTAAAGAACAATCAAAAACACTGTCATTATTCATTCTGGAACCTTCAATCAACCCCCTATCTAAAGGTCATTCATGTTGGACTATTTGAAATGAGGGCATTCTTGTATCTGTGGTAATTTTATATTCCCAACTTCCTTGACCGCAATCTAAAAAAAAAAAACAAAAAAATCCTATTCAAAAAAATTAACCATATGTTAGCCATGTTGCAACTCTAAACTATTGTAAAGGTATCTAGTTAGCTACCAGCTCTCATATACGTTAGATATTTTTAGTGCAACGTGTTCAACATTGCATGCGCAATGCATGCTCACATATTTTTTCTTTGTTTTGTTTTATGAAAAACAAAACGCCGGAGGAAAACCTTTCTCAATTTTTGAATTGTCGACAAAAAATTAACCCACACATATTTTCCAGCGCTGTTCTTTGAGAAGAAGATTTATACAGAACATATGATTTCATTGTTTTCAAATATGTACATGGATGCATTTATTTCATAGAATAGTGAGCGATGTAGCTTTGTTTCTAAATCCAAAGAAATAAATACAAAGCGTCGTCAAGAGAACTGCTAGTGATGTTAGAAAAATCTATAAATAAGAGAGAAAGAAAAAGAACTCACATTTTACAAGGTGTGGGGATATTTGTGATGCGAGAATTTAGATACGAAGTATGAGGTCGGAATTGTAATTCATCTAAAGTACAACTGAAAATATGAAAATGTACAAAATAGATACCTATTCCTCCTGATCTAGAAATCATAAACCTTCTGTTTTCAATTGAGAGATTTAAAAGACAATGACTTGTTTAAAACCACTAAATATTTAAAGTTATCATACTGTATTCTTTAAGTACCTTAGTGTCATTTACACACAAATCTTAAATTTTATCTTTATGCCTCACAATTATTTTAAAGCCCTTCAAAAATAATAAAATTGATGCATTGTATGTACATCTTAAAGAACAAATTCTTAAAACACAAAGCTGGCTGAATTGAAACTGTCATATGTATTTGGAGTTAGGAGAGAAGTTCTGTATTGAAAAACACATTTTTAACAAAGAAGAGAAAAAAACCTCATATGTAATTTCTAAAGCAAGAATTTAATTTATCGATGTGTGAACAATTTACTCATGATCATGATCATTCAAATTATGCTGAAGTTCTCAAATGAACAACAAAAACAGAGGGTAGATAATTCTGTTGGTATTAATTTCACAAACATTTATACTGAAAAGCCCCTCAGTAAAAAATTTGCTTTGGTTGCAAAACAAATGTATAATATCTCTGACGACTATTGGTTCATGTGCTGTCATGATGATTTATATCGGATGGATTATATTATAGTCCTTCTCAATTGCTTATCTCGTTATGCAGATAAATACATCTACATATGTGTATCTTATTTTTTTAATGCCGAAATAAATTATTTGTTATTATTGCATTTAAATCTTTTCAGTAGATTTAAATTAAAACATACATATGTATATCGATAAATGCAAAGAAAAGATGAATTCGAAAATTAAAACAAAAACTTTTCTTTTGTTTATAGGTATGTATTTCTTCAAAATGATTTATGGAACACTGCTCAACTTTGCATAATAATCACTAATGGTCAATATTCTTTATGTTTTCAAAAAATTAATTCCAGATCAATTGAATTTTAGCATGCGCTATTCCTTTTCTACATCCCTTGCTTTTTAAATCTTTAAAATGTAAGACATCGATACTTTTGAAGTGTCATTCCAAAGATTCAAAATCAATAGTAGCTTAACCACAACCACGCGTTAGGTCGTCAGGCTTTTAACAGGCTTCTTTCCGACTTAAGGATATTTTACGATATCATGTGTCATAAAGCGCGACCTAAGAATTTCCAAAACGTAATGAAGCTTCAAATTCAGGCGTTGAGCTCGAACTTACAATATTTACGATCTTAAGAAGCGAGCGCAAAGCTTGAGGTAACATTTCAGATTGCTTCATAAGAGTTCATTGTTTCTATTCAATGGTTGTCGTTTAGCTATAACAAGCAATATCAAAAATTATGCTAAAATTGAAAGTAGTCTTTTTCTGACATCGAACCGACTTCCATTTTCCGGCCTTTGAATATAAAGAGCTTGTTATTCCCAAAAAATTAAGTTTACATACTTTACTTAAGAAAAAATACAAAATTGACTCATTTTACTTACCGTTATATTAAATATCAATGATTTGAAATTCAAGTTTTTGACAAAAAAAAACGGTTAAAGTTCTAATAATAATGTGGGATCAAAAAGCTATATGTAGGTATTGTGGTTTTATTATTTCACTTTAGGGAAAAAGTTATTTATGAACAGAAATGCAGAATACATCAGTCAATGTACTTAAAACTGTATTAGTAGGGTCTCTTGTGTCACAAGAAAGGCAAATAATTGAAAATATCAAATTAAATAAGTTTTGAGCCACATTTCGAGTTCTAAGTGTGATTTTTGAATACTTAAAATTATAAATGGATACAAAATTCATAGGTTAGTCTAATAAAATATTTTTTTTTTTTAATATGACCATTTAACGTTGGTTCAATAAACTCCAGTTTTTGAGTTGTTGCAAGCTGTAATTTTAAAATTCGTTCCAATTATAAGGAATCATTGCCTTAAATAACTATTCCTTTTTTCTCAATGTTCAGGGTATCAAAAGGAGATAATGTGTAATGTGTGCCTCTTTCTTACATGCACTTATTTACACTTATTAATTCAATTTTTTGTTATGACAGTTCAAGATAAAATACTTGAACTGTGGTGTGTGACAAATACTTTTATTGCTTTAATGATAATATCTTTTCTGCTGTAGCAGGTCATTGTTTGCATTATGTAAAGTTTATTATACTATTTGAAAATTGAAACAACGTTTATTGTCACCCAGAGGTAGTTAGGTAGGTAGGTATTATTTGTTTTTATCAAACAACGTGGTTTGCCTGGATAATCTTAACGGGTTTTAAATTAATAACAGCAAATGGTTATTTAAGATAAATTCAGTAGTATCATCAAGTCTTTGTCATTCATTGTTTATATCTAAAATGGTTGTTTTGAGAAGACGACAAGTGGTCAACGTTTGAAATGAGTCATTCATTTTAAATGTCATTATTCGCCAAGAATTATTTTCAAACTTTCCCTTCAAGCAAATGCCTACTGTGGAGTGTGGAGTGATGATTTTGTGTGAAGTAAAATTAACTCTTTTTCTTCTGCTTTAAACATTGACCACTCATGCGTGGAATAAATGAATAAACAAATAAAAAGAAACATAACAAAGAAACCGGAAAACCAAGTAGAAGTTAAATATTCTCTCAACAACTATGACGTCATTTAAGAAGAGAGATTAATCCGTCTTTAACTACTTAAGACAAACTTGATCAATTTAACTGTGTGCTAAACAAAAGAAAAAAAAACAACTAATTATTAACCATTTTGTACCTGCAATAACTCGGCAAACATTTCCAACACGCTTTTCGATGGTGTTCGGCTCTCGGCCTCGTTTCCAATGAATATCAAATGTAATTGCTCCAGCAGATTGTTCACTGCATAAGCATTTGGAGAGACAGACCATTCAGCAAATGTCACCAGCGTAGTCTGTTCCAATTTATCCTGGTTGGCTTCGTAGCGTTGCATTTGATTGTAGCGTGTTGCAATTCGATTCATTATGTCGTCGATTTCGTGCATTTGCAACTCCAAGCGAGTGTTCACTTTTGTGAAACTATTTATAGATTCAATCGCCCATTCTATGTTATTTGCGTACTGTAAAATAAGAATACAAAATTGTTTAATTACTTTTAATATTTGTTATTATATTTAAAATAAAAAGTAAGAAAATTGTTCGTACCCTACTCTCGGACAGATCGATTTTTCTAGACAGCTCCTTCATGTTGCGAAGGACCTTCTTTTGTTTCTCTTTCAATATAGGCAATTCAACACTATCACCGAAACTCGTCTGTTGTACGAAATCCCATGTTTTAAGAATGCCCGTTGCTACTTCCTTGGTCACATGAATAACATCGATTACGTCTTCGATTAGGGCATTAGCATGAGGGATATGACCGGCACAGACAACAAGTAACAAAGTAATTAATAATTGAAATTTATTTAATTGCATTGTTATCATTTTTTTAAAGTTAAATTTGTGTAAATATTTATTCTATTTCTATGGCAATGTCACTGGATTTGAATTTTTTGAAGATCCCGTGGATTTATTTTAAACTTTGTATTATGTATTTCACTATTTTTTTTCTTGACATTATTTTATTTTAAATTTATATTTGTGATTGCGAACATAAAAAGAAGCAAACAAGAGACAACATAATAGATTGAGGTTGGATGATGGCTGTTTGGGTGTTGGGATTGGGACTTGAGTTTCGGTTTGTTGTCAGTCGAGTGAGAGCTGGTACACAAATGTGGTGTGGATGTAGGGATGTGACTGATATATTAGTATTCACTAAGATATTACTAATATTTGAAAATATTCAATATCACTAATACTAATACCATAGATATCATAATACTCCGATATTTATTTAAATACCCAACAAACTTCTCCCTTCACAAAAATGTTAAGTTCTCTGTTCTCCCTTCACAAAAATATTGACTTCTCCCAACACAAAAATACCTACATCCTACTCCTATATCTCTTTCTTACCTTCGCTCGCCATGCATCGCTAGCCGCCGCCGCCGCGGCCGCGCCGCTAATCTGAATATCTGATACATACTAAAACTAATACGATATACGAATACGAATACTATGAGATACCAAAATATTCGCTTCAGCCGGCAATGATACTAGTACCTAATATACTATGATACAAAAATATTAGGTTTGAAGCTAATATTTTTGTAGCCTAATATTTGTGTATCCTAATATTTTTGTATCATAATATTTTTGGTATTAGTATTAGGTAGGACGTAGGAATATCATTGTCGGTCGAAGTTCGAAGACGAAGCTAATATTTTTGTATCATACTTCGAACTATTTAAGATATTCATATTATTACTATATTAGTATCAGTATGAGTATGAGAGAAAAAAGCGTTTGAGGGGTGATTTGGTGAATATTTTTTTTTGTTTTTAGGTGTAGCTTGGGCTACTTCAATCCTGCCACTTGAGTTTTTTGTGCAAATTAGTATGAAAATGAAAATCTGTTGACTTTTTTGAACCGTTTATTGTTCTTGGCCTCTTGGGCCAACATGTTACATGCATGGAATGGCATTACTTATGTTTTTTTGAATGCAACAAGGAAATTATTTCTTACAGTTATTTTACAGTTACAGAAACAGAATATATCTTGGTTGTTGTTTTACTTTGCAAAGGCTGAATCGAATTTTAAATCTAATTTCAATCTGACTGCTGAATTGTTCTGTTGCTAGTAAAAAAAGATATTTTTGATTGCATTAAAGATTAAATAAATTAACCAAATAAAATAGGTAGATTATAAATTTATTTTCCTTTTTTATTTTGTCAGTGTCAAGAATTATTCCAGAATTGTCAGCGATCATAGTTCTAATTTAATTTTATGTTTTTTTAATACCTGCAGTGAAAGCGCTACGAAATAAAAACCTTATTCCAGAAAAACATTAAATAACCTACATATCTAATTCATACAGGTAAGAAATATTTAAATTATTAAGTTCAATGGTTCTGGCGGATGTGATTTGCGTGCATACATGGACCTATTAGTCTAATAGTCTTAAGAAAAGTGCCGACAACAAATTTTGGGATTGAATATAAAGGGTGGTTCGCCTGAAATATGACAAAAAGATAAAGCGTGTAGGTTGGATCGCGTGACATGAAAAAATCGTACTATGTAAAGTCGTATAGTTTGGACCGTAAGGGCAATTTTCTAAAAAAAATTAACTTAAAACAGAAAAAAAGTTATTTAAAAACAACAGTAACAATTACAACAACAGGTTACCTACCATTATAATTTTATAAACCGAACATAGAACCTTCTGGTTTTGAGTATTCGACTAAGACTTGAAAAGACCGTTACATTTTATAAACAAAAATAGTGTATTATTTTTTTTCATTTTTTTTCAATTTTTCAAAAAAATTTTATTTAATAAAAAAGATAAAAGGGGATTTCAGAGTATGCATTATAGTGTAAAATGGTATTGTATTTTCATGGTGTTGTATTGTCACTATAGGTGTAATCCTTGATTTTAAACATTTTTTTTCTCTTAAGAATTTTTTTAAGAAAATTGGACCATGTAACTAAACGGTAGGAATAGAAATAGACCCATACGATTTTATTTATGTTTCGACCAAAATTACACGCGCTGTCTTTTTGTCACACCTTTGGTGAATCAAACAGGGATTATAGGTATGTGCATACAAAAACAAAAGTCTGGCGGGTTAAAGTCAGTTAATTTTAAAAAACCATATCCTGGTGCTCCGTCATTTTCGCTAATCCCAACCACCTTATCATTGCAATCCGATTAATATAACAGTAACAGAACACTGAAGATAATATAATATTTTTGAGCTAAACATATTTTTGTTGATTTATTGCGTTTTATAAATTCCAAAAAATCCTGATAGGGTTTGCCAAGATCAAGGAACAATGACAAGGAATCAAGATATGGTTCAAAAATTAATTGAAGTGATAATACCTCTGACCATAATTTGGAAAATCGGTAAGTGCTTTTAAGCAATCACCCGCCAAAGGCTGATAAAAACTCCTGCCAGACTTCTGTTTTAGATATATTGCAAAATAAAAACATGGACCTCCCTTATAGGAACTCACACTTTGCTTATACATTCACTTCCCAAAATAGCTAAAACCAAAGTAATATCCTTGTGCATAACGTCGTTATTGCAACTGTTATAAAAAACACTGTATGCAAATTAATGATACATATTTTTTGTAACGTGTTGCAGGCTCAAGAAATAATCTTAAAATGAAGCGTTCAAGAATAAGCGATACTTGGAATTACTTCAAAATTGATTCCGAGCAAAATAAAACGGCGAAATGTTCTTTATGCCATTCCATACTAAGTTTTAAGGGAACTATTTCAAATTTGACAAAACATTTAAAAAACAAACACTTGTTAAATGTACAGCCAAGTACTGCAAGGCAAGAAAACAGGACTAATACTAAATCAGATTCAGAACTTATTTTGATACCTGATGAACAACCGAATGCGACAATCACCACGGCAATAAATGAAGGTGCCCCCAGTTCTTCTACCGCCCAATCGGAAGATATCGTGAGCCATCAACCATCTGTTTCAAAGTCGTTGTTTCAAACAACTTTGACTCGTTTTTCAAACAACAAAAAAGTAACACCAACTCAAAGAAAGGAGATTGACATGTCACTGATGGCCTTGTTTTATAAAACTTTTTTGCCATTTTCTACAGTTGAGGATGAAAGCTTCAAAAAGTTTGTGCATGCTCTCAATCCTGGATATCAATTGCCTAGTCGAAAACATGTATCTGGAGTAATGCTTAACGCTGAGTTCCAAATTTGCGAAGCCAATGTAAAAGAGCGTTTTACTAATTTGAAAGGAACTTGTCTAACATTAGACTGCTGGACGTCAAGAGCACAGGAAGGCTACCTAGCAGTAACTGGTCATTTCATTGATGACAATTTTGATGCTAAATCTATTCTTTTGCAATGTAAAATTTTGGAGGGATCGCACACAGCTGCCAATATAAGACAAGCAATCGAAAAGATTATTGATGAGTGGGGCTTGCAGGGAAAAGTGCGGTTGATTGTTGCAGATAATGCTTACAACGCACAAAATGCAATAAGAGAATTACAGCTCAAAAATTTCGGTTGTTTCGCGCACTCTTTAAACTTAATAGCTAAAAATGCTTTATCAATACCGGAAATTGACAGTTTTTTGGTAAAAATAAGAAGCATTGTGAGCCATTTCCGGAGAAGCACAACAGCTACCGAAAAGCTGATCAAGTACCAAAGACAAATAAACATTTTACAGCCAAAAAAAATGATAATTGATGTTTCAACGAGATGGAACTCAACATTCGATATGTTGGAAAGAGTTGTGCTACTTAAGGAAGCCTTAACAACGACAATGGCTTTGCTCGACAGCACCAGTAGCGCTTCACTTCAGTGTATAACTTCGGAAGAGTGGCTGCTGTGCAATCAGCTATGCAGAGTGCTGAAACCCTTAAAAGATGTGACTATGCAAATAAGTGGGGAACAATATCTTACAGGAAGTCTAGTCATTATTTATAACAAAATGCTTACCCAAATATATCAAAACAAAATTTGCAATGACGTAACACTTCACCATAAGGCACTGGAAGTAGGAACTGCCATAAAGCAAGGGATAGCTAAAAGGTTTGCAAATATTGAATGCAGTGGAACCTTTGGAGTTTGTACGTTCCTAGACCCAAGATTCAAATCGCACCTTTTTGAAAGCCGTTCAGCCGCTGATGCTGCAAAGAATAGGGTAATAGACTTTGCAATTAACGAAATCGAGTCAACAAGGAGGAACAATCATACCAATGCTCAAATACAACCAACACCTGGCCCTTCGTCAACCGTGCCATCAAACGAAGGATATGTTTCGCTCTGGGATGATATTGACCAGATTATACAAGAAATTCAACCAGTAAGGTCTTCAAGAGTAGAAGCTCTTGATGAAGTAAAGCTTTACTTAAACCACACAATGGCTAAACGGAATGATAGTCCGAGTGAATGGTGGCGGAACCAGCGGAATACCTTTCCAAATCTTTCTAAAGTGTATCGAAAGCAATGTTGCATAATAGCAACTTCGGTTCCATGTGAACGAATTTTTTCAAAGTCAGGTGAGCTAATATCTGACCGACGATCGAGACTTAAGCCTGAAAAGGTAAAAAAACTGATGTTTTTAAATGTTAATAAAAATATCTGATTAGCTACTGACATCGATAGTATTTTATTTATAATAATCACTTAACAACAAAAAGCGTAAGTAGAGGTAAATGGCTTAAAAGTTATTAAACTTTGGATATGTACCAAGTGCTCACTTTTTGGTACATAATTGTACAAAAAACCGTTTTGTAAAAGTAAAAGTACCAACTAATTTATTGAACTTTAAAACTTACACTTTTTTTCTTTCAAGAAATGACTTTTTGAAATGTAAGTTTTGATTGGTAAAATAATTATAAAATAATTAAGTCTTAACGTTTAAATCGTCAATTCTATGATCTATTGAAATTTTTTTTTTACTCCTGAACAAAACACTCTTTAATCAGGAAAATATTAGTGATATTTTTGTATCGCTTTAAATATTATAATATTTGTTAACTAATATATTAGTATTAGGTAATATCACAAAATATTAGTATTGACCCATGCCTATGTGGATGTGGAAAGCAAATGAAGCGCAAAGGCAGACAGACAAAGTAGGCAGCTGGTTGGCTTGTGTTGTGACTGACGGACTATTATTGAACTCTGTTCAGGAGCGCAGTTACTGAGTTTTCAGGCCTTGATGATACACTGAAACTGTAGGTCGAAAACTGAAAAAGAAAAGTAGACTTCACGAAGAGTCATTAAGAGTGAAGTTTTGGAGCGACTTTTCATTACCGCTGCACGAGTATCCTTCTTATTTTGTTTGTTTTTAGTTAGGTATTGGTTTCAATAGAACAGGTATAAAATACTAAAGCGAGAAAACATCGTTAAGTCCTTACTTTTTTTGTTTTTTGAACCACTGTATATGCCTAAAACAAGGTTTTTTAAATGAATAGTATGGCGTACTAGCTGAGAGGTTTGCAACACCCTGCAAACATTAGGATTTAAGGGAGATGCAAGGTTGGGTTCCAAACTTTCTTTTGCATTTGAATAATAAAAATGTCACAATGTTTCAATTCCTAAATTGCAGCCGGTATTGCGAACAATATAAACACAAAAACAATCGTATCTGGCAGCACTGATATTTTAATTCTGTAATTCTGTAATGTTTAAATAGTATTACGAACAATATAAACACAAAAACAATCGTATCTGGCAGCACTGATATTTTAATTCTGTAATGTTTAATATAGTATTGCGAACAATATAAACACAAAAACAATCGTATCTGGCAGCACTGATATTTTAATTCTGTGGTATAACGTTTTTTTTTAAACAAAAAAGGAAAAATATATCGGCTCCTCTCATTTTATCTGACAGAACTATGCATCATTTATGATGGCTAAAGTAGATGTGCAGCTGGTATGCACTTATCTTTGAATGTTGTTCTGCATCCAAAATACACGTGCATACTCTTCGCCATAGAAATGATGCCTGAAAAAAGCTGCATATCTGTTTTAGCTTTTACATGGCGGAGAGTATGGACTTATTTTGTCTCAGATAATTTGTTTGTAAGAACGATAATATTAGTAATGCCAGTTTTCGATAAATTGTGTTATTGTTGTTCTCAATGATTCTGTGTATCGAATTTAAGAATAGAGACTTCCTAAAGCGCTGGGCTGAATGCAACCTTCCTAAAGTTCTACTCTCATAAGCTGCAAATCCATTTCATTCAAAACAGAAGAGAAAAGTTAAAATTTGTTGTTGAAATCACTTATTGAAAAGAAATTTGTAACTTTTATAAAGTAAAGAATTCTAAAATTGTAAATTTAAACAACCCTAATAATCCTATATTAAACCTATAGCATGTTATTGGAAGAAGGTATATAAAATATATTGTACTCCCCTGGGAACATATAGTTTTAGTACATTAACAGTTGTGTTGGTGGCGTTGGTGATTTTCTCCAATCTACAAAATAAGTTCCTTGACAGATGTGTTAGATGTCGCTTAGGTCGTTAATTTTAATCTCACAATGAATATTTTCAGGTCAAACATTAACAAACAGTTTAGATAAATCCGCTCCTGGTTTACATTTGTTTTTAATACACATACAAAACTATTATTATACTCTACATCAATACAAAAACAATTTTGTTACTTTTTATCCTACTCTGATCTGTCTCGCTGTCTCACCGTCTCACTATCTCGTCCTCTCCACTGTGGAATCTCATTTTTTGTTTGCAGCTCAATAAAAATAATATAACTGTAGTGTAGTGTGCTGTGCATTTATATACATGATGTTGTATTTGTATCAAAGAGTAAAAGTGCGAATATCTTTTATTTTTTTGTTGTAATTGTAAAGTTATAAAAAATGTGATTTAATTGAGAAATGGAGATTCAAAATTGAAGAGAGTAAGAGAAAAAGAAAATAACTTTTAAAAGGTAGTATTAATAATAAATAACAGGGTGTTTCACAGCAGACTTGTTACAGAATGTAATCTTTTGAGACATCAATTTATTGAATTCAATGACTTCACCTAGAGACTGGGACTTCAATTTTTTTCACAACTTTTGTAATTTAATTGAATGTTTTAGTTTACAAAAATAAATAATAAAATGAATAGTTAATTGAAATAAACATAAAACAAAAATAACAAAAAGTTAGACGTCTTGAAGGTTGTGGAAAATAAAAAGCGACATAAAGAAATCCTCCTTTAGAAAAAATTGTCAAGCTATGCCTGAATAATTTTATGTCCAGCAAATGGTGTTAGTTAAAAGGAGGATTTATTCGGAATTGAATCAGGATTTAGCGCCGAATATACATACCTGAATCAGATTGAAATAGGATTACTCGATCCGATCTCTCAAAATGAGGTGAATCGAAAATAGTTTTGTAAACCTGAATCGAGAAATCGAGTTGTTTGTGTGTGAGGTTTTGCTTGTGTGGGTGTGTTATGTTTTTTCTTTGTGGTTGGTTTTCAGATCAGTTTTTTTTTTTACGCCTTTTTGTGTTGTAATTTTTATTTTATTTTAAAACTACAATTTTTTATTTTTTATCTGTAAAGATAGAAGCTACTCACAACACAGTACGCACACAAATAAAACTCAAATGACAACATAGGTATACCTGGATCGAAACCTCAATTCAATTTTGATCCGATTTCTCAATCTCCTCCTCTCCTCTTGTAACCAAGGTAAGTGAGAAATTCATCAATGATAATATTTCACAATCGAAAAACTTCTCTGCAGACAGCAGGTTTGCTTATTCCGTGCATAGATGCAACACCGTGATATTGGGTTCCATTCCCAGCACAATGTTGTGTACACAAAAAAAGTTGTTGCAAGTGACATAAGCTTAGCTTACATATACAGCTGTCAACAAAATAATAGCAGCGCTACTTTTTCCTCATTTCTTTTTATTATATCTTCTTTGTTATTGCTTTTTTCTCTCTAACTTAAGGTTTTTCTGAAAGCTCTTATTCTAAGCTTTCATTATCACCATCAATCATATCAATATGCATTATATCAATAAAATAACGGCACTTTGTTTAAAAAATTGCAAATTTTGGACACACAAAATAATAGCAGCGTTAATGCAAAAAACAGTTAAAATCAATAAAATAAAGTATAATTCAACTAAAATAGCCAACAAACAGTGAGTATTTTCTGCAAATATCATTTTTTGTTATTTTGCATGTTTTTTTGTTAAATTTATTAAACAGTGGGACGAGGAAAACATTGCCTTCAAGAGCTACGCCAAATCATACGCCAAATGAGGAGCGCCGGACAATCGTACAGGCAAATCCAAAAAAATTTGAACGTTTCTTCAAAGCTGATCCATAATGCCATCAATTTTGTGGAAAAAGTGGAAACCAGAGGTCGAAAACGCAAATTGGAGGACGGGGACCATAGGCAAATAGTCAAAATGTTAAAGAAAGACCCCTTTAAATCAGCTGTGGAGATAAACAAAGAGCTCGAGCTCAATGTGAGCGATGAGACAGTGCGTAGCACTCTTCGCACTGCTAATTTGAAGGCATGCCACCCAAGAAGAAAGCCACTCCTCTCCAAACGTCATCTGGTTCAACGCCTTGCTTTTGCCATTATTTTGCTGCATCCATGCTTGACTGTTTTCATGGTGTATTTTGGCTAGAACTCTGTGTTCGGTGGACGCCAAACAAAATTTCTAGACCCAGTGCCACCAAAAAGAACGATTTTGCTTTCGTCTGAAAACAAGACGTTCCGCCACTTCTCTCGTGTCCAACCACCATACTTTTTTGCAAAAGCAAGGCGTTGAACCAGATGACGTTTGGAGAGGAGTGGCTTTCTTCTTGGGTGGCATGTCTTCAAATTGGCTGTGCGAAGAGTGAGACGCACTGTCTCATCGCTCACATTGAGCTCGAGCTCTTTGTTTATCTCCACAGCTGATTTAAAGGGGTCTTTCTTTAACATTTTGACTATTTGCCTATGGTCCCCGTCCTCCAATTTGCGTTTTCGACCTCTGGTTTCCACTTTTTCCACAAAATTGATGGCATTATGGATCAGCTTTGAAGAAACGTTCAAATTTTTTTGGATTTGCCTGTACGATTGTCCGGCGCTCCTCATTTGGCGTATGATTTGGCGTAGCTCTTGAAGGCAATGTTTTCCTCGTCCCACTGTTTAATAAATTTAACAAAAAAACATGCAAAATAACAAAAAATGATATTTGCAGAAAATACTCACTGTTTGTTGGCTATTTTAGTTGAATTATACTTTATTTTATTGATTTTAACTGTTTTTTGCATTAACGCTGCTATTATTTTGTGTGTCCAAAATTTGCAATTTTTTAAACAAAGTGCCGTTATTTTATTGATATAATGCATATTGATATGATTGATGGTGATAATGAAAGCTTAGAATAAGAGCTTTCAGAAAAACCTTAAGTTAGAGAGAAAAAAGCAATAACAAAGAAGATATAATAAAAAGAAATGAGGAAAAAGTAGCGCTGCTATTATTTTGTTGACAGCTGTATGTTCCTTTGGCTATTGAATTGTAGTTTATTTACAATTTTAGACAACACAAATTCGATGGTACTTTTCGTTAATCGAAAGCTCTCTTTTGTCGAAAAATAATACCAATATCGAAATTAAAAAAAGTTAGTTAGTTTCACTTCTCTTTGGTCACTGTTTTTAGCTTCTTCGTTTCAAAATATTCTTCAAAAGGATTTATTTTTGTATATATTATTTTAAAACACCTTTTCAAAAGAAACGTTTTTTATGTTATTAACTGGCAAATATCATTGAAAGATGGCTACGATGTCGATGGATTAAAAAACCTCTAAAAAATCAGACATTTTTGAAATTGAGACGAATCAACGCGTTAAACCTAAGATTCAAAATGTATGTTCTTTGGTAAATTCGTCACAGTAACAAACAAATAGCCTTTGTTCATCGTCTTGTTAACTATTATGTTCTTTATTTTCGAAGTGGTTTCTATTTTTATAAGTTTTCGACAACTTTTCAAAACAAACTGCAAATGAAAATTTCTCTTTGCATAATACGGAAAAGCTTTTCAAAATTCATAATTAGCAAATTTTATCGTTTGGTGAAACAGAAAGAACCAATACTTTGCAAAATAACAAAACTTTTCACTATTCAAAAAAGACTGCGCTTTGCGAATTTGAGTTTGGTGAAGCGTATTTTGCAGAGAGGATAACTTTTCAATTCATTGCTTTCCTTTCACATTTTTTTCATTGCAAATTTTAATTTTTTCTTTACAAATTTGCAAAGAAAAAATGTGAAACAGGGTCCAGATTTGAATGATTAGAAATTCTTTATTAATTTAAAAAAAATTGGTCTCATTTTGACAAAAATGAGCCGTGAAAATAACGTATTTTTTCTTTGTCATGGTGGGTAGAAAGACACCCTGTATTCATAAACGTAAAAAGAGCATAAAATCAGATCAAACAAATTAACTAAGTGCATGCATGCAAAGTAGAAATATGTGTATTAGGGTGGTCATTATTATATTACTTTTTTTTTATTCGTAATAGCGACACAAATTTAGGCTACTATTTAGGTAGGTATATCCAAACACTGTAAACAAAATCATTCTGTTAAAGTTCATAATCTTTAGAAACTAGAATCTTTTAAAATTTATAAGAAATGTCCTTAATAGAAATGTAGATATGAAAAGGAAAGACAAATCATATGAAGGGGTTTTTCTTTTTTAAAGCAATTTAATTTAAATACGGATTTCGCATTAAAGTTACATTTTGTATTGTTTCTCTACTGGTTTTGATGATGCATTTAGTTCCGATCTATAGGTAGTGTGTAGAAATGTATTTTCTAAGGAAATAGGCATTGTCTTTGAAAATACATATATTAGGGTTCTTTTTTCTCAGAAAATCGGTTCTTGAAATTCAAATGAAAAGTTTTTGTTTAGTACGCACCCTAATGTTTGTGCATTATTATAAATATAGGGGATTTCCCGTATTTTTATTAGGGGAAGCTATGACCAGGGCTGTCAAATTGCTAAAATTACATTATTTGTAGTGTATTGTGCATTTAGTCAAGAACACGTACAAGGTGTGTTAGTTCTGTATATACACAGCTGGTCACAAAATAGGTGTGAGAAAATTTTTGATATCCACTGTATATTTGTTGCTGATTAGCGGTTGTTTTGACTGCAAGCAATGCAACCAAAATTTTTTTAAAAGAACGAACAGTATTCTCTCTATGGGGATGCCAAACTTTTTGCATTTATGTAATGTAATGCTAAGCAGATAAATTATTTGTGTTGGAATAAGATTATGTGTGTTCTAGAAATTGACCATTAAAATAGGTGTGCTCCAGATAAAATCCAAGCTTCTTATAATATTCCTTATTTTATGGTATAAACTCTTGAGGTGGGTTGTTTATAATCATTTTATTAGCTTCAAACAATAGTTTTTTATTCGTTAGTGTTTGAATATGGGTCGTAAAGTCCACTGCTCGCCAGAAGAAAGGAAATTAGTTCGTCGACTAAGAGATGAGGGCAAGACCTACCAATTTATTGCGGAGCTCCTAGGCAGATCTCAAAATTTAATAAAATATAAATGCTCTCAAGCCCAGAGGAGTACGCGAAAATAGAGGCCTGCCGAAAAAAACATCAGCTACCACTGACCGCCTCATACTGTTTCTAGCTAAATCTAATCCTTTTATTTCGTCAAGGACTATAGGTGCTCAAATTGATAATGCGGTCAGTGCACGCTCGTTCCGAAGAAGGCTTTAGAACTCGAATCGCCGGGAAAGTTCCATTCCTTAGGGCTAGCAATATAAGGTCCAGACAATTATTTGCCTTAAACCATGCTAATAGGAACGAACCAGAGGGCTTACAAAAATGGCGAAATATCCTGTGGAGTGATGAAAGAAAAGTAAATTTGTTTTTATCGGATTCTGGGCTCAATTTAAGGCGACCAAAAGGTAGGGACTACCACCCCCGCTATACACAGAAAACTATTAAACACGCAGGAGGGAATATAATGGTGTGAGACTGTTTTTCCTGGTATGGTATAGGTCCTGTATTCCGTTTTAATAACATCTTAACAAAATACGGATATAGGGATATTTTGGAAAATGTCATGTTACCGTTTTCTGAGGCAAACTTGCCCCTGCTATGGCACTTTCAGCAAGACAACAATCCTAAACATACCGCAGGTCTTGTGAAAGATTGGTTTCGAGAGAAACAAGTATCCGTTGTCCCATGGGCAAGTCAATCCCCTGATCTCAATCCTATTGAGAACTTGTGGAATGAGCTTAAGCGTAAGTTAGGAGGTCAATATTTCACTAATGCAAACCAATTGTGGGAAGTTCAAAGAGAATGGTATTCCATACCCCAGTAAACATGCCAAAAGTTAATAGAGTTAATACTCCAAGACGACTCCAAAAAGTTTGAATAATAATGGAGGATACTCAGGTTATTAGAGTAAGTAAAACAAAAATTGTGATAAGATACAGAAATTATTATTAAAAACGATAATATTAATATACTTTAAGAAGACGCACCTATTTTTTTGTCGAACTGAAAAAAGCTCCATCTGTAGTTTTTGTATTATATTTCAAAGCCTTAAAGTGCTTTGGATTTAATTAATATAAGAGCTTTAAAAATATCTACGTACAATTAATATTTAACATAAAAAAGTAATAGAAAATGAATTAATACAAACATTAATTATCACACCTATTTTTTGACCAGCTGTGTACATAAAAAAGGAATTTTGTTTGTATTGATATCTTTGTATATAAAACATATAGCATTATCATGAAGCATTTTTCTACGTTCTCCGTATCCGTAATGTGGCGTTGAATGTTTTGTATACAAAGGTTATTAGTCAAAAAAGTCTGCATGAGCCAATGTCTCTTACAAATAGCTGCCGCCCACATATAGTATCCCGGTAATAGTACTATAGATTTTTTACACAACAAACTCGGCCAGAAGCCTGTGTTTAATCAAGTGACAGCTGTCAAAAACACCAACACCAAAATCACACGTCTGAAAAAACACCCATTACGTCTATTGCTTTTTTACTTTCTTAGCAAGGTCGGAGTCTTTTTAAAATGCAATTCAGTATTTCAGTTTATTTCACTTAATGAATTCATGACTGCATCTGCACAAAGAAGCGATTGCTTCATATTCTTCCTTAGTTGATTTGAGCCCTGGTTCAGATTTTAAAACTTTTCATTGAACTTTTTACTGATTTGACGATCGTTTAAAACTCCATATAAGATACCTAACTCACACTTCGATATCAGTAGCTAATTTATCATTTTTTCTTTTGTTTCAGAGCTTCTTTTATGAAATTCTAGCTGGAAAATGGGTTCGAAATGGATTGCAAATAAAAGGACAAGCAATGACCTATATACAAGCAAATTTCTGCAATTCAATGGCAGATATGGATCTGTTCTTCCTTCAGATATGCGCCACAAATTTGCCCGATTACTTCTTTTTGACCAATGCCATTGATCTATTCAGCGTTGGACAATGGCTGGAAATGGCCCCACTCAAATCCCCACAGAAAATGGAACAAGCCTCAATGTTGGAGGGGTTTTTAACGTTTCTAGCCACCCTAGTGACATCCCGAACTAATCTGGGCAACGACGAAGCGACTCAATGTATCATAGAAATCAGTGCCCTATTGGCTACGGAGAACAAAACGCATAGCCAGTTGCTGGAACTTATGCCAGAACGTTCTGGAAACGTTCATACGAAGAATTTTGAGACCTTTCTTAAACAATTATCCGTTTACAAGGCACCTTCGTCGGGCTCGGATAACCTAGAACAGGGATTATTCACTCCAATCGATGAAGTTTGGGAGAACTACTACGATCCACTGCATGTATTGCTACGTGCAGTACATCGCCGTGATTTCCAAAGCTCACTCGATCGGTTCACTAATTTTGTAAAGTCAAAGGGCAAAATGCCGACAAGCGGAAATCTCTGGCCACCATTTAGACTTCCGAGGCCAGTGGGAAAGGCATTTGGTGACCCATGTCGGATTTTGAATTCCAGAGTTTTTCACTCGACCATTCTGTCGATATTCTTCCGAGCGGTACATTCGCGAGATGTATCCGAGCACTTGCTGGCCTTGGCTGTATTCCTTCTGGAGATTGCAGTTGAAGTTAGTGACGAGCCCAGCAATGGTGCCATTGTAGAATGTGAATCGGCCTATCAGCAGGCGTTTTATTCATTTTCGCGCAGAGATCCACCAAAATTATTGCAGTGCTTCCCCACGGATAATCTTTGTGAGAATCTACGGCATGTAGTTGACAAGTTATCACTTAAATCGCAAGAGCCACAGGTTTCGCCAGCCAATTATCGTTCGAATCCTTTCTATAACGATATTGATTTTGACGTGGACAGCGAGACGCTACCTATGATCGTTGGAGGAGAAAATGAAGCGGGAGCATCTGTATCGAACTCTAATAACTCCCTGGCGGTCCTTTCCATGGAAGTCGCTTTGCCTCAGGATCTTTCCGTGGTTCCTGAAACTTCCCTTGTCATCCGAAGCATTGATGACGACAGCGACAGTCAAATTGAAGACTCCCACTCTTTGGCTCTACAGCCCATGAATAGTATGCCAACACGTTACACCCTGCAGCCCATAGCCCCGCCGGAATCAGGAATGGAAGTTGCCATACGCCGTGACCTGGGTCTGGCTACAACAAGTGATGGAGCTTCAGTGACCACTTCAACGGTAGCAAACCGCCAGCCGAGTGAAATGTTTTCCCCGACTACGCACATTGCTAGTGGCATGTTGCTGCCCTTCCAACGAGTGCAGCCTGTCGCTGTCCCTAGTAGCAATTTAGACATTGTTCCCTCCAATTCTCTTGGTGGCAGTGGTAGTAGTGGTTCACGTCGAACTTTTGACTCAGGCAGCCGAATGAGGAACGTGGAACACGCTATCGGCCTAAATAAAGACGAAGTAATCATCGAAGAGAGTATCCTGTCGTTGCTGTTGAAGTTGCATTCTCAACTGAGCGGCACGCTGGATAGTTTCTCGTTGAAAGACGGTGATGATGACACGCCTGGCTCATCAACTATGGATGTTGACTGTGATGAAGCAGGTCCATCGCCGTCATCTTCGTCGTCATCCTGCTCGTCATCGTCATCTAGTCAACGGCACACCAATACGCGAGATATTCGGATATCTGATTCCCGGATCGGTGATGGGCCCTTCTTCATAGGAAATCTCCTGCGCAAAGTAGCTAAACGGGACGAAAAATGTGCCCAGAACATCGAAGAGATTCGTAGCCGATTATGGCCGAACCAAAGAGAAAAACAGGCCGAACAAAAGGCTCGCGAAACAAGAGAAAAGGAGGAACGGTCTCGAAGAGCAAAGGAGCGACAACGCAAACTAATGCAGGACTTTGCCAACAAACAAAAAGAATTCATGCAAACTGCAGGCCAGAGCATGGAATGTGGCGACGACGAAGACGACGAGGAGTACGAACAGCCTCGTGAAAAGGAATACGATTGCATAATTTGTAATTGTACCAGTGCCAGTACAGACGCAAACCCCATAGGTTTAGTAGTTCTTGTCGAATCGAGTGGTATTGTCGGGCATCGTAGGAAAGTGGCCGAACGACTACCACTCCCACTAAATCTTGAAGATGAAAAGAGGCTTAAGAACAGCAGTATCCTTGCGACTGACTTTAATCGACGCAACAGAATTTTAAGCGAAAAATTCGGTGAGGAATCTTGGTATCTGTCAAATAATTTAGGTTACGAAAACGGAGTGTATGTACAGTCGTGTGGTCACCACGTTCATTTGAGTTGTCTAGATGCATATCTGAAAACTCTGTACGCCACGCAACGGCAACATCTTCACGATCGGGGAGAGTTCTACTGCCCTGTTTGCAGGCAACTGTCCAATTCGGTTCTTCCACTAAATCCACAGTTAGATAGACCTGCGCCTGTTGTGCGATCGGGCACACAATCTTTCGGGACGCTTGTCTTCGAGCTGATGAACTTAATCAAAGAAAATGAGAGACCACCGCTGAGAGTAAGTTTTGCTGGATATGAAACATAGCTCATTGATTTAAAATTGATTTCAGTCTTTTAACACGTTCCACTCTTTTTCACAGACGACGACTAAGCTCTCCGAAGCGATGGGTCGTGCAATGGAAGACATGACGAACATAACTCATCGCAAAATCAATCGATTTCCTCCGACGTTCCGAAGTCTGTTTCTGTTTGTGACGTCGATAGCTCGAACTAATCTAGAATCCGAAATAATTCAACGTGGTGGGACACTTTGTTCCAATCAATCAACGCGTTACAAGCCCAAGCGGGAATGTATAGTTCCATTGCTGCACGTTCTATCTGTCCATGTACGAGTACTCGTCGAGTGGCCGTTGTGGCGTTCCTGGGCGTCACTGGCCGGTATGCCAGTGATTGACTCAGCACCCGTGCCTTCCCACTGCAAAGAATTCATCCCTAGTCTATTCGCTGACCCTATAGCGTTGCTCTTGAAATTCATCCTCTTGGCACCGCTACATTTAGACCAAGGTAAAAGTATTACAAATTCATCAATCAAAATATGCTAACTATAAATGATTTCGTCTTTAGTTTACTTTAACTGCATAGTGAAAGTTATGTACAATCTATTGTACTATCAGATCGTTGTTAAACTATGCGTCGCTCTGACTGATCTCGAATGTGACTTCATTATGGAAAAATACAAAACCCGGAGTAACACTACTCCACATCTGGGTAAAGCAATGGCACTTGTTCTCAGCCACACCGATAGACTGCAGAGATTGCGTCGTGATTGCCTACCGGCCTCAATTGATCAATCTGGACCCATCGAAGTGAATCTCAAATCGATGGAAACACAGCTGCAGACGTTATGTTTACCATTTTTGCGTATCGCTGCTTTGCTTAGACATCATTTGTATCGCCATGAAATGCCAGAGATCTCAGCTCCGCCATTAGAGTTCGTACGACTGGTATACTATTTGGAACTGGTCACTGATAGTATGGATTGGGAGTGTTTCAATGCTTCAAAGGGACTGTCGTTCATTCCCGGTACTGAGGAGTCGTTGCCACAGTTCTGGTGTGAACAATTAGTAGATGTTCATCCACCAGTCGAAGCCATTCGTGATTTTGTGATAGTCAATCAGAATATCGCGTGGCAACAACCAAAGTTGCTTGGGCTCCCTAGAGAATATGAGCGTTTGTTTACGGTAAGTTTGTTTGTTTTTACAAATTTATATGTTTATAATAATTTTGTTAATTTTTAGTATTACCATGAGAGACCATGTGAAAATTGCAATAAAGTGCCAAAAGAGAGCTCCATTTGCCTGCTGTGCGGAGCAATAGTTTGTCTCAAGCAAAATTGCTGTGCTGAAAATGATTGTTGTGAAGCAGTTAGAGTAAGTTTGCTTGAAATGTTTCTTTTGGTGAATTTTTATGAACACAAAACCTTTTTTAGCACACAATTTCTTGCGGCGGTGGTATTGGCATCTTTTTAGTTGTCACATCGACTTACATCATTGTAATAAGAGGTCGGAGAGCCTGTTTATGGGGATCACTGTATTTAGATGATTTCGATGAAGAAGATCGTGATTTGAAGTGAGTTTTTTTCTGTTATCTTTTAGGAAATCACATTTTAAAACATTTTGTTTGTTAACTTCTAGACGTGGTAAACCGTTATACCTCAGCCAGGATCGATTCAATCTTCTGGAATCTCAGTGGCTCTCTCATAAATTCGCCCACACAAAACACACTTGGGTATTTCATCGTGATCTGTTGTAAATAAAAAATCAAATAACAAATACATGCATCTCGTTACCCTTCGATGGGGGTTTGAGTTTTAAAATCAAAACGTGGATTATATTTCTAAATCATAAATAGAATAAACTGAAAATAAATAATAATAAATATAAATGTTGACATTGGATTTAACCCTATAAATAACAACTATACCTACTTCTTATCACTATAAAACAAAGTTACTTATTCCTCAATAATCATTGTTATAATACTGAACCTACCGCCACTTTATCGCTATGAAATGTATAAATAAACAAAACCGTAATAGATGAATTTAAATATGGTATATCTTTAGTTTAATACGAAAGATAGATTAATATTAATCCAACCGAGAGTAACTCGAGCAATGTCAACAAATTTACATACGTCTCGTCTTACACATAACTCTAGTTAAAAATCCCTTATTGATGTCACAAAATCTTATCTCTAAAATGCAAAAATAAAATAAAAATAGATAGAAACCGAGAATGAAATAATTGACGTATAAATGAAAATAACGGTTAATTCCCATTTATTTATTTATTAATTTAACAAAATAGATTTACATTAAAAGGTTGATATAATATTATAATATAAAAAGATGAATAATTACTGTTCATAGCTCTTACTTAAGTTGAGTCGTTTATTTTTGTTTGCACAAGCCACATTTTGTGTCTTAAGCGTTGTTTATCTTACTGGCAGCTTAGTTTTTATCATTAAACGCAATCAAAAAATTCGACTCGCCAACCATAATAATTAATTATGAATAAGGGTTCATTAATAACAAACAAAATAATTAAAAAAAAAAAAAGAATTAAACAAATTGTTATTCCTCTGTGTGATATTCGATTTAATATTAAAAACAATACAAAGACTTTTATTAAACATTTATTTCGCAAAAAAAAAAATAAAAGGAAGACAAAATATAAAAGAGAACTAATACGTTTATGTCCCTCTGTATCACCGATAATTTTATTTAAACAAAATATTAAGTTTTCATTTTTGTTTTTTATTATTTCATTTATGTATTTCTTAGTTAAAAGAAATTTTAATATGAAGTTTTTTGTTCTTTTAATTCCTGAAATTTAATTTATATAAAATTTTAAAAATCAAAATTGGATTAAAACAATTCTTATAACAACAAAACAATTTTAAATAAGAAATTTTAAGATTGTTTTATTTATATATATATTTTTTAAAAATTGAAAAAAAAAAACGTTCTGTTACATTAATTTAACATAAAATAAAAATGATGTAGTAAAAGTATACATATATATATATAAATATATATTTACATTATATAAAAATAGAAAAGTAAATGCAGAAAGAGAATTATGTATACAACCACACATTATAAATAATAATATTATTATATTTGATGTATCTACGAGAACTATGCCTAAGTATATAATAACTAATTCAAAACATGAAATAAAGTCAACAAAACAATAATATTGTTACTCGCTTTAAAATGTGTTTTCTTTATTCTCATAATTTGTTTATAGTTAAAGTATCGAAAGAAGTATCAGTAAACCATAAAACGACCTCTTTCAAAGAATCTGGAGAGATTCAAGCTAACAGTTGACTCAGGCACACAGTGCTGGGGCCTGATTATGGGATTCGCGGCGAATCGTTTTGCTGGCGAGTTTGCCATTTTTCAATTATTGCTTTCGCTTTCGCCTTCTTCGTTTTGAATTCGACCAATTAACGAATTCGAAGGCGGATTTGAAATGTCATGTTTGTTGGCGAGTTGAAATCCGACAGCTTTTTTTTGGCGGATTCACAGGCGAAAGAGTGTTTATTATTATTCACTGTTCGATTTCGTGGATTCTTTCTTGATTGTAATTATATAAAAATGTGAGTTAGCTTTATTTTAATTTTCTTATAATTTATCCACAATGAAATATAAAATTTTGAATAAATTATTGCAAATTTCACAAATTCAATCAAAACAAAAGAAAATTTGTGGAAAGCTGTCAAATTAATGGAATATAGGAAGAAAAAGTCAAGCCAAAAGTTTCAAATCACTGGAATATAGGAAGAACTATTTTCGCTTCGCCGCTAATTCGTTAGTAAGGAAATACGACGCGAGTCGAATTTGAAAGATCGAATTGAAAACGATCCGCCGCGAACCTCATAATCAGGCCCCTGGAAAACTTTTTTTTACTCATTTTAAATAAGTTTTTATTAATAATTAATTAATACCCTAATTATGACTAGCGAAGGGAACGTTCGCTTAAGTTCGAATGTTAAAGCGAATTTCTTTTTTGATAGTATTATCGTTAGCGACCTTAGCCATTCGCTTCAAATATCAATGATGCCAACATTATTTCATTAAAAAAAAAAAAATGAAACGTCAAATAATGACTTTCAATTAGTATTGTATTTCTCATTTATCCTCTGATTTATTTATTAAAAAAAAACAATGTTAAGCAACATTGATTTGTTTTTTGAAGATAACGCATATGGCAGAAAGAGGTAAGAAAGGATAAAGATACATCTAAAAGACTTGCCTGGGTCCCAGTCTGTGTTTCCAACGACTTGAATCATTCAGATGCCCTTGCATTGGAATTGTTGATTCCTATAATTGATCTGTTCCGACTTGGCAAGGAACTTTGTTGTGCAGATGGTTATTGGCCATGGTCGCACTCCGTTGCACTTGGCATCAATGAGTTTTGTTAAAAAGATCCTTCATGCCTCAAGGTTGATACTAATCTCTTGTTGAAGTTCTTCAGAATTAGTCGTCACATCGGTTAAAAGTAAAGCCGGTGAATGTATGCCAAATCATTTGTCTTGTGGATTAACTGCCTGTCTCGGACTAAGAATTCTTTCTACAGTTTGCTCCAAGGGATACAAAGAAACCTGGCAGTATGGTCCTCCAACAGTAGCTGTGTTTTTTTTTTATTTTGAGCAATTTTTTGTTCGAGTTTTACATTGTAGTCCAAACAAACCTATATTTGCAAATAAAAACTTCTTTAATGGAAACTACAAATTTTTATCAATAAACCTTATACCAATCTTTTCCTTCACGAAACGGAGGTCCAAGAGTGTTCAGTTCTTCTGCCAATAATCTTTTTGGTTCCTTTTTGATGAACCGAATACTCCTATGCCGCTAGCCATATCGGGATTCGTTTCCATCAATTGCACCAGCCTAGCAAATTGATTTGCATTTGTCCTTAAAAATATAATTTTTATTTTCTTTTTTTGCTATAATAATATAAAAATTATTTGCAAATATCTTTTTTTATCACTCATTTGTTAAACAAACGCAAAATTCTGAATTCGCTAGGGTTATCACTGGCTGCGTTCAATCTCAGACAGATAGGGTATCCGGATATATTTTTGTTAGTGTTTTACGTGTAAAATAACAGCTGATCAAAAACAGCTGAGATGTCAAAAAAGGTATCCAAGAATTTCTGGGGTATGTAGGTATCTGACAGAATAGCTGATTCAACACATGGTTGAATTTCAAGAGACTTGAAAATTGATTTCAGCTTTTTGTAATTGTTGGTACACAAAAAGATACAAAATGTTAGTTGAAGTTGTATTTGAGGATGTTCTGTACATAATAGACGATGAAGAAGCTATTTGCCTCCGAATTTTAGAAGGTAATTATGATTCATTTTTTAAACTTCAAAATTGACTTATTTTGTTCTCGTTTTGTAGATGACCAATTTGCTAGGTCTTATCTCCAGTCTATTGTGGATTTAAATTATTACGCACCTATCAATTCATCATCGTCCGACTAATCTGTTGAATTATCCATTAATGTTTTATCTTATAAAAATTTTGACTTCGAAGCTTAAATGTTTCTCTGCTTTTTGTGAACAGCTGAAAGTTGTTTTTATTTTTTGACAGCTATCTCAATACAGCTATCCAACTCGTTCAACAAGGTATCTAAAAATCCACCTATCCAAGATACCCTATCCAACACGAGATTGAACGCAGCCACTGAATATTTTGATTCGATAGAATTTGACGTTTTGAGCAGTTAAATTAGCGAATATTCGCTAAAGATAAATTACTAGCGATAACCAAGTTCGATAATGTTTTGACATTTGAAGCGAATTTAATTCAAACGAATTGATACTCATAATACAAAGTTATCGAATCCGCAAGTTTTTAAGCTCGCTTCGCTACTCGTAATGAGTGCCTAATTTTGAAAATGGAAGGCGAATTCTGGAAAATTCCAAAAATTTGTGATGCTCTAAGAAAATGGTTTATAATGCTTTAAGACGCGTTCAACCAAATAAAACATTTGAATTCATCATAAGAAAAAACGGTCCAGAAAAACGACAAAAACCATGGACAGTTCAATTGTAGTGGCAAGTCGTAAGGATCCGTTCAAGACCTCTGAAGATATTCAACGTCAAATTGAACGTGAATTTATAAAATCAAGAAGAAAATTTATAAATGCAAAAAGAAAGGAGCTTCTTTCACCAATAAACTTACGGAAACGTTTAGATATTGCAAAGGATCGTTGGCACAAGCCAATACTATTTTGGAAAAATGTGTTCTGGAGTGACGAGTTGTGTTGTGCCATCTCCATTAAATATGATCGACAGTTATGGACTGTTATAGAGTTTGTATAGACAGAGTGCAGAGATTTGATAGCGGCCTGACTATCTGAGAAAATACGGATATCAGATGTTGATATCACTTTTTTTTTTAAAGCCAGGACAAGACTTCTTTTATTGCCAAAAGTTTCGCCTGGAACACACTACAATGATTTTGAAGGAGGAATGAGAGACTTAATTTCAGTCTTTCAGAGTACACACCTCAACCAACCCCTTCTTTTGTTTTTGATCCATCTGTATAAAAGTGGATTGACTCGTCTTCCAGGAATGCCCTATCCTCCCAGAAAGATCTGGAAGGTAAAGAAATCTTGGAGTTTCTGTCGAATTGCAGTTGGGGGATGGTGTAGTCTGTGTGCTTTGGAATTGATTCTAAATACCTAAGAATTACGGAGTGGCCAATTTTGTTGTTAATCCACTACCACGAAGCTTTGAAGCGAATAGCAGAGCTTGCAGCTATTTGTTTGCTAAGAGGTGATAGGTAGAGTAGGGTGTCCAGGTCCAGTGCCGCAGATGGGGTCGTGCGAAGCGATCCGCTTATACATAGGCAAGCTGAACGTTGGACTTTATTTATTTTGTCGCGGTTTATAGCTTTCTCTAAAGTAGTCCACCATACTGCCACACCGTACATTAAAATCGGTCTGATTACCGATGTGTATAGCCAATGCGTGATTCTGGGTTCCCTTTTATTAGCAATAGCTTTTTTTGCAAGAATAGAGAGCTACAGTAGATTTTTAAACTCTTTCTTAAACATTGCGTTTCCAATTTAGTTTTTGTCTAAAATAACACAAAGGTACTTAGCCTCGTCTGAGACTGTAAACAAAATATTTTTGCACTGATTTGTAGTTACAATTTTTTTTTGACTGCGTTTGCTTGTTTCTAAATGTTTTGTGCTTTAAGTTTTTGATTTGACATTTTAATTTACTCATATTACATTTTATATTGAACTAATTGAATAACCGTTTAGGGTTGTTGGACTTTAATGGTGACGAAGTTCACTATACAAATATGTAACTCGCGCTGATATTTAATATTTATGTAGACTGACCACTTTTTAGTTTTCCTTTGCAAACTTTTAGCCAGTCGAATCACTCATTATTGTTATTCACAAGAGAACACTTGTCTCTTTAATTTATTTAATAAAAATTATTGTTTTGTTACCATAATTATTTTTTGTTTTGAAAATCTTATTTGTGTAAACAAAGGTAAAGAAACAGACCTTAAGTGTTGTGTTGTGAATATCATTTTTACTTCCGGTAACCATCTTAATTCTTGTTTTTAGAATAATGGAGGTTGAGATTGTAGATGACGTTAGCATCGATTGATAGACAAATAATGGAATGATTTAACAATACACGTATCGTAATAACGTAGCGCAAACAGTATAAAATATTATTTAAATTGAATTCAGATATCCGAATTTTATCACCCAGGCCCACATAAACATTTAATTTAATTTTGTTTTTCCTTAAAAAATAAATGTATTTACCATGAATTCAACTCCTCCTTCTATTTGTCATGAAGATATTTATAATTTCCCCTTTCCATACAAACTATGGATTGCAGTGCATTCGGTGACATGCGAATTCATCAAATGGAACATTGACGGAACTCAAATTCAAGTCCATCTCATGGCATTGGACAATTATCTTAATCGACCAAAGTCAATATTCAAGGTCAAAAGTCGTTCTTCATTTGTGACTTTTTTGCGTTGCTATGCTTTTCAACTGAACAAAACAGAAGTTGTTGATAGCCAAGAGGCGACCCCACAAGAATCTTCGGCATCTGGATCTGTTGAATTCAAAGCTCCGAAATACAGTGAAGTGGTGATGCACTTCAATCACGAGCACTTCCTACGTCATCGAATTGATTTATTGGCTAGAATAAGGAAAACCAATGACATCAATACGATTGCTGTAGGTGAAGAGAAACCAACTTCCTCCTCTGTGAATAATGGTGGTAATGGCTTGGAAGAAGATTTATGCTATAGGCGCATTGGATCCAGTTCCCAATTGTTCAGAGCTCATTTGAAACATCAATTGATATTGCATTTCTTATCAGAAACTAAAGCTTTGCAGGACAAACTTAAAGCATCGGAAATGAAAGCATTGGTCAAGGAGAACAATGAGGAGGACTCGGTAATTGAATTGTCAGCCGAATTATTTGAGAATCCACATGATAACGTTTTGTATATGGGCGATGAACATCGAACTGCTTATGCGGGATTTTATGGCAATTGCACTAACGAACAGGTTTTTAATTTTTTCGGACCTTATTTGCCAATGTATGAAAGTGAGAACAACGATGAAGGAGATAAGCGGATTGCTAATTTAAAGTAAGTTGATACAAAAATGTTGTATGTAAAAGTCGTAGCTATAGGCAGTTGCACATTTCCAATTAACCATTCTCCTTTTAGAAGTGAGTTGTTTTTTCTGAATATGAATAGTTTGAAACTGAAACAGAATTACCATTCAAAAGTTTTATGTAGAATTTATCAAAAAGACGCTTCGTTTTCAAAAAACAAGTTATTTTTAAGCGAAAAGAGTGGATGTTTATTTCACTGTAAGGCAAAAGATATGCTATTAAAAATAGAAAATGATATTAATCACATGGCCACCACGCTACTTTGGTAGCACCAACTCCTATTCATAATATTTTAAATGACATGTTCGTACATTTACTGCTGAATGTCGTCGATAACTTACAAAATTCAACTTTAAGGTCTTGAATCGATTCTGGAGCATTAGCATAGATCTTATCATTTACGTGGTCCTAAAGAAGAATATTTTGATGGCCAATTGTGATAACTTATTCGAGAAATAAATATAAGGAACAAAAGTATTCTAAGCCACCCGATTTTGTAAATTTACCTAGTCTTGAATTTTTAGAAGCAAAGTTTGAACGCTTCTTAGTCGAAACTCCAGCAAATCTTATGAATGATCTAAAGTTCTTTTATCAGTTCATCAAATACAAAAGAATAGTTACCACACCTTTCTTACTCTTAATAATGAAACTCAAATGATCAACAAACAATCTCCAAACTGTTCGCTACATTTTCTAAACATTATTTTGAACTATTTTTGCTCTTAATCCTTTAATCCACTTGCATAGAGGAGACTGAACAACTATCAGTCCTAGGTATGTGCATCACAAACCACTTGTTGTGGAGTGATCACATATTTGACATCGCCAAAAATGCTGCTAAGTGTTTAGGTTTTCTCCGACGATGCAAGAAGTTTTTTACCCCTTCTGATGTGGCTATAATTTACAAAGCATTTATTCGTCCAAAACTTGAGTATAACTCTCATATTTGGGCTGGCGCTCCAATAACGTACTTGAGTCTTCTGGATAGAATTGAAAAAAGAGCTCTAAAAATGATTGGAGATCGTTCTCTTACCGAGACATTTGCTTCTCTTGAACACCACCGCAAGGTCTCATGCCTGTCATTGTTTTATCGCTATTTTTATAAACAATGCTTTATTGAAATAGCCAGTTGTATTCCTCCCTTAAACAATTCACCCGTAATACCCGTACTGCTAGGAATGCCCATCAGTTTACCCTTGAGCCCAACTTCGGCCGTGCTATGAAGTACAGAGATTCTTTCTTTAGCCGCACTACACGAATGTGGAATGCTTTACCAGGCTCAATATTTCCCACTCATTACAAAGTGCAGACATTCAAAACTAATGTGCATCGGTTTCTCCTTTCTTATCCTATCCTCCTTTCCTAATTGCTCGCACTGTGTTCAATCATTATAAGGGTGTTCATAACCCCTTTAGTGCGCGCACAATATAAAAAAAAAGTTTTGAATACATTCCGAATTTTTTCGAATACTTGATTTTTATTTGATCAAGTATAAGCTAAATTAGCATGATGCATTTTCTCTTTGTCGCCTTAGCATATTTGTCTTCATCGCTGATGGACTCATCTAGATTCTCGGTTCTTAAACTGTGTTCCGTGGAATCTTGGGGTTCCGTGGAAGAGTTGTAGGGGCTCCGAGACTTTCTTGAAACCTGTTAACCTTTTTGGAATATTGCATGATGAGCAATGGACTATAAAATTAGCTTTTGTTGCGACATTTTTTAAAAAATCAACAAAACTGCTACAGCTAAATAACAGAATTTTTAGCGAGAGACAAACTGATATCTTTGAAAAGAAAAATAAATTTCTGGCTTACTTGTGCGCAAAAAGAACAATGTTGAATATTTTACAATTTTACATGAATTCTTTCAAGAAACTTGCTAGGGCTCAAAGATATTTGGTTAGTCTACAAAGATCTTTGTTGGATTACTTTCCAAAAAAAAAAAAAACTAATATTGAATGTGTACAAAATCCATTTCTAACGATCTGGGCTTTCAATAGAAATGGATTTTGTACACATTCAATTTTAGTATTTTTTTTTTTAATTGTTATAAAATCCATAAACATGAAAATTAGATTATAAAGTCTTGCAAAAAAATGTATTTTATAAATGTGCATCGCCATTCCCCAAAACTGTATAAATAAATGAGTGAGCTCGAACACATTTTTAAAGAAAGTTTTTCTATTAATTTAGATTATCTGAACACGGATGCAAAATCATTATTTTCTAATACATCGAAATTAAAAGCAAGTCGCAATATTAGTGATTCCAACCGTATAAAGAGAATTCACATAGCTCATGATAAAACTAAACGACTTTCTTCCTCCATTGATAGAAAAGTTCTTATGGCGGGGTCATCTACTCCGCAAGATCGAGTTTGATCAAAAAGATTTTCAATGTCTAACTCTCCAGCTTCGACTAAAACTGATAACATAGTTTCATTTTTATTTGATTCTGTATAGTGAATAATAAGCGAATACTTTGAACTTGGCTATATTAAATTAGCTAGCTCCCTTTTACCACAACGTATCGGTGTTACAATCCAACTTTCGAAAACAGAAGTCAATTTTCAAATAATCATAATTCAAACTATAAAACTGTGTTTCATTCTTCACACTAACTTTAGAAAATATCTTAAAACAAAATAAAAATAACTTTAAAATTTGTTGTTTTCATTTTTTGTTATTGTTAAGGGGGTATTCTGGTCTAGAAATAAAAAAAAAATCGATTTTTTTTTTCATATTTTCATAGTTTAACTATTTAAGAATATGTCTACGAGAGGATTTTTCCAAATTCAAATTATTTTCGGAGAAATAAGTATTTTGCTGAGCAGGTATCCAAATCGGTTGGGCTGCAACTAATGGAACAAAAGACATAATGGGGTTCTCCGACTACCTGAATCTATATTTCTTAGTAAGCCCTCTTGTTCCGTTATATATATATATATATATTGTAATACAATAACTCTAGGTGACCTTTTTTTTATATTCAGTATTCGCTCTGTAAACCACGTAAACGTATGTGCTGTGAGTGAAATAAAAATATTTTGAGTGATTATTTCAATTTTTTTTAAATAAAATTGATACAAAATCCTCAGCGCGAAGGATTACGCGTCCAGAACGACAAAAAAAGGCTTTATACCGATATTGAAGATAATGACGACTATTTGAGTGAAAATTGGTCCAGAAGCGCATGCATTTGCTATCAGACGAGACAACGTCCGGATTGACCGCTCCGAGATTCGAGCATCCAGCGCATCAACGGAGGCCAGAACTGCTCGAATAGAAAACAGAAACGCCGAAAATAGTTTTTTCGAAGTCGAGGAAGGTCCGATGTATGCAGCAGGAATGGCAGATTGAATAAATGTAAGTTAAAAATATAATTTTATGACTTAGACTGCAAAAATTTAGTTGAAACTTTTAACGCGTTTTTCTCAGAACTGTCTTTTTGTATCTGATACCCACGATTTCTCAGGTTCTGCCTAACCGATTTACTCGAAATTTTAAGAGAGTCTTCTTTAGGGACTTGTCTACGTCCGGAACTACGGCCATCCCCAAATTTTCATTTTTACTATTTTTAACAAATCGAAGAATGTTCAAAAAAGTGGTACAAACATTTTTTTTTTCTTTAGGCAGTCGCCATTTTGTAAAAAAATGTTTTTGTAACTTTTCCGTAGTTCCAGACATTGCGACATTATTGTAGATTAATAATCTTTTTTATTTTTTGATTTCAGATTGCTAGGAGAGTTAAAATCGTGGGTATGGTCACGCACCAAATTTTTGAGACGCACCACTCCATCAGCTGATAACTAACGGAATTTTGAATTTTGTTTACTTTTTTATTTTTGTTTGTATGCTTCTAATGTGGATAAATAAATGTATACAAAAATTGATGGTAAAAATATTGCTTGCTTTTTTTTACAGCACTTCAAAAATTACCTAAAATTCATGTCTCTAGACCAGAATACCCCTTAAGATAACAAACGTATTTGTGTTATGTGGAGAATTCCGCATCTTAAAAAGTTAAGGAACCTCTGGCCTAAGCGATATAAAATGTACCTAAAGCCAATTTACTACTAGGCTTTCGAATTTTGTACCCGATGATTCAAACGGTCTTTTATATCCTCAAATATGCCTATCAATTGTAGCCCCTTGATCAATGCGTACTTATTTGTAAGAATTTAGAGTGTTCAACTACATTTCCTTCCAGGCCTACCTTGGCATTATCTTCTGATCCTTCGCCCATATCAAGACCTCTTTTTGGGTCTATTAGCTGTACAAATCTTTTAGACGAACACTCGTTATTTGAAAAGTACTCTCTTTCATCTTTTCACACATCGAACCTGTAATCTCTCATATGTAAGCACTTTTAGAAACAAACATTTCTTTTTAATCAGCCTTCGCTTTGACTATAAGTTGCTTTGCTTGTAAGTTTGATTAAGTTATCAATATAAATAAATACAAAATAAATTGGATGGCGCAACAGTCCGTTGAGAACTAAGGCCTAGTGACTTACAACTCTCAACCATGCCTGTGTGCGAGTACTGTTGTCAGGGATGGAGGGGACCTACAGTTTTAAGCCGAATCTGAACGTCTAATTTGAGAATGTACTTTTCATGACAAGAATTACTCTTGGAGAATTTGTCAATTCCTCGCAAGAGGCAGTATTCGTGAAAAAAAACTTTAGATGGCATAGGCAGGGATCAAACCCAAAGACCTCTGGCATGACAGTCCAATGCACTAACCATCATGCCACGGGTACTACTTATCAATATAGGTTCAATTAATTTGAATAATTGGGGTTTTGCCTGGATAATGCATTTAGTGAATCGCTTTTACCTCCTTAACCTAGGTAACATAAACTTAACCTTTCGTTCCAACATTTGGTTAATGTTATTTTTTTTTTGACTTTCAAGTTCAATATTCGTCATTTACTGGCATGAGTGTTAGGTTCATCAAATAAATGCTCTTAAAAACGGTCAAAATTACCACACATTACCGTTATCCATAATACTTCCTTTTTTTCCAGTCCTACAGAAAAACCACCATCACCGTCAAATGATTTAGAAGTAAAATCTATGCCTTATGAAGAATCAGCAATACCAGTTGAAAATATTACACAACAGAATAGCCCTGTCTCTGTGTCATTTGCAACAGTACTTGATCTTCCATCCACACTGCAAAATGTTACTTTAACTTCGTCACTTGAACCGATTTTCTTACCAGATGAAGACAAAAATGAAGAAGACATTTCAATGGATGAATTCATTAAGTTCAAAGAGCAATCTGAAAATCAAGTTTTGAATGAACGCATTGAAGAACCACCGGAGATTAAAATGGAAGAAGCCAACTGCATTACACAAAACAATCAAGAGAATGAAGATAATTTGAAAAGCTTCTTCAGTCATTACCGAGAGTCACTTAGTTTGTTGTATGAGAAACAATAATTTTTTGATCTTAATTTTGTTTTGTTTGTATTTTATTTTTAATTTATTGAAATAACATTGTTCCTGTTTTTTTTTCTTATTTTTGATTTCGTTAAATGTACAAACATAACATCAGTCTGCAGCGTGGTAGAAGATTCTGATGTGCCTCATTATTAACGCCTCGTAGATTTAAAATAGATATTTAAATATAAACATTCATTGATGTTGAGTAGAGTTTTTGTTTGTGTAATAATTTTATTTTGAAAATTTAATTAATTGTTTTAAAAATAACCATTTGCGCCATGAATTGTTTATTGAGCCATGGCTACCTTTGACTGCTGCTTCTTGACTGCGGTTATGCACTTAGCCATTGTTGGAGAAGCCCTTGAAATTGCATCTGTCATGAAGTAGTCCTTGAGGACCTTCTGTTTGATGTCGACCTTTGTGTTTTCAATCAATTTGGGCTGTTGGAACGTTTTTTTATTTAGAAGTGAACATGTGAAATTATTTATAGTTTAAAAAAGCTTACCGCAGCCAATTGTTCGGCAAGTGCACCGAATGCTGAACCTTGTAGTTTTCCATGTCGGTTTAGATGTGGGGCGATATCTTCAATACGGTTCCTCAGTTCATCAAGTGTATCGTAGGGGAGGGGGGTTCCTGAAGAGATCAATAATATAATTAGTATAGAAAAAGTGAAGGATTTTAAATATCCTAATTTGAACTTACCAACAACTTCAGACAAAGCTCTGATAATTTTCCAATCTTCACGAGCATATCCAGGAGGTGATACAGCGACAAGTGTCTGTTGAGCACGACCTTCAGTATTCACATAGGTTGCTTGTTTTTCTGTGTATGCGGCTCCGGGTAGGACAGCATCAGCAATTGTTGCACCAGCATCACCATGATGTCCAATATAAACAACAAAACAATCCTTTGGCAATTGATCACGTTTAACAACACCAGCATCGGCACCAAGCAAGAACAATACTTTGGGTTGAGCTTTGATAGCTGCATTAATACCTGGCTGACAACCAATATCCAAAGCTCCGGCCTGTGAGGCATTAGTTTGCAAAACATTGAAGGCATTCCAGTCCTTTTAATAGACAAAACCATTAATCTCGTTCATCATTCAATAACATTATATCTAAAGAATCTTACTGGTTTGCTTAACTTCTTTGCATAGGAATGAATAGTGGCATGGATTCCAGCACCATCGGCACGCTCCAATAGATCAGCACCAACTATGATAGCTGGCTTCTTGGCGGCCTCAAGGACCTTCGAGAAGGGATGACTTCCATTGCACACTTGAGTGATCAAACTTGCATCATCTCCCAAATGTTCGTGTTTGTATGACAAATCAACTTTAGGTCCAATCAATGCCAGGTCGAGTTCATTATGCACATAGCTCTTACGAAGACGAGTATTAAGAAGTGGGGCCTCATAACGTGGATTGGTACCAACCAAAAGAACTGCATCGGCTTCCTCCAAAGCTAACACAAAAATGTATATTCAATCAAACTTAACTTTATACAAACAAAACTCTCCAAAAAAACTCACCAGCAATTGTTGAATTCAACAAGTAATTTGATCGCAAATCAATGCTGGATCCCTTGGAGCAGAAACCTTTCTCTGTGCAAAGGGTCTCTGATCCAATGCGATTGATCAGATCCTTCAAGGCAACCATCGATTCAACATCAGCCAACTGACCAACCACAGCCGCAACTGAGCCCTTTGGTGCTTTTTGAAGTGCCTTGGCCACAGAGATCAATGCACCTTCCCATTCAACTGCTTGCAACTCACCATTTGGCATTCTAACCATTGGAGCTACTAAGCGTTGGCGTTTCAAACCATCACAGGCAAATCGAGACTTATCGGCCAACCATTCTTCGTTGATGTCTTCATTTTCACGGGGTAAAATTCTTAAAACCTCATTGGTGCGAGTGCTTACCACGATGTTGCTGCCAATTGCATCCAAAACGTCAATACTGCTGATTTTGCGAATTTCCCAAGGACGAGCTGTGAAGCTGTAAAAAAAATAACAATTTAGAACAATAAGTTGTTGTATCTATTCACTTGGAAGAATTACTTATGAATTTATCTAATGTAAAAAATTGCCTTTTTTGAACTTTCAAATACTAGAATATAGAGGGTTTTGAAGTCGAACTTTTTGTTTTAATTTCACACACAATTGTTCTTGCGTGTGTTCTAGATTTATTGCAAACAATAATTTGTCACAATTTTTCCAGCAACAATAATGGGGATTTACTATTCTGTTCATTTGAATGCACATGTAGAGTTTCATAAAAGTACATGATCTTTCCAGACTCAACACCAGTAATTTCAGTGTTTTTTGATCTATTGGTTTTTCACTTGAAGACCATTACTATCTTTACAAATTTCAAATTTTTGATCATTTCAAATCTAGAAATGTTTGTTTGTTAGCTTTGAATTTACCGATTAAGATTTTTGCTCTTGGAACAACAGTTTTCCTGAATCAATTCGTTTTTATCAAAGATTCTTTGATCGCTCTTTCAGCAGAGCTTTTTATTAACACGTTTAGTGGAGTCAGGCTATGGATTATTTGATGGATCCTGTACGAGTTAAACATTTTTAATATTTTCCTAGTTATGGTTTACTTAGTTAATTTGATCATGCAGATGCAGGATTTAGATCTGTTTACTCGAAAATAGAATGGTTACTATTACTTGCAAATACCGCGGAAATACATCTTTATCATTTTATCAAGGTTAACGCTTTCGTTATCAATTTAAGGCTGCATTTGAAAGTATAGATAGACAGGCTCTTTTTTATAAACTATTAAACATTGGTGTATTTATCAAAGGAAACTAAATATTACGAGCCCTCTAGGCTAAGGATTGCCTATCTGTTTGGGACGGCCGGCGACACTCGGTCAGATAACATCAGTTCCTCAATGGATCTCAAACAAGGCTTTGCTTTGAGTACTCTCCTGTTCACACTATTTATTGATGATTTGGTGGAGCATGTTGAAGGGCGGGGTTGAAAATTTCACATGAAACTATATTTTATGCTGATGACATCATACTTTTTGTAGAATTGCCTACACGACTCCAAGAAATGATACTGAAACTGAAAGAATATTTGTGACATGTATAACTTATCAGTTAACCTCGAGAAATCTAATATATGTATATAAAAATATATATTAAAAGGTAAATGGAAGAAGCTCTAGAGAGAAAAAATTTAACTTTCAAAGGCAGGAGGTTAAAATAGTCGAAAGAAGAAGAGTAAAAGGGAACCAATTTTAGCTCTTCTCAATATAAAACGTGTTTCTATTCTGCTCTTTCAAAATGTCGAATATTTGTGCTAAATGTAATCAAAAAATAAAGCGCGCAGATTTAAGTCATAGTGTAGTCTGCGGTTCATTTTGCAGACGATTATTTCATAAAAACTGTGCCAATATTAACCAAGAAAACCTTAACATTCTTACAAATCCTAATTTCTTTTGGAAGTGTGATTTATGCTCCCAATCAAATCTTGCTAATTTCATTTTGCGCTTTACGGAACTTTTTGATAGTGTCATCGGCTTAAAAAGAGAAATCTCTTACTTAAGAGAGCAATTAAATAATAGTGCTAAATGTATGGATGAAATTAAAAATGATATATCAACAATAATTATTTCAAACAAGGGAATTAATATCCCTGATGATTCATCTAAAAATAATCAACAAATAAATTCTAATGATACTAATATCCCAGTGAATTCTAATGCATGTCTTCATAATATATTGCATTTAACAAGTGATAATCCATTGCCAGCAATCAATTCAAGCAATAATAGTGAACCCCCTTAAACCACCCTCCCCATAATATAACGCCTGTAATATATGACAATTTATTGTCTACTATATTAAACAATAGTGAATCTCTCCCAAACCTTCCACCGCTTAGAGAAAATTCAAACTCAGTAACTGAAATCGTAAGGAATAAGTATCAAAATTCTCTTCCTAATATACGTAACAGACCTAATAAGGTCTTTGGCTCTGACTATGCATCGTCTCTCAATGTTTTACCCTCAATAAAGTGGCTCCATATATCTAGATTTCGTACTGAAACTGAACCTAGTGATATTTTACAACACATTTCAAATAAAATTGGAATCCCCATAAACGTTATAAAGTGCTATAAACTAACAAAAAATGACTTATCATTGCTCAAACACGTCAATTTTAAACAAAGCATTCCGTCTAACAAAGTTGACAGCGTTATGAACGCTTCAGTGTGGCCTTGCTTCGTACAGATAAAATTTTTTGTCTCACATCCAAAAAACCAAGACTCTCAAAACAACAACATAATAACTTAAATCAATCACAAAATGTCTCTCCTGCTCGCTTATCACAAGTAATCTTTGAATAAATAAACACTTCAAAGCTAAACTTCAAGAAGCCAAAGCTACATAGTGTATTTCATAGAAAATATGCCTCGCTAACAAAGCTATCCATTATTCTACTAAATACAGACTCTTTCAAGCAGTGTGAGTCTATAAAGAATATGGGGATGTTGAAAATCTCTTCAGCTCATCTTGAAACGAGTATTCTCTCTCCTTTCAAGGACCCCAAACTACGTGCTTCAAATTAGAACGGGTTTCCCACCGCTGTTTATTGACACACTTAAAGCCCATTTCGATTATGAGCAGAAAATACTAAAAAATGAGCTTTTCAAGACTATTTAAGAGAGTTTTAGAATATCTGATTTCAAATCAACTTAATATGTCGGAGTGTGGACTAAAATTTTTAAATCCTTGGATGAAACGCTTGAGATAAATTTAGAAATCGATTAGCATTAAAATTAACATTTTATCAGTTGGTGGCTAAATTAGACGAAAAATTCCATCAGAAACCAGTCGAACGCATCGCAATACAGATCATATTACAGCAACCTGCATTTTGACTTAAGTCCTCTAAATTACTTTAACCATAAGAATCCTACGGAGATGATATCCCATATAATACGAGCAAGAGGAGAAATAATTTTTCTCAACTTCATACCACATAGTACAGACCATATGCAGACAATATGCACGCTAGAGAAAACGTTGCTAGCATATTGTCCCATTCTCAAAGAATATTGTATATTGTATATTGTATGAACACTTACTTATGAAAAGGATGTGGTCACGTGGGACACTTGCTCAAAAAAGACTAATGTGTAGAATATCATTATAAAGTGATGAATAATATAGACCCATGTCCATGAGCCTGAGAGTGAACAGCAGTCGACGGAATAGATGTTTCAAGATAAACCAAACCCCACTACCGTAGTGAAAGACTCGAAAAAAAAATAGTCACCAATTTCACAACCGGACATATCGTCTGCTTGAAGGTAAAAGTCATTAAGTAACAAAATCAAAATTTTTCAGGAGAGCAAAAAAACGGGGATACGCTCATTAAAAATAGGAAAATGATAAATCATTCAAATTTTCTCATTCTCTGATTTGCATTTATAGCAGTTATATTCATTTAGTGACTTTTCATACTTATAGGAAATGATTACATCAACACACAATGACTTTTTCTCGAATTTGGAAAAAATTGCACTTAGTGACTTTTACCTCCAAGCAGACGATAGCCATCATTCATCTTGAGGAACGTAAAAATTTTGGAATAGTATGCATTGGCATCCAACTACTTTTTTATATTGCATAACATCAAATAAATTACACGTACAACGATTTTCAAAGCATGAAGAAATCAAAGCTGAGTTTTTTAAAACTCATGTTTATGTCGCGATATGTTCCACAAATCGGTTTAAACACAATGAAAAATATATACAACTATACATATGTAAGTGGTAATCAAATTATACTTTTTCTGAGGTTTTTGTTAACTTTAGTTCGAATCCGACTCCAAAGTCAACCTATCACGTCATGTTTTTGAGATACATTTTTTTATAGTTCGAAAAATCTTATATTAGTCGTTTTGAGGCTATGTTAATTAATGAATTAGTTTTTTTTTTTTAATAAAGTTCGTTTTCCAAATTTAAAATCACTTTTTTTAGTATTCTGTTCAAAATGTTCGGTATCTTATTTATTTATCCAAAAATCGTCATTATTACTGAAAGACAGCTGTTTTTGATCTTATTACAAATTCGTAGTCTTAAGATTAGTTATAAATTCAAGTTTTTAGAATATATAAAAAAAAAGTATCAAAATAATGTTGAAAACGGTTTTTTTTTTTCAGTTTGAGTACATATAAAGGGTGATTTTTTTGAGGTTAGGATTTTCATGCATTAGTATTTGACAGATCACGCGGGATTTCAGACATGGTGTCAAAGAGAAAGATGCTCAGTATGCTTTGACATTTCATCATGAATAGACTTATTAACGAGCAACGCTTGCAAATCATTGAATTTTATTACCAAAATCAGTGTTCGGTTCGAAATGTGTTTCGCGCTTTACGTCCGATGAGCGATGAGGCTCATTTCTGGTTGAATGGCTACGTAAATAAGCAAAATTGCCGCATTTGGAGTGAAGAGCAACCAGAAGCCGTTCAAGAACTGCCCATGCATCCCGAAAAATGCACTGTTTGGTGTGGTTTGTACGCTGGTGGAATCATTGGACCGTATTTTTTCAAAGATGCTGTTGGACGCAACGTTACGGTGAATGGCGATCGCTATCGTTCAATGCTAACAAACTTTTTGTTGCCAAAAATGGAAGAACTGAACTTGGTTGACATGTGGTTTCAACAAGATGGCGCTACATGCCACACAGCTCGCGATTCTATGGCCATTTTGAGGGAAAACTTCGGAGAACAATTCATCTCAAGGAATGGACCGGTAAGTTGGCCACCAAGATCATGCGATTTGACGCCTTTAGACTATGTGGGGCTACGTCAAGTCTAAAGTCTACACAAATAAGCCAGCAACTATTCCAGCTTTGGAAGACAACATTTCCGAAGAAATTCGGGCTATTCCGGCCGAAATGCTCGAAAAAGTTACCCAAAATTGGACTTTCCGAATGGACCACCTAAGACGCAGCCGCGGTCAACATTTAAATGAAATTATCTTCAAAAAGTAAATGTCATGGACCAATCTAACGTTTCAAATAAAGAATCGATGAGATTTTGCAAATTTTATGCGTTTTTTTTTTTTAAAAGTTCTCAAGCTCTTAAAAAATCACCCGATAGCTCAAATTGGACTTCGGATTCGGAATCAACAGTCTAAATTAACTCTAAAACGAATTATTCAAACACATAAAGGAATTATATTCAAACTTCAGATAGAGTGAAATAAAGATCCATTAGTCATCTTATAACTAATGAGAAAATTTTGCAAAATTATGACACAATTTATTGTTAACGGATATATTGTGTTTTAACTAAGCCTTGAAAACGAAATATTTTAAAAACCTGATGTGGTAGAAAAAGTTAAAGGCGAAATTCGGATTCAAAACATCTTAATACTTCAAAAAAAGTATTGTTTTATTTTGTTTTTGCACCAGGAAGAAAACGTAATTTTGTCGACTAGTGTTATCTTGGAGAATATTTTCAAAACCAGTAAAACCATTTCAAATGGCATATTTCTGATAATTATTGTGTTATTAATGTTGATAAGACAATAAAAAATACTTTTTATGGAAAACTATGAAAAGTCACATTTGTTTTATAATTATTTTTTAAATTATTAAACATGACCTTTATTTGTAGAAGTTTTGAATATTTGGAAATACTTTCCTCGTTTTTTTTTTTTAATTTAAAAACAAACTGCATAACGTTTTTAACACGGTTTATAACAAATGTATGGTTATTTATATAAAGTAACTTTTTTTTAACATATTGGAGCTCAGTTGTTGCGAAATGTATGCTGAGAAGAAGAGATATTCTACTCTCGTGTTGTATTATTAAAATTATCCATTGAAAACTTTATCTTACAATAATTTTAGACTTCGAAATCTGAATATTTGTGTGCTTTTTGTGAGCAGCTGAAAGTTGTTTTTATTTTTTGCCAGCTATCTCAATTTAGTTATCTATCTCGTTGAATAAGGTATCTAAAAATCTATATATCCAGGATAGTCTGCGTTCAACTCAAGATTGAACGCAGATATTGAGCTCATTTTACTACCAGCACTTGTCACATAACCTTCAGTAGTTACATTTGTCATGAAAAAGTACACATCGAATTGGCTAATTGAATTCCACTCAGGGCTGTATATTTTTTCAATACTTTCAAAAGTCTTTAAACGAAACTCATACGAAATAAATTCTCCCAAATGTTTTTAAAAACATCACTAAATAATGTGATTAACTTATATGAACTTCAAAAGTCAAATAATTTCCACTCGTTTTTTAGTTTTTAAGAAATGCATTATTTTATGATTATGATACGTACATATATGTATACAAATTTCACTGTTTTCCTTTTAAAAGATTGTTAAAAAGAGTTAAGTGACTCAATTTCTGTTTTCTGATTTTTTACGGCTTTCACTTTATTTTTATTTTTAAAATCAAAATATTTTCTTCGTGTTTTTCTATAGTTTTTATTACGTAGAACTCTAAAATAAATCAATAGTTCAAGGCCAAAAGTACTTAACAAGACACAATTAAATATATGTACGTTTTGTTTTATTGACATTAAAGCCAAATAAAAAAAAACACAAATCCTTCTTAGTAACTTTTCTATACTATTACATACCTGTATGGCTTATTGGTCAGAGCTCCGACGGGGCACAAATCAATAACGTTTCCAGACAATTCAGTAAGGAACAACTTTTCGACGTAGGTTCCGATTTGCATATCATTACCACGTCCAGTTGTACCCAAATCGTCGACGCCAGCAATCTCAGAGGCAAAGCGAATGCACCGAGTGCAATGAATGCATCGTGTCATGATAGTCTTGACCAATGGACCAATATCTTTATCTTCTACAGCCCTATGAAAGAAGAGATCGATAAAAGCTTATTAAGATTTTGACATTATTTCAATCATAAACACAAACCTCTTGCCGGTGTGGTTGATGTCAACAAAACGAGAACGATCTGATCCAAAAGCCATAGCTTGATCTTGCAAATCGCACTCTCCACCCTGATCACAAATTGGGCAATCCAAAGGATGATTCATTAGCAAAAATTCCATAACACCTTCACGAGCCTTGCGTGTGAGATCGGAATTGGTCTTGATGCGCCAGCCCTTCATAACAGGCATAGCACAGGCGGCGACAGGTTTGGGACTCTTCTCCACTTCTACCAAACACATACGGCAATTTCCAGCAACAGCCAAACGCTCATGGTAGCAGAATCTTGGAATTTCAACACCAACCATAGCAGCAGCCTAAAAAGAGTAAAAATGTATTTTATATAATTGTATTGCTAAATGCTCATCGACATCGATCCTTTAAACTTACTTGCAAAACAGTGGTGCCAGGCAAAACCTTCACTGGGATGTCATCAACAAACACTTCGATCTTCTCGGGTGCCTTGGCTGGCGTTTGGGCAACTGCTGCGCTGGTACGTATCGCCGCTACGTTGGCTACCCGATGAACGGGTGAGCCCGAGCCTGCAGCTAATGCCTTGACAAGCGGCGCACGAAACATTTTATTCTATTACAAAATAGACATAAACGTATGGTTTATATAATAAAATTTAAAATAGTTTGTATGTAAATTAAATTTAAATTGTTTCGGTAACATTTTTCATTACATAAGCAAAAAAATCAAAGAATAGACTTATTTTCTAACCTAAATAAGACTTGTTTTGCGTATTATTTTTACTAAGTGAATTATCTATTTATGGAGGGGAATTATTAAAAAATGGAAATCTAATTTCTTTTTTAACAAACTATTAAGATTTTATAAACAAATTAAGCAAAATGTACCTTAAAGATGGAATATAAATTACAGATACCGATGAAATCGGATGGGAATTCTGACACTTGAGACGAAAAATTGAATGAACTAGCAGTGACAGCTGACAGATGTCAAAAGTGACAGTATCGTGGTGTTTAGTTGAGGGAGGAAACACAATAGACAAATGAGTACGGAATTCCAGCTTTGGAATTTCATTCGAATTTAAACAAGGAATTCCAAATGCAATTTGTATGTTTTTATGAACACCTCAACGAGTGAAAAGTTACGCAATAACAGAATGTATAAGAGTTTATTATAGGTTCTATTAAATTATAGATGCAATGTCATACATAAAGCACTATTCACATGTGCACGACCAACGAATGGACGAATATTCGTCGATTTTGACATTTCTTTCACATGAGAGTTTTTAATTCGTCGCGAATGAAGTTTGACATTCACCACCGAAACCAAAACAAGAATGATTTTTTTAGGTTAAGTACGTGCGATTTTTTTATTCGTTGCGAGTGTGGATAATGTGGAACGCGAATAAAGTTTGACAGTTCTTATCAACTACCATTTTTTTCGCGACGAATAAATTTGTTTTCTTAAATTTATTAACATATGATATTGAAAAGTAAAAGTATGAATCATAAATCAAATAGAAACTATATTGCTATCGTTTTGTTAAGAATTTGTGTGGAAATATGTCTTCAAACGTATAAAAACTCACATTTTGTAATTCATTCGTCGTTCGTTGGTCGCGCTCATGTGAATGCTGCTTAAGGTACCAAAATGCGAAATTTATTGCATTGTGCCTTTATGTAGTACGTAGATTCGTTTATAAATACTAGTGTTAAATTGAAGAAAACAAAACTTGTTGAGGGGTAGAAATAAGAGATGGCGATTTAAAATTATTTTTATTTTCTCCAAAAAACTTTCAAGAATGTAAATATGACTAAATAACACTTTAAAAGGGGATTTTCTATTAGAATCTACTAAAAGTCCTATTTCAATGCTTCGAACAAATCAAGGGAATCTAATCTCTAATGGGAACCTTATAAAAGCTTTAACATTTGATTGTGAAAAGGCTTTGCTACAGTAAACTTCAAAAAGTGAAAACATATTTCATCTTTTACCAACGTACTGGGAATATCTGTCTCTCATCTCTATAAAACAAAAGTCAAAAGTTAAAACGGGTGTTAGCTTTCACTTTTTCTCTTTTCCGAAACAAAAATGCATGTAAGCAAAGCTGAAACAATTAAGTGATAGACGTCCCCCAGATCGAATTTTTTTCGGTGAATACACCTTTTTTGACAGATAATGACGTATAATTGTAAAGTACTAAATAAAATCTTCGTACGCTTTTTCAGTGATAGATGTCGTTCCATATGTGTGTAATTGGAATTTTTTTACTTTTTGCACATAGTTTTAGAAGTTTTAGAAACCTATCATTTTAATTTTTTAAAAGGACATTTATAGAGACCATTGAACATTCAAAATTTCGTTTCGTAATTCACAATCTATTAAGAGAGTCAAATTTGTAATGATTTGTGTTACGTGATCAGTTGTAGCTTTTTCTACAAAAAAAAATACATTATTTAACTCTCCTGTTAGGTCATTTTTAATTTGTCAATGAACAACTTTAAGTTTTCAATGAACAACTGATTACTGATTACATATTTAGGAATATAATAATACTTATATACAAAATTTGAATGATTGGTTTCAATGATGAAAAAGAAATACCTATACAATTATTTGTAAACTAATTTTGCCAATAGAAGCTTTTTTTTTTAAGCTCAAACCAGGAAATTGAGCTGTCAAAAAATTCTCTCGGGTTGTGTTTCTTTTTCAATCGGAGCTAGTTCGAAACTCAGTCTGTAAGCTCCAAATGAAATGACCGAGTTAATGAAGTAAAAAGCTGAGCGTGGCTGATCTTTTGTTTCTAAATTCTAAAACCTTTGACCATTCAGTTCTCCAGTGTGTTTCATACAAATAAAATCGGAGATCTCTGATTAAAATCTTCTCAGAATTCGGACCAAAAACACTCTAATGAAGATATAAACCTTTCGTACGTATCACCCTTCAAAACCCATTTGTTTACATTGTTGTATTTGTAAGGTCGACGAATGGATGTGACTTCTTTTCACGCATACATAGAATTAATTCCAGAGTTTTTAGGGGAAATGTCATAATATTTAGAGGAGAAATGTCACGCATACTTAAATGAGTTTATGAGTCTGATTTCCGGTTTAGCTTGTAGGCAAACCAAGATGGTTACCGAGGATTTATATCTGAATTACAATAGCCGCGTTTTATTATCACCATGATCTGATCCGGATCAGATCATGATAATAAAACAGCATTGGATCATCATATTTTTTATTATTTAAAGTTTGGTAACAGTGTCAAATTCGTTCTTTCAAAAGTGACATTTCGAAGCAAAAAACAAACAAACACATACCAAAAATGGAAGCTCCACAACTTTTGAAAATGTTTCTGCAAATCACCATTGCACTCTCAAACTCAAAGCATCTAGGAACGCTTTCGTCTCACATGTAGTCCAGATTCTTTTTGACCTTTTAATAAATATGACAATAATTTAATTTACAGAATAGAGATTACTTACAATTTATTTGAATATCTTTTCTCACATTTGTGCTGCAGCTTTCTCGATTTTATTTATATTTTTTGACATTTAAAGCAGGGTTGCCCAAAGAACATTTTATGAGTGATTTTTTTTGTTCCTTTTTTTTGGGGAAAATAATACCCATAAATTATGTCAAATATACATTTTTTGGACTTAATTATTGTAATTTCACCAATTAATATCTAGTTTTGTTAAAATATCTAATTATTTCATGGATTATATACCAAATAAATAAATATACAGCTTCTCGCTTTCTATTTGAAAAATATTTTATTTCAGTCCTATGGAAATTTGTATATGGCAATACAGGTTTTATAAAATTTGTTTGCAATGATACCAACATTTACATGTGAAATTACAATGATAAAGCGCTCCTTGTTGTGAAAAAAAGAATTAAATTTTGGATCTCAAATTGAGATCCATACACAAAGCAGGATCTTGATTTGTTGTTGTAATGCATGTAAATTCAAGATCCGGATCAGATCATGGTGATAATAAAACGCTGCTAATGTTTTTGATTTGGACCGTACTTCGAGGTGTTCATCTCAGTCTCTTATCAGTGCTCTGCTCAGAGTTTGAAAAGAAAAACGCCAAAGTAGAGCACTAATTTGTTTTACAATATGAAAATCAGCTCTTACACTTCAAGTACTAGGTTATTTAATTTCAGAGTTACGTATAGACACTTAACAGTTATGTTTCTACTTATGCACGTACTAAAATTGTTAGTATATAATCTGGGCTATTCAGCCAGATCTCTTATGAATTCTCAAACAAATGTTTGAGTTGAAAACAACATTTTTGCCAATCGGATCCGTATTTTTCGTATTCATTATGCAAAAATATAAAAGTGCATACGATTGGTAGATTATACAATATCTCCACACCTAACAATAGCTGCGTTTTATTATCGAAAATGATCCCAATATATTATTTTTTAAGACGTAATACAACAACATTTTGCGATCCTGGTTTCTATCTGTGACAATTTCAGAATCTTAAAAAATAGTTTTCATTATGATGGGTAGATGGCTATTTTGTGTTTCAAATGGTAAGGTAGTGTGAACTTTAGTTGAAGGAAAAGAGGCATACAATTTAAAAAAAAAAGTGCGTGTCTTGGATCTACATCGTTTTATTTTCGTAGGATGACCTATGTATATGGGTCGTTGGCGATAATAACCGCGTTTTTTATTACGGATCTGGATCAAGATCACTCCATGAAAATAGAACAACAGTATTGTATGCTCGTCTCTTTTTTCTTATGTTTATTTTTCATGTACATACATAGGTACTGTCTTTTTTGTTACACTACAGTTTTTAATCCCTATAGAAGTATAGACTGAATGCCGTTCACCAGCCAGAGTGAATATTTATTTTCGGATCTTTAAAAAAGATCCAGATACAGAACGTGATCCGAAGTTGCCATTGTTTACGTTAAAAAAATGATCCCGATACAGATCAGAACTGTATAACATAATTTTTTTGAAGTAATTAATTTAAAAATGGCGGCTGTGGAGGCTTTTCTGATGACATCATTTTTTAAGGGTGCGCGACCGGATTAACAGCTCCTTTTATTTTTAAATTACCTATAATGAGTTAATGCTTGTTTTTTTGATTGTGCATACCAACTGCTAGAAAAATTTGTAGGATTTTGGCGATATTTTGATTTTTTAGACAAAAGCTGCACTTCTAAAGTAAAAAATGCAAAACCTGCCTACAAAATCGTCACAAAATTGTAAGTAATAAAAAACTTCTACCTACTTCCATGGAAAATGAAATTTCAAAGATATTTTCGAGATTTTTTAAATCAATCGGTTAAAATCTGTTCGAGTTATGAGTCCAGCAAACTTAAAAAAAAAAACAGTATTGATATAAACGCGTTTGAGGTTTTATGTAGTAGAAAATCATGAGTAATTTTGCAGTACCTTAATACAAAAATTTAAAAACCAAGTACTAAAAGGTTTTTCTCGACTATAATCTTTTGCAACAACATTTTTGAGGTCCTAGGGAACTACTTGAGATAAAAAAAATCTTTTTTTTGCAAAATTCTATGGTGGTCTAACCCCACCTACATTCAAATACTTTACGATTCTTACGATTAACTGTCAAAGATTTAGTTTGGCAGTTAATTGCAAGATTACATGATAGTCATCGGACGCCAATTTCCAACAATATTATCAAACTCGTTTTTACTTAGCTTAAGACAAACTAGTTCAAAGTTATTGGACGACAATAAGGTGTAGAGGACTTGAAACAGCTGGAGTTCTATAACTTTAGCGTTAAAATAACACACTCCTTTTACACGGAATATGATTACTGAATACTTGTTGAAATGTTTAACAATTTTTCTAATAGCTTTTAAGAGAAAGAGCAGACGAAATTTCTTTCGATTTCAGAGCGTGGTCAATTCCTTTAATTCTCTTACTTCGTCGTCAATTATAACAGGCTTCTGAATACTAGTGAAACATTAAAAAAAATCACTGAAATGAAAATATTTAAACACAAGAGTGACGATGAACATCATTAATTTTTATTATTGCTTGCTTTATTTTCATCTAATTTTAAATTTTGCTTAAATCTTCCAACATCCACTCTTTTTCTCATTAAATTTATCATCCGAAACTTTAACTGCCTTTTGTTTAAATTATTTTCTCATCCCAGTTAAAATTTGCAAAAAATATTTGCAAAAATTTGACAGACTATAAACTACGGGAAGTGTTCATACTTCAAACACGAGAAAGCAATAAGATTTTTCTCTATGATTATCTAATGTCTGTACAGTTTTTACTTACGATTAAGATAATGAAAAATATGTTTTTACAATCAATTAAATAGATATTTATATGCAATACGAATAACAGATCTTAATCAATCTAATTAAGGTTAACATGTGTGCTAAGAAGGGACTTTTTTTTTGTTTTTACAAATTCACATTACTTCATCTTTTTCATAGGTTGCTCGGAATTTCGCGGCATGATGTATGGAGATATTAAACAAATCGCTATAATCTTTCATAGTAATTAATTAATTAACAACAAATTATATTCCATTTTATAATTATAAGGTTAGCTTTAGTGTTTGTTTACAACGACCTGTCACTATGAATTTCTATAACATAAATTGTATCGCAAAACATGCCTAGGGCGACTTTATTACTATGCGCATTTGAAAATATAGCAATTAATTTGAGTTTTGTTACAAATTCTTTTAAAAATAAAATTGACATCATGAATTGGCATATTACGAGTGTAACGAAGAACAAGAAAACTAGACTCACACTGACAGTTGTTCTCCACTATATGAGATATGAATGACTGTCTACACTACAATTGCTTGCGATTGGCACATTGAAGTATAAGCGGATCTTGATATAAATACAAACGCGTGCATTTTCCCACAATATACAAATCTGCGTACTGCGACTATAGTATGACGCGCACCAATTAAAAATGTCAAAATTGATTCGAATTGAAATGCGATCAGCGTGATCATCGAAATGTCATGATTGCCTGTTCCATCACATTATACGATCAGCTGTTGGATTCGCGATCGCAAAACAGACATGATCCAATAGAAATTATCGATCATACGCACGTAATGACTATTGAAATTTTTATCGCAGATTGTAAAGTCATATGGGTAAGGCTTGTTCCTTTAACTAACTTTGTAATTTGGACGTGATCTCTCGATTAAACCAAATGCTTGATATCCAGATGCTAGTTATATGTCTATACTCTATAGGCGAGTAATTGCATTCGCGTTTTGATCTGATGCTATGATGACGACGACGACGCGACGTCATGGCGGTGGCGGTATCTATAAACCTTACATTATAATCTCATAATCCCATTTTGTGTAGGTTGTAGGAGGATAAGAAGAGGGGAGTGTACCACGATAATGCCCACTAAAGATATAGCGGCATCAGCGATCAGCGGTCGGTCGGCGGCGGCAACGATGGCGGTGGTGGTGGCGAGGCATGGCGGGGCGGCATGCATAGTTCCATAATACAATGCTCTACGTTACGACTACGAGTTACGATGGAATTGATGCCGGCTGAGATTGTTGTGCCACAAGGGTTCACACAATTCACATCCATCGTCTCGCACTCGTATAATGGAGTCATGTATCAGGGGACGCGGCATGCGTCGCGCTTCATGCTCATGTAGCTGTCATTAGAATTAAATTAAGTAATTGCCTTTTTGTGACTCGATTAATTGCTTGTTATTGAACCTTTGACTGTGAGCGCCATAGAGTTTCTCTTGACTCTTGAGGTTGGCTATATTTATATTTGTCTGGCTAACTGGCTGGATACGAGGGGTGTTCTGTCAGATTTAATCGATTTAGAAGATGTTGGCTGCAAGTTGCCAGTTGCCAGTTGCCAAAGCCACGCCAAAAGCATGGCAATGGGATCTTAATGAAATGAAAGTCGCGTCAGCTCGCCAGCCCATCCATCAAATCAATCGATTACTTTGACTGGGAATTGATCTTTTTGATGGGTATGGCGCGTGCAGTGTGGCAGTGTGGGCTTACTGGCGCTTAAGGGAGGATGACGGGTGGAATTATATGGCATGTCGTCGCCGACATCCCTAGGCACTTTGACACTTGTGGCGCGACATTGCGGTGTGGTCGTCTTGCTTGTTTTCATAATATGAATTTTTGTTTAGTTTTGTCAAAGTCGATAAATAATTTGACAGATTATCTTAGGTGTGACAGTAAGTTATAATTTATATGCATTACAGGTTAGCAAGAAAATGAAATTATTGCTACATAAGTTAAGTGCACAATGTTAACAACAATAAACATCTAATTTGTTATTGAAAAACATTCAATATACACATACATAGATATTTATTAACGATAGTAATGTCTGTTTTGAATATTAACCAATCTATATTTTATTTATTTGACAGTTTCTTCATGTTTTAATAATATTTTACTTAACTAAGATTTGTGAATGTCGTATTTAAAATATTTCTATATTACTAAGGTGATGAGAGGTTTGTTTTATGACTGCGAAATCGATTCCCAGTATTTCAAAACGCTTGATTAAACTAGATAAGGCTTGTTTATGGAAGACCTAAATCTTTAAATGTCTTTGTATAGAGGGATTAAAGACTCTCTTATTGAGAATAGAAATAGTATGAAAAATAACCTATCTTTGTTAATTAGGTATTTTATAAAATTTGTTCTCAACTCGTACATTACAGTTTGACCGTGGTTCAATTTTTATAAATTGATAAATTCGCTTAAAAAATCTTGTGTACATTGCCGAAAATCAGACATCTTGCCTCAATAAGAACCGTTTCACAAAAATGTAAACATAAACATTGGCTGCGTTCAATCTCGAGTTTAATAGGCTATCCAAGATATGTGGATTTATTGATACCTTGTTGAAAGAGTTGGATAGCTGAACTGAGATAGCTCACAAAAAATAAAAACAACTTTCAGCTGTTCAAAAAAAACAGACAAACATTTAGATTTCGAGGTATAAAATTATTGCAAAATAACAATTTCAATAAAAATTAGGTGGCGCAACAGTGCATTGAGAACTATTGCCTAGTGACTTACAAATCTCAACCATTCATGTGTGTGAGTAATGTTGCCAGGAATGGAGGGGACCTACGTTTTAAGCCAAATCCGAACTGCTAATTTGAGAAAGCACTTTTCATGACAAGAATTATTCTTGGAGGATTTACCAATTCCTCGTAAGAGACAGTACCCGTGTTCATCTGTTCTGTCAGACATCCATCATATACCAGAAATTCATTAATACCTTTGAATTCCTTTTTTGACATCCCAGCTGTTTAGGATCAGCTGTTCCTTTACACGTAAATTACTAACAAAAAGGTGTCCAGAGATTGAACGCAAGCATTGAATTAAACATTGATGTACCCAACACACCATCATATCTCTGTCAACTTAAGTTGGAGAAACTCAAATAGCCTTTCGATTGATCAATATTACTTGAATTGATACTCGTTCATGTAAAATTGATCGTGTGTAGGGCCCTTTAGAATAAGAACTATTGTTAGGCGCCAGTTATAGCTATCATTGATTTTCATCATTGAAAACAAACATTGGAATTTTTTTGGCAGGTCGTTTATAGCTATCATTAGAAATTTCTGTCATTGAAAAAAATTTCCTGATTGAAATCCACCGACAAATTTTTACTGACAGAAATCTGTCATTGGAATTGTGTGAAATTGGAACACAAATCAGTGGAACGATTCGTTTCACTTTTAAACATAAAAGTATCAGCTGTTCAGGAAAATGAATTCCCGTCCGGAAAATAGAAAAATACATTCTTAGAGAAAAATAAATACGTAATTACACTTTGTTTCTCAAAAAAAAATTCTTTGTCTGATTTCCGATCGATCAGTACATAATTTTCATTTCTAATCAAAGGGAAACACCGTCAAATATCGATTTAAACATTTGTCCGGATCGATTTCAATGATAGCTATAACTGGTGCCTTAGGGAAATTCAATTTCATTTTGAAAGTATTGAGTAGACTTTTAAGGTCCGTTCCCTTTTTTGTCATACTGATTTTGATAGTTTCACAAGTGGGGAAAGTTTTCTGTTGACAGCAAAATCGGAAGTAATAAGTTTTTCGTATAAAGGAGACTATAAGAGAGATTAAGTAGATGATTAAGCACATATAACCTTGAATCATGGATCAATTTAACTAAAGTCACCAAAGTCAGTGAGTTAAAATTTCTCAACCTTGGTTTAAATACTGCTACAAATTTTGCAACTGGAACTAAATATAGATCTTGAAGTTTCTGGCAACCCTGATTCCAGATAAATTGTGTTCAGAAGCAATATATCTAATCAATCTTAGAATAAATGGGTTAAACGATTTCCGATCAATAATCAAAGCACACTTGACGATTACGATAACTGGGCTGCTAATATTAACTTAATGGCACACGATATTTTTATTGTTTAACTAAAAGAGCTCACTTTTAATTTCTTTCTATTAAACAAAAATATTTACGAAGATTATAAATAAACCTACTTCGTCATACTCTTAAGTAGGTATAGAACTTTATTATCTCAAAATAATAAATCATTTTGTTTGAAGGAATTTTTTCAATGTGAATACTTAAGTTCTAAGAAATGTTATTTATTTGTTTCCAAATATCCTTATCGTTTTGTTGCTATAAAAAATTATTTATGAGTATAAATCGTCTTACTCATCTTTTATAGGAAATACGATACACTCAAAAATTAACGAGAAAAGTTGTCGGATGGAAAAACAAATTACTCTGACTGAAAATACTACTGGATTTATATGCCTCTGAATTTAATTTCTTCAAAACTAAGACAATATAAAATATAGCAGATATAAAAATAATGGAGAATATCTTCACGAATGCCGATTATAGGAAAATGTTAGGAAACTTACAAGTTTATATTTGTGGAGGAATTCTTTCTCACAATAATTTTCTACATTAATCTTTACCTACCGCTTTAGTTATTTTCAAAATAAGCAACGTCCTTGATTACCTTGGAGTGATGGTTAGTGCGCAGGACTATCATGCCAGAGGTCTTGGTTTCAATCCTTGCCTGCGACATCTAAAGTTTTTTTTCACGGGTACCGCCTTTTGTGAGTAATTGACAAATCCTGCAAGAGTAATGCTTGTCATAAAAAGTGGTTTCTTAAAAACTAGCCATGCGGATTCGACATACACAAAATATAGGTCCCCTCCATCGCTGATACTAATCGCACACAGAGTCTTAAGTCACTAGGGCCTCTATATGTGCTGTTGCGCCACCTAATTTATTTTATTTATTTAAGTTCTTAGTTGCAGGCTCTTATTTGTTGTATAGTTTCCTTTAGTTTTAGTTTCGGAGGGGAAAACTGACATATTGTTGAAATTGACATTTTGAGAAATGGGAAGAAAAGGAATTCATACATATGTACATTATGTACCTTCAAAATTATTATTTATATTACTTTAGTTAGAAAGTGACTTCTATTCACTTTCGTTTAGAGAAACATCTCTTTTTACTTTCACGCGAAGAAAAAGTGGAATAGTTAACACAATTGGGGAGAGTACGATAACTTAGGCGACAAAGTTTAATGACGGATTTGTATAGAACAGTTAAAAACAAGCATTTTTTACTATAGGAGGGGGGGTCTATCTCCCCCCGTTTAGGCGGTAGGGGCAATTTAAAAAATATGTACATTAAATGGAAAAAAAATAATTAAAAAATAACGGTAATACTTTTATTAAGTATTATACCTTTTTTTTAAAGCCAACACTTTTGTCTATTAGCCTGTTTTTAAATCAAGTCAAAACTATGCATAGTTTTTGAAAAAAATAGTTTTAAACTCAAAATTTGGACAAAAAAAAGTTAAAAATAAGGTTTAAAATTCATTGCTCTTATTTGTTTTTGATTAAAAACTGAAAACTAGATGATTTTATGTCTTCTAGTTCTTGAGAAAATTGAAAATTAGCAAAAAAAAAAATCTTTTAATTAAATTATTTTTTCCTTGCTTGAGTATTTACGTAGTCTTATTTTGATAGTAATAATCGAATATGGATTAAGATATACCAAGGATAAATTAATTTTTCTTAAATCCAGCTTATTTAAATGCAAAAGAAACTTTGCATGCACCCCATCTTGCACCCACCGCACCTTTCACCCACCCAACCTTGCACCCACTCCACCTCGCACCCACTCCACCTCGCACCCACCCCAAATCCTATAGTGTGCCCAAACAGGGGGGTTACAGATCTTACTGTTGCATACACCCAAACTCGCACACACCTTACTGTTGCATACACCCAAACTCGCACCTACCATTGTTACTATCAAAATAAGACCACTCAAGCAAAAAAAAAAGAATTAAATTAAAATAGTAGTTGTGGTTATTTTCAATTTTCTCAAAAACTAAAAGACATACAATCATCTAGTTTTCAGTTTTTGATCAAAAACAAATAAGAGCAATAAATTCTGAAATAAAAACAATTGTAGATAATCTTGAAGTATTGAAAAATTACACTTTAAACCTTTTTTTTAACTTTTTTTACTCAAATTTTGAGTTTAAAATTAAATTTTTCAAAAACTACGCATAGTTTTGACTTGAATTAAAAACTGAATGAAAACAGAATGTTGGCTTTAAAAAAAGGTATGATACTTAATTGTAAGTATTACCGTTATTTTTTAATTAATTTTTTTCATTTTAAATAACAATTTTTTTAAATTGCCCCTACCGCCTAAACGGGGGGAGATAGACCCCCCTCCCATAGTAAAAAATGCTTGTATTAAGCCCCTCTACCAAAAACCGTTATTATATCTTGTCGCCTAAGTTATCGTACTCTTGCCACACAATTTCTTGGGATATCCGACCTTTGAATTTTTCGTCCGCTTCTTGTCAATGTTGTTCTCTACAAAAATGGGCTTATTGACGGGAATAACATGTACATTTCTACATCTACAATTATAAGGAAGAGTAGAGCGGGCTAAGATGAATATTAGCTGTGTTCCACCAGCTGTACCGGGCAGAAAAGTTCATCTTTTTTTAGTTCATTGAAAAAACTTACTTACACTGATTAGCACGTTTATTAAGCTGCATTCGTGTACTCTAACTGTCAAAATCAGCTGATGTCATTATTCGATTGTATTTCGTCAACCAATAGGTCAATTTTTTCGGCTTTTGGGTTTTGATATAAATGTTATTATTTTAAAATAATGTATTAGAACAAACTTTTAAGAAAAGGAGAATCTTTTCTTATTCAGTTTTCTCCAAACACCTTGTAATTAAATTTGGAAGGAAGTAAGTACCTAGAAAATTTAAAAACAAAATAATTTAATAACTCTTATATGGTTTTATTTTTTAAATATTCATCCAATTATTATATTTGTGCCGAATTTAATTTTGTTCTTCTTTCTTTCATCTGACGTATGAAGTTTTTACTTGAATTTCCTCTGACATTTTTCATAAACCTGCATTGCACTGCACTACACTGCTCTCCACTGGCGTTTTTCTAGTTAAACAATCCTACTTTCGTATTCATATCTGCATTATGGCACTTCCTATAATCTATATTTCTAAGAAGACTTCTTAATTTTTGGTCTATCTCTATACAACTTCGGTAATTTTAATATTATGCATCCTCTTTTTGTCGGGTTTGAAAGAACTCTTTTGTGTGAAAGTGCGGAACTATAGTGTTTTGACACATGTGCACCGCAATTGCCACAAAAGAATCGCTACCTATTCTGTAAGTCCTCAGGTCATATCTGTATTATAAGACTTCCTATTATCTGCATTTAAGAAGATGTCTTAATTTTTGGTATATCTCTATAGAACTAGCTTACGTGCGTCGTTTCAATATTTTGCATCCTCTGTTTGTGCAGATTTGAGATAGCTTCCTTTTGTGAAAGTGGGCAAGAGTAGTGTTTCCACCGCCACTGCAAATGTAGTATCACGAACGTTTAAGTCCTGACATCTCTAAAGATAGGTTGGCATTTAATTTTGTTCAAATATAAAAGTTTTCAAGATCTTACCACTTTAAAGGTACATACAAAAACCTGCAATTATAATTATTACGTAAACAAACTATAAAAAACAAGACAATGGCATTTAAAGTTTACACGCCTCCTCACTTTATATTATTGACACATCAAAGGCAACGCTTTTTCGCTTATCGTTTGAAGTTAATTATACAAACTTCACTTTAAATTTAAAACGTCTCAATAGAGCTATAATATTATAAGCAGATAACTTCTTGCACGATCTATTTTTTTTTTAAATCACCTTCGTTCTTCATCATCATCATCATCTTCTTATTTCTTTGTGATCTCAACTACCTACCTTACTAAACACCTTATTTTACCTTTTCTCCACTCTTCCTATTAATTCCACTTCAAAAGTCTTATAAAACCTTACCCTATGTAATATGTATACGCGTATGTATATTTTATCTAGTAAGAGCTAAGAGCAAACTTCATTCATTTATTCAACCCATTCGACATCTATTCCAATCTATTCATTCATTAAATTGCTTGTCGTTTCTAATCTAAATGGACAGACGACGAACGGCGGGCGCGGCGGCGGCGGCGAGAGGAGTGGCGTTGACTCGCGGAGCTGTGCGCCGCCGGGAAACTCTTGGACACTCGAGCCCTAGCCGTAAATAGTGTGAATATATTTTGTTTAAAGTTTGTTATGTTTCTACATAATATAAAATACAACGCAGAGCGAGATACTCTATTTTTATAGGTAAACAGATTTGTAATTTGTTTTGTTTGCTATTTTCTTTTTTAAATGATAGCAATAAAAGATCATGAAGTGGGTGAGAGGTTCCGGTTCCTGGAACTCTTTTCCAGGAAGTGTCTTATTCTTTGGAATATTTTTATTCATTGTGTATACTGTGTGTAGATTATAATATCTGATGAGACTAGAGCTAAAATTAATTCTGTACATTGCTTTTGTAGGAGATATTGTTTTTGATGGATATTTTGATCTAGCACGTTTACGGAGGTTGAATATATCAAATCCAGAGATCAACTAAAACTTACCTATCTAGTTCTACCTATAAAGATCTTAAATCACGGTTACCAAATTTGGTGAATTTTATGATAAGACATTCAAAACATTGAACTTTATAATTTTGTTTAAAAATCATTTATCAAACAATGATTTTATAAATAGTAAATAGTTTTTTATAGTAAGTACTTGATTTTACCCATAATGCAAATAACAAAATCAAAATATATAGCTATTCACAATTTCTCTTATGTTATGATCCTTAATGTCTATTGTGAATGAAAACCTTGTGAAATCCACAAGTTTTTTTTAGATTTTTTGTCTTCAATTTGATTCAGATTATAAAAGATATTTTTTCTAAAACATATTTTTTATAAAAGTTGAACAATAAATATTCATAACAACGTTTTGTGTAAGATAAAAAAAGTTTGAAGTCAATGGCGCAATATTTTAAACGATTTAGTAATATTTTAAAGCCATATTAGCAATGATTTACTTAATTTTAAACGATTTTAACATCTCACTATCCCTTAATAATTTGCTAAAGCTAAAATCACGGAATGGCTACTTTAACTTTTAGCAATTTGCTAAATCCATATGACATCTGTATAATTATTCTTATAAGAGCAGTGGATGGAATAGTTCATTCAACAGTTGGGAATTCCAATAAATAGGTCCGTTTAAGCGTATTTGCTTTGTTATTTTTATGAACTGTCACTTTTTAGACATGTTTGGGTGGGTGCGTTTTAATAAAAGGCAATTTGCAATTTACTAGCTAGCAAAACAAAAATAAAGGTTTAAAATTTTAATTTCTAAACCCTTAACAATAGGTTGTTCTGTTGAGATAAAATTAGTTTGAAGGCAATATCTTTATATTTGCCAAGATATTCGAGGTGAAAATCAATTATTAACAACTTTTAGTGGCATTTTTTAAGGAAAATTGATATTTTATCAAAATTATACTAATTTGGTATGACGTCACATTATATAATATACAATTTAATTGATGTCGCTAGCGTTAATGAACCGTGAGATAATGGGGGTAAACCAAAATGTTCACATTTTTTTAAATTGATGTGGTAAAAAAAACACCTACTCCATTTGTTTTGAAAGTCCTTTCTGCATCTTTCGATGTTTGTAATACAAAATTTATTTGAAGTCGATGAATCTACTGGTTCTTGAGATATGGACGACCAAAAATGGTATCCTAAACGTACATACGTACATACGCACACACAGACATCTCTCTGAAAATCTTTGATTTATGGGGTTTTCCATGGGTAAAATAAATTAATTTATTTTGGATCTAGATCAGTCAAAACACAAATTTCCCATGTTTTTGCATTCCATGGGGCAAAACAAATTGATTTATTTTTGATTTAAGATCAAATCTGCAGATTTGAATGTTTGGCAGATTTACTCCTCTCTGCACTAATACTAATATAATTATAAAATTTGACAGCTTTACAGTAGTCGTTAATACGTACACCACGAAGTTAAATTAATACAATTACAAAAAAATAAATAATTCCAATCGTGTTCCATGCGCCACAAAAAAAGAATAATTTTTGACCGAAATCTGAATTTACACATGGAAACACCCATTCGATTCTAGGGACTTTAAATGTCGAGCAATTTCAAAATTTTCAATTTTACAAATCGGACCGATTACAGTAATTTTCCATGGGAAGTCAATAAATGAAATGTCAATTGATTCGGACTGCTTAATATTTGTAATTTGTAAATATTTCAAACAGTTTTCTGAAGAAAATAATGATGAAATGAACCCCACAAAGTGACAGTTGTAGAGAGAAGAGAAAATGTTTCTGAATATGGATTTAGAATCAGCCAGAAGCATTTTTGAAATGACAATATTAAATAACCAATTTGATTTCATTAACACAAACGATTGCTAAACATTAGAATTTATTAATGGAGTCTTTTATGTACATATATGCAGAATTGAATTTTCACATTTGCGGTTTGAGATGCAATCACATACACAGAATGAATCAGCCTCGTTTTGACAGGTTGAAAGAAGTTTTTTTGACTCAACTTTCCTTTACCACAGCATGTTCACTTTTTCACATAAAACACAAGAAAATATTGTTCATTTTGACATTTCTTTCAAGCTACATATTTTGAGTGATGCCATACTTGATTTCTTATTGACTTTACTGTGAAGCAGGATAGGAAGGTCGTGTCTTCAAATCTCAGTTTAAGACAATTTTGTATCTCTTTCCTAAGTTATTTAGTGCATTTTCTTTTTTACAGGTATTTTATGAATAAGAAGGAATTTAAAAAAGAAGAGGAAAAACCAAAGAATTGCTGAAAATAAATACAAAATAAATCCGAATTCTGTCATTTCGTTTAAATATATAAAGAAATTCATTGAAAAATGTTTGTTTTAAAAAAAAGAATGACAACCCTGATTGAGGTGCATTTTTTGTTGTTGTTGTAATTTTGTTGTTGCTACCCACAAGTAGGTAACCATGTTCTTGTGTAGACATCGATCGTCCTGATCAAAAGACAACAGTGGCGTCGTCGGCGATCGACATCGAGGTGATCTTGATAACAGAAATGGCGGCGGCATCAACAACAAGGTAACGAAGACGACGATGAATATTTCGTCGGGTATATGGTCTGGTACCTAACTATCGTACATTTATAACATACATACCTATAAGAAGAAAAAAGAAAAACCAGTACCAGTTACAACAACTACGACCATTAGCCGCCAATTTGCTTGTTACCCTGTACGATCTCTGGTCAAAACACTAGCGCCTCACTCAGATTCAGATATCGCCGATCTGATCGCTGAACACACAACGCGTGAAACCAAAGAGAGAAGATAAAAAGTAACAACAACCAAAACAAAAAGAAATGCACAAAAAAAGTATCTATAAGATAAACTATACATAATTGTATCTGTATCTAGATATGTAGCTGTAGAAGCAGCTAACAGGCATGCAAGATCACTCTCTTTCTTTATATGACCATAATGGCTGGATATATAGAGAGTTTGGTGCTTAGGAGGAGGCGTCAGTCAGCGGAGGGCGCTGCGCTGCTTCTACTATATGACTATGGCCGCAGAGCAGCTCGAAGCGCAATCGCGCTACTCACCGTCACTCGACGTAGTCGTCGTAGTTGATCGTTGATCGTGGACGTCCCCGTCACCTCCAGAGCTCCATCACGTCGCGTCTCCATCGCAAGACCGTCATCGTCATCGTCATCGTCGTGGTAGTAGTCGTCGTTTACGTTGTCGACAATCGTTTCGTTGCGTCTACCGTCTACCCAAAAGAAACCCCTTTTTCATTAAATTTATGCTTGAGTTTGAAATTTTTCTCAGTCTGAGTTTGAGCATCAACAAGTTCGGCTGGCTCTGGATATAATTCCTATTGATTTGGATTTGAATTTGGATTTCTGTGCAACGTCTTGAGAAAAGATTGAGAAATGAGAACTATCTTTGTATAAAAGCACAAAGTATCAGCAACAATTCTCCAGAGTATTTTTCGCTTGTCATCGGCGCCGTTCCGTCATCATCGCCGCATCGCCGCTACATCGTCGTTGTAGTCGTTTTGTTTTAAAAAGTAAGCGTTTTCTTGTGTTTTATTTCGCGGTTGGTTTTTTGATATACCTAAACATTTTGTTTGTCGCTTGTTGTTGTTTTAATTTCTGCGGCTTCTGTTCTTCGGTTGGGTAAATAAAAAGTAATGCACGCCGCCGCCGCATCGACGCCGCCACCGCTTTCGTCTTTGTAGAGATCAATTTAAAATGTTTACCATTAATTTGCAATCGTTTTGAGTGATTTTAACTGAATTTCAAAAATCAATTTTGATTAATTCCAATCAGACGCTTTTGAGGGCATTGGAAATTCATTTAATTTCGGAAGTCTTCAATTGCATTTCGGCATAATAAGGCGCAGATGTTTTCCTTTAAATGGATTTAAATTCACTTTTGATATTGTGATTTTATCAAAATATTGATTTTTTTAAAAATGAAATTAAACTAAAAACGCATAAAGATGCAGAATTTTTGAGTGGTTGTGTTTTTGTAAATAAAATAAAATAAAAAACAGAGTATCTGTCTCGATCTCGAACTCGACAGTCGACAGTAGACAACAACATCCTGCTGAAAAGCACATGTTTTTATAAAATTGTATTTTTACTCGGAAGTAACTTTGTTTTATTTTTGTGTATTTGTTGTTGTTTAAAAGAAATCCAACTTAAGATATCAACTCAGAGAAAGATGATGAAAGTCTGATTGGTAGTTGAGTGATTTTTAGTTTTCGTTTTTTGAGTTTAAAGCTATTTTAAAAGTGACGATATTTTAAAGGACATACAGGTACCTATAGAAATACCTACTTATCGACTTATTATAGTCTACCGTTCATGCTATCTGCAGTCTGCAGTAAAGTTTAAATTTTGTTTCTTGTGAATTTTGTGAAATTTTGTGTAAAAACTTATTTTTAAAGACTAGCAAGTAAATTGAGTTGGCGTGCAGTATATCTACTTATAGTGGGTTAATTTTTGCAACACGATCTTTCACTGAAAACAGAGAAGAGAGTTCCTATCTATCTTTTTGTTTTTAAGTTGGAACTTCAACAAGGTGAGTTAGTATTCTTAGAAAGTGCTTAGATTGATTTTAATTTTAGTATTTTTTATGGGAAAGAAATTTAAATTTTACAAAAAAACCTATGTTGACCAGTTAAACAAAGAAATAAAATAAGATATGTAAGTAGGCAGGTGGAATTACTTTGTTTTTGATTTTTTAAAGAAATGTTAAGTACCTAATACAACATTTTCGAGTACATGTATTTTTTTTTTTAACAAAAAAAGCCTTTAAGAAACACGATTAGTTTTGGAAAGTTTTATTTATCTATAAAGCTATGCTTAGGTAGGATATAGATTCCTTTCACAAATATGCTATAAACTTATAAACAAACCTCCAATATTAGTTAGGTAATGGATTGAAATTATTTTGGCCTTATAGAAAATTGTTTCACACGGGGAAACTGATATTCTTTAATTACCTATGTTGGCGAAATGAGTTCGAATCGGTATTGTAGTTTACCTGGAGACTTTTTTTTTTAATATATCAAAATTTCGATTTGCCCTTTTAGAGTTCCATGACACAAAAAAATTAATTTAGTCTTGATTTTAAATAAAATTTGCAGAAATTTACCCTACTAACACCATTACCATTAGGTAAAACTTTAACGATTTTTCAGTTTTGTTTTTGAATTAGGAAAGCATTGTGAAATGTGTTCATTGAAGAAAAATCTGAATGAAAACTTCCTATTCACTAAAATATTAATGAAATTAACTATTTCATGAAATGAAATGATAGATTAATTTGACTCAAAGTACCTAATAAATATTACATTTTTAAAGTGAGGAAACTTTTTTATATTTTTAATACATTTTTAAATTTTCTTGTTTGATATAAAAACGCAATGACGGTTTATTCTGACATTTCTTCTCAGTTTTTTGTTGGGAGTTTTATTGAACATTTTTCATTTTTAATAGATTTTTTTTGAAAATTATTGATAAATATTAGGAGTATTTAAGATAAATGCTTCGCACACACCCAACCACTAAAGAGTGGTAAGTAGGGCACTCTAGCAGGGTTAAAACCGCAAAGGAAAACAATTTTTTGTAGGTATGATTAAATGGCGTTTCCTTACTTTTGCTAAACAAATCAAAACACCAAGTGCGCGCCATTAATGGAAAGTTGTCCACATTCACTATACTGACACATAAATTACCGACTTAATAAGATCAAAATCATCGGGTCATGACACAATTCATGCTGCGTCTAAGCTCGTTTCTGATATCCAATGGAATAAATCAAAACAACAATGCACAGGTGCTGTTCTGGTTGATTTGGAAAAGGCCTTTGACACCGTATGGTTAGAGGGTCTTTACCTAAAACTGAGCAGGCTTGGCATAAGCAAGCCATTGTTGTATATACTTTATGATATGCTTAACGGTAGAAAGTTTGTTGTCAAAAGTGGCAATGTAACTTCTACCACAACATTCTTAATTAAAAATGGTCTTCAACAGGGAGCGGTGAATTCGCCGATTCTCTTCAGCATTTACACCAGCGATCTGATAGGTAGTCTTACAAAGGCAATTGCGTACGCCGACGATCTTATTGCGTACAGAACGGCCCGAAAGGTTGAGGTTATTAGAATTCTCTTGCAGCGTGATTTCGACAAGATTCAGCGATATTGCGACGACTGGAAACTGAAAATAAATGTCCAGAAGTCGGAGACAATTCTGTTCCGGACTCCGTTGGCTAGGGCCACGAGGGATACGTGCAAGAATTGGCGCAAGATGGTTATCGTTGATCTTCACGGGCAGCCATTAGCGAGCAAAAGTGTAGTGAAGTACCTCGGTATCTGGTTAGATCAGTATTTATATTTCGACAGACATATAAATGCTGCTCTGACCAGGGCCAGAGGAGCCTTCGCTCTGACGAAACGGCTGTTTTTTAGCAGTCGGCTTGACCCCAGAGTGAAGGTAATTTGCTACATGGCCCTCATACGGCCGATGATCGTTTATGGTTGTCCTGTGTGGTTCAACGTTGCCCCTTCCCAGATGGAGAAAATTCGGGTGTTCGAGCGGCAGTGTTTACGACGCTGTACCGGCTTATACAGAACAGCCGAATCTTCTTATGTGCATTACTATTCCAACGAGGTCCTATACAATGGGGCTCGAATCAACAGAATTGACAATTTCGTGATTAAACTCGTCCGAGGTCACATTGCAAGAGCTATGTCTTCGACCAACAATTTAATTTTCTGGGCGTTCTATCCGAACGACGAGTATTTTGAGAGTGCACGCTTGGGCGGCTTCATTCCACCAGAGGCATTCCTCTTTTTAGACAGATGCGGTCTGATACAGGATAGATTCGCAGTTCCGCTAATCTACCACGTCAGACGACGAACCGTGGATAGGCGACTCCTGTACAATCGGGACGTCATGGCACAAGGCGGAGCAGAGCTCCTTCGGTTCAGTAGGGCTGTGTCCGAACGGGACCGAACTGATAGGGTGAAGCAGGAGAACCAGTTTTGGTGGCTTCAATCGGCACTTGATAGTGAGTAGTCGGGATGGGGTTTTAAGCCTTGGCCGGCTTACATACTTGTTTTATAGTTTTAGGGTTTAGTTTTAAGTAGAATAGGCATGGTGGCACAAAAAAAAACATACAAAAAAAAAATACAAAAAAGAAAAATACAAAAAAAAAAAAGAACAAAAAAAAATACAAAAAAATAAATAAATTAAAAAAAAAGAAAAAAAAGACAACAAAATATGAAAAACAAAACGTAAGATAGTTAGATTTGCTGCTGTGGTTGTTCTAGTTTTAAGTAGTTTATAGGTAGAATAGGTAGTTTTAGTTAGCCTTAAGTTTTATATTAAGGACCTTATTTTAAGTAGTTTTTTAAGTAAAAATAAAAAAGGGGATTGACATTAGTTTTTTCTAAATTTTCTTATGAATACAAAAATAAATAAAATGAATTGAAGTTAAATAGATCTTAGGGCCGAAAGGCATTAGCATTAAGTATTATTGTTTAACTTAGAGCGTCCGTATGGGACCAGTAAGTTAGTTGTAAGTTATGGTTAATTAGGCTAGTTTTACGAATTTTTGCCTAGCTTTAAGATAGATTTAAGATTGAAGTAATAAAAATAATAAAAAAAAAGATCAAAATCAATTTTAAATTTCGTTCCGTTTGCCTAAAAAAAATTTTTTTTTTTGTTTTTTATTAAATCCAAATTTACCAATGGAACTTCAAGGGAAGCTAACGAAATCGAAAATAATGGGATTTTCTATTTCTCAGTAGACTAGAACCTCTGGTTTTTTTATTTCCTCATAAGAAAATGGGGAAACGTACATATACCTACACCTTTGAAAACAAAAACAAATGAAATCTATCCCTCCGAAAATTTGTAGGCTTGAAGTTTGGAAAAACGCACAAACAGAATTATAGAAGCTTCTACTTCTTCAGTCTGCTGGACAAGCAAAGCCTTGTTGTCCACTTGTAAAATGAATATAAAATTTTTTAACTTCCAATAGTTAGTGTAATCGGTCTGATTTGTCGAATTGAAAATTTTGACATTTCTCGAAGTTTCAATGTAGATGATGTCTGTGTTTGCGATCGGGATACCATTTTTCGTCGTCCATACTTAAAGAACCAGTAGAGATATCGACTTTAAATAAATTTTGTTTTACAGATAACAACATCGAAAGATGCAAAAAAAGGACTTTGAAGTTTAAGCGATGGATTTTTTACTACAGAAATTTAAAAAAAAAGAAAATTTTGGTTGATTCCAAATACATATCTCATGAACCAATAACGCTAACGAATTCAATTAAATTTTAATTACAATTTACGTTTTTTTTTTATGAATCAAAAAACTGAAAAAAACGTTTGTCAACTCGAATATTTTACGAAAAAATACTATTACCTCCAGAATAATTTTATTCAACAGAGAATAACGTTTTTGACATCTGGTAAAATTTTGAAAAAAACGAAGTAAAGGTTTTTTTTACAATAAATAGAAACCTAAACACAAACTAGTTAAAGTTCGGAAAATTTGCAAAACTTTTAGAAAAATTCAATTGACAATTCTTTTTTTTTTTAAATAAGTTTTTACAAAAATTACTACGCCAATTTGGTAAAAACTGGTGTTCGATTCGAATATTTCAAGAATAGAGGAAGAAGTTGGCTTCAAAATTATTTCATTCTATTCAAATTTGTTTGATATGGAAAGAAAAATCCAATCGGTGTCTTTATACCTATAATACAATTTAAAAAAAAATAAAAACTTAAAAAGTGCTGCTAAAATTGGTTTTCTTCTAAAAATGTCGCTAATAAAAACAGATATTAAAATCAAACTTTTTTTTATCATATGCAAAATATTGCTGTTAACTTTTAGCTAATTTCTTAGAGAAATTCAAGAAATGGTTTTTGACACAAATATGATGAGAAGAAAGAAAAATTTTGCTATTCATATTTTCTTTAAGTTTTCTAAAGCAAATAATACCTATGAAAATTTGATAACAATAGCTGTGTTCCAGATCTAGTTTCAAACAGTTTCAGGCTAAAAGTTTTAGTTATTTGTAGTCCGAAGTCCTTCCACAATTTAAAAGTTGTGCTAATTCTTACAAAAGAAAGAGCTTGCGAGAGAGTAAAACATTTCCCCTATTTGTCAGATTTAGTTCGAGGAATTTCTTCTGGTGATTTCTGGGCTGGCTGTCAAATTCGATTTGACATTCACGGCAACTGATGACAGAAGAAAAACTAAAAACTGTCTAAGTGTTGCCCAAGTAATTCTTTTATTTTTATTTTATTTTTGGTAAATGTGAATATTGTTCATATTTTCTATTACCTTTAATTAATCAAATAATTTTCATAAAATGTATATCTTTTTATAAAACTGTTACTGAAGAAGACATTTTTGTAGTACTAAAAAAATATATAATTTTCAATATCTATTGAAAACTAGTGATTTTTTGAGAAAAAAAAACTAATTTAAGTTTCATAATTTAAGGAATATTTTTATTTTTATTTAAAATAAATATAAGTTTACTTTTGTTGATATTTATTTTATTGGATTCTTATTCAGGATTTAGTTGATTAAAATTTATCAATGATCTTCGGTAACTCTGCTCGAGTATATTTTTGACGTTAAAAAAGTAGTACAAACTCTTGAAAATTGGTGCGAAAAACGTTCCAGAAATGTTGACAGTTTGCTTTCTCTCTGAGAGCATTTCATCCCCACTCCTCAAATTTGACATTTGACCAACTTTTAGTGCGAGAAATGTCATGAAATGTCAGACTGAATTATAAAACTTATTGACACATTGATAAACAAAAATCTGTTTTCAAATCTTTTGAAATATAAATTAACAAATAATGACAACCCAATAAAAGTGTGTAAATCTTAATACTTAAACCATTTATTATTATTTTTCAGTTGATGCGAAATAAAAAACAAGAACTTAATTTTTCAACAGCTTAAAAAAAAAAACAAACACAATAATTGGCAAATGTCAAAATAGAATTGATTTGCATTTATTATCTATCAGTGGCAGCAGGCGCCTAGATGTGTCTGGAATAATTTTATTCAATTAAATTAAGGATGAATTGATTTAAAAGCGCATTAATAGATTTTTGTTTTTAAAATTAAAATTAACAAACCAATGGTTTTGAAAATGAAGCTATAAATTCTACAATGAATATGCGGTAGCTGTGTTGACAGCCGATAAAACAAGAAAGTCAATTTTGTTCTTGAAGAAAAAACTAACAAAATACTAATAGGTAATCATTTATCATCATGGGTTACCAACATGAGCTCTTTCACTTTCTATTTTAAATAACTAAATTAAATTGAGTCGTAGAGCTCTAACTATTGAAAAAAAATAAAAATTGATGTGTTCTAAAGGTGTGTCTACACCAAATAAACATTTCATGAGATATTATTTAAAAACGTAACTGAAAAATTTCCCATTCCTTTAAAAAACATTTCAGTAAAGTTTCTGATTTGTTTTTTTTTTTGGTGTGGACGCTTGAGAAACATTTCTGAAATGATTTTTGCTCCCCATTTTCGTATCAAAAACAGAGTTTCTGAAATGTTTTTTTAAACAACTTGGAAACGTGATATATAAAACAGTTATCAATCGACACTGCTGTCACATTGATTTTATTTGAGAATTATTTTACATAATTTTTAAAATCTGGTAACTCTGCTTTTTAAGCCAAAAAACTACAGTGGCGCCACTAAATTATTAGAAAATGCAAAAAACAATATTAATTGAGCTTAAAAACTGTTTGGTATGACATGTGGCAGCGTTAATGCGATTAAAGTCTATATATTTTTTGTATCTTTATTTAAAATGCAAAATCTCGAATACAAAATAAACTAGTCGTATGCAGGTTTCGCAAAAATTTACCAAACTGGTCCTTTTTTATGTTCTTTTTTAACTTTGAATTAAAAGTGTTATGGCTTTCAAAAAAGGTTCAAAAATATAAAAATGATACTTATGTATTCACGTATTTTTTAAGAAGTTTGTTTAAATTTTAAAATCCATTTCGGGTGAAAAAGCACCCTTTGTCTCGTTTTTATATTTATTTTAATTTTTTTTTAAATATTCTCTTTTAAACTGAAGTACCATTAAAAATTTAAATTCAACATTATTTGATTTTTTCTCTTGATAAGGCGGTCCGGCTTTTTGGAACATAAATTTGTGTAAAACATTTAGTTCAATCGTTATATCGTTTCTACTATGATGCCCAAAACCACCTACATAATTTTTAAATTTGTGGCAGTTTGTTTAAAGTCGATATTTTCTGTTCTTGGAATTATAAGTATGTATTTGCTATTTGGCTTGGGTTGGGTTCACTATCACTAATTCGACAGAAGACCCAAAGTGCGTCTCAGTTTAACTTGAAGATGCATAAAATGTGCGGTTTATTGATCTGTCAATATACGGATTGGGTTCAATTTACAGCATTTTTGCTTAAAATGACATTGACTGTTATGCTATGGATATGCTGTTGGTTGTTGTGTTGTTCAACCCGCAATATATTTTTGTATGTATATTATGCATAGGTTGACAGAAATTAAATTAGAGATTATGTTTCAGATAAGAGTTAGTATGGGTATAGGTAGGTAGGTATAATACGATTATTTAAAAGTGTCAAAACGTTAAGTGTTGTTTATGTATTGTGTCTGCTTGAATTGGTTTGGATGACCTTAGCAAATAAGTTATACGCACAAATGTTATGTTAAAAATAATGAGTTTGACATCAAAATAAACCACACTTTGGAGTTTCGGGGTGTGGAGAGGAATGCTAAAATTATGTAAATTAGTTTTCGTAATTTATGTTTTAAGATAATTGTAGTGAATTGTAGCTCTGCATCCTATTTGCAAATGACGAATGTCAAATCTATTTTGAGAATTATAAACAAATGTCAAACAAACTAAAACACTGAGCCGAAGAGTCGGATTGACAGAAACCCTATCATGGACCTAAGTATAAATTTTATACAATGATCAAATTTTATTTATTTTTGATGTGAAGTAATTAAATTCAAACCATCTTTTTTGATGATATAATCTCGACAACATTTCAATTCAACTTTAAATCGACTACTCGACTAATTCGCTACAAAAATCGAAAGTTCGACCTGATTTCAACTTGAACTGTCAATTCTGAATGTGAACGGAATTGATATGCATATGTGTATGAAAAGGATATTTTCTTTGAAGTTGTGATAACCACGGCAAGTATTTTTAGCTTTAAAGTGAAGAAAGTTTCTTTGATTTAAGTTTTACTTTTTATAAGAAATTTGCCTGAGTTAAAAGACTAATCAGAGATTATAAGTATGTCTTACCTTAAAGTCCTTTATATCGGTTTGGACCATTAGATAAGATTAGATTTATTGTTTCTCTTCTATGTTTAAAATACATACAACCTACTGCACCGCACAATATGACAGTTCTTCTCCAATATAGCAGAGAAAGTGCTTCTGGCCACTATTTTTCAAATTTGTAAAGCTCCAAGTTCTATTTGTATTATTTCAAAGGCATATACAAAAATAAAAAATAGTTCGGAAAATTTGTTTCAACACAAAGTTTGCATGCATATCCAAATTTTGCTCTTCTACAATTTTGAATATTTTTCATATTCATAAATACATATGTACATATGTACATCGTTTAACAATTCCATTTTCTATTACTTCATTTTAACCTTTTCAATGATGAAATCGTTTTCAATGAACAGGCGACTGTTGATTTCACATTACGGAACATAATCGTTCCACTGAAAGCATTCCATTTTCTTTGTATTCTCACCTGTCAGTTTTACTTTCAATTATCAACTCTAACCTCAAATACTTGATTCCAATGAGGAAATTTGTATCCAATGACAGACATTTTGAATAAAAGCTACAACCAACCCTTCAAAAAATTCCAATGATTGGTTTCAATGATGAAAACCAATGATGACAAAATAATTTGTTTTCGTGAGTATTTGACAGATAGGGGCCAGTTACAACTATCATTATTTTTCATCATTGAAGATGTTGTTTTAATATTCAAAAGCGATTAGGAGTGTCAATTATGAGATATTTGGTGGTGAATTTGTTCTACTTAAAAAAAATTACTTAATCGGAAATTGTTTTATAAGTTCATTTTTATTTTCAATGATGAACCCGTTTCAATGAACAGCTGATTGTTGGTTTCACATTTTGGAACATAATTGTTTGACTGAAAGCGCTCCATTCTCTTTGTGTTCCCACCTGCTTTTGCTTTCAATTTCTAACTACAAGGGGCCGGTTATAGCTATCAGTAAAAATGAAAACAAGAGGAATCCGAAATGTTTTACTGATTAGCGTTTATAGCAATCAGAAACTTCTCACTTCATTCCTGCTGTTGATTTCATCAGAAATTTTTTACTGATGCAATCGGAACAGTAATAAATTGGAACAGCATTAGTAAAATGAAATGGAATTTTGTTGACATTTTGCAGTCAGCTGTTGAATAAAAATGAAATTTCCTCATCAAAATTCTTAAAACGTATTTACGAAATAAATTTAGCTTCAAATGGATTTTGTCTTCAAAGTGCATCATATTGCGCTTATTTTTTTCTGAAAATAAATCTCTAACATGTTCAAAAATGTACAAAACATATTTTACTATTTATAGCTATCATTGGTTTTCATCATTGAAAACAAACATTGGAATATAGCTATCATTTAAAATTTCTGTAATTGAAACAAATTTCCTGATTGAAATCCACCGACAAATTTTTACTGATAGAAATATGTCATTGGAATTGTGTGGAATTGGAACACAAATCAGTGGAACGATTCGTTTTACTTTTGAACACAAAAGTATCAGCTGTTTAGGAAAATGAATTTTTGTCCGTAAAATAGAAAAATACATTTTTAGAGAAGAATAAATGCGCAATTACACTTTTTTTGTGTGATTTCCGATCGATCAGTATATAATTTTTATTTCTAATCAAAGGAAACAAACACCTTCAAATATCGATTCAAAAATTTTTTTCGGATCGATTTCAATGATAGCTATAACTGGCCTCTAAAGCTATAACCAACCTGTCAACAAATTTCAATGATGAAACCAATAATAGCAATAGCTGGCCCCTTAAACTCCTTCTTTTTCATGCAACTAAAAATGAACACACCTTTTCCGATTCAAAAAATATTTCCACAGAAGTTTTGACATAAAACAATCTATAATATTGGGCCAAGGAATTGTACCATAAACGTTTTACATGAACAAGCACAATATAATGTATATTTAATTGCCTTACTTTGATATTTCAATTAAAAATATCGAATTACTGCTCAAAAATCAGCTACGAGTATATCTTGATGACAGCTCATTTCTGTCATAAAAGATTATACATGCTTGCAATTAAAACAAGTCTAACATTTTAATTTGTCTCCTGAAGTATTAATTTAAGCTAAGGTGTAATGTAACGACGACATTTAATATTTTTTCTCAATAAATTATACATTAAAATGAATTTCAATCTAATTCGATATGCGGATTTAAATTCTTAATTGAAATTCAAACTTTAATTAGTGTATGGACAAATAAGTGAGTGTGTGCTTTTAAATAACAATTTATTTAATTTCCACATAAAAATAAAAGTTAATCACTACTTATTTAATTTGATTCTTAAATTACTCAATAAAAGTTGAGATTACTTATAGACTTTAAACGTTTTCACTATAAAAACAAACGGCTTTTTCCTTTTGTCATCAAAAAGTCATAAACCAAAATACAATAATTGATAAATTTTCCGCTTTTCAATCGTCTCTTCAAAGATTTCAATAATATTGACACATAGATATAGTACCATTCCTCTTTCTCGTCAAGCTGCACAGCCACAGCAGCAAGCGGAGCGCTCGAATTTAATTTGTTTACAAATGCTAATAACCATAATTTAAGCAATTATTTAGCCATTTACACTAAACAGCCAATCACCCCACATTCATATTGGTATCCTATACCACAAGTCCACAAGGCAGCAGCTCGAAAGCCGTAGTAGCTTGATCCGTAGTAACATTATGTATATCGAAGAGCCTGCGGACTGTTGTGCGAGTACGCGCACTCGCGTATTTAACCCCAACCGCTAATTTTATCAGGTGCGGATCAATCTGTAAGGGGCTAACATATTTTTTTTTTTTTATAAACTACCATTAAGACAGTAAGAATAGAGAATTTTCTTTAAAATACCAATAAAACACTTTAACAGGTTTAATCCAATCTGAAGTTTGCAATGTTATTAAGTTTGACAGTTGACATTTTGGCAGTTGCAATGTTGACATTTGATCTTTTAGATTTTTATAAACTCAGAATTGTTTTCCTTTCTATATAATTTTGTTGTTTTCAAAAGGCTAATTTTCGATCAATTGAAGACTTTATTAAAATTTCAAAATAGCTGTTTAAGTGAGAATGTTGCACAAGCCTCTTGATCCCTTCGTGCAAATGAAACGCATACGCACTGCATTCAAAGTTTTTAATTGCCAGCTGTCATATTATGTTGCACAACTTTGGATGACAATTAGTTACTTACGTAATACACGTAGATCTGAATAATATAGGCTTTTGACAATTTAAGAAGCACTGCGATACAAAATTTTCTTTCGATTTTGACATTTTGACTTCAAACTCCATGAACAGAACAGGATTATTCCCTTCTTTGTTTCTTTACGTATTCTTAGCAGGATTGATAGCACACTTACATTAAGTCTGTTCAGCGAGGACTTTTCTAGATCAGAACAGCACAGGACAGCACAGTTTCGTGAGAAACGTCAGATCAAGTTAGAACAGTCAGTTAAACGTCAGTTGCAAAAAAAAAAAAAAAACAAATTGCAAATTGTGTGAATTTTTCGTTTCTCGCTTATTTTTTTTCATTTTTTGTGTTTTTACTGTGAAAAATATTATTAAAAATTATTGAAATGGAAAATCAAGTGATGGCTAAGATAATACTCATTGAAAATGTTAGTGGTTCAGACATCAATAGTGATTTTTCGTCGGATTCCTCTTCAGATGATTGGAATGAAAGTGTGACGAATGTTATTACCTTTTCTTTGATGAAATGTAAAATGTATTTTATATAAATGTATTTTATAATTATTTAATTAAACAAATAAAACAAATTGGCAAAATAACTTTATTTTAATTTTTTTTAATTCACCAGAAAAAAAACACAAAGCACAGCCAAATCAAAACGTAAACAAAAAAAATGACAACTTCGATTTTGACATTTCTCACGAATCTGTTCTAACCTGATCTGACTCAAAAGCTAGAACAGAAAATCCTGTTCTAAACTGTTCTAGGTTTGTCAATGAACAGGAAAATAGAACAGTTCAGCACAGAAAAAACCTCAATGAACAGCAAAAAGCTGTACTTTTCTGTCTAGAACAGTCCAGCACAGCGTCACTGAACAGACTTATTAACAGTTGAAAGAATAAAACATATTCTTTACTTCAGACCTTCGATCTTAAAATCGTCTTTGAAATTTTCGTTTCAATATGCGTATACTACATACTACAATAAAAAATGTCCTCGGTGTGCATATCATCCAATTCAGGCCACAAAAAGTGGGTGATCATCGAACTATAGCGAACGCAGTTGACGGCGATACCATGGTCACTATCATTTTCGAAGAATAACGGACCGATGACGCCTCCAATTCAAAATCCACACCAAACATTAACTTTATTTCGATGCATTGGCATTTCTTGGATCTCGCGTGAATAGGTGTCGTCCCAAATCCGACAATTTTGCTTATTCACTTACCCATTCATTCAAAAATGGGAGTCATCGCTAAAGACGACTTTGCGACCAAAATTGGGATCAACTTCCACTAATTTCTACCTTGTTGACGTATGGCTTGTTGGCTGATTGTTCGTTTAGCCGGTGGACTCAAATTTGGCCACCAAACATTGAATAGTCGACTTGGAAGGAAGACCATGTACCCCATATCGTTGCTACTAGAGAACACCCATTTTTACATGTGGGTAAAGTTTTATCATTTTCACGTGTTGTCTTTGGTGTCTTAAATATTAAAAAAAAGATAGAAAGAAACAATATGGCCGCCACGAGCTGTCAAAATCAACCATGATTTTTGATTAAAATTTCCCTCAGCATTTGTTCTGCCTTCAGAAATTTTGAACTAAATAATGTCGAAACCATCTGCCATCAATAGTTTGACATTTGATTACGTGATGGTTTGTTATTTCACAGGGTGTTTTTGTTTTAATTTGTTTGTTTGTTTTTTTTTTCTACATTAACGCGAATTTATAAGAGGTATTGAAAAAAACCTCCTGGAAAAGAGATAATGTAACCAATTTTCCTTCAACGTGATTCCGCGCCTGAAGAAAACTTAAACACCCCAAGAGTCTATATACAACAACGCCAACAACCTGGACAATAAATTAAATTGTAAATTGCGGTGTCGCGTCGGTCGGTCGTTGTCGGCCGTGTTGGTTTAGTTGTCGATTACCCGAATGTTGCTGCAGCCACCACCAGCACCAACTTATTGCTGTCATTGATTTGGCTTAGAGCGAGTGCAAATTTTTCTTCTGTACTGCGCTTTTGTTAAAAATTATTTAATTATAAATTCTAGATTTAGAGCACATTATAAATTACTTTTATTGAGCTTATTTGCATTTTTTATTTAAATTTCAAACTACCGCCAGGGATTCTGTGAAAATGTAACGCGACAACACGTCACGGAAACCTAAACTATACGAAAGTGCGTCTTTTTAATTCTGCGTATAAGAAACAGGCAAATGTTAAAACCTTCTTCATCTTTCTTAAGGCTTCTTGGTTTATGTCTTCGGTGACTGAAGGCTGTACATGAAGAACTTATTACATAAATTTATGCAGGCATTTTGGAGGTTGACGAGGTGTCGAAGTCGATTGAAGTCTTTTTTCTTCTCTTTTAATTTCTTGTGTGTTAATTATATTTTTTTTTATTATTTAAGAGAATTGCGTGGAAAAGCGATTTGCATATTGCACGCGACTGTGTTTTTATTGCTTATTGTCATGTTAATTGAACAAGAATCACTAATTATAGCGATGTTTGTTGGTTTGCTTATTAAGTAGATATACTTTTGTATCTATGTACTTATATTTATTTTGTTGTGGGGTCGGCCTATGTCTGTCTGAATGCGATTGTGTAAGGAATTTAAATTTAATGGCGTTGATGGTTTTGTAAAGCATTATTCGTTTCATGTTCGGCTGTTTATGTCATTTATGACAGCTGATAAGTATTGTATGTTGAATTTATGATTAGTTACCGAATGCAAGCATACCTTTAAGTTATTAATAGAACTATCCGTTAAAAAAAAAGAAAAGAAAAAACATATAAATAATGTTTTACTATGTCTGTAGAACTGTCTTTTTCGTTTACGTTGTCTATCAATTGTAAATATTTAGTAGACTACTTAGACAGCATGATCCGTGATGCATACAACATACTTTGTAAGGTATGGAGGCGCTTGGCCTATATTCAATTCCAGTGCAACAAAAATTTATTTTTAAATTGACATTTTCTTTGTATATATTAAAAACTTAAAATTTTATGATCAACAATGCACAACCCTAGAGTTCCAAGGTTACATACAAATAGGTAACTAATTTGCAGGTTGTCAAAAATAAAAGTCTCAGAGATGTATGGCTTTATCGATCGGTCTTCCAGAAGCCTCCTGAACCCCATAAACTGATTGTTATTTAATTTAAAACACGTCAGATGCATAAATACAAACACATCGCTATTGTTATATATTGTCAATGCGTTTCTAAAAGAAAGTAAAAAATAAGTATTTTTATAAACAATCATTATAAACGAAAACGATCAAAAATAAGATCTGACCATGATTTGTAATTTTTAACTACATACAGTGGCTCGCACGATTAATCGGACAAAGAGAATGTTAATTTTTGCAACGCAATTTCTCCAATAAAATGTATAGAAGTAGTAGAACTTAATCATCATTTTTCACATATTTAAGCTCATAAATGTATTTCAAGTTATTAATTAGGAAATAAATAAAAAAATAAATAATCACTCTTTATTTAACCTCCCACACATAATCGGACACTCACACTGTTTTTGCATTGTACTAACTCTTTAACGGTACTTCTCCCGTCGAATTACAATGTGATTCTGATTATTAAACTTGTATTACGGAAGACTTTTAATTACATTTAATCAATGTAATGTAATGTAATTTCCTGCTCGACGTCGAAATGGCACCAAAAGGAAACAAGACATCATTGCAAATTTGAAAATTGGTTCTTAGCCAGGGTGGTAAATCAGAATACGATAAATAGCAAATATTGTGGAACGGAGCCCTTCCACAGTCCATTGCACAATTTCACGACTTAAAAAAGGATTCATAACGTAAAAAAAAGTAATCTGAAGACGTACGATGAGAAGCTACTTAAAAGGTTCTAATTGAAATCTAGCATATATGGGAAGAACTGGGACGTTAAGTTGGTCAAAAGAACTTTAGAAACATTCAAATAAGTTCTGAAGTATGCTTGAAACTTCTCTTCTTAATGCCTCCAAACCATTTAATCAAAACGATACGCAACTAAGTACTTAATATTAAGTACCTTATTATGTTGGAAGTGTTAATTACAGAGTTTCTTTTGCTGTTCACATTGATTTACTATCTAATGATTTAAATTGAAATTTAGTTTTATTTAAAATAAAAAAGTGTTTAAATGGGGAGCGGGTCAAATTGCTGTTTTTAAGAATAATGTATGGTCGAAATTCTGTATGATACTGTATAATATTGTACGATACTGTATGATACTGAATGATACTGTATGGTCATAATACTGTATAATTAATATTCTGTATTTCAAAATACTGTACTTTTAAAATAAGGTACCTCAAAATGCTGTATTGTCAAAATACTGTGTCTCATAATACTGGAAGTTTTGACAGACGTATAATGTAATTGTTGATTATGATAGGAATAATTCATGTGCAAATGTGAGAGAGATACAAACAATTAAGAAGAAGAAAATAAGAAGAAGATACTATTTATTTTGTATTTGTTTTTATTAATTCAAAGACAGCAGTAACATATTAGCATATTAGAACATTAATTCCAATAAAATATTATTATGATGTTTTCTCAAAACGAAGTATTCTTTTTTTCAAAATGCTGTTAGTAGGCTGAAAAATAAAAATGGTTTTGACAGAATACAGAATTTTGATATACCTACAGAATTTAGAAAAAAAGAATTTTGAGATACAGTATTTTGATCATGCAGTATTTTGTACATACAGTATTATGAAATACAGTAATTCAATATACAGCATTTTAAACACAGTATTATGCTCTATACATCGTTTTGACCCCAACCCGTTTAAATGTCATATAAAATGGGTTTAAGGTTTTACATCTTCCATACATTTTCTTAGAGAAAATGAATTCCGAAAATTTATATTTCATATATAAGATTAGTCGTGGGAGCCACTGTATGCAATAATAAAATTTGTTTCATTAGTCTTCTAATACATGATTAGAACACTATACATGCATTAAAGCCTAAAGTTTTCGTAAGTCAATTAATTTACATCATTACTTAACATTAGTTTTAAAAGCTAAATATATACATTAATTTATTTCATCATTTAACGAAATCCATTCGTTGAATTTAAGTATGCAATCAACATTGTACCAATTAATAAAGCTTAACTATTTAAACATGAAACGCTATATAGTTTATAAATGATGTTAATTTCCCTAACAATAATTGCATTAGATTGATTAGCGTTTATATTTGTTGTTAATTTTTCTATTTTTAATTCAAATTGTTCACATTTAACAGTTCACACTTGATTCCAATGAAAATCAATGTTTTCATTGAAATTTGTACATACAATTTACCGCTATCTATTAGTTTACTATTGTGGCTGCACTGTGTACTACAGAGAATCGTTCTTCAGCCGTACTACATGAATGTCTAATGGTCTTTGTCTCTCCCTACTATTGCAAAATTCAAGGATTCAAAAGCAATGTACACCGATAGCATTTTTGTTCAATGTGCCTCTTGCATATTAAGCACTAGCGACCCGCCCCGGCTTCGCACGGGTGCAATGCTGATATACTAAATACGCTACAGAAAAACTGTGAACGTTGTTTATAAAAAAACATAGCGGCCCGCTCCGGCTTTGCACGGGTTTAAAATATGTAACTCACTGAAAAAATGATAAAATCAATCCAGTAGATTTGATTTATTCATTTACTGGCCGTAGCTCGCACGCGTTTTTGGAGTACTTAAAACAATTCCCCTTTCCTTATCTTTGGAATATCTTTTATACACAATTCTCTGTCCCTCTGCACTGTATGCCTATCTCGATCCCGACGGCGGCTAATCTCACGCTCTGCTGAAGATTCTCTCTCTCTCTCAGCTCTATAATTATCCCGAAGCTGACTGAGTCGAGCCTCACGTTCCGTTGATTGTTATTTTCCTCGCTACAAAACTCCGATAACGCGTCCGATCGCTGCTAAATTCAATGTGCTATAAGGAAATCCGCGGCCTCCGACGCGCTATTTATAGGCACGCTGCCGCCGCGCCGCGTCGCCGTAAACGCTACGTTCCGCAATTTTTAAATCTGTACATCTTCAAAAATATTGATTTAAATCAGATGCTGTAAAAGGCCAAATAGATCTATATTAAATCAACAATGTATTTAAGGTATTTAATTGGATAAGGATTAATGCTGTATTGGTTAAAATCGCTTCGAATATTAGTCATTATTTGTCGTAAAAAGTAAATGACAAAAAAATGTTATTGTTTGATATCCATAAGAGATAGACATATACCATCGCGGAGTTTTCTGTAGACCTTTTCATTGTGTACAATACTTAGTACATTATTATTTTGATAAATCTCGTAGGATTCAGCCTTCGTTTGCAATGTAAGCGGAAAAAATGTAATTATTTGCGACATCACATTAGAAACCTCAAAAATAACAGTATTTGTCCACTATTTAATGGATGATATTATACATAAAAACCTTCCTCATGAGTTACTCTATCTATTAAAAAAAACCGCATCAAAATCCGTTGCGTAGTTTTAAAGATTTAAGCGTTCATAGGGACATACAACATACATGACAGAAAAAGCGACTTTGTTTTATACTATGTAGTGATTTACAAAAAAAAACTTTTGGATAAAAGTGTGCTACAGAAGTTGCCGTTAAAATATCATACAAAATTGATAATTTGAATGAAAGTCCTTCATTAGGCTCAACTCAAAGTCAGTAAATATAGCTTTAGGAAGAATTTTACATAAATATATCAATGCAGGTTTGCACAGTAAGTGTGCTATTCAAATCATCAAAAAACAAAAACAAATTTTTATATTCAACTTATAATATCTGAATAATGTATTTAAAAAAAGAATCATTTCTTAATTCGAATGATCGACATAAAAAAACTCATAAATAATTACTTAATCACTAAACGCTTAGTAGCCCAATTATTTAAATCTCTTCAAATCCGATGATAATAATAAAAAAGAAGAAAGAGATTAAAAAAAAAAAAAAAAAAACAAAAAACAATTTATCCAATTTATAATGTGAACAAAATTCAGGTAAACAAGTTAACAACTTTTATATGACAAAATAATACTCTTCAAATTTAAGTTTTAAGCTTTTCAACTGCCGACAGTGAGCTGCTTACCTGATTTTGGTTATTGACTCGGTTCGGTTTGATGTTTGTTCTTTTTTATTTCATTATATCTAAATAACAAACCTCGAATCAAAAATAAATGTTTTTTTTTTTGTTTTAATGAAGAGCGGATTAAAATTGTCTAGCCAATATTATATTAGCTCCATCATTTGAAATTGTTTTTTGTTTTGTTTTGTTTTTAAGGCTTTTGTTTTAATAGCAATTTTTAACAATGAAACGGAAGTCGCTGTCAAGAAAATATGTATTTTTCATATTTATTCTTAAAATATTTTATATTATTGTTTTCATTTACTAATACCTTAATAAAATAACTAATTTTTTTTTTGATGGTTAACTATATACCAAAAGCGATTAGTAGGTTAACGCTTTTTTCAACGGGCTGCTTTAAGTAAAGAGTTGTGCCATTAGTTCTGTTGCAAGCAAAAAACGTCATAAGACAGGAACTACATAATTATGTATATAATATTTTGTATTAATTGTTGTTTCATTCATATTTGGATACACTTAAAGTATAGTTAAAAAGGTAGTTTCACTCAAAATGACCAATGTCAGTTTTAATGCCAACCCTTAAAAGTCATCGGCGTATAGTGGCACGCACTGTTTCACACTGCTTCCATTTACTCTATCTTAACAATTTAAAAATTATTGTGAGAAGTCTTTCAGAAAAGCTTTCCAATTCTGACGATAAAAAATAATCTTAAAGATTAATATAATATGGACTTACCGAGAGCTAATCTAAGGCTTCTCTAATAACTACGGAAGTGACCCTAATGCACTTTTGTGTTGACTTGGCATTATTTGTCTCACCAGAGTGTTGTATAAGAATCCATCTGTATCTTCATTGAAAAGCGTATTTGTTAAACCCTTTACCAAACCCTCTACCACATCTTTATGGTACAGCTTTTCATATTCGTTCCCAAAAATGTCGAAATGTGACACTTTGGAATGAGACTTTCAATCAAACCATTACAGAAGCGTGGTGATGGTTGTACGGTTGACCCTTAGAATAACAGTTTTAGTTTGATATAACAATTTCGCATAACTTCTTCAAAGGTAAAAATCTTTTCATTCAAAAAATAGAATAATACAGTGCTTATTTCTGGCGTACCACAATAAAAGCCCTTTGACTGTTTCTACAATAACTTTTAAGAGTCGAGGTGTTAACAAATCATTTGTAGGGTGTCATTAGCCCTTTACATGTGAATACTCCCTAATCAGCATTGAAATTGACCTGATGAATATATCCAATTCTCTAATATCTTTCAATTCCGTAGGAGTTTTAGTCGTATTCGTTCCCGTACTGCTTTCATAAGTACTACTACTTTTTGGGTTCTTATCTATTCTTAAGGGCTAGCAAACTGGATTAGAATCCGATTCCCGAATATGATTGCGATTCCCAGTGGTTTTTAAAATAATAAAACTACGCGAGATAGCATTCCCTACCTCTGTTAGGTAATAATTGCGATTCGATTTTCTTAAGCGCCTCACAATTTAACCAAAAGGATGTTTTGAGCAACAAGGTCTTGAAGTTTTGTAACAGAATATATAGCCGAACTAGTTATAAAGGTAATTTATTAGTCAACTGATGATAGGTTATTAGGTTCTTTAAACTAACTTAGGCCCCCATTATGAATAGCGAATCGAACTTAAAACTGTGCGAATTCGCTAATTTCGTATTAGGAATAGCGATTCGCTCAAATTAAGTTCGCTTTAAATGTCAAAATTTTGGCGAATTAAGTTATCGACGAATTACAAATAGCGAGAGTTCGCTAATTTAACCGCTCAAATTGTCAAATCCTATCGAATCAACATATTTAGTGATAACGTTAGCGAATTACAAATTGGGGTGTCTGGAAGAATTTCTATCGATAATTTGTTATTATTTGTTTTGTTTGTTTTAATTAAAAATGTGTGATAAAAGAAAAAGGTAGATTGTGAATTATTATAAAAAACGAAAATAATAATGTTTATTTCAAGAACAAATACAAATCAGTTTGCAAAGCTTGTGGAACTGATGGAAAGGAATCCCGATATTAGTTAATTTTCAGAGCAATCATTTGTTTACACACCCAAGTACATTGACCTCTGTCCATTTCGCCACCACCTTCTATAAAAGTAATTTCTCGCGTCTTGTTTTTCCCTTTGTGACATTTCTATCTGTATCCAAGCTGGACAAAGTTTGGTTTCTAGCACTTGAAGAACTTCGTTCAAAACGATTGACACCGTTGGTTGGGATAGCCCGAGATCGAAATCATTACCAACACAGTTTTGGTAGCTACCACTTCCAAGAAATCGCAGCGTACAAGCTAGCTTTATAAGAGGTGGAATGGAACGTGTTTTAGTTGATGTGAATGTATCACTTATTTCGTTAAGCACATAGTTAAATGCATCCTTATTCAGGCGAAAATATAAAACAAACCTAACAAAACAAAGAACATTAATCTTTTTGTAGAAATAGATATTTTTTGAAAACTTACAAATGATCTGGGAGTTCTAAGGGATTGGATCTATCTCGAATGTTTCTCCTAATTCTACCCATCGTAATATTTTCTTTCCTCGTACTTTCAGAATCAGTTTCTTCAAAAAACAAATCGACGTTGCTTAACATTATAATTAATTTTTAATAAACAAATGACAATTTATTGAAGAACGCAAATCACAATGTGAGAAAACAAATTTCACAATAATTAAAGCAATTGACATTATTTGACATTTAACATATGTTATTTCAATGCAATTATTTTTGGCAGCACTGATTTTGAAGCGAATGCGGAAGCTCGCTTACGATAATACCGATATTACCGAAGTTCGCTAAACATTCGCTTTTAGTCGAACGTTCGATTCGCTATTCATAATGGGGGCCTTAGTCTGCATAAATAAAAACTTTAGTTGAAATTGAACCTTTAAATTTGGAACTCTATCTATCTGTTTATGTTAACGACGACATTTCACCCAAAATCGTTTTTTAATTTGAACGAGCCTATAACGAAGCGGATGCTAAAGTGCCTCCAATTGCTAAGTCAATCTGCATTGGACCGCATGAAAGCGAAAAATCCTGTCTTTGAGCAGAATTTTCCTCAGATTAGTGCGTGAAATGTTGATGTTCTTGAAATGAGTCTTACACTCAAAGCTACAGAAGCCACATTCTCGTTTGTGCGCATCTTACGGCTGGACTGGGACCACGAGAGTTTGGCCAAAACTTATTTCAAAGAACGCACTATTAAAGATAAGCAGCACTAAGTTTTGAACTGAGCTTTTAGTATTTTTCAAAGTTGGTCAAGCATAAAATCACTTGTTTATTTCTGTGGAGGTATGAAACTGACTTTCTGTCGAATTTCGAGCAATCAGTGTCAAAATAATCTATGATTTAAAAATAAACCACCAGGTGGCCTACCTTGTACTTGTAGTCTACTTGTAAGTGAATTAAACTGATTAAGCTTTTCAGGTGTTTTTGACCTTTACCAACTCGGACAAGATGTTTCAAAGACGCTTGTTGGTTGCAATACTGGATAACTCTGAAAAAAAAACAAAAAAAGTTGTTGATTAAAATAATCAAAACAAAATTGACAACAACCATATCAAATAGGTAACATAAGTTCCAAACTATTCTACGATAAAATCTATAAACTTGGCAACGAAATGAATTCTTTTAAGCAATTAGTGGAAATGTAATTAGTAACTTTATTACATACCAACTACAAATATTTCTTGATGATGTCCTTTTCTTTGAGACAATTAGAAATCTTCCAACAGAATATCAACTCTTATTCCCCCAGGTGTACCTATACCTACCTGTCAATATGAAAGAATTTGATGAAGCTGAAAATGACCTTGTGATTAAAATACCTAGAATAATTAATATACCTCATTCCTTCTGGGAATACAAAAATGGCTCCATCGCATAATAAGAACTTGATAAAAATAGGTATTTAAAAAAATTGAAATCTCCCACCATCAGGCGACATAATTCCCAAGAATAAAATAATAAACAAAAAAAAAAACAATCTCTCACTAAAGATCACCTTTTGGAATGGCTCCATCGTCATAGCCTGGTTTTTAATTTCTTCTCTGTCTTTTGTTTTTCGTTCACTTTTTTGTTTTGTTGCTTCATCATTAATAATAATGCCAAATCTGCTGCACAGTAGCTGCCAGCGGTGGTTGGCGGCACTTTTTTGTATCTGGCGCCATTTGATCGCTCCCATAACAACGATCAGTGGCATAGATTAGAGAAGCAGCAAAAGCAACAGCACAGTACAGCCACGGACGATTTAAAAAAAAGACAAGAATATATAAGTAAAAATAAACAGCAGCCACCACAAGCCAGAGAAGAGACCTCAACTCAACAGGCCTTATAACTATAGCGCCAAGCCGAAGCCAGTCTGCGCCACACCGACCGGCCACCGTCGGTCGCTCGGTCGGTCGCCGACGCCATCCACCACGGCCACCACCACCGCTGCTGGCCAACAAAACAACACCACCACCAGACAGGAGAAGGCGACATTCGTCTGCTCGACCATAACAAAACGCAACAATCAAGGAATCAGGCAGCAAAGGTAATATAAGCAGCAGCAGGCACCATTGGCACCATAAGCATAAGCACACACAATTCAATTCAGCTATAAAGCAACTAAAATAACAACAACAATGAGAACAACAAACGAGACCAAGACCGAATCCCAGTCCCAGTCCCAGTTCGAGTCCGAGACGATCATCACACAGATACAAATCACTTGGTTTTGGTTTTAGTTTTGGAGCCCAACCATGATCGTTTTCAAGGAAACAACAAACAACACACAAGTCAGCTCTCGAACGCGAGACTAATTTCTCTTCATCTCCAAAAAGGTAAAAGAGGCTGTACCGGAGTTTACCTTTTTTTTTTTTTGATTGTCTTATTCAGGAGGAATCAGGAATCACAGCTTGGCAGTGTGCTGGCCATGTGCCAGCCACGGACGAGCACAAATGTTTTTTTTTTTTTAATTTTAAAATGTTTTTACCTACTTTAATCTTTAGGTAAAGTATTGAGCTTCATAAACCTTTTCGTTTCTTTTGTGTTTCGTCTAGTAAAGCAAGGCGAGACGATATATTGCACGGAGGAAGATTAAAGATTGAAGAGGTGATTTTGGTTTTTGAGGAACTTATTCATGGTTCTAAAACTGGCCGCTCTTTATTTTTGTTCCCATTTTGTTCACTTTTTCACAATAAACAATATGACAATATTTGAAAATATTGGCGCAAAATCTTAAATAACCTATGGTAAAGGGCTTAACATTTTACTAAATAGCAGTTTTCTAAATAAATACATAGCTATTTACTAGTGATTCCAAACTTTTAAACATTTCTTTTTGTTTTGATAACTAAAAAATTCGAATTCCCTTTTATTAAAAAAACAACATTCAAACATGTCAAAACAGTGACAGTTCGTCAAAATAAACAAATCAACAAACTTAAACGGACCTATTAATTGGAATTCCAAATAGGTTAAACCTCATTTTCCTTTAGGATGTTTATATCAGCTAAGAACCGAACTGTTACCTAGTCAAACCTATACCTACATATGTACATAAAGTAAAATTCTTCATCATCCTTTTCGAAGGAATTTGCTCGGGCGAGACATAAAACATCACAGTGTTCCGCACAAAACCGATTCTCAAATATTTCGAAATCTTTGTCTTATAAGAAACACACAAACAACAAAAATAATTGGTAAGAAATTTTGTCAAGGATAGTGACAGATGCCAAATGGATTTAGTTAACTACTAAAAAGTTAAAGTAGCCATTCCGTGATTTTAAATTAAACAGAATGTTAAGAGATAGTAAGATGTTAAAACCATTTAAAATTAGCTAAATCATCTTTTAAGCTCAGTAAATTGCTAAAAATGGCTTTGACATTTTACTAAGACCCAGTTTTTAAGTGCAAGATAATCATAATTGCAGAGTTATACTACGTTTCCACCGGGCACTAAACCGAGATTTAGCTAGATTTGTCACAAATCTCCTTGAAATCTCGAAGATTTACCATACAAATTTTAATCTCCTCAAATAAAGATTTCAAATAAAACTCATTGAAATCTACTTGGAAACATTAGTTTGTCAAATCAAACAAACTTTTTTTTCGGAGAATAATTGTTGAACCGACCCATTTAAACGCCAATTTCGTTTATTGACAGATGGAAATGTCAACAAAAGCTATCTGTCTCACTTCCATATGACTCAAATTCAAAACAATAAACAACTTTCAAAAAATCACAGACGAAATAAAATGTAAGTATACAAAAATAATAAATATGTATGTACAAGAATATAATAAAACTAATTACTTATAGATGATGAGTGAACAAATACATTTATACATATTTTTTTCTTTTCGAAATGAGAATAATTTGAAGTTTGGTTGTTATGACATACACCAAACGTCAAATTAATCTCCTTTTCTTTGGTGGAAACACCTCATGATTTATTTTAAATCACTTGCCTTAAATCTCGGATTATTTTTTGGTGGAAACGTACTATAATAGTAAACTCGAGTTAACTCCTGAAACATATTTTTTCAGTCAAATATAATCTTGTAGTCTGAGTTAACCTTCAAATTTGGTGATTTAACTCTGGTTTAAATATACAGATGTTTTTGACAGATACTGAAATTGCAATGGAAATATTATTTTTATTTCTTTTTGTGGAACAATGACCAATTTGGTTTATATTCAGACTCCGACGTTTGCAATGGGGATTTATACGAAATTTTAAGTTTAAATTAGAAGAAAAAGAATTGTCAGACTCTGAAAAATTAATTTTAATTTATTTTGACAAAAGTTTGAAATTCGTTTATTCATATTGAATAATTAAAAAAAAAACAACAAATGAGATTAAAAACAATGGCTGGTTGCTGTCAATCAAAATGGTAAAATCTGTCGATTTCGATAATTTTTTGACAACTGAAATTACTTTTCAGTGATGCCAAATTATAACACCATACCACTCATGAGGTTAACATAACATTATCATGACCCCCACTGAAAAACTTGTTCAATAGTTAACTCTGAATTCAGGATTAACTAGCTCTGGGTTTAACTTGGAGGTAACTCAGCAATTATTGGTTCTTCAAAAACATGCGTGTCGAAAATACTTTCGTCCAGAAATGGGTCTCGTCGCCGAAGAAGATTTTTCGGTGAAAAAAGAATGTGTTTCCAACTGGTCTAGAACCCATTCAGCGAACAAACGTCTTTGCCTAAAACCCTCTTAATCTTCAGTCCGTGCCCCTGGGTCTGTTAGGTTTTATACGGGTATAGACAAAAATATTTTCTACGAAAGCGAGTTTTTATGAGCGGGACGATATCTCGGCTGCCTCGGATTCTCCTCTGCACGTTCTCATAGGCAGCAGATATGATTTTGCCCGATCATGACTGTCGTCAAACTTAGGTTGATAGTTTATAAAACCAATGAACTCAAAGGTGTGGGAAGTAGTCATTTAGGTAGGTCTGTTATGGTCGTTTCATGTACAGAACACTTTTTTGATAAAACAATTTTATCATTTACACATTTTGTAAACGATTTGACCATCCACAATGATTTTGCAAAAACGATTGATAAATGACAGCCAATTTGACAGATACAGCTTCAACAATATAGACTTTTTATAGACTATTCCAAGACCCTGCAAGAACTGCATTTTTTCTTATGCTTTGTAGCCGTATTATTGTTCTTTTTTTTTGCAATGCAGCATCAGAAAATTAATGAATTGGAAAATAAAACTGTGCGCCAGCCTGGCGGCCGTTGGCCGGCGTCGGCGGTAGCGGCGGGAACTGGCTTACCCAATTACAAGAAGCTGCCATATCCAGCAACAACCCAACAAAGACAAACAATCATCATATATTTTGAGAAATGGACAGCCAGTATAAGAGAAACATAATTTATAAACTGGCGACGAGACGTCGCGTGGTTATAAATGCCGCTCTGAATTAAAAAAGCACACACAAACAATACAAAATTAAGAATACAAACAAAATTAGGCGCCGGCCGCTCTGAGATTTTTGATGTTTTTGTTTTTGTTGTTGTTGCTATCGTTAATATTAATAACTTGAATATTGTTTAATTTAAATTTCTGTTAAGAGGTTTATTTCAGACTTTTGTATATTTTGGGTAAACAAAGACAGAAAAAAAGTAAACAATAGAAAAGATGCAAAGTAAACTCAAACTTTTGGATAGTTTTTTTTGGTTTTTGGTTTTTGGTAAAGTATCTATTATTTGTTTTGAACTTCACATCTCTAACAGAAAGTTGATGAAAACACCTTAGTGAAGGTACCTGTGTTTCTCCTTAGGGGTTATGGATATCTTCGCATAATTCAATTTCCTCTTGAGATTGATAATGATGGTAATCATCAAAGCGGTGAGTAAGCTTTAGACAAAGTAGCCATTTTTTGGCTACAAAAGAAATTAGGCTCGTGCAAATGAATTGAACTTTTACCAATAAGATAGATTTGCTTAGAAGTGTGTTCGTTTATTTTCGAAAGTCAGAGTATGAACTTAAAGCTATTTGATTCCAATCTCGGCAACTGTTCTGCACCTAAAACTTACTCTTCGCCATAAGAACGATTTCTATTGAGAGCTCTTAACTTTGAGTCTTCTAAGAGGGCCTTACCAATATGCAATATTAAAGCTAAGTTAAGTATTTAACTGGGCTCTTAAGATTTCGCCTTACCAATAACTATTTTAATAGTTAATAATCAGGTTAGGGGCTAACACCCAGTTAAATTTTATTATTGGGAAACTCAACTATGAATGCACGGTTAAATTTAAATCAAATTGTGTTTTAGTTTTTATAAATGTCCAATATTTTAGTATTAACTTAAAAACAATGTTTGGAAAAGAATAGATTAGCAAATTTTACGACGCGACGGTAATGAAAAATGTTTCCCTGTAGTGTCGAAAAAAGTTTTCAGTGTCATATTTTGAGAATAGCTCAATTTTTTGTGTACACTTTTTTCTTCCAAGATGTTTATGTCTTGAATAACTGGTACGCTTTTGTGAATCCATTTCAAAACTTAATTTTGTTCAAATAACTATTTTGTTTTTGTTTATTTTTAAACATATTACTAATGTGAATGTCATTTCAATGCCGTTTTGGAAGTTATAATTTAAGCGGACGATGCCTAAACAAGTTCTAAGCTATCATTTATTGGTAAGGCCCAGCATGTTAAAACACTATGAGTCTGCTCTGAATATCTTCTGAACACTCACATTTCTTTTTGAAATACCACTAATTGACATTTTTGACTTCTCACAAAAAAACTTTAATGATTAATTCTATGAGAAAAAATAAGATTTTCTTCACGAAAAAAGCCGAAAGAAAATTTTGAGAATAGAAGGTGTTGACTTTAAAATTATTTCGTTCAACCCAAAATTTTGTTGTTAATTTAAGATATAAGGCTACGTTCAGACGGCGACTATGCGATTCGATTTTTTCACGTATGCGGTTTTATCGAATACGAGACGGCGGCGGCGTTTCACACGAGAAATATTCGATTCGATTTTTTCACGTACGGGTTTGAGGCGTGGCAGGGGACACAGCACTGTCGGCAGTCAACCGAAATTGTTATCATGGATCCACGTATTCCACTTATTTTTTATTGGTATAGAAATTTTAATGAACGAATTCGATGAAATTTTGTTCGTGTGAACGACACAATATAAAGATAAGCGCTACTAATCATGTATACGATAAAAATACATTCGAGATTTATCGAATAGTAGTGACAAGTTCGTACGGTATACGGAAAAAATTATTTCACGAATACGGGATTTTCCCGCATGGGCTTCGTGTGAACGCACAAATATAACACTTGCTGTCACTACTCTATACGGTATACGAGAAAAATATGGTCGTCTGAACGTAGCCTTAGGTCGTATTCGTGAAATAATTTGTTCCGTATACCGTACGAACTTGTCACTACTATTCGATAAATCTCGAATGCATTTTTATCGTATACATGATTAGTAGCGCTTATCTTTATATTGTGTCGTTCACACGAACAAAATTTCATCGAATTCGTTCATTAAAATTTCTATACCAATAAAAAATAAGTGGAATACGTGGATCAATGATGACGATGGTTGGTTGACTGCCGATAGTGCTGTGTCCCCTGCCACGCCTCAAAACCCGTACGTGAAAAAATCGAATCGAATATTTCTCGTGTGAAACGCCGCCGCCGTCTCGTATTCGATAAAACCGCATACGTGTAAAAATCGAATCGAATAGTCGCCGTCTGAACGTAGCCTAAGTGTTAGAAAAATAAAATCGATATTTATTTATAAGAAACAAAAACTTTCAAAAAATGCTACTAAAATTGATAAACGTTGGTTTTCGACTAAAAATATCGCCAACAACAACGGGTATTAAAATTAAACTCTTCTTTCATATGCAAAATATTGTTGGTAGCTTTGCGTTAATTTCTTAAAAAAATTTAAATGAAAACTTAATATAATTAATATTTTGTAGAGTTTTAGAAAAATCGACAGGTGGGCACGAAAAGGAAGTTATACGTCTTTTTTAAAATCATTGCCAAATTAGAATTTCAATGAAAATAAATGCTTTTAAGGGAACACGAATTCGAAAGCTTTTCAATTATTGATTGTCGGTAGAACTAATGTCGATATTTTCAAATTCTCATTCAAATTTATATATTTTCTTTGCTGCTTTCATATTTTGTAAATACAAATTATTTCCAAAATATTTTAAACTCTCTTTTCAGGGGAAAATTAATTAATTTTAAATTAAATAAAAAAAAACTATTATTGACAATCGTAAAACTTTAGAAATTGTATTGACGAAAAGTTAAGAGGCTTTACCACTGACTTACTTACCAAACACTTTCAAAAAATCAATTTTTTTTTTGGATTATTCGAAATATTATACATACTTTATAAAATATTCTGTGAAAACGGAAAGGTTATATTTTGAACAGTTTTTGAATGGCAGCGGTCTAAAGGGCTCCAAAGCCCTAATTTTCTATCAGTTTTAATACTTAAAGATGGTTCTTATAGTTTTTACAAAATAATGAAAGTAATGGGCGTGGTTGTCGGCAATATTGTAGATGCGGATGTCACGCCGCGTTATTAAAAGAGGGTCGTCCCTCCTGGAAAAAGCATAAGCCATCTAGCAGGCATTTTAAGAGTAAGAAGAAGGTGTATGTATATGGGCCAAGTCTAGCAAACATCGATAATTGAAACCTTAAACGCATTTTTAACGAAACAAAATTTTTCTTCACCGATGGGGACCGTCTCGAAACCTACCGCGTGCTGGTGTCATGTGTTCTTTCTGTCTGTTTTTCTTTCTCTTCTGTCCTTGTGTTTTGTATTAATGTCTTGTGTTGTTATCACCTTATATAGTCTAGTCGCTCAAGGTGCTGTGTTCTCTACTCTGTACATTTAGTGCTGAGTAGTATGTAATGTAATGTAAAATTTTTCTTTTGCTGACATCATAACTCAACTATATCTTAACTCAAATATTTACTATAAAATGACCTATATGGTCTTTTAGATTGTTTGAAAATTCTCAATTTGGCATTCAAAAAACTACAATTTTATACCTACCTCAAACGAGATTTTTTTCAGAACGACGCCATTTTGTTAATTTTCAAAAATTGTATGTTGTTAAGGAAAAACTTTGAACTTAAATAACGTTTTAGATTTTTTTTTGTTTAGCTACTTATTTGGCCGAATCATGTAAGCAGTTGGATAACTTTTTACCTCTCAAGACCGAATCACATAACTCCCTTATTTTCCAATCTTTTTGTAAAAAAATTAAAATAGAGTTAAAAACACACCCTATTATATCCTAAAAACTTCAAAGCCTTCTATCAAATACTTACTTTTAAAAAAAGTCGCTTAGTTGCTTAATATCTTGAAAAAATTAAAGCTTTAATTTTGCTGAAGAATAAAATCAGATTTTTGAAGAATTCAAACAAAATGGGTACATATGTATGTATGCCTGAAGAAGATTACACGTACACAGATATTTCAGCATTTGATCTCGGTTTCAATAATTTTAATTCGTCGATTTTGATCCAATGTTGGGTGAAAATCAGCTCTGAATTCTGAAACTTCGATCAAACCAAGGTTAATTCTTAGACCGGCTATTAACGACACAAAATAATTGCGCAAATTGATATTTTACGCTAGTCAGTTTTTACAAAACACGATTCAAATAAACTGCCTTTAAAGTTTTAAAAATTCTTGTTTACGAAAGATTGGTAAAACCGAAAATATAAATTTGATATGAAAATCATATTTATTTAATATTAATAAAATACACTTTTACTGATTAAAATTGTTGTAAAAATCCTTAAATGTAACGATTTTGAATTGTTTATGTGGTGTTACATAAAGCATTTGACAACCTCAATGAAAATAAGGTGGTTGACCTTGAGTTTTTTTTTGCAGCAATTTTGGTATCGCTCCGGTGTGCAATTTTTTGAAAATTTCCAAAAGATCCATGGGACAAAATATCAGCAATCAAGCTTCTGGCCATCCCTAACCGATGAACGCTCCTCTTGAAAGTGTTGCCTTGTCAATCTTATGGGGTTATCTTCTTCTGAAATATTTTTTTTTTACGTGGTCTTGCTTGTAATTAGAAATATCTCATATCTTCATCTTTAAAGGAAGATCTTTCTGTGACACTAGTTTCATGGATTTCCAGAAACGAAAGCGTTGAAAAATAACATATCGACGGTTCATAAATATCATCCACTCCATCACCTGACTTCTGACAGCTTTGAAGTGTCTCGACCTCTTTCCGGTAATTTGTCCGGAAACTATTTATCATTTTGCACAGCTCTCCCTCGATCGGCATTTTGATATTTTTCTTTTAATTTTTGATTTAAATGATCGTATCCTTGAATTTTCAATATCATGGTGCTATAATCAGGACTTCCCTCAAGAAATTCGCCCAATTTTTTTTGTTTTTCATTCAATATTATTAAAAAAAAATCGAATTGTACTGCAGGAAATTTTTTTCAAACAATCTGTACAAACCCAATTTGCGAGTTGTTTTGTGCCGTGAATGGGCGGCTTTAGAAATAAGCGATATAAGGATATTGAATGACAAATAAAATATTTATTCCACACTTGTGCAACGTTTAAAAAAATTGAAAATACACAAATATAAAATCAGAAAAAAAGTGAAAACTTTCTGGGGAATGAATTTACATTTTGAAGCCTTATAACTTATTTTTTCTAAAAAAAAAATGTTGCCTGATTTAATTTTTTAACCTTACTTTGATTTATGTATTTTTTTACTTTTGCAGAAAACCGCCGCCACCGTCAGTGTATCGAACAAATCAACTTTTCAATAAAACACTTAATTTTCTACTGCATCCCAATGTCTTTGAGATGTTTGACATAACAAGAAAAATCGCCAAACTTATTGATAACGGATGATTCAAAATATAAATTGTATGCCCTACACGCACATCTCATACAAAATCTACAAATTAAATTTAATATTCAATTAATTTAAATTTAAGAAGCAAACTAAAACCATAATTATTTATATACAAATTTAATTTAATATAATTAAAGTTTATTTATTTAAATTTAAAAATATAATTCCATTAAATATATAAATAAAAAAACAAAAACAAAACCTATTCTAAATAATTAGACATTTAGTCAATAGTTAATTTAATGCAAACAACATGGATGCGAATAAGTTGTCATTTTTGTATATTTCATCGATAATTTGTTGTTGGAGTGTTATTGCCGAACAGACGTTATATGGTGAGTTATGTCAATTTAATTTTTATTAAAAATTATTATTTCCCATGAATTTTTAATAATTCAATCAAAATTCATCGATGATTCATTCAAAACGAAAAAACATGGCTTGCGGTGACCTAAACCAAATATAAAATCGATAAAAATCAAAAAACAGTAATTTGGCTTTCAATTTCCATTTTTCTTAATAACAAATTCAAACCGCTAAACGATTAGAGTTCAGCCTCATTGAGATTCAATGTTGTGCTTCGCCCATATTTTTGTTTGTGAATGAAAACAGTTTAATGAATAAAAATTCATGTAAATTAGCTTCATGTTTTTTTTTTTTTAATTTTATTTTTTTGCGAGATCGGGTTTCATTGATTTGATTCTCGACAAAATTTATGTAGGAAGCTTGGAATTGTCAAGATGACGACGACAACACCGATTTAGCTGCCCACTTAAAAAATATAAAATATCCGAGTCTAAATTAGCGCAGCAGCCGTCTGCGTTTCGATTTCGTGGTTGAATTTGTTTCTTTTTATTTGCGTTTTCTTTGAAGCTGGTTTTATTCACTTAAATTACCTAAACTTGAATATTATAATGTTAAAATAATTTTGATTGCACCTGGATTAACCAAAAGTGGTTTTTGTTATGCGGGACCTTGAGTTTTAAGACTTTGTCTGATGGGTTCTCGAAATATTGGGGGTTTGGCATTTTGTCAGCTTTGAAACTCAATATTCGTTTAGATCTTAATTAGAATCAATCAGTAAAGTTTAATGACTTCATTTTAACTTATATTTGATTAATATTCGTAGAGAGATTAGTTTTTTTTTTTTTTTGAGATTATACATAAGTATTTTAAACTCTTGGTTAATTTTATAATTTTATAATATTTACTTAAGGAAAACACTCTGATGAACTGATCTCTGGAAGGCTAGTTACACCACGAAAGGTGAATCGACATGGCGAACACGTGTCGCATAATTTGACGCATCATCACGATAGAAACAACCCAGAAGACTTACACTTTCACATAGATTTAGATAAGGAAACACTTCATTTGGAACTTGAGTAAGTTGGATATAATTGAAAAATATTTGGAGAATGGAGTTTCATGAAGTTTACATTTTGAATATTTGATTGTGAATAAAATATAAAAATTTTTTCTCAGTGTAACCTAGCCTTTAAGATATTTCATCTACTTTTCAATTGTTTGAAAAGAGTAAAAAAATTGAATTTCTTAAAAATTGTTTCAGAAATTTCTGCAGATTTCTGTAAGGAATTGTGGACTTATTGACCTTTCCTCCGATTTTGCAAATTTTTTTCTAAATTAAATTGGTTCTTTTGTTTTTCTTTTGTTCTTGCATTTTTTTTAGACCTCACACTTATTTTATGGCTCCAAATTTAATAATAGAACGACACCGCAGAGACCTCCGATTTCGTAAGAAACCAAAAAAAAATATTAATTGTCATTATCATGGGAAAATTCGTGGGCATTCCGGATCGAATGTGGCTTTGTCAGCATGCGATGGATTGGTAAGTTAAAATATTTTTTAAAGTTAATTGTAATTGACTGTAACCATTGCTCTTAAGATCAGTTGCCTTTTTTTTAATTGTTTGGCGGAAATTATGAACAGCTTAATATTTTTTTTTATGAATGTGATTTATAAGCGAAATTATTTTTTTTAAAAACCCTGTTTTTATGATAAGAAGCCAAAAGATCTTAAGTGGTCTAAGCTTAATTTGTCTTTTCTTATACATTCAGTCCATAATCTGTCTTTCCCTCCTAACCTCGTTTATGAATCATAAAAACAAGAAAGTCATTAAAACTGTTATCTGGAGTTCACATCGTACTTAACATTGTAAGTTAAAAACATCCTAGAAAACTATGTAAAATAGAGATAAACCCTTCTATAAAAATCTAAAATTCTCAACCTTGATGTTTTTTGACTTGGAAATTCGCATGACTGTTCATATTCTATTGACTTTCGGAAAGCTAATTTTCAGCAACTTTCTGAACATATATCTACTTGTGGTATTGAGAATATACCAATTTTCAATGAAGTTGGCCCTGCAGTTAGTTTGATAGGTACCTTACAATGTATTGGAATGCTGCATAAAAGATATCGTTCATATTAAAATATCCAAATAATACAGCTTTTGTCATCCATGGTATACGAGAGAGCTTAAAATGCTTCGAAACAAGAGAAATAAGGCTTGGAAAAATCTTTTAAAAAGCATGTCAGCTGAGGATCATGAAGTATATGTTACCCTCTTTGAATATCTAATAAATATGGAAAGTTTTCTTAAGCTTGGCCTCAAAAGCTTTTGGAATTTTTTTTATATAAAACAGAAATCTGCTGTCTACCCAGTAAATTGTACTTATAATAAAGATAACGTAGTTATTGATTCAGAAATTTGTAACGTGTTTGCTAAAAAATTTCATTGACACTCCTCTAAAAATAAATGAGCATTCCTTTCTATACTTGCGACACTTACCTGAGACTACCTTTAAATATGTTCAAACGAAGTTAGACAATATCTTACTTTACTTAGCCTTACTTAAAAATGATTATTCTTCTGTACCTGATAGAATTCCTCGAATTATCTTGAAATAATGTGAATCAGTAGAAGCATCTCACCTTTTTTACATATTTGCATCTCTTAGCTCAGGTAAATTCCTAACCATATTAAAGAAGGCATTTATTACACCATTATTTAAAAATCGTCTGACATTAGTAATTACAGACAAATCTCTAGAATGTTCTTCATTCCGACAATTTTTTGAAAAAGTTTGTGATAGTTTTAATTTTAAGTGCATGAATAGCAACAACATGGTTTGATGCGAAAAAGTTCGACAGTTAATAATCTACTTGCATTTTTGCATCGTTGCTCAAATACCCTAGCACTTCCCCATGATATCATCACGTTTAAGTTGAAGGCAAACTGGTTTCCTCCTCTGTTTATCAAATGGATTTAATCTAGCTTACATGGATTTAATATAGCTCTAATTGATTTTATTTCAGAAGTTCTTTTTCTTACCCATTCATTGCCAAATCAGGAGTTCCCCAGGGTAGTAATTTAGGACCTCTATTCTTTATCTTATCTGTCAATGATATACCCCATTGTGTACCATACAGTTACATTTTAATCTATGCGGATAATATGAAAATCTTCAAAATCATCAAATCTATAAACAATCGATTACGACTCCAAGAGGATATTAACAGTTTTGTTATTTGATGAAAGAATAATGGGCTAAACTTTACCCCAACTAAATGACAGACAATGACTTTCTCAAAAAAAAGCACTCCTAGTTTGTTTTTGAATTATTGCAGCAATCTATAAATCGCGTTCATAGTTTTAAAGATCTTGGAGTTCTTTCTAATTCTAATCTCGATTTCACGGAGTATATTAATTCGATCGTTAGTAAAGCCAACTCTATGTTAAACGTTGGTATAAATAATTTCAGGATCCCTATGTTACTCTCGCTCTATATAACAATTTGGTCCTTCCCCAACTTGAGTATGTATCCCAGGTATGGACACCTTTTTACGAGATCCACAAGAATAGGATCGGAGCTGTTTTAACGCAACTTCATACGTTTCACTTAAGAGGGCTACCATGTTCTGAAAATCCTTATAAACATAGGATAAAGCTTCTTGTTTTTTCCAACGTTTGTTTTTTGTATTATTATAGTGTATTATGTTATTGTAGTTCGTTTTATTTCTTACTGACTACTAACACTGCACAAAGTGATGAACACAATTTTTGTGTTGGCATTTCTTTGGTAGTAAGATATACTCGTATGTAGCTTGTATTAAGTTTTTCTACGCCAAGATCTGATAGCGTAAAAAATAGAGAGGAACCACCGAAGCAACACCTGGGTAGCCGTGAGGGAACTTATTCTGGTAGAGCTGAGAATGGGGGAAAAGCACCACCAGTACAACAATGTAATAATTACATTTTTCATATATTGGAGGTATATCCTGATGTCATTCCACAAGGATGATTTCAGTTATAATGTACGAGTGTTTCCACCTTAAAATAAAATAAAAGTTGACATTCGAATTCTGATAAATAATAATGTCAAAGACATTGAATTTTTTCTTTGTAATTAATTTCAAATTTTCTTATTCAAACAAATATTTATCGAAGAAAAAAATATTTTTTTTAATACTTTAATTAATAAAACAAAATTAAATTTTTAATAGCTTCCTGTGCTAGGAGTAAGGTGCCAGTTAGCTATCATTGGTTTTCATCATTTTATTATTATAATTCGTTGAAACCTAACGTTAACAATTCTTATTAATATAATATATGTATACTTAAAATCTAAAAACTTAAAATAGACTCTTGAAAAATATTAATTTGCAATTTATACTATTTATATTATCATTTGGTGAACTAATACAAGAGTGAAATTTATTATAGATTTAAATTCATTGATTTAAAGGGGCTATGTACACCATAGTTTGATCTGCTAAAATTAGTATTCAATGGTTTCTGGAGTCTTATATTGAAAGACTAAAACTAAAGTTTAAACTACCAAGAACTGATGGTGATGAAATGTGTCCGTTTATTATTCCAACAATAAAACAAAACTGCAAGTACATCCTATGATTTGTCAAAGAAGGAAGATTTATGAGAGCAAGTCTTTGAGAATAAGGAGGTAATGTATGAAAATCATGAGGCCACGGAAGGGATCGTAGACAAAAACGCAAAAATCTTGTCTGAATGGCTTCGAGTCTTGTGACGTGTACGGCGTAGTAAGGTGACCATACTGTACGAGCATATTCCAGGACTGGTCTCACAAATGTCTCTTAATAAAACCCAGAATTCTATATTTGCTTTTTTAACTATGAAGTTAATATGTTCATTGAATGTTAGTTAAGGATCTAAGACAACACCCAAGTCAGAAAATACATATACTCTACTTAAAGGACAAGAATCAAACATGTAACTAAAAACGATTGGAACTTTTTAGCGTGTAAAACTCATGGTTTTGCATTTGTCAACATTTAAAACAAGACGATTATTATTGCACCATTCCCTGAATAATATTAAGTCTTCTTGTAAGAGAAGACAGTCAGATGTAGAATAAATTTTTTTTAAATTTGAATGCCATCAGCATATATTAACACAGACGAATTTTGTATGATCGAAACCAAGTCATTTATAAATAAAACAAATAGAATAGGACCAAGGTGACTACCCTGGGGGACACCAGAATTCACAACAAATGAACTTGAACACTCATTACAAAATTTAACACTATAACGTCTATTTTACAAATATGAGGAGATCCAGTTTATGAAATAGTCGTTAAAACCTTGCTGTGATAGTTTTAAAAGTAATGTTTTATGACACAATTTGTCAAAGGCCTTGCTGAAATCCCTAAAGATAAAATCTAAACAAAAGGACGTAAAGTGAAACAGTTGAACGCTTTTTAACAAAACCATGCTGGTTATCACAGATAATTGAACTACAGTGAAAAGAAAGGACGCTACATACGATTGACTCAAACAGTTTAGGTATCACAGATAGTTTGGCAATGGGTCGGTAGCTCATTATTTCGTTTTTAGGACCTTTTTTATGTACTGGTATTATGAAGGAGCTCTTCCAGATAAAAGGAAACAGCGAGTTACTTAAAGACGTGTTGAAAAGAACACATAACGGGTGTGCTAAATACGCAGCACATTTCTTTAAAATGGATGATGTTACACGCACCGTTCGGGACCAGGACTTAAACATTCGTCAAGTTGTAGGATACTACTAAGGACAGTATCTTCACTTATAACGAAATTGATATAATTTAAGTGGGGGAAATTTAAAACAGTGGTAGATGTGTGATGTGAACTAACAGTATTAGTTTTTAGTTTAGTTAACATGTTCGCAATTATTCTTGGCTCATTACTATTTGATTTCGAATCAGTCATTAAGTTAGGGAACCCACATGCTTTCTTCTTACGATTAACGAATTTTCAAAAACTATCAGGATTATTTTTAAGGTTTAATTCAATTTTTCGAATATAGTCATCATATAGGATGTTAGAGTAGTCAGTGAAAAGTTGTTTTATTATAATGAACGTCCTTTAATCATCATCAGTTCCTGTTTGATTATACTTTATCCAAGCTATGTTCCTTTTGTTTTTTAAGTTTTTAACGTGAGAATCAAACCATGGTTGAACACTCAAGTTATTTCGAGTCTTTTTAAATTAAATCGTTTAGTAGAAACAGTCAATGAGAGTTAAATAAAAAATATTACACATGTCGTCAATATTTAAGTTACAAAATAAATGATCCCAATTGACCGTACATAATAAGTTAAAAAGATTTTCAAAATTACACCTACTAAAGTTGAATTTTAGTCTGTTGTTATTAGATAGCATATGAGGTGAAGAAATGTTTAAATTAAGTGCTATGTCTAATGCAGGATGATGGCGATCTTCGTCCACAATTTTGACAGCAGAAGAAATCACAGCTGCTTCAGTTAGAGTTTTTTTCCAAAACGGTTCTTCACACCGTTGAGTTGACTTAAGCAATATTGAAACAAATGATTGGATTTTTTTTGGCAGGTTGGTTGTAGCTCTCAATGAAAATATCTATCTTTGAACACAAAATTCCTGATTTGAATCAAGCATTTGAGGTTAGAGTTGATCGTTGAAAGTAAAATTGATAGCAGAATGATTTTGTTCCGAAATGCGAAATCAACAATCAGCTGTTTATTAAAAACAATTTCATCATTGAAAAACTAAAAATGAACTTAAGAAAAGTTCTCGGTTAAATAATTTATTTTTTTTTAGTAGAAAAAATCTTTAATTGATCATCGTCATTTTGTAACCAATTATTACAAATTTGACTCTCTTATTCGTTTTTAAACCTCGAAAGAAAATTTTCAATGATGAAAACCAATGTTAGCTATAACTGGCCTCAAACCACTGATCAATTTAACAGAGATATTAACCCTATGCTGCCAAATAACATAATTTCATTGAAATATGTAAACAAAACGATTTTCAGGAATACGAGATTCCACTTTCTATACAATTTTTCAATGGTCAACATAAACAAACATTTTTAGTAGATTTCGTTGAAATTTACAAACTGAAAATAAGGTTTCATTTTGTATGTGGATTTGATTTAGTTTTGAGTCTAGATTAAGCGTCAGGTGAAAACATAGTATTAAGAATTTTCGAATTTTGACCACAGCATAACAACCTACAGCTTATTTCTGTCAAGTAATTAAACTTCAAGCAAACATATGATTCATGAAGCCTTATAAATCTAAACACTGTCCAAGGAGTAAATTGTTCTTTTTTCAATGGGTAAGGAATAAAAAGTCAAGCTTTAAAATATTGTATATTCACATACATTTTATTTCTGTCAACATTGGGTTTACAAATTAATTTATTTTAATATACGTATGCATAAACAATATTCTCGTAAATTGTACCTACATTGTACATAAATATTCAATTGTGATTGCTTTATACCATACGTATAAATATGCTTTAATCCAATTTAAAAAAAAATCAAATCATTAATTAATACAGTTGACACTTGGCAGCACATTAAAATATATATATATATGCTTAGTTGCAACAATTTACAAAAAATGTCAAACATCTTTTCACATCTCGCTATAAATCAAATCTCATTTGTAAAGTTGATGGCGACGATTTGTTAAGTGCATTTTTGCTGCTACTTCAATAATATCTTGTCTATAAAGTTTATAGCGCAACATTGTAAAGTAATAATATAATTGTAACTTTCGCCTATTTCAAGTAAATTTGTTGCTTTTGTTGCGCCTGCGAAGCCCCAAGACATGAAATGTTGTTTTTCTTTTAAGTTCTTCACCTTGCCATCTATAATAACACTTCAATGGCTTTCAGGATTTCAAGCTTGATATACTTCGCAGTCAAGCGTTTCTGACGCCCTTTCTGCATGCTTTGTGCTAAAGAGATTTATGAGTACGTTGTAGAGCCTGATCGCTTGCTGTAAATAAGGTTACCCTACGTCTTAATTTGACTATGTTCCATACGTGCGTCGTCATTTTTGTATCGGTTCTTTGTCCATTGAAATATTCGATTATAATTTTCTGCTTGACTTCCGCAAGGTGTGGCCGAAATCATTTTTGGATTGAGGTAAATTATCTTAATTTGTGTTGTGGAAAATAATTATAGAAAAGTTGCTTATAGCACTGAAAAGGTAATTTCGTTTTTACTGTTTGTTATTAAAATAAGAAAATGTTTGCAATCGAGAAGTTTAAAAAATCGATGATTCAGTTTATTTTTGATGTAGAAGGTACTTCATATTTTTCATTTTTCAAAATCTAGGTTTCAACAGTTTTTATTCCATATTTCCAGTCTATATTTCTAAAATTTCTAAGAATTTTCTTAGACGCATTGACGAAGCAGGAGAATGAATTATAAACACAATCAAATTAGTTTTTACACTTCTTTTCATCTACTTTAATCTGTGCGATAGAGAATTGTTGAAAAATCAAATCATAAAAATTCTGTTCTCAGATTTCTGACATCAATAGTGAAATATTTAGTTTATACTTCTGTGAATACGGAAATTTCTGAGACCTTTGAAATAAAGGGTGATTTTTTAGCTATTATCTTTTTGGCAATATTGGTTTAAACAGCTGACGCACGTTTCGTGTTTTGTTTCACTGTCAAACATCTTCAGTTTGGTCTATAATTTAACCACGAATCGCCTTACAAACGAACAACGCTTGCAAATTAGTGAATTTTATTATCAAAATGCGTGCTCTGTTAAGAAAGTTCATCGCGCGAAAAATTGTGTTCAGCGACGAAGCTCATTTTTGGCTTAATGGATACGTAAATAAGCAGAATTGTCGATTTTGGAGTGAATTTCAGCCAAAAGCATTGCAAGAGCTACCAATGCATCCAGAAAAAGTCACAGTTTGGTGCTGTTTATGGGCTGGTGTCATCATTGGACCGTACTTCTTCAAAGACGATGCGAATCGTAAGGTAACTGTGAATGGTGAGCGCTACCTTGAGTTGATACCCAACTTTTTTTTGCCCAAAATGCAAGAGCTTGACTTGTGGTTTCAACAAGACGGTGCCACATACCACACAGCACGCGCAACAATGGACTTATTGAGAGGCGAGTTCGGGACCGGTCAATTAGCCGCCCAGATCGTGCGATTTAACGCCTTTAGACTATTGGGACTACTGGGGCTATGTTAAATCTCATGTCTATACAGACAAGCCCGCTTCAATTGACGCTTTGGAAGACAACATTGAAGCATTTATTCGTGAGATACCGACCGAAATGTTGGAAAGAGTATGCCAAAATTGGACTAAGCGGATGGACCATTTGAGGCGCAATGAAGGTCAACATTAGCATGAAATAATCTTCAAACATTAAATTATATGGACCGTACTATTTTTCTGAATTTTATGTGTTTTTTTTTTGAAAAACTTTCCTATAGCTTTTAAAAAATCACCCATTATAAACTGATTATAATTTAAGATAATATTACTGCTTCTTGCGAGTAATTGACAAATTCTCCAAGAGTAATTCTTGTCATGAAAAGTGCATTCTCAAATTAGCCGTTCGGATTCGGCTTAAAACTGTAGGTCCCCTTCATCCCTGACAACAGTACTCGCACACAGGAATGGATGAGAGTTGTAAATCACTAGGCCCTAGTTCTCAACGGACTGTTGCGCCACCCAATTTATTTATTTTTTAACTAGGTAATGTATGTAGGCAAGGTGGTAATCCGACTTCAAAATCAATCTATCAAGTCAGGTTTTTGAGATACAACCTTTCATAATTTAAAAAAACCTTATATTATTTGAGGCTATGTTAATTCATGATTTTTTTTTCAAATTAAATTCCGACCCGTATTTATAAAGAAAATATAGTTAAAATTAATTATTTCAGATCCCGTGTTGAGGAAAACTACACAAAGGAATATAAAATAATCCGGACTCAAATGGAACGGTAGGCAACTGCCTTTAGTTTGAGTTCGGAAAGTTCTTATTCCATGGTGTAGTTTTCCTAAACACGGGAGCTGAAATAACTAATTTTATGTATACTTTCTTTATAAATACGGGCCTCCCCTAAAAAAACATGTCTTACAAATCTACAATCCCTTTTGATTTAAAAACTCTTAGTATCTTACTTATTTTTCAAAAAAATCATCATTAGCAGTAAGTCTTCACTTGTCATTCATTAACTTTAAAAGCTGAATCATTTACGCTGAAACGTTCTTAACATAAGAACGGTAAACGGTATTATAGGAGTTTTTGGTTTTTATTACAAATTCGTCGTCTTAAGTTCATAACATGAAGTTTTTGGAATATATTTAAAAAAATATAAAAATAATGTTTAAAGCGGGTATTTCTAAATTCGAGCACATGTAGCTGAAATTGGAGTACGAACTAGAAATCAGCAGTAATAATTACTCGTAACTCTTAAACGAATTATTCAAAAACATAAAGGAATTACGTTCAAGGTTTTTTAAAACTTCAGATAGTATCAAATAAAGAACCATAAGTCATCTCATAACTAAAGAGAAATTACTAAAACTAAGTTCAATACTTAAACTATTTAAACTGTATCTAAAAGACAAAGATTTGTAATTTGCAAAGTCATCAGATAATTTATTGTTAACGGATATTTTGCCTTAGCCTTAAAAACCCTTTTTTGATCCGTCCTTAGCATTTTTAAAGGAGCGTATTTTAAAAACCTGACGTGATAGATAAATTTAAAGGCAAGATTCGAACACTCTATATGAAGATACAAAAAAATAATCAAAGCAAAGAAAAAATATGAGACGTCAAAATGAGTCGAAACTCCTTTTAGTTAGTGAAATCATGTTCCATTCGCGAAGAAAAAGGATCAATTTAAAATTGGAGATCTAAATTTACCATCACTGTACAAATTCCATAGTTTTTAAAGTCTTATTGCTGTTTGACCACTTGATATTGTGTTTTAAATCTCTTGTTTCCAAATAAGATGGTAACTCTAGTTCATCTAACATCGTCGTGCTTCGCCTTGTCGTCGGACGGTCGCTTAGGCGTCATCGTTGATCGGTCGTGACTGCAGATCTTTTGTTTACTCGTTTTGTTAACAATACATTTTTTTTAATTTCGTTTGAATTATTTTTCATTCTTCTTTACTTTATTTGCGGAATTGCATGCCACACCTACGTTCCCATAAATCAAATCCGATTTTTCCGAACGGAAAGACAAGCCCCATCAGAGAAGACCGCTCTGGTGATGGAACTCGGCATTCGGCGGCATAGCGCGGGGCGGCAGTAAATCGCATTATAAACGTATTATATAGATATCTTAATACTTACATTGTATAGGGTGAAGCCTTCTGTCTACATTGTTGGCGGCGCGGTCGGCGAGGCGTCGTCGTCATCATCGTCGGCATTGGTATCGACCAAGTCGTGCTATCCGATTTGTACCGAGAAAAACGTTCGGCTGGCAATTATTGCCTCGGTTCGGTCGATTAGCTTTTAATTATACCAACGATCAGAGCCTTCACCCTGCACAGCACAGCACAGCACATCACATATTGCTCGTACCCCCGTCCCATCATAGCTATGATTCAGATCAGACGAATGACATCGAATAGATTTATTTTCTAAGCCACGACCCTACAGTTAATGGCATAAAACACCACAGATTTGAATCCAACAATTGTTTCGCTCTAGATCACGGTTGGTGGTAATGTCATGTGGCGGCAACGGCAGCAGCTCCACTATGTTCAATTGTTGAATCCGAATCTGAATTCTGAACCGAACCCGACTTGCGCTGCCTGTGCTGCGCTGCGCTAAGGCTATGTAATTAATTAATTATGATTGAATGTGACAGGTAGGCTGTGCGCTATAAAGCCGGCAGGAGGGGCCACCGTTGTGAATAGTAATTTCACGATTCAATAGCTCACCGTCGAATTGTGTGGCGGTGCGCTGCACGACCGACGCTAAGCGAACGCTGCCGACGACGACACAATTTATTGGAAATCGTGTTTATGAGTCGAGCCGCGCGTAAAACCGTCAACGGTTAATAATTGCATTATGCTTCTGTTGAATTTTATTTTCTGTTCTATAAACTACTGCTTAATGGCGTTTGTCGTTTGTCGGGCGTGTGGGGGTTCAGGCGCCCTCTCTGAATTGTTGTGGGCTGTGGGCGTGGCGGTGGTGATATATTGTGTATCGTGGCTTGAGATTGTGACTTACATGCGCATGGGCAATCGTTGAAATAAAATATCAATGAGTGTTATGATTTATTGGTTTGCGTTGTTGCAAGATAATTGGTATTATATAGGCGAACGAATAAATATAAGTAATTGTTTATTTCGGATCATTAGAGATTAGGGACATAAGTTAAATAGTTGATATTATTCTTGTATCTTTATAATTTAAGATTTCAATGCAGTTTTGTAAAAAGCTTAAGGCAATAATTTATTTCCTACAAGATTTTTGTTCTTACTTGTATAGCTGCGGGGCAGGATAAAGTGAATGACAATTCATTGTGGAACTTACATGTTGGCATTCAAAAGGTGTCTTAGTTTCAAATGAAGAAAAAATAAACGAAAGTAACTTGAAACAGGATTTAAAATTTTTTGTAGTGCGGACCTATTAATGTTTGTAGTTTTGGTCTTTTCATTTTAAACAATGCCTGGAGATAAATATATGTAAATATTCTGATGTATACTTACATAACATTGATTTAATCGTGCAGTCATAAGTTTGGATTAAAGTAAGAACCATGATTTTCTTTGCCAAACTTTAGAGAGTTCTTTTTTAATCTTCTTAATACTCTACATTGGCAGCGGCAGGGCTTCAATAAATTTGTATATATTTTGATTTAGTAGTTTCATTGGTCCATGATATAACGAAGAAATCTACGTCGTTAAATGTAAAAACTATTTACACAAAATCGTAAAAGAAAATTTGTATGCATTATTGTGCTTAGCCGCAGTTAAGCGTCATACAAGATCAGAATCAGACTTTTAAACAGGGGGGTCACATAGTTAACATAAAGACGAGTTTTTGGGCATCGCTGAAAAATGTTCCTTAATATTCTGTAAAGGAGACTGGCAACATTAAAATAACATAATTGTGTATTTTTTTTATAGACAGAGTGTGTACATTGATTTTGAATTCCTAAACATTGCAACGATAGGGAAAGATAGAGCGTGGCAAGGCGTTCCACATTCGCGTAGTACGGCTAAAAAATGAATCTCTGTACTTCATAGTACGGCCGAAATTGGGCTCAAGGGTAAACTGATGGGCATTCCTAGAAGCGTGGGTATTACGGGTAAATTGTTTTAGGGGAGGAATGCAACTGGCTATTTCACTAGAACAAAGTCCGTTAAAATAACGGTTGAAAAGGGTAAGACAAGAAACTTTACGGCGATGTTCGAGTGATGTAATCGAGTTGATGATGTTCATGACACCAATCAATTTAAAAGCTCTTCTTTGAATGCTGTCCAAGAAGCTTAAATAAGTTACTGGAGCACCAGCCCAGAGATGAGAGTTATATTCAAGTTTTGGACGTATAATATAGGTTTTGTAGATTGTAGCCAGATCTGAAGGAGAGGCAAATTTCTTGCATCGTCTCAAAAAACCTAGACATCTTGCGGCATTTTTGGCGACATTGCGTATATGATCGTTCCACTAAAGGTGGTTGCTGATGCATATTCCAAGGATGTCTAGATTTTCAGTTTCGTTGATGCAAGTGCCACTCATAGATAGTGGCAAGGAGGGTACACCTCGCTTTATTTATTTATTTATTATTTATTTATTTAGGTAGGAATTTAGTGAGCTAATCATATTTTGCCGTTGCAGTTCCACATCCGAAGAGGAGGGTTGTGAGTCTGGAAACGAATATGAAAAGCTAAGAGTGCTATCGTGAGCGAAACAATGTATTAGATTAGAAGTAGCAGACAGGAGATCATTTATAAAAATAAGGAATAGGATCGGAGACAAAACGGAGCCGTGGAGCACACCAGCAATTATTTTATGGGTTTCAGACTTGAATCCGTCCAAAACAACTTGTATTAAACGGTTTCAAAGAAAATTTCTAATCCAACGAAGAAGAGATTTGTCAATACCAAAAGCACGCATTTTCGATAAGAGAGCAAGATGCCAAACTTTATCAAATGCCTTTGAAATATCATTTGCAATAATCTTACTTTCTCCAAAACGATGTAAAGATTTGTTCCACTGTTCGGTGAGATGAACCATGAGATCACCAGTAGACCTATTGCTACGAAAGCCGTATTGCCGGTCATTAAGAAGCTTTCGTTGCTCAAGATATTTCTTAAGCTGATAATTAATCAGCGTTTCCATGATCGTAGAAAGAAGGGACGTTAGTGCTATCGGTCGATAATTTGCGGGGGAAGAAGATTCGCTTTTTTTTTGGGATTGGCTGAACAAATGCAGTTTTCCAACGAGCCCAGAAGAATAGGATAGATGGAAAAACTAACGCAGTGGTTTTGCTAGCGTGGAAGAACACCTCTTCAGAATAATAGCGGGGATACCATCCAGACCAGCGAATTTATGAATGTTGAGATCTTTAAGAACTCCCGCCACAGTACGAGTACGAAAATAGATTGGTCCCATAGAATCATTTACGCGTTCAAGAACTGGGGGGGCCATTACACTATCTGGTAAGATAGAGTTCTCGGCGAACTGCCTTGCAAACAAGTTAGCTTTATCAATAGAGCTAACTAAAGAAGTGTCATTGACAACAAGCGTAGGAACCGAGAAAGAGGAAAAATTCCTATGGGCGTTGCAGGCCTTCCTGGCTTGTTTAAACCTTTTCCGGTTTTTCTCGATTGGGTTGGCTCTAAAACACCGGAAGCTCACCTCTTTCTCCTTGATAACCTCTTTGAAGCTCGAATCAAACCATGATTTAGTCTTAGGTTTAATACTTTTAACCCTATTCGGGATATAAGTTTTCATTCCCAGATGAATCATACTAGTAATCATATCTGCACTGGAGTCCACGTCACTACCGAGGAAGCATAATGACCAGTTATAGATCCTGATGAAATTTTTGAAAACGTCCCAGTTGGCTTTCTCGTACTGCCAAACGGTACTCTTTGGAGCTTTTTCTTTAACTGGATTTGTTTGACACGAGAAACTAGCAGATATGACACTGTGGTCCGATGTGCATATAGAGGCGTCAATACACTGACTGTGAGAAACAAGTTAAGTGTATTTTCTGCTCGGCCGTTAACGTCTGATATTCGAGTAGGCTCATTGACAAGCTGAGTAAGATGGTTAAACTCAGCAAAAATCTCAGCACACATTCCTTCAGGTGTTATCTGGCCCGAATGGAGAAGCCACGAAGAATTGTGAACATTGAAATTGCCCGTAATAACGATTTCAGTGTGAGGATACAGGGAGACAATTCTTTGGATGGAGTCAGACAGAGCATCAAATTCCTGAGAAGTCGAAACTCTGTTCAGGTTTGTGCTCCGATAAAGAAAACAATAGTGAATGATGTGTTTATTCACGGAAAGTTTTAACCACACGAAATTAAAGAAGGAGTTGGTAAATGGAAATATTGACTCCTTACACCTTATGTCTTGTATATCACCTTTAATATTCCCCAAATAAATCTGAAGAACTTAACCGATTGTATAGATATTCCAAACTGTCAAACTAATTATGTTCAATATTCTCCTTTGAATAACATTTTTATTTTCCCAACAAAATAATTCTTTCAACGTTAACTAAAAAGATACGTATACGCCAAAGTGTATTGCTTTTCTGCATAGTTTAAAAGGAAAGTTTTTTTTTTTTTTTTTTTTTTTTTTGACAGGAGGAAATCTTCAAAAGACACTTGGCAGTATTCGACACCAAGTAGTGTGGGACTCTTAACCACTAAAACCACCTCTTCATCAGGACCAATCTTAAAGGATCGACTACAGATTTTTCTTTCTTAACTTTGTACAATCACTTTGGGGGAAGTTTAAACTTTTAATACTTTCCCATGTTTTTTTAGACCATAAGCTCATGAGGCTTGGTTCTTCTTAATCTCCGAACATGGTTTCTTATATTCAAGACGGACTCCATTTCAGAATTAGTATGACTTTGCAGTCTCTGGTTGTGCGATACAGCGTATTTTTTAACAACTTCTGTAACCATTTCTATTTGTAAGTCACGATGTAGATCGGTATTTCTTATGTACCAAGGTGCATTAACTATTCCACGAAGGACTTTGTTTTGGAATTTTTGGATGATTTCGGTATTTGTTTTATTTGTACAGCCCCATAATTGGATTCCATAGGTCCAAACAGGCTTTAGTACTTGATTATACAGCATTATTTTGTTTTGGATTGATAAGTCAGAGTTGTTACCAAGTAACCAGTACATTTTTCTATATTTCAAGTTTAGTTCTTCTCCTTTCTTTTTGATGTGCTCTTTCCACTTTAGCTTTGCATCCAAAGTCATTCCAAGGTATTTGGCCGTATTGGCGTAAGGTACAGCTTGATTATTAATGAATATTGAAATATTGTTTATCTTTTTATTAGTAAAGTTTATGTGTGAAGATTTTGCTTCATTGAGTTTGATACGCCATTTTTCGGTCCAATCTCTCACTGTGTGGACGGCATTTTGCAGTTTTACTGCTGCCTTAGAGACACATTTGTCGGGTACCAGAATTGCGGTATCATCTGCAAAAGTAGCCATTATGGTGTGATTACCAACTGGAATATCCCTTGTGTATAGTAAATACAGGGTAGGACCTAGGACACTTCCTTGTGGTACACCGGCTTCTATTTTCTTCAATTCCGAGTACTTTTGATCGTACCTTACTCTAAACAATCGGTCTGAGATGTACGATTTTAATATTTCAAAGTACTGCCTGGGAAGATCCCTTTGCAGTTTGTACTCAAGTATCCATGCCAAACCTTGTCAAAAGCTTGAGCAACATCTAAGAAAATAGCTGAACATACTTGTTTTTCTTCTAATGCTTTTTCTATTACATCCGATATTCTATGAACTTGGTCTATCGTGGAATGTTTATTTCTAAAGCCAAACTGATGGTTTGGGATTAACCTTCTTTCTTCTATGATTTTGCTGAGTCTCTTCAGAAGCAGTTTTTCAAAAACTTTTGCCATAATTGGTATGAGCGATATTGGTCTGTAAGACGTCACTTCTGTAGGTGGTTTACCTTGCTTTGGTATGACAATTACTTCAGCAATTTTCCAATGGTGCGGGACATACCGGTGCTTAAGGCATGCATTTATTATATATTGGAGTTTTATGAAGGCTTTCAATGGCATTTCTTTCATAACCTGAGCAGTAATTAGATCGTAACCTGGTGATTTTTTATTTGATAGTTGATGTAAACACATACTTTTTATTTCTTTAAGTCTTACAATTGGTATTTCACTTTCATCTATCTTATCAACAAACTGTAAGCTATTTTCAGCCGCGTTTGATGAGTATGGCTTAAAAACATTCGCAAGATGTTCAGCGAAAAGGTTAGCTTTTTCTTTCGGGTTACCGATCCATTTCCCATCTTGAGATTTCAAGGACGAGTTTTGTAACTGCGGTCTTTTCAGGCGCTTGGTTGCTTTCCATAGCGAAAAATTAGTTGAAGCATCAGTCGTTAAATTCCTTAGGAATGTACTGAGTGAATCATTTTTGAATTTGTAAATTTGTTTTTTAAGATTGTTGCTTATACGGTTAAACGTTGTTTTATCATCTGCAAATCTAGTATTTTGCCATTTTCTTCGAGCTCTTCTTTTCTCTATTATCAACTCTCTTATCTCTAAAGGATATTTTATTTCATTTTGTCTTCTATTAGAAAATGTTGGAGTACTTTCTTCAGCGGCCTTTTGCACATCAGCAATAAATTGTTAGACTTCATGGTCAATTTGCTCGATTGTATCCATGGAAGATCTTAAATTTATAAAACTTAAAAGCCTTTCTCTAAAATCACTCCAGTTTGTTTTCTTATTTACAAGCTTTGGATTACTTTTTTCTAGTACTTCCGATTCACTTAGTGATAGAATCACTTCGACACTAATGTGATTTCGTTTGATTCCTTTAGCTACGAAAAAGTCAATTAGGTCTGGTATTTTGTTAGTATCGGAAGGCCAGTAAGTTGGCGACCTGGAGGAATAGAATTCGCAATTGTATTTACGGCCTGCTTGGAAAAGTCTTTTGCCTTTTGTTGATATAAGTCTTGAACCCCAATGGGTGTGTTTTGCATTGAAGTCTCCACCAACAAGAAAGTTATGCCCAAGATGACTAAATAGATCTGTATAGTCATCTTCTGTCGGGAGCGCCTTGGTGGGCAGTATATAGCTGCTATCTTAAACTCTTTCTTTTTTATACCAATACTAATAGTTGTTACTTGCATATTTTCACTAGTAAACTTGGTTTCTTCATAATGTTTTAAGCTTTCTTTTATAAGAAAAGGAAAGTAAAATTCTAGAAATTCTTTGGTAGTGTCGGTTTTCCATTATATTTGACACTTAACCAAAATACGAACACCCCTTTTCTTGTGGACTGGTGAATTTTTTCTCAACAGAATAAACATTATTTTTTAATTCCGATTATGGCGCCAGGAAACGCTAACTTTTTAATTTTTGAAACTGAATCAACATGATTCAACAATATAAACTAAATGAGTTAATAAAATCTTCATCAAATTATAAAAACATAATAATACATGTAAGTGATACCTACGACTTCCATCCTTAACATAAAATGGTGGAACCACCTAACTACTTCAACCTACTCTGATTTTATTATAACAATTTATTGACATGCTATTATTATTGATATTTTTGAGGTTAACAATGTTTCTGACATCAGCACTTTTTTGTTTTCCCTTCTCAGGTTGGCCACATCAAAACGAAGAACAGCGAATACTACATTGAGCCATCCAAGCATCACGAAAAAGATCCCAAAACCGGGCATCATCCACACGTTGTCTTCCATAGATCTTCACTTAAAGAAAAGGTATAAGTATAATAAATAAAATGATTTTTTAACAATGGTTGTAGTGGTGATGTTGGTGGTGGCGTCAGACCGAAGCCTGAACACGAGCACCACGCATCGCCATCCATCGCCGCCGCCACATGAACTAGCATTAAACATCAACATCAAGCAGCATCCGTAATATAATAATAATATATTTTCCATTTTTTAATCTTGTTGTCTTCGGTCTTTATAGAAAAAGAAAAACCGCAACAAATCCAATAACAAGAAGAAACATCACATCAACAATTGCGACACCAAAGAGCCCCGCAGACACACCGAGACCCGGATCGAATGGCAATCGCAGGGCAAAGTAACAATTTGTAAACAGAATCCGATTAAGATGTAGATTTTTCATGAAAAATTATTCCGCTTTTCTCTTCCTTTTGTTTTTATGTCCGTTTGTCTTTCTGGCCTGTCGCCTTTCCCATTATTTTGTTTATTATTTTTTGGTTTGTTTGCCTGTTCTAAATCTTGGAAACGGCGCGGCGGACGATAAAAACAGGTCATTGTTCAAGGTGGTAGAAAAGTACGACATCGTCAGCGCCAGGCCAAGTCTCATTCTCATTCGCATTCTCGACCTCAACAAAACCAAAACCAAAGGCAAAACCAGACAGCGGTGGCGGCAACGACGACTATGAAACCAACGGATGCTGCAGAAAATAGTCCACGTCTGCAACGCCATCACCATCAACATCAGCATCAACATCACCATCACCAGAAAGACCGTCTGCGCAAGAAACGTTCAATTAGCAGCCCACGTCATGTAGAAACGTTGATTGTGGCCGATTCGACAATGGTAGCGTTCCACGACGATGTCGAGACCTACCTCCTGACCATAATGAATGTGGTCTCATCGCTGTACAAAGACCCCACCATTGGCAATTTCATTGAGGTGATCGTGGTGAAGATCTTGCTGATTGAAGAGGACGAGGCACATCCGGATTTGAATTTAACCAACATAGCTGGATATAATTTGGATAAATTTTGCGAGTAAGTGGGCGCAAAGCACTAAGCGCAAAGCGCACAGCGGCGAGCGCAATGACATGACGCGAACGCGACGTTTTTTTTGTTACCGTTGCCGTTGTCGTTGTCTTTGCGTGTCTCGTTGCGAAAACCTTCTGTGCAATTTTTTGTGTTTCGTTTTGAAGGATTATATTTCGATTTCTCCCACAGATGGCAGTACAAACTGAATAGTGACAGCGATGAGTATGATCCGTACCATCACGATGTTGCCATCTTAATAACTCGAATAGATATCTGCGGTAAAGATTGCGGGTAATTTAATGTTTGTTTTTCATCTTTGCTAACTTTACATAGTTCAGCTTACCCAAATGCTTCCTGAGGCAACAGTTTAACATAAATTCATTTTAAACCGGAAACTTTTTTTTTGTTCTGATAGGACGCTGGGCGTTGCGAATTTGGGTGGAATGTGCAAGCCAACGCAATCGTGTAGCGTCAACGAGGATAATGGGATTGCGCTGTCGCATACGATTGCCCATGAATTGGGCCACAAGTAAGTAGATACATATATAAAGAGATACTCTTTCCGTTTTAGTGTCTATAATATAATGCGATGCCTAATGAAAATGCATTTTAAAAAGTTAATGCTGCCCTCGGCTTTTGGCGTGTGTATGTTTTTTGTCCGGATGTTAAGCCATTACCATTTGCGTAGGAAGCGTTTTATTAGGCGAAAACGTAGATACGTGCGTAAACAAGAAAAGTGATTCATACGCGCAAGCCTCTTAATCAAACTTTAAGACTATGTACATAAAATGTATCAGAAAAAAAAATATACATATCTCTATAATGTTGGAATGGGCTTAAAGTAGGCCATATGCTAAGTGATTTCTTTTTTTTTTAAGGTTGGTATTTTGTTTGTGCGTAAAAGCAGACGTTTGGAATTGCATCCTGTGTGAATTCATTAAGTTCCGACATTAATAAACCGACATTTCAATTCAACGTATCGAAATATTTTCTGTAAACTTTCAGCTATCTTAGCACACAATTTACACGATAACATTTTTTCAGTACAAAATAGAAAGGATATATGTACATATATTTGTCTCCATTCCTCCACTCTCGACTTACCTCATATATAACAGCTAAAATAGTAAAACTTGTCTACATAACAGAAAATAAGTGTTCCCAATAATAGTGTTGTTAAATAGGGTTTGAACAAGACCGTATTATTTTTAAACTAATTCCAAGGTATGCCAAAAATTAGTAGCTCTTGCATTTGACACCTGTCAAACTCAGCTATATTATTTTAAGTGACAGATATTAGCCTGACGAGGTCTGTTCCAGACATTTCTCGCACTAAAAGTTGGTTAAATGTCAAATTCGAAGGGGGGGGGGATGAAATGCTCTCAGAGAGAAAGCAAACTGTCAAAATGTTGAACGGTTTTCGCACCAATTTGCACGAGTTTGGACTACTTTTTTAACGTCAAACAAAATATACTCGAGAAGAGTTACCGAAGACCATTGATAAATTTTAATCAACTTAATCATGAAAAGAATCCAATAAAATGAATATCAACAAAAGTAAACTTATATAATTTTACTTTAAATAAAAATTAAATTATGAAACTTAAATGAGTTTTTTTCTCAAAAAATCACTACAATTTTCAATAAATATTGAAAATTATATACATTTTTTTACTACAATTTCTTCTTCACTAACAGTTTTATAAAAAGATATAAATTTTATGAAAATTCTTTGATTAATTAAAGGAAATAGAAAATATGAACGATATTCACACTTACCAAAACAAAAATGAAAATAAAAGAATTAGGTACTTGGGTAACCCTTAGTCAATAGTTTTTTTCTGTCATTAGTTGCCGTGAACGTCAAATCGAATTTGACAGCCAGTCCAGAAATCGCCAGAAGAAATTTCTCGGACTAAATCTGGCAAAAAAGGGAAATGTTTTACTCTCTAGGACGCGCTCTCTTTTGCAAGAATTAGCACAATTTTTGAAGTGTGGGACGACTTCGGACTAAAAATGACTAAAACTTTCAGTCTGAAACTGTTTAAAACTAGGTGTGGAAAACACTGACTGTTGCTATTTATGCACACACTTTTCACGATTATAATGGTCGTCATAATCAAGCGACGCGACGGCAAGAGCAATCGGTAAAATTGTGAAGAAATTTAAAGAGATTGGAAGTAATACTTTTGTAGAGTGTTTTCCATTAAAGGCGGGTCGATTTGAAAATTTAATGAAACAAGTTGTTCATATATGCGATATTAATAAGGCTTTATTTTTATCTTAGAGCCCTTTCAATGATACAGGCCAAGTTCTTGCTGGCTGATTGTTGACTAGAATTTGGCCACAAAACGTTGTATAGTCGACTTAGTGACTGATTAAAAAAAGAAGATATTTTGACAGAAAGTAAAAGAAACAAGATGGCCGCCACTAGCTGTCAGAATCAACCCATCCCTATTGGAAAGGCCTGTGGATCATCAAGTACGAGTGCTGACGATCTGAATTTATCAATTTCCCGGCGTCAGCAGCGACTGAACGCGTTGTAAACCTCGCTTTTGGCCACCAATTGGAGATCATGACTTGGATAAATTGTTTTTTGAACAAGGTGGTGTAACGCACCAAACAAAACAACAAATTATGGATTTATTGATGTTAGAAGTTTCCTGATCTCATAATTCCAAGTCTTAACGACGCGATGCAAATTGACCATTAAGATCATGTGGATCAACACCGTTAAATATTGTTATCCGTGCTACGTGTTGACGTGAATAATCACGATTCTAGACTAGACATTTCTGAAATGTGCTACAAAAATGGTTAAAAACTACTTCCAAAGAATCATACTCTATGATAAAGTTCAAACTTCTTAATGAAATAAAAATGTTCATCAAAAATCTTTCTCATTTTGAGATCTTAATTTATCCTTCTTCAATAATTGTTGATATATCAATTAATTCTGTGAAGTATTCTTGAAAACAAAGTACAAAGAACAAAAAGAAAACATAGTAATTCATTGAGTGTAAAATGAATAGGTCTTCCTAGGCCAAAATAAAAAGCTGGTTATAGGTTATCATCGTTCTCAAAATTAAAACCGGCTTATGGATGGCTATCTGTACCTAGCTTGTTTTTGTTTTTCTTTCTCTAAAGTCTACACTCATTCAGTGATATTCCGTATAAAATTTCATTCATAAAAACCTCTTCCAAGTTTACCATTAACCCGCTGCCGTGCGGTCCATTCATGTATTTCCAATTCCTAACGCAAACATTTTACTCTCTCCCTCTTTCTCTCTGTCTCTCTTCCTCTGTTTCGTATTATTTATCAAATCATTGAAGGTTGTGTGGTGTAGTAAAATATACGTTTCGCGAACTCGAACGCGAACGCGACGCGCCCACATGTCATCCCACACTATTATTTTTCCATTTCCTCCATCTAGTATGTGGATTGTGGATATGTCTTTAACATGGTGTGCCACCGCCACTGTCGCGCATCCCCACGGGCTGGCTGGTTGACTGGCTGGCCTAAACAAAGCCAGCCACGAAGAAAAAGTTTGACACACCACACCACCGCACCGCACCGCATAGGTGGTATGGTGGCGGCAACCGCGCGTAGAATAGTGTGCCGCACACCATCGCTCGTGCTTGTGTTGCGCGCGGCACGACACGTTAACGTAAAGGCATAAGGTCTGCTGGCTGGCATCGTCTTATCGAATCACGCAAGTGGTTCCTTGTAGCAAGCCATATACGCGCAAGCGTGCCTGTCAGTCTGGTTTGATTGATACGAAAATGAAGAGAGGAAAAAAAAAACAACAACCATCAACAGCTTAATCGGTCGTTGTTGAATAATTTATTGCTAATTTATATCTCGAGAACTGGGATTACGAATACAATGGAAAGATGCTTAAATGCCTACATCAAGCTTACAGTGTTGCCGTTAGTAAACAAAAATATTTAATTAAAATTTACAATTTTATGTAGTTGGCAGCACTGAAGATCTTGACATAACACAAGGTTTTCAGGGGATTTTTATGTTGAATTTCAGTTAAATGATGTCTTCTTGAGTTTGGTCAGGTTTAGACAACATAAGAAACTTAGTTTGCAGTCAACCGCATTCTTTGAACTTAAATTTTGACCAAGTTTTTTTTTTAGTTTTTCAAGTGCCATAAATTGGAAACTCCGAACTTTACTTCACTAACCTATACCTTCAGTTGATCGTGCAAAAACTGTCAACAACATTACAAAACACTCAATAGGCAAGCTACAAGTCCGTCACTACTTTTTAAAATTTGACAAGGAATCCAAATTACACAAAACATTTAATGGAATTATGCTAAACTAAATAAATTGCAGAGTAATAAAGTTAAGCTTTTAGTCAAATAAAAAAAACATGATAAGCTGCTTCATTTTGACATAAGCGGACTTTATAATTAGAGAGATTTGGTTTGACTAACTTTCGAGTAAACTTTCCAATAAAGTTGCCAATCAGATACCAGAATAGTTCTGTGCTAAGTTTTTGAACGTTTTTGACATTTGGCAGTGTTTGGTGTTGGAACTCAATGAAAGTTGTAACTATCCCTATTTTCATTTTTATTGTATTTCCAGATGTACCCATTTATATACCTACATACATGTAAATATACATTTTCATATTTTCGAACCTCGTTTTTAAATGAAGTAAGAAAGAAATTTGTAAATAAGAAAATAAAACTTCCTGACCATTGCTTTCAAATGAATCTATTATGAACATAAAATCTTTTATCTCACTTCACTGTCTCGTTTGAAGTCAAATTAAAAGCATTCCGAAAATTTAAAAGCATAACTACAGTTGTCTCGATAAACTTCAAATTAGTGCCGGCATGCCTTAATGCTGACAGTTGAGAACGATTTATGGTACGTCCTTCTTAAATCTCTATCATTTAGACCCTGATTACACGGGATGTTTTTTCGTTCGTTTTCGTCTTTCGTCTTTTTGACAGGTAGGTGATTACACCTTTCCTTTTTTCGTTCCTTTCGTTATTCCTTCTTTTTGACGTTTGTGACCGAATTGTTTTTATTTTACTTTTTATATCCGAAACTGTAACACCCGGTTTGATTTTTAAAAGCTCTTTTCGAATAATTTCAAGTGCCTTAATTCTTTTATTTCTATGTTTATAATTTTTGTTCAGCTTGTTATGCAAATTGGGCCAACTTGAAACAGCGTTAATAATACTTCCGTTTGAGTTTTTGTCCACATTTCTTGAATCGTTTAAATAAATAATTAAATTTACATTATTTCACGTTTATATTTGCCTTTACTACACCGTACTCTGGAAAACTGAACTTATAGCTGTAAATTATGCATTTTGTTTTTTTTATTGGTTGTCAAACGTCAAATTTCAACCAAAAAAAGTCCATAAATTTTCAGGACTCTTTTCACGACTTCTTTCCCCCTACGTTTCTACACCCCTCACCCGATCTGTCAAAAAGACGAAAGAGGAAACAACCGAAAAAACATCTCGTGTAATCGGGCACTTATAGACAAGAAATGTCAAATTCCAAAATGTCAAAGTGATTTATCTACTCATTTAAACTACAATGGTATTAGGGTTTTGAAAAAAATTTAATGTAAGCTAAAATTGACAAATCTGAAATTTGACCTTACCGATAAATTTATTAGATTAGCTAAGGATCAACAGAGGTTTAAAAATGAAAATGAGTTTTTAGGACACATAAGAAACTCGAACAAACGTTAGACTTCGGTTCAACTAATGCACCGTGCATTGAATAGTGAACCACATCGTTTTGCAACTAACCTTAAGTGGATTGTAAATACTAATTATATGGCACATTACTTTTCTTAAACATTAATCCACACGCAACCTTACTTTCTAAATCAGACCATTGTTTCGATTTCTTTGAGACGTATAGGGTTTTCCATGGGTAAAATAAATCAATTTATATTTGATCTAGATCTGTCAGAACAGAAATTTTTCCTTTTTTTTTGCATTCCATGAAGCAAAACAAATTGATTTATTTTGAATTAAAGATCAAATTAAAAACAAATCAATTTTTGACGGAAATCTGAATTTATCTATGGAAAACCCCATTATAATACCACACTATGGCAACTCCTATCCAATCATGATTAGCTGGTGGCTTAGAAGTCTTGTCAATAATTTACATTTGAATTTACAATGTAAACAAAACAAGCGAATAGACAAAGACAAACTGTGGGATGAATAGAGATCTTTTAAGATCTATGTATATAAATTATGTGTATAGACCTAGCCTTCTCCTACGTTTAAACATACAATGTATATAGATATATGCATATAGATTCGTCCCAATAGAATTGACAAATTGCACCAATTATTGGAAATTGATTTATTCCAGCTAATCCCCTGATTCGTGTTTTGATTGTTCCGCTGATTAAACTCAGTAGCAGCAGCAGCTGGTGTTCTATTCGTACATACGTAAATATTTCTATTGCTTTTGATTAAGAGGTTTGTCTTTTGACATATAAAACATACATAAGTAGATACTTATATCGCGAGTAAAATTTGGTGGAGTGTCAGGTTTGTTAAAACTGTCAAAAGGAACACTACCGTTATTTTTATTTCAGCCTCCGCAAATAAAGTGCATTATGGCTTATCTTAAATTATTTATTTGAATTTTGAAGTTTGTCTTAATGATTTTTGTTTTTTTTTTTTCAGTTTTGGCATGTTTCACGACACAATGAAAATTGGCTGTTCTGGTCGAAGTGGTTCCATGGTGCATATTATGATGCCAGATTTTCAATCAGATAGCTTTCAAGTATCCTGGTCGAATTGCAGCCGGAAGTACATTACAAATTTTCTTGAGTGAGTATATTTAAATTTATACCATTTTATCTACATGACAAATGTTTGTATTCTTTGTTAAGGTTTTTGTTCTATGACTAATTTAGTTGTTTGTTTATTTGGTTGAAGTACAAAGTAAACAGTGTGAAAAGTTTTTTATATGAATATGACATATGCATGATTCAAACAAAGTGTTCAAATAGAACATGATTATGACAGATCATTTGACATTTAACATTTTTGAGTGATAATAAAAAAAAGGATTTAAAAAATAACTTGCAGTAGAATTGCAAAGTTCGAAAATTGCGAAAATAAAAAGCTTACCCGATTTGATAGAGTTTTCCACTGGCAAATCTGTATTATATTACAAAAAATTTCAATCAATGGAACACGATTGAAAATAGATAAACCTTTGTTATTGTCATTGTTTTGGTGTAGCTGTCAAATTTCACTCAAATTTTATTTTATTGCTAAACCATAATCAGGCGTTCGGTAGTGACAACTTTGACATAATGAATAGAAACAATGGACTCTTATGAGGCAATCTGAAGTGTTACCTCAAGCTTTAAATCTTAAGTATCGTAAGCTGGAGCTCAACACTTTTTTCTATTTTGTCGCGGTTTGACAGCTAACAACTACCGTTATTGTATATTTTTTATAATAATGCAAGAACATATTTCCATTTATAATTTTTTTCAACAAAAAATTGAAATAAATTTGAAACAAAACAAAATGGAATCAAAACTTAGAAGTGTAAGTCAATAATTTGTGTGTGTCTTTGTGACTTCGCAAATTCTCAACGCCCGAAGTTTGAAGCAACATTTCGTTTTACAATTTTAAAGCTCGCGCTTTATGACAGATGATATCTTAAAGTCGATCTAAAGCCCATCAAAGCTGACCCAACCGAAAGTTTAAAAAAATAAATCAATTCTCCTTGCTCAATGAAACGTGAAAAACAATCGTTTTGACAGATAAAATAAATTGATCTTTTTCAACGAAATGAAAAACTCAATTAGGTGCAAGTAAAAACAATCAACTAAATCTCAATAGAAAAATCAAAATTAATTTTAAACAAATCCAAAAAAACTTTTGATACAATAATTGAATGGGTTAATTATAGTAATTGTATTGTAACTTCTTAATGATTGTCATATTTGTTTGCCTTTTCAGCCAAGGACTTGGTAATTGCCTAGACAACACTCCTGCAATGGAAGAGTACAAATACCCTGACTTGCCTCCTGGAGCCATGTATAATGCAGAAGTTCAATGTCGCCTACAAAATAACATCACCGATGAAAGTATTGCCCTATGTCAAACACAACATTTAATATGTTCTCAACTTTGGTGCAGAAAGAATGAAGACGAATGTATTTCGAACATGGTGCCAACTGCCTCGGGAACAAGTTGTGGCAAACATAAGGTATGTTTTATAATAATTCAACTCTTGAAAAATTGTCTTCAGATAACATGGTTTTGTTTTTTTTTTTTTGATTTTTTTGAAAAGTGGTGTCAAAATGGTCAATGTGTACCAATGGAAGAGGTCAGTCCTCGTGATGGCGGTTGGGGTAATTGGTCACAATGGAGTGAATGTTCTAGATCGTGCGGAGGTGGAGTTTCTATTCAACAAAGAGAATGCAACAATCCTGTACCGGCAAATGGTGGAGTTTTTTGCATAGGCGAAAGAAGAAGGTTTGAAATTAAAAAGACACACAAAAATAAAAAAATTAAATCAACCACAAATTCTGTCTTAAAGATATATAATTTGCAATAAGGAACCTTGTCCCGAAGGAGAACCCTCATTTCGAGCACAACAATGCTCTTACTACAACAGTATTCCTTATCGTGGTGAATTCTACAAATGGCTTCCATATTTCGACAAATGTAAGGAATTCATTTAAGTTCTTTAAAATGTATATTAATAGGTGCTATCATTGATACATGTAGTTAATCCTTGCAAATTATTTTGTACGGATGTTGAGGGAACAGTAACTGAAAGTTGGGGTGATATGGCCGCCAATGGAACACCTTGTCAATTGGGCACAAATAATATTTGTATTGATGGAATATGTAAGGTAAGATTGTAATTTTTTGTTTGTTTGGTCTTTCCCAAAATGAGCTTGAGTTCTTTTATTAACGATGTAGCTATCCATATTTTTTTAAAGACTATAACAAAACAAAACTGAGTCTCTAATTAATGCACGTTTCTCTTTAGAAAGTCGGCTGCGATTGGGTTGTAGATTCTGATATAGAAGAAGATCGTTGTGGAGTTTGTGCTGGAAATGGAGAAAATTGCAAACCTGTTGAGGTAAGCTTGGACGAATATAATTTAGGTATTCTATTTTTTGCTTTAATCTCAAATGAATTTCTTTTATTTGAAAAAAAAAAAAATGTTTAGGGAATTTTTGTTGATGACTTTAATGTAACTGGTGGTTATGTGGAAATTATAACAATTCCAGGAAAAGCTCGTCAAATTGTCATAAAAGAAGTAAGCAACTCAAAAAACTTTTTAGCTATTGGAAAAGCCAACAGCAGTGAATTCTATTTAAATGGAAACAGGTAAATAGTAATTAGCAATTAAATACTTGCATAACATTATGTTTATACATTTGTAAATGTTATTTCCACAAATTTTAAGAAAGGAAACAAATTAAAAGAATTTTAAGGTTATGTTGTTTAACCTAATACAAACAAATTCTTTTTGTTAAAATTATACCGGAAACTAAATTGAAAATTAAAGTCTTACTCATAGAGTTAAGGAAGTAATGTATATCCAAATTTAAATTAATAAGGTACACTTGGGCGTATGTGTACTTTTTTTTTAGTTTTCAATAGTTTTTAGTTGGTGGGAACAGAATCTCGGTTTACATTATTCTATATCTGATACGATTGGTGGTGAAGATGTATCCTTCCTATATCTATTTAAATTATGTATGATGCGTTCAAAAAAAGCCGCACCACTTAATTCATTCGAACACTTATAAATATTTCATTCAAATAATTGCTATTTTGTGAGGAAAATTTGATGTTTTCTTTTTGGGTCAAAATACAAATGTTCACATTTTCAACACAGCCAACTCATGGCATTGTGAATTATCGTAAGTTCATACTAAAGAACAGTCTTTTATGGAGCTGCATTCAAATAAAAATGAAAAACATTTTCATCTTCTTCGAATTATTCTACAGTTCGTCAAATTGCTTGCACACTTAGGCCCCTTTCACACCAAACGAATCCGAATCAATCTGGGTCACTCCGAATCAAGTTGAATCTGATTCGTCATCTCCACTCTTTCACACCAGCTGAATCAACCTGAATCTATAAAAATCCTTTCATCTTCTTTTTGTTTTCCTTCATTTAGTTGCTCTCTCTCTCGTATGGTTGTTGATTCAAGACTGCCCGGACGAGGAATCTGACAGGTTGAATCAAGTGCGACCTCGAATCAAACCTGATTGAACCAGATTCGTCCGGTCTGAAGGCGGGAAAAGAATCCCTTCACATTTAAACGGAGCGCTCGAAGCCGAATCTTGGTCAATCAGATTCAACTTAATTCGAAGTGATTCTGATTGATTTGGATTCGTTTGGTGTGAAAGGGACCTTAAATCGATCGCTTTGTCATTTTATACATGATTGAAAGAAATTTAGTTTAACAAGAATTTGTGACTAATTCAAACTTTTTAAACTCTCTATTTATTTCAAATTATGAGTGTGATCTAAAAATGAGCCGATATATGTTTTGGAGATACGTTTATAGTAAACATGAATTTGATGGATATTCAGCCAGTATGGCCTTTCAAAATTCTTCAAGCCATTTTCCAGAATTAATTTCGAAGACTGCCTTTGAAAGCTTTTCTTCTGCAAGCACCTCGTCTAATATTTCTCCTAACACACAATAAAACAGTCATCTTACATTTTCCATTTCTCAGGCCTCTAAAAATGACAATATGAATGTTTTAGTCGTGGTCTTGAAGGAATACCATAATTTATGTTGAAAAATTAGGTGTCTTATGTTTCCTATCCATTGTTACTACTTTTCAACAGGTCTCTTAAATGTTCTAAGTTCCTAGATTTTACGAAATATTCATACCTAACGTCTGTCCATAAAATAGGTTCTAAAAATGTAGTTAAGAACTAACGTTCTATAGAAAAATTGTCTGCTATTCCTGAATTGTTTGAATTCCTTGTCTGTGATATAATTTCTTTTTATTGTTTTTCTGTTATATAAGAAAATCAACATGAGATGCATTCGAAAAACACTCTCAAGTCGATTGAATCCTTTGGCAAAGCATTTGGCAGATTAAATCTTGAAATTCTTCTTATTAAATTAAGTAGAATGGGGCTTTCCGACCGTTTCGTTAAATGGATTACGTCATATCCTAAAAATAGATATTATAGCGTCATTTTCAGGAGTAACCCTTCATGTCAATTTTAAGTCAATTCTGTTGTACCTCAAGGGAGTCGCCTTGGTCTATTGCTGTTTATTTTATTTATTAATGATTTACCTTTGGTTTTAAATTATTTTATATCGCTAATCTATCCAGATTATGTTAACATTTTTCGAAATATGAATCCTATCAAGAATTTTAAAGTACTACAAGAAGGTCTAAATCAATTTTAAGAGAATGGTGCATTAAAAATCATTTGATTTTAAATATTGAAAAATGTAAGAAAATATGTTTTTTGCACGTAAACGTAATACTTATATTAAATTATGGCTATATGTATGTCAGTCGTCACGTTTGAAAAGGGAATCCAATTCCTGACCTTGGTGTTGTAATATGTCACTATAATTATATAGTAAAAAAAGCTACCAAAACATATGATATGTTAATAAAACTCTTCCATCTCTTTCTGGTCAAAGAGAGTACATATTTGTAGTTCTGCTTTATTGCAGGTGTAATGGAACGATTTTATGTCTTTCTATTCTTTGTCGATTGAAATACTATGAAAGTCAGACCTTTCACTTATATATTTTAATGCGGTTTGCAATTATTGTATATCTTCAACTAAACATTTTTTAACTGTTGAAAGTTGAAAGTCTACCTTCGCACTCAAATTTTGGGCCTATTATTCAAGGATAGATCGAAAAAAAACTGCACATGATATTTGAACATTTTTTTTTTTATTTGAGTAGTCAATTCTTGAACTTTAATGAAAAATAGAAAAAGGATGATTTTTTTAATAAAATTTGCCCTTGACCCGTTCGTTGAATGCACTACTGCCAGTGCGACGGAGTAGAACGACTGGCACGATATCTCAGCTTCAGAACCTTGAAACAACAAAAAAAAATGTTTTAACTTAATTTTTAGAACACTGACTAGGTCTAGACACAAGCTTTTGTGAATATTTGAAAATTTCACAAAATGGCAGCGATTTGAAAAAAAAAATGCATTTTTTGACCATGTTTTTCAATTTAAAAAAGACTGTAAAGAGTAAAGATAAACGTGTAAATAAAGATAAATGTTACAATGTAAATAGGCAGGGCGGGTCCGGGTTTGAGGCTCGATATCTCGTAAACCAGCATGCTTTCGATCAAATCCTTCACAGAGCATGTTTTTAGTTCTCGATTTTTTCAAACCGCGAAGGTAGACTGCCCCCTTAAGCTGCATCATTGATTTTTAAATTTTAATATTTAAGAAAACAACTTGTATAATTTTTAGTGTTTTTAATTGATTTTTGGTAATTAATTGTTTTTTTCTTTTTCAGACAAATTTACATGCCTGGAGATTATACTATCGCCAATGCAGAAGCTCTTTATGATCGTGTCGATCATCAAGAAACCATAACTATACCTCATTCAATCGAGCATTCCATAACTTTATATGTAAACAAACAAGAAAAAACTACCTCTGAAAATCACTCAATAACTCAGAGTTTATTTTTATTATTCTTAGGTAATTGTTACATCATCAAAGCCAAATAAAGGCATTTACTATGAATTCACTTTGCCAGTAATCAATACAACATCTGTGCAAGATTACACGTGGAAATTAAGCGATTGGACAGCGTGCACAGCAACATGTGGAGGTGGAGTCCAATATCGAATACCATTGTGTTTTGAAAGTGGAAAATGTAAGTAAAATGTTTTTATAAATTGTATTTTTATAGTGTAGTATAACAGATTAAAAATGTTTAAATTTTCTCAATGCAACAATGTAACCGGAAACTAATTTTCGTTGCATACAAATAGGATGACTTAATAAAAACATGAAAAAACATTGCATGACCTTAGGAGGTTTTGATTAATACTTTATAGGGTATACATAGAAAAGTTTGACCATTTACAAATATATTCTTTGCTTTTGGGTGTTTTTCAAATTCAAGTACTTTGAAAATAGTCTCCATTTTTCATTGATACTAATTTCAGTGCAATCAATAATTTAATAATTTTTGTTTAAATTTTTCAGCCATAAACGAAGAAGAACTCTGTTGGTCAAATGCCAACAATTCAATCCCACAGCGAATTTCTCGTCGATGCAATGAAATTCCATGTCCGGCGCATTGGTGGATTGGTCAGTGGCAACTCTGTTCAGTAACCTGCAAAATTCCCGGCTCCCCAAGTCCAGTGAAACGACGTTCAATTATGTGTCTTGACCAAAACGATGAAGTTTTAGCCGAGTCAATGTGCAATAATGCAACCCGCCCAGTTGATGTCGAATCATGTGGCCTAAGTATTCCAATTTGTAGCAGCGACATGAAAAATGATATTTTGCTTGACTAGAATTTAATTCTGAATGAAAAACAAAATTAACAACAACAAAAAATAAAACGACGTAATTTCCTTAAGTGGCCTATCTACTTAATTATATTATAAGTTTAATTATAGTAATTATTATTTAAATAGTTGTAATATTATTTTATATAATTTTTTTTTATATACTCGTTTAGTAATAATTGAAAATTATACTTTATCGTACCTTATTATTGTATTTATATGAACTAAAAATTCGGAGAAAAACAAAATTAAAACACAGAGAAAAAAAAAAACAAATATAAATTTTCTTAAAATTAAAATTGTGTGTTTTTATTTTATTTTATTTTATTTTATTTTATTTTATTATATTCGATTTTTAATGAGGTGGGATCACAATGGAGTTTTGAGTTGAAATTATAATTGCTTTTCATTTTTACGATCTAAAGTTAAACAATAAACATACATACACAACATTTATAAACTTATTTGTAAAAGGTTGAATTTAGTGCTTATGTGGCTTAAAATTAGTTTTTATTTTGTTTTATTATATTTATAGTTTTTGTCTTTAATTTTTAATTAAAAAAAAAAACTATTCACAACCTAGAATCTGGTGTTGTCAGGTAATTTAACAAAATATGCAATTTTTTCTTTTGGCACATTATAATTGTGTATCCAGCGACTACCTTTTCGAAGTGAACTATCAATGCCATCTTTCCAAACACCTTGAGGTAGGTAAACTGAAAATAAAATAAAAAGAAAACAATTTTACAACATAGTAGATTTGTATATCATTTAATTAAAAAGTGTAAATATAAGGTCAAAATTTGAGATCGTCTTGTTTTGTGCAGTTAAAAAAAAGTTTAAACAAATTTCAATTTAAAAGACTGTTTTTTTTGCATTGCCTCATATTGAAGTTTAAATGGACTTGACATTGGGTAGGTTCAGACAACATAAGGGACTTGATTTGCAATCAACTGTATTCTTTGAATGTACATTTTGACCAAGGCAACTAGTAAGTTTTTCAAGTGTCATAAACTTCAAACTCGGAACTTTACTTCACTGACCTCTACCTTTAGTTAATCGTGCAAAAACTACAAACAAAATAATTGTCAGGCAAGCTTAGGGTGACCAGATGCATGTCCACGAAAAAGAGGACACCCTCAATTGGAAAATTGAAACGCAATAAAAACAACAAAACAAAGTTTAATTCATCAAAATAAATAAATATTTACAGTCTTATTTAAAAACGCTGTATAGAGCCTACATAAAGTTATGTAATCTCTATAATGCCTCTAAACGCAAAAATGCTATTTATAAAACTTATACAAGGTTGCATAGTCCCATAATAAGCTAAACGTGTTTTGAGGTTGAATAGAGCCTACATAAGGAAATTATTGTTATTATTATTTCGTAAATGTCATTTTGATTTCTCTCCATTTTTGAAATTAAAATAAAAACAATAATGCCTCTCCAGCTTAGCTCGTTTATAAATAATTTAAAGAATTTGAATCGCGTTTTACCGATTTCAAGAAGTCGGAAAGTTTAAAAAAAAAGGTTCAACCCAATGAGCCTAAGAAACGAAGAATTTAAGAAAAAAATAGAGATTTTCGAAAGAGAATATCATAAAAATAATTGGAATTATTTTTTAATATTTTGTTTGTTATGACAAACAGCTGATTTGATAGACAGATAAATGGAATAGATTGCTCCATTTTGGTACTTTTTTTGATATAAGCATTGTATAACTAAAATTTATAGCAGAATTTTTTATAAATGGGAATTTTCGCAACGTTACATAGAGCCTACATAAATCCTTATGCACTGTATAACTATTCATCTGTTTAGCGAATTCTATTAAATAAGACAGTTAATTTATATGCAAGTAGGTATACATATATCTACATTATGTATAATGTATATGTAACATTTACTTTTTGTTTTGTAGATATCTATGCAAAATGTTTATGTACAGATGTCTTTCATTTTTTTTTTTAATTCATCAAACAAAAACATCAATTTTAACAAATTAAAATAAAATTTAATAAAATAAGTTATAAAAATAAAATAGGAAAATAAAAATAAAATTATGGCTTTGATTAAATTATTGGCTCTGATTATACTTGTCGTTTGACCGTATTTTCTTTAAAATATCGGTTTTTTTTTAAATATAATCATAAAACTCCGAACAGGACATATTTTTAAAATTATATTTACAAAAAATAATTGCTTTTACATTTTCGACTTTAAGCTTATTTCGCTCTTCAGTCCATTGGCTCGTTATCAAAGAAAATATTCGCTCAACAATAGCATTATGTGCAGGAATTGAAAAAACAAACTGTGCAATTATGAAAAGTTCACTGTGTAATTAAATATTGTACATTTTTTAAAAATATTCTACCCATTTTTCGTGCATTGGTGCATTTATAAAGTTATTATTGTCATGTTCTTGCTCTAAAAATATTTTTAGATTACAAAATTGGTCAAACAATTTATTTTCGTTTAAATTGACACTTTTGTTTCGCAAGTACATTTTTTTTCTTAAAAAGAGGACAAATTGGATGTTTTTTCAAAAAGATACCGGACATTTTTTTTTTAGACAAAAAGAGGACATGTCCTCTTAAAAGAGGACGTCTGGTCAGCCTAGGCAAGCTACAAGTAAATCTCGACTTCAGCTTTCAGTTGAATGAAAAATTAAGATTAGCTGTGATTTTGCCACAAGTGGAATTGACTTAATAGTAAGGGAGACTTTTCTTGACTAATAGGATTTTCCACGAGTAAAATATATTTATTTTTGATCTTAAACTGTCAAAATAAAAATTTCCCTTGTTATTGCATTCCATGGGAATAAAACAAATTGATTTAGTTTTGATTTAAGATCAAATCTGCAAATCTAGATTTTTTGGCAGATTTACCCCCCATTGCACTAAATCTAATACAATTTTAAAAATGTTTAGCTGAAAATTAGACCGCTCTACCGAACTCGTTAACACGTCACGAAATTGAAGGAATACAATGACAAACAAAAAAAAAAACAATTTTATTAGTGTTCCACGCGCCATAAAAAAATCTATTTTTAAAGAAAATCTGAATCTAGTCATGGAAAATCCTATAACTTTCCAGTCAATTTTCCAATAAAGTTGCCTTAATTGGAAGACACTTTTTTGACAGCTGCCCAAACAGATGCTAGAAACTTGTCTTACTTTCAAGTTCTTTATGTCGTCTGAGCCTGCCCATTGTTCCACAGTAAAACCATATAGGCGCAAAACTTTCAAGAACCTATTGTTAAGGGTTTAACAATTTACGAGTTAGCAATTTGCTAGATATTTAGTACCTAATTTACTTAGTGAGTCCAGAATTTTAAACCTTTGATAACTAGTAAATTGCTAATTGCCTTTTATTAAAAGACGAGCTACCAAAAATGTCTAAAAAGTGACAATTCGTGAAAATAAACAGAACAAATACCCTTAAATGGACCTATTAATTGGAATTCCCAACTTTGGACTAAACCATTCTATCCACTGCTCTTATAATAATAATTGTACAGATGTCACGTAGATTTAACAAATAGCTAAAAGTTCCGTGATTTTAACTTTATCAAATTGTTAGGAGATATTATGATGTTAAAATTAGCTAAATCACCTTTTTAGCCTAGTAAAATGATAAAAATGGATTTAACAATTTAGTTAATCGTTTTAAATTCTGTGCCATCATGTTTAATTTTTGGGAAACTGATGTCAGCTGTCAAATTACTATATTTTATAAGTTGACACTTGGAACTTATGTAGGTATAGCTGTCAAATTTTCATACAAATGTGCTTGTAATTAATGCAAATAAGAAAAACATGATACATTAACCAATTAATTAATTGCTGCTTCCATATTTGAGAAAGAATTTTTCCAAAAATAATTGAAACACAATTTTCACAACCTTATCAATCAGGATCCATATCAGTCAAATTGACAGACACAAGTTATATCGGTGTCAGAATCTGATATGAGATCAAAAATCCATTGATTTGTTTTGCCCAACGCAACGCAAAATGGATTTTTTGTAGGTACAGATTTAATTCGAGAAAATTGTTCATTCTACCAATGCAAAACCTTATTAGTTCAGTTAAAATTGAGAACATAAAACTTTAGAATAAAATAGACCTTAAACTTTGTTAAGTTCGCACAATATTGAGTCATTTATACGTAAAACATTTGTAATTAAAATTTTTTTTGAGACATACCTTCACGAACATAAACACCTTCTTCCAGAACAGGTGCCACAATCAACTCCTCTCCAATTGAAAATTCATCATCAACACTCAAACACGCAGGATCATTAGGGTCTAACATCCATAATGGCCTTACCAATGGTAAGCCCTCATTCAATGAATCCGATAGACACTTCTTCAACAATGGAATGACAGTCTTGTGCCGTACATTTGTAAGTTCCTTGGCAACATCTGTGACATAGTCACTCTTATATTCGGACGGCAAATGACTAAATTGCATGGAAGGTAGGAATGTAATAAGTTGAAGCCATCTTAGAAAGAGCTCCTGATTAGGTAAATCAGCTTGTCGCAATGAGTAGAACGAAGCCATTTTCGACAGAGACTTGTTGAGGTAATAATCACCTCCAATTGCCCCGGGCAGAATGAAGGGATAACCAATTACTCCATAGCTGAGGACAGTCGAGAGGATTTCCTTCAGACCCGTCCACGATGAATTCACTGGTGGTGCACTAAGAAATGCTGGTGGCTTTGGGACAGCTGTTGCTGTTGAAACACCCATGAATCCGATTCCCTCGAAGCTCGAAGTAAATAATTTGGCGTACATATCGGGGTTTCTGAGGGTCTGTCTGCATTGGTAATAGTGAGGTAGATTATAACCAGTACCCAAGTCCAAATAAAAGCTATCGACTTGGTACTCTTTGACAACTGCCTGCAATTTCTCCAATAGCCAGGGTATCGATGCATTGTTGGTAATGTCGACCACTCCAGCACTGGACGAACTCTTGTATCTTGTTAAGGCCGGTATACTTCTCTCCGAATGACGTTCGTAGATGAGAAGTTTCTTATGGACAGCCTCTTTGAACGTAGGACTGTCTGTACTGATAAATGGCTGTACCGTTAGAACTATCTTGAAACCCCTCCGATGAAGAACTTCGATTGTGTCCTTCAACGTGGGGAAACGACTTTTGTCTACAGTAAAGTCTCCAACATTTTCCTGCCAAAATTCATTGACTAGAATATGCCCGAGCTTCATGAAACCTGTTGCGATCACTTCTTCGGAGTAATTGTAAATGCTGGTCTCGTTCAATGAAGATGTCTCATTGTCGAAAGGAATCTTATAGATCGGTTCTTCTATGATCGAATGGAGAGTTTTGATGTCCTGTTCCTTTAGGCTCTCCCAAAGACTCTGTTGCGTACGTAACATGTGGAGACTTCGCATATCATCAGCGACACACACTTTGTACTGCAACTCAGGGTATTGAGTCAACCGGTTCACATAGGCATAATCGTCATTCATGGCTCGAAGGCAAAAGGTGTTCTGAGACTGGTTGGCTGAGATATAGAGCGGATTTGAGTCTTCGATTTGAAGACTGATGCCAAGCGAGTTGATGAAATATCGCTTCAAGGTATTTCCAAATTGATGCACCTTCATGTCACCGGTTATAAAGGGTGAAAATGGAAAATCCGTCCTACTCAGAGTCCAATCGACGTTTCTCACTGGCCCACCTCCGAACCAGAGGCCGTTGTCCGGAGCCAACTCGTAGCAATCAGTCGGAAAGACCCCAGCACCCAAAGCTTGCCAGTGCACCGAATAGCATCGAAATTGATTTCTATCTTCGTACCTCATGTACAATCTCGCCAGATTATTCCATTCCAGGCAAATACTTCCATCGTTGAGCATTTTATCTTCAAGGCAGGGAAACGGGATGGTTTCTGTTCCTAGGGTTACCCCCAGCTTGGCAGAGATCATTTCTTCGTTGTCCATATTCATGATGCGAAAAACTCTTTCAGTCGCAACAAATTTTGCTTTTGCAAAATAGGAACGTGTGAGTACTTTGCGATGATACATAACGTAGGCATATCCAATCTATCAAATAATATAAGAAATAAATTTAAGAATTATTATAATACAAGATTTATTGACTTACCAGAAAAACTATGATAAAGAAAAGGGACACAACAAACATCTTAAGATTATAGTCTTTTGTTTCGTTTTTCTTTTTGCGGATCATTTGTGGAACAGCCTGAAATATAAAATAATTTTTAGTTAGTAAGTACAACAGGTTCAAGTAACCTTTTAAGGCTGGTAAATACTGATATGGTCTAGTCAAGAATAAAATATTTAGTTTACTCTTATTATGGTAGTATATTAAATAACTGTGATAAGTCTGTAAAGTAGAGGGTTCCAAAAATATATGGAAGATTTCAATTAACAACCATTATTGATATAGTGTTGAAATATCTTAAGAACATAATTTGACAGCTGACAGCTTAGGTTAAGAAGAATTTCACACGATGGCAACGAATTTATGAACATATTTCTATTCCTGAACAATATTTAAAACAAATTACGTTTTTGACTAATGTTTGGAATGTTTATAAAACTTCTGCAACCTTAAAAACAGTTTCCTAGCCTAGGAGGGGGACTGCAACAGTTGATAACACCAAACGTTCTGTCCATATTAAATCGTTCAAATGTCAAATACTATTAAAATATCGCACTAGGGTTTGAAAACCTTTCATTCTTAAAATATCGTTAAGAAATATGATGGTATTTTACTTACTATAGGAGGTTTATTTATTATTTCATGATTTTAAATCATATTTATTAAAATAATAAACGGTGTTCAGGAAAAAACAATTCGACTGATAACAGTCGAATATTTCTTCTTCAGAAGTCCCATAACAAGGAAATAAAAATAGCTACAGTTTATCTTCTTTGAAGACTTGTAGCAACTATATAATTCGCAGTTGCTCTATGCAGCTCGGATTATATGGAATCTCGATTTATTCGAGAAAATATTCGTCAAGATAAGGTGTAATGGTCATCTTCTGATGAGCCCAACCATTACATCGGGGAGAAACGCATATATGAACGCTTATGCTGGTTTATTTATTATTTCATGATTTTAAATCATAATTTTATTATTTTTTTTTATTTATTAAAAAAATGGGTAGGTTCAGACGACATAAGGGACTTGAAAGGCAAGTTTCTATCATCTGATAATCGAGCTCACAAAAAATTGGTTTAGAAATAAGCCAACTTATGTAATTGGAAAGCTGACTGGAAAGTTAGTAAAGAAAAATCTCCTTAAATATCAAGTCAATTCCACTAATGACAGCTAAGCATAATTTTTCATTCAACTTAAAGCTGAAGTTTATTCTGTAATTTACTTATGTTCTGCAAAATTACATTTAATGTTATGTGTAAAAGGGTTCTTGGTCAAATTTGAAAATAATGTTTCTTTACAATATGAAATACAAGTCGTGTGGACTTATAGCTTACCTGAGGAATGTTTTGTAGAAAATAATGTTTTGGTAGTTCTTGCAAGATCAACTAAAGGTAGATTTTAGTGAATTAAAGAATATATTTACTAACCCTTAACTACCAGCTGTCATACCGTTTTTTTTTTATTTAAGGTTGCTAACACACCAGGATTATTATATCAATGGTAGATTTCAAACTTGTGTTCATTTAGGGACACTTTCAAAAACTTGTAAGTGATTTATATACATATTACATAGTTAATATGTATAACTGAAGGAAGGAATGGGGAAAGCACGAAATAGCTATATCTCCAGCCAAAAACAATGAGTGGTAGCACCTTTAAGTTGTTGTTGTTGTTCAAAAACATTCACTAAATTTGATTGTTTTCGAATTTGTTTTCATTTGATTTAAAAAAAAATTTATTTCAAAGATGTTCAAAAGTTTCCCTCAATTTATTGGTATCGGAAATTTCTAGAAAAATTTTATTGCCATCGGATCAGATTTTTGATATTCATGTTTCAGAAAATTTGTCGAGGGAAAAGAAAGTCACCTGAAAATTTATGACAGAATCTGTGTCAGAATTACAATGAGCACCAGGTGGCACTCGAGTAAGGTTATGTATTTATCTATAATACTCATTACAAGAACCACAAACTGGTGTGTAAAGGACTTTTTACTATAAACTGACTGTCTAAATATCTCTTTATCGAATTTAAAGCCGCGTATGACAGCATCTGTAGGGAAAAGCTTTATAGAACAATGTCTAGTTTTGGCATCCCTGTCAAACTTGTCCGTTTCTGCAGAATGACGATGGAGAATACACGCTGCTCTATCAAAGTCGGAAAAGATCTCACCGATGCATTTGATGCCAAAAAAGGTTTTAAGCAGCATTTACATGAGCGCGACCAACGAACGACGAATGAATTACAAAATGTGAGTTTATATACGTTTAAAGACATATTTCCACACAAAATCTTAACAAAACGATAGCAATGTAGTTTCTATTTGATTTATGATGCATACTTTTACTTTTCAATATCATATATTGATAAATTTAAGAAAACAAATTTATTCGTCGCGAACAAAATTTTAGTTGATACGAACTGTCAAACTTTATTCGCGTTCCACATCATCCACACTCGCAACGAATAAAATAATCGCGCGTACTTAACCTAAAAAATCATTCTTGTTTTGGTTTCGGTGGTAAATGTCAAACTTCATTCGCGACGAATTAAAAACTCTCATGTGAAAGAAATGTCAAAATCGACGAATATTCGTTCATTCGTTGGTCGTTGGTCGTGCTCATGCGAATATCGCTTTAGACAAGGCGGTGCACTGTCATGCGACTTCTTTAAAAAAGTTTTCTGGAAATAATTGTGCAAAACTCAACCGTTAAAACTAGAGGCACAATCTTAAAACAGGTACATCCAATTGCTCGGATACGCCAATGATAATGACATTATTGGAAGATCAAAGCGTGATGCATTTTTGAGCATTGCGTCGGAAGCGGAGAAGATGTGTGTAGTGGTCAATAAGGGCAAGACCAAGTACATGCTATTATCAAAAAAGGACATTGAACGACGACATCTTGCACAAAACGTCACCATGTACAGCTATAACTTTGAGGTAGTTAAGAATTTTGTCTACCTATCCACTGCTATAAATTCAGACAACGGCAACATGACTTAGAACGCAATTGAGTAGTAAAGTCCTCTCTCGATCATCTAAAGTCACCATCTATAAGATGCTCATCATCCCTGTTCTCATTTGGGGCACTGAAGATTGGACCCTATACAAAAAAGATGAGAGCGTCTTAGGATGCTTCGAGAGAAAAATTTGTCGGGTGATTTTTGGTCCTATCTGCATAGATGAAGAGTGGAGGAGAAGATACAACGACAAACTGACGTGGTTAATAGAATAAGTCCAACAGCTTTGATGTTGGATGAGGACATATAGAGCGAATGTCCAGCCCGGTAGGTCTTCGAATCCAATCCTGGGAGTCGGCGCAGTAGATGAAGACTACGACTCAGGTGGCGCACCTAGGTGGGAGAAGACCTCAACCAATTTGGCGAGCGAAACTGGATACAGCTAGCTAGGGACCGAGCTGGCTGGAAAAGCATGTTGGTTGAGGTCCTGGTCCTTCCCGGACTCTAGCGCCACCTTAAGTAAGTCATTAAGACTGTCTAAAAAAAATGTTTTTTAGTGTAACATCTTTTCTATAATAATTTAGAATGATGGGTTTTATCAATGAGTTCTGGGTATAGCAGAGCTCAATGGTTTTTTTGTACTCCTTCACTTACCTGCATTTTCTCTCTTAACAAACTAGCAATGGAATTTATACTAGTAATTGAAGCTTGATTGCTCATGACACTTTGCGTGTCAAAATCACCGGACAACATTTCTTTGCTGTTGAGTCTCAAGGAGGGTAATGGTGCAATAGATCCTCTTCGTTTACTTCGGAAATTATCTCTGAAAAAAAAAATATTTTCTTTTAAACATGTTTTTATATAAAATAATTTATTTTTTTTTTCAATTTTCTTAAGATTCCAATTGAAAATCTTAAGTAATAGTACTACATTTTATTTGTTGCAAATTTGTTTCTTTAATTTCTCAACTTTTGAAAATATTCTCTTAACAATAGAATTAAACTTTCTTTTAAAGATTTTTTGAAAAGTTTCATGTTTAAGTTTGAATGTTTTGAACGCATTCGAATTAAATTATCACAAACAACATTATTCAAATTGACAGATGAAAAATTTTGTTAGTAGAGAATGAGTCTTTTAAGATTCAAATTAAAAATAAATTGATTTTTATTTAAATAATGGAAAGTCTCATAATTAACTCTAAATTTGTCAGCCGTTAAAAAAAGTGCAACTTCAACGATCAAGATGAGAAAGCAAGTGCCTATACGTTTAATATTAAATCATGCGGTTAATTTTCATACCATTAATTAAAATCTGCTTATAATAGAAATTATTAAAAAAGAAATACTCCTATGACACATGTTGTGATTTAAAGTTAATAACAAACACGTGATGCCTACATTAATCCCGCTGTCGGTATTTTTTTTTTTAATAGTTGGAAAAAGTAATGAACTTTGAAGTTAGTTACTTACAAGTATAGGTAGTCTCACTCAATGCACCGACGACGCGAGTTTGTTTACTATATTTCTTATAATTTTTGAAGAACAGGTTAACGTTGAGAGTAACAACGTGTTTGATGTTTTTAATTAAATATTAACACCTGATTAGAAATCATACAAAACATAGTACAACAAAAAATTAAGTGATAACTTATTAATAAAATTGCATATCATATACGACATACGCTGAGCATTTAAAACTAATAACAGTACCTATTAGGAATTACTCGTGACGAAGTCTTGTGATCAAGACCGAATGAACCTCAAGTTGAAGTTTAATGACAGGCTAATTATTTATTCTGATTTAATACTCTATCTCGAACTATCTCGATGCTGACCAAGCCAGTGATGATATTTGACAATAAATAAAATGAAATTAGTTCGGAAAGTATTTTTTTCTGGTAAGACTATTTTAATCTCCTAAACAAGAAGCCCAGACAAAATCACAGCCGCCATTTCTTAAGAGTGTTAAATTGATCATTACACATTTTTCTTTCTATAAAATGTCTCGAAATATGAACTTCTGAGCTTTGACAGTTGAAAGTGGTCATATTCTTAAAGCTAAATCTATCAAATTGGTTAAGTTTGGTTTTAATAATCAACATAATCAAATGATCTAGGATCTGAAAGTAAACGGCTATAATCAACGACGTGAACATTCTCAGGTGGACACTGTTAGGTTTTTTCTTGTGAGGCTTTCTAAAAACACAAGTTTATCCCAATAGAACTCGAAATCACAAACATTTTGTCCTTATGCTTTACAATAAAGCTAAACTCTTGGCCCAAACATAAAATCATATGCGTTTTATTTGTTCTTGAAAGCCTCGGTCTGACTGCTTACTTACTTACTTACTTACTTACTTACTTAAGGTGGGTGCAGTCGGTCTGACTGCAAGGGAACTATAAAAAATAATGATTAAAAAACATACGAAGCCGATATTCATTATCTAGGTATATTAATTTGGACTTGTAAAATTCCAAGGAATTTGGACACAAATTATAAGCATTTCTTCTCAAATTCATCTTGCTGACAGCAATAACCGTACGTGAAGGATAAGCTCGCTATTATTATCAGCAAAATCATCAGAACCCGTTATTAAAGTCTTAAACGGTTGAACTCAACAGAAATTGAAAAATTGTCGGTAATTCACGAACAAACTTTTTTGAGAAAATTATCTACTTCGTATCTTCGTATGTTTTAGAGTACATCATCCAAATATCATCTTCAGTGATGAACCCCATTTTAAACGCGGAGACTACGTTAAGAAGATGAATTGTCAGGTTTTGGGCTTGGAAAATCCAAAAATGATTGTTCAAAATCGTCTTTACCCTGAATGTGTTGCTTTTTGGTACGTTTTTTGGAATGGTGGTGGTGTGATTGAAACTCATTTACATATTTGAAAGATTGCCAAGATGAAAGATTGCGCTACTGAGCTTTGATTGATGATTTTGTGGACGATGTATAATTTTAACAAGACTATGCAGCGCTTCGTGCTATAATAAACATGGTCAACAGTATCAAAAGCTTTTGAAAAAACAAGCAGACACAAAAATTAAATATTTTTCTCATCAAACTCAATTCTATTTTACAGCTATGGAATTTCCGAAAACTGGACTGACAAGAGATTAATAAGTTTTGTTGACTTGCAAGCCACATGAAAGACACGGTAAGATACATTGACCTTAAATTTTCAAGTTTAGTTCTATGAGAGCCAATTCTTGACGAAGTTCTAAAATAAAATAAAATCTTGATCTAGTAATTCTAGGTTTATCTTAAAAATATTTAGAACTCGAGCATTTTTTCACATCTAATCATGTTTGTAGAAATCGGTTTAAAATCATTTTTGAGTTCTAGGAATTTTAGATCTCCGTTAAATGGAACTGCGTTTTAACGTGTTTTTTTTTTTGTTATTGTGCATTGTAGCACACCGTGGATAGTTTTGACTAGAAATTCTGACATTTTACGAACAAAATTTAAAAAAAATCTGTCAGTTTTTGTTGGAGCGGACATTTATTTTAGGATAAGGTTTTGAAAAATTGTATTTTCGTGTATTATTCGATTTCGTTTAAGATTATTTGTATTTTCTAAAAATATCTATGTATGTACATAATTATTGCACATACTCGTAAAATGTCCTTGTGTTCTGTAATTTATTCGAAAACCGGAATTAATGTAAGAATTTAGTTCTAATATCTAATATCCTAGACCCCCAAATTTACATAAATCGAAGCTCTATCTCAAACTGAGATCTTAATCAGAGTTCTAACGCTTGAGAACTTGATGAAGAAATTAATTAGAATTCAATCGAGTTCTAATTTATCAATAAATAGAGTTTTAGAGACTAGAACTTTGTCAAGAATTAGGCCATTACAGTTTTTAAATATTTGGAATAACTTTAGCATACTTCAGTATTGCTGGAAATTCAGAAATAAAACAGCTATTTATTATGTGGGAAAAGTATAATAAAAGTAAGACAAAATCATCTTAATAAATCTTAGGCCCCTTTCACACCAAACGAATCCGAATCAATCAGAATCACTCCGAATCAAGTTGAATCTGATTGACCAAGATTCGGCTTCGAGCGCTCCGTTTAAATGTGAAGGGATTCTTTTCCCGCCTTCAGACCGGACGAATCTGGTTCAATCAGGTTTGATTCGAGGTCGTACTTGATTCAACCTGTCAGATTCCTCGTCCGGTCAGTCTTGAATCAACAACCATACGAGAGAGAGAGCAACTAAAAGAAGGAAAACAAAAAGAAGATGAAAGGATTTTTATAGATTCAGGTTGATTCAGCTGGTGTGAAAGAGTGGAGATGACGAATCAGATTCAACTTGATTCGGAGTGACCCAGATTGATTCGGATTCGTTTGGTGTGAAAGGGGCCTTAGGATAATGGTACTGCAACCATAGCCTTGGCTGGCATTTGGCTGAAAATATTTCTATTGATAATGGCAAACCTTTTTCTTTACAAGGAAGGAAATATATATGCATACGATATCTTAAAAACTACTAGTTTTAATTAATACCAAATTGAAACCCCTTATTAGAAAAACCTGAATACGTTTTCTTTAAAAAGTTTAAGGAATAATTACATTCTGAAGTTGTAAATGATGCTGAAATCTTTTACAATTTATTTTCATTATTTTTATTTCTGTTTTTATTGTGTTGCAAAATTAACACAATTTTTCCAAAACTCAAGTAGGGTCAATGTACTTTTGTATACAAAACCATTATGAAAATCATCATAAGTTAGCTGACAAATTTGCAACAAAATGCATGAACTACTTCTTATTTCTTATATTCATATTGAATGTGAGACTTTTTTTACCTACATATATCTGATTTCGAAGTACGAGTAGGTTATCATTTTGATTATAACGTGTATATTCTTTGATACTCGTAGCATTAGATTAATCAAAATTGTCTTAATTCAAGTCTCCCCATTATGCCATTCATATGTTCCAGCTGTATGTACAATGTACATAGATACGTATGTTATTCGTAACTCATGCTTTAAGTACACTGTGCACTCAGAAAGGAATGCACCTGGTTAAGTGCAAGTGTGACAACATCTTTAATTTTATTATTAAATCTTAGAAAGCACAGAAATACAATCCGTAACTAAGAAATGACGAGAAATTGAATAAAATACGTAGATCACACAACTGATGCTACTGAATTTGTATTACAAAGTCTCAGTAATTTCTTATCGGTTTTGCAAGTAATTTTATCATAAAAGAAAAGTCTGGGTAAAAACTCATTAAGAATTTATGTAAAGCATATTTTTAGAATAAATAAGTAAATAAGGTCTACAAAAAGAAGAGTAGTAAAAAACGCTGTATCCGAAAAAGTGCGACACGTTGTATCTACATTAATAGATAATGATAAGTAAATAATTATTATCTTAAGAATTTTCTAGATAAGATTTTAGATTAAACTGCTGTGTTTTATAAGAAAATCAATTTTAAATTAAACTACGCAGGAAGATATATTTTAATTAAGAGAAGCGCACTTTCCATCGTCAATGACCCTGATGCGTTTTTTCAAATCTTATTTTCTTGTTAAAGTGATACAAAAAAATTATAATATAATTACCATTTAATGAGGAACAGTATAATCTGCTGAAATTTTTAAATTTAACTAAATTGCGGTGGCGGTGGCTGTAACGAACTGGATAAACTAACTTATAGAGTAGAAGATACGGTCTTATCAGATGCGGTTCTCTTGAGATACTGTTTGGCGTATGAGAGAAAAGAAATGTGTGAAGTTAGTTAGACTGACTTGATTCTGACTGAATATAGTCTGCTTCAGTCTGTACGTATCGTATACTCTGTCTACAATTTAGTAACAAAAAAAAAAAAAACAGCAAGTTCAGAATTCTGATATAGAAACATTATTATTTTATCCATTGCGCCACTCAATTCAGCTCAGCTCAGCTCAGCTCAGAACTCTGAAATGATGTTGATAATGATGAGGAGAAATGCGATATTATCTGATCTGGCGCGCGTACAGACACAGAGTGTAGCAAGTAGCAAGTATAACTTAGTTGGGGTAGTTAAGATAGTTATATATTTTTTTATTGGTTTTTATTATTAATTTTTATTTTGCTCTCTGACTGGTACATTCTTAGAATATGTTGTACTTTTTTTAGTGCGTTATGATGACACATTATAAATTGTATACTGAGACATTTAAATATTTTGAAATGTCGCATGAAGTTGCTCGTTCATTTTTAGTGGAATTAAGACTCGCTTTAGTGACATTAAGCTATTTATTTTGTTTTGTATTTAAATATATTTAAGATATGGCCATCAGGTAAGTCAAGAATACAAGTTTATAAGTTATAACAATGGATTATATAAGCAATTTGTGTTCTTTTTCTTATATAGATTAGAGAGGAGATACCGTCGTCGCACATAGGTTTTGAGTGGGAAATATTGAGCCTAGTAAAGCATTCCACTTTCATGTAGTGCAGCTAAAGAAAGAATCCTTGTTTAAAATTGTGCTCAACCCTCAAATGCCTGAATAAAAGAATGATCGCCTATTATTTTACGAGCCCTCTTTTAAATTCTATCCAAAAGACTAAAATACGTTTTTGGGGCACCAGCCCAAGTATGAGAATTACACTGGAGTTTTGGACGAATAAAAGCTTTTCAAATTAAAGGCATATAAGAAAAGGTAACAAACTTTTTGCATCGTCGGACAAAACTTGAACCACTAAGCAGCATTTTTGGCAATGTCAATTATGTGATTGTTTGTGATACACATATACTTAGAACTTAAAGCTGCTCAGTCTCCTAAATGCAAATACCACCTGTGGATAGTAGCACTGGGGGAGGGTTACGCTTGTGCGACAGTTTACAGCATTGGGTTTTTGAAGCATTAAATTCTACATAGTTTTTGATTCCCCAACGGACAATAGTGTCAAGATCAGAATTTAATAAGCTTATCATACGTTGCCGTTTCAAGGGCGGATCCAGACTTTTCATCAGGGGGGGTCACACACTTAGATGAGTTTTTACTCACCGCTTAAAAATGTTCTTTAATGTTTTGTAAAGGAGGCTAACAAAATTTAATAATTGCTAAAATGACAACTTTAGTTATCAAATTATTTTAGAACGCTGTTGTTCAGCAAGGTATGGTCTAACTAATTAATTTGGATGATTCCCTTCATATGAAAGCATTCCAAGATTCCAACAATTTTCTAAATATGCCATATTTAAGAGCTAAAACACAATAGTTTAGAGGGTTTTTGGTGCATTTCACGCAGAAAGCTTTTATATCAATAGATATGAAACGTTTATTATGTTTTTCACTTAGCCATTAGTTTAACAAAAGTGTCACTTGATTTTTTTGGGACATTTGTATTATTGAAATTCGTGTTTAAATCTCAGTTCTAGAGCATCCAAAGCAAATTCACTTCAGAAGTAGATTTAGTTAAATTTTTAAGATCTTTTAAGATCTCTTGTATTTAATAGAAAACCAATTTTGAAAGAAATAAAATGCACGACTGGGGCGCTAGAACTTGCTAATTTCTTCCAAAAAGTCTGTTTAAAAATATTTCCTATATTTTATGATTTAAAAATGTACCTGCAAAATAAGTTTTTCCTAAAAATTTAAATGCCATTTTATTTGTCAAAATTTAAATGCCATTTTATTTGTCAAAAAATCTAGATTAATAGGGCCCATACACTACACAAACTGTTTGAGCAAACGAATGTATTTTGTTGTTGCAAAAATGTTTGTGCAAACTGTTTGAGTAGCGATGATGCGTGTTTGCGCAAGCGGTTTGAACAAAATCAAAAAATTTAGAATTTTCCGTGCCTGCACAAACATGTTTGTGTGGTGTGTATTGAATTTTGCTCAAACCGATGCCAATTTTCATATAGTTAACATGAATAAATAAGAGGAACAAATTTTTTGGACTGAATTCATTGAACTTTATAAAAGTTTACCGGTATTGTGGTGTGTAAAAAGTAATATCTCTCAAACATGTTTGTGTAGTGTGTGGCGAAACTATGTTTGCTCAAACACACGTTTGAACAAACGTGTTTGCATAGTGTATGGGCCCTATAACTTATTTTTTTTTTTTTGAAAATCTTTTTAAATTTTAAATTTTGTCTTAAAAATATTTTTGGTAAGCACTTAATAAAGAGCTTATAAATATATGTACATTTTACATTTAAATTTCGTCAAAAAATGTTGTCCCCTTTCTGAGATATCGAGGCTTGTAAACAAAATTAGTATTTTTTTATAAATAAAAAAAAATACATTTTGATCATAAAAAATCATCATCAATTTGATCATTTGATCATTGACAAGAGCTTGCACAGAAAGAGAAGAATTTTGAAATCGGTCCATTAGTTCTTGAGAAAACTTAAAAACAAAATAAAGGTGGTTTGAGAGTTACCCTCCTGGAGCAATACGAAAATATGCTTTTCTTGTAGAAATAAGCCAAATCAAGAACACACAATTTAGAGAAAGTTTTAGAAAAATCACATGTTTCAACCAAAAAATTTGTACGTGGACTGCTGTTATTTTTCGTATTAATAAAATGAAAAAAAAGTCTTACTTTAATCGGCTGAAAATCTTAATTTCAATCAACACAATTGTTTGGACTGTAGGGGCCAGGAAAGACAGATAGACGTCGTAATGTCATATTTGATTAAAAGCTCTAGTTTGAAATTGTTTACTAATGCAAAAACTTGCTATAGTTCCTATATGTCGCAAGTAAAAATCACTTCAATAATCACTATTTATGTGTGTCAAAAAAATGTAATAATAAAATTGAAGGCTAGTTTAAGGAATTAAAAGGCAACTTAATATAAAATTGATGATCTCTTATTCAAGGTTTCTTTTTAAGAACCTGAATATTTGCTCTTTTTCTTAGAAACAATTTTTATGAAAATAATTTAAAGCATGACTAAAGTTTTTTCATATTCTAAATTGAGTAAAAACAAAAGGAATGGTCAAGTCTAACAAGCTGACATTCTAGTACGAATAGTACAATAAAAATAATAACAAAAGTTTTAGTTGTTTTTGACAGCAAACCACTTTTTGGTGAATGCCGTTAAATTACTAATAAATCTTTAGATGAAATCTTAACTTATACAACTTACTGTCTAAGCTTTATGGCTCATATGACCCCCCCTGGATCGTCCATTCGTCAAAAATTGATGAATTTGTGCTGTTTTTTTTTGGAATAGGGCTCATTATCCGTTTCATATTATGTTCATGTTATCTTCAGGCAAAAGTAGTACTTTTAGGAACAAAGTTTAATGAAGTAAAATACAAATGTTGTTTTAAAATACAAAAAATAAATAATTCAAAATATAATGGGGGTCATATCCATAAACGCAATATGATTAGTTTTGAATTGAAGTGAATTCCTACGAAAAAGCAAACAAATTATCTCCCAGGGGGGGTCATGACCCCTACGACCCCCCCCTGGATCCGCCATTGTGCCGTTTGCAGTTCCAAATTCAAAAACCAAGAATGAAAACCCAAAAACGCAACATTTAATCGCAACAGGTAATAGTGTAGAAGACAAAATGGAGCCGTGTGGTAGACTAGCGTTTATTTTCTGGACATCAGATTTGAACCCGTCCAACACTACTTGAATTGAACGGTTCAAAATGTAATTTCTAATCCAACAAAAAAAGATTCATCAATAGTAAATAGTTTCACTAGAACCAATTTTAAAAAGCTTTGGAATTATGGAAGATTATTTTAATTATTAACCTTTTATAGTTTTCTTAGGAATTTACTTAGAGATAAAAAGTAGAAATTTTTTTTAGAGAACATTAAGATACAATCTTAAACTTATTTTTTTTTTCTAAATACCCTTAACATGTTTAGAGCTTAAGAAAACAGGGAAAGATTAAAGAGGAGATACCGATGCACATGAATATCAAAATGATAGGGAAAATCTGACTTGGGTAAAGCATTCCACATTCTCGATGTGCTGTTAAAAAAAAATATCTATACTTGACAGTACGTCCGAAATTCAGCTCAAGGTTAAACTGATGTTCATTCTTAGGAGTACTACAATCGGGTGATTTTTTAAGAGCTTGAGAACTTTTTAAAAAAAAAAAACACATACAATTTCCAAAATCTCATCAATTCTTTATTTGAAACGTTAGATTGGTCCATGACATTTACTTTTTGAAGATAATTTCATTTAAATGTTGACCGCGGCTGCGTCTTAGGTGGTCCATTCGGAAAGTCCAACTTTGGGTAACTTTTTCGAGCATTTCGGCCGGAATAGCCCGAATTTCTTCGGAAATGTTGTCTTCCAAAGCTGGAATAGTTGCTGGCTTATTTGTGTAGACTTTAGACTTGACGTAGCCCCACAAAAAATAGTCTAAAGGCGTCAAATCGCATGATCTTGGTGGCCAACTTACCGGTCCATTCCTTGAGATGAATTGTTCTCCGAAGTTTTCCCTCAAAATGGCCATAGAATCGCGAGCTGTGTGGCATGTAGCGCCATCTTGTTGAAACCACATGTCAACCAAGTTCAGTTCTTCCATTTTTGGCAACAAAAAGTTTGTTAGCATTGAACGATAGCGATCGCCATTCACCGTAACGTTGCGTCCAACAGCATCTTTGAAAAAATACGGTCAAATGATTCCACCAGCGTACAAACCACACCAAACAGTGCATTTTTCGGGATGCATGGGCAGTTCTTGAACGGCTTCTGGTTGCTCTTCACTCCAAATGCGGCAATTTTGCTTATTTACGTAGCCATTCAACCAGAAATGAGCCTCATCGCTGAACAAAATTTGTCGATAAAACATTTCGAACCGAACACTGATTTTGGTAATAAAATTCAATGATTTGCAAGCGTTGCTCGTTAGTAAGTCTATTCATGATGAAATGTCAAAGCATACTGAGCATCTTTCTCTTAGACACCATGTCTGAAATCCCGCGTGATCTGTCAAATACTAATGCATGAAAATCCTAACCTCAAAAAAATCACCCATTATTATGGCTGAATTGGTTGAGGGGGAAATGCAACTGCCTACTTTAACAAAATACTGTTTATAAAAATATCGGTAGAACAAAGAAAGGCATGAAACATTGCGGCGGTGTTCGAGTGACGTAATTGTTTCGGTTATAGTTCTATCACCTATCATTTTCAAAGCTCTTTTTTGGATCCTGTCCTAAATGTTTAAACTTGTTTTAGGGGCACCAAATATGCGAGTTATATTCAAGTTTTGCACGAATGAAGGCTTTGTAAATTACAGCCAGATCAGAAAGGGTGAAACATTTTTTCCATCGTCGGAGAAATCCTAAGCACCTAGCAGCATTTGTGGCAATATCGAATATGCGATTATTCCATAAGAGAGGATCTGCTATACACATACCGAGTACTGAAAGTTGATTAGTTTCCTGGATGCAGGTGCCACTCATGCATAGCGGCATCAGGGGTGGGCTTTAACGAAAGGAGGCAGCATTAAGTTTTTACAGCAATAAATTCTACACTGTTCTTAATTCCCCATTGTACAATGCTGTCGAGATCAGAATTTAATGAGCATACCTTACGCTGCCGTTGAAGTTCCACATCCGAAGGCCAAGGATGTGAATCTAGAAACAAATATGAAAAGCTGAGGGTACTGTCGTCTGCGAAACAGTTTAATGGATTAGAAGTGGCGGACAAAAGATCGTTTATGAATATGAGGAAGAGAGTCGGAGACAAAACGGAACCGTGGGGAACACCAGCATTTATTTTATAAATTTTAGACTTGAAACCATCCAATACAACTTATATTGAACGGTTAGAAAGGTAATTTCTAACCCAACGAAGAAGGGATTTATCAATACCAAAAGTACGCATTTTTGATAAGAGAGCTTGATGCCAAACTCTATCAAATGCCTTTGAAATATCAAGCTTTTGACAGGTTCTAAAATTTTGAAATCACAATCTTTGTTTAGATACATTCATATGTATGTATGTACATAGTTCAATTGAAATTTTGAAACATATTTCAAATTTCTTTGATTTTAATAAAAACTAACCTAACCTATTTGATTTCTTGTTCTATCTTAAACTTAGACAGAAATTTCAAATAAGATTCGATTTGTTTTTGTTCGTAAAATATATAAAACTCGATATTGAAAGCTTATTTATTCGTCTTTTGAAAATGAAGGTACATATGTTTGTATGCATTTATAGAACAAGTTTTATGTATCATTTTTATCTTAAAATTAAGTATTAATTAGAAGAAACATTTTTCACAATTCAATAAAATAAAAAAAGTGCACATACGCCTCATAGTACCCTTACATGTACATAAGTTGTTTAAGAAAACACAAACAATTGCTTTTTGAATAATAAGTCTTTGAGCATTTCTCATACAGCAATTAAAATAAATATTAGCTAACTTTTAATCCACATACAATGTTAAAAGAGTGCCGCATATAATAAGTTTTTTTGAAAGCAGATCATAAATTGTCTAATTAAAAATTCTGTAAGATACTCTTTGGTTATAACACCTTATGCCTCAAATTGTGATAATTTAAAACAAAATTATTTGGTTAACGAAACATTGTCTCACAGACTCGTCGATATTTTTGAATCCATTATTTTAAAAGATTGGCAAATATAGGAAATTTCGTAATGAAAGTTATTTTAAAAAGTCCAATGCGTATCCCTTAGTCATACAGAGCCCTATCCACATGAGAAGAGGACTTATGATATGAGACATGCAAAATTGTGGGTTGAATTATTTGGTTGAGAAAGTCGTTTTTTTATTTTAAATTTTATCTGCTCATTTTATTTTGTGAATAAGACAACACGGTGCGAGCATTGGAGCTAGACTCAAGAGAGTCAGAGAGAAAATACAACTTTACGAAATTGTCATAGTAATAAATTATTTATTTTTTGGAAGATATAATTCAATTATACTATAGTTTGACTTAACCATATTAAATTTGTTGCTAACCTAAAGATTTAAATGAATCTGCAATATAAGTTGCGTATACAATCGAATCCACGTAACTGCAATGCTATTCATTTTAATATTTTAAGTCATAAGTTTGGGTTTCATTTTTAGAATAGGATATACTTTATTGAGGCTATAAATTACAATTGTCAACGGCAACACTGCCATAAACCAGAAACTCATCGAAATAAGGAGAGATGGGGGGTCGTCAACGTCGTTGGAAAGGGATAAGTCGCCTTCTGCGCATTGTAATGTATATTTCAATTTCTAATCAGTAAATAAATATTATACTTTTTTACAAATCAAAAGTTTTGAGTTCATCTTGACACAATATTTGGGCAAAAGTTGAAAGAGAAATAGTTAAAACCTTCGGTCAGATTGACCGAGTTTTAATTAATATTTATATACAATGCTTTTTTTTAATTTTATAAGTGAACAGATGCATTAGGAGCATTCTGTTAAGATTCTCTTTCTATAGCTTAGAGGCTAACCAACAATTTTGTACAAATGTTTCCAAATTTTCGCCATTTTGAATTTGGATAACTTCGTCCGGTGTCGAGTTGGTTTTCTCCAAAAATATCGCTTCTAAATTCTTTGAGAATTGGACAAGATCCTAGAAAGTGCGCCACGTTTTCTCTAGCATGCATGTTGCAGATTTCACACTCGAAATACGGGTCTGGTCTATGTGGTAGTATTCTTATTGTTCAAGTAATTTACGAGGACCTAGGTCATAATGCAGATTACTGTAATATTCTCTGTATTGCGATGCTTTAGCCTGGTTGATGAAGCTCTGATGGAATTGTTTGTCTAATTTGGCCAAGCAATGATAACGAGTTCGTTTTAATGCTGATTGATCTTCTTAATTTTATTCAAGCGTTTCATCAAAAGAATTATCAATATCAAACCACACACCTACAAAGTTCAGTTGATTTGAAGTCAAATATAAGAGGTGTGTTCAAAAAGTACCCGGAATTTTCGTTTTTTCAAAAATATATTTATTTATTCGTTTACATCAATGTGGTCCCCTTCAAAGTAGTCACTCCCAGATATAATACACTTAGCTCAGCATTTTTTCCAATCTTGGAAGGACTCTTGATATTCACTTTTTGATATGTCCTCGAGCTTTCTCAGCGATTTTGCCTTTATTTCTTCAATCGAGAAAAAACGCCGTCCTTTCATGGATCTCTTCAACTTTGGAAACAGGAAAAAGTCACACGGAGCCATATCTGGTGAATATGGAGGTTGGGGCATGACTACGGTATTGTTTTTGGTCAAAAAATTACGAACAAGCAACGACGAGTGAGCAGGTGCGTTATCGTGGTGCAAAAGCCATGAACTGTTTTTCCATAAATCTGAGTGTTTTTTTCCGCATTGCTTCACGCAAACGTCGCATAACTTCAAGGTTATACTCCTTATTAACCGTACGACCTTGTGGTAAGAACTCTTGATGCACTATACCATTATAATCGAAGAAAACAGTAAGCAAAACCTTAACATTTGATCGAACTTGACGTGCTTTTTCGTTCTTGACGTTAGATGCTTCCAGGTGGACGATAGTCCTTTGGTTTCGACATCATAACCGTACACCCGTGTTTCATAACCAGTTATGACCCTTTCAAGCAAACTTGGATCGTCGTTGACGTCATTTAACAGCTCTTGAGCGATGTTCATGCGATTGTTTTTTTGGTCAAATTCAGCAGTTTCAGCAAAAATCGCCGAACTCATAAAAACACGTCGAACCTTAGCAACTACCACAGACAAAGTAAACAGTGAATATAGCTGAAAATTGCATCATACTTTAGGGGCATGTATACCAACACAATAAAAAAATAATTTTGACCTTCGGACTCTCCAGACCCGCGGAATTTAAAAATTCCGGGTACTTTTTGAACACACCTCGTATTAAAACTCTCTTTTAAGTATTAAAAGAGCTCATTTTTAGTATTTTCAGGGTGTCAAAAAACAGCGTGGAAGCCTTGTTTCTCAATATCAAGCTTTTAGTTTTGTGGTCGAAGCTTAGAGCTGATCAGAAAGAGGCCGAATACTTTGCCTAGAAATTCGAAAGTATTTATTTTAAGCTTCGGGATGACATTTGGAATTTAAGTGTGTTTTTCTTACACTCTTCTGAGCGTATTTTCATTGTGGGTAAAAAGAGATATAATCAAGTGAGACAAAAATGTTTAATTAAAAAAATTACCCTAAAAATGGTTTATGTGTAACGTATGGATCTTAAGTGATGAACTGCCTATCTGCAAAGTTAATTGAATAATGACTACGATCTCTATAGGGTAAAATCTATGAAAATGCAGTGGCATTTGAAGAAACCAGCAAAGGTTTCTTTAGGTATCTTTTTCAACTTTTAATCAAAATGATACAATACAATAATAATATATCATAGTACAGACTGTTCCACTGGTTCCTGTGTTTGGTACAAGTTGTTACGCTAAATTTATCAATAAATTGTATTAAATCAAATTTTGTCAATAAAATATTTACCCCAAATAATTAATTTGATCTCAAGTCAATTCCATAAATTGACCTGAGAATATTTGTAAAGACATTATGTATTTCAATTTGTTTTTTTTAATTTTTAAGGGAGATATACATACGATGTACGAGTACAATAGTATATTTGCACATCACACATTATGTTTAAGATTAAACAATTACTAGAAAACCAAAACAAAACAATTCGTGCCAAGTAGGTCACTAAAAGTAAGCTAATTTTATTCGAGTTAATGACCGCTGGCACTATCATGTAATGTTATTCTTTGTTGTTGTAAATATAAACAAAAGGAAAACTCTATTCAAAACAATTGACAATTAATGTATTCGTAATGTAGAACATTTTAGTTAAATAATTTCTAGTAATTTCTCACGTACATTTTTGTGTGGATTGAATAATATCACTTGAATATTTGTATAATAATTGTAAAATTAATTTGTAATTTAATTAAGACACACAAAAATTCAGTGTAAAACTCATTTTCATGTACTTATTCTTGAATTTTATGAATTTAATATTTTTTGTTGTTTTTAATATTGTTTGAAATTCATCGTATCCAAAATAAAATAAAAAGAAACAAATAAACATATGTGGATATCACTACGGAATGACTAAAATAACGGGTGTTTTTTTAGACTCGTGATTTTTAATCTGGCAATACTAATTTTGGAGTTGGTGTTTTTGACAGCTGTTTATGATGTTTGTTTAATTTGGTTTGTCATTTTATAATAAAAAAGAATACTCCTGAAAAACTAACTTTTGTAAATCGTTCCATTTTTTTACCAAAATAAAACAGTATTCGATCAACAAAGTCGCCCAGCAGAGTCGGTTATTCGGACAACCATGGATTGGTTTCGCACAACGTTTGCTCTAGTAGATAAAGCAGATTCCGTACAGAGATGCTGTGGAGAAGAGTATCGAACAGTCCATCCGCAACAGCGCGCAAGAATTGAATCTGTGCCCATCTATTTTATGAAAGATTTTGCAGACGTATCTTGGTTTGCGTTCCTATTCAGCGTTGAATTTTATTTTTGGTTAAATGGGTACGTTAATATGTTAGCAAAATGTTTGTTTTTTTGTTTGTATATATGTATAATAAGCGCACACTCAAAGGTATATTACTACCCTAATTATGTAAGGACACAGTGTGAGCACTAGGAAAGGGAGAGATGTGTTAAAAGGAGGTAAGGAATTCCACATTCGCGAAGTACGGCTAAAGAACGAATATCTGTACTTGACAATACGACCGAAATTGGGCTCGAGGGTACACTGATAAACATTCCTAGAAGCACGAGTATTACGGGGAGGAATGCAGCTGCCTATTTCTCTAGAGTATAAACCGTTAAAATAACGGTAAAAGATGATGAGACAAGAAACTTTACGAAAATGTTCGAGCGACGTAAATGATTCAATGATGGTATTATCACCCATCAATCTAAATTCTCTGCGTTCAATACTGTCCAAGAGGCTTAAATAAGTTGCAGGAGCACCAGCCGAGATATGGGAGTTATAATTTCTTTGGCGACATCGCGTATGTAATGGTGGTTGGTGGTATACATATCGAGAATATCGAGATGTTCAGTCTCCTCGATGCAAGTGCCATCAATGGATAATGGCAAGGGGGGTATATCTCGCTTTAACGATACAAAAGAGCATTGGGTTTTCGAAGCATTAAACTCCATGCGGTTTTTTAATCCCCATTGTACAATGCTGTCAAATTTTATTCTAAGATTTTGTATGGCTTTTCTATCACGTATGGCTTTTGAGATAAAAAAAATAGTTTTTTTAGTGATAATTTTCCAAATCTACAATCCCTTCCTTCACTATTCCGTAATGTTGATGCATTTATGCTTAAACGGTTCTTAACAGAAAAATGTCAAACAGTATTAAAGCAATTTTTGATGTTATTACGAATTCGTAGTCTTCAGGTTATAACATCAAGTTTTTGAAAAATATTGAAAAGAGTATAAACAAAATGTTGAAAACGGGAATTTCTGGAATTTGAGCACATATAGCCCAAACTGAATCGCGGATTTGGAATCAGCACTCAAAATTAGCTCTACAACGAAGTATTCAGAAACATAAAGGAATTACATTCAAGGTTTCTTAAAACTTCAGATAGAGTCAAATGAAAGCCCACAAGTCATCGCATATGGAATGAGAAAATATGAAAACTTAGTTAGATAGAATGATTCAAACTGTATCTTGAATCTGAAGATTTATTCTTTTAAAAATCATCTTACAATTGATTGTTAAAGGGTTATGTTGTGTTTTAATTTAGCCTATTGTACTTAGGAATTTCAAAAGAAATTTTTTTTAAAAATTTGATGTGATAGAAAAACTTGAAGGTGATATTCGAATACAATACATTTTAATCCTTTGAAAAAAGCCTTGTTTTGCTTGAGCAGTAATAATAAATAAATACCAGTGAATCCGAAAGCAATTATTGAGACGCAGCCCTAACATCCTCAAAAATTAATTGTTTGGTGTGTTCATTGGTCGAAATTTCTTCAAAAATAAAGTCAATTAAAATAAAACAGTCATTGAGAAACACTTAAGAGTCAACATTTATAACTTGTTTTTGGCTGAATTGGAGGATGTTGATGTGGACGATCTCTAGTTCTGAGTCGTGGACTCCAAAATTGTGCGATTTAACACCGCTGAACTATTTTTTGTGACGTTAGGTGAAGTCACTTGTCTACACAGATAAGCTTGAGACGATTGACGCTTTGATGCAGAAACTGGTCGAATACTGGTCCTCTCGGCTGGAATTTATTTGAGCCAGCCGTTTCGGCAACTTGCCTGAAATCATTGTTAAAACATAATGGCAAAGCTTTATCTTTATAATAAAGCTGAATTCTCGACCATAATATTAAATTAAAAAAACAACCTTTATATATGTATACCTAAATAATAACAGTTCTAATTTTTAATATTTTATTACTCACCGTGATATATGTCTTTTTCCTCTCGTCCTTTCATCTTCAAGTGAATCGAAGGCAAAAGTAGTGACAGTCTTTTCGGGAACACTAAATGTTACAGAACCAGATATCTCATCAGTAGCCTGGAAAAAAGTTTTAAAATTAAAAAAATAAATAAATACGATGCGATGATTTTTTTAAATCATAATACGAGTAATAACAGAAATAAACATATTGATGTGTATGTATTACCTAAGGTCTATGTAAATAATCATGAAGTTATATAACTTTGATCCAGATAGAGTTAAGCCCTCTATATCTGCAATGGATTAAAAAGTCACCCAAAAATCGTTCTATCAACTGTTTCTCCAGATGAATTTAAAGAAGGATGGGAACACTAAATCTGAATGTTATTAATATGATTTTTAGTTGGTTGAACTCCAAATTGATATTTCCAGACTTCACTACAAAACAAAATATGGTAAGAGATAGCTTATCTCTTATAGAAAATGTAAACAAAATTAAGCGGATACAATTGGATTGATACAGCTGTACTCAAAACTCACCTACTTTTGTGTTAAGAACATCTTTGTCTATTTAATAAATTGATAAACAAAGTTACCCACTAGTACGATAACTTGGTAGACAAGATTTTATAACGGTTTTTTATTATCTCACCCCGTTAAGAAGGTAGGAGCAATTTTAGAAAAATTACTTTAATTAAAATAATGTCTTAAAAAACAGACGCGATACTTACAATACTGGTTTCGAAACGTTACGAAAGATCACATACATAAATATGCATACGAAAATCATAGATACGAAAACCAAACATTTATGCGAAAACGAATTTATACATCCAAATTTAAGTTTAAAAAGGAAGCTGGGATGCAACCCCACTACCCATTCGTGTCCGTCTGTCGATATTTTAAAAAGTTTAACAAAATATTAATAACAATGTTTTGTGTGAGTGAATAATTTCGATTTTACTATCTATGTATTATGTATTTGAAGTCGATATCTGTACTGGTATCGCGAACGTATACTACCGTACGTATACACTCACACTCAGACATATCTTTAAAATTCTTTGATTTAGATTGTTTGAACCTTGAAATGCCGAGAAATATCAAATTTTTCAATTCGACAAATCGGACCGATTACAATAATTTCCTATGGGAAGATAAAAATACATTAAAAAATAGAGGAAACACTTGCAATAAAGAATTCTGCTAGCCGGCCAAAAGTCTTATGTATAATCCTGCATTTAAAGTATATTATTTATTTTAATAGCTTTTGAAAAATTCGCATTCAAAATCGAAATAGCTATTTGTTCAAAAAAATGAAGAATAAAACTTTGGCCCTAACTTTTTACAAAAATGTAAAAAGAAGTGTTACTCATAGTTTTGAATTGAACACAAAAAACTTTTATGCGTTTTAGTTTTTGAGAAAATAACTAAAATTACGAAAGACTAGGTTTACGAAATACCAAAGGTACGAAATGCGAAGTTACGAAAGCCAAATGTGCGAAAAACTAAATAATAGTTGTTAATCATTTAAGAAAAAGAGGCTGGGTGGGACCCACACTGATAACTTCCCATCCCGTCTGTTGATTTGAACATTTTATTTTTTATGAAAAAACTGACTGTTGGATTTTCATACCAAACTTACTGAAAATCGAAAACACTATTTTCTGTAAGATAAAAATGTTTTGAAGCCAATATTTTTAAACTTTTAAAAGATATTTCAGTCGAAAGTAAATTTTTACCAAGTTTTAGTATTGTTTTTTTTTATGTTCTTATTTTTTGTGCAAAAAACCGTTAATTAAATTTTTCTGTATTTTAAGAGTATTTAAAGCAATATTTTCTAAAAGATAAAATTAGTTTCAAGCCATAATCTCACATTTTTGAAAAGATATTTGAGTCGAAAATCTATTTTAACCAACTTTCATTAATTTTGTTTAGGTTTTTGTTTTTTGTAAAAAAACTGTTAATTTGATTTTTTTCAAAATTTTACTGAAAGTTGAAAACAATATTTTTTAAAAGAAAAAAATAATTTGGAGCCAATATCTTAAATTTTTGAAAAGATATTTGAGTCGAAAATCAATTTTTACACCAACTTTCATTAATATTTTTTTTTAGGTTTTTATTTTTTGTAAAAAAAACTTTCAATTCAATTTTTCTCAACATTTTTAAGAATATTGAAAATAATATTTCTTATAAGATAAAATTAAATGGAAGTCATAATCTGAAATTTATGGAAAGATATTTGAGTCCAAAATCAAGTTTTACCAACTTTGAGTAATGTTTTTTTTTAGTTTTTATAAAAAAACTCTCAATTCGATTTTTCTCAAAATGTTACCAAATGTTAAAAACATTATTCTTCGTTGTACAAAATTGTTTTGGAGATAAAATCATTTTTTGTTCGTACATTTTTCGAGGTGACAATTTTTTTTTTAGTTTTTTTGATTTATAAAAAAAATGGTAATTGCAATTTTTTTTCAAAAATATATTTGTTTTGTATCACGTTAATATAATATAAAATTATTGTTTCGTGTGATATTTAGGGTTAACCAAAATGTTCACCTTTTTTTAAATCGCTATTGTAAAAAAACCAAAAAAACTTCCCGAACGTACGTACAGACATCTCTCTAAAAATCTTTTTTTTTTACTCTAGGGACCTTGAAACGTCGAGAAATGTCAAAATTTTCAATTTGACAAATCGGACCCATTATAATAACTTCCTATGGGAAGTTAAAAAGATATCCTATCAAGCCTTGAATTTATGTACACAAAGAAATCATGAGGTTCAAAAGTTCTTTGAGCCTATAGAGAACGATTGTTGACTTAAAAAATTGGTAATAATCTTAGATATATATAAAGAGCATTCAATTAAAATAAAATACTGTATCAAAAAAAAAAAGTTACTGAAACCGACACCTCTGGAATTTTCCTGGCTGGGCACGAGTACAATAACTTTGGCGACAAGATATAATAACGGTTTTTGGTAGAGGGGCATAATAGATACAAGCATTTTTTACTATGGGAGGGGGGGTCTATCTCCCCCCGTTTAGGCGGTAGGGGCGATTTAAAAAAATTGTTATTTAAAATGAAAAAAATTAATTAAAAAATAACGGTAATACTTAAAATTAAGTATCATACCTTTTTTTAAAGCCAACATTCTGTTTTATTAGCCAGTTTTTAATTCAAGTCAAAAATATGCGTAGTTTTTGAAAAATTTAATTTTAAACTCAAAATTTGAGTAAAAAAAGTTAAAAAAAAAGGTTTAAAGTGTAATTTTTCAATACTTCAAAAATATCTACCATTGTTTTTATTTCAAAATTTATTGCTCTTATTTGTTTTTGATTAAAAACTGAAAACTAGATGATTTTATGTCTTTTATTTTTTGAGAAAATTGAAAATTGAAAAGTTTTGAAAAATTACACTTTAAACTATATTTTTAACTTTTTTTTTACCAAATTTTGAGTTTAAAACAATTTTTTCAAAAACTATGCATAGTTTTGACTTGATTTAAAAACAAGCTAATAGACAAAAGTGTTGGCTTTAAAAAAAAGGTATAATACTTAACTGTAAGTATTACCGTTATTTTGTAATTGTTTTTTCCATTTAATGTACATGTTTTTTTAAATTGCCCCTACCGCCTAAACGGGGTAAGATAGACCCCCCCTCCCATAGTAAAAAATGCTTATTTTTAACTGTTCTATACAAATCCGTCATTAAACTTTGTCGCCAAAGTTATCGTACTCTCCCCCCTGGCTGGAATGTTGGCAGTTGATAATACCAGAAAACCGATTCGGACAGCTGTCAAATGTATGAGGAAGTCTCAAGTTGCTACAATAAAATAACTGAAATCACTGCATAATTCATTCTCTTAGAAGCCAAACGTCGGGCACTTTTTTTTATTTTCATAAAATTTTATAATAGTTGCTCGGCTCTGCACTACACACAAATTACTTCAAACCTCGATGTCATTGGTGTTTTGTCGGTTTATAATGTGCAATATTTTCTTTACTTCTGTATAATTGCATTGAGAAAACCCTCAACAGTTAAATTATCACTTTATCACATTCAAATTCAATCCACGAGGAAATAAAAAAAATGTCGAGGTTGTCTGGAATGCCTTATTCTAAGTAATCAGTCTCAGACACTTACAAATGTATTTTGCACCATCACAACTCACTGTAGCCTTATTTTTATAAGAAAAACAAATTTTTATATCTTCAAACTTTTAAGTACAAATCTTAAAAAGATATGTATAGATTTATCCATAAAATATTTTCCCTAACTCTTTACGGATAAAATGTATCACATATCTGTATTTTGTTTCTTTAATATCAGTTGTGTTATATCAACATCCTAAAGTTAATGGATCATTTGTTGACATAAAAACTGACACTCATTATTTTTGCACATACCTAACCTTAATATATTACAGTTTCACATTCTTGTGTCTGAGAAATACGCTATTTTAGTATAGAAATGTTTACCTGCCTTATCTGAAGGAATATTGGAAATAACAGCTTCGGAAGTTTTACTGCCTTTATTGGTTAATTTATCACTAAGTTCAATTGCATTTGAAAATGACGTATCCACTTCGATTGTATCCATTACTTTTGTGAATTCAATTCAATTGTACTTTGCACTTTAACTAATAAAAAGTAGTAAACATTTTTAATTGAATTTCTGTCATCATAATTTTGCGGACATTGTGTCAGTGTCAATCTGAAGATTTAATTCAATTATAACAACAAGAACAACAAATTGATCTCTCACATAAATTTTAGTTTAAAAAAAAAACAGTGATATAATTATTTTTATTACATTTTAGACAACAATTGCGATTACGACATAATTAATTTATATAGCACCCGTTGCCGCCGGCGAATTATTGTCTTCCTTTAGCAATATCGTTTCGATTGACACTAAACGTGGGAACTAAATTGTTGACGAAGCGCGACTCAACCAGACGCCTAACGATCGACATCAACTCTACTACGACTCCTCGATTGTTTTTTTTTGTTTTTTTGTTGTTGCAAATTATATGTAATTTATATTTTTGTTCTACACTTTATCTACATACATAAACGCTAGACTTTATAAACATTCATACGTTTAAAGGTATGAGATCGGAAAAACAAGAATTGCAGCCTTTTCAAATGAAATTAAGAAAATAAAAATTACTTTCAATTCTAATCGGTGGTGATGGTTTGTTTTTCCCTCAATAATAAATCGTTTTATTGTAATCGATCAAATTGATGAATCATCAAAATGAAGCTGTACGAACAATATTTCAGAGCAAACCTGTGTCAGTACTTTTTACCACTTTTTGTATTATTTTTCTTTTAGACAGACAACAAAGAAGAAGACTACAAAAATAATCCTCCCCAAGAGTCATAACCTTATTCGATTGAAGTTATTTTGTACTTTAAGAGATTAAATACAAGGGTCGATGTTCTGGTAGTCAAGTCAAGACTCCAATCCAATTATTCATTTGATATTTTTAAATTTAAACAAATGTGATTTATTCATGATGTTCAGCAGACTCACACCTGAGTCATAATACAACTTAAAGTTCATAACAAACGCTGATAAAGGGGTTCTAAAATCCTTGCCACCACAAAAACATTACCGTTTTATACCGAGACTTGAGTACTTATGCTACACAAGTGGTACTCTCGATTACTCGACCACTACAATTGTACTAGAGAGCGTTGACCAAGTAGTTTATGTACTACTCAAATTGTTGCAGAAGAGACTCACAACGTGGATTGCAGATCAGAAACTGTTAAAAGAGACTCAAGCGGGCTTTAGATCAGGGTACTCTACAATATATAACATTTTTTACTATCAGGAGGCTAGCTGAAAGCTTTATTAAGCAGGGAAGAAAATTGTGTGCATTCTTTATTGACTTCAAAGCAGCATCTCAATCAACTATTTTGCTTTATTCAAGCTATATGGTCTGGACTTGTCTCTGAAGTTCGGACGCGTCATCGAAGAGCTTTATAGAGGAATACAGGCTACAGTGTGGTACGGAGCTGAGCTTTCTGATTGGTTCACAACCACCTCGGGAGTAAGACAGGGGTGTACATTGAGCCCTATCTTGTTTTCGCTCTTCATAGATGACCTTGTAGATTACCTTCCAGGTGGTTTGATATAGCAGGATTTCGTATTAAGGCATTAATGTTTTCTGATGATATAGTAATTTTTGAGTATTCCCCAGAAACATTACTACTTATGATAAATAGAGTATACCACTACTGCTGCCTATGGAACCTTGCAGTCAATACTCAAAAATCAAAGGTGATGATATTTAAGAAGGGTGGTGGACGAAATGCATCGAATGAAAAGTGGAATTTCAGCAGAGAAGATATAGAATGTGTTAACGAATACAAATACCTAGGAGTAATTTTTTCAAGAAACACAAATTTGGAGAAACATTTTAGCGAGAAACTCCAAAACGCAAAAACTGCAATTAATATTTCATGGAAACGATACTTTATGAACGAAAACATAGCTCACAGTAGTAAATATAAGGTATTTGAAGCAGTTGCAGAAAGTATCCTTTTGTATATGGCTCGCAAGTATGGGGATGCAAAAAGTTGCATACCGTGGAAAAACTCTTAACACATTATGTGAAGAGAAAATTTCGTCTGCCAAAAAAAACGCCAAATTACGTGATTATACTTGAAACCAGACTATCACCTTTATTCATAAAGACCCTTAAGATGCAAGCGGATTATCTCCTGTACGTTTTCAGTATGAACGAATACCGACTTGTTAGAAAACTAGTAATAAAAGCTGTAGAAGACCAAAATCACTGGTACAGTGAGCGGTCGAGTCTCGCAGAAGGATGCAATTTAAATGCGGAAGATGTATCGTGCAGTAAAGCTCTTATATACAAGGTTATAGCAGCGGAAGATGAGAAGTATAGAGCAGAATATGCAGCTGAAGCAGTTGGGTCCTTGTTCAGAACAACTTACAGTAGGCTTAACCATAATCTCGCAGAAAAGTACTATACTTCCATGATGCAAATAATGTAAACGTAGTTGCTACAATGGTCAAGTTAACAAGCGAACTACTCAACCTGAACTTCATACCATACAGACCCGATTTACCACTGGTACTATTTAGCAATTTAGCAGAAAGAGAGAACGTTATACATTTTGTCGGAACGTGTCCAAGTTCAAGGGAAACTAGAAGAAATATTTTTGGAAGTGACTTTTTATCAGAGGAACAAGTTCTTAGTATGCTGAGTGAGATGGATGTCTCCAATCAGTATAAATATTGCAAAGTTGCGTTGCGATATAGATCCAGAATTATGAATGAACCCTTCTGACGCTTTAAATTTGCTAGTCATTTGTTTTTTTTTCTGTTTTTAAATTGACCTTTTTAAAATGTTTTTTTCTTTTAATTGTTTTTTTGGGCACCGCTTCAAAATGTTCGGGAATGTTCTGTAAAGGAGGCTGAAAATTACATTAACGTAGTGTGCATGCATCGTAACCTTATATTTCTATATTTCAAGGCTTAAAGTGACCATTTTAATTATTACATTTTTTTAGAACACAGTTGTCCAGCGGGGCATGGTGTAACTATTTGATTTAGATGACTCCCTAAATATCCAAGCAATCAAAGAGTTTTATAAATATGCCCTTTTTAAGAGCTTAGATACTTGTACAATAGCTTAGGGTTCACCCAAAACACCTCTAAGCTATTGTATTGTATTTCATGCAGAAATGTTAGAAATTGTGTTGAAACATAGCTTTTTTCCAAAAATAATATATAGGGTCCGCCATCTACCGTTTTTTTCAACTAGTGCTTATTTCGTGAATGGTAACACTAAGCTCACGCCTGATTTGACAGATAATTAGTTTTATCCTTCCGCTGAACGAATATGGTTGTGTAAGTATACTGTATACGCTTGAACAACACTGGGAACAACGCTTAGAGAAGATGCCGATTTTGCCAAAAAATCATCTTTTCAGATAAAGCTTAATTTGATCTTGGGGGGTATGTAAACAAGCAAAATTGTTGCATTTGGGGCACAGAAAGCCCGCACGCATAGATAGGCCGATTCACCCAAAACGGTCACTGTTTGGTGCGGATTTTGGTTCAGAGGCATAATTGGGCCATTTTTCTTCGAAAATGAGCAAGAAGTGGCCGTTAGAATTTTTGTTCACAAAAGGAGGATAGGATATTGGCAACATTTGGTTTCAACAGGATGGCGGGAGCTGATTGCCACAAAGCCGAACCTACACTAATAGCTTTTTAAAAAAAAAAAGTTATTTGGCGGACCATTTAGATATTTTTACTATTATTTTCAGAGCTGATTCTAGAGAAAAAATAATAAATTACGTGAACGTTTAGCAAAATATTTTTATCACAAATGAGTTAACAAAACTTGAAAATTGGAGAGAGAAAAATGTTTGATTCTTGAATTTAAAGAAAAAGGTGCATTCAGGTGCATTATTTCTATAAAAATTAAAAAATAAACAAGCTAAGGTACGAAAATAAATTGGGGGCGTGATTGGAGTAGACCTGGATTTCCGATTCACATTGTGTTCTTGGTCCAGTCTTTAGTTAAAAGTAGCACTTTTAGCTACAAAGTGAAAAGCACTAAAGTCCACATTTTGTTTTTAAATATAATAAATAATTTAAAATATAAGAGGGTCATATCCATTTACGCAATACGATTAGTTTTGAATGCAAGGGAATTTCTACGGAAATACAAACCTTCTTTGAACTAAAGCTCAAGTAATTTCTTCAAAAAGATTGTATTTCACCTCTCCACCTTTCGAATTGTCTTCCTACGCTTCTTTTCTTGTCTAGTGGAGTCTACTCTGTTGTTATTTTCGTTCATCGATCATCTGACGTCCCATTTAAGTTTTTTCGTTTTGTGAAAAACATTTGCAAATTTCCTCTGGATTCTTATATTTTCGTTGTTAATCCGTTGAGATAATCTCACCTTGAGATTCCATCTTCCCATGTCTTTTTGACAGGATTGAAGTTTATTTTGGAGGACTGTCGTGGATTGTTTGGCAGCCATATGTTAAGACTGGAAGAATCGTTGGGTCAAAAACGTATACCCTTGTTTAAGTGGAGATATTCAGATCCATTTCAAAATTGTCAGCAAGCGTTTCTTATTCGTTAATTAATTTTTGTCATATCTTTATCGGTGAATGATATTATTTGACCCAACAAATTTTAGTCTTCTAAAGTGATACCATCTGTTTTTATTTCCGAGTGATTGCCATTAGACATTATTTTGGGTTTCTGTCGATAAGTGGATAAGCCGGCTTTTTTACATTCTAAACAAAATTCGTTTATCATAGTTTTTAGTTAATTTTTGTATGTGGCGATTAATACAATATCGTGCAAATTTTAGATTTAATAAATATTTGCCGTTTATTTTCAAACCAATATTTTCCCATTTAAACTTACGAAAAAATTCTTCCAAGGTTGTGGAAAAAGTGCTGGTGAAAATGGGTCACCTTGCTTCATCTCAGTATTCGTGTCGTATGAAATATTGGTCTAACACTTCCCGTTCTAAAACATGCAATATTATCATTATATCGTTTTTCAATAAGGCACGCTTGCAGAAGTCCAGACGCTGAACCCAATTTTCGTCGATTTTTAAGCATAAATCGGCCGATACTGCTGCAATTTCACGTTCGATATTCGTACGAAGTTCATCAATCGTCGCTGGCTTGTTGGCATAGACCATAGACTTGACGTAGCTCCACAGGAGCTCCGCCGCGCCGTCCTCTTGGAATCACATATCCTCCAAGTCCATATCATCCAATTTTGGCCAAAAATATTATGTTATCATTGAACGGTAGCGATCCCCATTCACAGTAACGTGCCGGTCTAGATCATCACTGAAGAAGTACGGGAACATTTTGAACTGTGCCTGTGGATTCAAATTTTTCCACTAGACGCTCAATTGTTGATTTGCTAGGACAATTATGACGACCATAAATTGGACGCAGCGCTCTTAACGTTGAGGCTACTGACTCTGAATTTCGGTAGTAAATTTTAATAATTTCGACTCGTTCTTGGCTCGTATATCTTTCCATCATGAAATGGCAAAATTTACTGAAAAAAAATGTAAAAAGAGCGGGCGTCGTTTGCTGTCCCTGTCGCTCTACTTTTGTAGCGTCCCTGTTGAAAACCCCTGTACATATTTTGCAGGATATGAAAAATTTTCGGTTGCACACCTTGTTTAAATAACGCTTCCAAGATAAATACTTGCTCAAATGTATCGAATGCTTTGGCAAAACAAATTAATGCAATATATAGAGTTATATTATTCTCCTTGGACTTTTCTATGATTTGGCTCATTGTTTGAAGATGGTACAATGTTAAGAACGCAGCTTGCTCAAAAGGTTGATTGAATTCATATAGTTGTTTATATCGTCTGTATTGTCTTTTTTGTGGATTAGGATAATTTCAGATTTCTTCCATCGTTCTGTGATTTCCTTGTAAAGTTTAGTAGGATTCAAATATGCTGCTGGCTTTTTGTTCCCGAAAATGGTTGTAATATAAATCAACGTTTTTTTGTACAAAACGCTAACAAATGTTTAATTTTCTTTATTGTCTTTTTTTAAATTCCTGTCAACCATAGTTTCTAATGTTTTTTAATAGTTTGTCAAAAAAAACTGCTTGATTTTAGAACTTCCGGAAGGATTTTTATATCAATCCATAATATGCAAAAATGACGAATTGTAATTTTCGGAAGCAACATAATAAACTCAAGCAATTACATTTCCTATGACTGTAACATCCCTTTACGTACTTGTTTTTTTTTTTTAAATTCGCGGTAAGTAACAATATTATAGGATGTAAAGAATAATAATGACCATTTAAACAAGTTAAAATGTCATATTTATGCACAAAAAAAAGCAATCTATCATTTTTGTTCAATACAATTACGTCAAATCTGAGAGCAATAATAATTGTTTACTATCAATAAATATGAATTGCCTCTTAAAAATTATAACAAGTAAATGTAGTTGTACAATATAAGTTAAATGTAAACACAACAAACCAATTGACTCAATTTTAAAGCTATACAATTAAAATAATACAATCTGATTTATGAATTCTCAAGTGGCAATAATTTACAACTCAAAGTCATAAACTTTGATTTAAGTCAAATGAAATCAGTGCAAATAGAATAGATTGCATAATTTGATTAGGATTTCATTCTAGACATCAATCAATTACAATTAAATTGTTGTGTATTGGAATTCAATAAATAAAAGATCTACACAAAGAACTGTATAAACTGCATAATTATATTCAATTACTACATATATTATTTATTGCCCTTGGTGTTATTGAATTGATAAGAAAACAAACAAACTCTTTCTTGTGTATGAAAAGACATTTTTGCTGCTAATTAAAATAATGTAATTGTGAGAAAAAAAGATCAAGACATTTAATCGCATACTTTTAGGGGCAGAAGTGTGATGAAAACGCTAAGTTAAATTACGATGATAAAAAGATTAGCATTAAAAGTAAGTATGCACCTTATTTTTGTACTGTCTGTAGCGTAAATATACAACTTTGTGTGTTTGTTTATGTTTATAGGAAAACAATCTGCATTATGAGTTCAATCGTTTAATAGAAAGTAAGATATATCAATACATTGTTTAATTGGAGGTAGAAAAAGTTACGAGCCTTATAGTATTTCGTCATTTTAATTAATCACTTTGAAAGTTGTAACTGTTTTTTTTTTAATAGGTTAAAAAAACTGTCTAGTGCAAAGAGTTCTGTAGTGTTTCTTGGAGTACAACCCTTTAAAATTCACCAAATCGTTACTCACTTACGTATTTAAACTGAGACTGAACTAAATTCTTAAGTAAATAAAGGGTTTTTCAATTGGCGTGGGTAGATTTTGGCGCCCCGTGGCGGCCATCTTGTTTTGGTGACATCTGTCAAATCTCTTGTTTATTATTCAGTTGTTTATGTCAAATCATCATGGCAAGCTACACCATTGAATAGCACGTTCAAATAATAAAACTGTATTATCAAAATTATCGTTAACGCAACGCCCAATGCGCGGCCCAGTTTACGGTAGACGTGGTGGTCCTTCAAAGTCAACTTTTCAACGTTTGGTGGCCAAATTTGAGACGAACGGTTCAGTAAACAATCAGCCAACACCCGTACGTTCAAGGAACGCAAGATCGGCCGAGAACATCGCCGCGTTCCGTAAAAGTGTACAGCAGAATCCGAGGCAGTCTATTCCTCGCCGTCCACAAGAACTCGGCCTTTCGCAGATTTCAACTTGGCGAATTATGCGTTGGGACTTGGGGCTTCACGCGTACAAGATCTGACCCAGGAGCTCAAAGTTTATGACCAAAGACAACGCCGTTTGTTCGCTGATTGGGCTTCGAATCGTTTGGAAGAGGCCGAAAAATCATCTTTAGTGACAAGGCGGATTTTTGGATGAATTGCTGTGTTAACAAGTAAAATTGCCGTATATGGGATGACACCAACCCACGTGAAGTTCACCAGGTGATAATGCATCCTCAAAAAGTTACTGTTTGGTGTGGATTTTGGGCCGGGGCGTCGTAATTGGTCCGTACTTTTTTTTAAAACGACGTTAGGGAGTTCGTCACCGTCAACAGCGAGCGCTACATAACGATGATAACTAATTTCTTATGGCCCAAATAGAACCATATGGACCTAGACGACATGTGGTTCAAGCAGGACGGCCGGCGGCGCTACGTGCCACACAGCAAACGCCACGATCAACATTTTGCTTGAACGATTTGAGGGTAAGATTATCTTTCGCAGGGGTGATGTGAATTGGCCACCAAGGTCATGCGATTTGACCCCGCTAGACTTTTTCCTTTGGGGTTTCTTGAAGTCGCCGTCTGTCCTCGCCCCTGCAGCCCAAACCATTGTGTCGATTGAGTTCAAGCATGAAAATTAAGGTTTTGAGCCGATTCGCGTTAGGCATTTTTTACATTTTTTTAAGACTAAAAATAACATCGAAAATTCGAATTTTCCAAAAAACGAAACGATAGATTTGTTTTTAATTTTCTCTAAACTATTTTTTTTAATTTGACCTATTTCAATAAAACAATATTTTTGTATTGCTGCAGAAGGGTACCTGCCATAGAACCGTTATTTTGTTTTTAAGTTTTTTCAAGAACGAATCAACCGATTTCAATAATTTTAATTTTTAAAATTTCATTGTTTTTATTTTTGATTTTAAAATAATATTAAACTTTTTTATTTGAAGTTCGATATCTCGAAAATGGGTCATCATTTTTTACGAAATTGACGATTATTAATGAGATCTCTCTGTAGTACTCGTGGCATGATGGTTAGTGCGTTGGACTCCCTAGCGAGAGAACTTCGTTCGAGTGACATAGCCCCACCAAACAACAGGAACCTGACAAATACAGAAATTGACCAACATCTACAACAGATGGACGAAACAATAAAAAGAACGATGGAACGGACAATACCAAAGTACAAAGAACGGGACCAAATGGACGCTTACAGAAACGCGACTATTGACGCACTACGTAAGCACAAGAGTGGCTTACTGACAAGACTCAAAAACTTGTACAGACGATTTACAGACCCACACGACTTGGAGGTTAGGACACTGAAGTCGTCAATAAAAAATGTCAATCTGTTGATTAAGGAGAACTACAGGTTATCAATTAACAAGTACTGGGACCGCAAGATTCGGTCAGTAAATTCCAGTGACCCTGGTATGTTCCCTAAAATCAACAAGATATTTAGGAAAAAGAACGACAATGACCTTCCGTGTCTGAAACTCCAAAGAACTGAAGAGAACACAAACGTACTCAGGACAGCGCAAATAGATCCAGAAGAAGCCATCTTTGACGATGACTTTTATATAATTGAAGATCCGAAGGAAAAAGTGAAGGCGGTGGGAGCTGCTTTCCAGCAAGTGTACAAGGTGAATGTTAGCATTCGCTCCAACCATGACCTGGAAAACAGAGCCCTACTTAATCACTTTTACCTTCGAAATGATATAGCACATTGGCGATCTGAGAACCGCGGTTTTATGCGGTTCGATGACGATTCCTTGGCAAATGCCATAATCGCCGAGCAAACGGGACCAAGTCCCTTGTTAGTAACGAAGGTTGAGCTTCAGCTCATCTTCAAATCAATAAAAAATAAAAAGTCAGCAGGTGTCGATGGTATATCTAACATTGTACTAAGACATTTACCGATGGAGGCAATTGACATTTACACCACACTCTTCAATAATGCACTGAATAATGCATATTATCCAGTGCATTGGAAGACCGCTGTGGTTCATCCTCTCCCGAAAAGGGGCTCTGACTAAGTGGGCCGCGGACAACAAAATAATTCCGGATAAACAGTTCGGGCCGATGATCGTTTATGGTTGTCCTGTGTGGTTCAACGTTGCCCCTTCCCAGATGGAGAGGTTTCGGGTGTTCGAGCGGCAGTGTTTACGACGCTGTACCGGCTTATATCGAACAGCCGAATCTTCTTACGTGCATTACTATTCCAACGAGGTCCTATACAACGGGGCTCGAATCAACAGAATTGACAATTTCGTGATAAAACTCGTTCGAGGTCACATTGCAAGAGCTATGTCTTCGACCAACAATTTAATTTTCGGGGCGTTCTATCCGAACGACGAGTATTTTGAAAGTGCACGCTTGAGCGGCTTCATTCCACCAGAAGCATTCCTCTTTTTAGATAGATGCGGTCTGATACAGGATAGATTGGCAGTTCCGTTAATCTACCACGTCAGACGACGAACCGTGGATAGGCGGCTCCTGTACAATCGAGACGTCATGGCACAAGACGGAGCAGAGCTCCTTCGGTTCAGTAGGGCTGTGTCCGAACGGGACCGAACTGATAGGGTGAAGCAGGAGAACCAGTTTTGGTGGCTTCAATCGGCACTTGATAGTGGGTAGTCGGGATGGGGTTTTAAGCCTTGGCCGGCTTACATACTTGTTTTATAGTTTTAGGGTTTAGTTTTAAGGAGAATAGGCATGGTGGCACACAAAAAAAAAATACAAAAAAAAAAAAAACACAAAAAAACACAAAAAAAAAGAAAAAAAAAAAAACATGGAATAAGAAAAAAGGAAAAAAAAAAAAGAAAAAAAAAGACCAAAATATGAAAAACAAAAAACGTTAGATAGTTAGATTTGCTGCTGTGGTTGTTCTAGTTTTAAGTAGTTTATAGGTAGAATAGGTAGTTTAACTGTTTAAGTTAGTTTAAGTTTTATTTTAAGGACCTTATTTTAAGTAGTTTTTAAGTAAAAATAAAAAAAGTATATTGGTATTAGTTTTTTCAAATTTTCTAATAAATACAAAATAAATAAAATTTAATTGAAGTAAAATAGATCTTAGGGCCGAAAGGCATTAGTATTTAGTATTATAGTTTAACTTAGAGTGTCCGTATGGGACCAGTAAGTTAGTAATAAGTTATGGATAATGAGGCTAGTTTTATGAATTTTTGTCTAGCTTTAAGATAGTCTTAAGAATGAATTAATAAAAATGAATTTGAAAAAAAAAAAAAAAAAAAGTGCGTTGGACTGTCATGCCAGAGGTCTTGGGTTCGATCCCTGCCTATGCATTCTAAAGTTTTTTTTCACGTGTACTGCCTCTTGCGAGGAATTGACAAATTCTCCAAGAGTAATTCTTGTCAGGAAAATGTGCTGTCTCAAAAATTACCAGGGTTAAAAATTTACCATCAGGGTTGAAAAATAACCTAGATTAGAAATAACCTGGTTAACAAAAAAAACCTGAATTTCCAAATAACCTGGGTTATAAAAAACAGGGCTAAAAAATAACTTGGGTTAAATGACCATTCTCAAAAAAGTAATTGGGCTACAACATAACCTGCGATAACAAATTGCCCGGGTTAAAAAATAACCGGGGTTTTAAAATAAGCCTCTATGCAGCAATTTCCAATGTATTATTCCAATGTATCCTTATAAAAACTAATATTTTCGACACAATGTTAAAATTAAATTCAAATGAAAAAAGTCCTAATTGTAAGTTCTATTTTGCATCAATTTTCGGTTTTCTTGAATTTATTATTGTCAGAAAATATTACACCATAAAAAAATTACTTAATACAGACATAAAATTGATTCTAAAAAGAAGATTTGGATGAAAAATTGAGATTTTGTATTGCATAAAAGAAACTAAGTAGCTTTTAAAGCGCGATGACTTCTTGTGAAATGATAACAAATTCCCACTTCATCGTATTACTCCCACTTCTAGGAATCCCCATGAACTAATACTTGAGTTGGACTCCGGAAGTAGGTACTTTTAGGTTTACTCGTATTATATTATTTTTCAGCAGCACAGCAAGAATGGGGAAGGAATGTTTTACCCAACTCTGGCAAGGACAGACAGACTAACAAGCGGGCGGAATCACCGAACCCACTCTTTTCGCCTTCTCTACCATCGTACTATCTTGATTAAAAATCTCAAGTTACGAATATAATACTTGTCATATGAAGGTTCCATGGGTCGCAAGTAAAATACTTGAATGCAACTGGTAACCACATCATAACCTAAGAAGCCATGTACATATACACATAAGTATGTATGCCTAAGCTAATTTCCTTTCAAATGTTTATTTTATGAAATAGAGAAGTCTCCTATATCTTTACATTGTTTTTTTTTCAAGTCATTTAATGTGGGCATCATATTTTTGTAGTTCTCATCAATCATCACTTCTTCATGTATACCATAAAACTCATTGAATTCCAAAAATTCTCACCGTTTTTTTGTTTGATGTATGTTTATTTTTAACATAAGGTATAAGTTATAAATCAAACAAAAAATAAATAAAATTAAAATAGAATTTATTATAAGCAAATTATATCAGGTATGGTTTTAGCAGCTGCTATAGCTGTGTTATAGATGTATATAGCAAAAATGTTGTTTTATGAGTAATTCAAATTGATTACATCGAATTGGTCATTGATTAATAAATCCTCGATATGAGATCTAATAACGAATGAATCTTACTACTTCAAACTATTTGTTTGAAAAATGTTAAGGTAATTTAATTAAAATATTTATTTTAAGTCTTTTATTATAGCTATAGTTGCAATAGTCTCGAAGGACTAGGTCTCAAAAAACAAATGCAGACTTGTACAGACTAAAGACTTTTAGTGACTGCAGTCTGTAATGTCAAATTCAATTAACTAAAAATTTTAATTAAAAGTTAAAACTCGTGATTTGTCATTTTCAAAAAACATAATATGAAGTCAATTGACAATGTCATTTTGACTGCAAATTCTTTGACTTTTTAAAAGTCTTAAACGTTTTTCGAAAATCAATTTAAATGTTACACAATAAGTCATTTGATTGCATACTTTTGACTTAAATCAATTACTTTGACGAAAGAAATTTGATGTTGGCGAACCTATCATAATTTCAAACGGATACTTTTAAGTAGCGATTAAAGCTATCAATAAAAACGGTCGTAGAAAACTCCAACAATTTTGCATTACGAACGAAATTGGTGACAGTTTTTTTTCGGCATTCTTAAAAGATTCCAACTAGGAGAGAATTCGAGATAAATTTAACTAACATTTCTTACGTCAAAGGAATTGATTTAATTCAAAAAAGGGCCTTCAAAATGCTCAAAGTCCCAAAACACTATATTAGGGGATTGCGATCTTAGGCAAAAATGACTTTATTCTTAGCTTTGGACAGATAAATTATTAATTAGCATTTTTTCTAAAGTCACTGTAAGCCAAAACTCTTGTTTTTTTTATTTTTTGATATCAATTTGACTATTACTTTACATACATACATAGATCAAATTCGATTATTTTGACTGTCATTTATCAACAATCACCTTAGCCGATTCTTTTATTTAGACTCTAGGGACGTCGAAATGTCAACATTTTCAATTCGACAAATCGGACCGATTACAATAACTTCCTATGGGAAGTAAAAAATACTCTTGAACAGTTTTCGAAACTTAAAACATAGGGTGGAAATTGAAAAAGAAATTTTGTTACCTCGAATATTTAAAGAACAAAAATTAATATTATCTCCAAAAACAAATTTCTGTGAGTCATTTGTTAATAGCCCTGAAAAATTTGATGAAGTATATTTTCATAATCTTCTCTCCTTTTCGCAAACTAGCTAGCTGCAGACTGCAGTCACATCCCTGTGCTACAGAGTACGGACTTTGATCTTTTATCCGAGTTGAATGATGACTGCTCAGCCGGTCCCGATGGTATTCCCCCGATAGTATTAAAAAAAAGTGTAGTAATGTTTTAGTTGAACCCCTTACGTTCTTATTCAAACTTTCTCAAAAAACAGGCAAATTTACCAGTATATGGAAGAAGTCATTTCTAACACCGAGTTTCAAGAAAGGTAACAAGGCGGATATAACAAACTACAAGCCCATTGCAAAGCTTTCTTGCTTTCCTAAATTGTTTGAATAAGTTGTTTGTGAAAGTGTAGCATTTTTTAAACTTTTGGTTGTCCACCATTTTTCTTAGCTTGGATCAAATCATACCTTGAAAACAGATCCTTTGAGGTTTTTTGTAGATTTTATTTTTTTATGAAAAAAACGGACTGTTGGATTTTTATAAAAAAAATTACTGAATATTGAAATTAATATTGTCCGTGAAATAAAATTAGTTTCAAGAAAATATTTTTAATTTTTGAAAAGCTATTTGAGTCGAAAGTAAATTTTTACCAAGTTTTAGTATTGTTTTTTTTTAGGTTTTTATTTTTTGTAAGAAAACTGTGAATTCGATTTTTCTCAAAATTTTATCGAAAGTTGAAAACAATATTTATTATAAGTTAAAATTAGTTGGACGCCATAATCTAAAATTTTTTAAAAGATATTTGAGCCAAAAATCAATGTTTACCAACTTTTAGTAATGTTTTTTTTTTTTAAATATAGTTGTTTGGTGTCACGTCATATGTGATTTTAAATTTAATTCAAGCCTCTAGTGTTATTGGTTCTTGAGATATTTTAGGTTATCCAAAATGTTCACCTTTTTGTTTTAGTAAAACGAAAAACACCCACACAATTTTTTTAAGAGTCCTTTCTGCATTTTTCTGCATTATTATCTGTATAACAACATTTATTTGAAGTCGATATCTCTACTGGTTCTTGAGCTATGGACAACGAAAAAAACTTCCCGGACGTACGGACGTACGAACATACGTACAAACGCACGCACAGACATCTCTCTAAAAAAAAATTGTTTAGACTCTATGGACGTTGAAACGTCGAGAAATGTCAAAATTTTCAATTTGACAAATCGCAACGATTACAATAACTTCCTATGGGAAGTGAAAAATACTCTTAAACATTTTTCGGAACTTAAAACATAGGTTGGAAATTGAAAAAGAAATTTTGTCACCTCGAAAATTTAACGAACAAAAAATAATATTATCTCCAAAATAATTTTATGCATCAATGCACGTTTTTGGTATAAATCGAAGTAGTGGTTTAAAAAAAAAAAAAAAAAAAAAAAAGATCAGGGTGGAATCAGCTAAAGTGATAATTCAACTCAATTCAATCCGATTGAACAATTTCAGATTATAATTGTCACAATTCATTGTTGCTATGGTGAAATTTTAAAATGATTCCTATTAAATATCTAAACAATAATATTAAATTGGCTGTGCTTTAATAACATTCTTACTATTCTTGTGTTTTTTTGTAAGCTTTGTCCGTCACAAAAATGTGTTTTTACACCTAAAAAAGGTAACTGAAGAAATTGTCCATTCGTTTTTTGTAAGCGTCTGGTAGCTCTTTTCAGAAACGACATATTTGTAGGAAAATGACTATCACAATTTTGTTGTGACATCTTTTTAGCTATCAATTTTACTATCACCTTACATAGATAAAATTCTATTATTTAGACTGTCATTTATCAACAATCACCTTAGCCGATTCCACCCCAATACTAAAAGTTGGTAATTTTTGTATGTTCTTTAATAGATATTTTTTGTATAAGAAATAAAAAGCTTCAAAAAATGGTGGTTAAATTGTAAAAATTGTGTTTCTACTTAAAATGTTGGAAGTAAAAAAAGTTTTTGAACCATAACTTCCTTAAATATTGTTGTTAACTTTTAGTTTTTTTTATTCAAATGCATTTGACAACTTTTTTCGCTAAACATAAAAACCTCCAAAACTAATGAAAAATGGTTTCCGTTTTAAGTATTTTGAAAAAAAAGCAGACATTCCCTTCAATTTTGTTTATCTCTCAAAAATATTATTACTAACATTTTGTTAAAGTTTTTGAAAAATCGACAAACGAGCACGGATGGGTACTTATACTTAACCTGTAGTTCGTATCCCAGCCTCTTTTTGTATTAATTGATCGACATTTATACATAGGTTTCGAAGAAATTTGCAAATTACAAAAATTTAATTTCATGCAAGCTTGGAGATGTTCTTTGTTGTTTTTTTTCATTTTCATCATCACTTTAAAATAAATACAGAAACAAAAAATCCTCGCCAGCTGACAGCGAACAAACATTTAATTTATACAAATTGATCTTGCCCATTTAAATATGGTTTTGAGGACTATCATTCAATAATTCTTTGTTTGCTTTGGAAAATTTATGAGTATAGCTGACTTTTTCGGAATTTCTGTATTTTCTGTTTTTTTTTTTTTTTTTTTGAAATTTCCCGGTATAACGCATCAAATGAAAAATCCAATGGAATTTTATTTATGAATCACATGGTTTTGCCATTTTTTAAGATACCTATTTTTTGTGTACAAGTGTACATAGATACAAATGTGTTTTTTTACGTGGGTATGTTTAGTAGTTTTTTGTGTGCTTATAGTGAAATATATTTTATAAATAAATAACTTTAAAATAAAATCGTTATAAATGTCCTCCTTTTTAAGTTTGTTTTTAATAAAAAAAATGCACTGACCAAGAAATAACTATTTTGTCAGAGATCATTAACCCTTGGCTCTCTTAGGCCATACTTTGAACAAAATTTGTATGTGACAATTTGGTTTCTTTAAGATTTATTTTCTTTTTTTATCTTGAACTATAAAAACTGTTCTACTTTTTTTGTTTTGTTTTTGTTGATTTTTGTTTTTCTTAATAATCACATAAAAGAAGAATTTTTGAAAACAAAACAAAATAACGAATTTTTAAATGCGATAGATAAATCAAATATCTTTCATTTATATTAAAAAAAAGCTGATATAGTACGAGTAAAAAATATTGTGCTCAGAATTATCTTCGAAATTTGTATAAGAAAGTATTGCAAAAGTATAAATACTTTTTTTAAGTTAAAAAAATGATTCCATTTTTGTTTCAGCACAAATTTTCGTCGGATGCCGAACTAGACTAAGCCACAATATCAACATTTTTCAGGGGAGCGCCCTTAAGACTTAAAAATGTGTTAACTCCTATGATATGTTTATGTCGTACAGTTAAAAGTGAGAGCGATTAGGTGCACCTAAAACACGGGCTTCACACAGACACGTTCAGAATGATAACACGATCTGTATTAAGACCCTGTTTAAGCTTCAACCATAATTACTTTATTTTTTTTAAGAATTATGTTAACAATTAAACAAAAATTTTAAGTTTGAAAAATTTGTATCAATATTGCTTTCCTTAACTATACTCTGTCGGATAAAAATTGTTAGTACATGAAAGAAAGGGATGTTTTCTCATGTTCTCATTCGATAACTGCTATTTTTACTATAAGCTCCTCACAGAGATGCCATACTTAGCATTTAGAAATGACACAAATCTATGCTAAGGTAGTAGTCTAAGAACCGGTAGCATATTTTGGGAGTGGAGTGATAACCAAAATTCCTTTATATGAATGTGTAGATATACGCACCATTATATCAAATTTAACCGTCTGGCAGGTTTTTTTTTCAGCCGAAAGTAGGAAAACTTTCCGAAGTTTGAAAAGAGATTTGAAACTTCACCGAAGCCTTAAGAATTTCAAAATATGTAATTTTTCCCTTTTTGAAAAAAATTTAAAGTTTTCAAATAAAATGTTTGATTTTTATTCAATTTGATGATGTTATGAG